>CM033724.1:41586653-43049383 GCA_019671005.1 Hibiscus mutabilis | reverse complement strand
AACCGTATGACTTATCATATGAACTACATTTACCCATATAGTCAATTATACAAAGCTTACAATTTACTTTATCACATCAGAATAAAAAATTTAGCATAGCTTCATGATCAATACCTCAAATGTACATAGTAATTTGTTAATCATTTCAAGTGCATATATAATTTATTTCCATAGTCCTCAATTTATAATCTCTTTTCTTTTTAATCAGTCGAAAGATAACAGGGCAAAGGTCACTTGTCCAACATACATAGATTTTACTAAGAACTTATCATTGATTCAAGTATTACATACACAACGTACGTAACATTTAGGTACTTACCTCAAGCCCAAGCTTGTTTATGCATAACATAGTTCAAGACAAAACAATATAGTTAAAACATCAGGAAATGCTTGGGAAGGTTATTAGCCTATCTCGAGACTTTAAACTACACTCACAAGTAATCCCGAGCCATTTAGGTTCTCAAATCACGACCCCTTTTTGTTTATCCACTGTTTATCCTTCAATATTCCTTAATTCACCAATGTCCTCTCGGTTTAAAGGTGAAAAAAAGAAAAGTGCAATAATAATATATTAGAATTAATCTAACATTCCATAACTAAAATAATATTTAATCACGTAAAATTTAAAACTAATATTTCTAAGTTCAGTCTGAACCTAGATTCAAGCAGCAACTTGGCAGTTCGATTCTCCTTTATATAAATAATAAAACTGCCTAAAAACTGCTTAAATTAAAAATTATTTAAATAGCTAATAAAATACGATTTTTGAAACATACTTAATTAATAATATCCATTATAAGTATTCATATTCATGTTTATAACATTACAACCATTTCCAATATTTTCATATCAGAGTAACCAAAACATTTATAAGATACATGCCAACTAATAATATCAAAAAGGGACATCGAGGATGTCTTACTGATAATGCTGTACCTTTTCCAAAATAGATGATATCTCCTATCAAAACTCCTTACTCCTTACGATCTTTACCTACGCGTGAAACATTAACACGCTAAGAATAATCTTAATGAGGCAACTAATAATTCAATTTAAAACTTTGAAATAAAGTAATTCAATAAAAACATTGAAAATAATAGTTCATGTAAATAAGGCAGTTCACATCAAAGACCCCTATTAAAAATTTATATCACTTTCATTCAATCATTTCAATTGCACTTGTCACTATTATTTAAATCATAGCCCAATGTAATATAAATGAGAATGCATGGTATGCGAGTCACTATTGAGTATGCACATGTGCGGCATCAACTAATTTGTTGTGCCAAAATAAAACACTGTATCACTTTATCACTTTATAACTACTGTAAACTTATACAACATCATTGTATCACTAGGTCATAGCTGTAGAACACATCATCACTGATAACTACTGTAAACTTATACAGTATCACTGTATCACTAGGTCATAGTTGTAGAACACAGCATCACTGTTTCACTTAGTAATTGTTGTATATTTATACAACATCACTGTAACATTATACTCCCACCTCATTGGCATGCCAATTATACCAAGAAATCTCATAATGCAAATAATGGGCTTTAACATTCACTACCATATATCATTCACTTATTTAAAACATCAAAATATATTAACATTCCACAGTATCAAATAAAAGTGCATTGAGCAGTTCATACCCGAAAATCATTCATAGCTCTTTTCAAAAATCATTGAAAAGTTATCATTTGTAAATCAACATTCGAGATAGACTCGTCGCAAGTCTTTCTCATATCAAATAAAATAGTAGAAATGCACTCACATGTTGCCTCACTAAAAAGCTTTACTCTTATACACAGCTTCACTTTTGCACTTTTTCCTTGTCTTTAGAGTTGCTCGGCTCTCGGTTTGTATTACGATTATGATCTACAAAAATCACCAACATATACAATTTAAGTATATGTTAGTGTCATTCTAACATAAAACCATATTAGGAATAATAACAATTACTCCTACAAATTCTTTCATTACTAATCTTATCTCACAACAACAATGTTAACCCTTATACTTCCAAACCTTTCAAAATAATCATTTACCACACAACTTCAATTTCAATTCAACTTTCCACTTTAATCACATATTTTCCAAACTTTACAATTTAGTCATCAACACTTTACAAACTTCCATATTAGTCCAATTAACATTCCAAAGCTTACAAAATCATCCTTACACCATTTCTAGCCTTAGGAAAATTTTTCCATAATTTTCCCATATTTTCTTCTTGGAGGCTGAATACCAAAGGTTACTCTCCAAAATTTCTCCAACTTGATTCGAACATAATTTTAACCTTCTAACATCATATTCAAGCTTCTCACATCATTTCCCATTCAAATAAAAATTTTGCAAGAGTTTCCCCTAATTTTTCAATATTCCCAAATAATACCTAAATCAAGAATCATTTTGTTTTCATCAATCCAAACATAAAAACAACCTTACAACCTCAAATCCAACTTAAACAACCTATAAAACATGAATTATGAACTTGTTCTTCATAAACCCTAATCTCCAATCTCAACATATAAGCATGGAAACTATGCAAAAATTATACCAAATGAAAGAGAATTTAATGGAGATAAATTTTCTATTTCACGTCTTGAACCAAAAACCAATCGAATAAAGCCAAAAATTGAATGAAAAATTTCCTTACCTTGGCTATGTTGGTTTCAAAATGGAAGAAGAAGAAGAGAGAGAGTTTCTAGCTTTTCCTTTAATAAATTAACAAGACAAATGGCATATTTAATCTTCAATCCTAATATAAAAATCTTTATCAATAGTGAAATTACCATTTTACCCCTCAATTATAACCAATTAGGTGTTGACACCTAGCCTTATCATTTTTCCATAATCATCTTTAATTAAAAAGTAGGGGCAAAATGACTAAAATACCATTAATGAATCCATGTATTCACAAAAATGCCATTTGTGCACTATTTCAAAATACTGTCTTCAATCGAAACTAAATCTATTAAAAACGATTCCAAAACGAAATATCGTACTCTTCAAGTCTCCTTACAACTCCTTTCAAAATTTCATCACATTCCGAGCTCATACGATTACCCGAATCACATTTAAACTTTAACTGTAATTTCCCAATAATAGAAACATCGAATCAAACCAACAATTTTATATTCGATTCACACCCTTATGTGAACTATTTAACTATAAAATAAAAATAATTATTGGGAAAATTACCATGTTGTTCCTTAAACGTTTATTAACTTTTCACTTTGGTCACCAAACTTTAACATTTTTAATTTTAGTCACTGAACTAAAACTGCCAACTTTTAATTCTTTGAAAAATAATCACTAACCAAAAATTGGGGTATTACAATTCTCCCCTTAAGAAAATTCGTCCACGAATTTTCAAAAATTACCTGATTTGAAAAGATGAGGAAACCGTTTTTCTATATCTTTCTCTCTTTCCCACGTTGCTTCTTCTACTTTGTGGTTTCGCCAAAGAAATTTAACAAGTGGAATTGTCTTGTTCCTCAGTTCCTTGACCTCACGTGCTAAAATTCTGATCGGTTCCTCTTCATACGTTAAATCTGGTTGAATTTCGACTTCCTCTGGAGTAATAATGTGGGAAGGATCTGATAGATACTTTTTGAGCATCGATACATGGAACACATTATGAATCTTATCCCTCTCGATTGTCCATCTGTTTAAGGATGAAAGGCTATGCTAAAATTAAGTCGAGTACCCAAAGCTTTATGCAAAGACTTCCAAAATCTGGAAGTAAACCTTGGATCTCTATCAGAGACAATTGAGACTGGTACTCCATGAAGCCGAACTATCTCCTTAATATATAATTCAGCAAACTTATCCATAGAGAAATTAGTTCGGACAAGAATGAAATGTGCCGACTTAGTCAATCTATCAACAATCACCCAAATTGAATTCTTTTTGCTTGGAGTCAAAGGCAGCCCCGTTACGAAATCCATGGTTACTCGTTCCCATTTCCACTTAGGAATGGAAATTGGCTGCAATAAACCAGAAGGCACCTGGTGCTCCGCTTTTACTTGTTGACATGTCAGGCATTTTAAAACAAACTCAGTTATAGCTATTTTCATTCCTAGCCACCAATACCGACTCTTTAAATCTTGATACATCTTGTTTCCTCCTAGATGAATAGTCAAAGGACTATAATGTGCTTCAAAGCGAAGTTCTTTCTTTAACTGGAATAACAATTCTTCCTCGATAATACAAGCACCCATCAGGTTTAACTTTAAAATCTTGATTCTCATCATTTTCGACTTGCTTGAATCTTGACAAACATTCCATGTCCCTTTTCTGGAGATCCTTTATCCGATCTACTAAAGCAGGCCTTAAACTTAATTCAACAATCAAAACACCATTTTCTTTCAAAGCTAGCCTCGCATTTATAGCTCTCAGAGCAGCAAAGGTCTTTTTACTGAGAGCATCAGCTACCAAGTTTGCTTTTCCTAGATGGTAGTCAATCACCACATCATAATCCTTTCAAAGCTCGATCCACCTTCTCTGCCTCAAATTTAACTCCTTTTGAGTTAACAGATACTTTAAACTTTTATGATCCGTTAGATATAACATCGTTCTCCGTATAGAAATGACGCCATATCTTTAAAGCAAAAACAACCACTGCTAACTCGAAATCATGGGTGGGATAATTCCTCTCATACGTCTTAAGCTGTCTGGATGCATAAGCCACTACCTTTCCTTCTTGCATGAGTACACATCCCAAGCCATTACGAGAAGCATCACTATAAACTACAGAATCTTTTCTTGACTCAGGTTGTACTAATACCAGAGCTTCCGTTAAAATTTTCTTCAAGGTTTCGAAACTTTCTTGGCATTTATTTGTCCACATAAATGGTGTATCCTTTCTTAATAGCTTGGTTAGCGGAGAGGCAATCATCGAGAAATTCTTTACAAATCTTCGATAGACCCAAGAAACTTCGAACCTCAGAAATATTCTTCAGAGCTTTCCATTCCACTATGGCTTGTACTTTCTTGGGATCTACTCTTATTCCTCCTGTCGAAACCACATGACCAAGAAAAGTAACTTCCGATAGCCAAAATTCACACTTTGACAGTTTGGCATACAATTTCTTTTCCCGAAGAATCTGAAGAACAATTCGGAGATGAGCATCATGTTCCTCTTTTGTTTTTGAATAAACTAAAATATCATCAATAAATACCACCACAAATTGATCCAAATATGGCTATAAAATTCGATTCATCAAATTCATGAATTTCGTAGGAGCATTAGTCAATCCGAACGACATCACTACAAACTCATAGTGCCCATACCGAGTTTGGAAAGCTGTATTTGAAATATCTTCTTCCTTAATCTTCAATTGATGATATCCAGATCTAAGATCAATTTTGGAAAACACAGCTGCACCTTTTAATTGATCAAAAATATCATTAATCCTTGGAAGAGGATACTTATTCTTCACTGTCACCTTATTTAACTGACGATAATCTATGCATAGTCGCATAGACCCGTATTTCTTTTTCACAAATAATACCGGCGCTCCCCAAGGTGACACACTTGGTCTTATAAAACCCCGATCTAACAATTCTTGTAATTGTGCCTTTAATTCTCGAAGCTCAGCTGGCACCATTCTATATGGGGCCATTGATATGGGTGTCGTACCAAGTATCACCTCTATCTTAAATTCTACTTCCTGATCAGGGGGTAATCCCGGTAATTCATCAGGAAATGCATCTGGATATTCCCTAACTGTAGGAATATCTTCCAATTTAATTTCAGCAGTTCTGGTATCCACCACATTTGCTAAGAAAACTTGACAACCTTGTAACAACAGTTTCTTAGCATAAACAATTGAAATCACATTAGATAAAGGATTCATCCTTTCTCCCACTACTATTATCTCTTCACCTTCCGGATTTTCCAAGATTAATCGCTTTAAGTGACAATCCACAATGGCATAGTAGAAAGATAACCAATCCATGCCTAATATCACTTCGAATTCTTCAAAAGGTAACTCCATTAGGTTTACCGGAAACTCAGTTCCTTGTACCTTTATCAGACAATTTCTACATATTCTATTTACTCTCGCACTCTGACCCAAAGAATTTGTTGCCACTATATCACTAGAGATAGACTCTAATGGAATATCTCTCTCCAAGTAACTTGGTACTAATATACGAGTGCATAGAACCAAGATCAATCAAAATTAATACAGGCTTATCTAAAAGATAGAATATACCTACAATAATTTATGAGTCATCCCAGTCCTCATTAGTCCGTATATTATAAACGCGAGCTGGTGCACACCTTTCTGCTTGTGAAGCTGACTCAGATAGTCTTCCTGGTCCGCCTCTTCTTCTACCTCTCGGTGGCATCACTGCAGATCTTTCTATTTGGGAAGGTCTCTCCCTAGATATCAGTGGGCAGTCTCTCACAAAATGACCCATTTCTCCGTATTTGAAACAAGCTCCTGTCAATTGACACTGGCCCGGGTGACATCTGTCACAAATATCACATAAATGGGGAACTGAACTAGCCTCAGAATTTGTTGTCTGGAATTGCTTGCCTTTTCTAGCACTCGATCCTTTATGAGAATTTCTAGCTAATCCAGATCTATTCTAATATAGAGAACCGGAACCCTTACCCCGCTTCGATAAAAAGGAATATGAAGATGTTCCCGATCTCTTGTTTGACTGCCATTTTGGTTCTACTGTCTTTTCAGGATGTACTCGTTCGATTGCCTTAGCTCGGCTCACAACTTCCTGAAAGTTTGATAAAATCAATACCACCAACATTTTTTTTAACTTCGTAGTTAATCCCTCAATAAACCAATCACATCGATCTTTCTCCGTAGGGATTAACTCTACAGCAAACTGGCTCAACTTTTTAAATTCACATTCATATTCATAAATAGTCTGATTCCCTTACTTTAAGCTGAGGAATTGCTGCTTTATTTCTCTGATAAACTAGTCTCCGATATACTTATTTTTGAATTCCTCCAAAAAGAATTGCCATGTCACTTGCTCAGACGGAACGTGCATCATGGCATTAGTCCACCAAAACCTAGCTTGACCTCGTAGTAATGAGACAGCTCCATCTAATTTATCCGTCTCAGAACAATGGAACCCGTCAAGCATGATCTTTAAATCATTTAACCATACATTAGCAACTACTGGACCCTCATTTGAATCTCCTTTAAATTTCGGCGCTCCTATACTTTTTAATTCCTTAGCAATTGTCATACGAGGAGCAGGAGGTTGGAAACGTGTCAGGATCGCTTCCAACAACTGAAGAAAAGTCCCCTGATCTTGCACAAGCATCCCTTGATGTGTTTGTGCTCCTCCATGTCCCGATTGAGCCATGAGATTATTATTAATCTCATTACTACCACTACCAACTCCTTCTGACATTTCTCGTTCTATAGCTTGTCTAGAGCTCCCTGATTCAGACATCTATAACCACAAAACTACATTAGTAGGGAGCGACATCCATTAATTTCATAAATATCATATCAGTAATATTGATATTCTAGTGGCATGTATACACTTTTCAACTCAAAACAACTTTAAGTTCAATCGAGAATCGGCTAAACATGCAGCTCTGATACCATTAAATGTAACACCCCTCACCCGTATCCATCATTGAATACGAGTTAGAGATGTCACATGACACTCTTACAATAGTTCTTATTTCAAAAATCAGTAAAATTTTGTTTCTTTAAAATATAATCAATGAACTCTTTAACTAAAATAATATTTAATCGCGTAAAATTTAAAACTAATATTTCTAAGTTCGATCTGAACCTAGATTCAGGCAGCAACTTGGCAGTTCGATTCCCCTATATATAATTAATAAAACTGCCTAATTTAAAAAAAATCTTTCGATTAGCTAATAAAATACGATTTCAACATATTTAATTAATAATATCCATTAAAAGTATTCATATTCATATTCATGTTTATAACATTACAACCATTTCCAATATTTTCATATCAGAGTAACCAAAAAATTTATAAGATACATGCTAACTAATAATATCAAAACGGGACATCGGGGATATCTTACTGATAATGATGTACCTCTTTCAAAATAGATGATGTCTCCTATCACAGCTCCTTACTACTTATAATCTTTACCTACGCGTGAAACATTCACACACTAAGAATAATCTTAGTGAGGCAACTAATAATTCAATTTAAAACTTTGAAATAAAGTAATTCAATAAAAACATTAAAAATAATAGTTCATGTAAATAAGACAGTTCACATCAAAAACCCCTATTCAAAAATTTATATCACTTTCATTCAATCATTTCAATTGCACTTGTCACTATTATTTAAATCATAGCACAATGTAAGATAAATGAGAATGCATGGTATGTGAGTCACTATTGAGTATGCACATGTGCGACATTAACTAATTTGTTGTGCCAAAATAAAACACCGTATCACTTTATCAATACTGTAAACTTATACAACATCACTGTATCACTAGGTCATAGCTATAGAACACAACAACACTGATAACTACTGTAAACTTATACAATATCACTATATCACTAGGTCATAGCTGTAGAACACAGCATCACTGTTTCACTTAGTAATTGTTGTATATTTATACAACATCACTGTATCATTATACTCCCACCTTATTGGCATGCCAATTATACCAAGAAATCTCATAATGAAAACAATGGGCTTTAACATTCACTATCATATATCATTCACTTATTTAAAATATCAAAAGATATTAACATTCCACAATATCAAATAAAAGTGCATTGGGCAGTTCATACCTGAAAATCTTTCATAGCTCTTTTCAAAAATCATTGAAAAGATATAATTTGTGAATTGATATTCGAGATAGACTCATCACAAGTCTTTCTCATATCAAATAAAACAGTATAAATGCACTCACCTGTTGCCTCTCTAAAAAGCTTTACCCTTATACACTGCTTCACTTTTGTACTTTTTCCTTGTCTTTATAGTTGCTCAGCTCTCGGTTTGTATTACGATTATGATCTACAACAAATTCACCAACATATACAATTTAAGTATATGTCAGTATCATTCTAACATAAAACCATATTAGGAATAATAACAATTACTCCTACAAATTCTTTCATTACTAATCTTATCTCACAACAACAATGTTAACCCTTATGCTTCCAAACCTTTCAAAATAATCCTTTATCACACAACTTTAAATTCAAAACAACTTTCCACTTTAATCACATATTTTCCCAACTTTACACTTTATTCCTTAACACTTTACAAACTTCCATATTAGTCCAAATAACATTTCAAAGCTTACAAAATCATCCTTACATCATTTCTAGCCTAGGAATTTTTTCCATAATTTTTCCATATTTTCTTCTTGGAGGCCGAATACCAAAGGTCACTTTAACCAAAATTTCCAGCTTGATTCAAGCATAAGTTCAACCTCCAAACACCATATTCAAGCTTCTAACATCATTTCTAATTCAAATAA
Source organism: Hibiscus mutabilis (assembly GCA_019671005.1). NCBI lineage: Eukaryota > Viridiplantae > Streptophyta > Magnoliopsida > Malvales > Malvaceae > Hibiscus > Hibiscus mutabilis. The sequence continues at coordinate 43,039,901 of CM033724.1, read as the reverse complement.
AAATTTTGCAAGAGTTTCCCCTTAATTTTTCAATTTTCCCAAATAATACCTAAAACAAGAATCATGTTGTTTTCATCAATCCAAACATAAAAACAACCTTACAACCTTAAATCCACTTAAACAACCCATAAAACATGAATTATCAACTTGTTCTTCATAAACCCTAATCTCCAATCTCAACATATAAGCATGGAAACTATGCAAAAATTATACCAAATGAAAGAGAATTCAATGGAGATTAATTTTCTATTTCATGTATTGAACCAAAAACCAATCAAATCAAGCCAAAAATTGAATCACAAATTTCCTTACCTTGGCTATGTTGGTTTCAAAATGGAGGAAGAAGAAGAGAGAGTTTCTAGCTTTTTCTTTAATTAATTAACATGACAAATGGCATATTTAATCTTTAATCCTAATATAAAAATCTTCATCAATAGTAAAATTACCATTTTACCCCTCAATCATGACCAATTAGGTGTTGACACCTAACCTTATCACTTTTCCATTATCATCTTTAATCAAAAAGTAGGGGCAAAATGACTAAAATACCATTAATGAATCCATGTATTCACAAAAATGCCATTCATGCACTATTTCAAAATACTATCTTCAATCGAATCTAAATCGATTAAAAACGATTCCAAAACGAAATGTCATGCTCTTCAAGTCCTCTTTCAACTCCCTACTAAATTTCATCACAATCCGAGCTCATACGACTACCCGAATTCCATTTTAAACTTTCACTATAATTTCCCAATAATAGAAACATCGAATCGAACCAACAATTTTATATTCGATTCACACCCTGATGTGATCTATTTATTTATAGAATAAAAATAATTATTGGGGAAATTACCATGTTGGTCCCTAAACTTTTCTCAACTTTTCACTTTGGTCACTAAACTTTAACATTTTACATTTTAGTCACTGAACTAAAACCACCAACTTTTGATTCTTTGCAAAATAGTCACTAGCCAAAAATTGGGGTATTACACCATTTCATGTAGTTACTCAATTTAATCATGTGTACACATAATTCTTTACACCAAACGATCTATTAACATAGGAATTCATATTCGAACATGCTAAAACAGTCCTCAACCCTACGTACATATGCACATGTTGACAAAATAGCTCAGTTTACATGTGTATACATTTTATTTTCCTTAAAACAGTCCACCTAACCACATACACATACAAACAGAGAAACCTATTATATATACACACTTCTATACGTCCAAACTGTCCAACTCTATTATTATACATAGGAATGCATTCAAAACAATCTCAATTCCATTTATACATGACCAGGGCAATCCAAAATTCATGTATTTTCATATGTAACCGTACAAGGCAACACCTCAAAATTCTATGTCATGTGTTTCGGTCCATTTTACACATAATTTATATTCTTACATGCATGTAACACTCATTTAGGGATTACTCAACCCTCTTAAAAACAGGGCAGCATCAATTTGGTCACTAATTTACTTCCTATCCACAATCAATTTACAAGAATTGATAGTTCAATTCTGTCCAGCAATGACCAACTTGTAAATCACTCAAATACATATATATTTATACCAAACTGGGCAGATTTTACATGTACACATTCAAAACACTTTATTTCCATGAATATTCATTTACACAATAGATTAAAGTCTCTTTCCAACATGACATCCATCTTAACAGTTTTAACATTCATGAACAATCAATTAACATTGCACTCAAGACTACACAATTTGTCAAGTTCATGAAAACCTACAAACAATCACAAATTTAACTTGAAAAGGGAGGAAAGGAAATGTGATTACCTTTCTTTTTAAGGCTACCCGAATAAAGACCAAAAATTGGTCTATAATTCACCTCGTTTGCAACATTTCTCTCATTCTCTCACTTTGGTTAAGGGTTTTGATGCTTTGGGGAATAGAAGGAAGAAGATGATAGCCAAATTGATTATCTTTTCCTTTAAGCCGGTACCCCCTTTTCCCCTCTTCCATTTGTTTTCTATCATTTTCATAAGGTGACACATGTGCTAGCCCCTAATCTTTATAATGTTTAGCATGCATACACAAAACTTGGTAACCTTTCGACTTGATCCTTTCTATAGCAGCTATTCAATTCTTCTATTACTTCCAAATTGGTCCTAAAGCTCCCAATGTTTCAATATTAAACATCTTTAATTCAAATTAAGTTGTAATAAATTTAGGGCATACTTCTAAGCTATATTTCGGGATATTACAAAAATAAAATATAGAAAAATGTTATAAAATACTTAATTGATATTTTAAGTATTTTGGTAAATTCAATTTGAAGTAATTAATTCTGATTTTGGGACATTTTGGTCTAGTGACTAAAATAAAATTTTCAAAAACTATTTTTGGTGACTAAATAGTAAAAGGGTCAAAACTTAGAATCTTTAAGGAGCTATTTGACCAAAATTTTCCATCAAAATTTTCCTTAATTTAGGCTATTTTTAAAGTATTTTAAATGGTTTTAATATTAAAAGGAAATAGATTTAATAAAAGGATTTTCTTTTTCACAAAATCACTTTCTTACATAACTAACTTCGCTTTTACTTTTCTCTCAACTTTCTCAGCAGCCAAGCTATAAAAATCTTTCGAAAATTTCCAAGAATCAAATTTTTTTTTATTTCCTTTTGATTACCTACTTGATGTGATCTTGGTGTTGTGGTGTTGCTGGAGGTATAAGGACGTGTTTATGATGTTTTTGGAATGTTAATTGATGTTGTTAATGTGTTAGAATCAATAGGTTTTGGCTGGGCTTTGTTTAGTTGAGGTTTGGTGATGTTTTCAGATGCTTTAGAGAGGCGTTTGATGGATCTAAGGGAGGCGAAGTTGTGTTTGTTTTGTGCTGGGGATTTGAGATGCATGGAAGTGCATTAATCCTCTATTTTTGTTTGGGCAAAGTAGAGAAATTGAATCCTATAGCGTTTGGAGAGGTTACGAAAGCTTTGGAGGCTTGATCGTGTATCGGCTAGCGAGATTTGGGTTGTCGGTGAGTGGAAATGTGTTTTACTGCTCTATAAAGTCTTGAAAGAAATTGTAGAGTTTAGAATAATTTTGAAACACTTATCTAAGCTCAAAAGTAAGTATTGGTTGAGTTCTCTCTCATTTTCAGTTTTGCAAAATATAATCTCATGCACATGTTTATAGATTTGATTACTTACTGTTATATGCATGTTTTGAAAACAAAAGATGTTGCAAATGATTTATGAAAGCATGTTGAGGATGCTAGAATACATGGTTTAATGTATTGGAAAATAATTGAATTGATGCATATGTAAAACGGTATGCTAATGTAGTTTTTAACAAGTATATTTGCAAGTGGCTATGGAAAAATGTTATCGAATATAGTTGGCATGCCATAGGGTTTAAAGTGCACTATAAAAAGTCGCCTCATGTGTGTCGAGGTGTTGTTAGTGTGCCATTTTCTCCACTATGAAAACCACAACGGTCGAGGGGTTAAATATGTCATATTCTACAGTTGGAGAATTGAGTGTCATAGTGGTTGCGGGGTTAAATATGGCTTTTTCTCCTATTGTTGATAGTTTACATCGTAGCCGTTAAGGGGTTAAATGTGTCCTATGTTCCTATTAGATGCATGTTAAGTGGTCGTAGGAACCATTTGTGGAATCCATGTATTCAATGTGTTTTTGTAAGTTGGAAAGAAACTTGTTTTGATTCACTTGAATGCCAATATACGAGATGATGTATCATGAGAAATGGATTATGATTTTGTATAATATGGTTTATACATGTGATGCTCTTTGAACTTGCTATGTAGAGACTTTGACAATTGAAACTTAAATTGAGGTGGAGATGAAATCCATGATACATGTGTTGCAAAGGATTTAATTGTGCATTTGAAAGAGATTGTAGAATCATTAGATGATTTTGCCATGAAAATGTACACTTGATTTGGAATAAAATGTTTTTAATTGCATTGATGAGTGTTTTTGTGATTCCCTCACTAAGCTTATAGCTTACACTCCCCTTCTCATCAATGCAGAGAAATAGGCTTTTACGGACAACAAACACTCAAGAGAGGATCCAAGAATTGAGACATTTCAAAGTATGGTTTTATAAATGCTAAGTAGTAATTAAAGACAATGTGAACAAGTTGTAATTGGGAAGTTTATTTTGGATACTCCTGTTTTTATAAGTTTGGTTTGATGTTTTGGACTTGTATGATGTTTAAGGCTTGGTTTGAGGGGTTGGGAAACATTATGCATGCTTGGGTAGAAATCATGCCTATAGGGATTTGTCTTGAGTATGCCATGTTGAGAATGGTCTTCTACCATGCAGCTATGTTTGAGTAATTGATGTTTATATGTTGTTTGGAGTGTGTTAGATTGATCCAAAGTGTCATATGTTGGACCAAGAGGTCATTACAGGTGTGTCCGTACCAGTGCGGGTCCTCAGGGATCGGTACGTGGGGACCTATCTCGGCTCAATCTGGGCAAAATTACCTAGGCGTACTGATATGCCTGGTAACCGTATTGGTACGCATAGCTGATAAATAAGCCTGGTTTTAGTACACGGGTAGCTGTATCGGTACGACCTTTAGCTTCTGGAATTCCACATTTTTGAGAACACATGCCCGTTCTGATACGCTTGGGGATCGTATCGATACGACTTTTTATTTTGACCCCGTTGCGATATGGAATAGCCCTATATCGGTACGCCAGTCATTAAATCAGTTAAGATGCTTCCTAAAGTTTGTATTCTTTGCAATTTAGTCTTTGTTTCTTGTTTATGCAATTAAATGAGTTTGGATGGTTATTTTAAGCTGAGATTTAACCTGATATTATGAAATATGTCTAATTAAGTATTGGTAACTTTAATTTCACAAGTATCCTCTTAATTGTCAGAAATTTCATTTTAGTCCCTAAAATGTGAATTCGATCAATTAGATGTCAATTCGATGCCCGATCAAGTTGTAATCCACACCATAACCAGTATGATCACCTTAGGACTTAAAAATGCATTTAGATATGATAAAATAAAAAATGGACCGTTATCATGTAAATCTTCTGGGTTTGTCTCGGCAAACCTAATATAGCTCGCTCGGTTCGGTCTTGCGACTATACTGGGTCAAGGGGGTTACATTCCAAACATCTCCATTAGTAGAGATTTTGGTGCAGCACTAATATCGAAGGGAATCACCATAGATAGAGGTTCTTCTTCCAAATGATCATACCCTTCTTTTCATGACTTCAAATTGAGTATCATTTGTTCCTCATGAGATACATGCTTAGATTCTATTAACAAAGTACTGCCATCTTGTTGACCCTGCACATAGTCATGAACTTGTTGTGGCAAAGGTGGATGTGAGGACACCTCAGATTGTGCCAACACTTTGGATTGCACTGACATTTGGGTTGCGTTCACATATTAGATTGGAGCACTTTAGGCAAATAAGTGACAATTCTTGGAATAGGTTTTGCTGGTACATCAACAATCTCTTCATATGTAATCTTTTCGTTATGATCCACTTTTTAACTTTCTTGAGTTATTACATCTGATTCCTTATCGCTCAGAAGTGTGCCTTAAGGTCAAAGATTCATTGTGAAAGAAAGTTGTCCTAGTTGTGCTTCTAATGCACGAATCGATAAGGAATTTCCTTGAACAATTGCTTCCGTCCAAGTGAAATGCTCTTGCATCAAAGCTTCAAGAGCTACGCAGTGATCAGATGTGGAAGTTGGGGTATATTGTGGTTGTATAGGTGCTTGAGCATACATATGTGGTAACTGAAGATATTGTGGCTGCAATGGATTTTGTTGTGACTGTAGCTGAGTTTGCTGATTGTAATGTAGCTGCGGTGAATTGTAATTCCCATGTCTTGGATTATAAGCGCCTTGGGAGAAATTATTCACATATCGAAATGTCCCAACGAATTGACCAAAATTCTGATTTCCCCAATACTGTTAATTACGTGCAGCAACATTATATGAATTTCTGTAAGAGTTGTGGATAGTCTTCATAAATTTGGTTGTCACCACAAATCTCACAATTGAGTGTAGGGACATCGACTCTTTGGGTTGCTATAGGCATTGGCATGGATTTGACCGTGTTGTCCAATTCCAAAATTTCTACCAAGAGTGTTGCATAAACATCCACTTTGGACATCATGCAATCTTGAATGGTTTGACGTCTACCCTCCATTATATTTGTTGCTCTCTCTTTATAGTTCACCTAAAAATAACAAAACAAAAGAAACTAAAGTTAGTAAAAATTTTAAAAAAATTATAGTGACAAAAATAAACACCAAACGAAATCATTCCAGGAAACGTTGCCAAAACTTGATCGGTGAATAACTATCACATAAAAAGTGCAAGCGAACACATGCGGATGCAAGTATAGTAGACAGATGCAAATCTATTGGATATCCCCACAAGGAAAGTTGTTCGAATGTCTACAAGTGTCAGTGCAATAAGTAAGAAAAATAAGGTAAATGTGATAGGTAATGTCGAAGCAATAGAAAGTAAATGATATAGGTAATGTCGAAGCAATGTACTGAAAATAAAATAGAAATAATAAAATGATGGCAATGGGGTTCCCTCGGTGATTTATAAATAGAATAACGAATGCTAGCAAGAAACAAATGAAAAGATGATTGCCGATGCAATAAAGCACATGAATATCTTACCAATGTCAACTTTACCCTTAATAAAAGACTTATATGAGCCCACACTCCATACCTCTCAGTGATGGCTAATAAGAAAATACAAGAACAATTGAGTCAACTTTCGTTGTACTCTCATGCAAGTCTCGTTGTCATGATTGTTAAATTGAACTGTCACTGCAACTCTCATTGGCTGTGGCTACAGTAAACACTTTCGTGCATAAAGACATTCAAACCCAAAGATCAAAAGATAGAGGAAAAGCTTAATAAGATAAACATTTAGTCAACATTCATAAAATATTTTCATATAAAATGAAATTAAACCATATTCATCAGTGTTTAAACAAAAGAAACATTAAGAACCGAATAGGGAAAGTTGTCTCTAGCTAACTCGATTGCTCCTTGATACTTCCTCTTGCCTCGCACTCGTCGTGGCTACTTAATTCCGTATCTGATTCACCTCGATTGACCCATAGAAGCTTTAAGCTGCCATAGCTACCAAGAGAAAGCTCTAAAACTAAGAAAAAAGATGATAAGATATCAACCTCCCCTCTTTAGGGTAAGAATATATGTATATATATTCTTATCAATTTCCAATTAAGTGTTTACAGGTGTCCTTGATAGATTTTTTGAATAAAATTTTGAATATGACAACTGTACTAATAGACAGCTCAGAATCTTTTGATCTGATCCTGAAAGCTGTCATTGCGGTGACATTAACTGTTTCATTGCGCCCACATTAAGTCCGAACAAAAGTTTTTGCAACTTACTGCTAGCTCATTGTCCTTTGATCTTATCTTCTTGCTACCTTCATTTGATCTTATCTTTTTGACAATTGTCAATGCAGCGACAGTCATGGACGCAATCTAAACAATGTTTATGCAGTGACATCAGTTTTGCAGTGACATCCCAATAGGGCGACTACCTTGACTGCAATTTTGGAAGAACTCATGCAGTGACATTAGTAGCAAAATGTGATAAATTCAAGAATAATTCAAGAAAGAGCTACCGAGTTAAGAAAATGAAAATACAAAGATAAAAATGCTAAAATGCATGCAAAATATAACTTGATGAGGGACAAATTAATCAATAAATAAGGTGAAAACACATGTCTTTTAAAGTACCATAAAATACCAATCCTTTAAAGGTCACCGATTTTGAGGATTTCTTTAGCCTTGTAGATACCGCTCCAAGCAAATGATGGTTTGTCGCCCAATCTAGCTTCCATGATGCTATCATTAGGAAAATATCGAGCGGACAATAACTTGTAACATAGGGACTCACTGTTGTGAAATAGGAGTCACACTTGCTTGCCAAACAATGCAATATTGAACAGTTTAAGGTCCCTAAAGCCAAGACCGCCAACTCTCTTAGGCAGCCATACTTTCTGCCAAACTGCATGTCTATATTCTTGCGGACCACTAGAAACTCCTCATCGTTGAGGCCATAGAATCTATAAGTCCATCGAATATAAGATAACATGACATAAATTAAGTAGGGAGAGTTTTTGCCACCGATTCGATAAGAATCATTCGGCCTTCATAAGAAAGAAGATTTTTTTGTCCACCCTCTCACATATTTATCCACTCGATCACGAAGATAACCAAGAGTGTTTGTTTTATTATTACCCACAATGAGAGGTATGCCAAGATAAAGCTCGTGTCAATTTCTTCTTAGATACCCAAGGTGCTCGAAATCACATCTCTTCTAGTTCACTAGTTTTGTTACGAAATAAAATGACTTATAAAAGTGTCTTCTAACTTGGGGTGTTCATTCGATTAATTCTATCAGTGATCGAACCGAGTTAAGCAAAACCAAATTACCTGGATCTAAATGTTTTGAAATCATTAATCGAACTGAATAATTTAGAGTTCGTATTTTTTTAGTTATATTAGATTAATTTGAGTATTTTTTCATTTTGGTTAAAAATTGGTTGAGTCTTGAAATTTTGATGAGTTTAAGAATACAAATTAGTAGGGTCTCTTAACATCTTAATGGGTTTAGGTTTAATATAGGGTTAACTATACCACTCAACTATGGCCACTGACTCGAAAATACCACTGAACTTAAAAAAATGCAAATCTAACATTGAACTTTAGTTTTTTACTCGAAAATGTCACTTCGTTGTTAACTCTTAACGTCCCCGTTAAGTCAAAACAACGTCGTTTTGGTGTGACTGTTTTGAATCATAATTTAGCCCAAAACGACACCGTCTTGCTGGAGGAAAAATATTAAAACCATACAGTTGGAGGAATTTGAACCCAAGACCTTTAAATACAAGAGCTAAGCCTTGACCACTGAACCAACATAATATTGTATAATATTTTACCACAAATATTATACATCTCAAACTACTTGAGATTAATTCAAATTATTTTATAAAATAAATAATACTATAAATAATATTAATATATAAAATATATTATTTACGTATATATAAAAATATATTATTTTTATATTTTTATATATTATTTTTTGGTGAAAAGAATGGGTATTATCATGTGCCTTATTAAAAATCTCCCTAAACCTGGGTGGAGGAAAAGAGTAACACATGATAACACTTACAAGGTCTTACCAGATATACTCGAACACATAAACCAACAAAGGAAACCCAACACCGTAGACCATAGTACTAACAAAGTAAGTTGATAGCAACCAAAACCTCAAACCAACACTCATAACAATACATAACCACCTATACAGATTCGATATCCTCCTATAATAAATACATTACCTCCTGGGGAGGTATATCTAATCGAACAGTCTCTATTCTATTAAACTGGACCAAGCGAGACATAGAGTCAGTGAGACCCGGTTACATGTTCTGTGAAAATGTTGAACCTCACACCTTCATTAGCACCGTAATAGTTCTTGTGCATAAAGCAATATCGTGTGACCACCCTCACGACCCCTCTGGCAAAGCAACCGGATAGCCTCAAGACTATCCAAATCTAAAATCACCTGGCAATATCCCAAGTCCCATGCACAAAATAAACCAATATAGGCACCCCATAGCTCCGTCTCTACGACAGAGCAAACACCACTGAATTTTGTAAATCCCAAGCACTATTGCCCATCTGATGTCCGAATCACACCCCCAAAAGAAGTGTAACCCGACTCTTGTTGATGACCCCCATCCGTATCAATCTTTACCCACACATCCGATGGAGATGACCATGATGCATAACCCACAACCTGATTACTATACAGTCCAGGTCTTCCAATGTAGTCAGCTAGAGCACGGATAGAGATGTCCTTGAGATAACGAATACGTTCAATAACGGATCTCAAATCATCTAGCGGTGAATCAAAGACTATAGCATTTCTTTGTAACCTAAAGTTCCAAATAAAATATCTAAAGAGCAGATCCCAATCGTCGTGCACCCCTAAAGTAAGCTGGCATCAATAAATTTACCAAAATCCATCCTTTAAAATCCATGGATAAAAACTCACTAAAACGATCCCCCGAATCAGAGAGATCCAAATTACCACTGCTGTCAAACATTCACGCAAGATTTGATTGATATCTTCAACCACACCCCCACAAATATCGCACCCAACCCCAATACTCAAGTGCCGACGAGCGTATTCAGAATTAGTCATGAGACCACCACAACATGCTAACCATATAAAATTTTAATCCGTTGCAGCCCCCAAAACTTATGGATGACTTGCCACACATGTTCATATTCAGAACTGTCCTCTCTGACTCGAATATCATAGGCCGATTTGACTAAAAATCAATGATCATCACGGCCTAGCCAGCCCACAGTATCATCACGACAAGGTTGCTAGCAACAATTATCAGCAGAATATGTTCAGGTAGAAGCTCTTGGAACAAAGGCCACTGCCACCCACCTGCAGTATCGCACATATCAACCACACTAACACGGTTCATGCCTATAGCACCAGTCGCTATAGCATGATTTATAAGCGGTCCGAAATCATCCAACTATCGAACCAAAAATTTATATTCTGGCTATTACTAACGTTCCACGACACGTGTTCTCTTACATCATTCCAAACCATGGATACTCCCTTCCATAAACTAGAACAACTTTTATTCCGAAGCACAAGTGGCACGTCCCCCACATACTTGTACTTAGCTCTAAGGAATTTAACCCACAAAGCATCCTTTTTTGCAATTAGATTAAATGCAATCTTCATGAGAAAAGCATCATTTTGCTTGTTAAGGTTGCCAAACCCAAGACCACCTTGTGACAACAGTTTACACACCTCCTTCCAATGAACAAGATGAATTTTGCCTTTCTCTGATGATATCCCCCACACAAATCGTCAGATAAGACGTTCCAGCTCATCACAAATCCTCTTAGGTAGAACAACTGTCTGCATTGCATAGATAGGTATTGCCGCTAACACAGCCTTCGCTAATGTAACTCTCTGCAAGCAAGAGAGTCTTTGCCGCAAACCATTCAGTTTATCTCGGACCATTTGAACCAAGTATTGATAGGTGCCTGCCGTAACCCGACTATGCAAAAGGGAAACCCCGAGGTATTTGCCCAAATCTGCTACCTCACGGAATCCAAATGTCGCACTAATCTGATCTTTGATGTCTACTGACACATTTGAAGAAAAATAAATAGTAGATTTTGGAATACTCACCTTAAAACCAGAAGCCAAGAAAAACTCCTCTAAAATCGACCGAATAACTTCTATATGATCAATAGACGCTTCAGCAAATAAAAGCATATCATCCGTAAAAAATAAGTTTGAGATCCCCGAAATCAATCGTGATGTACGAAATGAAATCCACCTACCATCATCCTGCACCACCTGTATAGCACAAAAATATACGGAGAAAAGGGGTCCCCTGTCGAAAGCCCCAAGTCAGTGTAAACGAGTCAGTCTTATCCCCATTTTATAGAATCTGCATAGAAACTGACGATACACATCTCATAATCAAAGTTCACAGAGACGTCGAAATCCAAAGGTCCAATAAGGTATCATCTATAAATCTTCATTCAAGGCGATCATAAGCCTTCTCTAGGTCTATTTTAATGGCCATCTATCTTCTCCTCCCTATTTTTCGCTTTATAGAGTCGATCACATCTTGGGAAATGATAATAGTCCGTGATCGATCGACCAGACACAAAACTAGTATGGTTCTCAAATACCCAAACCAGGAGAAGAGGTTTCAGTAGATTTACAATAACCTTAGTAATGGCCTTATAGACGACTGTACATGAACCGATAGGATAAAACTGACAGAGAAGCTCCGACATATGAGCTTTAGGAATCAACACGAGTAACGTCTGGTTTAAATTTGCATCCCACCGATCCTCGTCAACCAATGCTCAAATATAATTACAAATCGAAGGTCCTACAATCGCCCAATTCTGCTGATAGAATCCAGCATGAATCCCATCAGCTCTAGGAGCCTTGAACGGGGCCATAGCAAAGAACGTCTCTCTTATCCCCTCGTTAGACAAAGGACGCACAAGCTCATTCAAACTTACCGAATCAACTTGTGGGAAGAGACCCCGAAAGGAGTAGCCATATCCATCACAACCTGAGCTCGAGAACAACTCCTTGTAGAATGTAACGGCCAAAGTTATAAGCTCTTCATCCGAGCACCACAACTCACCATCAACCTTAAGTGAAACAATTCTATTGGCGCGCCTTTGAACCATCACAAAAGTATAAAAAAAACTTAGTGTTCCGGTCCCCTTGAGAGATCCATTTTGAGCAAGCTTTCTGCCGCTATAGGCTTTACTCTTGCTCCAAAACCATATCCAACTCGCCGTGTAAACTATTCGCAAGATCAGTAAAAAATTCAGAATGTCAAACCTGAAGTACCCTATCAATCCCTCCGAGTCAAGCCATAATATGATTTTTATGCAGCCCAATATGCCCAAAAACCTCAGAGTTCTAGACTTAAACTTTTGAAACAAAGGATGTCAAATTAGCTCCAAAATCTCTATCAGGACACCAAGTATTATTAAGAAACTCTTGGAACTAAGGGTGTTCTTGCCAAGCCGCAATAAAATGAAATGGTCGATTAGTCTGTGTACGCGCCACGAGTTCCGAAACAAGAAGAATGAGACAGTGATCTGAGCCAAGCCGATCCGCATGAAGCACATATGCATCAGGAAAAAGGTTGGTCCACTTCGAATTCACAGGAACCTGTCAAGCCGTTGATAAAGACCACCCGAGTTCCATGTGAACGTTGATCCATGGTAACCCAAGTTAATCAAACCAGATCGAAAGAGGAATTCAATAAAGCCAATGCTCACCCCCGTGCCACGTCTTGAACCACCACATCTCTCATCCGAGTGTGCAATAACATTGAAGTCGCCCCTTAGTAACCAAGGAACATTATCCCCAGGGTCAAGCATAAGAAGTTGATCCCACAAATTCTTTCGAACTGCTGCTTTAGGACTAGCATAAATAGTATTAAAATGCAACCAACCATTAGATTCAGAGGACCAAACCCACCCATTAATAAATTGATTAGAGATGTGGAGAATCTCTACATCAACCAAGTCATCCCACATTAACCAGATGCCACCACTAAAACCATGAGCTTCCACATAGAAGGACCTCAGAAACCCCAGCTTAGAAATGACCTTGTCTGCATGTCTTCCACTAATACGAGGCTCTAAACTGGCAACCAGTTTCGAGTGAAACTCACGAACAAAAGATCTAAAATGCCCGCGGAATGTAACGCTCACCCCTCCCTGGCAATTCCAACACATCAAACTAATCATTTAATCATTTTTATATATTATTAATAATATAAATATATTATTTAAAAAAAACTCAAAATATTCATAAAAATAATATATTTATATTATTAATAATATCTAAAAACCTTAAATTATTAACCCATAAACCCTAACCCCAACCCTCAAACCTAAACCTTAAATCCTAAAGTTTAGGGTTTAGGGTTTTTTATATATTACTTTTATGAATATTTTGGTTTTTTAAATAATATATTTATATTATAAATAATATATAAAAAATAAAAATAATATATTTTTATTTAAATTATATAAATTTATCCATTTGGTTCACCAAATTATTTTATGAAAAATAATACTATAAATAATATTAATATATAAATAATCTAAAATATATTATATACATAAATGTATCAATATTTATAAATAAAATATAATATTTTTATATATTATTTATTATACTATTTTTTAGAAAAACAAAAAATATTCATAAAAATAATATATTTATATTTTTTGATAAGAAGAGGGGTACTACTATAGGCCTCATTAAAAACCCCCTAAACCTAAATAGAGGAAAAGAGTACCCATAATAACATGTTACAAAAACACCAAAAGTACCTTAAACTGATAACGTGAAAACCACTAAACAACTAAACGTAACTAGCCAAACCATAAACTAAACAAATAAAACCACATAGACCTAACAAACCAAGACACCTAGAAACACTACATAAACCGTGCACCAACAGTGGTGCTAAGCATGGCCAAGAGCCCCTATATCGACTAGACCAACAAAGATACATGCCCTAGAGGATCCTGGAACTACACCACATTAAACTACTCAAAGTCTACCACCTTGGCCAATGCATCTGCAACCCTATTCCCATCACGACGGAGTGCTGAAACTGCAGGGACCACGCACATTGCCTCTATTTTGCTATATGCACAAGCGTCGATGGGTAAGCTTGATCATTGTCGTCTTTTGCTAACACTTGGCAAACGACTGAATATTTAGTGTAAAAGTGCAAGAAAATAATGTCAAGGGAAATCTTATGCGTGCAAGTAAATACGGTCAGCAAGTAATACATCAGTAAGCTGAGTATCGAATCCACGGGGATTGACCAAGAACTTATTTGCTTAAAGTTTACTTGTTTGCAAGAAAAATGAATTATTTGGAACAATTTGGGTTTTTAATTGAAGATGGTAAAAATAAGTGGGAAAACAAAAATGTGAAAACTGTCTGGCAACGAAGTGTTCAATTGAATGATGAGCGTTGGCAAGGGATGCCTGGATGTTACGATACTTATGCCAACTTTTAATAATATCCTTCCTTGGTTTTATTGCCGAGCAGATTAAAATTAGTATTGCCTCTTTCGATGATAACCCCTAAGTTAAATACGAATAAACCCCTATATGTCTATATTGAAGCTTTTCATTAGTTAACTCGATTGAGCATCAACCTTTACTCCTAAGGGGTAGACTCACTTCCGAAGTAAGTTCATCTACTTGAACATCTTCTGTCGAAGCTTCTCGCCTTAGTATCTGGCAACTGATCGTTACCCCTTAAGTCTGTTAAGATATTAAGGTGCAATAAGCACATTATGTCAACTGTCGTCTGGCAAAGGATTTGTGAAAATTAAGTACTAGTTGATAGAAAATAATGCCAAGGCATTGTAATTTATTAAAAACCAAACATAGATTTAGCTTTCATTGCAACATCCTCCAACCAACTGTAAAAGCTTAGTTTATGGTTGGGGGGTCCATCCACAAAACATAATCGTATCTTAACATCACCATTCAAATAAAATTAAAACAAATAAACTTGGCAAGAAAGAGATCCGTCGATGCAGCCCTTCGAATGCTCTATAACTCTCAATTTTAGCTGGTCGGACCACGTCGCCTCTCAGTTCACCACTGTGCAGCCTCCTCCGATTCGATCCCCTTAAGTGATGACTTGAGCTTCTTTAAATGGGCTTGTGTGGAAACCCTAAGATAAGCTCTTTGAGTTTAAAATTTGAATTCGTGAAGGGATAAGATACGATATCCTCTTATCCTGATTTGAATCCTAGGGCTGATGTGTACAGGGTCCAACGACTATCTTGACCGATCAACTGGAATCAATCCTTTTCCAGCCGAGCTTTGGCATTGCCTGATCCATCCATGCCAACTGCTACCTGACAATTCTCTTGCTTTCTTTTCTATGTTCTCTACTAGCGCCTCTCTACCGTGCCTTCCTGCCTATGTCCTGCATCAAAACCATCAAAACAACCCTTCCCCCTAGCAACAAAATAACTCCCAACTCCTTATGCAAGTGCATGGATTTTAACCACTAAATGCAAACACATCTACCTAAAGGTAAGCAAAAGCATTATGAAATAAATGTAAAAAATTATACTTCTGATGAGTTAACACACCCCCAAACCTAGCCCATTGCTTGTCCTCAAGTAATGCAAATAAACATCTAGAGAAACAGAAAATAGGAAAAGTACCTCGGTAAAAATTGTCATGATTCCCAACACCTACCAGCTAGGGAAAAAACTATCCTAGGTTTGTCCTCGGATGTTCAGTATATCAATGCCAAGCAGATAAGCAAATTCAAGTGTAGCAATCTAATTCTAGTCTAAGGTCTTCCGGTGTGTAAAAAGTGCAGGCAATATACATCAAGTTTACTTAACTCCCTTGGCTAACTTTACTACCAAACTCAGATTTTTTTAGTTTGCCAAGGGTGTTTTTATGCTGGCAATTAATTAAGGTCCTGTTAAGAGGGAGCAAACCACAAATACCCACGTTAATCCAAATTACATCACTAAACTAACCCATTACACTCATATCCTAAAGTTATGTTGGCTTGAGAACTAAGACGAAGCAAACCACGAAGACCCAAGTTAATTATTTTCCCTAAGGCAGAGGAGTGTTCTAAAATATTTCAACCTTTGGCAAAACATTGTTACCTTATTCTTTCTACCCTGGCATTATTTTTTTTCTTTTTTTGAGTTTAGTTTCAAGTGAACCTAAGTTTGTTATGCTGACTGGATACATATCGGTGTATAGTGAAACTAAAGTTCCTTAAACTAGAGCTCAATTGCCAAGCTACTTGGCAATGCTACCCTACCGACATAGAGGTTCTAAATTCTAGTTTCCTCATCGGACAGATAATCTAGCACAAATTTCCCTAAACTAGCAGTGTTGGCAATAAGTACAAAATTGACCGAGGCAAAAAAATTTATTAGTTTGGTATGCAAATTTTAATCCTATATTGCAAACTATTCTATATAGAAACTGAAAATTAAACATGAATGACATGGCAATAAATGCAAGGCAACCCACACCCCCAAACCTAAGGTGTGCATTGTCTTCAATGCATGAAAACAACACATATATACAAATGAACATAAAATGCATAAGTATGTGAATAAAAATGAAATGCAAGGAGTTTAAGAGGATGGAGACTCCCTTTTGGAGGGTTCTAGTCGTGAAACGCGTGTTTTCCTCTTGATAAAACTCCCTCTATTGGGATCCATATGCTTTTTGCGCTTCAGGCTTGGTTTTGATATGATGGTGGATGCTCTAGAACTTTCTTAATAATCTTCATCGGCTCAGAGGAAGTCGGGACATCAGTAGCTACAGATGAGGCATGTGCTGCAGGCATGGTAACAATCTTGGCATGGCTTTGAATTCCTTCATTGTCAAATTCAGGTGGTGTATCAGTTCGAGAAGATTCAACTTGTACTAGAGAGACTGGAACGGTGGCATCTGATTGTGTCAGTGTACGGACAGAGTGAGGACTAGCTGGCATATCATCCTTGGCAAAAAGGTCAGTAGGAAACTCTAGGTACATTGGAAGTTGTTGCGGGGATATGCCTTCGAGGGTTTTCTTTATGGCACCGTCCCTAGCATACACATATTACCAGAATAGAGAATTTTGCTCCTCAACTTTCTCTAACTTCTGGAGGATGATCTCCTGGCGTTGGTAGATCTGGGAAAGCATTGCTGCTGATTCAGCTGGCATCAGAGTTACAGGTTCTGCCTTTGGCACCTTTGTCTTTAGCACAGACTCTACCATCTTTTGTTTACCCTTCTCTTTTGCCCCATGGTAGTCAACTGTCTTTACAGGGTAGGAGTTATAGTGGCCCCCTTGCCCTTTTGAATGCTAACCGAATCAAGACGTGGCACGTTGTGCTGCATGCAAATGGTGGAGACTAGAGAAGGAAAAAGTAAACTTTCACTACTCTTACCAGCACACTTAAAAGTTTCTTCAATGATAAGCCGTCCAAAGTTAATCTTCTAGTCCGTTATGATAGAGTACAATAGCGCCAATCTTTCCTCCGAAACTGTCTCGTTATGGGTAGTCGGCATTAAGTTTGCCTTCAAGAAGTGATTCCAGCCTTGTGGCTGAGATTTCAATGCCAATCTTTTCACAGTCCAATGTTTTTTTGATGACACGTTCCATTGGGTGCCCGTGTAACGCCTCGATTTTGGGCCTAGGAGTTTCTAGGTGATTAGACGATCTGGTGGATCGGGATTAGAGATTCGAGCTAGATTCGGGATTAAAATCGAAAGAAATAATTTTGTTGTGAGAAAAACATCTAAAAATCATTATTTAGTATATGGATATTTTTGGTAAAGTCAATTTTCGAAAATGGAATTTGGAAATTGGACATTTTGGCCAGTGACCAAAACGTAAAGAATGAAAACTATTTTTAATGACTATTTCAAAAAAGGGTCAAATCTTAAAATCCTTAAGGAGCTATTTTACCTAATGTTTTAATCTGAATTTCCTCTTAATTTGGATTATTTTAATGAGTTTTAATTAAAAGAATTAAATAGAAATTAATTAAAAGAAGGTAGTTATTTTCTAAAAACATATATGGCGTAACTTCTTTTCCCAAACTTTTCTCTCAACTTCTCTTCAGCCAAACACTCTATTTTTGCATCAAAGATTTAAGGTAATGTTCTTGATTTCTTAAACCTTTGATTTCTAGTGGATTCTTCAATCTTGTTTTCCAAAATCTCATTGTTCCTCCTTGTTTTTCAAGAGTAAACATCCAACTGAGAGGAAATTCACTCATTAGAGGTAAGGTTCATTCTTCCCCTCTAATGAATGGTTCTTTATTGAAATTCCCAAGTATTTGATCATTGTTTAATGTTTTTTAATGAGTTTTGATGATTTAATTGTAAAAATTGATTAAATCAAGGTTTAATTGATGAGATTAAGTGATTTCTATTTTGGATATGTTTTGTTGAGTTCTCGATTGGTTATAATTATGATTTTGATGTTTTATAATATTAATAAGTTGGTTTTAACATTGGAATCCCGAAACTATGTGAATCTCTAATTTTCTATGTTGCTAGTTATGTGTTTTTGAGGGGTTGTGATGGTTAAATGAATGCTGGAGATATAAGGATGTTTGAGAAGTGTTTTTTAGAGGTTAATTGATGTTAATTGAAGTGTTGAAATGTTAGATTGTGGCTGGGTTAAGTTTGGAAGAGGTTTGTTGTTAATTTTGGGAGTTGTAGAGTGGTTTTGGGTAAAGGATGTTGAGTTTTGGTGTTGCTGTGATGTTGATTGCATTTTAATGAAATGTACCTCTATTTTGTGTGTCTAAAAGCAGGGGAAATTGGTCCTCAAGCTTGAACGTGAGTTCCAGAAGCTTTGGAGGCGTGTTGGTCGTATCGACAAGCGAGGTTTTACGAGTCGGGGAGTGGAAAAGTGTTTTCAACTTTGCAAAGGTTTGAAAATTGTGTTTGGGAGTTTAGATCAAGCTTGAAACGCTGATCCAAGCTCAGAAGTAAGTAAAGGATGAACTCTCTCTCGAACTCGGTTTGGCTAATAGTTTGATGCACTTGTTTTACATGGTTTAATTACTCAGTGTATATGCATGTTTTAGGCATGGTTTAATGCTGGAAATTGGTTACAAAATGATGTTGATGCATTTGGTAGCAATGCATATTTTGTTAATGTTTATGAACATTGTTTAATGCAAGTTTTATTGCATTGGTTAAATGGTTTTGATGATGCATATGAAAACAATGAGTTGCTAATGTTAAAATGAATTATATTGGAAAGTGATGGTATGAAATGGTTTGAAAATGAAATCAGATATAGTTGGCCGGTTATAAGATTGATAGTGCACTATAAAAAGGCGCCTTGGATGTTGAGTGGTTTATATAGTATGCCGAATACTCTATCCAAGTACCCTATCGTTTAAGGGGTTGTACGGTGCCGAAGACTCCCGTTAGTGGATTACACATCATATTGGTGAGTGGTGTTGAGGGGTTTATGGGTACTGAATAATCCACCACGGGTGTCACAATGGTGGAGGGGTTTATGTGTACCGAATACTCTCGTTTGTGAACCTTGTGTTATCGGTAGATTGTTTGTTAAGTGTTGTGGGAACACTTGTTGAATTCGTGTATCCGATGTTACGTTTTGGTAAATGGAACTTGGTAAATGATCACTTGGAAGCCAATATAATTGTTTATGCATCATGAGATGGATTATGTTGTTTAATGTAATTTAAACATGTTTTTACTCTTTAAGCCTTACATTGGTAGTATGCATGGGAAAGCTTAAATTGAGGGTAGCAAATGGGATTTTGTTGTGGGATCCATGATACATGTTGCATATGGTTTAATATCATGTTTTGGAAAGGTTAAGTGCTTGGTTTTGATAAGGCATGATTATGTGTTGATGTTTTAAAGAGTTTTGAGATGTATTTTGCAAAAGAAAAGTGAAATGGCTTTAAAATGCATTGATGATGGTTGTGTTTGAGCATTTCCTCACTAAGCCTAGTTTGCTTACGCTCTCTTTTTCATCATACAGAGAATTAAGGTTTGAGGCAACAAGGAAGCAAGGAAAGGACTCCCAGGGACTAGTTTTCAAAGTACAGTTTGGATGTTGAAAAATGGTAATAATGACAATGTGTCAATTGAGGTTTGGGGAGGGTTTTTGAAGAACTCCCTGTTGTTGCAAGTTTTAATTGTTGTTTTGGACTTGTAATAGGTTTTAAGTGGTTGAGGTATGGTTGTTTTGATGATTTGGATGTGGACTAGGAAGCATGCCTCTAGAATTGATTGTTTGAGTATGCTAGATAAGCTAGGATGGCTTTGATGATGTTATGCTGTGGATAAAGTATGTTGATGATGTTATATGTTGGTTAGCTAGGTGTTAATGTTGTTTGGAACGAGCCAAAGTGTCATATGTTGGACCTAGAGGTTATTATAGGCCTCTACGTACCGGTACTGGTACCTCAAGGTTCGGTACACGGGGTCCTGTAGAGGCTCAAATTGCCAAAGCGTACCGATACGCCTAGAAGGAAAACATGCATAGGTGTTGGTACATTGGCCAGCGTACCGGAACACCCCTTCGTTATTAACTAGCCGTATCGATACACGGGGTACCGTATCAATATGGGCTTTAGCTACTGGAATTTTGAGTTTTCAAAATAATCAAGGGGTATCGGTACAGATCAACAATGTACTGGTACGGTGTGGTTAATATACCGTATCGATACGTAATACATATGTATCAGTACAGAAAGTCGTTAAGCTTTTTAGGCCGTATCAATACAGGCTTGCCTATATCGGTACGCTATGCTATTTTTGTGCTATCGAATGATGTTGTAGTTTGGAAATCTTGCAATATGGTCCCTGTTTGATATGAATGTAATTAATTGAGTTTGAGTGTTTGTTTTGGAATGGAAATTGACCTATGAGCATGCAATTGGAATAATTAAAGGTTGGTAATCTTAAACATGTAATTTGCTCTGAAGTTTATGAAGTTTGCGTTTTGATTCTTTATATGATATGTTGGGCAATTGATCTCCGAATTGTAATATGCTTTACCGTTGAGGCATGTACATATAAAACTTTAATAACACGTATCTAGACAAGACGAAAAGAAAAAAGGGTTCAGTTTAGGGTTTTTAGCTTAGGTTTGCTTCGACAAACGTAATATGGCTATTTTAGTCCGGTTTCGGCTAGGTCAGGCTAAGAGGATTACGTTTTGTGGTATCAGAGCCAGGTTTGCGAGAAATTAGGATGATGTTGATGTTTGTAACATGATGTTTGCTATGCACGGTGATTGTTTATATATACGTTGTTTAAATTATGCCATGTTGGGTACCTTGGGGACACGTTGCCATATTACTATATTTATAAAATGATTTTGGTTTAAAGTGGAAATCTTGGATCCTTGCTTGAAGTTGACCTAATTGTTTTATTTTTGTGTAATTATCATACCTTAGATACATTTTAGACTATGCCATCAAGGAGAGAATTGCGATCTAGCGGAAACGCTGCTGTCGGAAGGTAGGGAGTTGAGGGCGAGATTGTACACCCTGAGAATTTACCGCCTTCTCCACTTAATCCTCTTGAGGGAGTGAAACAAATACCCCCTGCACTACCTGGTCATGTGTTTGGGGATATGACGCCTTCGGTTTAGGCAATGACAAGAGCATTCTAGGTCGCGATGGCTGGAGTTCATGTACCTGCTCCCGCACCTGCTGCTAATCCGGGTTTGCTATTGGAGCGTTTACGTAACCTTGGAGAAAGTGAGTATAGAGGGTTGGCACCCGAGGCATCCGAGAAGTGGATGGCCAGTACAGAGCGTATCTTGGTTCAGATGGGTTGTAGCAACGACCGCAAGTGGGATGTGTTGTTTCCCTGTTGCAAGGGGATGCATATAGTTGGTGGACCACTATAATCACGGGCATAGAACCCGATGATGTGACGTAGGCATTCTTTTAAGCTACTTTTAGGAAGAAATATCTGGGTGTTAGATATTTGGATGACAAGAAGCCAGAGTTTATGGCATTGGTTCAGGGCAGTATGACAATGTCCGAGTATAGGGTACAGTTCGTACGACTGAGTTAGTATGCACCTGAGTTGGTGCCAGATGAGAGGCACCGCTGTGATCGTTTCTGGTATGGTTTTGTGTAGGATGTCAAGACATACATGTTGTCCATTGAGTATACTGAGTTTGATGTTTTGGTATCTCGGGCAAAGGATATTGAGTAGAGTCTGGGTTTGTCTCATCGTTCTAGAGGTTCTAGCTTGGGGAAGAGAGTTGTAGAGTATAGTTTTGGGGGTGACCAGGAAAAGAGGCACCGTGACCGAAGGTTTCAACCAGATGCGAGACGCAATAGAGATAGTATAGAATGGGGATATCAGGGACATGGTGCTCAGGTTTGAGCAGCACAAAATTGTTGTTTGGGTTGTGGTTCGAGAGAACATCTGAGGCGAGTTTGCCTGCATTTGGCCAGAGTAGGGCAGCTCCTGTAGTTATGGCTGCGAACTCTTGCTGGAGTTGTGGGTCGACCGATCACATCAGACGAGATTGCCTTTTGTTTGTTAAAGGTAGGTAGGCACCTACACCTATTGCTGCACCACCTAAGGGTTGTGGGCGCGACCGAGGTACCTTCCAACTGAGGAAGGAGGGACAGAGGACTGTGGTACACACCGTGGTAGTTTGACCAGAGGATGGTGGACTAGCGAGGATGTATGCTCATCGCGAGGGGAGAAATGACACGGACGTAATAGCAGGTACCTTTACTTTACAGTCTATGCCATTGTTATCTTTGATAGATTCTGGATCTACACATTCATATGTATTGCATGAGCATGCCCATTTGCTTAGTATATCGGTAGAAATTCTTGATGTTGGTTTGCAAGTGACAAGTTCTTTTGGAGAAACAATCATTACAAGAAAGTTGTATGGGAGGTGTCCTCTGATGGTTCAGGGTCACGTGTTTGCGGTTGACCTGATGGAGTTGCCATTCCATGGTTTTGACATGATCTTGGGTATGGAACGGTCGTCCGAGCATTGAGCTATGGTTGATTTTGAGACCAATCAAGTTTTTTTGAGACTTGTTGATGATTATGAGGTTGTAGTTGTGGGCGAAAATGTAAAGTTCTTGTCTAATATGGTTTCGGCCATGGAAGCGCGTAAGTTGCTTGAATGTGGATGTCGGGCGTATCTAGCTTATATGATGAATCTGAATGCAGAGGAAGAGTGGACAAAGGATATCTGTACTGTATGTGACTTTTCGGGTGTATTTCTGAAAGAGTTATCTAGTTTGCTACCGGGCAGGGAGGTGGAATTTTGCATCGAGACATATGTTGATTCGACTTCGGTATTGATTGCACCATACTGCATAGCACCCAAGGAGTTGAAAAAATTGAAGATGCAACTTTAGGAGTTGATGGATCGGGGTTTTATCCGGCCTAGTATTTCGTCGTAGGGAGCACCAGTGTTGTTTGTGAAAAAGAAATATGGCATGTTAAGGATGTGTATAGATTATCGGCAACTGAATAAGTTGACGATTAAGAACAAGTATCCCTTGACGTAGATTGATGATCTGTTTGATCAATTCTAGGGAGCTACGGTGTTTTCCAAGATCGATTTGAGATCTGGATATTATCAGTTGAATGTGAAGGATAAAGATGTGTTGAAGACTGCTTTTAGTACGAGGTATGGCCATTATGAGTTTTTGCTGATGCCGTTTGGGCTAACGAATGTGCCTACATCATTTATAGATATGATGAAACGTGTATTCCATGAATTTTTAGACCAATTCGTAGTAGTGTTCATCGATGATATCCGTGTGTACTCTCATACCGAGAGGGATCATGATCGACACTTGAGGAATGTGCTGCAGACTTTGTTGGATAATCATCTTTATGCTAAGTTGAGCAAATGTGAGTTTTGGATTAGGGAAGTGGTTTTTCTTGGGCTTGTAGTTTCAGCTGAGGGTATCTAAGTTGATCCTAAAAAGGTTGAGGCGGTTGTGAGTTGGAAGTAGCCAAAGTCAGTGACAGAAGTCTGCAGTTTTTTGGGTTTGGCGGGTTATTACCGTCATTTCGTGGATGGGTTTTAAAGATTTGCTGCTCCATTGAACAAGTTGTTGCAGAAGGATGTGCAGTTTGAATGGACAGAAGCTAGACAGCAGGCTTTTGAAAAGTTGAAAGAAGCTCTGACGCAAGCTCCAATCTTGATTCAACCTGAGTCAGGGAAGGAGTTTGTGGTGTATAGTGATGCATCCTACGTCGTGCTAGGGTGTGTGTTGATTCAGGATAGGGAAGTCGTGGCTTATGCATCAAGGAAGTTGAAAGTGCATGAATGCAACTACCCTAAGCATTATCTTGAGCTCGCAACGGTAGTGTTTGCGTTGAAAATTTGGAGACATTACCTTTATGGTGAAAAGTGTGTTGTATATACTGATCATAAGAGTTTGAAGTATTTGATGGCACATAAGGAGTTAAATCTTCGTCAACGTAGGTGGTTGGAGTTGTTGAAGGATTACGATTTGACCATTGAGTACCATCCGGGAAAAGCCAATATTGTGGCTGATGCTTTAAGTAGAAAGTTCGTTGTGGAGTTGAGAGCCATGTTTGCTAGGTTGAGTGTGACCTGTGATGGAGGGTTGTTGGCAGAGTTGCAAGTGAAACCTTCTTTGGCGCAGTTGATTAAGGAAAAGCAACCTTATGACGAGGTGTTGGTACCTCATGTCAAGGACATCATGGATAGAAATCCTACGGATTTTCACTTTAATAGTGATGGGTTTTGTGCTTTAAAGATCGGATTGTGGTGCCTAGTGACGAGAAGTTGAGACAGATGGTTTTAACTGAGGCACATGCTAGTCCTTTTGCTATACATCCTAGTAGTACCAAAATGTATCAGGGGTTGAAGAAGGAGTACTATTGGGTGGGTTTTGTAAAAGGACGTGGCTAATTTTGTTGCTAGATGTATGGTATGTCAGCGGGTGAAAGCTGAACATCAGTTTCGTTCCGGGTTGTTGCAACCGTTGAAAATTTTGGAGTGGAAGTGGGAGAGGATCACCATAGATTTTTTGTCGGGATTGCCTTTGACACCGACTAAGAAGGATTCCATTTGGGTGATTGTTGATCGGTTTACGAAGTGTACACATTTTCTGCTAGTGCATACGGCGTATTCATTGGATAGGTTGGCAGATTTGTATGTTGCTAAAATTGTGAGGTTAAATAGAGTACCTAAATCGATTGTTTCGGATAGGGATCCACGATTTATAGTGAGGTTTTGGAGGTGTTTGCACTGAGCATTGTTTACTCGCTTGAATTTTAGTGCATCGTATCATCCATAGACGGATGGCCAGTCTGAACGTGTGATTCAGATCTTGGAGGATATGTTGAGATGTTGTATCATTGAGTTCCAAGGAACTTGGGAAAGACAGTTGCCTTTGGTTGAGTTTGCGTACAATAACAATTATCAAGCAAGTATAAAGATGGCACCGTATGAAGCCTTGTACGGTAGGAGGTGTCGTACGCCCTTGTGTTGGGCTGAGGCTGGGGAAAAGTATGTTTCCATGCCTGATGTGTTGAAAGACATGGATGAGAAAGTAAAGATGATTTGTGATTGTTTAAAAGAGGCCTCGGATAGGTAGAAATCCTACGCGGATTTGAAGCGTAAAGAGGTAGAGTACGTTGTTGGTGAAAAGGTTTTCTTGAAAGTTTTACCTTGGAATAAGGTGATGCATTTTGGGCGTAAAGGAAAGTTGAAGCCAAGGTTTATTAGACCGTATGAGGTGCTGGAACACATTGGTCCTGTTGCGTATCAGTTGAGGTTGCCTCATGAGTTGGAGAAGATTCATGATGTGTTTCGTGTGTCCATGTTACGGAGGTATGGCTCGGATCTGCCGCATATTATGCCAGTTGATGATGTTGACTTGCGACCGAATTTGTCTTATAGTGAGGAACCAGTGGATATCCTTGACTCCAGTAGTAAAGTTCTTCGTGGAAAGACGATTAAACTTTTTAAGGTGTTGTGGCGACATCGAGGTGTTGAGGAGGCCACATGAGAGAGTAAGTCATACATGGTTGCCCAGTTTCCGCATCTGTTTCCATCAGGAAAATTTCGAGGATGAAATTTCTTAAGGGGAGAGTTGTAATGCCCTTATTTTGGGCCTAGGAGTTTCTAGGTGATTAGACAGTCCGATGGACCGGGACTAGAGATTCGAGCCAAATTCAGGATTAAAATTGAAATAAATAATTTTGTTGTGAGAAAAATATGGGAAAATATCTAAAAATCATTATTTAGTATATAGATATTTTTGGTTAAGTCAATTTTAAAAAATGAAATTCGAAAATTGGACATTTTGGCTAGTGACCAAAATGTAAAGAATGAAAACTGTTTTTAATGACTATTTCGAAAAAAGGTCAAATCTTAGAATCCTTAAGGAGCTATTTTACCCAATGTTTTAATCTGAGTTTCCTCTTAATTGGGATTATTTTTTATGAGTTTTAATTAAAAGAATTAAAGGGAAATTAATTAAAAGAAGGTAGTTATTTTCTATAAACATATTTGACGTAACTTCTTTTCTCAAACTTTTCTCTCAACTTCTCTTCAGCCAAACACTCTATTTTGCATCAAAGATTTGAGGTAATATTCTTGATTTCTTAAACCTTTGATTTCTAGTGGATTCTTCAATCTTGTTTTCCAAAATCTCATTGTTTTTCCTTGTTTTTCAAGAGTAAACATCCAATTGAGAGGAAATTCACTCATTAGAGTTAAAGTTCGTTCTTCTCCTCTAATAAATGGTTCTTTATTGAAATTGTCAAGTATTTGATCATTGTTTAAAGTTTTTTAATGAGTTTTGATGATTTAATTGTGGAAATTGATTAAATCAAGGTTTAATTGATGAGATTAAGTGTTTTCAACTTTGCAAAGGTTTGAAAGTTGTGTTTGGGAGTTTAGATCAAGCTTGAAACACTGATCTAAGCTCGAAAGTAAGTAAATGATGAACTCTCTCTCGAACTCAATTTAGCTAATAATTTGATGCACTCGTTTTACATAGTTTAATTACTCATTGTATATGCATGTTTTGAGCATGGTTTAATACTGGAAATTGGTTACAAAATGATGTTGATGCATTTGGTAGCTGTTGCGCGTGATAAGTGCTACGCAATTGTGCAAGTATACACGTCGCAAGTAATAAAGTGATATGAGTATCGAGTATCGTCTCCACAGGGATTGGTTTGGGCCACTTTGCTTAAGTTACTGCACTGTGAAAAGTAAAAACACAATTAAAGGATTAAAGGAGTTTAACTAATAACTAAACTAGAAAGCAATAAAGTAAAAGAAAAGATGAGATCGAATGAGAGAGAGATAGGCCAGGTTATCGTGAGTTGAGGTGTGATAGCCGATTGGATCGTCTTGGTAAAAGAGTGCAAGGGCAACTCAATTGCCGTGGCAACAACTTGCACAGAGGGTTGCCTTGGCAACTAATCGATGGTTGCCTGGGCAACTAGTTGGGCAACTACTTGGGCGTCTGGGCAGCAACTTCAAGGTTCGGCGGAGCGTTCTTCAATGGTTTCTTCTTATCCCTAAGTCGAAACTCTAGCTACTTGTGCATGCCTTGATAATACATCCCTGCGTGAATCAAGGGTGAACAACAACCAATCTTGCGCTCCTTTTAGCCGTTGAAATCCTTAACTTATTCCTAAGCCGGATTAATCTTCACCATCAATAGATTGAATAAAGACCATACTCATTCGTTTCTTGAATCTAACTCTCCCGATATTAGATAAATAGATGAAGTTACGAGATCCTCTCCCAATTCACTCGCAAACAAGAATAAAAGCCAAGAATGAGTAAACCTTGAATAGAAAAGTGCAAACTCTTATTACCTAAACAAAAACCAATAGTTTCTCACAACAACAAAACACAATAACCCCAACCAATCAAGTTAGTTCATGGTTGGGTTCAAAAGATATACAAAGAATAATCCCCAAACCATGAATCTAATGGAAGCAAAGAAGAAGAAGAAGTCGAAATTTCCCCTCCTTTCTATCTTGTCGAAATTTCCCTCTTGCTCTCCCCATGGATTGTCGAAATCTCCTTGCTATTTATAGGGCTAGGCCAAAGTCCTTCTTTGAGGAGGAGTTTGAGTTGGAATTAAATTATCTTTAAAGAATATAATTCTTTATTATAATTTTATTCCTATTAGAACTTCTCCTATCTTCTTGGAATTTAATTCTTCTTTAATCTCTGCATGGCAATCAAATTCCTTTGGGCTTGGGCCTTGCTCCATGTCATCTTGGGCTTGTAAAGTCATTAATTTCGACATCCCTATTGCATTTTTTCTTTATCGACAAATGCCATGGCAACTGGCTCGGCGTCTCCTTCATGCATTGCCCTGGCAACTAGCTCAACATTGCTTTGGCAAGTGATCCTGCACATACACACACAAAAACACACCAAAGCAGCATCTTTTTCCACAAAAATCACCAAGTTATGTAATCAATCTCAACGGTGGAAAGAAACATGAATTAATGCATGAATGACTAATTATGCAACTATTATGAGCTTAAGTCTAACAATAATATGAGTAAAAAGGGTAATAAAAATAGTACTTTTGAACACTTATCATGCCCCCAAACTCGAACTATTGCTTGTCCTCAAGCAATGCAAACTAACAATTACCTGCCAAGACTTTAATCATCAAAGACATGCTTCAAACTTGAATTCAAACCTCGGAACCGTGGCACAAAGTATGATCACCTTTTAGTTTTTCGGATAACACAAAAATTACCCGGAACCAAACTATAGTGCTCGTGACAATGTGTGTGCGTAGTTGTGAACAAGTTGATTTTCAAGATTCTATGTGAACTACAGGCTTTTATTAATTCAATTATCGGGTATTTATTTTTATTTTCACTAGAGCCAATTTCGGGCACCTCTAGCAAAGTAAGCAATTCCTCATTTTATTTTAGTCGACTAGAGCCAATTTCGGGCACCTCTAGCGATTCTTTAATGTGCATTAACTACTAGAGCCATTTGGGGCACCTCTAGCAAGAAAGTGTATTTACTACTAGAGCCATTTTTTGGGCACCTCTAGCAAGAAATTAACTTTTAATTTTCAATTTTAAATTTACCCAAATTTTAAGCAACCTAAGTTCACTAAGTTTCTTTCAATCAACAACCCACAACCGTGTAAAAAAAAAATTCAGCATCATAGTAAAATTCTAAGTTCTTTTCATGTAATCCTAAAATTAAAGGTTCTTTCAATTAAGTGCAGTGGCAAAAATTCATCATTGGATATTCAACAAGTCTTAAGCAATTAAATCAAATTAAAGGCATGGCAAGTAACATATGCAACCTATATGTGATTGCTAAAGATGAATGCAACTAAACATGAAACTAACTAGAAACCAACACCCCCCCAAACTCGAGAGAAGCATTGTCCTCAATGCACGTAAAAGTGGAACAAAATTTAAAAGAAACTAAATGAAATGAGTTAGTCAGAGAGGTCGTCACCTCGAGTGATGAGTTTCCTTCGTGCCGTTTGCTTGATTCAATTTCCGGTCAGTGGTTGAATGCTTGTGGCTGGTACCGCGTGAATAGCATTGCCTTGATTTGATCCATGTTTGCCGATGCAGGTTTACTTGCATGTGCATCAGTAGTTGCCGAAGCCATTGTTGTTGCCTGGGCATCGCCAGTTTCTGTTGTGGTTGTTGTGGCGAGTAGTCGGCAGTAAATTTCCTTAGCATGGTGGTTGTGAGTCTTGTTGTGGAAAAGAAAACCTGAAGACTAAAGATAATGAAGAAAAATAAAATATATCCTAAAAAAATAAAGAGAAAAATAACCAAAAATAATAGAACAAAATAGTTCAAAAAAAATAAAAATAAAAATAAATGTATCAGTAGTTGTCGTGGCGTCGAGGGTTGCCGCGGCGTCAGGGGTTGCCGAGGCGTGCGCGTCTATGGTTGCCGAGGCGTGCGTATCAGGAGTTGCTGCGGTGTTGAAGGTTGCCGTTTTCGATACTTCTTATAGTCCATCCGCACCCTCCATCGGGTGATAATATTGCCCAAAAAGAGTTTGGCCAATGTGCTTGCCACTACTCCCTTTTGCGTTACCATGGTGGAGGTGTCTTTCTTCTTTGTTCGCTTGTAGTCCATGTATACTCTCCACCTTGCTACTATTCCTGAAGGCACAAATATATTAATAGGAAAAATTATATCCATTCTCAACCATTCAATTACCTCATTCTTGTCGACTTCTATCATGGTTGGATGTAGCCTTTGTTGTCGTGGCAATTGCTGCTCAATCCAATTGTCGTGGCAATCAGTTGCCAAAATTTGCTGTAAGTCAAGGGAAGAACCAATTTTCTGAAAAGCTTTACGAATCCAAACACCGTTTTCTTTTGGCCTCTCAAAAATCTCCATCAGTAGAGATTTCGATGGCTTTAAATCGACCAACATCGGTTCCTCAAGACATACCTGCAATGGACGAGGTGAGTTTTTAAAGAATTCAAAAGGTTCAACTATTACCTGCTCATATTCTATTGGCAAAGTATTATCATCTCGTTGATCTTGCATGTGGTCGTGTAATTGCCGTGGCAATTGTAGATGAGAGTAATCTACACATTCCTGCTTCAACATCAACGTTATAACTTTCTGGGCATCAGGTTCCTCAGAATTTGCTGTAGTATTGTTGTTCTCAGCTTCACCGAGTGTTGTCGCGACATTGCTCTGTTCAGGCTCCTCAATCAATGCCGAGGCAATTTGTTGTTCAGGCTCATCATGTGTTGGACAGTCTCTTTCATTGGCATCATCTTGACTTTGAGGTTCTAGTTGTTCCTCACACATCGGAGAGATTTCTTGCCTTGGGACGTCAATATCCCTAGGAATGAATTGTTGGTGCATGTTATCCATGACATATGTTGATCTCCCCAGTTGATCTTCTGAATCCCCTATGGTTGCATCCCATTGAGCTATCCTCGTATCCATAGATTTTGATAGTTCTCGAATCTCTTCAATTGATCCGTCAAGTCTAGCCAAGGAAGCTAGTAACGTTTCCTCCAAGGAATTGGAATGCTCTTGAAAAGGACTACATTGCCATGGCATATCTGTTGCTGCGGCAAAATTGTTATGGTAAAAAAAATTTTGAGCTTTTTGACCATACCATGAAGAATTTTGCTGCTGGTTCCCTCTATGGTCCTCCATGTAGTTATATGCACCGAAAATGTGAGGGCAATTTTCAAACACATGATGTTCTCCACACATAGCACAAGATTTTTCCATGGTATAAGTTCTTTGGGCTTTTCTCGGTTGGTATAGGTAATCATCAAAGGGTGCAAGGAACTCTTGATTGAATTGATTCATATCTTCCAACATCATCTCTCGAATAGATTGGTTTTTATTTCCCGACATGTTGATGTTCCTTAACTTGTAGCGCACCTAATTTTTTTTTTTTGATAAAACAAACAAAAAGAAAAGTTAGTAAAACTAAGAAATAAATGCAATAACAAAAACAACTAACACCAATTGCCAATCCCCGGCAACGGCGCCAAAAACTTGTTGCGCGTGATAAGTGCTACGCGATTGTGCAAGTATACACGTCGCAAGTAATAAAGTGATATGAGTATCGAGTATCGTCTCCACAGGGATTGGTTTGGGCCACTTTGCTTAAGTTACTGCACTGTGAAAAGTAAAAACACAATTAAAGGATTAAAAGAGTTTAACTAATAACTAAACTAGAAAGCAATAAAGTAAAAGAAAAGATGAGATCGAATGAGAGAGAGATAGGCCAGGTTATCGTGAGTTGAGGTGTGATAGCCGATTGGATCGTCTTGGTAAAAGAGTGCAAGGGCAACTCAATTGCCGTGGCAACTTGCACAGCGGGGTTGCCTTGGCAACTAATCGATGGTTGCCTGGGCAACTAGCTGGGCAACTACTTGGGCGTCTGGGCAGCAACTTCAAGGTTCGGCGGAGCGTTCTTCAATGGTTTCTTCTTATCCCTAAGTCGAAACTCTAGCTACTTGTGCATGCCTTGATAATACATCCTCTCGTGAATCAAGGGTGAACAACAACCAATCTTGCGCTCCTTTTTTAGCCGTTGAAATCCTTAACTTATTCCTAAGCCGGATTAATCTTCACCATCAATAGATTGAATAAAGACCATACTCATTCGTTTCTTGAATCTAACTCTCCCGATATTAGATAAATAGATGAAGTTACGAGATCCTCTCCCAATTCACTGCAAAACAAGAATAAAAGCCAAGAATGAGTAAACCTTGAATAGAAAAGTGCAAACTCTTATTACCTAAACAAAAACCAATAGTTTCTCACAACAACAAAACACAATAACCCCAACCAATCAAGTTAGTTCATGGTTGGGTTCAAAAGATATACAAAGAATAATCCCCAAACCATGAATCTAATGGAAGCAAAGAAGAAGAAGAAGTCGAAATTTCCCCTCCTTGCTATCTTGTCGAAATTTCCCTCTTGCTCTCCCCATGGATTGTCGAAATCTCCTTGCTATTTATAGGGCTAGGCCAAAGTCCTTCTTTGAGGAGGAGTTTGAGTTGGAATTAAATTATCTTTAAAGAATATAATTCTTTATTATAATTTTATTCCTATTAGAACTTCTCCTATCTTCTTGGAATTTAATTCTTCTTTAATCTCTGCATGGCAATCAAATTCCTTTGGGCTTGGGCCTTGCTCCATGTCATCTTGGGCTTGTAAAGTCATTAATTTCGACATCCCTATTGCATTTTTTCTTTATCGACAAATGCCATGGCAACTGGCTCGGCGTCTCCTTCATGCATTGCCCTGGCAACTAGCTCAACATTGCTTTGGCAAGTGATCCTGCACATACACACACAAAAACACACCAAAGCAGCATCTTTTTCCACAAAAATCACCAAGTTATGTAATCAAGCTCAACGGTGGAAAGAAACATGAATTAATGCATGAATGACTAATTATGCAACTATTATGAGCTTAAGTCTAACAATAATATGAGTAAAAAGGGTAATAAAAATAGTACTTTTGAACACTTATCAGTAGCAATGCATATTTTGTTAATGTTTATGAACATTATTTAATGCAAGGTTTATTGCATTGGTTAAATGGTTTTGATGATGCATATTAAAATAGTGAGTTGATGGTGTTAAAATGAATTATATTGGCAAGTGATGGTATGAAATGGTTTGAAAATGAAATCAGATATATTTGGTCGGCCATAGGATTGATAGTGCACTATAAAAAGGTGCCTTGGATGTTGAGGGGTTTACATGGTGTACCAAATACTCCATCCAAGTACCCTAGCGGTTGAGGGGTTGTACGGTATCGAAGACTCCCGTTATTGGATTAAACATCGTACCGATGAGTGGTGTTGAGGGGTTTGTGGGTACTGAATACTCCACCACGGGTGTCACAACGGTGGAGGAGTTTATGTGTACCGAATACTCCAGTGTGTGAACATTGTGTTACCGGTAGAGTGTTTGTTAAGTGTTGTGGGAACACTTGTTAAATCCGTGTGTCCGATGTTACGTTTTGGTAAATGAACTTGGTACATGATCACTTGGAAGCCAATATAATTGTTTATAAATCATGAGATGGATTAGGTTGTTTAATGTGATTTAAATATGTTTTACTCTTTAAGCCTTGCATTGGTAGTATGCATGGGAAAGCTTAAATTGAGGGTAGCAAATGGGATTTTGCTGTAGGATCCATGATACATGTTGCATATGGTTTAATATGTTGTTTAGGAAATGTTAAGTGCATGGTTTTGATAAGGCATGATGACGTGTTGATGTTTTAAAGAGTTTTGAAATGTATTTTGAAAAAAGAGTGAAATGGTTTTAAAATGCATTGATGATGGTTGTGTTTGAGTATTTCCTCACTAAGCCTAGTGTGCTTACGCTCTCTTTTTCACCAATGCAGAGAATTAAGGTTTGAGGCAGCAAGGAAGGAAGGAAAGGACTCCCAAGGACTAGTTTTCAAACTACAGTTTGGATGTTGAAAAGTAGTAATAATGTCAATGTGTCAATTGAGGTTTTGAGAGGGTTTTTGAAGAACTCCCTGTCGTTGCAAGTTTTAATTGTTGTTTTGGACTTGTAATAGGTTTTAAGTGGTTGAGATGTGGTTGGTTTGATGATTTGGATGTGGATTAGGAAGCATGCCTCTAGAATTGATTGTTTGAGTATGCTAGATAAGCTTGGATGGCTTTGATGATGTTATGTTGTGGATAAAGAATGTTGATGATGTTATGTGTTGGTTAGCTAGGTGTTAATGGTGTTTGGAATGAGCCAAAGTGTCATATGTTGGAACTTGAGGTCATTACAGGCCCTTGCATATCGGTACGGGTACCTCAAGGTTCGGTACGCAAGGTCTTGTAGAGGCTCAAATTACTAAAATTAAGCCTAGCGTACCGATATGCCTATCCAACGTATTGGTACGCCTTGAAGGAAAATAGGGATAGGTGTTGGTACACGGGCCAGCGTACCATAATGCTCCTTCGTTATTAACTAGCTATATCGATACACGGGGTACTGTTCGATTTGGGCTTTAGCTACTGGAATTTTGAGTTTTCAAAATAATCAAGGGGTATCGGTACGGGTCAAAGTTGTATCGGTACGGTGTGGTCAATATACAGTATCGATAAGTGATACATGTGTATCAGTACAAAGAGTCATTAAGTCTGATAAGCTGTATCAATACAGGCTGGCCTGTATCGGTACGTTATGTTGTTTTTGTGCTATCGAATGATGCTAAAGTTTGGAAATCTTGCAATATGGTCCCTATTTGATTTGAATGTAATTAATTGAGTTTGAGTGATTGTTTTGGAATAGAAACTGGCCTATGAGAATTCAATTGGAATAATTAAAGGTTGGTAATCTTAAACATGTAATTTGCTCTGAAGTTTTCATTTTTATCCTTTATATGATATGTTGGGCAATTGATCTCCAAATTATAATCTTCTTAAAACGAGACACTATCGATGAGGCATGTACATATAGGTCTTTAATAAGATGCATCTAGACAAGATAAAAAGAGAAAAAAAGTTTAGTTTAGGGTTTGTATCTCGGGTTTGCTTCTGCAAACCTAATGTGGCTTTTTTAGTCTAGTTTTGGCTAAGCCGAGCTAAGGCAGTTATAGCCCGCCTAACGTAGTTCTTTCAATACCATCTTCCTCTTAGCATCATCCAAAGATTCTGCAAAATTTGCGTGTCCATCCTCTGTTCCATCCAAAGAAAACATATCATTTACATAACCTTTATCAAAATGAACACACTTACCTCGCACCATCAAGAAGGGTGAATCCTTGGTCGTAAGGTGAGCATAGAATTCTCGAACGACATTGGCATGGACCTCGCCTAGCGGTTGGCAAAATTTTTCCCACTTATGTGTCTTTATCACTTTAACAAATTCTGGGGAATATCCCAAATTTGGTTCGTTCTTGAACTCGAAACCCTTCTCATAACAGAAGGTTCTTGATGCGAAATTATCCTCATACTTTTTTCGAATCTCTTCATTGAAAAAGATTTTGAAGGATGTTGAAGAAGATGCCATGAAAATCTCTTTGAATGAAACTCGTATGGGGTTCGAAAATAGAGGGTTAAGGCAATTGAATGAAGAGTGAAAGAGTCTTTAGCTAAGTATCAGTTAGGTTAAAGTAGATGAAGGGTTAAAACGTTTGAGCGTTTTAAATGGTGTTTAATTTGGTTGGTCAAATAGAGATAATGATAGAGGGTTAGCGTGTTTGGTGAGGATAAGTCATGAATAAGGGATAAGACGGCACGAGAAAAGGTAAAGTGATAAGGTGATTAGGTTAAAATTTTGAATTTCAACTCTTTCACCTTGGGCGGCTAGGGTAAAATTCAACACTTAGCAAAATAGTTTAAGTCTCTTTTGGGCCGAGCTTCATCATGCCTTGGTCGGCTAAAATAAATCTTCTCTCCAAATTTTTGATCGCCTCATGACAGGCCTTTTCCTTGGCACTCTGCCTAGCAATAAATTCCTATAACCATTGAACAAAAACCTTTCATCGTAGCAAACAAAACAAGAAAAATAAATAAACAAAAGGAAACAAAAAATTGAAACATAAAAACATCTAATCCTAATATTACAAAAATCAAACCATGATGATGACGTTCACGGAACCTCTGCCAGAAGGATAACCTCATTGGCATCATTTCAAGTGCCTTCCAAATAATGTTTCAATCTTTGATCGTTTACCTTGAAAATAGTTCCCGTTTTAAAATCCTTGATATCAACTGCTCCATGAACATATGGTTTCACCACTTCAAAGGGTCCTGACCATCTAGACTTGAGCTTACCGGGAAACAACTTTAGCTTTGAGTTAAATAACAAGACACGATAACCCGCCTCAAATTGCCTTGGCAATATCCTGTTGCCATGCCATCGTTTTGTTTTTTCTTTGTAGAGTCTGGCATTCTCATAAGCTTGCATTCTGAACTCCTCTAATTCATTTATGTTCAATAAACGTTTTGCACCCGCAACTATCCACTCCATATAGAGCTTTTGGATTGCCCAACAAGCTTTATGCTCTAATTCTACTGGTAGGTGACATGTTTTCCCAAACATGAGCCTATAAGGAGATGTTCCCAATAAAGTCTTAAAGGCTATTCTGTAGGCCTACATGGAATCATCTAGTCTCAAAAACCAGTCATTCCTCATTGGATTCACTGTTTTCTCTAGGATGTTCTTGATCTCTTTGTTTGAAATCTCTGCTTGACCATTTGTTTGGGGATGGTAAGCTGTGGCTATACGTTGCTGGATTTCGTACCTGCACAGAGCTCTAGAGATTAAATTGCACTTAAAATGCATACCTTCATCATGAATGTTGGCTCTGGGAGCACCGAATCTAGTGAAGATATGTTTGTGCAAGAACTTGGCATCGTTTGTTGGCAAAGCTACTGCCTCTACCCATTTTGAAACGTAGTCTATAGCTACAAGGATATACAGGTTCCCGAATGATAGGGAAATGGACTCATGAAGTCTATTCTCCATACGTCAAACAACTCTACTAGCGTGAAATTCTGGAGCGATAATTGATGGCTGCTAGAGATGTTACTCGTCCGCTGGCATCGATCACATGCCTTGGCAAAGTAATGAGCGTCTTTAAACAACGTAGGCCAAAAGAATCTAGACTACAATACCTTGGCAGCAGTCTTCATTCCAGCAAAGTATCTTTCATACGGTGCTACATGGCATAACTGGAAAATGTTGTGTTGCTCCTCCTGTGGCACACATCGGCGAATTACTTGGTCGGCACATTACTTGAACAAAATTGGCTCATCCTAGTAGTATTGTCGAACATCGCGTAGGAACCATTTTTTTGGCACTACTTGCCAGATTTAGTGGCAAAATATTGCTTACCAGATAATTGACTATGTCAGGGTACCATGGCAAGGAATCGTCTACAACTAAATATTCATCGGGGAATTCATATCTAATGGTCGGGGTTCTCCCTTCCTCAAGGTGATCCTCTAACCGTAGTAAATGGTCGGCTACCAAGTTCTCGCTCCCTTTCTTGTCTCTAATCTCGAGATCAAATTCTTGTAGCAAAAGCGTCCATCGAATCAGTCTGGGCTTGGCATCTTTTTTACTAAGAGGTATTTTAATGCCAAGTGATCTTTATATACCACAACCTTGTTACCTACTAAGTAAGATATGAACTTATCAAATGCAAATACAACCACGAGAAATTTCTTCTCAGTAGTTGTGTAGTTAAGTTGGGCTTCATTCAATGTCTGACTAGCATAATAAATGGTATGGAAAGTCTTGCCACGCCTTTTTTCTAACACGGCTCCAACGGCATAATTGCTGGCATTGCACATGGGCTTGAAAGGCTCATTCCAGCCTGGTGCCACGACTATTGGGACATTAATCAATCTGTCCTTGAGTTCCTAAAACGATTTTAAACAAGAATCATCAAACGCAAAAGTGGCATTTTGTTCTAAAAGCAAGCATAAAGGTTTAGAAATTTTTGAGAAATCTTTAATGAACCAACGGTAAAAACCTACATGTCCTAAAAAACTCCTGATACCTTTTACACTTGTAGGAGGTGACAATTGTTTGATTACCTCCACTTTTGCTTTATCTACTTCCAAGCCTCTCTTGGTTACTCTGTGACCGAGAACGATGCCTTCATTTACCATTAAGTGGCATTTTTCCCATTTTAGGACTAGTTTGGTCTCAATACAAGCTCTAGACTCTGTAGGCATTCCTTGAATATTTTGCCAAACACCGAGAAGTCATCCATGAAAACTTCCAAGTTGCTCTCAATCATGTGAGAAAAAATAGACATCATACACCGATGGAATGTTGTCGGCGCATTACATAGTCCAAAGGGCATTCATCAAAAGGCAAATATCCCATATGGACAAGTGAATATAGTTTTCTCCTGATCTTCGAGAGCGATAGCAATCTGATTATATCCTGAATAGCCGTCTAGGAAGTAATAGTATGCTTTGTCTGCCTGCCTATCCAACATCTGGTCGATAAAGGGCAGGGGAAATGATCTTTCTTGGTGGCATTTTTCAGCTTCCTATAGTCCATGCACGCTTTCCATCCGGTAATAGTTCTAGAGGGAATCAATTCATCCTTGCTATTTTGAACAATAGTCATGCCACCTTTCTTTGGCACACATTGCACAGGACTAACCCATGAGCTTTCGGAGGTGGGATAAATTATCCCAGCGTCGAGCCACTTGATGATTTCTTTCTTCACAACCTCCTTCATGCTCGGGTTCAGTCTTCTCTGGCCCTCAATTGTTTTTCCATGATTGTAATATCTCAAAAATTTTGGTTGGTGACCAAATTGTAAAATCCAAAAAGTTTGGTGCCAAAGTGTAAAAATTCAAAAAGTTCAGGGACTATATTGTAATTTTAAAAAGTTATATATTTTAGTCTCGTAAATGAATAGTTCACCCCCAAGAATGATACTTTCGTGTTACCCGGATTTTTGATACGGAGTTTTTATTAAGAGCTATAAAGTGTTAAAGTTCAAGAAAATTTCTGGATATTTGGATCAAAATAAAAATTGTTAAGTGTGCTCAGATCAGAGTAGCACAAGGATGGGTGACCTACTAGGAAGGTTCCATGTCAGTATTTTTGATTGATAAAAAGGATTCAGTGTGAGTTAATAATATTCATTATGGAATATTGTTATAAGATTTCTAAGAGAAATTGTATCCGATAAAAATTCTCGGTAATTATCGGTACATCGGATCAAATTGGAATTTTAAAGACACTCCCAAAGGTTATGGAAAATTCATAAAATATTATTTTATGAATATTTTAATATGTCTAGTTGAAATTTAACTAGAATTAGTTGAATTATTACAAGATGGCAAATTAGATGAAATTGTGAATAGTTGAGGGCAAATTGGTCATTCGGCAAGGATGGCAATTTTGAAATATTTTGAAATGTTGAGGGCATTTTTATAAGATGAAAAACACATGGATTTAATCTTGGCCCTTGGTTTATGATAAGATTAAATTTAGCCATTGGATTTGAAGGCTAAATTAGTAATTTCACTAATTAAATGAATTTAAAATTCATTTAATTATCACATGTGGATTAAAAAAGGAAAAAGATGAGCAAAATTAGTTCATCTTTCTTGGGAAGTTTCGAAAGACAAGAGAACAAAAGGGGAGAAATTTTATTTGACAAATTGAAGGCTTCAAAATTAGAATCAAGGTATGTTGTTTTAGAAGAAAATGATCTATGCTTCATGCTCTTTCTTTTGATAGTAATTTTGCACGGTGATATGAAGAATAGTTCATGTTCTTGAAGAGAGAGAAATTGGAATTTCATGAACCATGTTAGAATTAAGGCTTGATTTAAGTAACTCAAGTGTTGTAAACATGAAAAACAACCTTGAATTTTGTTTAATTCTATGTTCAAGGTTATAAACCCTAACCCTAGAATTTGGAGATTTGGTTAGGGAATTGAATAAAGGATGGAAATGAATGATTTGTGATATTAGAAGCCTTAATTTGATTTTAGAATGAAAATTTTCCCTTAGAAAGAATGAAGGACCAATTCGGTTAGAATTAGAAATAAAGGGGAAACTATTGTGAAAATTATTCTAGATTAGAAATGATGAGATTATGATCAAATTATCTTGATTTGATAATTTAGGACCAAAATGAAAATATTGGAAAGTAAGGGACCATTTCGGTTAAAGAAGAGAAATTAGAAGAAATTATCGAAAAAATTCCATAAGATTGGATATGATGAAATTATGATTTTACAAGCTTTAAGATATTATTTGGACCATTTTAGAAGTTTGTAAAAACATAAAGACCAATTCGGAAATCTTGGAAAGATAGGGGACCAATTCGGCATTTTGGGGAAAATTAGGGACTAAAGTGAAAAATTGTTTTCATGGAAACATTATGCTTAAATTGTTATTAGAATGAAGTTTTGATTATTCTTTGATTAAAAGTTGAAAAGAATTCAAGGTATTAAAGGTATAATGACTTGTGTCATGGAACTAAGATTGAACAATTATAGGAATAATTGTAGGAAAATTATTCCTATTGTATTTATGTGTTAGTATGATACTAACATATAATTTGAAATGTATTTGTGGCCTTTTAATACACATGTAGATCGTGATCAAAATCGAGATCGAACTAACAATCGAGGAAATGACATAGATCAAAGCTGAAGCTTAATGAGGCTAAGTACATATTGGCAACTTATAAAGTGTCAATGTGAGTGCATTACATGCATGGAAAATATTATGTTTGATCTGAAAGACTTTTGATAAGTCTGTTATAATTATATGGTTGATGATTATATTTATCTTGATATTTGACATAGTAGAAATTGTCAAAGGTAGAAGGGTTGCATGCATTGATCACAGGTAATTTGATTATAATATGCTTATGTGATATTTAGAGTATGAAATACCCAAGTATTCGAATATAATTGCCATGGATGAATTAATTACAAAAATTGAAAAGTATTCCCAAGTAAGTTATTGAGGTATAGAGTATAGTTGGCATGCCATAGAGTCCAGCGGTTTAGCACTTCGGTGCAGTATATTAGCACTTAGGTGCGGTTATTTAGCATATAGGTGCGATTATTTAGCACTTAAGTGCAGTTCTTTAGTAATTCGGTACAGTTTTTGACTCGTGTACTCAAGTCCTCAAGTTATTTTGGGCTATAATTTACTGTATAATAAATGGTATATTGATTAGAGAGTAGATAAACTCTCAAGAAATGGCAAGGAAGTTAACAGGATTGTAAATCCGGATTATATTATGTTAATATGTGATTAACATAAGGGAGATAAATGATTAGTGATCAAACTGCATGATTATTGTATTATTGCTATAAATTTAAGCATATTGATTTTTATTGAATATAGATATATATAGTGCCTCACTAAGTATATACTTAGCGTGTGATGGTTTTTCATGCGTAGGTAGGAAACCCGGATCGGAGTAAGGAGTAAGGAGGAATATATATACAGTATCGGTAATTACATCCTTGATGTATTTTGATGTTTTCTTATTGGCATGTATCAATGAATAGTAGCACTTTTAAACTAGTCTAGATATGGATTGTAATATTATATCTAGATAAGAGGTTGGTATACGATATTGAGTTTTGTTTAATTTGATGCTAGTTTAAAGAAATTACTAGTAATGAAAATCGGGTAATGTTATAAAAATGAATTTTTAGAGGAATTAAAATGATTTTTATTTCAGGCAGTTTTTAAGCAATTATGCTAATTATATAGTGTAGTTGTAAACGGCCAAGTTGCTACGTGAAAACGGGTTTAATTTGATGGTTTAAAAATTTGTAATTGGATTTTATGCGATAAAAGGGAAAATGTAAAATAATTATTTTGACTTGTATGAGTAGCATAAAATGCAGTTTAAACATCATGTGACACTCTATAATAGTATTGGGAAATAAATACTGGTAAGGGTGTTACATTTATTGGTATCAGAGCTACAGGTTTAGCCGGTTCTGGATAGGAAATGAGTCTCTGTAGAGAGTTAGAGTTAAATACATGTCAGTAAGATGTCAAGAATTACTGATATTTGTATATAGTTATGATGATGCATGTTATTTAAAATATGTACTCCTTACTTATAATAGATGATCATGACATGAACAGATGTTAGATTTTTAGGAATCCCGTCAGGGAATTGAGCAGAACATGCCTACTCATAGTGGGAGTAATGAGGTGAATCAAAACCCACCTCAGATTTAGCAAAATGTAGAGCAGCCGGCTCAACAGAATGTAGAGCATCAAGCTCGGGAGAAAAGAAATATACCAGTACAGGATCAAGGCTTATTTCTTCAATCTTTGGAGGCAATCATAAATCGGCAGGCACCAGTATCAGTCCCAAAGGAATTAAGGAAAATTAGGGCACCAAAATTTCGAGGTGATACTGATGCAGATCCTATGGTTGCTGAATATTGGTTAAATGATATCAAGATCATGTTAAGCAGGATTCCTTGTGATAATCAAGGAAAATTGGAAGGAGTAGTATCCCTTTTGATGGAACAAGGCAGTGTATGGTGGAACGTGATAACTGTACAAGTACCTCCAGAACGAATTACTTGGGAATTCTTTCTACAAGAATTTAATGAAAAATATATTGGAGATATTTTGTCGAGAAAATGAGACAGTAATTTCT
The DNA here is from genome assembly GCA_019671005.1 of Hibiscus mutabilis. Taxonomy (NCBI): domain Eukaryota; kingdom Viridiplantae; phylum Streptophyta; class Magnoliopsida; order Malvales; family Malvaceae; genus Hibiscus; species Hibiscus mutabilis. The sequence continues at coordinate 42,997,100 of CM033724.1, read as the reverse complement.
ACATTTGAAATAGTATGGCAGATCGGTTTATGAATATGAATGCGAGTTTAATAGACTAAGCCGATTTGCAACAAAGTTTCTTCCAACCGAGAAGTCCAGAATAGACAGATTTATAGTTGGGTTAGATTCTCAATATAAAAAGATTTTGGTCTCCCGTAATTTCACTTCTTTTCAAGAGATGGTGAACCGAGCCAAGGCCATGGAGAAAGTTGACCTCGAGGAAAAAATAAGAAGTAAATTCTGACTGGAAAAGGGTCTAAAAGTTTATTTGTTGCATCATCATTTAAACGCAGTAAAGGAATGCCACAACTGTATCCTACAGTATCAGCCTCTTTAGTTAAGAAGGGGTATGCAGGAGGAAAATTGAAGCAATCCCAGATGGGTACTACGGGTACTCGAGGTTTTAGAAATCGCCCTATTACAGAATGCGAGCATTGTGGCAGAAGGCATCCTGGTCAGTGCTAGTTGACTGGGGCATGTTTCCATTGTGGGCAAGCTGGTCATTTCAAGAAGAATTATCCAGAACTTCACCAAAATCAGCCTATTGTAGCACACCATGAGGGCAAAGGAAATAAAGGTGGTAAACCAGGAACATCTACATCTACACCTAATCGAGAGAGCAAGGCTACAGCTCGGGTATACCACATCAAAACTATTGAGGATCAGGATGATACAGAGATCGTAGTAGGTATGATCAAACTCTTTGGCATAACTATCTTTGCATTGATTGATTTAAGCTCTACTCATTCTTACATTAGTTCTAAAATAATACTTGAAAGAAATGTCCCGATAGAACTAATTTCGAGTGAAGTAGTTGCAGTCAATCCAATAGGATAAAGTGCCAAAGTGAGTTGAATATGCAATAAATGTCCTCTAAAGATTTAAATAGTAGAATTTATTGCCGGTCTTATGGAATTACCTTTCCAAGAATTTGGGATTATTCTTGGAATAGATTGGTTATCGGCATATGATGCTATTATTGAATGTTGATATAAAAGGGTTAATCTTAAAGAAGCCAGATGGCTCAAAGATGGTATTTGTAGGAGAAATACCGAATAATCTGAGCAATATGATTAGTGCTCTAGAAACAAAAATAAATCTGGAAAATATACCAATGGTACGAGAATTTCTAGATGTTTTCCGGATGAATTACTGAGATTACCTCCCGGTCGAGAAGTAGAATTTTGTATTGAGGCACTTCTTAGAATAGCACCAATATTGATAGCATCTTATAGGATAGCTCCTAGAGAGCTTAGAGAGTTGAAAGCTCAGTTACAAGAATTATCAGACCGAGGTTTTATATGGCTAGTATATCACCTTAGGGAAAAACCAAGTCCTATTTATAAAGAATAAGGATGGATCAATGAGATTATGTATGGATTATCGTCAGCTTAATAAAGTGACGATAAAGAATAAGTATCATTTGTCGAGGATTGATGATCTTTTTAAACAACTAAGGGGAGCAACAGTGTTCTCCAAGAATGATCTTCGATCGAGGTATCATCAATTAAAGATTAAGGAGGCGGATATATCAAAGACAGCTTTCAAAACCAGATATGGGCATTATGAGTTTGTAGTAATGCCCTTCAGACTTACAAATTCACCGGTGGCATTTATGGATTTAATAAATTGAATTTTCCAGTCATATTTGGATCGATTCGTGGTAGTATTCATTGATGATATATTGATTTATTCTAAAACCAAGGAGAAGCATGATACTCATCTTTGAGTAGCTTTCTGAATCCTACGAGAAAAGAAGTTGTATGCAAAACTATCAAAATGTGAATTCTGGTTATTGGAAGTAATTTTCCTTGGACATATAGTTTTAGCCGAAGGAATTTGAATTAATCCTAAGAAGGTTCAAACAATCCTTGACTGGAAAGTCCCTAAGAATGTCTCCAAAGTAAGAAGTTTCTTAGGATTCGCTAGTTATTATCGGCGGTTCGTGAAAGATCTTTTTCAATGATTGTCACCCGAGATGAATCAGATCCAGGATGTATTTCATGTATCCATGTTGAGGAGGTATAGATCAAATCTTTCTCATGTCATTACACCAGAAGAAATCGAAACTCAACCCGAGATGAATAAGATCCAGGATATATTGAGTTCTGTTTAATTTGATGCTAGTTTAAAGAAATTACTAGTAATGAAAATTGGGTAATGTTATAAAAATGAATTTTTAGAGGAATTAAAATGATTTTTATTTTAGGTAGTTTTTAAGAAATTATGCTAATTATATAGTGCAGTTGTAAACTACCAAGTTGCTACCTGAAAACAGGTTTAATTTGACAGTTTAAATTTTGTAATTGGATTTTATGCGATAAAAGGGAAAAATGTAAAATAATTATTTACCTCGGATGTCGGCCAAGCTACATCCCAAAGCTCACTTATATTTGCTTAAGATTTCCAATAATCTTTTCTCCTGATCATTAGATAGGTCAGCAACAATGATTACTGGCAGAGTATAATGTTTACCTAAGTAAGCGTACTTGATGTGGTCTGGTAATGGTTTCAGTTCCAACTCTGGTGGTTCTTCAAACGATAGCTTAGGTGACTTGATTTCTTTGCCCGCCAGCTCCAATGGCTCTGGCTGTCCAAAATAATTAGCAACTCCATTCTCTAAAGCTAGTCCTTCCGTGTCTTCACTTGTTTTAATTCCACCATCCAGTTCTTTGAAGTCATCATCCGTGTCTTGGCACAGCTGTGCCACCTCTATAGTAAAAATAGACTCCATCATTTCATCAGCTTGGCATCCCTCTGGTTTATCTGCGCATTTAAGAGATTAAAATACATTAAACGTAACATGTTGGTCATTCATGCGCATAGTCAATTGACCTTTATGAACATCAATTAAGGCTCTACCTGTGGCAAGGAACGGTCTACCCAATGTGATGGGGATATTCCTATCTGCCTCATAATCTAAAATGATAAAATCAGCTGTGAATATAAATTTATCTACCTTTACCAGCACATCCTCTATCTTACCCTTAGGATGTGCAAAAGATCGGTCCACCAACTGAAGTGTTACGGTGGTAGGCCTCGCTTCGATGCAGAGCTTTTTGAAAAAAAGACATTGGCATCAAATTGTTGCTGGCTCCCAAGTCGCACAATGCCTTACCCATGAATCTATTGCCAATGGTACAAGGGATAGTAAAACTTCTTGAATCTTTCAGCTTAGGAAGCAAACAATTGAGTATCATTGCACTGCATGCCTCAATGAGAGCTACAGTCTCGAAATAACCCAATTTCCTCTTTTTGGACAAAATGACCTTCATGAACTTAACATAATTGGGCATTTGCTCAAGAGCTTCTACTGACGGTATGTTGATCTGTAACTGCTTAAGAACTTCCAAAAAGTGCTTGAATTGATGATCCTGCTTGTGCATCTATAATCTTTGTGGGAACGGTGGTGGTGGATAGGAAAATGTTGACTCTGCTGGATTTGCCAAGTGATGGTTGGCATCAGATAATGGTCTGGCATTGCATTCGTCCACTCCTTTCATCTCTACTTCTTTTGGTTCACCTACAGGTCCTTCTTCTTGGTAATTAGCTAACTTTTTGACAAGTATCTTAGCCTCGTATTGTTTACCAATCTGAAGAGTTACAACTTTGCATTGTTCATTGCTTCTCTACTGAACATCTTTTGAATCGCTTGGCAATGCCCCTTGGGGTCGATTGCTAAGTGCATTGGTAATCTGTCCAATCTGAATCTCTAAGTTCCGTATAGATGCTGCCAAACTCTAAATAGTGGCACCATTCCTCTCCATATATTTGTCAAAGTCCCCTGGTTGTTTCTTTGTCTCGCATAAAAATTACCTTGTACTTTATGTGGCGTGACATTCTAATGGAATCCTTGTTGACCAGTTCTATTTTGACGCTGGGTATTGTTCTAACGTTGGGCATTGTGTTGATTACCCCTTGATTTCCCCAAGCTAAATTTGGGTGTTGCCTCCAGCCTGCATTGTATGTACTGGAATGTGCATTATAATTACAATTGAAATTGCCAACAAAATTTACCAACTCTGGGTTGGTAGGGCAATCTTTCATGAAATGGTCCTCCCCACATATGGTGCAGAATGGGTTCAATGCCTTAATTTTTTTAGACTCTTTACTTTTTGCAAGGTTCTCACCATGCTGGTAAGATTGAAAATCTCGGCGTGAATTGATGTTAATTCATCTAGTGCTAGCTTTCTTCTAGTTTTAGTTTTGGTCCCCAGTCTGGCAATAGGATACTCAAAGTTATTAGTTGAGATCCTTTCAAGGATGCCAACTACCTCTGTATAATTCTTGTCCAGCAGCGAACCATTTGTTGACGCATCAATAATAGTTCTGGCATGAGTATTGAGTCCATTGTAGAAGGTCTCTATCTGGGTCCAGTTTGGGAATCCATGCATGGGACATCTTCTCAACAGGTCCTTGAATCTTTCCCAGACATCATATAGGGTCTCATCATCAGCTTGCCTAAATGTAATGATCTTACTTCTCAGCTTGGCATTGAGTTTTGGTGGTTAAAACCGTAGTAGGAATTTTTGACATATATCTCCCCATGAGGTGATAGATCCAGGTGGCAAAGAACTAAGCCACGTTTTTGCTCTATCTCTCAAATAGAATGTAAATAACTTTAGCTTCACTGTATCTTCCAAAACTCCAGGCTGCTGAAATAGCTGGCAAACTTCCATGAATTACTTTAAGTGTTGCCTTGGGTCTCCTATCAAATTGTCCTACATTCAATAGTGTTTGTATCATTACCGGTTTAAGTTCAAAATTTGGTGTATTTACCTCTGGACCAATTAGTCTTGGCATCAAATTATCTATGTTCGGTGCCGAGGGTTCTCGGATAGGTCTCTCCTCCTCCATATTAACGGTTGAGGCAGCAGGTGCGACCGGTATCCCATTATGGTGTGGAGGGTTTCCCTGGTTGTTTGGGTTACCATCAGCTCCTCTATTACCATGATGTGCCATCTCTCGAGCTTTTCTTTTTAACCTCTGTAAGGTGTTTCCAGTTTCTGGGTCGTATGGCCAATCTTCCACCGCAGGGTGGTTTCTGGTCATACACCAGTTAAACTAAATAAATAATAAAAGGAATGAAACAAGTAAAGAAAACAAAAAAAATTCATTCGCAATCCCCGGCAATGACGCCAAAAACTTGTCAACTTTTGCTAACACTTGGCAAACGACTAAATATTTAGTGTAAAAGTGCAAGAAAATAATGTCAAGGGAAGTCTTATGCGTGCAAGTATACACGGTCAATAAGTAATAAAGCAGTAAGCTGAGTATCAAATCCACAAGGATTGAACAAGAACTTATTTGCTTAAAGTTTACTTGTTTGCAAGAAAAATGAATTGTTTGGAATGATTTGGGTTTTTAATCGAAAATAGTAAAAACAAGTGGTAAAACAAAATGTGAAAACAGTCTGGCAACGAAGTGTTCAATTGAATGATGAGCGTTGACAAGGGATGCCTAGATGTTACGCTACTTATGCCAGCTTTTAATAATATCCTCTTTGGTTTTATTGCCGAGCAGATTAAAAGTAGTATTGCCTCTGTCGATGACCGCACCCTAAGTTAACTACGAATAAACCCATATATGTCTATGGTGAAGCTTTTCATTAGTTAACTCGATTGAGCATCAACCTTTACTCCTAAGGGGTAGACTCACTTCCGAAGTAAGTTCATCTACTTGAACATCTTCTTTCGAAGCTTCTCGCCTTAGTATCTGGCAACTGATCGTTGCCCCTTAAGTTTGTTAAGATATTAAGGTGCAATAAGTACACTATGCCAACTGTCGTCTAGCAAAGGATTTGTGAAAATTAAGTACTAGCAGATAGAAAATAATGTCAAGGCACTGTAATTTATTAAAAACATAACATAAATTTAGCATTCATCAAAAACATTCCCCAACCAACTGTAAAAGCTTAGTTCATGGTTGGGAGTCCATCCACAAAACATAATCGTATCTCAACATCATCATTCAAATAAAATTAAAACAAAGAGAATGGGAAAGAAAGAGATCCAAAGATGCAGCCCTTTGAATGCTCTAGAGCTCTCAGTTTTAGCTGGTCGAACCACGTCGCCTCTCGGTTCACCACGGTGCAGCCTCCTCTGATTCGATCCCCTCAAGTGATGACTTTAGCTTCTTTAAATAGGCTCGCGTGAAAACCCTAGGATAAGCTCTTTGAGTTTAAAATTTGAACGCGCGAAGGGATAAGATGTGATATCCTCTTATCCTTATTTGAATCCTAGGGCTGACGTGTACAGGGTCCAACGGCTATCTTGACTGATTAAAAGGGCATCAATCCTTCGCCAGCTGAGATTTGGCATTGCCTAATCCATCCATGCCAACTGCTACCCGGCAATTCTCTTGTTTTCTTTCCTGAGTTCTCTGCCAGCTCCACTTTACCGTGCCTGTCTACCTATGTCAAAACCATCAAAACAACCCTTCACCCTGACAACAAAATAACTCCCAACTCCTTATGAAAATGCATGGATTTTAACCACTAAATGCGAACATATCTACCTAAAGCCAAGCAAAAGTATTGTGAAATAAATGTAAAAAACTATATTTCTGAAGAGTTAACAATCACCCTCTCGAATCATCAAAAGTGCCTCTATACTATCCGATTCCACTATAACTTGGCGAAAACCCAGCTCTCACACACATTGAAAACCCACCAATGTACCCCACAGCTCCTTTTCACAAGTTGAGCAATCGCCCAACAATCTATTATATCCTCTAATCTATCAGCCATCACGATCCTGGATTACTCCCCCACAGGCATAAGACCCGCGAGAGCCATAATGAGCAATATCTGAATTTACTTTTACCCACCCAACTAAGGGAGGTGACTATACAATAGGGCCAACCTACGGGCTTTCACCAACAGCAGTCGGCGGTCCTTCTATTCGAAGAGCTTGGGCAGAAATATGCACAAGCCACAGACTACGCTCAAGTATGGAACCATTGTCTTCGTCATGATTTTGAAATGCAATTGCATTTCGATTGAGCCATATGTACCACACGACCGAGCCAAATACCAAATCCCAATTGTGCTCATCTAAAGCAAAGCACCCTGGATCCGAGAGATTACTCCCTACCCACTCCTTTATATCCATCGAAAGAAACTCTACCAACTTATCCCTTTTCACCAGTGCACGCCAAGTCAAAAATACTGGGGGACAAGTAAAAAGAACATGACTCACGACCTCAACATCCCTACCACAAACTGGACATCGTGCATCATTGGAAAAATGGCATCGCATCCGTTTATCGTTTGTCATAATCCCCCCAAGAGCGATAAGCCAAAGAAACGCTTTAATCTTTTGTAATCCCCTGAACTTCTGTATCCATTTTTACACCGGATCAGCCGACTCCCCCATACTCATGGTGCAAAGAGCATACGTATCCCAAACAAAAAATTGTAGATTTGGCAAACCCTTCCAACCTACAACGGCAGCCCCCATCTAAGGTGCAGGATATTTGGTCGCGGTTAAACAAAGCAACACATGTACCAACAACATACCTTTCAGCACATTCCAATTCCATTCCCCTACACCAGTCACCAACTCAGCCACGGAAGCATTACTCACATAATCATCATATCATGTGTAACATAGTAGATCAAATGACTAAAATCTGGGAGCCATACGTCAAACCAAAACTGCACATCCCTCACAAGGCCATTCTTCCATACCATATTGTTCTTGAAATCATCCCAAATAATTCCTAACCCTCTCCACGGCCGCGAGCAGTTCGTAGCTCGTAAAGTTGTCAGAATAGGTTCATGACACGTATACTTAGCTCGTAAAAATTTAACCCACAAAGCCTCTTTTCGGGCAATAAGATTAAAGCCAACTTTTATGAGAAAAGCATTATTCTATAATGTAGCATCTGAAATCCCAATATGTCGTGTGCCACTAGTTTACAAAGCATGTCCCAAAGCACTAAATGAACACTACTTCAATCCGACAACCCACCCCAAACAAAATTCTGGATGAACTTTTCTATATCCTCACAAGTCTTCTTTGGGAGAATTGTCGATTGCATAGTATACATTGGAATCGCAAAGAGGACAGCCTTAGCCAAAGTTATATGACCAGCCAAAGATAATGTTTTCACTTTCTATCCGCTTAATTTACGTTGAACCATCTGCACTAAATATTTATAGGAAGCTATAGTGACACGTTTATGAAGAATAGGCACCCTGAGGTATTCACCTAAATCATCAACCTCCAGGAACCCAAACGATGTACTGATAAGCTCTCATAACTCGTGTTGCACATTCTTAGAGTAGAAGATCGTAGTATTGGCTATACTAATTTTGTGCCCAGACACTTCACGGAAATGAGTAAGCACCCTTAACTGATCCATAGAAGCTTCTGCAAATAAAATCATGTCATCAGCAAAAAAAAAAACAAGTAGGAAATACCTGGACTAGATTTTGACGATTAAATTGGTCAACTCTTGCCTTGTACCTCCTGTTGGATAGCCTGTGCAAGTCTCTCCATACATAAGATGAAGAGGTATGAAGACAACGGATCACCTTGCCTCAAACCCTGAGACGATGTGAATGAATTAGTCACCAAACCATTCATAATAATTTGTGTGGAAACCAACGAAACACACTGCATAATAATGTGACGAAGAGAAGCTGGCACCCTTATATCAACCAATGTGTCCTCAATAAAGGACCATTCCAGATTATTATAGGCTTTCTCAAGATCAATCTTAATTGCCATCCAACCCTTACGGCCCTTCTTACCCCTCATAGAGTGTATAATATCCTGCGTAATCACTATATTGTCAACAATTGCTCTTCCCGGGACAAAGCTTGTTTGATTCTCAGAAACACACGCAGGAAAAAAAGGTTTCAATCTATTTACGATCACCTTAGATAGAACCTTGTACACGACATTACACAAACTAATTGGGCAAAATTGAGAAATCGATTCCAATAGAGCAACCTTTGGCAAAAGCACCAATAAGTTACGATTCCACGCACTTGGTTACAAAGCACCCTAAAAAATCTCACAAATGCTACGACACACATCCTTTCCCACGATATCCCAATTTTTTTTCAAAAATACCGCATGTAATCCGTCGATCCTCAGTGCCTTCAACGGCCTCATGTCACGTGCAGCTGCCCATATCTCCTCATCGGTCACCATGGCTTCCATTGCACCAACTTCTTGCGGCATTAGTGCTGGAAACAACCCACGCACCTCATACATATCGCCACTATGCACAGAGCTAGTGAAAAGATGCCTAAAAAGCAATCGCCAATTGTTGCAACTCATCTTTATCTGTAACCCAATTGCCATCAACATCTTTTAGCGTGGATATCAAGTTAGCCTTACGTCTCTCCATGATCGAAGTATGAAAATATTTTGTGTTCTGATCCCCACATTTCACCCAATTAGTTCTCGCCTTTTGCATCCACAAGCTTTCCTCTTGATCTAACACTAACACTAACTCTAACTCCTCACGAAGCTTCTTTTCAAAATGAATAAGAGACTCCAAGTGATATTGTAACACCTCGAAAAACGGGCTAGAAGTTTTGGGTGAATTTATTAGAATCGGGTTGGAATTTTTTGTTAGACTTTATTTAATTAATTAATTCCGAGAAATAATTTGAGTAAATAAATTAATTTTCGATAAATTTATTGTGACAAGTATTTATGAAAAATATATTTAATGAATTTGATAAAGGGTGAAATTGAGTTTGGTATTTTTAAATGGGTTGTCTTAATATTAATTAAATGATGACTATTTTACAAAAGGGTTATAAAATATTAATAATGGCAATTTTGTAAAAATGGACTAAAATGGTATTTTAATTGAATTATTGGATTAAATAAAAAAATATCTTTTCCCTCTTGTTTTTAACAAAAAGAAGTTGACGGTTATAATTTTCTAAAAGATGAAAAAGACATTTCTAAGTTTCTCTCATTTTCTTCCCAACAAAACTTAGAGATTTCTTGATTCCTTAATTATTTCTACTTCAATTTTTTCTCTATTTATTTCTAAACAATTATGGATTAAGGATTTTAATTTCTACATATCTCCACTATTTTTCTTGCTGCAAATCAAGAAGGGAGTTTATCTTCAAGTTGGTTTTTCATCAAGCAAGGTGAGAAAATGTTCTTTAATGACTTTCTACATGATTTTGATTCTTAATCTATGATTTATCATACTTAGGGATAGTTAAAACGAATTTCTAATAGAATTATTGGATTTTAATGGATTTTCTCATAAATCTTGATTAGATTATAGTAATCTAATGATTTTTTTGGAGTTCTAATATTTTGTGCATGGGTAATAATAATCTAGGTCGATTTTGTAATTTAATTCTCAGAATTAAATTAATTGGTTAAATTTAGATTTGAGTTCTTGGACGGGGTGATTGGTAGAATGTTGGATTGATTTATTTGATCATATATTGGTGTGTTGTGAGTGTTCGATGAAATTACCTTAAGAGTGCGATCGCTAAAATAGGGGTTGTCGAACAGGGTAGGCGCTGGTGTGATTACATTGTGGGGGCTGCTGCCAGTATGGTTCGTTATATATAATGCTGTAGGGAGATAATAACAAAATTATGAAGGAAGGGAAGTTAAGATTGTAGATGATGTGTATAATTAAAAAAAGAATAGAGAAAGTGATTTCAATAGGAGGGCAGTGACGCGAATTAAAAAGGGATTGGGAAGAAGGTTTCATGTGGTGCGTACAGAGGAAACTAATGGAATATATATAAGGGGAAATTTATTGATTCGGTAATGGTTGCGGGAATTGTAATGGTTCCGGGCAGTAGTGAATTATAGAGGATTCAATTGTGATGGTGGTGCTATAATAAATTGGTTATTTTGGTGTGGTCCAATTTATATTGACCGTAGTATTTTCTTGTAGAAGATGGCAAGTGTTTGGACGATTTTCAGAAAGGCGTCGAGGTGGTGGCATCGAGGCGGTAGCGAGTTGGTGAGTGCAAATGTGTTTTGGTACTATTAAGAGGTATGAATTATGGCTTTGGGGGTTTAGTTAAAGCCTAGCAAGCTTAGCTAAGCTCAGAAGTAAGTTTTTTCCTATTTCGCCTTTTGAATATCGGTTTGTTATGAGACTTGATTTATATATTTTGGTTTAAAAGCATGGATTGATTTACTTACTGTTTTATGCATCTTTTAAATGATATGTAATGATTTATTAAGAATGCGGGTGCCTAAGAGCATTGAGAAATAGTTCCTAAATGGAATGTGGTTGTTGCCTTTGGCAATGTGGTTGTTGCCTTTGGCAATGTGGTTTTGCATATGGTAATGTTTGGTTAAATGCATATGAAAAACAGTGAGTAAATGTGTTTAAAAATATATGTTGGCTAAGTGACATTGAAATAAATATTATCAGATATCGTTGGCATGCCATAGGGTTTAAAGTGCACTATAATAAGTCGCCTCATGTGTGTCGAGGGGTCAAGAGTGTGCCATGCTCCACCATGAGAACCGCAACGGTCGAGGGGTCAAGAGTGTGCCAATTCTCCGCTGGTGGATTTATAAATCATAACCGTTGAGGGGTAGTAGTACCATGCTCTGGTTCGAGGATGTATGTGAAGTGGTCGAAATAACCACTTGAGAAATCCGTGTATCCAATGTGCTTTTATAAATAGATTAGTTTTGGGTCACTTGAATGCCAATATATGAATTAATGTATCGTGATAAATGGATTATGTTTTGTATAATATGGTTTGTACATGTTGTGCTCTTTAAGCTTTTCTATTGGAAGAATATGCATGTGAAAGCTTAAATTGAGGTTTGCATATGGGATGATGCATGAGATCCATGATACATGTTTTGCATGTGGTTTAATATGCATGGTATTTGAAAGCTATCTTTGCATATGATAATTATGCATATTTCAAATGAAGCTTTTGTGCATATGGTTTAATATGCATGGCATATTTTTCAAATGTATTGGAAGGTTGCTTTGGCTTATTTAAGCATGTTTTATTTAAATGTTTTGGAATGGTGAGTTTGACTTGCTTTAATACGGGATTCTAATAAGGGTTTTGATTTCAAAAATACATTGACGTTTTATCCGTTATGAGTGCACTCACTAGGCATTATATGATTATGCTCTCTTTTCTTCCGTCAATCCAGTGAATTAAGCAAGTGCAGGGTTGTGGTTCGAGGCAAGGAGCGATCCCAAGACAAGCATATTAAAGGGTATGATTATGGTGTTTTTAATATTTGTAATAAGGCAATGTGGGTTAATCATTGGGATGTTATTTTTTAAAAATGTATTATTATTTGGTTGGAGATTATATTATGTTGGCTGATGGCGTTAATTGATGTGTGTGATGTTGACTATGTTTTGATGTCGAGTACATTTGATGGTTGTGATTTAATGTTTTAAAATGGTTTAATAATATTGATTGGGTGGATCGCTTGTATTCCAAGTGTATTTTTGGTCATATGTTTCTATTCCTTAATTGATCTATAGTCTATGTTTGAAGTCTCGACCATTTGGTGTTTATCGGGTAATGCTTTATATTGTTAGGAAGCTTGCCTCAAGTTTACTTGTATGAATATGAACTGTATTGGTCTATGGCATGTAATTAATTGGGATTTATGTTTTATGATGGTATAATTTTTAGGAGCATGCCTTTGTTGTTTTTATGTATTTTGGATATGTTCAGTTAATGAGTTTTACCAAGTTTAGATTCTTTACATTTTGGTCATCTAATGTACATGCACTAATTAAATTAGTAATTGATGTCCGATTGACTAGAGATTTTGTAAGCATGTTTATAATATAGCTAATTGTGGTATGATGCTTCTGGACATGGGTTAGTCCTTGCATTTTGGTAGTTTTATGATTTAGTCCTTAATTTCGTATTTTGTTAAATTGGATAACTAATTGTGATCCGTTTGAGTTGAAAATCGACATGCTAGCATGAAATATAATTAATTAATTATTAGTAACCTAAAATTGGGTTAAGTACATGTAATTATTCAAATTTGCATTTTGGTCCCCTAGAATGCTTGTATCTGCAATTGAGTGCCTTATCGATGTTCAAATCGAATGAAAAGTGAACCGCTGATTGTATGAACACCTTAGGTCTTAATAATGCAGCTAGATAATCTAAAAGAAAAAATGAACCATAATTCGAGTAAGATAGTTCGGGTTTGTTTTGGCAAACCTAATGTGATCTTCTTGGTTCGAGTCTAACGACTAGGCCGGGTCAAGGGGGTTATATTGACTAAGCTTCTTGTCAATACCATGTAGTCTCGCCATGTTTTTCTTTCAAGCACCTATCATCCCAAATATGTCCCTATTCCAAACGTGAACCTCTGAATGAAACTTTTCAATGCTAGCTTTAATAGGACCCTCACCGTCCCAAACCGATTTAAAGAACTCATTAAACTACGGATGTTCTTGCCAAGCTCCTATAAATTGAAACGGTCTATTCTCCCTATCTTGCTCGTCTTGATGCAGGCTCAAAAGCAACGGTCAATGATCCGACCCTAACTTATCCAAATACAAAATAGAAGAGTCAGAAAAATGGATACCCTTTTTGTATTTCCCACGCAACTATCCAAGCGTTTATTCAAATTATCTCGTGACCAAGTAAACAGCGGTCCCTAAAACCCAAGATCCACTAACCCTATATCAAAAAGCCACTCAGCAAATAGTCTACTACCACCCGTCTGATTATCCAAACCACCCATACACTTACCATGATGGAGAATAACTTTAAAATCCCCACTGAGGACCCATGGAACATCACTCCCAGGATTAACATCCATAAGTTGTCTCCACACATACTTGCAGACAGCAACTTGGGGACTCTTGTAAACTGATGTAAAAAATATCCATTCATCACAATCGCAAGCCGACATTTCCCATGAATGAATTGATTAGCAATTTGTAACACCTCCATCTGCACATCCTCATCCCAAAGCAACCAAACACCACCACTAAAGCCATGAGCTTCAACCCAAAAAGATTGTGAAAATCCCAGTTTAGATATTAATCTATCAGCCCTCCACGAACTAAGCCTTGGTTCAAATAGAGAAACAACCTTTGGTCGATGTTCACGTACAAACGTCTTAAAATATCTTCTAAACGCCAGGCTTGCTGCTCCTTGACAATTCCAAAACATGAACTTTATCGTTAAAAAAAAAAAAGAGAGTAACAAAACCTTACCGGCCACTCGCCACCATCGAGCCATCCCTCTCCATATCATTCACCAACATAGGGTGAGAATCATCCATATCCACCTGCACATGCTGAGATTCCGTACCAGACCCATCCAACGCAATAGGAGTCTACATAGGATCCGCAGATAACGAAGCAACCACCTGTTGCACACATTCCGTAGTAACTGGACGAGCCACTACCCTATGATCACTCGGCTTTGCAATTTTCATCCCACGGCAATTAATATCCTTAAACCCTTTGCTTGAGCTGCCCGATGATCGAAAACCTTTCCGCGAGTCAGTCTTTTTGTCCTGGAACCCTTGCTCCATAATTGTCACCACTCTATGGCTGTCATGCCTATTCATCGCCACATGTGACACCACCGCTTCCCCTTGAGCAATTACAGCTGGCTGACCACCACCACTTGTTGCACTTTTTTTATGTGCCTTAGTTTGCTTCGGCGAGTTAGATTCCAAATAAGTCGCATTGTGGTGAACACCATGAGCAATGTTCCCTATGTTAGCACCATTATCGATTTCCATCTCATTGCTCGGCCTAGCACTCTTAGACTGAATCGAAACTGGCATCTCCGGTACACTTAAGTGTGTATACGCTTCCATACCACTCAGCTCCTTAAGTAAAGCATATTGAGAGGCACTACCTACAGCCTGTGTATTCCTTCCAATAGGTGCCACTTCCGATACAATATTATTGCGCCGACGCCGTCCACCAGCCACCATCCAGGGCCCGTATAAGTTAGTCCCTTGCGCATCTTTTGCTAGACCACTCTTAGCCATAATCCCCGCATGTGCAGCCTCTGTCTCTTGCTCATTTTTTTGCACCTGAGTAGCATACTCCCCTTGTGCATGACCATACACCCCACAAGAGAAACACACTTGCTGCAACCCTTCACACTCTAATTTTTGCACAAATCCATCAATGCCTACACATGGAACAAGGGATTTATTTAGATCAACCATAATAGCCATTCGAGCAAACTTACCTCGCTCTTCCGCCTTGGTATTATAGTCCACACGAATCACTCGGCCAATTATCTGAGTGATTTCTCTAAAAAGCTTTTTTGAGTAATACCAATAAGGTAACCCAGGCAACCACACCCATACAACCACCTTAGATGGATATTTCTCCTCCGTCGAGAATGATCGACTCTATGGTTGTACAGTTAAGTAACTACCATATATGGTTCAGGGACCATCAGTGAGAACAGTCGAGTAATCTCTCTGATCCACAAATCGCACCAGAAAATAGTTATTATCAAGATCCACTAACTACAAATCACCCAAGGGTTTCCACAAAGCATGAATCCGGGCCAAAAGAGTGTGAAATCCAATTGTACGTCCAAGCATGTGGATAATGATTGAATTTTGCATTTTTTGATCAGTCTATTCGTGAACTCTCTTAGAAAAACAAACTGACGGATACGAACCCGCCCTATCCACCATAAAATCTTCCTACAGAAGTTTAATGTCATCCCCATTAGGGTCCAATTCCAACCCCAATCCAAATCTATGAGCACCGATTTTACCGACTTTGCTCGCATAATTATCTTTATCCTTCACTTTTTCCTCACCGGCCGCACCATTGGACGACCCTACAGCAATAGAAACACAAGCAGTGTCAGCGTTCATATCCATGGCCTCACTCCCCAGCGTCGTACCATCATCATCTTCCACACCTTTGTTTTCTTTGGACACAGTACATCCTCTGCATAAACAGGTAGGGACGGCCTCTCCAGAACTAGAATCGCAGCCAGATCTAGAACAACTTTCGGTGGTCGGCCACCTGGATCGTCATACAAGGTTAGCGTGGGGTTCACGTTAGGGTTTTCTCTAGGGCTTTCCATCTCCATATATAAAAACAACAACGATTATTAGGGGTCTTAGTTCTAGTTACTAGACTCGTTAAAATAATATATTTATATTATAAATAATATATAAAAACTCTAAACCACAAAGTCTAAATCTTAGGGTTTGAGGTTTAGGGATTTTATATATTATTTATAATTTAAATATATTATTTTTATGAATATTTTGGGCTTTTTGAGAGGGGGCTCGAACCTGGGTCACTCAGGATGTGTAAAAACACACAAACAACTGAATCAAATTAAATAATTAAATTAAAAATGAAAACATTTTAATTATATTTAAAGTATAGTTAAAGCAAGATTTAAAATAAAAATAGATTTATTATTTTTTATTTTTAAATTAAATTAAATATTTTTATTTTTCACATTTATTTTAATAATTCCATATATATAATATTTAATCAAATTCTTTAATTTAATTAATAATTTTAATTTTTTGCTGAATATCTTAATTTAATGATTATATATATTATATTAAAATTTAAAATAAAATTATATTACAAATTTAAAATTATATAAAAATAAGAGTATATTAATTCAATGATTATATATATTAAATATATTAAAATTTTAAAATTATATTCAAAACTCATTAATAGAAAATTTAATAAAAAATGAAGATATCTAATAAAAATAGAATTTTTAATTAAGTTAAAAACTCAAATCAATAGTATATATATGAATTTATAAAAAAATGTGAAAATATTCAATTTAATTTAAAAATAAAAAACCATAAATTTATTTTCATTTTAAATCTTTCTTTAACTATACTTTAAATAATTAAAATGTTTTCATTTTTAATTTAATTATTTGAATTGATTCAATGGTTTATGTGATTTTACAAATCCCATGTTCGATTTTTCTTTCAATCATTTTTACTTCTTTTTCCCTAGAATTTATTGCATTTTAAGATGTATATGAAATGGTGCAATTTATATCATTAGCACTAGCTGGCGTAGTGGTAAAGGCTTGGGGATTTCCCATGGAGGTTTTGGGTTCAAAACCCTCAAAAATCATCTATTTTTTTTTAATTTTACTTTGTCACCACGATTGGAGGAAAATAAATATATTAAAATAAAATAAATTAAAAACTAGAGTAAATTTATCTAATCAGGGGATGACACATGTCGTCATCTAATTGGTGGTTTAATTAGGACCAATTTACAAGTTCGGTGATGCGATTGTTCATTTTTTTAGTTGAATGATCAAAATAAGACAAACATCATAATTAGGTGGTCACACAGGTAGTTTTCCCGTATTTTTAATCCTTTTAATCCAAGCGCTCCATTTCCTCTTATTATTTTTCTTTGAATTGAAATCCGCTAATTTTATTAAATGATGATATATCCAAAATTACAATGCATGTTTACATATGAGTAAACAAAAACACCTAATTTGAATATATTCCTACAACCATTCAAACAAGAAACTAGCGTTTCGAGATCATAACAGAACCATACAAGGAAAAGGTAAAAATCCTAATCCAAAGACTCAAAACAAAGATAGATACTAACATCACCAAAGAGCGACGATTAAAGGTAAAACCATCAACAAACAACATAAAAATGCATATTACAATGAGGCACGTTGACACCGCGGTTATTACCACAACTCAATCACGAACAAGAAAGGTGATTATAAGCACGTATCCAAATCCAGTTCGAGGGTCCAAAATAGGGAGATCCACCGATAACCAAAAGAGCGCCATCTTGATCAGTCGTGGCGAAGTCAAATCCAACCCTGATAGAAAATAAAATAAAAGAACGGTCAAATGACCGATAAATAAAAGAAAAATGTGCCAAAAAGCAGAGAAAAACGTCCCAAAAGGTAGAGTAAACGCATCACAAGGACAAAGTAATTTATTCAAAATTAAAAACTAAGACAAACGGTGAAAAATAAAAAAAAATAAAAAACCGATAGATCCTGACGTTCGACAACCAACATTAAAGTTGGTGCCGCCGCCGGTAAGCAAAGAACAAACCTAATTCTTAAACGAGCTTATATTTCTAAGAGTCCATTTCCTCTCAATTTTATGTGAATATGTTGCACACCGTTTTGATTGTTTATATGTTTACTTTTATTTTTATTCTATTTACTTTCATTTTTACATGTTTCCTTTTAATTCTATTTTGTTTGTTTTTGTTTCAAACACTGATATCCGATTAATTGATCCACTATTTTAAATTGGATTATATAAAGACCTAATATAAGGACTATTTTTTTCAACTCACTTTTCTCTTTTTACATTGCCAAGATTTAAATTATTAACGTTGCTTAAGAGATCTAATACCTTATTTCGTTACACCCTCATGTTGTTAATTTTTTATAACTTAATTTTAAAGTTGTCGGCAGCTGTTGATAATTTAGATAGAGTCGCCGACAAGTTCCAAACTGAAAAATACATCTCTCACCATCTACTAATACAAAAGGACTTTGTCGAAGTCATATTCAACTTAGGATTTTTTATATTGTACCATATATTTTGATTTATTTCTCTAAACATTTTTATTTAGTTTTAAACTTTTTATTAATTTTAATTTTTTTCTAAATATAATTATCGATATTTAATTTATTGGTAGATTAATACATATCAGTGTTTTATTTTATTAGACAAACATATAGTAAAGCACAATAAATTATTTGTCACCCATTTATATCAATTTAAGAAAACTAATTAAAAATAATGGATCTGCAGCCTGCAAGAGACCACATAGGAACCCAGCACAGACGCGGTCTCAAAACGCAAAAAAAAAATAAAGGCATTGAAAAGTAAAACTCACTGCCATAATTAAATATTTAACACATGATAAAAAGGTAAAAAAATGTGGATTGGTTGTTCAACGTAACCTCATTTGAATTAATAATATAATTTAAAGTCAAAATAAAATAAAATATAATTAAGATGAATTGTTTATGATGCATTCATTGACAATATTAAATGCCAAGTAAATGAACGATTTTATGAAACAAAATAAATAGGCGTAATGTAAAAAAATACATCTGACATTTGATTGTATAGTCACTTTAGTTTTTTTTTTTGAAGTATTTTAATCTTTAATATTTTATTTTAATTTAAAATGGCTTCTTGTGGATTAAAACTTTTAGTCAATTAATAGTAAATGACTTGAAATGATGTGGCAAACACATCAGTCAAAAAATAATTTTATAAAATTATATAAAATATAAAGTTAAATTTTTGTTGACATGTCATTTTGTCAAGTCATTTCAAGCTGTTTATCGTTAGTTGACTAATAATTTTCATCCACGATGAATTGACCAAAACAAAACGTTGAGAGTTAAAGTGCTTAAAAAGCATATGAGCCAAAGTGACTTCTGCCAAATGTTATGGACATATTTTGATATTATACATATTGATAATCATAAGGTAAAATACATTTTAAATCACTCAATTATGTGTTTAATTATAAAGTCTTTTTTTTACTTACAATTTAGTTAATTAAATTTTTGTTATAAACATGTTCTTGTTCAAAATTGAAACATGACATGATATACTAATAATTTTAGTAATCAAAACTTATACATTCTATCAATTTGGTCCTAATCTAAAATATTTCGATAAATCTAACCCTTCAAATTTAATAATTCTAACACTACACCCTCATACCACTTATCGCTAGGGGTGAGCAAAACTCGACTCAACTCGAAAAAAACAAAATTTTTTACTCGACTCGAGGCAAAAAAACTCAACTCGAAATTTCATAAACTAAACTCAACTCGAAAAAAATTAAAATAAAGTTTGAGTTGTAAAATGGAAATTCGAATAACTCAAAATTTTTAATAATTAGTGGATTAATTTTTAGGTTAGAGTCGAGTCCTCCAACTTTTCCTGATATACATATGCCGGTATAAAAAATACGAAAATATATGTCACATATGAAGAAAACATAAAGAAATATATATGCATAACTTATATGATTAGAGAAAGTAGTTTAAATTAGAATCAAACTGTACCATAATACGATAAATAATTACATTTAAATTTGTATAGGAACTCAAAAACTCGACTCGAATCACAAAAATTTCAATAAAGTTTGAGTTGTAAAATATGACGCGTCAACTCGAATAGCTCGAAATTTGTTTACTTGACTCGACTCGATTGAACGCTCACCCTACTTATCGCACTCTTTTCTACTGTCCATCAGCTCGATAACTGATAATTGAGATAGCTCGACATATACAACCACTTTACTACTGCGTAACTGACAAACTAATGGAACAAACTTATCATTACCCTAACGTCGTTTGCTAGTAAAGACAAACGCTTTACTAATGAAATTTAAAAATATGAAAGACTAAATTTATTAAATTATTTTGAAGTAGGAATAAATTAATAGAATGTGCGAGTTCTGAAGCTATAATTGTTATTATATCAAGACATGGTAGGTATCGTTTCAATTTTAATGACAAAGTGATATGTTTGGAACAAAAATGTTAATTGAATGACTAAACTGCAACTTTTAGGAATAAAGTGACTCATTTGTAACCAAACACGTAATTAAGTGATCTGAGATATATTTTACCCTAAAATATATTGTAACTTCATTCCAACATAACCACCAACTTTTAGTTTAAATAATAAAATTATTTAGCTAATAGTATATACTAAAAATAACCTTTGATATTTAAAAAAATACATGAAGTACGTAAAAGATAACATTGTTTCTCTTAGGTGACCTGAGTTCGAGCAGTATGCATGACGTATGTACGTTTTCAAAAGGTTAAGCGTAAATAATAAATACTACTATATAATCACACTAGAATATTTTTTAAAAAAAATCATGTCAATAATTAGGACTGGGAGTTCGATCGAGTCGAGCAAAAAAATTTCAAGTTATTCGGGTTTACAAGTCGTATTTTACGATTCAAATTTTATTTAAAATTTTTTCTAATCGAGTCGAGTTTGTGAAATTCGAGTCTAGTCGAGTTTTTGAGTTTCTATACAAATTTAATTCTAATTATTTATAATATTATAATACACATTGATTCTGATTTAAACGGCTTTCTATATTCATATACGATATATATATATATATATCTTCGTATTTTTACATGTGATATACATAATATATTAGACAAAAATGACAGACTCGACTCGAACTTGAAAACTAATTACTAAAAATTTTGAGTTATTCGAATTTTCATTTTATAACTCAGGCTCTATTTGAAATTTTTTTGAGTCGAATCGAGTTTATAAAATTACAAATTAAGTCACAATGAGTTAAATTTTTTAACGTCGGGTCGAATTTTGCCCAATCCTTTTAATAGTTATAAAAAACAAATAATATTTTAGTCGACATTTTTATCTAAAATGTAGCGATTCGACTCGTTATAGAAAAATGAAGATCAAATTCGACTATTTATAAAATGTATGAGAATCAAACTTAACTTAAAAATAAGAGCTAAAGCGACAAAAGGTATAAATATGAGGAGTTAGATTCAGAATTATACCTTACATTTTTCTGATAATTACTTTATGGGGTCTAAAACAATGAATCAAAATTTGGAGTTACTTGTGCATCAGAACAATATCACGCAGAACCAGCTTCTGGAATACAAATTGTTAATTGCTGAGGGTAAAGGAATCCACTTTGGTTGCCACCCACCCACCAAATTGCCGATCGGAAGCGAATTTCAATGGATTCCTTCCAAGCTTGTTCCATGGATCACCACTCTCCTGATGCTGAAGAAATTTCAGCCGATTTCGTTTGCTGCGTTTGTTTGTAAGTAATAATCGTCTTGTTCGAATAATTCAATTTTTCCTGCGAGTTGCGATCTTTCCCTTTTTATTTGATTTTTGGAGAATACCCAAACTTTTTTTTTTGCAGGGATCTTCTTTACAAGCCAATAGTTCTGCGTAAGATTTTTCTTTGCTAGTTTTATAGGAAAGAACTATGAATTTCATATTTTTTTTTATGTTGAATTCTTATTATTGATTGGTTCAGTTTTTTTCCCCTTCAAAATGTACAGATTGTGGCCATATATCATGTTTCTGGTGCGTTCATAGATCAATGAATTCTCGGTACGAGTCTCATTGTCCAGTTTGTAGAAATCCATATTCTCACTTTCCAGGCATCTGCCAAATGCTTCACTTCTTGTTCATAAAGTTATATCCGATTACATACAAAAATAGGGAAGCTCGGATTCTCGGTAAGCATGGTTTTCTTTTCATGTTCTATCCAATATGTTTTCATGGCTGTGATTAATAAAGATAAGTAGTAGCAACTAAAAATATTGCTTCTTGGTATGATTTTCAAGAAAAGACATTTGATTTCATAATCGATTGTTCTATATGACTAATTTGTTGACTCGGTTTTGCATTGAAACGGTCTGTTATGTTTGCCACACTTTTCTGTGGTGGTTTTCTCTAGATTTAAGGGCTGAATTGTTGTAGATAGTTTGGGATTATTCTCACTGTGGCTAGTGCAGTACTATGCCTATATTTTTGGACATTATGGAACTTCTTATCTTGTTGCTTTTGTTTGTTACAGAGGAGGAAAAGAAAGAAGGCTGCTTTTCGCCGGAATTCAGTGGTCATGCATGTGGATCGGAGGGTGATGGAGAAATTAATCACCTCGGAAGCTCTTCAAAGTCTTCTAATTTTTCAGACTCTTCTACCAGCAAAGAAGAACTTAGTAAACCAGTTGGGCAGATAGAGTCCCATGTTGGGGAGGAAAATGATCAGATTTCAGTTGCCGATGTCCTGTGTACTGATTGCAAGCAATTGCTTTTTCGTCCTATTGTTCTCAACTGTGGCCACGGTATGCATCTACAATTTTTTCTTTATTTACATTGGCATCACTGAGCCTCAGTTTCCTGTTATTTATGACTTATCTTTATTCTTTGTCAGTTTATTGTCAAACTTGCATCAGTATCCCTGCCGATGAGATGCTTAGGTGTCAAGTTTGTCAATGCTTGCATCCAAGGGGTCTTCCAAAAGTCTGCTTGACACTTGATCACTTTTTAGAGGCTAAATTTCCCAACGAGTACGCACTGAGAAAAGATGCTATTCAGCTCAAACAAGCTTCTTCCAAGCATGAGGCACCATCCACTTGTATGTCTCAATGCTCCACTGATCTCATCTTGTTTAGGTCTACCAATTTAACACTTTGGTTTATTTAGTGGTTAGCTGACATATTTTCGGTTCCATCGTTTTTTCCTGTTGATTTGTTTATTGCCATATTTTAAAGCTTAAAACGGAAGCATATGATTCATTAACTTTGAGTCCTCCATAATTTTAGACTAGTTATCATGTTCGAATTTTTCAGGTTCCGTGGAAGCTGGTAAAAGAGATTCCTCACCTGTCCAGTTGCCCTCAGGAGTGGAGTCTCGTCCCTATACCCATATAGGAGTTGGTTGTGATGCTTGTGGGGTAAATAGTTTGCTCACTGTCTCTTATGTGTTCATGAGTATGTGTGTGATCCGGAGTCACACCAATTCAGCCTCTTTAAAAGTTCATCACAATAAATAACATAGCCCATTCTACAAAGTTTTAAAAACTGACATCCTTTATTTCCTCTTATACATTTTTTATTTTTACCGAGCTAAAATTATTTGTAAATAGTCTAATGGAAATTTAGCCCTAGCATATATATGTACATGCTTTGTTTTGGCTAGTGTCTTTTCTTCGTTTTCCAAAACACTCCTTAGTATAATGGATATGTTGCACTCCATTGCTTTTGGATTCAGTGTTTGTTGGATTTTGTAAAGAGCTTTTCAGGCAACATTTTGACCTAACCTAATGCGTAAAGATGAAGGATTACATTAGTTTGAATTGCTAAACGAATTGATACTTATTTCTATGGTATAATACTCGTTGCTTGTACTGTTAGATTCTCGTATAGCTAGTCCAATAACGCTCGAGTTTGTACTGGCAGATGTCTCCGATAGTTGGGGATAGATACAAATGCAATGATTGTACAGAGGCAATCGGATTTGATCTTTGTGGAGATTGCTATAAAACTCGCCCAAAGCTCCTAGGCAGGTTCAACCAGAGACACACTCCAGATCATAAGTTTGAGCTTATAAAGCGCCACGTTACCCGAAGGTGGAGGCTGTTGACTGAACAACTAGAGAATGGTTCTACTTCTATTGTCATCATCGATGAATCTTCGGATAATCTGGAAAATGGACTAGCACCTCGTGCTTTGTCGGGCACTATTCAAGAAAACATTCGCAATGATCTAGCCGCAACTTATTTTGAGATTGATAGCATGGAGGGTGAAGATGGAGATGGAGGTGGAGGTGGAGATGGAGATGGAGATGGAGATGATGATGCGCCATTGGTCGATTGATATCCGTGTAGTTTCTAGTGATAGGAAGTGGTGAATTACTTGTAGATGTTGGATTTTCGGAAAGTAACATTCAAATCCCATCTTTACTGATTTTATACATATCTTTGCCTTCTCATTCATTTCAACTTGAAGCTTCACTTGGAAATTGGTATGTGATTGCTCATACGCTTGGCTTTTCGAATGGTATAATTATTGCTTTTTAATTGAATCAATCAGTTGAACTGAGATATGATCAATATGACTTTTGATTCGGTTTTTAAAACATAGGTGCCAACTTTATATTGAAAGTTTTAAAAACAATACCAAGGTAATTTAAGTATTTTATTTATAATTTTATGCTATTTTTTTAAATTTTCTTTGAAAAGCTTCTCAAACAAGCTTCTAATCTAATCGGTTCAGGAACCTTTTAGGCTTAAGGGCATTTTTAAGCCTCTAAACTGGGGTGGAATCAATTAGATAAGCTTCTAAGTTTTTTTTTTTTTTTTACATTCAATTAAGTCTTTATATTCAAGAAATTGAATCAATTAGTTCTTCAAATTGATAGATTGAATCAATTAAGCTTTTCGACAAATTTCGAGCATTAAGTTTTAACAGTTTTTTCCTTCAAATATTACTATCACATGAAACATTGCATCAAGTCTTTGAATGTTCTTTTACATCCAATTAAACCTTTATA
This sequence comes from Hibiscus mutabilis, assembly GCA_019671005.1. Classification (NCBI taxonomy): domain Eukaryota; kingdom Viridiplantae; phylum Streptophyta; class Magnoliopsida; order Malvales; family Malvaceae; genus Hibiscus; species Hibiscus mutabilis. Next base: position 42,972,046 of record CM033724.1, on the reverse strand, counting down.
TTCAAGAAATTGAATCAATTAAACCTTAAACTGATAGATTGAATCAATTAACCCTTTGACAAATTTTGAGTATTGTGTTTTAACAGTTTTTTCTTTCAGATATTACTGCTACATGAAACATTGTAATTTTATCACGTAGCATTTACGTATTAAAAAAATAGTTTTAACAGTTTTTAATTGAATGAGCCATCAACATAGTCTTTCAACAATTGCACCTCAAATTTCAAAAGGACTTTCAATTGCATTGTTAGCACCAAAGTTTTTGACATAAAACAACTCTTCTTTTGTTTGTAAATTGTGACATCATCTCCATTCTTTTCAATCCAGCATTATATATGATGATGAGTTAATAGAGTGCCAGCAAGGAACAAATGCTTCAACTATTTTGATTTACAATTCAAATGCATTGCTTAAGTTGCAGTCTAGAACCCTAAGAAAAAAAAGGTCTTGCACCCATAGAGAGAATCATCGGATTTCTTCAACACGCGAATTTAGTGTTGTACACTTCCTGATCTACATTAAATTGACTTCGGTTGCAGTCAAATGCAAGTTCACCTCTCAAGTTGATAGTAGAAGATGATCATTTTACCGCTCGAAATTAGAGGTGGCAACGGTACGGGGCGGGGACAATTTTATATTTTTTATTTCGTCTTTGATACTTGAGGGAACGGTTTTGAAGGATCTCATTAAATGTTTCAATGATTTTTTCGTCTCTTAAAGAAAACTCGAGTCCGGAGAATCTCAAGGTAACAAGAAAATAATAAAAGCTTCGAAAATCTTGTAAGGTTTAATTGGGTTGGGCTAAGTCCGTCCCTTTGTTTTTCACTGAATCCTCGACTTTCTTGCCTTCCCCGCAGCACTTGAGCCCAGTACCAGACCCATACCGAGACCAAGATCCGGAGCCAGGCTATACGTTACTATTGGTGTCCATTGCCAATTGCATCTCTATTATTTATCTAAACTATTTACGACGATGGTTCTAATTCTAAACATGTAAATTAGGGGTGTAATCGAACTTCAACAAATAATGCTTTGTTCGTATTCGTTTATTTTATTTTTGAATGTAGTTATATTCAGTTCGTATTTGTTTAAATTTTTAACATCGTGTGTATGTTTGTTTGTTTGTTTATTTTTATGGTATTTAAGTTCGATTAATGTCCAAGAACATGTTCATTTATAACCAAGATGGTGAAATTACACCACTTAGTTCTTAAGCTCCTTAAGCTTTGGAGTTTGAAGTCTAAAGTTCACATTGTGTTCGATTTAGTTCCTATCTTCACTAATAATTAAAATGTAAAAAAATAAAAGGAAAATGGGAACTGGGTAAACGATATTATAAACGAGCCAATAAATGATCTTATAAACGAACTTGTTCGTGAACATAAACGAACTAAATATACTTATGTTCGTATTCGTTTATTAAACGAACATAAAAAATTTATTTATACTCGTTTATTTAGCTTAATAAACGAACGTTACATGAATGAGTCGCAAACAGTTTATCGAACGTTGTTCATTTACACCCCTATGTGTAATTTGAACGATTGTATAGAGTCTAAAATTTTGTTCAAAATAAGTCCAATTAGATACTTGCGATATAAAAACAAAAGATTGGTTAGTGGCACAGTACATAAGAAAAACAAAACATTGTTGTATTTAATGAGTTTGACACTTGTTAAATATGTTTTTATTCAAAAGTTGGGCTATCATGCATTAATTAAATATTTATTTTTTAAATAAAAAACTTTATTTTAATAAATTGAACAATACTCCTTAAATCTTTGAATTGTCGTTTTAAGTTGATATCACGAGTCAGGTAATATTAAATTAGTTATGGAAAAATTAATAAATTAATAAGAGTATACAAGAAATTTAGTTTTAGGGTAAAGTTCACAAATGGTCACCGAACTTTGTTAAGAAAAACAAAACGGTAACCAAACTTTTAAAAGTTACAAAAAGGCAATTAAATTTTATGTTTTGTAACAAAATGGTAACTCGACTTAACGTGACTGTTGTAATAACCCATTTCATCTGGGTTACCCAAACCAAATAAACCGACCCAAACCCGTACCCAATGCATGACCCGAATTTGATCCGGAAACCAAAACAACCCTAGCCTAAACATAAACCCTAGCCAAGCTTCATTAGCGCCGCCGCTGCCAGAGTTGCCGCCGTTCATCCTTGCTGCCGGCCACTAACCACCAAAACCCTAACTTAATCCCTAACCCCAAACTAAACCCTAAAAATAAATTAAACAAAAAAATCAGTCCCTAAATCAAACAAAATAAACCCTAATCACCTACTCTAGCTACCATCATCATTCTCATACCCCCACCAGCAACCAATCCCTAAAAATCCAGCCTTGTATTCATCTTTCAGATCTGCATGTCAGATTAAAAATAGGGGTAGTTAGTTTTTAGATTGTAAAATTGGGTTTATAAAACCCATGAAAAAATAGATGAAAGGGGGTCGATTTCGGAAAAACAGAGACAAATTGGGGGTCTTTTGAGTTCTAAATTTTTTTGTAAAAAATATTCGAAAGGAAAATTTTAGATCAATACAAAGAAAAATTTCAAAGAAATATGGTTGATTTTTTTAGTTCAAAATCTAAGTTTTTTTTTGTTTTATTCGAATAAAAAAAGAGGTTTCGAAAGGCTTACCAGTCGCTCCAGGGTTGCTGTCGTCGTTCCCTCTTCGCCGTGACACCGAGCCGCCATTGAACGAAACATAATGGCAGGCCGAGCATGGAGGTCCCCATGGGGAGCGGCGGCGTCGAGTGGAAGAATAAGAGGATTGAGATAGATTTTTAGGTTATTGTTTCATTTCAAAATAGAAAAAATGAAACCCTATCTTTTTTAAACCGATCTCAATGAAACGACGTCGTTTCATGGGTTTGACCCGCGCGGTGACCCGGTAACTTGGGGAGGATCCGCGTTTTTGTTTAATGGTCTAATTACACAATAGGTCCCCATACACTTTCTCGTTTTCGGTCTGGCCATGGTATGAGCACGTTTCTGGTCCTTTTTTTAAATTCGTTTTATTTTGGTTTTGCTCTCTAATTTCAGTTTGTTTCAATTTGGTCCTTTTCTAGGTTTTAGTTATTTCATTTTGTGCACATTAATTTCCTGTTTTTTATTTTTAGCATCTTTATTTTCATTTTGTTGCATTTTAATCTCATTTCGTGTTTTTTTCATATAAGTTATTAAATCATATATTATTATCATTATTATTATTATACGTATATAATATATCATTATTATTACTATATCAAGTAGTTTACTTTATATATATATATATATTAATATCATATAAGATATATGTACATATATATTTATGTTTTTTATCTATGTATAATATTTATATATATTTTATATTTTATATTTTATATATGTAAATATATAAAGTTTTACGTATTTTTATAATAAAGTATAATATTTTGATATAACTACCATATATATAAAATAATCCTAAATATTCATTTTTGTAATATATATGTATAGACTACTAACTATATATAAATAGTTTTTATAAATAATAATTATCAAATATATTTTACCTTAGATATTATATTTTTAGGTATATTTACATGGTACCTCATAATTTTGCATGATATATGTTTTTTTAAATCATCAAAAAAATATTTTTTAAGGAAATAAATTTTGAATTTTAAACAAGTGTTTTTTAAAACCTCTATAAATCATATCTCGGGCGTAAAGGGGTGTGTGATTGTTTTTAAATTTTTCCAAGAAAGCGAGAAGCCGTGTCTCGGGCGTAAAGGGATGTGGTTATCTTAATATTTTCATACATTCAAGAATCATATTTTAAATTTTAATCGAACTCGAAATTTCCAATACCAAGACATTAAATAATCGGCTAGGTACCAATTTTGGGCGGTGTGGGGGTGCTAATCCTTCTCTATCCGTAACTGACTCTCGGACCCAAATTTTGAATCTCTGGTTTTATTTTGGTGTTCGGTCTACCTATTCTAAAATGATCGGTGGCGACTCCACATATTTTAATTTCACAACTGGGCTGGGTTTTTCAAACAAGAAAACAGAAATTTTTAAAACCCGAATGAATAAATAAGTGAGCGCTAGATGGATTTGGGTGCCCACAGCTGGCGACTCCCCTATGGACATTTTTTGAAAAATAGAGTCAAGCCACAAGTCGATTATATTTTAGTCTTGGTCGTTGGAAATTGGCGAATTCGATTTTAATTTAAAATATGATTCCGTCTTATTTTACCACAAGTCATGCATTTTATTTTTTGTAAATATTACTGATTTACTTTTACTGTATTCCATAAGCTTTCTACCCGAGCTCTATCATTTTTAAGTGGAAGTGTGATACCGCTTTCGCGTGGGTTACCACCGTATAGGTTGGTGAATCGCTTTCGGGATATATTTCTTATGCTTTCATGTGGGTTACCTGCGTATAGGCATAAGGGATGTATCCCTCTGAATTGAACTTGGTCCGTTCGAAACCTATAATGGATGAGGATCAAGGGCCTTGCTACCTTTAGTAAGGGACAGCGAGGACAATTCGGGTACCCTTCCCTAGAACCAGAACCGCATATAGTGAGCTGTAGGAGTCAACCTTTTAGAGCCATGCGAAACGCTGCCCGTTTAGCGGTTACCCTTTTAGGCTTTGATGCATCTTTCTATGTACAGTTCTTTATCTGTTTTATTTTTTACCTCAATTACCATTTAATTTGTTCATTCAATTATTTTAAATTTGAACTGACCCATTTTTTGTGATTATATTAAATATGTTCATTTTGCATTAACTACACGACATATCATAACATTTTTATTTTAGCATTTGACCACCATAAAATATTGATTCACGACTGGTTCTCAATTTGAAAAAATTATCATCGGGAGAAAGTCTAGTACTTTAGATATCAAGACAATATTCAAAGTTGCAAATGAATCCCGTGAGTTCGGAAGTTGAGCCACGAGAACCATTTTTGAATCAGTACTTTCGCATTTAGGGCATGCACCCTGCATTTACATGCATACATTTCGGAATTTTGAAATCGATTCTCGGGATGCCCTGTGACACCAATATCAGATAAAACGAAAGTTGGTCGATCTAGTCCGATCCAGGGGTATTTCTGAGAATAGCTTTCGTGTTCACACAGATGCCATGCTTTTACAAGGCACTAGTCTGGGGCATTATCCGCCAAGGTCTGAAAACAAGTCTTCGCTGACGAGCCAAACTTCCGTATCCGAAAAATAGCGATATCACTGCTTTGCCTGGTCTGAAAGAAACGAGCTGCCATGAACCAACACACAACTTATGAACCCAACTTAGGGAAACAGAATCCACCCTCAAAGTTTCAAATTCGCCACAAGAGCAGTTTTAAACGATGACATAGAACGAACAAAATTTTGGGGCATGCACCCAGATGAAAGATTTAAAGCTAGGTGATCAAAACCAAGAAGAGGTTGGGGCACCGCCACATGCAAAAAACCAAGATCCTGACAGGACAGGTGGCGAGTCAGGGGCATCCCTTTGAGGACCAGAGAAATCATATCACATTCATGCATTTAGTTGTATTCATCTTGCATTGAACCATTTTTGCTTACGTCATACATTTAGATTAAGTGCATACACCGAAGTCACCATGCATTTAGGATAGACACATGCATTTAGGCATAAAATTCATGCATGCATTTTTTTACAAACAGGTTTGAAGAAGAGATCGAACTTCCTCAACACAGGGGGCAATCATGATGGCCAAACATACAAAAAATGCTGAAACATCTAAATAAATGGTACCAGCAACAAAACTTTTGAATATTTACTGATTAATGCTTTTTCCCATTTTCAGGTCATATCTCTCCGCCAGTAGAGTAGTAGAAGTAACCTTTTTCGGATCTTGCCTTCATCATTGGTGATAGAACAACAATTTTTAGATTTTGCTTTACCGCTGATGGTGTAGCAGTTTAGACATTTTGAAGATCTCGTTTCTCCGTTGATGGTGCAATAGATCCAAACCTTCTTCTAGATCCTGCTTTGTCATTGATGGTGTAGTAGATCAACATTTTGAAAATCTCGTTTCCCCGTTGATGTTGCAACAGATTAAATTTTTCCTTCAAATTTCGTCTCTTCGTTAGTGATGTAGCAGATCCTGCATTTTCCAAACCTCGCTTCTCCGTTAATGGTGCAGCATATCAAAATTTTGTCAAGGTCTCGTTTCTCCGTTGATGGCACAACTAGACCAATTTTTTTCTTCGAATCTTATATCATCCTTATAGTTTTAGGTCAAAAAATTGATAAAAGAAAGAAAGAAAAAAGTCAAAAAAGAGTCAAGAAAGAAATTTAAAAAAAGAAAAAAGTTAAAAAGTCAAGAAAAAATCAAAAGAAACAAAAAAGAAAAAGAAAAAAAGTCAAGAAAAAAGTCAAAAAATAAAGAAAATAGTTAATCGACTTTCATCATCCAATCTTGTCTCTCCGTTGATGGTGTAGATAAGTCCAAGTTGTTATCATTCGCCGATCTTGCTCCTCCGGTGATGGTGTAGTAAGATCCAAGTTGATGTTATTTGATCTAGCCCTTCCATTGATGGTAAGGCTAGTTCCAAGTTGCCAAATTACCATTCGATCTTATCCCTCCGTTAATGGTGTGGCTGAGGTCCAAGTTGCTGCTATTCAATCTTGCTTCTTCATTGATGGTGTAGTAGGGTTCCAGTTAATTTTTTGCTTCTCTGTTGATGGCGAGGTAGAATCCAAATTACCATTCGATCTTATCCCTCCGTTAATGGTGTGGCTGAGGTCCAGGTTGCTGCTATTCAATCATTCTTCTCCGTTGATGGTGTAGTAGAGTTCCGGTTAATTTTTTGCTTCTCCATTGATGGTGAGGTAGAATCCAAATTATCGTCCGATATTGTCCCTCCATTGATGGTGTGGATGGGTCCAAGTTGCTGCTATTCAATCCTGCTTCTTCGTTGATGGCGTAGTAGGGTTCAAGTTGATGTTCTGTTTCTCCGTTGATGGTGAGGTAGAATCCAAATTATTGTCCAATCTTGTCCCTCCGTTGATGCTGTGGCCGGGTCCAAGTTGTTGCTATTCAATCATGCTTCTCTTTTGATGGCGTAGTAGGGTTCAAGTTGATGTTCTACTTTTCCGTTAATGGCGTCATAGAATCCAAATTACTATATGATCATGTCTCTCCGTTGATGGTGTGGCTGGGGTCTAAGTTGCTGAAATCCAATCCTACTCCTCTGTTGATGGTGTAGTAGGGTTCAAGTTGGTGTTCTGCTTCTCCGTTGATGGCGTCGTAGAATCCAAATTACTATCCAATCTTGTCCCTCCGTTGATGGTGTGGTTGGGGTTCAAGTTGCTGAAATCCAATCATGCTTCTCCGTTGATGGTATAATATGGTTCAAGTTGGTGTTCTGCTTCTCCATTGATGGCGTTGTAGAATCCAAATTATCATACGATCCTGTCCCTCCATTGATGGTGTGGCTGGGTCCAAGTTGCAATCCGATCATGCTCCTCCGTTGATGGTGTAGTGTGGTTCCAGTTAGTGTTATGCTTTTCCGTTGATGGTGTAGTGGAATACAATTTGTTATCTGTTCTCTTCCTCCCGTTGATGGTGTGGATAGGTCCAAGTTACTATCATCCGATCTTACTCTTTCGTTGATGGTGTAGTAGGGTCCAAAATATTATTATTCGATCTTATCCCTCCGTTGATGGTGTGGCCGAGGTCCAAGTTGCTAAAATCCAATCCTGCTCCTCCGTTGATGGTGTAGTAGGGTTCAAGTTGGCGTTCTGCTTCTCCGTTGATGGCGTCGTAGAATCCAAATTACCATTCGATCTTATCCCTTCGTTGATGGTGTGGATGGGTCCAAGTTACTATCATCTGATCTTACTCCTCCGTTGATGATGTAGTAGGCTCCAAAATGTTATTATTCGATCTTAACCTACCGTTGATGGTGTGGTTAGATCCAAATTTACTAACTTTCAAGTTTTATCAATGTTATATCTAAAAAAAGCAAAGCAAAAAAAAGAGCAAAAAAGGAAAAGCAAAAAGAAAAAAAAGCAAAAAACAAAAGAAGAAAAAAGAAAAAATGAGAAAAATGAGAAAAAAAAGCAAAGCAAAAAAAAGAAAGAAAAAAAAGAAAATGATGTTTTCAATTTTCTAATCTTGCATCTTCGTCAGAGTGGTAGCTGGATTGGACATTGGAGCTTTCATCGGTCTTGCCTCTTCGTCAACGTTGCAGCTGGATCGAGTTTTATATACCTTGCCTCTTCATCAGTGTTGCAGCTGGGTCAAAGTTTCTTTAGGTATTATCATCATCAATAATGTAGCAAGTTAGACTCATTTTGCTTCCCCAACAGATAACCCTATTTTGAAGATTTTGCTTCCCCAATAGTGACAAAGTGGATCAATTAAGTCAAAAAAGAAGACATGCATCAAAGAGAAAGAAGATCTACTGAAGAAAGAAGACATATATCAAGAGGGGATGACCAGCCAGACCGGATGAAATAGGTCATTTTTAGTTTTTGCTTCGTTGTCGTTACACAACAACGAGCAAAGAGGGGTAGCTGTAATAACCCTTTTCATCTGAGTTACCCAAACCAAATAAACTGACCCAAACCCGTACCTAATGCATGACCCAGATTCGACCTGGAAACCAAAACAACTCTAACCTAAAAATAAACCCAAGCCAAGCTTCATCAGTGCAGCTGCCGGTGTTGCCGTCGTTCATCCTTGCCGCCGGCCACTAACCACCGAAACCCTAACTTAATCCTTAACCCAAAACTGAACCCTAAAAATAAATTAAACCAAAAAAAATCAGTCCCTAAATCAAATAAAATAAACCCTAATCACCTACCCTAGCTACCATCACCATGCCCATACCCCTACCAGCAACCAATCCCTAAAAATTCGGCCTTGTATCCATCTTCCAAATTTGCATGTCAGATTAAAAATAGGGGTAGTTAGTTTTTAGATTGTAAAATTGGGTTTATAAAACCCATGAAAAAAACAGATGAAAGGGGGGTCGATTTCGGAAAAATAGAGAGAAATTTGTGGGTCTTTTGAGTTCTAAAATTTTTTGAAAAAAGATTCGAAAGGAAAATTTCAGATCAATACAAAGAAAAATTTCAAAGAAATCTGTTTGATTTGTTTAGTTCGAAATCTAAGTTTTTTTTTGTTTTATTCGAATAAAAAAAGGGGTTTCGAAAGGCTTACCAGTCGCTCCAAGATTGCTGCCGTCATTCCCTCTTCGCCGCGACGCCGAACCGCCATTGAACGACACATAATGGCCGGCCGAGCATGGAGGTCCCCATGGGGAGCGGCACACGTCGAGTGGAAGAATGAGAGGATTGAGATAGATTTTTAGGTTATTGTTTCAGTTCGAAATAGAAAAAATGAAACCCTATCTATTTTAAACCGATCTCAATGAAACGACGTCGTTTCATGGGTTTGACCCGCGCGGTGACCCGGTATCCCGGGGAGGATCCGCGTTTTTGTTTAATGGTCTAATTACACAATAGATCCCCCATACACTTTCCCGTTTTCGTTCTGGCCATGGTATAATCACGCTTCTGGTCCCTTTTTTTAAATTCGTTTTATTTTGTTTTTGCTCTCTAATTTCAGTTTTGTTTCAATTCGGTCCTTTTCCAGGTTTTAGTTATTTCATTGTTATTTCATTTTGTGCACATTAATTTTCTGTTTTTTATTTTTAGCATCTTTATTTTCATTTTGTTGCATTTTAATCCCATTTCGTGTTTTTTTTTCATATAAGTTATTAAATCATATATTGTTATTATTATTGTTATTATAATATCAAGTAGTTTACTTTATATATATATATATATATTAATATCATATAAGATATATGTACATATATATTTATGTTTTTTATCTATGTATAATATTTATATATATTATATATGTAAATATATAAAGTTTTACGTATTTTTATAATAATGTATAATATTTTGATTTAACTACCATATATATAAAATAATCCTAAATATTCATTTTTGTAATATATATATGTATAGACTACTAACTATATATAAATATAGTTTTTATAAATAATAATAATCAAATATATTTTACCTTAGATATTATATTTTTAGGTATATTTACATGGTACCTCATAATTTTGCATCATATATGTTTTTTTAGATCATCAAAAATATTTTTTAAGGAAATAAATTTTGAATTTTAAACCAATGTTTTTTAAAACCTCTATAAATCATATCCCTGGCGTAAAGGGATGTGATTGTTTTTAAATTTTTCCATGAAAGCGAGAAGCCGTGTCCCGGGCGTAAAAGGGATGCGGTTATCTTAATATTTTCATTCATTCAAGAATCGTATTTTAAATTTTAATCGAACTCGAAATTTTCAATACCAAGACATTAAATAATCGGCTAGGTACCAATTTTGGGCGGTGTGGGGTGCTAATCCTTCCCCATCCTTAACTGACTCCCGGACCCGAATTTTGAATCTCTGGTTTTATTTTGGTGTCCGGTCTACCTATTTTAAAATGATCGGTGGCGACTCTACATATTTTAATTTCAAAACCGGGCGGGGTTTTTCAAACAAGAAAACAGAAATTTTTAAAACCTGAACAAATAAAAAAGTGAGCGCCGGACGGATTTGGGTGCTCACAGCTGTTATAAAACTTTGTATAATAGCACATTTAATCCTCTATATTTACACATTCAATCAATTTAGTCCTAATTCAAAAAAAATCACTAAATTTAACCCTCGTTATTTACACATTCTTTCAATTTAACCCTCAAGAGAAATTAGAAGACCCTCGACTGTACCTTTATGCACTTTTCTCTGATAATATATTAGCAGCTGCTGCTGTTGTAAACTCAACTCTTTCCCATGCTAAGGTAAATGTACTATCATATTGAGGCTTAACTCATACTTTCTTTGGCTTCCCGGTGGAAACGGAAATGGTTTTGCTTTTAATCTTAAGATTGCCATCATTGTTTTATTCTTCATACTCAACTCTTCTTCATACTCAACCCTTCTTCTTGGGAAGTGAATGTTGGAGCATTCGTGCATGTATGTGATCAAAACAAATTGATATGTACATAATGACATTTTAACCACCTGATTTTGGTTGATATATTTAACTCATTAAGTTCACTTAATTCCTTGCAGCACCCGTCAAAGCATGTTTTCCACATTGTTACAGATAGGCTTAGTTATGCAGCAATGAGGATGTGGTTTCTACGTAATTCACCGGGAAAGCCGGTATACAGGTTCAGAACATTGAAGAATTTACATGGTTAAACTCAAGCTACAATTCAGTCCTTAACCACTTAGACAACTTTGGAATTTTGCTTTAAGGACCAACTTGAAAAAAATGTGTAAATAACGAGGGTTAAATTTAATGATTTTTTTTAATTAAGACTAAATTGATTGAATGTGTAAATATAAAGGATTAAATATGCTATTATACAAAGTTTTATAACAGCAACGTTAAGTACTTAACGGCCGAGTTGCCTTTTTGTTACAAAACATAAAGTTTAATTGTCATTTTGTAACATTTGAAAGTTTGGTTACCGTTTTATTCTTTTTAACAAAGTTTAGTGACCATTTGTGAACTTTATCCTTATTTTTATTTATAAACAACTTACTTATGTTATCTCCCCTAAAATTGTACATAACTTAAATCTTCCATTAATTTTTCTTCTTATTTCGAATACCTCATTAACTATATTAAAAAACATATCATTAACCTATGGGTAAAACTTTAATACACAGGTTGTGTAAAATTTACACAAGTCTGTGTATTTACATTATAAGAACCCAAATACTAAATTCCTAATCTAACCCTAAAAAACTAAACCCTATACACTAAATTCTAAGCAGTAACCTTAAATTCTAAACCCTACAACCTAAACCCCTAAACCTTAAACCCTAAACTAAAACTAAAAGGCACGTGTAAACTAAAGTTTATACGGCCTGTGTATTAAAGTTTTTTCCTTAATCTATACTAATAGATATTTACCATTGAGATTCATTCATTGGCCGAGTGGCCAAGAATGATAATGTTGTCCCAACTTGTATGGGTTCAAATCTCATAATTTACCTTAAAAATGTAATATCCATCTATTTAAACAAAAGTACATAAATATTTATCATTGAAGATTTGCCTTAAGAATGTAATATCTCTATACTTAATCAAAAATAAATAAATATTTACCGTTGAAAATAACTATTTATCTGACAATATCCTAATTAAATATTTTAACATACAAATATTTTTAACAAATTTATTAATTTTAAAATTTTACCTTGTGATTTTATTAATAATTAAAAATATATAAAAAAAATTTAATTATAACAAATTAATTTCACGAAGACAAATGACCATGAATGAAATGATAAAGAAATTATATATAATCTACTATTTACAAGTTCAATCTTCATGTAACGAATTTTAGTTATTTCATTTTAATTTTTTTATGTGTAAAAAGTTAAAATAATAAATATCTATCTATAAATTGAAACTTGAAAGTAAATTGCAACGCACGCCTTTTATTACAAGTTAATACGTCTATTTTATGTCTTTAAAAAGCGAGAGATATTATTTTCACATTGAAAAACAAAAACAAAATTTTAAATTTCAAATATATTCGTGCTGTAAATTTTATTAGACATATTTTTTTGAGGGGAATAATGACCCCGTGATAAGTTTTATTGGAGTAACACTTTGACTGACCAATTTTACGTCAAACGCTCCAAAAGTGGATAGATAGATGGACAACCGTGACGATGGTGTCACGAAGTTGAATGAAAAAGAATATCACATCTCACATCAAAAAGGAAAGGCTAAATGTCAAAATAAGTGCACAAACTATCATGTTTTCCCTTTTATGTGTCTAAAGTTTTTGTTGCTCCTTTTAGGTGCCCGAACTATCATTTTTACCCCTTTTAAAGTTAAATTAAGACATTTATTTTGACTAAAAAATGATAATATGAGTATTTATTTTAAAAAAATAATAATAATTCAGACACTTAAATAAATAATAATAATTTAAATTCCTAAAAAAATTAAATAATTTAAGCACTTTTTTTTGTTAAGCCAAAAGGAAAATAAAGTTCTTGGACAATAATCCGTGACATCTGCCTATACCTCGCACAAAAGTAGCCGATAAAGAATACCTTCAAGAACACTAAACTATTGGTTAAATTTTATTTAACTATTAATTTTATTTAATTAGACTACTAACCATTAGCTTTTTGACAGAATGATTGATGTGATAATTAAATAATTTTATATAATTATATATTTAATATATTTAATCATCGTTATTTATGGATTCCAACAGTTTTGTATAATGATTGATGTGATTGTTATTTGTCAATAATTCGATTGAAATCATTTTAATTGTTTTATGTATGATTGACAAAATTTATAAATTATTAATTAAAATTGATTAGAATTAATAATTTGATGACCTTGAATTATCTTTTTTTGAACTGGATTATATTCCTAATGAAAAGATTACAAATGGATCACACCACAAGCATTGAAATTTCAATATGTAAAAATAAAATAATAAAGTTCTAAAGATATGAATGACATTGAAGTACAAATCCTATCACTTGTAAAAGATCTAACAATCTTCTGATAAAAACTCAGCAGAACTATTACTTTGACCAGAGTGCTATAAGAAGGAAACAAATTCTTCCGCTACTTGATCTTAGCATATCGGCAAAACCACATAAGGGAATCAAAAACTTCACAGACTACCGATCTTCACTGCTAGCAACGCTCGATTGATATTCGTCATATGAACGTTAAACTGCTAAAAAACAGACAACACTGTCATAAAGACAGACTAATACTGCCATAAAAACAAACGAATGAATTGCCGTGAAAGGAGACGAAAAAACTTCAAAAAAACAGATATACTATGAAACTGACAAAATAAAAAAAAACTTGCAAATGGTATTCACCGATAAAAATAAATTTTTATTTATATACAAAACCAACAGCCAACGGCCGCCTATGATAAAAAGGAAATTCAATAAAGAAGAAGAAATTTTAAAATTACCCTTTTTTTTCTTTTCAACGAAGCTAATAATGAAATTTGTAGCATACAAACATCTTTTCCTTTTATTTCGATATGGTCGATAATATTTGGAGCGTCGTATTCATACAATCCAAATCAGTTTAAGAAACTGTTGGAAACATTCAGATGCCATAACATTGACTTACGAAACGCGTGCCCAACAAATTTTTTTATCAAATGCAAACCTTCATTAAAGTTAACCGAAACATATAAGGATATGGGCACAAAGGGCCCAAAAGAAAATGGTTCCAAGGAACCAACAAAACCACCGGCCCACATATTCAAAATCAACGGGTGAGAAACAATCCAAATCAAAAAACGGGTCATCAACCCTAATAACACAGGAACAAAAACAACGCGTGCCCAACAGTTGATGGCAACTTAGGTTAATTCATCAATATCTAATCTTTCCCAACACCAAACTAATTACATTTTTTCATGTCCTTTCCTTGTTTGTTGATTCATCAAAGCTTTAGATTTGACCCCCTTTTAGGTTACTGCTTTGTCGGTTTAGTTAAAGATTCTTGCTTCAACTCTAAAATGTAATTCCACAAAGCAAAGTAAAACCGAATATTAAAAAGGCGTAATGCCAAAAAAATGTCTCTAACGTTTGATTGAATAGTCATTTTGACACTTATTTTTGAAGCAATTTTAGCCTTCAACATTTCATTTTGGGTCAAAATGACCCATCTGCAGATGAAAACTGTTAGTCAACTGGCGATAAACAACTTGAAATGACTTGACTGAATGACACGTCAGAAAAAATATTTTATATTTTATATAATTTTTAAAAAATATTTTTTTGACTTATTTTTATTTTGTAAAGTCAACATATTTGTCTATATATTGCTGTTATGCGTGCACTGCCATGTAGGTTTGTCACTTCATTTCAAGCTATTTATCGTCAATTGACTCACAATTTTCATCCGCATATGGGCCATTTTGACCCAAAATGATACGTTGAGGGTTAAATTACTTAAAAAAGAATAGCGATTAAAATGATTATTCAATCAAACCTTAGGGGTATTTTTTGACATTATGCCTAATAAAAAAATTATGTAATTTACTTGGTTAAAATTCAACTAACAGATGTGATGAAAATCCTCTCAACTCTCCCTCTCCTTCTTTCCCCTCGCTGACTCCTCTCTTCTCCTCCGGTCTCCTTTCTAGCCATTGCTTTGCAGACGTCTTTCTTTTGGATTCGCCGTCTCTTGCCTGCCTTTGGTGGTTTCCAAAAGAGAGACTTTGATCATTTTTTTTCTTCTTATTCCACCACCACTCCATCCATGGTTGTGTTGGGGTTCTTGATGTTGGGTTACGGCTTTCGGTCTCTGAATTTCGATTGGCGTCTATTTTGTGAGAGATAATCTTCTATCACACTACTATTTTTCATCTTCATTTCAACAAAGATGGAATATATCCTATTTGAAAATATATTTTTTATGCTACCGAAGATGTATATATTTCCTTTTGATGAGGCCTGTAAATGTTTCTCTATATAATTATTCTTTCTCGTTAGAATTGATTATTCTAGTTTTAGCTTTTCATGGCTATACTGGCATTAATTTATTTTTATATATATATATATATCTATATCTGATTAGCTCCTTTAGGACCATCTTCGATGATGGGAGTAAGTCTTCCACTAATTTTTTTGTTGCTACTTTCTTAATTTCTCATATTGGATTATATGAAAATATACCAATATGTAATACCCTAGGGATGAAGGTTTTTTCTGTTACATGGTGCCTGGGTTTATTGGCTGTTTATGACCTCTTATTTCATGGTCTTTATGGCCTTGGTATTTTTCATTGATTCCCCGTATGGTTACTTATATTTTGGTCTGTGATTCTTCTACATAATATACATGTTTTATTTCTTGAATCAATTCTCCTAGGGTGCATTATGACCAGTGCTCATTTTTTCCACATCTGCTCGCTTGAATTATAGTTCTCATCATGGATTTTGGCTGTCTGTTGTCCTCTCTATCTCCTTCATGCCATGAGGGTTATGAATTATAGTTTGTGTTTTAATCTTCCTCAAATAATTTATTTTCCGATTTTGTGTTTCCTTTGTTGTATTTTGACCTTAAATTTTCTAAATTACATTATGTCTTACATACTTCAAGATAACAGGACTCTATATTTTGGTCTGGTTAATTGCGATTTTAATCACCAATATCACTACCGATCGGATTTTCAAATTCCATTACACTTGGGCAACGGGATGATGTTTGGACTATCACTTCTTCTTTGCGATTATCTATGTATAGCTCTAATCTCATAATCAAATCTGATAATCAGCTATATAAACTCTATTACCTCTTTTGGAATCCTTGTTAGGATTTTAATCGAAATACCTATCCTTATGTGGATTATCCTGTTAATTCAATAGGAATTACGACCAAATCTATAAAATTGCCTCCAACATAGTACACCTAATTATTCGTTTTGGAGCAATTTTTATATTACCGCTCCATCCTAAATCAACTCCTTTTTTAATTAGAATTTGGGGATTGCCTATTTATGTATGGGATTAACCTTGTCCAAATTAATTTATGCTAAATTAACTCCTTCTTTCATCATCTTAATGAATTCCTTAATTATCTCCTTTGGAGTTAAGTCCTTGTTTCCTTCCTTCACTATTTTTGTCATCCTTTATTCTTTTTTAATTTTACTTCCATATTTCCTTTTGAGGAAGTTACTGCCTATTTAATCATAATTAAATTTTCTTTAATTGTCTATAATGGAGCTCAATTCTTTTTACTCCTAAACCTAATTTTCAATAACAAACTAATCAGAGGCTATCTCTCTTTCACCACCATTAATATCTACGGTAAACTATTATCCCATATTTATCTCAATCCTATTCTTTCTAGAATTTATACTGCTAGTGCTGGATCTCCTCCTTTTTACGTCATTCCTAAAGTTTACTTAACTGACTCCATTGGAGCTAAATCATATTTAATTATTTCTATTGGTATTCCCTTCCCTTCCATTTAATTTTAAATTTGAATTTCGATCCCCTACTATTCTGGGATGTGCTGGAAATATATTTTTTCTAATTTTTGACTCCAAACTAAATTATGAAGGCAATATCACCTTCTTGGCCATATCCAAATCCATTGGAGTTACTTGCCATTTAACCACCATTGACTATTCTGTAATCAACCATTTTGGTCTTCAATGCAAACCTTGCTACCATTGGATTTCCTCTAATCGTGACAACTATTTTAAATTTATTTTAATTCGGTTACAATTTCTTTAATGGCCTATTATTAATCGTTACTTCTCTACCTCCATTGGGAATAATTTTAAATTTATTTTCCAATACCGGTATCATCCGTCTCTTACCTAATTTAAACATTCTTAAATCTTCAGTACATATTTTATTTGGAATTAAATCACCACATTTTTTACATTTAATTCCAAACGGAAATCTCTCTAGATTTTCTCCTTTTATTTTCTTCATTAAAATCCCTTATGGGAATCAATTAAATTTCAAATCAACATTATTACCTTGCTTTATACGGATAATCCTACCCTTAAGTAATGTCTCTCTCATTTTCCCCTAATTATACATATCACTATAGATCTTCTTCCAAGTACATCTATCCTTTCTCCATTTTGTCT
Source organism: Hibiscus mutabilis (assembly GCA_019671005.1). Taxonomy (NCBI): domain Eukaryota; kingdom Viridiplantae; phylum Streptophyta; class Magnoliopsida; order Malvales; family Malvaceae; genus Hibiscus; species Hibiscus mutabilis. The sequence continues at coordinate 42,954,350 of CM033724.1, read as the reverse complement.
CTCTCGCCTACCTCCTTTCTTCGAGCTATGGCTTCTGAGTCTATCCTCCAAAAATTGAATGCTCTAATTTCACAAATGAAGAACAGGGGTGATTTTCACTCTCTCTGTTTACTGGGAGTTCCCTTCCAAGGACTACGACTTATCTCTTATCGAAAAAGTTATCTCATCCAAAAATATTGATGGAACAGCTCTCATACTCGTGTTTAGCTCTATATGAAAAAATGACAAAGTGGTCTCTATTTCAGAGCTGAAGTTTAACCACTTTCTGATCAAATTCTCTTCTGCCACTAAGCGAAATGATATCCTTAAACGAGGACCTTGGTCTTTCAAGAAAGAATGGCTCGCTTTTCTCCCACTGGACCCTAAGTGCTCCATTGACGAGTACTCATTTACTCAAATACGTATTTGGGTCCGATTCTATCGTATCCCGACTATTTTGATGGGAGATTATCAAATGACCGACAATATTGGACGCTCTCTTGGTTCACTTATTGGCACTGTTGCTGGGACAAACAGCCGATTAATGGATGGTAATATGGTGGATTATCTAAGTGTTTAGGTTGTCATGGATGCTATGCTCAATTCAATATGAGCGACTTCCTACACTTTGTCATAGACGTGGCATCATCGGCCACTTGATTGCATTTTGCACAACAACTAAGATCACTGATTCAACAAAACTGCAATACGGGGACTGGCTTCGTTTCACTCCTCTTAAACCTCAAGGAGGCCCCTCCCGATTGAAAGGGCGCATCCGTTACCATGAAATTGAATCATCTCCCAATATGCCACAAGTTAACAATGGTAATGATACAATTTTATTATTAATTTATAATACCCCAAATGTGATATTTATGACTGTAGACACTAAATTTTGACCGGGTTTAAATTAAAATGCTCAAAATAAGATCAATCCACATCACCATTTTAATACCCAAAACTTTAAACCCTAAGCCCAAAATTACATGGCCCATTACATATAATTTTATATAGTAAAAAATATAAAAAAAACAATAAAAATCTCAACTCCTTCCTCATTAAGTCTTTACTCCCATTGTTTATAAATTACTTGGGGTCCAATACCTTAATTTTTATTGGTTCTCATTTTTTAAAAGGATAACCCAAAAATACCCTTCATCATCCTAATATTAAAACCTAGGTCTTGTTTTTATTCCAACTAAATACCCTTCTTCACCATAAAGCAAATACCATAATCATGAGGATGAACCGAGCAATCTGGGAAGAATTTCACAACTTTAAGTATCGCACAATATTCAAAGGCAAGCTATTGATCACCAGTGGATTGAATCTAAGACACTCTTGCATTTGATATCTGGGGTATTCTTTTCTTTTTCCTATTGATTTTTATTTTGTATATTAACCCAAGAAGCATTCTCTGTTGAAATGATAGTCAGCAAACTGACATATAGATGGAAAAAAAGAAAAAATATGAGAAAGAAAAGAGAGAAAAAAGAGGGAAATAGAAAGAATAAGGTTTATCTGTATTGTTGTAATATTAGAGTTTGGAATGCAGGGTCAAGGATGTACGTGAACGACCTAATACAAAACATGTCAGTGATCCAGAAAAGAATGATAACAAGCCCTGGTATGCTACACGATTCAAAGACTCAAAGTGAGTGTCTGCGTAATGCCTTGATTGATTCAGAAGAATGAAGATTGAATCTTATTGAAGAAATAAAATTTTGAGACTTAGGGGGCATGTCTTCAGCTCGACATTGAGATAGAAGAAGATTGTACCGATGGGTTAGGGGCAAAATAACAGTCAAACCCAAAGGCGTGATGAGGTAATACTAAAATCAAGAAGTCAAAGAATGTGTCTTTGAATGACTTCGGGGATAGAGTTTTAGGTTTACATGGTCTACCTAGCATAAAGGAATAATTTATCAGTGAATCATCATTACAGTCAGATTTCATATGACTGACAGTTTAAGATTTGAAATAAATATTCTACTATAATATTTTGTCCCGTTCAGAAAGCGAAGATTGAACCTTATCGACGTAGGAAGATTTTTGAGACTTGGGGTATGTGTTTTCCCTAATGTTAAGATTGAAGAAGGCTCATCGTGAAGAGTCATTGAAGAGACAACATTTAAGCTCAAGTGAAGTGGGGGCAATGATTGTTGCGCGTAATAAGTGCTCCGCAGTTGTGCAAGTATACACGTCGCATGTTATAGTATAAAAGATATCGTCTTCACAGGGATTGGTGCCACTTTAAGAATTCAATCTCTTGCACTGTAAAAAGTAAAAAAAACACAAGTAGAAGATTGTAAGAGTTAAACTAACAACTAAACTAGAAAGCAAATAAGTAAAAGAAGATGTAGTCAAATGAGAGAGAATAGGCCAGGTTATCGTGAATTGAGGTGTGATAGCCGATTGGATCGTCTTGGTAAAAGAGTGCAAGGGTAACTCAGTTGTCGTGGAAACTTGCACAGCGGGGTTGCCTTGGCAACTAATCGACGGTTGCCTGGGTAGCAACTTCAAGGTTCAGCGGAGCGTTCTTTAATGGTTTATTCTTATCCCTAAGTCGAAACTTTAGCTAATTGTGCATGCCTTGACAATACATCCCTGCGTGAATCAAGGGTGAACAACAACCAATCTTGCGCTCCTCTTAGCCGTTAAAATCCTTAACTTATTCCTAAGCCGGATTAATCTTCACCATCAATAGATTGAATAAAGATCATACTCATTCGTTTCTTGAATCTAACTCTCCCGATATTAGATAAATAGATGAAGTTACGAGATCCCCTCCCAATTCACTCGCAAACAAGAATAAAAACCAAGAATGAGTAAACCTTAAATTAAAAGTGCAAACTCTTATTACCTAAACAAAATCCAATTGTTTCTCACAACCATAAAACACAATAACCTTAGCCAAATAGATTTAGTTCATGGCTAGGTTCCAAAGAAACACAAAACAAGGAATTCATAACATAAACCTAATTGAACAAGAAAGAAAAAGATGAAGAATGATTGAAGCCTTTGTCGAATTCTCTTCTTGCTCTTGTCGAAATCTCCCTCTTCTCTCTTTGAGTTTGGCGGCTTGGTCTCCTTTAAATAGGAGATGGCTAGGTCAAAATCCTTCTTGAGGAGGAAGTTAAGTTGGAATTAAATACTTTAAAAGAATATAATTCTTTATTATATTTAAATTTCTTCTAGATCTTCTCCTATCTTTTTGGGATTTAATTTCTCTTTGACCTCTTCATGGAAAACAAACTCCTTTGGGATTTAACTTTGCTCCACGTCATCTTGGGTTTATCTAGTCATCAATTTCGACTGCCATATCATCTTATCCCTCATCAAAAATTGCCCTGGCAACTAGCTCGACATCTCCTTCATGCATTGCCCTGGAAATTAGCTCGGCATCTCCTTCATGCATTGCCTTGGCAACGGGTTCCAACCTTGCTTTGACAAGTAATTCTGCACACATACAAAAACACACCAAAGCAGTATCTTTTTCCATAAAATTAAGCAAAATATGAAATCAAGCTTGTCCACCAAAGAAACAATGCAAACATGCATGAATGGCTAATAATGCAACTAATATGAGCCTAAGTCTAGCAATAATATGAATAAAAATGGTGAATAAAATAGTACTTTTAGACACTTAACATACCCCCAAACTCGAACTATTACTTGTCCTCAAGCAATGCAAACTAATAATTACCCGCCAAGACTTCAATTTTCACAAACTTAGCTTTGAACTTGATTTCAATTCTCAGAATTGTGGCACAAAGTATGATTGGCTTTTTCATTTTTCGGAAAACTTAGGAGTTACTCGGAATCAAACTATAATGCTTGTGAGTGTGTGCGGAGTTGTGTGCAAGTTGATTTTTTGGATTCTATGCAAACAAGAGGTTTTCAAATTACTTCATTGGGTTCTTTTAACATGTTTTAACTAGAGCCGGTTTCGGGCACCTCTAGTGTTTTTTTTAGTTTTCTTAAGTTAAATTAATTTATTCGACTAGAGCCGGTTTCGGGCACCTCTAGCTATCAATTTTTTAGCACATACTAGAGCCAATTCCGGGCACCTCTAGTAATCAATTTTTAGCACATACTAGAGCCAATTTTGGGCACCTCTAGCATTCATCCAGTTTTTATTCTAATCCCCCAATTTTTTAATTATCAACCTAAGTTCGCTAGAATTCCTTGAATCAATCAAGCAACAACAGTGTTTCATTAAGTTTAGCATCATAGTAAGATTCTAAGTGTTTTTACGGTTATCCTAGAATAAAAATTCTATCAATTAAGTGCATTGGCAAAGTCCTCATAAGATATTCATCAAATCTAGGCAATTCTTGTTCCAATTAAAAGCATGGCAAGCAATTTATGCATCCTAAATGCAATACTTAAGATGAATACTACTAAACATGGTAACTAACTAATAACAATCCCCCCCAAACTCGAGTGAGGCATTGTCCTCAATGCATGTAACAAAGAAAAATAAAAAAAATAAAAAAAACAATAAAGAAAAGTAAAATGCAAACGAGGACTTACTCCGAGAGTTTGTCGTCGTGGATGATTAGTTAAACTGCAAATTTGATTCAGAGTGAGTGTCTGTCGTAATGCCTTGATTGATTCAGAAGAATGAAGATTGAATCTTATTGAAGAAATGAAATTTTGAGACTTAAAGGGCATGTCTTCAGCTCGAAATTGAGATAGAAGAAGATTGTACCGATGGGTTATGGGCAAAATAATAGTCAAACCCAAAGGCGACATGAGGTAATACTAAGATCAAGAAGTCGAATAATGTGTCTCTGAATGACTTCGGGGATAGAGTTTTATGTCTACATGGTCTACCTAGCATAAAGGAATAATTTATCAGTGAATCAACATTATAGCCAGATTTCATATGACTGACAATTCAGAGATTTGAAATAAATATTCTACCTTAATGTTTTGTCCCGTTCAGAAAGCGAAGATTGATCCTCATCGATGTAGGAAGATTTTTGAGACTTGGGGCATATGTTTGCCCTAATGTTAAGATTGAAGAAGGCTCATCGTGAAGAGTCGTTGAAGAGACAATATTTAAGCCCAAGTGAAGTGGGGGCAATGATCCAGAGTTGAACTTCAGGAAATGATAGATTATGTTCCGACCAATACAAGTTAGCAACACCCTTTCAATAAGAGACAAAAGATGAAGGTTCTGCAAAGACAAAGGGCGCATAGAAGTTAAGGGTGACCGACCGGAAAGCAAGGGTTTTTTCCCAACAATTCTAAAAATAACTTCCACTCATGCATCTTTTGTAGTTAGACGTCCTTATGTTATGAGCATGCTAACTCATTCCATCATAGCATTTTAAACAGGTATTTGAAGATTGATAAAAAGATTTGATGCACAGCTTCACGAGAGGAGAAATAAATCTCAACAAAGATTCAAGAGTCCTTTGACTTGCATGAATATGAATTATAAGGGTCTTCCAATCTTCGGTTAGTCGGGAGCGGCGAACATCTTTTTATGTCAAGACGATTCAAAGTTACGGCTTTCAGTCAAGGTATTCTGGTGGTCTTTAAGTGAGACACCTCTTTCTCTAAGGTATTCCGGTAGTCTCAAAGCAAGATGTCATTTCATATTAAAACTCAGATTCCCCGATTTTATCCTTTTTAAGGATGTTTTTCTTAAAACAACGAATTTCTTAATTCGATCCTTTCTTAAGGATGTTTTTCTTGAAACAACGAATTTCTTAATTCGATCCTTTCTTAAGGATGTTTTTCTTAAAACAATGAATTTCTTAATTCGATCCTTTCTTAAGGATGTTTTTCTTAAAGCAACGAATTTCTTAATTCGATCCTTTCTTAAAGATGTTTTTTCTTAAAATGAATTTTTTAATTCGATCATTTCTTAAGGATGTTTTTCTTAAAATGAATTTCTTAATTCGATCATTTCTCAAGGATATTTTTCTTAAAACGAATTTCTTAATTCGATCATTTCTTAAGGATATTTTTCTTAAAACAATGAATTTTTTAATTCGGTTCTTTCTTAAGGATGTTTTTTCTTAAAGCAACGAATTTCTTAATTCGATCCTTTCTTAAGGATGTTTTTTTCTTAAACTGAATTTCTTAAGGATGTTTTTCTTAAAACGAATTTCTTAACTTGATCATTTCTCAAGGATATTTTTCTTAAAACGAATTTCTTAATTCGATACTTTCTTAAGAATGTTTTTCTTAAAACAAATGAATTTCTTAATTCGGTCATTTCTTAAGGATATTTTTCTTAAAACAAACGAATTTCTGAATTCGATCATTTCTTAAGGATGTTTTCTTAAAACTCAAATTCTCTGATTTTATCCCTTCCTTAAAGATGTTTTTTTTCTTCTTAAAACGCAAATTTCTCAATTTTGATCATTTCTTAGGGATATTTTTCTCAATACCAATTTCTCAATTCGATCATTTCACAAGGATGAGCTTTCATTCTTTAAATTTGACCACTTTCAAAAAGAAAAAAGGAAGAGGAGAAAAAATACATCTCTAAAGAAAAAAAACTCGAAAGGTCGCTTAGGAGTAAAGTTCTGGAGAATATGATAAAGAGGGTCGGACGAGGGTTGAGTATCAATACAAGGAGAAACAACAAATATGCAAAAATGAAGAAGAAATTGAAAGAAAGCCGAAACAAAAAGCCAAGAGAGAAGGCACTCGAGCATTGTCTAAATTTTATTTGTCATCCATAGTTAGGCATCCTTAAGGTAGGAGCATACTAACTAGCATCATCAAATCATTGCGTCTGTTTCTTTCAGGTGCTTAAAAAACAACGAAAAATGGATCCTATGTTTTAGGAAAGATGAAGTAGATACCAACAAAGAATCAAGAATCTTTTAACTTGTTCAAAAGTTTGTCAATATACAGCTATTTAGGAACGAAAACATCTCATGCCAAGGCGATGAAGATCGAGGGCATTCTAGTAATCTCTAACCGAGATATCTTTCGGTGTTAAGGCGACTAGAAATCAAGACATCATCTTTCGGGATTCTCAAGGAGAGGTACCACCTCATGCCGAGGCGACGAAGATTGAAAGCATTCCAGTAGTCTCTAAGCGAGATATCATTCGGTGTTAAGGCGACCAGAAATCGAGACATCATCTTCCGGGATCCTCAAGGCTAGGTACCACCCTAGGCCGAGACGACGAAGATCTAGGCCATTCTAGTAGTCTCTAAGCGATATATTATTCGGTGTCAAAGGGTCCAGAAATCAGGACATCATCTTTTGGGATCCTCAAGGCGAGGTACCACCTTATGCCGAGGCGACGAGGATCGAGGGCATTCCAGTAGTCTCTAAGCGAGATATCATTCGATGTCAAGGTGACCAGAAATTAGGACATCATCTTTCGGGAGTCTCAAAGCGAGAATTTCAAGAAGAGGAAGGGAGAATAGTTCTATATAGGAGGAACTCGTAGCTCGGAATCTTCAAACAGGAAAGTAGGGAGAAAATTTGCGTCTTTAGTCTTTGCTCTATTCCCGTTTCACAACAATAAGCAAAGAGGGGCAGCTGTAGACATTAAATTTTGTCCGAGTTTAAATTAAAATGCTCAAAATAAGATCAATCCACGTCACCTTTTTAATACCCTAAGCCCAAAATTACATGGCCCATTACATATAATTTTATATAGTAAAAAATAATAAAAATCTCAACTCCTTCCTCATTAAGCCTTTACTCTCATTGGTTGGAAAGTACTTGAGGCCCAAGACCTTAATTTTTATTTGTTCTCATTTTTTTAAAGGGATAACCCAAAAATACCCTCCATCATCCTAATATTAAAACCTAGGTCTTGTTTTTATTCCAACTAAATACTCTTCTTCACCATATATATATAATACCTACCCAAAAAAAGACTCCACTCACATTTTTTTCTCCACTACCGCAGCCCCCAATTGATTTTCTCCTAACCCCATTCTTTTTTTTCTCCTGCCGCAGCCCCCCTAAATTTATTCCCCCTAAACCCTCGTTCACCTTTTGGCAATTCATTGCCACACACGCCAGAGCCAATTTTTTCCACAAAAACGAATACACTGAAGGGACCGCCCATTTTTTTTAGTTTCTTTAGTTACTCACCCAACCAAGACCCTACACCAATTCGAACCACTAACCCTTAAATTAAGCTTCTCAACCCCAACAACAACGATCAATGGATTGATTGATCGAGCATATATTTGAGTATTGGTATTTTCTTCTCTTATTTATTTATTTTGTAATCTATTCTTGTGGTTTAATGAAATATTGATGAGATTTATTGGTATCCTCTTTATTTTAGTTTCTTTCTTATGTGTTTTATTTTATTTTTTTGTTTGTGATATATATGATATTTTACTTGTTGGAGGTGGTTTAGTTTATTATTTATTCGTATGTATATATATATATCATATATGTTATATATTATCCATATTATCATTAGCATAATATAATATTTACATATGTATAGTCCATATATATATCTAACACCTAACATTTAATTTCATCAACTAATATTTATTTTCTGCTATTTAATTTTTGCATTTCTTTTCACGTTAGATTCGGTCTTTTTTCGGATCTCTTTTCTTTTTACGCTCTTTTGTTCGATCCGGACATTTTTTAGGATTGCTTTGTTCGATCCGGTCCTTTTTCTGGATTGCTTTGTTCGATCCGGTCCTTTTTTCGGACATTTTATTTTCGCCTTTATTTATGCTCTTATTTCGCATATATATATTTGCTTTATTTTCTCGCATTCGGATATATGAACTGTTAATGTGGTGCCTTGTTATTCGGGGGTAAACGTTGCCAGTATCAAATGTAGTGATGGTGGCCTTGTTGTTTACTTTTAAATAACAAGGCCCTTAAAATTCACTCGCATGTATAACCGGATTTTAATTTAATCGTCACTTTAATTCGAAAAATTTTAATTTAATCGTCACTTAAAATTCACTCGCATGTATAACCGGATTTGGATACTTGTACTTACAATGGTCGTCTGCCCCTTCAATAGGCCTTCACGTATTTGGAAGGTTATATCCAAGCTACCGGTCCTTCCGAAGATTTGTTCCTTTAGTTGGCGGGTGGGCCATGAAGCTCTACCAATATGTTACAGACTCCAAGCTACAACTCTCTCACCCGGACTCTGTCCGCTTTGCCACTTAGGCCTTAAAACTATGATTCATGCTTTACGTAACTGCCCGAGTGTCACTGAGTCATTCCGCCTGGCATACATGCCGACTTCCCTCATTTTCAATCCTACAACTTTAATTTTATCTTGGCTTGAGGAAGGGGTTGCCTGTTTATCACATCAATCCTTTGTGTTTCTTCTAACGGTTCTTTGGAACATATGGAATAGACGTAATATTTGGGTACATAATCGTCAGCTCCATCCTCTGTGGCTTACGATTATCAATTCATATGGACTTCTTCGCGACTACGCAGTGGCAACATCAACCAGCTCCACCTCGAGGTCGATGGACAAACTGACTTTTGCACGTCCGCGATGGAAGCCACCTCGGGCCAAATACTTAAAAATCAACACAGGCAGGGCGTTTGATCCTCTAACCAAGGTTGCTGCAGTGGGTGTTGTAGCACGCGATGCTAGCAGTGATGTCATAGGTGGACTTGCTCAAACCTTGGATAACTGTACGGATGCTACCTCAGCTGAAGCGCAAGCAGTTATTGATGGCATTCTCTTTGGCCGTGATCGCGGATGGTCAGAACTGATTATTGAGACCGACTCAGCAATAATAGCTAATAAAATTATTTGTCAATGAAATGATTTGTCTATTTTGAGCTCATTTATTGAGCTTTCTCGTATCTTCTTACCGATGCAGATGACTCCAGTGTTTGTTTTGTTCCTAGGGCGATGAACACTGTTGTTCACACTATTGCCTCTAGGGCTTTACAGACTATGTCGTCCATCTCCTTCGCTTCGGGTTATCCTGGTTACTTATATATTATTGTAACAAATGAGATTCTGTCTCATCTAAGTTAATATATTTGGGTACTCTTTTCCCCATAGGTGCTCACTTGGGGGCTCCTGGCCACATGTGAGTTTAGAGGGGGTTTTAATGAGGCTCGTCTTTCCTTAAAAAAACTAAGTTAGTAATGTAATCGTTAGGAATTTGATATGCGGTAAATAGTCAAAGCGAGATCAACATAAAATAAGACATGCATAAGATATGGGATTTAATGATGTTTTGTTTTGTCTACCTTCACAGATGAGAAAAACAAATAATTTACTATCAATGTAGACAACACGAAAAATAAAAATACATGTAATCACATAACTTGATATATATATATAGAGAGAGAGATATCTCAGAACCTCAAAAAAAATGAACTTTTTAAAAAATATAGTTATACAATATAGTTTTAGACACAATATAGTTGGATAAATATGGGGAATAATTCAAATGAAAGTTAATATTTAGAATATAGGGGATATAGGTCATTTTTTACAGTGCAAGGAGAATGTGGCGTCCTCAATTTTTTTTTAATATTTTTCCCCTAGGGACGCCACCTGTAGGTGGCATTCTTGGGGGAAAATATTTAAAAAATGGAACACCGTAGAAAATGTCCCTAAATATTCTCCAATATTCCATATATTCTAAATATTAACTTTTATTTAGCCTATATATCCAATGAAACTCGATATAGTTAGTGAATTATACGGGAAGGTGATAGTAGTGAGAGAGAATATCAAATGATATAAAAAAAATAAGGGTCAATTATATGGGAATGGGATCCCGCATCCACCCCTTCCTAATCATAACCCTTTTAGGACCCCACCAATCAAGGGTGGTGGAGGTGAAGACCATAAGCTTTGGGCTGTCTTTTTTGTTTCCTTGTTTGACTTTTTCTTAATAAATAAATAAAATTTCTTTGCTCCTTTGGATCTTACACGACCAAACTCCTGAATTTTAAGAGCAAAAATAACATTTTAGGCTACTCTTAAATACTGTTGAGATCTCACTCTTTTTGGGTTATTACAGCACAAGAAAATAAATAAAAAGTTAACTAAGGTAAAATTTAATTTAATAATTTAATTTTTTTATTTTATTCTTGTTAAACATCGTATTAGATAAAGAAATCAAAATAAAATATATTTCTCTAAAATTCAAAAATCAAAGATTAAAGTCTAATTTGTTTGTCTTTAAAATTGTTAGGAACTAAACCTATATTTTTATTATTATTGTTTTTGATAAATGTGTGCTTTTATTTATTCAGAACCAATGAAACTCAAACAATTTTATTGACCGAATTTAATTTTTGAATAGTTTAAAGGTGATCACTAGGTAGCATCTGTTCATATATATTCTTAATCTTTTGACAGTTTACACCTTGCAGACAAATTAATTGAACTCAAGTCTCCTAAAATGAATATCATCTATTTTTTTACTAGAACCATTTGTTGAGTTCTAGGCCATCTATATTTTTAATTTTATTAACAGTAAAAAAATGCATATTTATGCTTTTATGTGAATTAAATGTATAGTTTCTTTGGATTGCGCATACTACATGTTATACGGAAAATATATGAATTCGCGGGCCCATTCAACCAATTATAGATTTTCAAGTTCTATGTCGTTAGAATCTAACAAGTGTCTCAGTAAAAAAATGAATAATATTTATCTAAAAAAATATATGTTCAAATCGCTTTATCTGTATAGTATACATTTATTGTCAAAAGGTTAAGAATATTTATAAACATATACTATTTTATAATCACATTTAGACTATTCAAAAAAATGTCATCAAATATATCAACTTCTTTTATAATTTTGCATTTTTCTTCTCCCGTAAATAATAAAATAACAAATTATTAGTTTAAGATTAGTGTTTAGTTTCTTCAATAAAATTAAAACTTTAAATTTTAACATTGTAAATGAAATAAAATAGATTAAAATTGTCACTTTCTAGAGTAGTACTCAAGGAGCGGTGGGGATCATACCCCCAATTTAAAAGATTGAAAAAATTTTAAGTTGAAGTTATGGAAAAATTGTATTTTAGTTATCTAAAAAATATATAATTTATATCATTTTTTTGACAAAATATAATTTATACTATTGGCCCTCTATAAATTTAGACATTTTTAATGACTCATTCAATAAATAATTTAGAGTTCCGTTACTGGTCCCCTCATAATAAGTTTCTGAAATTAATTGGTCAATGGATCGAATATGAATAATTATACTAAAAAATAACACAAAAAGGGAAAAATAATATAAAAAACATTAACAGTTGGACCGTTAAAACTTAAAATATTAATCATAAAAATATATAAAATTTATTAAATTTGAAACTAATTTAAATAGGAGGAATATTTAGGCATTGCAATTTGTCACGGGCCGTCAGCTGAGGCCCGAGTCATTGGCACCACAGGGTACACACCAGGGTTCCCAAGAGGTTCAGATAGAGATCTTGGGCCCAAAGAGACCACCAGACTTAGCCCGATCCGTGAGAGATTCTAGAAGGCATATCAATCCACTTTGACCTATGTAAACTTGCCTTGTATACATAGGATTTGTTACCATAGATAGATGAGAATATTCCCGGGATTGTACCATTGTGGTTGGTGGGCTTTGATCTTAGCCGTCGATGTAAATTTGTATAGACCGTCGGATTAGGGGGAACTCAACTATAAATAGAGGCCTTCTCCTCCTCATTTGAGGTATCCAAGTTTCCAAGGAATAAAGGCATTTACTCTAAATCCTCTGAGTGTTCTTATGTTCTTTTCTTTGTTCTTGAGCGTTCTTTCGAAGTTCTTCTTCGCTCATCTCTTTGATCATATTCCGCGTAGAACGTTTTGCGTTTGTCTTGAGTCACATCGCCTAAGGCCGCACGGTGGGCTGGTTGGAACTCTAGCCACGTGACAGTTGGTATTAGAGCCTTGTTCGAGCGACGTGAGCTAGTTCGAGGCACGAAGCATCGAGTTGAGATGGCACCAAAGAAGGGAGAGAATGTTGCTGCGAGCCAGAAGGGTGTGGACACCCAGGCGGACAAAGGAAGTCGAGCAAACTCGAGGGACAAGTTGTCGGCGCTCGAGGAAAGGGTCACCAGGCTTGAGGGATCTATGAAGGATTCTGCGGAGCGACTCGACGTGGTGGATACACGGCTCGAGGAGATGGATGACCAGGGTGATCAGTCAGAGGGAAAGAGAGATGCTCTCGAAGCCATGCTGAAGGCATTGAAAGTGGAAATGGTGGATCTGAAGGCGGAAGTGATGGTTTATCAGGCTGCCATGCGAAACGGTGTGTTAACCACGACGACACCTAGACCAAAGAAGGACATTCCAAAGCCAAGAGAGTTCAAGGGGAACCAGTCGGCGAAAGATATTGAGAACTTCATTTGGTGCATGGAGCGGTACTTCCGGGCAATGAGCATCACAGACGATGCTGAGAAGGTAAATACTGTTGTTGTTTACTTGACTGACGTTGCTTTGTTATGGTGGCGACGTAGGTGCCTTGATGAGAATAGTAGAGGCACGGGCGTTGGAACATGGGAGGAGTTCTAAGCGGAGTTCAAGCAGCAGTTTTGCCTGAGTAACATGGAGAAAGAAGCTAGGACCAAGTTTAGGAGGCTTCGACACGATGGATCCATTGCGTATTACATCCAGGAGTTTAGTGAGCTACAACTCCTTATCCCCGGCTTGTGTGAGAATGATGCATTTTTCACGTTTATGGATGGATTGAAGCCACGGGCCAGGACCGAGTTAGAGCGGAGGGATGTGCAGGAACTTTCCAAAGCCCAAGCCATCGCGGAGTCCTTGACCGACTACAGTGCTTACAAGTCCATGGAGTCCAAGTCTTCCAAGCCCCATGGCAAGGGTATTGGTGGGAGAGACGGGGACGTGTCCGGAGATAGCAGCGATGATGGCTAGGAGAGGCCATCGACCAAGCCAAACCGGTACACGAAACCAGATGATCGGAAGGATCGAGGATCTATAAGGTGCTACCATTGTGATGGTCCACACGTAGTGAAAGACTGTCCCAAGAAGAGAAGCTGCCTCGATGCCATTATCCAAGAGGACGACGAGTCAGATGGAGAACCCGGTAGAGTTGGTGCAATCACTAGCATCAAAGGAGGGAAGCCGATGGTGGAAAAAGTACATCAAAAGTGTTACCGATGTAAGGGGCCGCATTTAGCGCGAGAATGCCCTAATCGAGTCAAGAAGTCCAAGGAGGACGAGCCCGAGAGTGATGAGGCTGCGAAGCTTGGCTCGATGATATTAGATTATGTCAAGGCAAGGAAGAGCCAGAAGCAGAATGGGTTGATGTTTGTCGACATCAACGTGGCGGGACGATCGAGGAGTGCTTTGGTGGACACTGAGGCAAGCGATCTGTTCATGTCCAGGAAGGCTGCCGAGAAGCTTGGTCTTAAAGTTGTGGACTCAACCGGTAAGATCAAGGAGGTGAATTCAAGGGAAGTCCCAGTTGTGGGAACAGTGCGGAAGATCGAGTTGCAGATTGGGGATTGGAAGGCCAAGGAGAATTTTGAGGTAATCGAGTTAGATGACTTTGATTTTATTTTGGGACTAAACTTCCGTGACCGTATTGAAGCTCTCATCATTCCGTTTGCCAACATTGTGTGCATCTTGGATCCGAGACAACAGTGCGTTGTGCCTGTGTGCTGAGACAGCGGGCAAGGAACCAAGAAGCTGACAGCCATTCAGCTTGTCGAAGATGCTCCAAGCCAAGGAGGCATCGAGTTGGAGGCGACAGTTGGGGACACTACCTTGGATGGGCGAGAGTTGCCCGAGGCAGTTGGCATGAAGGCCGTCGAGGAACCATCCATGAGAGAGGTGGCCGAGGCATCGAACTTCAATGGGGGAGAAGTGTCGATAGGATTTGCATTGCCGAGGAGCAATGGGGCATCAAACTTCAGGAACGAATGATTGATGTGTAGAGTAAATACCGGGAAAAGGAGTGAGGTACGTCTTGAACACGGTGATAGTGTGTTACAGTTTGATTTGCTGAATTTGTTGGTTGTAGGGCACAGAAAACCTAACCCATCAGATGGAGTTGCCAAGACTTGGTGCGGGCCGAAGCAACCATTCAGAGTTTCGAAGGTTCGTTCGGTGTTCAACGTGAAGGCATCCAAATTTTTGCACAAGGATCGGGAGAGTCCAGATCGGGGCAAGTCAGAACTGGTAGGAAAGAGTTCATACGATCAAGATGTACCTGGGACGAGAAATTTTGCATGGCGGTGCGAGCCAAGGCGAGCAGTCCTTATGGGGGGACATCCGAGTCAGAGTCTGGTGCTCTTTATGGGGAGAGCGGTCCTTATAGAGGGATAATCAAGCTAGATTCCGAATTAGAAGCAAGCCAAGGTACGCGGAATGAAGCTCCAGGATCGATCTCAACTTTGTTCGAGAGGCGCGACGAGGGCGTCGCCAAGTTTGGTGGGGGAGATTGTCACGGGCCGTCAGCCGAGGCCCGAGTCATTGGCACCACGGGGTGCACACCAGGGTTCCCAAGAGGTTCAGATAGAGATCTTGGGCCTAAAGAGACCACCAGACTTAGCCCGATCCGTGAGAGATTCTAGAAGGCATATCCATCCACTTTGACCTATGTAAACTTGCCTTGTATACATAGGATTTGTTACCATAGATAGATGAGAATATTCCCAGGATTGTACCATTGTGGTTGGTGGGCTTTGATCTTAGCCGTCGATGTAAATTTGTATAGACCGTCGGATTAGGGGGAACTCAACTATAAATAGAGGCCTTCCCCTCCTCATTTGAGGTATCCAAGTTTCCAAGGAATAAAGGCATTTACTCTAAATCCTCTGAGTGTTCTTGTGTTCTTTTCTTTGTTCTTGAGCGTTCTTTCGAAGTTCTTCTTCGCTCATCTCTTTGATCCTATTCCGCGTAGAACGTTTTGTGTTTTTCGGTGCTTGGGAAGTTTGATCTTCTTAGAGGGTTGAAAAGGCTTACTTAGGCGTTTGTCTTGAGTCACATCGCCTAAGGCCGCACGGTGGGCTGGTTGGGACTCTAGCCCCGTGACAAATTGCAAATACCGGTCAGCGGGCTACTTCTTTTCCTGCCTGATTTTAGCTTTTTGTTTAAGAGGATTAATAAGCGGCGGCAGTGGGTGAGTAAAACAATTGCCAATTAGTGTGTTTACATCTCAAGTCATATCTTTAGAATTAGAGTGCTCTTTACTCTAAATTCAACAGGGTAATACAGTATAAGATTTAGCAGATGAGTTGGAAGGACTATTCAAATATTATATTCAAATCGAATAAAACTATAAAATAGATCATGTAATTTAATATGACGAGTTTCATTAAATGGTTCGCTATTTATGTTTCTCGTCTACAGAAAATATAATCAAAGATTGAACTTTAAATTTAAACAAAGGCTTGTCATTTTTCAGTAAAACAATAGCTCTTAATGTATACAATAGATAACCATACTTATGAAAACTTTAATGAACTGAAAACTAAGAGAAAAGGGTGTGTGGAGTTTTATAAATGAGGGATATTAATTCATTAATTAACTTTGTAATTAAATTTAGGAAGTGATAAAGAAAAACCAACTTTAAGCAGTGTAGAACACCATCAGATTTGTCTCTCATACAAGCTTTTTTTTTCTTTTAATGAATAGTCAATTACCAAAGGAATATTGTTCATGCTTTCCCCTTTGCAAAAGGGCAATGATATCCTTTGGATTTGTGGGTGTTGATAGCTCTTCATCAAAAATTTTTTTTTGGATAGGACATCTTTTTGGACCCCCTATTTAATTCATACACAACCATACATATTGTTTTCAATAATGTTGTATGTATATATAATACTATTGGTTGTGGTGAAGTGCCTTTAAAAGCAGGTGGTTGGCTTGTTTGTTCCAACTTGGTATAATCTTCATCTTAATTAATGATCCTAAGAAGAAAGAGAGAGGAAAGAATGGGGTAAAAGGGAATTCTCATAACTGGATGGGGTGAAATTGTAAATATCCAACAGATAGGTTACAAGCTAAAACAAGGGATGGGCAATGGCAGAAAAGCAAGCCTCTCTTTTATCTGTATTTTAAATTAAAAAAATGATAATTCAAGAATTAAAAATAAAACAGTGAATAAAATAATGATATCATTAAATCCAACGAAATAAGAACAGTAAAATAAATATGAATTTAGTTTATTGAAATCAAAATTCGAATAAAATAATAAATTCGAAAAATAAGAAATGGTTGTACGCTGATCAAAATTTTATTAGAAAGAAACAAGTTAAAACATGTAACTACACAATTTTTTAAAGATAAATTTTCGGCCACTTTGTGGTGTTTGCTAACGTCGTCGTCTGTCTCCCAGGATACAACAACTAGATGATCAACTATAATAGCACACTTGTAAAAATCACACGAACTGTAATCTTGTTTTTTCTTATCACCGAAAACTAAGATAAAAATAGAGAGAAATTTTTGAGTTGTTTGTTTTAACTTAGTAGGTTTAACACGGTATTTACATGAATTTCACATAAAGCATTTAATATTTGAGAACCAATGAGTCCAATTTCCAAAATTACTTTATGAATTAAACGAAAAATAAGCTAACTTATCTTAACATTCACGTCACCCACATGATAAACCCACATGATAAACGGTTAGCCGGTTATACAATTTCTAACCAACAATTAATTTCACATTTTACCTCACTGAGATAATTTCTGCTCCAAAAATATCTATTTTTCCAACATTTTTAACGACCAAGAGGGAAGCAAAGCGAAACAAAGGCATGCAAAAGAACAAAAAAAAAAGATGTCTGAAGATTACAACTCCTTTCTTCCCGCTTTTATCTCTGCTTTGTTCATGTTATCTAACGAGAGGTTTTTTGACTTTTAGTATACAAAGGATTAACTGTTTTACGAAAATTATCAACAAAACAAAGCAAAGAATTATATTAGTAGATTTGAACAATCCAACGATTGTTAAGATGGGATGGTGTTGAAAGGATGACCCACCAAAGAGGCCCCCATTGGTTTGGACAATAGCAATCTATGGTTTGAAGATCAGCAGTTTGACAAAAATGGCCAAAGAAGTTAAGCAACGAGATACATCTACAACTGGGACTCTGTCTTTGTCTCTCTCCTTTAACCCCACACTTTTTCTATTCTTCTCTTTCTCTTTCTCTTTCTCTTTCTCAGCGTTTTATGTTTATTTTCTCTCTCCCGAGTTTATTCAGTGTCTGTCAATGGACAAGCAGCAGCAACAGCAGCTGTCTTTGGCAAAGAGTTCCGGACAGCGTTGTAATGAATGGTACAAGTTTGATTCTAGCATTGTTAGCTGTTATATGAGTAGTTAATGGTTTGTTTAATGTGTTTTTTCTCAAAGCTTTGATCTTTTTCTACATAGATAACCACCTTGTTTAACTACTGCAACTCTTCTGTTTCCTCCTTTTCTGCTTTCTCTTACATATTGAAGTTTGCTTCAAGTTTCAGTCTTTTCCTTTTCTGAAAGAACATGCTTTTTATGTTACATGGTATTTCTCTTTCACTTATTTTGTCTGGTTGGTGATTTGAAATAAGTTTTTGATTTACAAAAGAAATTGTATCCAAGATCACCCATTTGATTGAAGAATGAGCCACTTAGAATCTTTTCCCTGCTCGTTTTCCCGTAAAGAATTGCTATGCTCTTTCATCTTCCAGCTATTTACGTGAAAAGCTGCATGGGAATATTCTTAGATTATCTCTTCCTTTTTCGTTTCCCTGCATATTCTAAGTGGTTCTTCTGTTGTTGTAGGATTTTTCAGGATATTAAAAGTGATATCACAATAGAAGTAAATGAAGGGACTTATGCTCTACACAAGGTAATTTGGTGCTTTTCTTCTGAAATTTGTTCATGTGTTTTGTTTATATTTAAATTGGTTTACAGTTGGCTAAGCTTTTTAATTATTCCAGCACTGTAACTAAAAGCATTAGGGAAAATGTTCTTAGCCTGCTATGGATCTGAAACCTTTTTCTTGGTTTTTCCAATGGGAGTACTAGTTCATATAGCTGAAATTGGACGTGCTCGTCGCGGATAGACTAAATTTATCCAAGTAAGCATCATTGCATGGTTGGGAAAATCGGGAGTGGACGTAGGCAGTTTCCGCTGCACAAATTATTTGCAGTTTCCGCTTGTCTCTCGGAGTGGACGAATCAGGAAGTTAGTTGCAGAACATAGGCATTCTGGTATCTCAAGGGTGGAGCTTCTGAATTTACCTGGAGGTGTCGAGACATTCGAGTTGGCAGCTAAGTTCTGTTATGGCATTAACTTTGAAATTACATCTTCAAATGTGGCTCAGCTCTGTTGTGTCTCCGATTACCTTGAAATGACTGAGGAGTTCTCAAAGGATAATCTCAGCTCGCGAGCTGAAGAGTATCTCAAGAGTATCGTTTGCAAGAACCTGGAGATGTGTGTTGAAGTTTTACAACAATGCGAAAACTTACTTCCTCTTGCGGATGAGCTGAAAATAGTTAACCGATGCATTGATGCAATAGCTTCAAAGGCTTGTGCGGAGCAAATAGCATCGAGCGTCTCCCGCTTAGAATACAGTAGTTCAGGGAGGCTTCATATGAACAGGCAAGCCAGATGTGAGGGGGACTGGTGGATAGAAGATCTTTCGGTTATTAGGATCGATTTGTATCAAAGAGTCATGACAGCCATGAAATGTCGCGGTGTTAGTCCCGATAGTATCGGCGCATCACTCATAAACTATGCGCAGAAGGAGCTGTCCAAGAAATCAAGTTTGTTGAATCATTCTGGACAGGCAATAGTTGATTTCCTTTCAACCAAGCATGAGCGTCTGGTGGTTGAGACGATCGTCAGCCTTTTACCGGTTGAGAAACTTGAAGTTCCTATTAGTTTCCTTTTCGGACTTCTTAGAAGTGCAGTGATGATTGATTGCAGTATTGCTTGTAGGCTGGATCTAGAGCGAAGGATTGTTTCCCAGTTGGATATTGCAACCCTTGATGACCTTCTGATCCCATCATTTCGGCATGCAGGTGACACCTTATTCGATGTTGAAACGGTTCAAAGAATACTGGTAAATTTTTCTCAGCAAGATGATGGTGAAGGTGAGATGGATGATGCATCTGTTTTCGAATCGGAAAGTCCTCATTCACCGTCACAAACTTCATTGTTTAAAGTTTCAAAGTTAGTGGATAACTATCTTGCAGAAATTGCTCCTGATGCAAACCTCAAGCTTGCAACGTTCATGGCCATTGCAGAGGCTTTACCTACACATGCTCGTACGATCCATGATGGGCTATATCGAGCCATTGATATTTACCTGAAAGTATGTATGATGGTATCCTCATTTTTCTAAGGTCTGATTCATTTTATGTGTGCATCGAACTTCTTGATAAACTTTCTGATGAATGCAATTTTCAGGCTCATTAGGGTTTACCAGATGCAGACAAGAAAAAGCTCTGCAAACTGATTGATTTCCAAAAACTTTCACAAGAAGCCGGTGCACATGCTGCACAAAACGAACGACTTCCCCTCCAATCAATAGTCCAAGTTCTTTATTTCGAGCAATTAAGGCTGCGAAATGCATTGTGCTGCTCTTTTCCCGATGATGACTGCAAGCCAGTGCATCACCAATCGTGGCGGATCAGCAGTGGTGCACTCGGTGCAGCAATGTCCCCGAAAGACAACTATGCATCTTTGAGGCGAGAAAACCGAGAGCTAAAACTCGAGCTGGCTCGGATGCGGATGAGACTAAATGATCTAGAAAGAACATGTTTGCATGAAGAGAGATATGGCAAAGTCTAGTTCTCAAAAATTTATGAGTTACTTCTCTAGGAAAATCGGTAAACTAAGCTTCTTTGGGCATAGCTCTTAGAGAGGATCAAGTTCGCCCTCGAGGCAATCCTACAGAACGGACTCTAAGGTGATTGAGAGGACATGTGCAAGCACTGAATAGGTAATTAAATGACATGCCCGTATTTGTTAAGGCCATGGTTTTGGCAACCTTTTATGTCAATGTTTTTTCAATTTTCTTTTCTTTTGGTCACATTGTATATGAGTTATGCTTTGAGTTACATGTAATAGTTTTCAGCAGCTTTGTTATTTTTATGTAACGAGTCCTTATGCCCCTGAGGATATATTGAATAAACACATGGGAAAAGATAGCTATCAAAATATCCTAATCAAGGGCAAATCAAGCTACATTGAACAAATTTTTGAAGATTTGTGGGGTTTTATTTTTATTTTTTCATTCTTGGAGAAATCCATTGATCTACATAGTTCAATAAGTAAAAAGTCCTGCAAATTCAGCTCTAGAATCTGCAACTTTTCTTCTCCTTTTCTCATACTTAGTAGACATAGAAAAAGAAACTTTCTGATGAAGCAACTTTTGGGCACTGTCTTGTTTCCTTAAGCAAGGTTTCAAAATGGTAGTAATCTGTTTCTCACATTCATTCCCTGAAGCTTGGTATTGTTTTGAAGCTTCTGCTTTACTGTTGGTAACCCCGCGAAAACGGTTCTCTTTTTTACCAACAGATTCAGTTTCAGATGTATAATCTGTCACTGAAGATCCACTGAATCTCTCACCAGCCTGGAGACTTTCATCTTCGCAACTGGCTTGAAATTGTTGCCAGTCTTCTAGGCAATGGTCTAGGTGCTTTGGTGTTGTCCCAGCAGACGACGTGCTCGGCGAGTCCCGTTCGAGAAGCTGCCGGTGAATGTAACTTTTGGGTTATTTCTTTTGCTCCAAGCAAGCTTGGACGTTGTATCCTTTCTTTTTTATCAGTTTATAGATTGTGAGGTTAGGAACAATGTAAAAAACTCTCCCTAGCTTCAACACGGACTCGGGTCTAACCACGATCCACGGGTACTCGAACACATCCGGTCGAGTGACACTGTGTCTGGGGTTCTGTAACACCCCCTTCCCGTAGCCGTATACCGAACACGAGTCAAAGATGTCACAATAACTTATAGATCATTATATTAAAAAAATAAGGGTTATCAAAAATTTTCAATTAACTTATAAATATTAATCTCATCATATTAAAAGGTTAAATACAAAACATATTAATTATGCATACCATATCTCATATAATATATAAAAACGAAACCATTACAAGGCGAGCCGGTTTAATAATATTACAAAATAGACAGATTATTTCGTACATGCCACTATTACATACAAAACTAAGATGTCATAGGTACTGAAAATAACCTGTCAATAGCGTATTTCCTTTCAAATGATCTGATGCAAAAGCTCGGCCCAACTACACCGGATTACCTACGCGTATTCAGAAATACACGCTGAGAATATACTCAGTGAGGCATAAGGTAAGTAACATTAATAAACATATACAATTACATGATACTTTAAAACATGATCATCTTTGAAATCACATACTTTAATATGCATGAATGATTATGCAAGAAAGTATATCATATCGTTCTTTAACATAAAGCATACTTATCATGTGAAATCATATAGCCCAAGGTAACTGTCGAGTGACTAATATTCGAGTCGAGTACTAAAAAGTACTATCCTTTACAAGCGCCATAATTAAATGACGAAAATCAAGCGCCACAATGAAGTGACGAAAACAAGCGACACAATAAAGTATCGAATACAAGCAACACGAAGTGTCGAATACGAGCGACATGTCGAATAACAAATATGACTCATAATGGTATACCACAATATTGTCTAACTCATAATTCTATTACCAAGGGCAACATTAAAACATTTCCTGCAATAATGGCCAGCAATCCAAATATATTCCATAACCACATCTGATACATGTATGAGGGGCTAAAATGATGCATTGTAGCCAAAGAGTTGAAGCTGCTTTATAAGTCTGGAATTTCAGCCGACTTGCATCGAATTTTCGGATGGGATCCGGGCACTTCTGAGTCTACATGTCTTCTTCAAACATATTCTTCTGTCTCTTAGCTTTCCAACGCATCAATCCGACATCGGGAGCTCAAGTTATGTCCATTTTAGTGAAGACTGTTCGAGCAGAAATCTCTATACGGTTTTATCACGGGAAATATTATTTATTATGAATTTTCAATAATTTTATTGATTATTTGTACTTAAATTTAATCTAGGATTCTTTATGAAGATATTTAGATGGTTTAGGATTAGATTTGTTATTTATTTATTAGTTTTTTAGGTTAGATAAATTATGTTTATTTATTTTATTATTATCTTTACTTTTCCTAATTTAAGTTGAACTCTTCATTTGTAGCCTATTTAAAGGCATATTTGCTTCATTAATAAGAACAACATCATGAATTTATAAGTTGCAAAAACCTTTGGCCTTAGGCCATTTTATTTTCAAGGTAGATAGATTTGCCTTGTTATTTTTCGTATCAGAAGTCTTCTTCAACGTAAGTTCGTCAAGTTCTTGTAATGGAGATCATCTTCACACTCTTGCTTGCCTAGGTAATTGCATCTAGGAGGGTGGGTTAGAGCTGCTTGAGGTTGCTTGATTAGATAATCGAGTCTAAGAGGGTGCTGAGGACAAAATATCCTACAACATCTATCTCGTCATCATCCATTCATCGGAGAGATTCATGCCGTTTGCAGGTGTTTGCCTATTCAGTTGCGATTAGGAGGGTGCCAAGGACAAATCTATCCAAAACCACCACCGTCAATTTCATCCTATCTCGTTTTCTACATCAAGATCATGATTTATTATCGATTTGCTGAATTTAGAGTTTGGGGTTTTCTCGGGTCATATTAGTGAGTTTGCTAGATTAATTGTGATCTAGAGGGTTCCTAGATTTTGAGGTAATTCTTGGATCCTGGCTTCCGTATCAATTGGTAATCAGAGCCTTGGTTTAGGTGTTTGAAACAATTATTTTTTACTGTTGTTTTAGTAGTTGAGAAAAAAGAAAAAATGTATAATTCTCTATATAGATCCTAGTTTTAATATTTCATTCCTGGAGACATCTCAAGAGACTTGAAGGTTGTGATCAACAACTCTTAAGATTCGAGACGAATCGTTTTCAACAGGGGGAGAACGATACATGTATGGGGGGCTAAAATGATGCATTGTATCCAAAGAGTTGAAGCTGTTTTATAAGTCTGGAATTTCAGCCGACTTGCATCGAATTTTCAGATGGGATCCAGGCACTTCTGAGTCTACATGTCTTCTTCAAACATATTCTTCTGTCTCTTAGCTTTCCAACATATCTTGAAATGCATCAATCCGACATCGGGAGCTCAAGTTATGTCCATTTTAGTGAAGACTGTTCGAGCAGAAATCTCTATACGGTTTTATCACGGGAAACATTATTTATTACGAATTTTCAATAATTTTATTGATTATTTGTACTTAAATTTAATCTAGGATTCTTTATGAAGATATTTAGATGATTTAGGATTAGATTTGGTATTTATTTATTAGTTTTTTAGGTTAGATAAAATATGTTTATTTATTTTATTATTATCTTTACTTTTCCTAATTTAAGTTGAACTCTTCATTTGTAGCCTATTTAAAGGCATATTTGCTTCATTAATAAGAACAACATCATGAATTTATGAGTTGCAAAAACCTTTGGCCATGGGACATTTTATTTTCAAGGTAGATAGATTTGCCTTGTTATTTTTCGTATCAGAAGTCTTCTTCAACGTAAGTTCGTCAAGTTCTTGTAATGGAGATCATCTTCACACTCTTGTTTGCCTAGGTAATTGCATCTAGGAGGGTGGGTTAGAGCCGCTTGAGGTTGCTTGCTTAGATAATCGCGTCTAAGAGGGTGCCGAGGACAAAATATTCTACAACATCTATCTCATCATCATCCATTCATCGGAGAGATTCGTGCCGTTTGCAGGTGTTTGCCTATTCAGTTGCGATTAGCAGGGTGCCAAGGACAAATCTATCCAACACCGCCACCGTCAAATTCATCCTATCTCGTTTTCTACATCAAGATCATGCTTTATTATTGATTTGCTGAATTTAGAGTTTGGGGTTTTCTCGGATCATATTAGTGAGTTTGCTAGATTAATTGCGATCTAGAGGGTTCCTAGATTTTGAGGTAATTCTTGGATCCTGGCTTCCGTATCAACATCATATAAAACACATTCATACTGGAGCAGTTCATACTCCAATATGTACTTTAACATTAATATTATGCTGCCATTTAAAAATTAAAATCAAGTATCATACTAAAACATATTATGCTTTCAAAAATAATTACCTTTTTAGGTCGACTTAACATAAGTCTTCCTATAATATGTATGTTACTAACATACATTATAAAAACATGTATGCACTCACCTTTGCCTTGCAATGCCTCTTTTACTATTTGATTAGTCTCGAACTTTTTCTTTACCGAGTCTTCTACTACGATCTTGATTTTTATCCGAATCTACATCAAATAACATATACCATTTCAAAGTATATGTTAGAACATACTCAACCCACAAATAATAATGGAAAGTATATAAATAACTATACATTAGTCCTAAACTCGACCCGATACATCTTTCCATATTCGAATCAATATTTCTCATACTATTCTTTAAATTTCCAACTTCTCCTAAAATTTACATTTTAGTCCCTAAGGACACTTTTAAGCTTCCAACCACTATTTTCAAGCCAAATCCTTACATTTCTCATCATTTACTCATTAAGACCCAAACTTAAAAAATTTACATAATGGTCCTTGTATTTTTTGAAATTCACAAAATGGTCCAAAGGTTAGAATAAACTTCAAAATCAACATTCAAATCATTTAACTTGATTTTTCAACCCAATACACTTCAAAAATAAATTCAACAACCTGTAGCGATCCTTCTTCGCTAAAATAAACGAGGAGGTTTTATGGTGTTTGGGGTCTTTTGGGTATTTTTAAAAAAATGTCTTCCATTGGGGTTTTAAAAACCATTTTTTATTTAAAATGGAGTCGCCACCGGCCACTAAGGTAGGCCAGACACGGTAAAAACCAGAGATTTTAAAAATGTTGGGTTCGGGAGTCGGTTACGGATGAGGAAGGATTAACACCCACACACCGCCCAAAAATTGGTACTTTAATAATTACCGCTTTATTAATATTAAACTTTCTGGATTAAAGTGACGATTAAATTAAAATTTGGTTATAAGTGTGAGTAAATTTTAAGGACCCCGTTATTCGAGAGTAAACTGACAAACCACCATCATTGCGCTTGATACTGGCCACGTTTACGCTAGAATAAAAGGGTACCGCATTGACAAAATATATATCCGAAATACAACTTAGAACATGACAAACATAAATACAATGTGATAAAAAATATAAACAAATGCTAACATAATAAAATACTAATCTAACATAAAATATAATAATTAAGGTAAAATATTTAATACTTATACCTATAAAAAATATCTAGATATATTTAAAGTTAATGATTTATATATGTTATTATTTTTATAAAAAATGTATTTATTTATATTATATATGTAGTAATTAAATAAAACACTATACATATTTTACAAATGTGCATAAAAACTTATATATATATGTGTGTATATATATATATGCTTAAGAAATATGATAATAATAGTATAGAAAATTTATGGATATAATATTATATACATATATAAGGTATAAAAAAACATATACTTAGCATTTTTTTTGCTTGGTTTCTAACTATTAATGTATGAACATAGTATGTACATAAAAACATATACACCTCAAATATACATAAAAAAACATAATGTATCTATACATATATCTTACTTAGTATACATATATAGATAAACATGACGTAATATACATAGATATATATTAAAAACTGTTTATACATACATACATACATATACATATAGGAACAAATATTCAAGAACAAATAAAAGCCATGAACAAATACATATCATGATAAAAAAAACGTATTAGAGATAAGAAAATTGAAAAACGAATATTAAAAAACCACCAATAATTAATCTAAATACATTATAACAACATATAGAGACATATGAACATGAAAATATATAAGACATAAGAACGGAAAATACATAAAACGATTACTAAAAACATCATTTCAATTAGATTATAAAAATAGATTACACTGCGAACATACTTAAAAAATAAATACCCAAACCTAAATATGGTAGTGAGCTTTCTCCCTCTGTCTTCAAAATAATATGAAAGTCCCCTTTTTTTTTCTTCAATAACCGAGAGCCCCCTTCTAATTGTGCTCCCTCTTCAATTCTCCATTTTGGTCTCCTTAAAATGGATTATAGGGGAGGGGAAATAAGGATGGAGGTGGCGTATGAGGATGCCTGCCATGGGCATGGGTGGGGCGTGGGAGAGGCATGGGGGCAGCATGGCATGGGGTGTGGGTTTGCACATGCCTTGCTTTTTCTTTTTTTTTTTACTATTTGTTTTTTTATTTGGTTTAAATAGAGTAAATGATTCGAATATAATTTAGGGCCCGAACAAAAAATGGGTATTACAGCTGCCCCTCTTTGCTCATTGTTGTGTAACAGGAATAGAGCAAAGACAAGAATAACCATTTTTGTCCGATCTGGCTGAACTTCTCTTCTTTTGACGCGTGTCTTCTTTCTTCGATAGATCTTCTTTCTCTTCGGCACATGTCTTCTTTCTATACTTGACGGATCTACTTTGTCACTCTTGGAGGAAGCAAAATCTTCAAAATGGGGTTAGGGAAGCAAAATGAGTGTGACTCACTACATTATTGATGACGATACAACTCCTAAAGAAAATTTGACCCAGCTGCAATACCGACGAAGAGGCAGGGTCTGCAAAATTTGATCCAGCCGCAACACTGACGAAAAGGCGGGATCGAGGGATGAAATTTCTAATTCCTGATCCAGCTACGACTCTGACGAAGAGGCAGGATCGAGTGATCGAAAGCTCACTTTGATTTTCTTTCTTTTTTCTTTCTTCTTTTTTTTTCTTTTTTTCATTCTTTTTTGCTTTTTTCCATTTTCTTTTCTTTTTTTGACTATTAATAAAGATAAATAGTTGAAGGTTAGTAAATTTCGACCAAGCTACAACACCGACGAAGAGGCAAGGTCTAAAGTTAGTAATGTTGATCCAGCTACAACCCCGACGAAGAGGCAGGATCGAAACTTAGTAATTTTGGTCTAGCTACAACACCGACGAAGAGGCAAGACCGAAAGTTAGTAAATTTGGTTCAGCTACAACACCGACGAATAGGCAGAACCAAAAGTTAGATTTGACCAAGCTACAACACCAACAAAGAGGCAAGGTCTGAAGGTTTGATCCAGCTACGACACCGCCGAAGAGGCAGGATCGGAGAGTTGATTTCTTTGCGATCAAGCTACGACTCTGACGAAGAGGCATGATCAAAATTTGGCAAATTTGGTTCAGCTACAACACCGACGAAAAGGCAGAACCGATAGATGAAAATTCCAATGTCTGATCCAGCTACAACTCTGACGAAGAGGCAGTATTAGAAAATTGAAAACTTTATTTTTTTCCTCTCTTTTTTATTTTTTTCATTTTCTCTTTCTTTTTTGATTTTTTACTCAATTTTTTTGACTTTTTTTGCTTTTTTCATTTCTTTTTCGTTTTTTTAGCTACAACATTAATAAAGGGAACCTAAAGGTTAGTAAATTTGAATCTAACCACACTATCAACGGAGAAGCATAACACTAACTGGAACCCTACTACACCATCAACGGAGGAGGAGGATTGAATAGCAATTTGGACCCAGCCACACCATCAACGGAGGGACTAGATCGGAAGGTAATTTGGATTCTACGACGCCATCAACCGAGAAGTAGAACACTAACTTGAACCCTACTACACCATCAACGGAGGAGCAGGATTGAATAGCAGCAACTTGAACCTAGCCACACCATCAACGGAGAGATAGGATTGAATAATTTGGATTCTATGACTCCATCAATGGAGAAGCAGAACGCCAATTTGAACCCTACTACACCATCAACGGAGGAGCAAGATTGAATAGCAGCAACTTGGACCTAGTCACACCATTAACGGAGGGACAAGATCGGAAGGTAATTTGAATTCTACGATGCCATCAACGGAGAAGCGGAACAACAACTTGAACCATACTACACCATCAACGGATGAGCATGATTGAATAGCAGCAACTTGGACTCCAGCCACACCATCAATGGAGGGACAGGATCGAAGGTAATTTGAATTCTACGACGCTATCAACGGAGAAGCAGAACAGTAACTTGAACCATACTATACCATCAATGGAGGTGCATGATTGAATAGCAGCAACTTGGACTCCAGCCACACCATCAACGGAGGGACAGGATCGGAAGGTAATTTGAATTCTACTACATCATCAACGGAGGAGCAGGATTGGAAATCAGCAACTTGGACCCCATCCACACCATCAACGAAGGGACAAGATCGGATAATAATTTGAATTCTACTACACCGTTAACGGAGAAGCAGAACATCAACTAGAACCCTACTATACCATCAACGGGAGAGTAGGATCGGCGAATGATAACAACCTTTTTTTCTTTTTGATTTTTTATTCTTTTTTGACTTTTTTTTCTCTTTTTTGGCTTTTTTTTTTAATTTTTTATTCTTTTTTTATTCTTTTTAGATTTTTTCATTTTTTTGATTTTTTTTCTTTTTTTCTTTCTTTCTTTTTTTGACCTACAACTATAAGGAAGATACAAGATCCAAAGAAAAAATTAGTCTAGTTGTACCATCAACGAAGAAACGAGACATTGACAAAAATTCTGATCTGCTGCACCATCAACGGAGAAGCGAGATCTGGAAAATGCAGGATCATCAACGGTAAAGCGAGATCTGAAAAATACAGGATCTGCTACATCACTTGCGAAGAGACAAAATTTGAAGGAAAAATTTAATCTGTTTCACC
This sequence comes from Hibiscus mutabilis, assembly GCA_019671005.1. Classification (NCBI taxonomy): domain Eukaryota; kingdom Viridiplantae; phylum Streptophyta; class Magnoliopsida; order Malvales; family Malvaceae; genus Hibiscus; species Hibiscus mutabilis. The sequence goes on along the minus strand of CM033724.1, from coordinate 42,924,594 downwards.
ATCAACGAGGAAAAGAGATTTTCAAAGTGTTGATCTGCTACACCATCAATGGCAAAGCGGGATCTAGAAGAAGGCTTGGATCTGTTGCACCATCAACGGAGAAACATGATCTTCAAAATGTCTAAACTGCTACACCATCAGCGGCAAAGCAAAATTTGGAAATGTTGGTCTATCACAAATGACGAAGGCAAGATCCGAAAAAAGTTACTTCTGCTGCTCTAATGGCGGAGAGGTATGACCTGAAAATGGGAAAAAAACATTAATCAGTAAATGTTTAAAAGTATTATTGCTGGTACATTTTATTGATGTTTCAGCATCATCTTTGTGTTTGGCCTCCTCCAAGACTAAGGTTGGCCATCGTGATTGCCCCTATGTTGAGGATGTTCAGTCTCTTTCGGGAATATATTTATATGTACAAGCAAAAATGCATGACTGCATCTAATTTTATGCATAAATGCATGTCTTTATCCTAAATGCATGGTGATTTTGGTGTATGCACTTAATCTAAATGATTGACGTATGCAAAAATGATTCAATGCAAGATGAATGCAACTAAATGCACGAATGTGACATGGTTTCTGGCCCTCAATGGGATGCCCTTGACTCCTCACTGGTCCTGTCAGGATCTTGGTCTTTTGTATGTAGCTGTGCCCCAACCTCTTCTTGGGTTCGATCGCCCTCTCTTTTTATTGAATCAACTTTCATCAGGGTGTATGCCCCAAAATTTTGTTCGTTTTATGCCATCGTCTGAGAATATTCTTGTAGCAAATTTGAAACCTTAGAGCACATTTGTTTCCCCCTAAGTTGGGTTCATAAGTTGGTTCATGGCATCTCGTCATTTTTTGGATTAGATGAAGTTTTGCAGACTGTGGTCGATGTAGACATTTCAGGGATACAAAAGTTCGACGGCAAAGAATGCACCCAGACTAGGGCCTTGTTAGAGGTACACTGTTTGTAAAAGATGTAGAGGGTACTTGCAGACATGCCCCAAGATCAGGATCTTGTAAAAGGTTCTGTAAGGTGCTAGGTCGACCAACTTTGTTGTATCTAATGGGGTAACCCGAGAACCGACTTTAAAATTCTCAAAATGTATGCATGTAGATACGAGATGCATGTCTTAGATACGAAAGTACTGATTCAAAAATGGTTCTCGTGGCTCAACTTTCGAACTCACGGGCTTTATTTGCAACTTTGAATATTGCCTTGATATCTAGGGTACTAGATTTTCTCCCGATAATAGTTTTTTTTTAATTGAGAACCAGTCGTGAATCAGCATTTCATGCTGGTAAAATGCAAGAAAGCTATGATATGCCATAGAGTGAATGCCAAAATGAATAGATTTAATGTGATCACAAAAATGGGTCAATTTGAAAATAATTAAATGAATAAATTAAAGTAAATAGGGTGAAAATGAAAGATTTCTACTTGGGCAAACCACTTGAACCGACACCTTTATGCAATGCTAATGCAACAAAAGCATGTGTAAAATAAAATAAAACAAAAAAGAAATAAGTTAGTACCGAATAAACTCAATAGTACATAAATAAAAAATGAAGTAGATAAGGCAACAAGCAGAGCAATCCTATTTATCCCCTCTAAAACACTTAAGTTATCCGCATGGCTCTAAAATGGTGGGCTTTCTATATTCTCTACATGCAGTTTTGGTGCTAAGAGGTACCCGAATTGTCCTTGTTGTCCCCTACTAAGAGTAGCAAGGCCCCCGGTCATCACCCATGATAGGCTCCTCTCAACCGGGTTCAACTCAGGGGGACCCATTCGCTTATGCCTCTACGAAGGAACGATATCCTTACGAAAGCATAAGGTACTCGAGCCCCGAAGGTACTTGCTAGGCCTACACGGAGGAATGAAATCATCACGAAAGCACTAGCGTTTTCTCCCACTTAAAAATACGGGTTTATATGCCAAATTTTAAATGCGTTAAAATAAACGCGCAATTATAACTGAATGTTACTTTAATAGTCACTTTAATCCGGAACCTCCGATATTAGTAAAGTGGTAATTATTTAAAAAGCTTGACTCTCATTTGTTTTTGAAAAAAAATGGTCCCCAGCGGAGTCGCCATCTGTAGCGATCCTTCTTCGCTAAAAACAGATGAGGTTTTAAGGTGTTTGGGGTCTTTTGGGTATTTTAAAAAAAAATGTCTTCCATTGGCGTTTTAAAAAATCGTATTTTATTTAAAATGGAGTCGCCACTAGCCACTAAGGTAGGCCGAACACCGTAAAAACCAGAGATTTTAAAAATGTTGGGTTCGGAAGTCGGTTACGGATGGGGAAGAATTAGCACCCCCACATCGCCCAAAAATTGGTACTTTAATAATTATCGCTTTATTAATATTAAACTTTCCGGATTAAATTGACGATTAAATTAAAATTTGGTTATAAGTGCGAGTAAATTTTAAGAACCTCGTTATTCAAGAGTAAACTGACAAACCATCATCACTGCGCTTGATACTGGCCACGTTTACGCTCGAATAAAAGGGTACCGCATTGACAAAATATATATCCGAAATGCAACTTAGAACATGGCAAACATAAATACAACGCGATAAAAAATATAAACAAATGCTAACATAATAAAATACTAATCTGACATAAAATATAATAATTAAGGTAAAATATTTAATACTTATATCTATCAAAAATATCTAGATAGATTTAAAGTTAATAGTTTATATATGTTATTATTTAAAAAAAAGGTATTTATTTATATTATATATGTAGTAATTAAATAAAACACTATACATATTTTACAAATATGCATAAAAACTTATATATATATGTATATATATATGCTTAAGAAATATGATAATAATAGTATAGAAAAATTATGGATATAATATTATATACATATATAAGGTATAAAAAAACATATACTTAGCATTTTTTTGCTTGCTTTTTAACTATTAATACATGAACATAGTATGTACATAAAAACATATACACCTCAAATATACATAAAAAAACATAATGTATCTATACATATATCTTACTTAGTATACATATATAGATAAACATGACGTTATATACATAGATATATATTAAAAACCATTTATACATACATACATACATATACACATAGGAACAAATATACAAGAACAAATAAAAGTCATGAACAAATACATATCATGATAAAAAAAACATATTAGAGATGAGAAAATTGAAAAACAAATATTAAACAACCACCAATAATTAATCTAAATACATTCTAACAACATATAGAGAATATGAACATGAAAATATATAAGACATAAGAACGAAAAATACATAAAAAGATTACTAAAAACATCATTTCTATTAGATTATAAAAATAGATTACACTACGAACATACGTAAAAAAATAAATACCCAAACCTAAATATGGTAGTGAGCTTTCTCCCTTTGTCTTCAAAATAATTTGAAAGCCCCCCTTTTTTTTTTTCTTCAATAGCCGAGAGCCCCCTTCCAATTGTGCTCCCTCTTCAATTCTCCATTTTGGTCTTCTTAAAATGGATTATAGGGAGGGGAAATAAGGATGTAGGTGGCGTGTGGTATGCCTGCCATGGGCATGGGTGAGGCTTAGGAGAGGCATGGGGGCATCATGGCGTGGGATGTGGGTTTGCAGGGAATGGGCAGCAATGCTTGGCACATGCCTTGCTTTTTCTCTCTTTTTTTACTATTTGTTTTTTTATTTGGTTTAAATAGGGTAAATGATTCGAATATAATTTAGGGCCCGGACAAAAAATAGGTATTACACAACCAAGTCCCTAAACTTTCCAAAAATTACAACTTAGTCTCTAATGTCAAAAGAATAGGGATTTTCACTCCAAACACCTTATATCATCATTTGGAACCATTCTTCCTTCAATCACACCTTAAAATTCTATACTTAGCATAAACCCTAATTTTCCATAATTCAAGAACATAGGTATTTCTTCATTCTAACAATAAAATCACACTTCTATAACATCATTCTCATCACTTCCAACATCAAACTAATTTTTGCCATAATTTCCCTTAATTTTTCCATGGTAGTCGAATAGTCACTACTAGGTTTTTCCATGGAACTTTCAACATTTAAACAATAGAAACAACACCACAAACATGTTTCCAACATGAAAAACCATTAAAACTCAAAATTCCATCATGTTCTTCATCAACCCTAATTACCAAACTCAACCTTAGAGATGTGGAAACTAAGTAAAAATTACACCAAAAGATAGAGAATTTCATGGAGATTATTTTCTTGTTTCATGTCTCTAGCTCAAATCTAACTCAAGAAGCTTAAAAGTCAAATTGAAAATCTTACCCCTAAACCTTGGAGTTTTCGGCAGCTATGGAGAAAGATGAAGATGATTTTTGTCAATTTTTTGTCTTTAATTATGCCAAATGACATAATATTTAATCATATTAAAATAATAAAAATCCTTAATAGTCAAAAGACCATTCTAGCCTTGGATTATGACTAATCATCTTCCAACACATATATTATTTTATCCAAAAATAATCAATTACCTTAATAAAATATGGGTGAAAAGTCTCTTTTATCCTCCAACTAATTTAATAATTACTAGTTTGTCATACTAGTAAAAATCCAACCAAACTAGTTGGAATCCAACCAACTAGAATAGAATATTCCCAAAATAATATTCCATGACTTTTCTATAGCATTTTAAATCAACCTCTGAAATTTTGATTCGATCCGATATACTGATATTTATAAAATACTTCTACTGCTATTTACCCCTTTTTCGAACTATCTAATTTATTTCAAAAATCATATTTCATATTCGAGAAATAAACTATTTTATTTCATAAAAACTTGATTTCCAAAACTTAGACTGAATTTTCCTAAATTCGTCTATTATTCCAATAATTATCGAATATCTCCGTAAATTAAAATTCTCTTAAAATTCTTTTATCGATAATCCGTACGAATATTCTTTATTCTTACTGAGTCCAAAATACTGATCATAAACACTTTTATGGAACCTTCCCATAGGTCACCCATCATAAATTTCCCTGACCTGAGCACGCTTAATAATTCTATTCGACCCAATTCCAGTACCTTTTTCCGGTTCTTAATTCTAAAAACCGACATTAAGGTACTTAATTCGATATGATCTACACTTATGCTAAATAAAATTACTTAATGGGAAAATTACCATCTTGGTCCCTGAACTTTTCCTAACTTTTCACTTTAGCCACCAAACTTTAAATTTTTACGTTTTAGTCACTATGCAAATCTTGGGGTATTACAGGTTCCTCCTCAACACTTCGGAAGCGATGATAGGTTGTTTGTGAATCTCTACATACCTTCCCCGATGGACCAATTTTAGTACACCTTTCTCTGCTTCTATGGCCATCATGTCTTGCTCTTCATTAACAAAAATGCCAAGGAAGAGGGAATACACTGCAAGCCCCTTGTTTGTTCTTATACTGTCATATGGGGACTAAAATCGAAATTGTGATTAAATCAATTAAGGTCCCTGGAGAAATGAGAATTCCAGTTACTAAGAATTTGACAAGTTCAAATCAATTCAAATTATTTAATTGCATGTATAGTATTATAAATATCATGCAATCTTTATCTTTAAATGCATATCCTCTCAACATATTTCTTTCATGGCTCCTCTTATTTTAGCTTAGTGCTTGCGAGTTTTTGTTTTTTCTATTCTCTGTTTCGTAAGAGTATTTAGCAATTTTTTAAAAATCTTAAGGTGATTACAAGTAGTATCTATTTATATATATTCTTAATTATTTGACAAAGTACACACATCTTGTAGATAAAGCGATTTGAACACAGGTCTCCTAGGATGAACCTCATTCTCTTTTTTATTGAGACCACTTGTTAGGTTCTATTTATCGAATTTTAAAGTCCGTCGTTGAGGAAATATCCTTGAAAATAATGTTTAGTGCAAACTTCAAGTAAAATCATTTTCCAACCTTATTTCGACTCCAACCTCCAACTTCCATTCAAGACTAACCGTCTCAGAGATCATATGGCAGGTATATACAACATTAATTAAAATATGTGTCTAATTTTTCATTACATTACTAAACTCTGTTAATATTTATAAAAATTCATCCTTCAATGAATGCATGACACATAACCTTATTCTCATTTTTCTTTAATTTAAAAAAAAACTTCAATTTTTTAATTTTCTCAAAAATCACCATAAAATCCCTAAATCTAAAAAATCCATAAAATATTAATCCTCAAATCTTGTCTACCGCTACCAAATCAACCACTACCATCTACGCCTTCCATTGTCGTACCCCCATCGATTGATCGCTCTATTGTTGTCGCACGAAATATCGTCACACAAAACTCTCAAACTTTGTCCCGTCGTTCATCCAATGTTACTCACTCAATCGTCGCCCATTGATTCGTCGTCGTCGTACCTGCATTGCTGCTTGAACCGAACAAACGAAACATGCTACTTGAATCTTTAACCATTTGAGAGGACTTAAGGATTGTAGTTTTTGTGAATTAGAAATTGTTAGGAGTTTTTGAAAAATTAGGGAATTTTAGGGGGGGTTGAGAAATTAGGAGTTTTCAAAAAATTAAAAATTTTAGATCTTTTAAATAAAAAATAAAGATTTTTTTGACAAATTCTAATTTTAATCCTAATCTTACTTAGAGGAGAGGGGAAGGGGAACTCTAGGGGAAGGAAGGGATTGCTCCTAATAGGTCTAGAACCCATGAACTAAGGGTGCGTTTGGTTCACAGAAAAGATTATTACTTTTGGGAATATGATTACTGGAATGTAACATTACAGCACATTCATTATCGGAATGTATAAAGGGTAATTAAATATATATTTTACCAAATTTTTCTTATGATATATATTCACAAAATAACATATTTATGCTGTTGTAATTAAGTTTGAGAAAATATAACCTATTTACAATGGTATAAATATTTGAGATTATTAAATTATGGTTAAAATTTTATTTTTATTTTTTTAAAAGAAAGTTTAAAAGAATATGGTGAAAATTTTTTATTTTTTACTTTTAAGTAATTCTATATTCTTTAAAATCTAAAAATTTAATTTATATGTTTTAATGAAAATCTTAAAATTGATGATATTGTTAAATATTTAAATCTAATAAAATTTAGTATAAGAAGAAAATCTGGTTAAAAAATATTACCCATGTTCTTAATTGCATTAAAAAATTTAAATCAAATAAATAAAAAGATTAAATTCCTAAGAAGAAAATACTAAAAGAATAATTACAAAAAACCAAAAAAATTAGGGACTAAAAGAGCATAATTTAAACTATTGTTTGTCTATTGATTTTATGCTTTAGGGAAAGGTTGGACTGAAATTTTCCTATTTTATAGGGGTAATTTTGTCCTAAAAGAAGGGAATTACCAAATGCCAAAGGAAAGCAAGGGATTGGAATTCCGGTAAAAAAAAACCAAAAACACAGAACTGTAGGTAATATTGTATTACCTTTTGGTGGGTATCCTCTAAATCCAAACGAATGTTTAAGATGTCGAAAAAGTTTTTTTCCCTAGAAATTTTCTTTTCCCTGATCCAAACAGCCCCTAAGAGAATATAAGGGAATAAAGATGAACAATTTCGTAAACCAGTCAAATGTGTTTGCTCAAAAAATAAAGAATTAGAGTAAGTGTTTTTTTAAATAGATTAACCTTAAAATAGTATTGGAATGAAATGTTTGACAGACAAGATTTTTTTTAGTGCTAAGACTAATTATCTCTTCAAATTCAAAGACTTGCTTTGAACTATGAAAGTATTTACTCGGTTGGGTCCTCCAGAATCAACAAATTGATTCTGAACTTGTGCATTAGTTTTCGTGGATTTTGCTCATCGTCTTGGAATGCAAATTCATGCAGGAATTGTTTCAGTTTTGAGTACTACTTTTAGACGTCCGCAACTTACATTTTGACCTGAATTTTTTTAAGTAGAATGCTTGAAAATATAGATTGCAAAACACGAGATTGAACCTAGGACATCCCACTAAAATCCCTAAATTCTAAAAATCTCACTAAAGTCCCTGAATTTACCTCATAAATCAAGGGACTGAAGTACATAAAATTACTGCTTTTTTTTAGAGACAGAGAACTTAAAAGGTTACCAAACCAGAAAGAAATGGTAGTTTTTTTTTTTTACCAAGGACAACAAGCGTAGATATTACTGAGAATATGGGGAACAAGCAAATATTGTATACCCGAACCATCCCAGAATACGTGACAATTCCAAACAAAAGTTTAAACCCACAAAATCATTTTGTTAAGTTTTTCCAATTTCGGGTTGCGGTCTCGATGCTTAAGTAGATGCTTTGGTATAGAAGTGGACGCCAAAGGCGAATCCCAAGATCAGCAAGGCAACAAGGTTGTTGGAGAAGCTTGATAACAAAACCCGAGGTCTTGTCCTGCTCATAGTGAGGTTGCTCGGGAGGGGTGTACTCGGTCTTAGTTGGGATGGTTCATGTGTCGATGTCGCCACCATAAAACTCGTCCACCATCGGTCGAGCACTGCTACCATGACCGACATCCTAGTAATCATCCCCTTGCATCTTTCCCAGTCAAGCTCAGCCATATTAGCAATATTAACTACTTAAGGAGAGTGATCAAAATTCAAAATGATCAAACTTTGGTGACAAAAATTAATTTTTTTAGTTCAATGACGAAAATAGAAAAGTGTTAATAGTTGAATCACTAACAAGGTAGTTTATCCAACTCTTAAATATAAGTCCCTTTGGATCATAGGAAAAATCCAATCTTTTCTCATTCATTTTCATTTCCGTTCATTCCATTTTAGCCCAAAATCCGCACAACAAAAAGCCCAGCAAGCAACGATGGAAAGGTGATCACTCAACATTGGAGGTTGGTACATAAACCATAAAAACCCTAGTTAGGACTTGTTATATTTCGTCTTTACTTAGCGGCTCCTTCAAGCGCGCGAGAGAGGAAGCTCCAATAAAGTTTTTTTTTTAAAAAAACAATGGTGTCGGGATCAGGGGTATGCGCGAAGAGGGTGGTGGTGGATGCCCGGCATCACATGTTGGGGCGTTTGGCTTCAATCGTGGCGAAGGAGCTGCTCAACGGCCAGAAAGTCGTCGTCGTCAGATGCGAGGAGATCTGTTTGTCGGGCGGACTCGTCCGACAGAAGATGAAGTACATGAGATTCCTCCGCAAACTCATGAACACCAAGCCTTCCCATGGCCCCATCCATTTCCGTGCCCCCGCCAAGATCTTCTGGCGCACCGTTCGCGGGTCAGTTCATATTTGAATCCATTTAACTGTTCTTTGAAACATCTAGAGCTAAATCCAAAATGGATTTGCTTTGATTCATTCATTTTTGAAAACACTAGATTCATGGCATTTTATTTCTTGCAGAATGATTCCACATAAGACTAAGCGTGGGGCGGCTGCCCTTGCTCGTTTGAAGGCATATGAGGGTGTACCTCCCCCGTATGATAAAGTCAAGCGGATGGTTATCCCCGATGCTCTTATGTAAGTTTCTCGACTGTCTTCTATTTACATTGTAATCAGTGGATCCAGAAATTTATGCAAAGTTTTAGAAGTTATATTAACATCTTAGTGTGCAAAATTATAAAAGTTTATTGGTGTGAAATTATAAAGTTAATTGCACCAAACGTTTCCAAACTATGGCACCCATTTTAAATTGGTCCTTAAACTTTAAAATATTTTAATTTCATCTTCAAACTATGACCTTCATTCTAAATTGGTCTCCAAACTTTTGAGCATTCTAGTTTCATCCTCAAACTATGACTCTCATTTCAAATTGGTCAAACTTTCTGAACGTTTTAATTTCATCTTCAAATTATTGTTTATATCACATTATATTATTACATAATATACATTAATGTTTCATGACAATTAACAATTTTTGTAACGGTTTTATTGACATGAGATATGATTAGCATATATTGATAATCTGGGGATTAAATTAGAACGTTCAAAAAGTTTGAGGACCAATTTAGAATGAGAGTCAAGGATAAAATTGGAGTGTTTAAAAGTTTGGGACCAATTTAAAATGAAGGTCATAGTTTGAGTATGAAATTAGAATTTTTTAAAGTTTAGGGACCAATTTAAAATGAGTGTCATAGTTTGAGGACGTGTGGTGCAATTAACTCGAAATTATATCATTAATAGAAAATACAAATAAAATACTATGTGCATTTGAAATTTTGACATCCCAGATTGTAAAGTAATCTTCCTGCTTGTTCTAAGTATTTGTTTTCTATAATATAATTAGGGTCTTGAGGCTTCGAAAGGGTCACAAGTACCGCCTGTTGGGGCTCTTGTCATCGGAAGTTGGATGGAACCATTATGACACCATAAGGGTGAGTTATCTTATCATTCAATGTGAAAGCAATGGATTATGATTGTATTCGAATATTGTTTGTAATTTCCAGGAGCTCGAGAAGAAGAGGAAGGAGAGGGCTCAGATTGCATATGAGAGGAAGGAGCTGAATAAGCTTAGGGTAAAGGCGGAGAAGGCTGCGGAGGAGAAACTGGGCTCTCAACTAGACATCATTGCCCCCGTTAAGTACTGAATTTTCTTTTCTAGTGGCTAGCTTGTTTCTTACAATTTTGTTCTGTGTGGATTAGATTTTCGCTTCTGTATATTTATTCGAGATGTGAAGTTGATAAAACTTGTTAAATATTGAGTTTTGTCCTGTTACCAGTTGCAGCGTTGTTAGAAAACCATTGCATTCGCTTTCACTTTTGGTCCTAAGCTATATAAGGCCGGCGGTGTGATTTGAACACAACTTTGAGCATCAATAAGATTAGGTAGGAATTCCCATTTGAAAAATTGTTGACTTTATTAAATTCAAAGGATTGGATTAGGCTTTCAAAATCGGCTCATGAATTTGCCTACAACCTATCTTGTGTATGGCATTTTAACACGAAAGGGTTGGTTGAACTAGGTAAGTAAACCGGTGCTTATTGAGTCGAGCAACTCGCAAACAACTTAAGCTTGACTCGGTCAAAATTCGATCAATGCTCGACTCGAGTTGACTTGACTTGAGCTCGATTCGAGACTTAACGAGTCGAGTTGAGCAAAGTCTTAACTCGGCTCGATTAATTTGTGCGCAGCTCGTTATTTTTTATATAAAATTTTAACGATTTTTTGTGGCTACCTTAAAAAATTGTGTTCCAAGAAGTTTAAATGCTAATTGGAAATTCTAGAAAAGTTCAAAGATTTGTTAGGTAATTTACCAATAAAATATTTAGTTTCAAATTTCTAACACGTTTTGTATTTTCAGATAATTCAAAAAGTTAATTTGTATTAATAAGAAATTAAATTATAATAATTAGTCTTTTATTATTATTTTTATTAAATTTATTTCCTTTTCTTTTATTATTACTTTATGTATAAAAGTAGAAAAGGAGAAAAGTCTTCAATTTTCATATAAAAAATACGATTGAAAGTCAAAGCATTAAAATTGCTGAGGCTCTCTCTGTTTTGTTGTTCATCAGAGATTGTTGAAACATTAAAAAGAGTCTTACACTCGAAAATCAACTTTATTTCTAATTTGGTCATGACATGTTACTTCATTTATCTCTTCAATCCTTGCATTTTTTTCCTTTTGAATTTGTATGTTTATATTAAGCTCTAACAATATCACTAGCTTTTACTTATATTTAAAAAAAAGTAAAAATTTTAGCAAGCTTAACTAGTAACGAGTCAAGTTGAGCAATGAGATTTTTGAACGTGCACGAGTTGAGCAAAATTTTTTCGAGCTTAACGAGCAACGAGTCGAGCAACAAAATTTTTTAACGAGCACGAATTGAGCACTACTCAATTCGCAACCGACTCGCTCGATAAGCAACCATAGGGTTCAAGTTACGGCATGTATACCATGGAGTAGATTTTGCTTCTTTACCCGTAGCTTTTCGTTCTTTCCCACACCTTTTCTGTAATTAATGTCATTGTCAAGAAGAGCTGATCCACCATTTCTGTCCCAAATGGTGTTTGAATATGTAATTGTGTATATTATGGTTGTAATGACCTAGGAGCCTTGAACTTATGGGTTGGGTTAAAAGGAAATTCAATGGGCCTTGTTTAATGGTTCTTGGGCTTAAAAGTATTCTTTTTCTAGCATGGTTTGAAAAGTCAAGGACCTAGGTAGTAATTTTCCCAATTGTGAGCTGATCACTTTTGAAATCATTCTCTTATTAGACAAGAAAGTTGCCCCCTTACGTCACCAGCCATTACTCATTTTCTTCATCAAACGCCCATTTCTTGCCAAAATTCCATGAAAATGAATGTTAAAGGTCCAAACTTTACCCTTCATTTTCTTCATCCGAGATTTAAGTTTTAAGTATGTTCATCTACATCTAAAGATCTACATTTTGAGGTAAAGAACTTTGGAAATGGTGGTTGGGTGAAAAAACGAGTTTTAAAAAAATGTTGGATTTTGTGGGAGTGTTAGGCTAATTTTCTTTATAGTGCTTTGTTACATTTCTTTCTAATCATTTAGAGGGGTAACAATGTTATTATTACACTTGTGATTAGTTGAAAGAAGCATCTAACTCAAGGGAAAAAGAAAAGAAGTAAAGGGCTTGCTTGCTAGGGGTAGATTTTGAAGAAATTGTCAAGGTTAGTACATATCTAACTCATCTCCTTTCTTGCCTTTCATAAATATAAATGTTTGGCTAAAATTTCATTTGGGTCAAGGGATTAGAGAATCATGCTTAAAAGGGACTTTGGGTTGATTCATATAAAATTTGTTGATGATTGAGGTTATGGGCATGTTAATATAGATTTTGGGTGGCCAAAAACCACCGAAGCAACTCCAAAAATGAGTTGGAGTTCGAATAGGGGTGATTTGGGGCAGAGCCGGGAGTAAACTCGTGGTTGAAAAGTCACTTTTTCGATTTGTGTATCGGTACGTGTTTAACTCGTACCGATACGAAAGGAAATTTTCACGTCTGAACCAGTCGAGCTAGTGCTTGCGTACTAGTACTGCGTGAAGGCAGTACTGATACAAGGACCCTGTGTATCGGTACGGTCGAGCCAATATTGATATCACCCACTCCATGAAATTTCAGTAGTTAACTTTAATACCGGTACGGCCGAGCCAATATCAGTACCCCAGATACGAGTATCGATACTCAGTGGTGATACCGATACCCACTGGAGCACTGCTCGACTTTTGTTGTTTTTGCATGTGGCATCATTGAGAGTCTTGGTTAAGCTCGTATGGTCCCAAAATTTGTGGGTATAAATTTTAATCATTATGTACTGTAGTGCTTGGCCATAATTTGTACCTGATGCTATGTAATCCCGGGCATAATCATAATTGTGTATATTCGATGCTAGGTAATACCCAATATAGTGTTAAGGTATTCAATGTTAGGTGATCTCGAATACCGTAACGAGTACTTGATGTTATGTGATCCTGAGTATTGATGTGTTTAGCCCGATGCTTTGTAATCATGGGTTAGGTTGGATGATAGATGGTTTGGCTTGTTTTCCACCTTAGCGTAAATGTTAATTTATGCTGCTTATATTTATGAGATGCATGAAATGTTGTATAGTAGAAATGTACCACTGAGCTTCGTAAGCTCACCGTGCGAATTTATTGTTTTTTGTGCGTAGATTGACATGTGGATCGATCAAGGAAGCACATCATCAATGATTTCTAGTGTCGATTTCAGTAGATTGAGTACAGTACTTCAGTTCTTGTAGTGTGCTATGCATTCATAAAACATTAACTTTGTTGGTTTGTAACTCTTTATATTTCACGTTTTGAAATACGATGTTTTAAACTTGTACGGAGCTTCTTTATTTTGAACTTGAATTTAATTATGAAACTCTATACTTGGTTTAAAAATTCGCTTTATGGCTAAACTTGAGGTCTTTCAATCGAATAAAAATTTTTAAGTCGGGTTAAAAAGCCCGAATGTAGCATCTCGGGTCCGGATATGAGGTCGTTACAATGGTTGTATTTTGAACCTCCTTTCTGGGAATTGGTATTCCAGTTTTGTATTTGTTCACTAAATTTTCACCTGTCTTTTTATTATTTATTTATTTTATTTTTATACTATTATTATATTAATTATGTATAATAACTAGTCTTATTATTAGATATAAAACCCAAAAATCAAAAAAATGCCCTTTTATTTAAATAAAGGATCCATTTTAATTAAAGCCTAATACAATAATAACTCATTTGGCCCAAATAAATAACCTAGTTGACCCATATTTTTATCCTATGTGCAGCTCATTTATAACCGTTGGGATCAGATCCAACGGCTCAGATAAAGCCCGAAAAGGCCCCCACGCATCATCCTCTCCACTGCGCAGCTCCAACCTGCAATGCAAACAAGGAAAATTAAGAAATAAAGGAAAGCAATTTTGGGGCAATTGAAAGAAAGCTAGTCAAAGGTAGGGGCGTATACGGTTCGGTTTCGATTTAATTCGGTAAGCTATTTTAGTAACTATCGATTTTCGATTCGGTTAACCTCAGTTTTCGGTTTTTCCATATTAACGTTAGTTTTTGAAATTTTGTATTTTATTTTGACAAAATAGCTTTATTTGATGAGTTTTAAACATTAAAAAGTTAGAGTTTTAAAGTATTTTTCATAAATATTTATTAAAAACTTAATTTTTTAAGTAAAAAATAATAATTAAAAATGCATCTATAGTATTGTAAGTATAAAATACTTATTTTTATATTATAAAAATAACTATAAATTAAATAAAAAATCAAATTCGGTTCGATTCGGTTAACCACGGTTCGTAAACTTATGAACCATAAACCATCCAAACGCCTCGGTTCGGATCGGTTTTGCGGTTAACCATGCTCTGCCCTACTCAAAGGGAATATGTCAGCCCGAAATAAGTCTCCAGATTCGATTCAAGGAGTAAAAATATGGCCAGAGAAATGTTAGAAATCAAATCACAAAATTTGGGAAATATTTTACCTGAAAATTAGGAATTTTATGGGAAATTTCCATGTATATTTCGATCGAAAATCCTATATAAACCCTTGTAAATCCTTTGTAAGACACAACAAGAAATACAAAAAAAGGGATTCAAGTTCTTTTCGAGAATTCAAGTGTTCAAGCAAGATTTAGGTTTTTTTTTAGTTTTATTTCGTCTTTATTTTAGTTTTTTTATATTGTTTGATTCGAATATATGTTATCTTACCTTTATTTTTTTAGCCATAAATTGAGATTCGAAATCTCGTCGAAAAATTGGGTTTTCCGTCGCTGGAATGAGACGGTCGGTGGTGGCAGACGGTGGTCATGGCGATGGTGGGTTGCCGGAGTTCTTTATGTTTGAAGAACAAGATGAACATTTGAGAGAATTTGTAAAATGGGTGTTTGATCCAAAATTTTTAAAAGAAGAAAATAAAAGGTGTTTATAAAAGTTAGGTTTTATACCCCACATGTTTTAAAACAAATTGGGCTAATTACACTCATTAAATCCCTCCGCCTTTTTTTGCTCCGCGAGTCTTCATATTTTCAATTACTTCAAAATGGTCACTAAGTCCGAAAATTCCCTTTTTTATTTTTTTTTTACAATTTGGTCATTTTTTTCTTTTTTTACCTTTTAATTATTTTTTTAAAAAAAAAGCCTTTTGGAAAGTCTTGTTTTTAAAGAAAATAATGATAATTTTAATTTACATTTTCTTGTAAAATTGGTTCGAATACTAAGTGTTAACTTGATTCGGGAAGGGTATGCTTTCCTTTAAATAATTGTGTCTTACTTTTTTTGCATTTAATTCATTTCTTATATTTTTATGTTGTATTCTAATTAATTTTTTAGTTTAGATAAAGCATCTAAGATTAAGTTCTTAAAAACTTTAGTTAGAGCCTTAAAATAAATAAAAAAACTTTCTTCACATTTAAAAATTCATAAGACATACTTAATTACATCTGAACCCCAATAGGTAAAATATATTTAGACATTCTTTAGGTTGATAATCGCTAACTTAGAATAAATAAAAGCTTTAACACACTAATTATTTATGTGATTGTTAGATTAAAAAGTGAAATATAATTAATGCGATGTCCTACCAAAAGGAGGTAACGAGTTAGTACCAGAAGTGTTGACAGTGATTAAAGTTTACTCTTCAGATGGTAGGGCCGTTAAAATGGAGTCATATTCATAAATAGACAATAATTTAAATTTTATATGAACTTGTAAATTTCACATCAAAACTTTTTGTAATCGGCTAGATACCAATTTTTGGGCGCTGTGGGGTGCTAACCCTTCCCCACGCATAATTGACTCCTGAACCCGTTTTTGAGTTTTCGCAGACCAAAATCGTTGTTTTAATAAAATAAAACTATTTTATTAAAATGACATGTTTTTAGGTGATCCAATCACACCTTTTAAAAGATTGGTGGCAACTCATTTGTTTTGTCTTTTATTTTAAAAAATTCATCGAGACCCTCCTTAAAAAAGGTTGCGACAGCTTGGCGACTCTGTTGGGGAGATTTTTTTTTTGTTTTTTTTACAAATAGAGAGTCAGGCCACAAGCCGATTACACTTTGTTTTAATGTCGAAATTTGATAAGTTCATATAAAATTTAATTTAATTGTCCATTTATGAATATGATTTCATTTTACGCATTTAAAACTGGTTATAAGCTCTATACCTGAGCTTTGTCCCGTTCATTTAAGTGGGGGGAAATGCTATTGCTCTCGTGGGAATATTGATTCTCCGTATGGGCCTAGCAAGTACCTTCGGGGCTCATATGGCCTATGTCTTCGTGAGGATACTGATCCTTCGTATGGGCATAGGAAAATGGGTCCCCTTGAGTTGAACTTGATTCGTTCGAAGCCTATAATGGGCGAGAATAAGGGGCCTTGCTACCCTTAGTAGGGGACAACGAGGACAATTCGGGAACCTTTTAGAACCCAACCTGTGTGAGAGTCTAGAAGCCTTCCCCATTAGAGCCATATGGAAAACCCTAGGCTTTGAATTTGGTCAAAATTATTTCATAGGATTAGTCCGTGGAGACATGTCCAAAATTGTTAGAATGCTCTACCTAGTTACTATTTGTACAATGAAATTATTTTGGACTTTTTTGTGTTTTTTCGAAGTATTAATCATTTCCTTTTCTTGTCTTGTTTTTGTTTTGCATGTTTGCATCCTCATTCCATATCTAAAAGGGGTTGATTCTCAAGACATTTGCTCGATTAGAAAACAACTCTTGTCATGGATGGGAGGTACATAAAAAAGAAATAAGACAATGCGGATGTACATCACTGGTCTAAGGTCAACCAGCAAGCACACAGGGATAGTTTGACGGTCAATCATGAGACAGAGACATCAGAGTATGCCCATATAAGTATCAAACAGAATAGCGTACATGAGCTGCGAGAGATATGGGGCCGTTTTGACCATACAACAAAGCAGTTGTTCCTTGATAGCTACGGTGACATAGCATATCTGCTACATATGGAGGTGGATGAACCATTCCTCAAAGCATTGATTCAATTCTGGAATCCTGGGTATTGTTGTTTTACTTTTAATAGTGAAGATATGATGCCTACATTCGAAGAGTATTTTGCACGTTTCAACTTACGCAAGGTGAAGAAGGATCGAGTTTATGCTAAACCTCCTAAGAACAAAATGTCCACTCGAGGCTCAAGTCTTTTGCTGGCATAGAGATGGATGGGTAAAAGGACTGATACAAAAAAGAGGGGGCAGCTTTTCTTTCCCTTGGTGGAGCATCCGAAACATAATTCCCACTCATCCAGATAGGGAAAAGAGAGTGGATCTCTTGGCTATAGCAATCTACGGCTTGGTTATCTTTCCAAGAGTATTGGGCAATATCGATGTGGCTATGCTAGATTTCTTTGAGCAGTTGAAAAGGAAGACCTACCCAGTGCCAGCTGTACTACCAGAAACCTTCATCTCTTTGAATGCGTGCGTTTCAGAGGATGTTCACCTTTGCTCCAGGTTTGGCCCCTTAGCCATTTCTGGAAGTGTCTGACCCTGACTTTGCCTAACGTATTCTCTCCAAACTTTTCTCCACTCTGTGAATTTCTAGCAAAAGAGTGGCCGGTAGCTAAGAGGAACAAGTGGGTTGACATTTTTAGGGATCGCCGGGATCAGGACATCGTATAGTGAGTTCCGTGGATGGGCCACACTAAGGTCTTGTACAAATGTGGGGATTATGATTATTTGATGCTGTTAGGCCTATGAGGTGGAATCGGCTGTGCCCCCTTACTAGTGTCACGACAGTATGACTTTCGACAGTTTGTCCCCTTCACTACGGGACTTAACTTATCGGAATTCGAGTTCCGAGGGGAGTTCAGAGAGAAGATCCAAACTATCAATGATTCATGGAGGCATTGCTACCTTATGGAAATAGGCATGACAGTGAGTGTATGTTCACCCCCGATTACGATGTATGGAGGCATGTCAGGGTGAATGACAAAATTTTACCACCTACTCCGGGGTAGGCTAAATCCTTGGAGGAACATCTGAAGGTGGTCTCGTCTGAGGCTGATATTCTGAGAGCCAAATTAAAGAGGGCTAAGGCTGAGATTGAAAACTTGCAAAGCCAACGCACGAAGGACTTATTTCAGTCAGAGGCAATTTGGAAACTTGTTAGCACCTCCTAAAGTGGAAAATTTCGCCTGGAAACTTATTCACGAAAGAATCCCAACTAGAGTTGGCTAAAAGGTGCGCTAATTGGTGGAAGCTGAAACGGTCAATCATCTCTCGTGTCAATGCTCTATATCTAGGAAAATTTGGCAGCGTTGGTGTAACATATGGAGAGTGAGCTTTACTTTCCCTGTAAAACTGAGAACTTTGATGCAGATGTGGATGGATTCTCCTATTGCTTCTCAATCTCTTGATGTTTGGAGATTGGTGTTCTTTGGCATTGCTTGGTCCATCTGGCTCCTCAGGAATGATGTAGTTTTCAGCGGTATTAAAGTGGATGAGTACCAATTTTTTGACATTATCATGCTCAGAATCGAGTGGCGGTGTTATGGTAAATGGCCTCTTTCTTTTCCATCAGCTCTCCATTTCACTATATGCCCAACTATGGTGATTAATGCTCGGCCTAGGGCCAAAACTTCTTCTGTTGTTCCTTGAAAGCCCCCTCTTATAGGATCGTTGGAAGTTTAACACCGACGGAGGCAACTTCGGACATGCTAGCATTGGTAGCTCCCTCCGAGATCACAACGGGAAATCACTAATTCGCTTCTCTAAATTTGTTGGGGTTCTTGATCCCTCTGGGGCCGAATTATCTGCATTGAATGAAGCTTGCAGGATTTTTGCAGAATTCAAATGGGTTGTCTCTTATTCTTTAATTGTTGAACCAGATTGTTGTATGGCGATTGACTGGGTTAATAGCTCTGGCTCTGTACCATCAATTTTTGAATCAGATGTTAATCTATGCAAGCGATTCTGCAGGTCACTTTCATGTAAGTTACAATTTATGCCATGTGAAGCAAATGTCGTTGTCGATATTCTCGAGAAGGAAGGTATTTCTCGTCCGAACCCCTTTCTTTAGGTGGATGGTTGTAATTCATTGGCCTCTTGTATCTAAATGGCACGATCGGCAGCATTTCTTAATTGTAGAAGTTGCTTTGTGGAGTTAAAAACTTGTGTTTGTATGGAGCTGGTCATAGGGTGTTCAAAAATACCCGACTTGGTTGACCCGCCGACCCGAACTTTAAAAAATTGAGTAATTTTTTTTAAAAAAATTACTAGATCGGGCCGGGCACCTAACACAATTTTTTCGAGTAGTTGGGTCGGGTCTGGGTTGAATTTTTTTGTAACCGGGTACCTGACTCGACCTGATACTTTTAATATATTTATTTTTTAATTTTAAATTATATTTTTATTTTAAATTTTTAATATTTTTACTCTAAAATTAAATCTTTAAATTCTCTCTATGTGTGGTAGCCATTATTATTATAAAATTATAAATCATGGTTAAATTCAACCTCTTGGGTAGGGGTGTTCAAACGGCCGGTTCGGTTAACCGACCGAACCGAACTTTCAAAATTTTATTAACCGAAATTTTTTTCCTATTAACGGTTAACTGAACCGAAATTTTTTCAAAAATTTTTAACCGAATCGAAAAAAGTTTGGTTAATTCGGTTAACCAAAATTTGTTATAAAATTTTGGATAAACTACACAAATGGTCACTAAACTATGTTAAAATAATCTTTTTAGCCACTAAACTTTCAAAAGTTATAAAACAACCATTAGACTTATCGAATTATTACAAAATAATTATTGATTTATTGCACATTATAAATTATTGATAAATATAAAAAATTTTAATGATTATTTTTTAATAATTTAATAAATTTAATAATCATTTTGTGCTAATTTGATAAAGTTTAATGACCATTTTATAATTTTTAAAAGTTTAGTGACCAAAAATAAATATATAATATATAAAATATAAAAATTTCGGGTAATTTAGTTAATTAGTTATTTAACCGATTTCGAACCGAATTAACCGATAACCGAAATTTAAAAAAATCATTAACCGTTAACTGACCGACCTAAAATTAACCGACCGATTAGCCGAAAAAAATTTCGTTCGGTCGGTTAATTCGATTAACCGAAATTTTGAACACCCCTACTCTTGGGTCGTTGAGATTGGGCGACATCTACAATGTTTCCGGTTGTCCCAACATGGCATTGGCAACGCTATTTCCCCCTTTTTTTACTGCGAACTTTGATGGATGAATCAAGTTTAACGGGCATACAAAAGTATAACGACTTTTCCCATTACAGAAAGGATTTCCGTAAAAATTTTCTTAACTTTCTATAGATGTAGTCTTTGTTTTTTTTCTTTTAATTCGAATAAAATAAGTTTTAAAAATTTCAAAAATATGTGTATTAATTTGTTAATACAAAATTCAAAAGCAAAAAATGATATTAATATTTTTAATATTTTTCTGGTGATAAATTTTAATATATATATCTAAATATTTCTATCTTAAAACTAATTTTAAATCATTAATTTATTTTTTGTGTTTGGAGTATGTATTATAAACTTTTAAATTTTATGTGTTTACTATGTGATTTTTTTAAAAAAATTAAAATTTAAAAATAAATAAATAAAGTGAATCGGGTACCCGATACCCGATATTGTTGGTACTCAAATTTAACAAGTACCCAATTAGCAGGTACCCGGTAAATGGTCAGCTCACCCTCCCTGTCCGTAGTAGTCATGTAGGCTTTCATGGATTGTATGCCTATGTGCTGTATTAGTGATTCAGTCTCGCTATTGTATTATCTTCGAGTATTAATAAAATAACTCGGGCACTCTTTTCTTCCTGTATTTGCCGAGTTTGAATTATTTCGAATTCGATTCTATGAAAATTTTTAACGAGACCCAATTTTCAGTAAAAAAAGGTCCGCTTTACAGTGTGTTGGTATATTAGCAGATAATTTGTTTTGATCGTAGACGCGAAATGATCAAACTCGACAAGTCCCCCTCCAGTCATGCTTGTATATTTCCTGAAAATCGATTTTCACCAAGGTCTAATAGCTTTAGTCTTTAGTTTCTCTAAGACGGGTGCAGTTCACCAGAAAACTGTTGTTAGTCAACTTCAATGATTCAAGTAATCATAATTTTTAAACTTGTGAATCATAAATTGTCCCGATACTATAGCTTAAATTGATTTTAGTTTCAATTTTGTTTTTCAGCCCTACTTTCCCGAAGATATATTTTATATGCTCCAACGATGGTTCATTTCTACAGTGAAGCTAAGTTCAAAATGAGATTGGAAACGAATTTAGCCTAGGGATGGCAACTCACCCGAAATTTAAACTATCCGTCTCGACTCTGACCCGATCCGACATAATAAAAACATAATCCAATCATAATATTTTAATTAAAAAATCTGATTAAGCACGACTCGTCCCTAAAAAATAATAAATATATATAAATATGTCAGGTCGGGTTGGGGAATTTTCACCAAAAATCCGAACCCGCCCCGCCCCAACTTTATTTTTTTTCACAACCCGTCCCGCCCCAAACCTAATTTTTAATAAAAAAAATCCGTCCCTATCAGGTTGTGTCGAGACCCGACGGGGACGAGTTATTTTGCCATCCCTAATTTAGCCTCAACCTCTCAGTTTGATATTTGACATTGTTTAAGGTGAATCGATCGATTTTGAATTTCCAAGATCTTGTTTGATTAATGGGGTTTAGGTAAGAATCCATAAACAAAGAAGGAACTTGGAGTTCAAAGAATTTATGAAAAAAAAATTAAGTTATTTTTTACTTTTTAAACTTTAATTTAATAATAAAATTTTATCTGATACATATTAGAAAATAATGAAATGACTATCGATGATTGAAATGAGATATATACGGACATGACATGTCTATTTCATAAAATTATTTTTTATAATATGGTTTTTTAAAATACAAATTTGCATAAATAAATAAAAGAAACAACATTATTATACAAGTCTTGGCAAAAAAACAACAACATTATACAAGTAAGATTAGAATAACATATTTATTAGATGTCATCTTGATCTGAGCAAATATATTTAGACGGTTGGCATGCTTATTTTTATTATCTCGTATTCTCTTAAGCCATGGATTATAAACCCACTAGAAGCACTCTCATTCCTTCACCTAGAGTCTTTTCTTTTCCTCTACTCTAAATAGGATTAAAATTATATTTAAAATTTATAAAAAAAAATATGAAGATCTAGATTAATTAAACAAAGACTATTATAAGTTATAACGTTGATCCAGTCCAACTTATTTACTATTTTATAATAAAATAAAGGCTAAACTATAAAATAAGTGCTAAAACTATGTCTCTTTTTTGTAATAAGTGCCTAAAGTATTTTTTGTTTGAAATATGTGTCTAAATTTTCATTTTGGCTGAAATATGTGCCTAAACTTTCATTTTTTGGCTGAAATAGGTGCCTAAACTTTCATTTTTTTAGCTTGTTTTAAAGTCAATTTTGGCACCTACTTGGGCACCTATTTCAACAAAAAAATGAAACTTTATGCACATATTTCAGCCAAAAAGTACTTTAGGCACCTATTTCAGCCAAAATTAAACTTTAAGCACCTATTTCAGTAAAAATTACTTTAAACACCTATTAAAAAAAAAGAGGCGTGAACACTTATTTTGTAGTTAATCTTAAAATAAAATTGGAAATGTGATCACTCACCAGTCATATTATTTTTTAGTCTACTGAGATATGTAACCAAACACGCATGTTTTCTCTTAACTTGAAAATATACTCTAATAAATTAAACTTCTGTATGATAATTAAGATTTTAAAAGTCGATTAAATAGTAGAAATTGACGGAAAATAAAATTGGAAAATTACGTCGACAGCTGGGTTCAAACCTGCGCAGGGCAGTGCCCAACAGATTTCAAGTCTGTCTCCTTAACCACTCGACATATCGACTTTTTGTTGCGTTCTATAAATTAAATTGTATTTACCAAGTGTATTAAAACCTATATCTAAAATAATTTATAACAAAAATACTTTAATGAAGTAACGGAAGTTGATGAAATTACAGTTTAGGTGTCGCCCCTCCAATGTTATTATATTAGTCACGTGCCAATAAATAGTCAAAGCCAAATTGGATCACGTGTCCTATTTTTTTTCTCTCGCAGTGCGTAGGGTTAGGCCAAAGGGGTGCCTATGGAAAATTTATAACAGCTTACTTATATTTTTGAAGCTCGAACTTTTCCAAAAAAAATATTTTAATTTTTAAATTAAATCCACTGATAGAAATTAATCATTTCTAATATTTTTAAATATTTTTTATTTTTACAATCAGGTAATCACACGTGTTACAATATGATTAATTATTAAATTTATCGAATTAAATTAAAATCAAAACTAAATTGATATAATACATAAATAATGGGATCAAATGTGTAATTATACTAATTTTTAACCACCACATAAGCTTATCCGTTAATTTTAACTGCTAGCGACTTAATTGATATTATTTAAATAGTTAAGTAGTCTGAATGATAAAATTAAAAGATGAGTGGTTAAAGTAGAACTTACTTTATATTTTAGTGGTCATTTATGTAGTTTAACCTTTTATTTATACAGTTTTGGTTCATTGTTTCTTTATGAAGACGCAGGTAAATGAATCGAGCTTGAACGGATAAAGTTTTGTTTGTTTTCGTTTATTTATTTTTCAAGGTATTCATATTCCGTTTGTGTTCATTTAAATTTTTAATTTCATGGTCGTGTTAGTTTGTTTATTTTTAAGGTGTTCGTAAACATTATCTTTTATCGTTCACGAACATATTCGTGTATATGTTCGTCAAATAGTGAAAGTACATCAATAGTCCTTTAGCTTCTTAGGCTTCATAAGTTCAAAGTTCACTCCGTGCTCAATTTAGTTATTACCTTCACCAATATTTAAAATATAAAAGAATAATAATAATAATAATAATAATAATAATAGTAATAGAATAAGATGAAGGAGCTTAGAAAGAAGGTATAATGCCAGAAAATGCACTTAACTTTGGATTGCATAGTCATTTTTATTCTTACTATTTTTTGAAATAATTTAACCTTAATGTTTTATTTTAGATCAAAATAGCCATTTTACAGATAAAAATTATTATTAAACTGATGATAAACGACTTAAAATGATTTAACAGAACGACACGTCATAATAAAAATATTTTATATTTTATATAATTTTTGAAAATTATTTTTGCACATAATTTTTAAAATTATTTTTTGAATGATATATCATTATATAAAGTCAGTATATTTATCTATATACATTCTTAAACATAAACAAACTAAACAAATACAACGCACCTAACAATCTCTGAACCCCATCCTCCCTTATCAAACGGCGATTAACGTTAAAGTCCCGCCAAAGCAACGAACAGATATCGGTGCCGTCGACGAGTCACCGCCACTTGAGTAGTTGAAGCGGCGGTTTCACGCTACGTTAAGCACATTTCGATCTTCAATTCTTTTCTCCGAAAATGGATTTTTTTTCTCAAAAGGTTTAAATAAAAAATAGGTACACAAAACATGCATTTTTTGAACTTTAGGTGCCTAAAATTTCAAAAGTTATAATTTTAGATGTCTGGCCGTTAATAGGTGTTAAAAATTTTTTTAACCAATCAAACACGTAGTATATTTGGGGTACCTAAAATTTTAACTTTTAAAACTTTGGGTACTTATTTTAAAATAAAAATACTTTAGGCGCATAAAATTATAACTTTTGAAATTTTAAGTTCTTATTTTTATAAAAAAAACTTTAGACACCTAATTTAAAAAAAACACACTTTTAACATCTATTTTTTATTTAACCTTTTTCAAAATAATAAGAAGCTTCTTGGCAACGAACACGCCTCCGCGACGTTCCTCAGCTAACTAACCCAAACACACAGATAAAAAAACAAAATTCATTTTATTTTATTCTAAAAACGATAATGGTTTGAAATGCCCACCCTAATATCCTAAAGCACTGGCTTTTGCTCATATAAATAAGGAGAGAATCCGAAACTCCGGTCATCCGTTTCTCGTGAATTTGATCGCTCAATTCGTGTGAAGTGAATGCGTTTGTTTTCAAGGTATATTTCGATATTTTTTGTTGAAACATTTGTGGTTGTTTATTGATACATTAATGATGCCAATGAATGAAGCCAAAAAAGAAAAGAAATGAGGTCATTGAAGGATATTTTCTTTTTCATCTTTTAATTGCGCTTGTTTTTATCTTCGTTGTTGGATCTGACATAATTTAATTTCGGTCATTTTTCTGACTGATGATAATCCTTTATTTTTCTATGTATGCCGAGTAATGTCCTTTTTCTGTCCATTTCTGCTTGAATTTTTTGTCAATTTCATCGTTTTTGAACAGCAACGAGCTGTAAAAGAGAATAGTACCGATCTGGAAGATTCCCTAGCATATAAAAATATCAGGTTTTATTATTTCTTAGATTTTCTGTGTCTGTTTGGTTTCAGATATAATTCTGATCGTGATCTGGGACAGCTTGCAATGCCCGGTATATTATGTTTAATTTTACTGAATTTTGTTTGAAACCGAGATCAAAATGGTGACTGGACTGAATTTATGTTATTTTCTTTTCTGTTTTGGGTTTTTAACAATACCAGGAGAGTTAATTCCATTTGAAGAAAATGAGAAGATTAGCAAGAATGGGAGTTTGGAATTTGGGACGTCTGAAGACGAGAAAAGAAGGATGCGAGGGAGATCTCTGAAAAAGAAAGCGATAACTGCTTCGACGAAGCTAACTCATAGCCTAAGGAAGCGTAACAGACGTGTCGCTGATTGCAAATACACAGCAATTTCTATCGAAGATGTAAGGGATGCGGAGGAGGAAAAGGCTGTCAGAGCTTTTCGCCAGGCATTGCTTGCAAATGATCAGCTTCCTCCACGTTATGATGATTACCACACTTTGTTAAGGTAAACAACCAGGAGACTTTGAATTGCAGTTTTTGGAAGAAAGTTATGTTATTCATTTGCGTGGCCTAGCATTTACCATGTTGATAAGAGATGAGGTCATTCCATTGAACCAAACCTGTGTTGTTTTGAAATTTCCAATGATAGCTTGAATGACTTCATACTGATTGAATAGTGCTCCCTATCAATTGACTTTAAGAAGAATTTATTTATGTTTATTACTGAAAACAAGATTATCCAGTTCTCTAGTTTTCAAATTTTTCTAGTCTTTCCGTAGTGATTTTTAATTACTTTTGTTAAGCATCCGACCAAAATCTAATTGACAATAGGTGGAGGGTCCAACTTGAATATAAGACCCTTAAGAAGTCCCAAGACCTATTACATGAGTGATAATACCATTTAAGAGTCCCTTGACCTATAGCTTAATTGGGGCTTACAGCCTTTACATAGGGTTAGGCTGGAAGAACATAACATTCTCTTATACCATGTCAGACATGTAATCTGAAAACAATTGGTAATAGATGAAGGGTTCTACTTGAATGTAAGATGACAAACCCAAAGCGGATGACACCACTTAACAATTTCATCATATTTAATCTAGAAGGCAATATTTGGATTCTCTATTTAAGCATGACATATGTAAGAAATGTTTCTCAGCTTCTTAGAATGGTGGTCTAGTGCATGGTGTACCATATCAAGCTATCTTCAGTTTACTTATTTATTGAACTGCAACTGCTCCCTTTATTGAGTTTGGGAAGCGTACTATTTTTCATATCAAATTTTTAGCAGCAAGGATTCAAGAGTTGCATCTCTCTATACAAATGAATTATTTAAAAATCTACTGTCTAACTCGGAGAATCTATGAGTAGACTCTAATTCTAATAAAAAAAATAAGGTTTGTAACTTTGAACACTGTGTAGAATGCAAATTCTTCTGTTGGATTTGCTGTGATGCATGACATAACCGAGTCTGCTTTCTTGTGCTGATGACCCCACACTCAACCCTGGACTAGACTTTCATAAACAGTAGACATGGAAGTGGAAACTTAGCTCCACTTTTAATTATATTGAGAAAAAAAATACTTATTACATCCCTCCCCCCTAAAATATCCTAAATTCAAGAGCCTCCATTCAACCATGTTCATTCATTTAAAAAATCTGGATATTTTTTGCAGATTTTTGAAAGCAAGGAAGTTTGACGTTGATAAAACCATGCAGATGTGGGAAGATATGCTGAACTGGAGGAAAGAGTATGGAGTAGATACTATTATACAGGTAAAAGTGCTCCTCTTTACATCTTTAAAATTGGATTATCTGCACTTCTTATGATTAGATGATGGAGATATCACCTTTGTCTATCTTGTTGTTTATGATGGATGTGCTGTCTGTCTTTTCTGTTGGTATTAGTTTTGTGTTTCATAGTCGTAACATATGCTATGATGCACATTCAGGATTTTTTGTATGATGAATGCGAAGAAGTTCAGCAGTGTTACCCCCATGGTTACCATGGAGTGGACAAACAGGGTCACCCTGTTTATATTGAAAGAATTGGTAAAGTTGACCCTGCCAGGCTGATGAAGATCACTACAGTCGAAAGATTTTTAAAATATCATGTGCAGGAATTTGAGAAGGCTTTTTTGGAGAAGTTTCCTGCCTGTTCTATTGCTGCTCAGAGGCACATAGATCGTACGACGACAATTTTAGATGTCCAGGGGTTGGTTAGTGTTCATAAGTTACAGATCATATGCATTTCTTGCCATACCGTGTTTCACATTATTTCCTACTTATGCAGAACTGGATGAGGTTTGGTAAGGTTGCGCATGATCTCGTGATGCGCATGCAGAAAATTGATGGTGACAACTATCCTGAGGTGTCTTAATTGTTTAAATAAGCTGAATGAATATATATATATATATATATATATATATATATATATATGAGTTGTTTATGTATAAATTCCTCTATTGTTGCTTACATCTTCATTCTCTCCTCAGACTTTACATCAAATGTACATAGTTAATGCTGGAAGTGGATTCAAAGTACTGTGGAACACAGCAAAAGGCTTTCTTGATCCAAATACAACTGCAAAGATCCATGTACACTTATATTGAAATATTTGATCACGGAGAAATGTATATTGATGCATGCTTTTGTTTTGAAGACTGGTTTCAACTAATCAAGGACTGTTCTCTGATCTTACAGGTTCTCGGGAACAAATTCCATGACAAATTATTGGAGATAATTGATCCAAGGTTGCGTTTCTTTTGTATTACTAGTGTAATATCTTACTGCCGACTTTTTTTTTGTACTTTTCTATCAATTAACAGAATATCTTTGGTATTAACAGAGTATCTTTTCTGTTATTTCGAAATTGCATCATAAATTACATCTCGTTACAGATTTTTTATAGACTCTAGTATAGGACTTTTAGTACATTAAGGAGTCCCACTTAATAATAACTTCTAATTCTAATCTACTAGGGAGATAGACTTTAAGTAGAATATTAAATACTAATTTCACTTTGATTACAACACTAAGACTTTCTACGGATAACTCACACTCCCCCTCAAGCTGGAGAATATACATTGTATAATCCCAGCTTGAATAAGAACTTATCAAAAAGAGCTTTTGACAGAGCTTTCGTAAGAATGTCTGCCACTTGTTCTTCTGTAGGAACGTAAGTTAAAGAAGCTACTCCACTTGTAAGCTTTTCTGCAATAAAATGTCTGTCGATCTCAACATGTTTGGTTCTGTCATGTTGAATTGGATTTTTGGCAATCTGTATAGTAGACTGGTTATCACAAAACACTTCAAAATTCTCGTTTTGAACCGTTTCTAGCTCTTTTAGTAGCTTCATCAGCCAAATTCCTTCACATATCCCTAGAGCTAAAGCTCTGTATTCTGCTTCTGCACTACTCCTTGACACAACAGTTTGCTTTTTTCTCTTCCAAGTCACAAGATTCCCCCAAACAAAAGAACAGTAACCACTTGTTGACCTTCTATCAGTCAACTCACTTGCCCAGCTTGAGTCTGAATAAATTTTAACTGTTCTGTCGAGGGTCTTTTTGAACATTAAACCATGTCCTGGTGTACCCTTTAGATACCTTAGTATCCCTGTAGTTGCTTCCATGTGTTCTTGTCTCGGATTAGTCATGTGCTGACTGATATGTTCACAACAAAGGATATATCAGGTCAGGTAAGAGATAGATAAATCAATTTTCCAACTAATCTCTGAAAAAGTCCCTTGTCAGCCTTTGGACTAGACCCATCTTTGCTAAACTTTAAACCTGCGTCTATGGGAGTATCAGTTGGCTTACAGCCCAACATCCCTGCCTCTGGTTAATTAATAGACCTTTGCTCGATCTAGCCACCTCCATGCCTAGGAAATATCTAAGTTTTCCTAGATCCTTCATCTCGAATTCTTTGTTCAACAAAGATTTCAAGTGGCTTATTTCCTCTTCATCATCACCTGTCACAATTATATCATCCACACATACTATCAAAAGAACTTTTATGTTTTTGTAAGTTACCTTAGAAATTAAGGTATGACCTGCTAGAGACCGTTTGTATCCATTTTCCAGAATCACTCTAGTGAATCTATCGAACCAAGCTCTTGATGATTGTTTTAACCCATAAAGTGATCTGTCAAGCTTGCAAACTTTTCGCTTATTCTCTTCAGACTCTAAACCAGGAGGAATCTTCATATAGACTTCTTCTTCCAATTTCCCATTAAGAAATGCATTCTTAATGTCAAGTTGATGGAGTTTCCAGTCGCAATTAACAGCCAAACTCAAAAGAACTCTGACAATGTTCAATCTAGCTACCGGAGCAAAGGTTTCCTTGTAGTCTATTCCAAAGGTCTGTGTAAAACCCTTGGCCACCAATCTTGCTTTGTATCTGTGCACACTACCATCAGAATTGTATTTGATAGCAAACACCCATTTACATCCCACCGGTTTCTTGCCTTGTGAAAGATCAGTTATGGTCCAAGTACCATTTTTCTCTAGTGCTTTAATCTCCTCCTCAACAGCTTTCTTCCTCTTGGAGTCTCGTAAGGCTTTTTCAACAGTCTTGGGGATCTGTTCTTCATCTAGGCAAGCTGTAAAGGCTTTAAAGGAGGGCATCAGATTGCTATAAGCAACATATCTTTGAATAGGATGCTTTGTACACTATCTTACCCCTTTTCTTTTAGCAATAGGCAGAACCTCAGGTTCAAGTAAATGAGGAGGAATTTCAACAACATCATTACCTCCATTATCCTTAGAGGCAGTTGGATTGAAGTCCAATTCTCGGCAGGTGTTAGATTGCAACACAGTCTCTGAAATGGCTTTTTTCCTTCTGGTATATACCTGCAACTGGTTAGTAGGCTGAACAGTAGATTTAGGTGAAGTATGAGGAGCTATAGGAGTAATATTAGGTGAAGTAGGTAGAGGTGGAGTGTTAGAAACAGGGGTATCTGGTTTAAAAAAATTATGAGGCTCAAAAAACAAAGGGGCAGTAGGTATAGAAGGCAAAAAAGAAGAAGGAACCTGACTGTTAGGAGGCTGAAATCATCCCAACACTCCCCCTGAGTTGCAGCCTTAGAAAAATAAGGTACCTGTTCAAAAATTGTGAGATCCAAGGAAATAAAAAACTTACGAGAAGGAGGATGATAACATTTGTAGCCCTTTTTAAGTGAAGAATATCCAACTAAAACACACTTTAATGCCCTAGGATCTAGTTTTGAATTTGAGGGATCTGTAGATTTCAGAAAAACAGTGCAACCAAATACCTTTAAGGGAAGATTAGAAGACATAGGTTTAAAATTAGGATAATTTTCCAAGAAAACATCACCAGGGGTTCGAAAAAACAAGACTTTGCTAGGCATTCTATTGATAAGATATGTGGCTGTCAACAATGCTTCACCCAACAAGTATTTTGGAACATCATTAGTGAATAGTAAGGCTCGGGTAACCTCTAGCAAATGTCTATTTTTACGTTCTAAAATCCTATTTTGTTGTGGGGTATCTACACAAGAACTAATATGTATAACCCCTTTAGTTCTAAAAAAAATCTCCCAAGGCAGTAGTGAAATACTCTCCCCCATTGTCAGATTTAAACATTTGTATTTTGTTGTCAAACTGAGTAACCACCATTTCATAAAATCTTTTAAAGACAGAAGCAACCTCAGATTTGTCTTTTAGAAGGTAGGTCCAAGTAATTCTGCTATGGTCATCAATAAATGTCACAAACCACCTACTCCCTGTAATATTCTTCACTCGAGAATGACCTCAAACATCACTGTGAATCAATGTAAAGGGTTTAGAAGGTTTATAAATAGATGGTAAGTATAAAGATTTAGTCTGTTTTGCAAGAGGACAAATATGGCATTTAAAAGAATTGGGATTTTTATTAACAAACAAATCAAGAAACAACTTTCGAAGGTAATAAAAATTGGGGTGGCCTAACTAAAATGCCATAACATTACCAATATCAACTTGTCCTAAAGAAGTAAAGCAGGAAGGAGAATGTGAAATATTTGATTGATGCTTGCCATGAAGGACATAGAGACCATGTTTCAAGCTAGCACTACCAATCATCTTCCTCGAATCCAGTGCCTGCAAAAAACATGTAGAAGCAGTAAACGTTAAGGAGCAGTTCAAGTCTTTAGAAAGTTTGCTCACTGATATTAGATTGCAGGCAAGGTTAGGCACGAACAAGACATTCTTAAGCACCAAATCACCATCCAAGTAAACAGAACCTGTCCCTTTGATAGGAGATAAAGAACCATTGGCAGTTCTAATGGAAGCTGTAGAAGAAGAATGTTCAAATTCAAAGAATAAAGCCCTGTTACCAGTCATGTGGTCCGAGGCCCCAGAATCAATGGTCCAATTTGGTGCAGTCTGGGTAGAAACAAGAGCAGTAGGTAAAAGGGATCCTTATTACCTTCAGTCTCTAGAAGTGCCAGATTTCATTTACCAGGGGTATTAAACGTGCTAAACAACTTGTGAAGCTCATCCAATTGCTGTTTAGTGAAGCCACTAGATTCAACTGTAATTGCTGGTACCTCGGACAAATCTGCCAAACCAACAACATTCTTTGTTGTAAACTGCATCTCACTTGAAGTTGAAC
The DNA here is from genome assembly GCA_019671005.1 of Hibiscus mutabilis. NCBI lineage: Eukaryota > Viridiplantae > Streptophyta > Magnoliopsida > Malvales > Malvaceae > Hibiscus > Hibiscus mutabilis. The sequence continues at coordinate 42,892,093 of CM033724.1, read as the reverse complement.
AATTCTCCATGAAAGTTGGCTTGAAGGATCGAAGTTAGATTGATACCATGTCAATTAACTGAATATATTTTCTGTTATTTCGAAATTGCATCATAAATTACATCTCGTTACAGACTTTTTATAGACTCTAGTATAGGACTTTTAGTACATTAAGTAGTCCTACTTAATAATAATTTCTAATTCTAATCTACTAGGGAGATAGACTTTAAGTAGAATATTAAATACTAATTTCACTTTGATTACAACACTAAGACTTTCTACGGATAACTAACATTTTCTAACTAGACTTGTTTGTGGAAAATCTCCCAAGCAGCCAATTGCCAGAGTTTCTTGGTGGAATTTGCTCATGCCCTAATGATGGCGGCTGTCTTAGATCTGATAAGGGACACTGGAATAACCCAGAAATAATGAAGGTAGGATCTTTGACAGAATTCAAAGGAAAATGAATAACTAATCGTAGCATTTAGTAGCACTCCTCTCTATTCGGACGTGATGATGTCTGAGAAATGCGGTAATTATTCGTGTATGCCCTAAACTAAATTTCATTTCCGGTATTCTTCTTGCAGTTGGTACACTCAGGAGATGCCTTGTACTTGAAGAAAACAGAAAGTTCTCCTGAGAATGACAGTTTGCAAGTCCAGCTTTTGTCTACTAAGGTTCTTCTCACTAACTTTTAAATTTAATCCAGTTCTCTTTGTCTGCTAGCAGTTTATCCTTATGTAGCTATGCATCATGTTCCATGTTAATTGGTTGTTTTGGTAGGTTGCAAGTAATGAAAGATCTTATGCTTCTGATGCGAGGCCAGATACCTTAGATTTCATGCAGTTAGTGTCACACTCTAACGAAGTAATTATCTCTGCCCCATCTTTCTGGCTGCTCTTATAAGCTTGGTTATGAATTTATTCATTAGACTTTGTAATCCTTGTTTCTTTTTGTTCTACATTGCAAAAAATATTATTTTAAGATTTACTGATCCTTCTGCCAGGAAAGGATGAGAGGTCATAACTCTTTGTATGTGATTAGCAAACCAGAAAATGTTGCAAGAATGGAAGCTAGTTCAACAAGTGAGTAATCACTCAGTGAGCCTAATTGAACATCATATTTGTGCTTCAGCTGTTGATTTATATCATCATCATATCATTCAACCTGGTATCAGTGCATGTTGTGGTAGTTTTCTAACATGTCTTAATATAGTTGTTCCAGCTATATATAGTAAATACCAACATTTGGACAAGAATGGGGCCATTAAAGCATAACTAATAACAATAATTATCTTTTGAAGGTACAGGAAAAATCATGTCCAGTCCACGCTATTAATACATGAAAGGTGGTAGTTGTGTTTGGTTTCTTTGTCTATGCTAGGTTTGGGCTTCAATGCCCAATCAAATTTTAAAGTGTGACTAGTGATTATTTAACAGATGTAATTGCTAACATCATAGTAAATAACTTTCATATAGACCAGTAAAGTCAGCATAAGGTAAAAGTAGTAGTTCTAACATATGCTACCATGTGTAGGACAAACATCCGTAATTAGCAAGGCTTGATTATGATATGGAAACCTGTAATATCTATAATTTTCACTGTCCATTATAGTTTTGTACTTGTGTAGTTGTATTCAATCAGCATGTCAAGTTTTGACTCTTTGAAGACTTTTAATGCTGCTGATTTCTCGTTATTGCATAAGACCATTATCTCCTCTCTCTCAGCACTAAAACAACTTAATGGCAATACTAATTTTTTCTCATATATGCTAACTTTGCCAGCTTCATTTTGTGCTGTTTTCAGATGATATAACTAGTGACGCCACTCTCAGAAATGCGGGAAAGAAGCTTGTTCACCATGTAGCAAGTTTTTTTACTCACTTCGTACTCAAATTGCTAGCATTTTTATATTTCTTAGTCCCTGGACTGGGAAGGCTTCTGGAAGCACAAGATTCAAAACAACAAACAGAAAACCAGGCAAATTGCCAGATGACATGTTATGGGTTTATAGAAAATGGAATTTTGACAGAAGCAGAAGGGGACTCACTCCATCCATGTTTGCAGAGGCTACAAATTTTAGAAACTTTGGTAACTGAGCTTTATAACAAACCTGGAACCATTCCTCCTGAAAAAGAGGACATGCTTCTTGAGTCATTGAACCGTATTAAATCTATCGAACAAGATTTACAGAAAACAAAGAAAGTATGATCTCTTTATGGTTTCTACAATTCTTATTGCAACCAGTTTTCTGCCTTCGTATTTTCTGGTGACTGAACACTGACTTATTTTTGGTAGGCATTATTTACAACTGCATCGAAACAAGTAGAACTTGCTGAGTCGTTGGAGCATTTGAAGGAGAGAGACTTATCTGTAAGTTCCTAATTTCTTGGGAAAGAAATGGTAATTTTCATTAGGAAGATAAGAATGACTGTGTTTGAATTGTTCCCCTAAATGCCGCCTTTCTAGATGGCACGATGGACATTTGAACCAGTTTGTAATTAAAAACAAAGCACATGGGAAGTGGACACTCATCTCATAATATGATCATATATATATATATACATCAAATCAGACGGCATGTTCTGATGGTATTGGGTATGACATTAACAGGGGAAATTTTCATGTTGGTGAAGAAACTACAAACATTTGTACGTAGGAAGATGAATTTGCTTGCTGCTGGAGGTTGCCTAGCCAATATGCTATCTGGTTTTGTCTCTCAACAATGTTACAAGCATAACGGCAGGATCCGGGTATCTGTCTCTCAATCAGGTTGACTAAACTAACTCTTTTACATCAGTCTCGCTTCTTCTATCCTATTTTGAACATCCAAGTCTCATCTCCGTTTTGGTTTTGTTTCTGGGTGGCCTTCGAATTGGCAGTCGAGGTTAGTGCAAGACAGTTGCGAGATGTAAACTAAAGAGGAGGTAAGGTTATGTATCTAAAGTAGATGCTTTCTGATTTTTAATTTATACAGAAACTTGGAATAAATGTGGATGGTGCAAATTGTAATGGAAGAATAATAGACAATTAAAGCAATGAATTTTAAAACGAAACGTGAAGACATTTTTACTGTAATATATTTTAGGCACAAAATTAAGGAGTATTATTTGTAAAATGGCTTTATTATAAATCAGGTATAGTTTCAAATTGTTAAAGTTTTATTTTGGATTAAAAGTAGTACTTAAACTGTCAACAATCTCTAGACCAAGTGGTTAAAAATTCTCAGTTGACAGTTGACACATTCTTTTCCCCTAAGTTGTTGGTTCTAGACCTATTATGAACAAATTTCTCCTACCCCCTTCCTCTAGACTGTGGGTTCTAGACTCATTACGAGCAAATTTTTCTCCCCTCCCGTGGGTAAAAATTGTTAAAAAAAATAGTACTTAAACTACAATTTGTTGTCAACAGGAAAAACAATGTCAACCAACAAGAGCTCTCCCTATGAGGCCCATTAATCGAAAAAATCAAATTATTTGAAATTTGAGTTATAAAATAAAACTTAGAATAATTTGAAACTTTTAGTAATTAGTGGATCAGTTTTCAAGTTCAAGTCAAGTGTCTCAATTATATATGACATATATCTATATATGACGTATAAAGAAATATACATATATATTGTATATGATTATAGGAAATCATTTAAACCGAAACTAATGAGTACTATAACATTATAAATGTTTACAATTAAATTTAAACAGAAACTTGAACTTGACTCGAATTTTATAAACTCGACTCAATTTGAAAATTTTTCAAATAAAATTTGAGTTATAAAATAAGGCTCTTCAACTCGACTAACTAAAAAAATTTTAACTCGACTCGATTGAATATCCGCCCCTAATTCTCACTCAATTTTAAATGAAAATAAATATAATCTTATTGGGTATGCAAACAGACTCTATGAGGCCTATTAATTTAGGTTGGACCTCAATTACAAGAATTGAAGACTCGATCTATGTATTTACGTATTTAACAACGGAAAATCAAAATTTTACTGAACCACCTCCCTTCCCTTAATCTAACGCTCTCATTATTTTTCATTCAGCTTAATTGCCGAATAATCGCTTAAACTATATTTTTTTTCAATTAGATGTTTGAATTATTTTTTAGGCCAGATAAATATCTAACGTTTTATTTCGTAATTCAAATAAGATTTTTCCGTCAACGTCGTTTATCTTTTTTCGTTATCCAATTATGTAGACATGTGGCATTTGTTTTAATTTTCTTTATTTTTTATTTCAAAAAATATAAAATCGTTTAATTTTCTTAAAAAAACACCCAAAAACTTTAAAATCTCAAAATAACCCTAAATCCTCAAATCTCTCTTCTTCGACCGCCGATTCAACCATCATCGGTTACCCTTTCGTTTATCGAACCCCTACAACGGTGGGTTCGCAATGGTGGTCGAGATGACAAGGGGGTTTGAGATTAATGGTTTAAGATTTTGGCTATTGGAGATTTTGAGAATTTAAAGATTTAAGACGGTGACAAAGGGTGGCCAACCAATGAGCTTCAACGACGAAAGAGGTGTGTGGATGGCGGTCGACGGTGGCTGAACATTGGGGATTGAAGATTTAAAAAATTTGTGAATGTTTTTAAAGAATATTAAAATTTTGTGATTTTTTAAAAAATGATTATAATTTTTTAAAAAAATATTAAAAAAGTAATAAATATGTCACGTGTCTCATTTTCATTAGATAATGGTCATGATAAAAAACGTTATATGAATTACGAAATGAAACTTTAAATACTAATTTAGTCCAAAAAATAATTCAGACAACTAACTGAAAAATGAACATTTATTTGACGGTTAAGGTTTTTCATTTCTTCATTAAGAAAATGTCATACTCATACCCAAAGCCAACATGAAACCCGAGAAAATATATTCTCTTTAACGCACCAAATTCAAGGCCCGGCAACGGCAAAAAGTAGTCTCCGACGACTTAGCAGCCAAAACAACACTTCAGTGCCCTCGTAAGATGGACAAGAACCCTGTGAAGCAGGGTACGACACTTAAAGGTTGTTACCCGTACCTGATACGTCCCCGGGACGAGTATAGATTGAGTACAACTGGGTACGTACCGAGGACGTCTCATATTTACGGGGTACAGCAGTAAATTACTTGGTGTTGTACTCATTTTTGGTCCGGGTCAGACCCATTTATTATTTAAACCCAAACCACTACAAACACAATACCCAAAACCCAAAATACCCCAAGCCTATTACATCCAATACCCAATATCATATTTAACCCAAATACCATTAATTAAAATAAACCCATATTAACCCTAAATATCCTAAAATACCCAAATACCCGTAGCTCTAAATTATCGAACCCTAGCACCTATCCCACTTGCAGCCTACGCTGGCCGTCGCCCACGCCGCCAAGCCGCACTCCACCGCCCAACTCAGAAAAACAAGAAAAAAATAAGATCTAAAAAGCAAGCAAGTTGCATTCAAGTTGTAATATTTTTATGTTTTTTCGGGTATAAAAACCCATGAGGGGGTTTCGGTTCGAGGAGAAAAAAAGAGAGAGAGGCTCGTTTTTTTCAGATTCGAATATATGTAAGGGAGATTTTGGGAGTTTTTGAGTTTGAATATATATATAAAAGATGGTTTTTTAGTTTGAAAAAAGGGGTTTAATATTACCATTCGAATACAAAAAAACACCATATTTGATTCGAAAAGGTAAAAAAATAAAATAAATATTTCGTTTTCTTTTTTAGATCTACTTACCTAGGATCGTTTTTGGTAAAATCCAACATCGGATTTGAACTCAGCGTGTCGAGGAGAGTCGGAAAGTAGCAACCTTTCACCTCTCCGACCGTCGGCGACGGCGGCGACCACCGCTGATCGGCGGTCTACGGCGGACGAAGGGAAGCCGGCGACTTGAACTGTAGAGGCCAAGAAGAGCTTGAGAGCAAAGCTCTCTGTTTCAAAATTAAATTGACCAAATGGTTTATTTTTTGTTTATTTTAACTTATATACTAGTGTTAAAAAATAGGATAATTGCATACTTGATCCCTCCGCCCCTACCTATTTTACACTTTGGGTCTGCCGTATGGGTTATTTACAACCCAGGTCCCTGAGCTTTTAAAACTCTTTTTAATTTGATCACCAAAATTCATTTTAATCCGACTTCAATGGGTAAATTACCCATTTTGTATCAACCTCGACTCAGATATCACCTTTGGGCCTCAAGCCCAAACCATTACCATAAAATTTTGACCTAGTTTAGCCCAATCCACAAATCCATTATGAAAATCCATTTAATTACAACCCAATAAAACATAATAAATATTTGAAAACATGTCCAGTGGAGATCCCTTTTAAAATTTCATTATAAACCTTTGACTCGATCGTTTGAAAATCCAATTACAAATTACAAAATACAATAGGCTCCTACGAATACATAGCCCAATGACCTAAATACTGTACTCTGATGAAACGATGCCCTAGAATCCTTCCTTGATATTGCTCCTCCAAGAACAAGCCAAACCTACTAACCTACGAACGGAAACAACGATTTCGAACGTTGAGCTAACAAAGCTCAGTGGATACACCGCCACTCAACCATGCTTCATGCAAATCATAAATAAAGCAATGCAACATGAATGATATCATGGCAAGATAACAATGACGCAACCATAACCGTCTAAACACATAGCATTATGAATGTATGATTACGCACACAGCTCATACAAGAACCTCATACACCTACCTAGCATTACACAGATAACACCAACAACATTAAGTGAGGTTCGCGTCCACAAAGCATCAGAATCCTACACTTGAGTGAGGCCCGCATCCACATAGCATCGGGATCCTACACTACGAGTAAGGCCCGCGTCCACATAGCATCGGGATCATATACTCAAGGGGATGAGGCCCGCGTCCACATAACATCGGGATCCTACATCCATGCTTGGGATCTCTCATCAAGAATCTTCGAATGAGGCCTGCGTCCACCTAGCATCGGGATCCAACATTCGGGAAGTCTTCAAGGTGTTGCAACACACTTAGGGTATCCAATCCCAACAACAAGGGATGACTCGACTATCTAGGTGTCCCATTAGCACACAGCAAGGGCCCTAGTAACCACACAGCTCTAAACCTCGACACAATGGTCTTACCGCACACAGCTCTAACACCTTTACCATAGCATGGTTATTATCTGTTATTATATCATCCCATTGAACTATCTATTCATTAACATGTTTATAAAGTACACATTAGCCACTCTCATTAATTTATTTCATTATTCAATAAGACTCAGCCTTATAGGCGTCCTACAAGTTATTAGCCGATAATTTATTTCACACACAACAATGGCCTAGATTACCACACAGCATCAACGATCCACCTAGGATCTCTATGGGTTCCATCACATACAGTTTACCCAATATTTACCATGTTATTAGCCTATTATTCTCATCCGGGGTTAAAATCTCCATTTTTCAATTTTAATGTTCATTTTACACCTTAACGGACCCCTATGGCCCTTTGCCTCGAATTATAGAACCCCTGAACATAAACTCAACTTTCTTGGGCATAACGCCTAGCGAGTATCGATACTCCAAGGTGAGTATCGGTACTGCCCTCTGGGTATCGATACTCCCCCATGAGTACCGATACACTAAACATGTTTGAAAGGAATATACTCCAAGCCGTACCGATACGCTACGTGCCGTACCGGTACGCTAAGCCTTACCCAGGTAATGTAACAGTGGGTACCGATACGCCCCCTTGCATACCGGTATGCCAAAGCACTACTAGAATCCTTATCTTGCAAAGGGTACCGATACACGAGGAGGAGCATCGGTACGCCCCTCACAACTTTTCCCCTAACTTACAAAGGAGTACCGGTACACAGCCACCCCGTACCGATACTCGAGCCCAGATTTCAAAACCTGGAGCTCGGGATTTCACCAATCCCACCCTTAACCTCTATGGTTAAGTCCCAAATCGGTCCTACAAGTTATTGTGAAGGTATTAAGTGGGTTTCTACCAATTTTAAGCCTTAGCAACATCGAATCTCCATTTTACCATTAAAGGGTCAACCAGAGCTTATCAAACCATAAACACCAAAACCATGCACAAAGCCTAATTTTATGAGTTGTAGGAAACGATAGGAGTTAGTAGTGTACTAACCTCGAATTAGAGCTGAGGGAGAAGCCTTCAAAGACTCATTCTCGTTTATCCACACTAACCCCACAAAAACCTCAATCTCTACCATTTTAGCTCATCTTCACCTTGGTGTGTAGATCCTTTGCTGCTCATCAAACTTTCCTCCATTGTCAAAACGTGATCCTCTCTCAAACACTCAAAGATTACACCTTTCACTTCAAACTTGGGTGGAAGATAGATATAAGAAAAAGGAAGAAGACAAGGGTAACTTCACCTTCCCACTTTTCTACAGAAAATAAAGCCCCCCATCAGCTCACCTTGTCTCTAATTATGCTTTTACCCATTTACCCTTCTTACTTTCTTCCTAGCCCATCAACAACCCAACAACACAAGCCCAAAAGCTTTCCTTCAAGCCCAGAAAGGCTCTTAAGGCCCAATATCTCGGCCCAAACACGAAGTCCATGCCTCGGGTTAACCTGACTCTCAGAATCCAGAATTCGGGTCGTTATAACTCTCCCATTCTTAAAGAAAATTTCGTCCTCGAAATTTATATGGATGCAAGAGATATGTAACCAAAACAAACCTAACCACTTCACTATTCAAACAGGATCACCTCGATTAGGAAGAGTTTCCCCCTTAATCTACCTTAAATAGAACCATAGCATTAAACCACACGCTCTCCACACTTTCTTCAAAATTTTCCACAACTCTTTTCAGCAACCAACGACACTTACGATGAACCTCTAAGCATGGTAACACCACCAACATCGAGCCACGTTGTTCAAACACCAACTTAAAAACTCATCTTCAAGGGATTATACCTCGGTTAACCAACCATTTTACCAACATCCGTCAGCCAAAACTAAGCTTAGACTTTATCTACATCTAAAACACTGCACTACATCCACAAAACATTGTTAGGAACGCATCACGCCTAACAACCATATCCCGGTCAAAACACTAAAGGACAAGCAGAGCCCTAACAATCGGTTATTAACATCCATCTACCTTGCACTAACAACTCCTTTCTCCAGACTTGACCCACCAAGTCAGAACTTAAAACTTTGCTTTATCCAAACTTGCTTTCAACATGATCGAAACTACTTACGGTTCAACTACTTGGTTCTGAGAGATAGCCACCGCCACATACGGACTCGCACAAGCAATCCAAAACTAACCATTCTATTTGTGAATATTTAAACCCCTTTTTCTAACCCTTGACTCAGTCCAAACAATCAGACGCGAAGAGCCATCTAACTATCCTCAAAGATCTCCAACTAGCTCGTCTAAAAACATTTTTTTGCACCACAATCATTCGGTTACCCGCAATACATCTATTGATCCACTTTTCTGTTGTGCTACTCTAATAACTTCCACCATGATTGTCTTAACCGATACTAACTTTGGTCGAACTCAATTGGGCAATTTTCTAACTCCCCGAGATCTACCTCAACAGGTGTACAAGCCAAACAACTATCATTGCATTTTGCCCTTAAGACCTCAACCATTTTCATCACAACCTTTATTTACCCTTTCCTACGATACCTTACTCCGATAAACAACACGCGAAGCTCTCACCTTCTATGGCCACAACAAAGTCACCAAACTCTAGCGAAATCGGCAACGGTCTCCTACCGATACACTACGGTTCAACACATCCAAAACCATCATACAAGCTATTCTCACGCAGACGCGATCTCGATGAAGCGCTTAGAAACAACACCCAATCGATTGCTTGCACAAGTGTGCCTCCAACAAAGAGTTCGCTAAGTATCATACCACAGGCGATGGAAACTAACAACGAACTCAACCTTACCTTTACCACAATTCTAAACCACAATCAATCGGTAAGATTGCTTGTTCACCAAATGTACCTCTATACCCTCAAAACACCCACAACCCTAAGACTAGGAACTCTCAACCCTTGCATCTACAACGCAAGCTAAGAACATCTTGCAACATCCATAATCTTCCTCGAGCTAGCACTACGGAGCACAACATCCACTCTAGAGAGGTTAAGATTCTTCTCATCTAACACTAACAGCTAGATTCTAGCAGTCTAAAACTTCTCGACTTTTCACTCACATCATATGACACTCATGCACTCTCAACAACCGTCTACGATAAAACCTTATCTAGAAAAGGATGCAATTCTATTTACCCTCTAAAGCAACAACAAACCTAAATTTACCAAGTTGCACCTCACAAGAACCGGTCTATTGCACAATCGAAGAGCTAAACGGCTAACACAATAGCTGAAACCAACACAAAACTTAATTACCTGACATATCCTCGATCGCAACGTTGTCAACTCTAATTTGTGCAGCAGACTGCCTAGAAACACCTCTCGCGCCAAATCTAGCAGTGGATCTCACATGACCTCTACCCCGATGACCTGACGGTGTCTTAGCCCCGTCGCCTCTAGCAAAACTCTAATCATACTGGGAAGCAGCCAACTTCTGAAACTGATCTGATGTATTATTATCCACAACTGGGTAGTCCCTTGCTATATGTCCTGGTGCCCGGCACTGATAGCAACCCTCCGAAGCAAAAGCATACTCTAAGGTGATATCGGCCAAAATGCTCGCATGCCGATGGAATCGATACTCCAACAGATCCATCAATACTCCCTTTCGGAGTAGGAAACGAAGAGCCTCCAAGAACCCTCGATCTAGATCCCAAATTGACTATCGGTAATTGATCCAAAGTAACTCTCTTCAAACTCTTCAAAGCACAAAACCTCTCGTGCAGATAGGGAGATGAATCCAAGATATCCTGGGCCTCCACATCATGACCTCTAGAATCTTCGAACCAATTAGATGCTGAACTCTGAAGTCACTCAAGTGCCTTCGCACTATTGGCTAACTCGGAGAATATCCTAAGCGGACTCACTGTCACATGCAACAGAAGATCAACATTCAAGCCTTGTCTAAACCTCTGGCACCTCAACTCTTTCGTGACAACAACTCTGGGGTATAACGGCTCAAATGCAAAAACTCTTGCTCATAAGCAAACACCGTTTGATCTTCTTGAACCAGATGCAGAAATTGGTCCTCACCTCATCCATGTGTACCTTACTGGTGTATCTCTTCCGAAACTCATCCATAAAGATATCTTGTATTGGGAGCACAGGTTGCAGACCCGACTCTACCGTCTCTTACCATTCGTATGCATTACCCTTAAGAAAAGATGATATAGTCGAGATTCCCTCAAGACTATTCCACGTCATCCTCGGATCCTTCTGAGTGTTTCTTAACCATTAATCCGATCGATCAGGTCATCATTTCTCAACCCCTTTTTCTATACTTAGATTCATAATAATAATGCTCCTCCATTTAAAGAAACATGGCTCCTTTCACGACTCTCCTTGGTCAATCTCGCGCCGTCGACCCAACTGGTCTGAACTACATTCAGAAGATGGTAGTTTGTCTTTCTTATTATCTTGGGTTTGGTTCCCCCAAAACCTCGAAGCTTTCAACACTACACTTGTCATCTCAAGCTGGCTCATGATCGGATAACAACCGGTGGCCAAGATCATATCAACTCATTTAGGAGACAACTCTATTGTATCTGTCAACCACGCATTCTCAAGCTTTACTCAAGCATCGCTTGCACAAAACTCACGATGTCCTTCCGACCACTACTATAAATAACCGCAACAAGCATACCTTGCTCGAGATCTCAGGGAATTTAACCTACTAAGATTGTACTTGAGACCTCACAACCATCATGTACTTCTCTACATTAGACGAAAACGCATATCCTCTAGGCGTGCTACATCCCCATCACATGGTACCCACCATTGAGGCCCACTTACTACGAATGATAGGTTCCCCGATCGACACTCTACCATGGGTCAATCAAAAGCGAATCCTCTTATCTGTTCCATAAGGGTCGTCTACCAACACGCAAAATCTTACCACAGAAGGTTCTTTCTATTAACTCAAGACTTCAAGGTAACTTACAACACATAACCATGATTACTTCTCAAGCGATGGGAGAGGGGTACACTCTCAACTCCTCCATTCCTTCATAAACCCAAGTTTAACATCTGAGATAACTCCAATCTCATAATCATCCTCAAATAAATCAACCATCATCATGGCCCTCACGACCACGATCAAATCCATCTTAATGTCGTAACCAGCGACACACGCCAACATAAGACACACCATCCAGATTCTAGTCTTGAAAGAGTACAACTTAGACACACGGGCTCGTATTCACTAGACACCTATTCCCGACTCCTAACCATCCCGAGGTTTTCCTAAAACCGGTAAAACCTAGGCTCTGATACCAAATGTAACAGCCTTAACCCGTATATCACCTTTGGCCCTCAAGCCCAAACTATTACCATAAAATTTTGACCTAGTTTAGCCCAATCCACAAATCCATTATGAAAATCCATTTAATTACAACCTAATAAAACATAATAAATATTTGAAAACATGTACAGTGGAGCTCCCTTTTAAAATTTCATTATAAACCTTTGACTCGATCTTTTGAAAATCCAATTACAAATTACAAAATACAATAGGCTCCTAAGAATATATAGCCCAATGACCTAAATACTGTACTCTGATGAAACGATGCGCTGGAATCCTTCCTTGATGGTGCTTCTCCAAGAATAAGCCAAACCTACTAACCTGCGAACGAAAACAACAATTCCGAACGCTGAGCTAACAAAGCTCAGTGGATATGCCGCCACTCAACCATGCTTCATGCAAATCATAAATAAAGCAATGCAACATGAATGATATCATGGAAAGATAACAATGGCGTTACCATAACCGCCTAAACACATAGCATTATGGATGTATGATTACGCACACAGCTCATACAAGAACCTTATACACCTACCTAGCATCACACAGATAACACCTACAACATTAAGTAAGGTCTGCGTCTATAAAGCATCAAAATCCTACACTTGAGTGAGGCCCGCGTCCACATAGCATCGGGATCCTACACTACGAGTAAGGCCCGCATCCACATAGCATCAGGATCTTACATCCATGCTTGGGATCTCCCATCAAGCATCTTCGAATGAGGCCCACGTCCACCTAGCATCGGGATCTAATATTCGAGAAGTCTTCAAGGTGTTGCAACACACTTAGGGTATCCAATCCCAACAACAAGGGATGAATCGACTATCTAGGAGTCATATCAGCACACATCAAGGACCCTAGTAACCACACAGCTCTAAACCTCGACACAAGGGTCTTACCGCACACAGCTCTAACACCTTTGCCATAGCCTTATGGTTATTATCTGTTATTATATCATCCCGTTGAACTATCTATTCATTAACATGTTTATAAAATACACATTAGCCACTATCATTAATTTATTTCATTATTCAATAAGACTCAACCTTATAGGCGTCCCTTTTTTGCACACAGCAAGGGCCTAGATTACAACACATCATCAACGATCCACCTAGGATCTCTATGGGTTCCATCACATACAGTTTACCCGATATTTACCACGTTACTAACCCATTATTCTCATCCGGGGTTAAAATCTCCATTTCTCAGTTTTAATGTGCATTTTACACCTTAACGGACCCATATGGCCCTTTGCCTCGAATTATAGAACCCCTGAACATAAACTAAACTTTCTTGGGCAGAACGCCCAGCGAGTATCGATACTCTAAGGTGAGTATCAGCACTACCCTATGGGTATCGATACTCCCCCATAAGCGCCGATACACTAAACAGGTTCAAAAAATAGACTCTAAGCCGTACCGATACGCTACGTGCCATACCGGTACGCCTCAATAGTACCAAGATCGCCTTGTACTGATCCCTAACCGTACTGATACTCATACCTTGCGTACCGGTACTCTAAGCCCTACCCAGGCAATATAACAATGGGTATCGATATGTCTCATTGCGTACCGGTACGCCAAAGCACTACTGGAATCCTTATCTTGCAAGGGGTACCGATACACGAAGAGGAGTACTGGTACGCCTCTCACAACTTTTCCACCAACTTATAAAGGAGTACCGGTACACAGCCACCCCGTACCGGTACTCGAGCCCAGATTTCAAAACCTGGAGCTTGGGATTTCACCAATCCCACCCTTAACCTCTATGGTTAAGTCCTAAATCGGTCCTACAATTTATTGTGAAGGTATTAAGTGGGTTTCTACAAATTTTAAACATCGAATCTCCATTTTACCATTAAAGGGTCAACCAAAGCTTATCAAACCATAAACACCAAAACCATGCACAAAGCCTAATTTTATAAGTTGCAAGAAACGATAGGAGTTAGTAGTGTACTAACCTCGAATTAGAGCTAAGGGAGAAGCCTTCAAAGACTCATTCATGTTCATCCACACTAACCCCACCAAAACCTCAATCTCCACCATTTTAGCTCATCTTCACCTTGGTGTATAGATCATTTGCTGCTCATCAAACTTTCCTCCATCGTCAAAACATGATCCTCTCTCAAACACTCAAAGATTACACCTTTCACTTCAAACTTGGGTGGAAGATAGATATAAGAAAAAGGAAGAAGACAAGGGGACAAGGGTGACTTCACCCTCCCACTTTTCTGCAGAAAATAAAGCCCCCGCATCAGCTCACCTTGTCTCTAATTATGCTTTTACCTATTTACCCTTCTCACTTCCTTCCTAGCCCATCAACAACCCAACAACACAAGCCCAAAAGCTTTCCTTCAAGCCCAACAAGGCTCTTAAGGCCCAATACCTCGACCCAAACGCGAAGCCCATGCCTCGGGTTAACCCGACTCCCAGAATCCAGAATTCGGGTCGTTACACATTTCACCCCTCCGTTTTTTTTTTAATTTGCCTCGCAATCCTTTTCATTTTCTTTCAATTTCGTCCATTTTTTAGTTTAAAACTTTTTTTTGCAATTTAGTCACTGTTTCCTTTTATTATTATTATTATTATTATTATTATTATTATTATTATTATACATATATTTCCTTTTCCTATTACATATTTGTATATTATTAGTATTTTCATATTATAAGTATATATATTTAGTCTATGTATATCGTATCATATTATATATATGTATAGTACATTTATATATTATATAGTTTATTATTATTCTATTTATTATAAATATGTATATAATATTATGTATAACATATTATTATTATTATTATATTTAACATATATAATATTTTACTTGTATTAGTATATATTATGTATAATATAGTATTTTTATTTAGTCTTCGTTTTTGTTAATTATTATTATATTTACATATTGTATATATGTATATGTATATTTTATTTTCTTATTACATATATTATATTATTTATTTATATATATGTATATTATTATTTTTATTATTATCTTAATATTATGTATAATATTATATATATTATATGTATGTTATGTGTATATAGTATATAAAGTATACTATTACTATGCATATATTATTATATATATTAACATGATTTTATTATTTTTTTATAAAATTATTTTCTGTTAGGATTTATATTTTGATATAATAATTGAAAAATAGTTTTAGACTAAATTGAAAAGATTTCAAAAATGGTTTTAAGTCCAAACAACTTGAAAATAAGTTTGAGATGTTTTTGAGAGGTTTTGGAAATGTTTTAAAGTAGCCAAACTAACGTTTTCAACACAGGCGTACCGATACGGTATACCCTTTATCTATACGGTCCAAGGGTTTCAGCTACAGTATTTTCCAGTAACCAAAAACCGTACCGATACGCCCCTAGGCGTACTGATATAGAGTGGATCATTTCGATACGCTACATAGCGTACCGATCTAGTTTCAAACTACCCCAATGGCTATTTCTTAACGGCTATTTAAATTGCAGGGCGTACTGAAACATACCAATGCGTACCGATACGGTTTTCCAAACAGACCAAGTCGTACCGATACGATTTACCAAACAGACCAAGACGTACCAATACGGCCCAAGGTGTTTTGATACGGTTAGCAAGACTAAGCGTAACTGCTAGTAGCTGTACCGATACGGGTATACGCGTACCGATATGGACAACACCATAACTGTATTTATTGAGGGAAATAAAGCCTCCAGCGGCTCCAATTCAATCCCAATGGTCTCTAAAGGCTAAAAACTCAATTTAGGGTATTTAAGGACCCTTCAAGCTTCAACAACAACAACTAATGCTTCCATTGTCAACAACATTATGATGCCAAAATTGCCTTAGGGCTTTTAATTCATGTTCTATGTATAGACAACACTTGTGAGCTTAATTGTCAATGTATGCTCAAGTGTTTTAGGATTTGGGTGAGTGCTTAAAGAGTGCAAACATCTACCTTGTAGAGAGGATTTCTTGTTTGCTTATTTATTTTGTTTGGGAGGATTCCCAAAACTTGGGTTGTAAGCTTTGGATGCTAGAGTTGGTAATTTAGTCTAGGTTATAAAGGTTGCCTCCTAAGCCTTGTTAAAAGGGGAAGAAATCTTAGTGGATTTGGGAAATCCTTAGTGAGGAGCTAAGGTAGTGGATGTAGAGCTTGTTAGAAGCTTGAACCACTATAAATCCTTGTGTCCATTGTCTATATTTTTCCTTCCACCACATAGACCCAAAATTGACTTCTCCACCACTTGGCAAGCAACTCGGTTGAAGGAATGCGAGCTTAATCCATCCCAACAATTGGTATCAGAGCGAGGCTCAATCGACAAGGTTTAACCACCTATTGAGGCGATCCGACAAGCTCGACCAACAAACAAGTCAACCAGCTTCCATGGCGTTATCCATTGACAAACTGCCATTTTTCAACGGTGATCACTATACTTGTTGGAAGCATAGAATAATGTTATTCATGAAAAGCAAAGACTACCGTCTTTGGCACATAGTTAAAGATAGACCGTTTTTGTCAAATCAAAGCAAGGCGAAGTGGAACGCGGAAGATCGCAAGAAGATAGAGCTCAATTGCAAGGCTTTGCATATTCTATTTTGTGCATTGGGCCCGGATGAGTATGCAAAAGTATCTTCTTGTGATAGTGCCAAAGAGTTATGGGACAAACTTGAAGCAATCCATGAAGGGACAAATGAGGTGAAGGGGACAAAGATTGGTCTACTCAACCTCGAATGCGAAAACTTCACGATGAACCCATATGAAGACATCAAGAGCATGTTCGACCGGTTCTCTACAATTGTCAATCAACTCAAAAGTCTTGGAGAAGAGATTGCGAAAGAAAAGCTTGTTCGGAAGTTTATTTATTCACTTCCCGAATCATGGGAGAGCAAGAAGACGTCGTTATTGAAGTCAAAGACTTGAAGAAGCTCAAGCTTGAAGAGCTCATAGGGTCTCTTCTCACCCATGAGATGATGTCTCTACCCTTGAAGAGGGAGAAGATAATCAAAGAGCAAGGAGTTGATGTCAACATCATTGCTCTTAAATCCTCTACAAGCCATCAAGAAGAATCAAGTGAGGAGGAAAGTAAAGATAAAGAGATGGCCTATCTCTTCAAGGAACTTTCTCGATCCATGAAAAGCAACAAAGAAGAATTAAAGTATGAATCAAAGAAGAAGAAGATGGTTGATTCCCCCAAGTGCTCGAAATGCAAGAAGACGAGGCACACCAAATACGATTACCTTCACTTCAACATAAATGGATCATCATCAAAGAAAACATATGTGGCTACATGGAGTGATGAAGACTCCACCGATGAAGATGAGATATCTCACCTATGCTTGATGGCCCTCCAAGAGGAAGAGGTAACCTCTAACTCATCTTATTCATATTCAAATTCAAATTCATACACATTTGATGAGTTACAAGAAGCCTATGACAAATTGGTTTTTGAGTTTAAGGCTTCATTTTCGAAAAATAAAAAGATGATTTCAAAATTGAAAATAAAAAATAATTTGCTTTTAAAAACCAATTTGGAATTTAAAGCAAAAATCAAATACTTTGAACTTAAAGTTTTAAATTTACAAAATTTGCTTCAAAATTTAGAAAAAGATCATTGAAAGGAAGTTGATGATCTTAAGAAAGAAAAAGATTTGATTTCCAAAGAGTTTGAAAAGAAAAACAATTTAGGAAAATCAAATTTTTATCAAAGACAATCTAGTGCCCCTAGATTTTTAAATGGAAAAGTTTTTAGAAGTATTTGGGTCCCAAAAGGACTAATTACTTCAACTAAAAATGATGAAATTGGAAAATTGATTCCTAAGGGGACTAAATTATGTGCTACTAATGCCTATGGATCCAAAGCAATTTGGATACCAAAAATCAAATGATTGTCTTTTGCAGGTGTGATGGAGCTTTGATCAACAAGTAATAAGATTGAGGGGGGCTCTATACACACAAAGGAAGAACACTTGAGTAAGGAAGGCTTCACACCCCCCTTTAATTCAAGTGTGGTAAATTTAGTTGATTTTTTTTAAAATTTGAGTTATTTATTTTAATTCAACTAATTATCATAAATGTTGGACTAACATTTGAATGATACTTGAGTAAGGGGGAGCCAATTTTAAAACAAAACTTATTTTTGTCAAAATTTTTAGCTCTCCATTGTTATTGATCTTTAAAGTTTGAACCATTTTTGATATAACAAAAAAAGGGAGAATGTTTTGAAATTTTGATTTTTCAAATGAATAAGGGGGAGCTTATAAGGTTTTTAACAATTCATCTCTTATTTAAATTTTATTTTTACTAAGGGGGAGAATCTCAAAAACAATTTTTCAAGTTGGTTTTATTATATCAAAATGGGGAGATTGTTAGGATTTATATTTTGATATAATAATTGAAAAATAGTTTTGGACTAAATTTAAAAGATTTCAAAAATGGTTTTAAGTCCAAATAGCTTGAAAATAAGTTTGAGAAGTTTTGGAAATGTTTTAAATGTTTTAAAGTAGCCAAACTAACGTTTTCAACACAGGCGTACCGATACGGTATACCCCGTATCGATACGGTCCAATGGTTTCAGCTACAGTATTTTTCCAATAACCAAAAATCGTACCGGTACGCCCCTAGGCATACTGATACGGTGTGGATCATTTCGATATGCCACATGGCATACCGATCCAGTTTTAAACTACCCCAACGGCTATTTAAATTGCAGGGCGTACCGAAACAGACTAATGCGTACCGATACGGTTTTCCAAACATACCAAGTCGTACCAATACGATTTACCAAACAGACCAAGACGTACCGATAAGGCCCAAGGCATTTCGATATGGTTAGCAAGACTGAGCATAATGGCTAGTAGTTGTACCGATACGAGTACACCCGTACCGATACGGATAGCACTAGAACTGTATTTATTGCGTGAAATAAAGCTTCCAACGGCTCTAATTCAATCCCAACGGTTTCCAATGGCTAGAAACTCAATTGGGAGTATTTAAGGACCCTTCAAGCTTCGACAACAACTAATGCTTCCATTTTCAACAACATTATGATGCCAAAATTGTCTTAGGGCTTTTAATTCCTATTCATTGTATAGACAACACTTGTGAGCTTAATTGTCAATGTATGCTCAAGTGTTTTAGGATTTGGGTGTATAATACCCCAAATTTTACTAATTTGATTAAGGATCATTTAGTATTACGATAATAGCTTAAAAGTTATCTTAGTGACTAAAATGACAAAAATGCAAAAGTTCGGATTTCTTCGATTATGAGTTATGGAAAAGGAATTTCTAAGATTTAAAAGCATCAGATGATAAAGGGCAAGTTAATTAGGGTAATTGCAAAGTTTGGTCAAAATTTGAGGAAAATTGAAATGGGAATTGAAGTTTAATATTTAGTGACCAAAATGTTAAACAGTCAAAACTTGTGTGGTACAAGACTAAATATGAAAAGTTGAAGGACTAAAGTTGTAATTTCCCAAAATTTAGGGGTTTTCATTTCATAAATAGATAGATCACCTAAGGGTGTGGATCAAATGTGGAATTCTGGTTTGAACCGATATTTCGATTGTTGGGAAATCGCAGTCAAAGTTTAAGTGTAATTCGGGTATCCGATCGAACTTGAAAATTTTGAAATTTTACTATATGATAGAAGAAGGATACAAAAAAATTATTCCCAAGTTTTGGAAATATTTTTAGTTCGATTCAGGATGAATCCTATGGTTTATTTTGATTAAGGAATTTATTTGTAGCCGATAAAATTCTTGATAATTATAGGTAAATCGGATCGAGCTGAAATTTTAGAGATAGTTCCATGGATCTTAGAAGAGTCATAAAATATTACTTTATGACTATTTGGATGTTAAAAAATTAGGAAAAAATTAAATTGATTGAAATGATATGGAATGGCAATTTTGTGAATAAGTTGATCGGTAAAGGGCATTTTGGTTATTTTGCCCAAAAGGGACATGGAAGGAATTTTGAGATTTCTTTTATTGATGAATAGTAGCTGATTAGAATCCAACTAAGTCTAGTTGGAATGTTACAAAATGGCAAATTAGAAATATAGATCTAGTTGGAGGGTATTTTTGGAAAGTGGAATTTATTGAATTAAAATTTCATTTTTTATAATACAAGTGGCATAAATACATGAAATTATGAAGGAATTATCATCAAATTACTCTCCAAAACCTTGGTGAAGAGGAGAAAGAAGAAAGAAAATTTCCAAGCTAGATTTAATCCCCGAATCTCGGTTTTAAGGTAATCTTTCGAACTACAAAGTTGTTCTATTCTTAAAGCTCTATCTTTTGATGTAAATAATTCATAGAATGCTTGCTTGGTTGATGAGATTTTATATGAGGAAGAAATTAGGGTTTATGAACAAAATTGGGGTTTTTTGAAATTTTATGATTCCATGGTTGAATTTAAATTGTAATCAAGCTTATATGATGTTAAAATCATGTTATTGAGTTAGGATTTAAACCCTACATATTTTGGTTTGTATGGATAAGATTAGGGTTTATGGATTTAAGTCTAACTTAGGGTTTGTGATGTTGGATTAATGATCTAGTAAGCTTGATTTGTTGTTTGGAAGCAAAACCCTAAGTTAAATATATAGGGACCAATTCGGCAAGCTTCAAATTTAAGGGATCGAATATGAATTTTAAGAAATTTGAGTGTATTTATGTATTTAATGATGTTGGAGATGTGAAATTGATGTTAGAATGCTAAACCGATGTTTAATCGAATTAGTGACCATTTTGACAATTTGTCAAAATCAAGTGACCAAATAGGAAATGAATTATTGGATGGGGATTAAATCCGATTTTTAGTTAAAATAATAGAATTAAGGTAGTAATGTTGATTTGAGGACTAAATTGCAAAGTTAAGAAGTTTGAATCTTTACCTTTGCATTTTAGTGACTATTTTGGCAAAGAAAGAAAATTAGAGGGAATTATTTTGAATAATTATTTGATGAAGAAGATGATGAATTGGTGGTTTGAAGCAAGTGATGGGTCTAAATTGACAAGTAGAAAAATAAGAAGAAGTTAGTATAAATTAGAAGTTTATTATGGAAAGCTATGTAGAAGATTGAATTTTTGGCAGTGACTTCGAAAATTCACCATAAATTCTACAAAAATGGTTAGATGATGAATTTTATATCAATGTAAAGATTTATTCATCTAGTTTTGTTTCTAACAAACGGAAACTGATTTCGAGTTTCGAGTTAAAAGATATGAAATTTTAATCGAATGAAGGTCAAAAAATTTACAAAGCAGTTTCTGTCAGGACAGCTTTGTGGCGGGAGTTTGAAGAATTTTCATAATTTTTGTAGATTTTATAATTTATGTGGCTTATATTGTTAGAATCTTTATCAAATCTAGTTCTTACAGTATGAAGGATATTAAGATCCAATGTGTATTTTGATCGTTATAAGTAAAACTCTGAGGGTAGGACAAGTTGCCAGAAAATAGAATTTGATACATTTTGTATCTAAATGTTTGATAACAACCTCGGAAGAATTATTGGAAGTTCAAATTGGCCATTAAGGACTAAAATGAATTTTTGGACACTATAAGGAAGGAAGGAAAATTATGGAAATTTTTATGTTAAATGATTAGATAGCTTGATTGAAATATTGTTAGAAGTGAATTTAACAAATGTTTGTTTATATTCATGTGGTTAATGAAGTCAAATCCGAATCAAAAGAAGATTCGAGGTACTATGAAGGAAATGATCGAGTATAATTTAGTGAGGCATGCTAATAAATGGCCCATGTGAGTGCATTTTTACTTATTTATTATGTATGTGATATGAATGATTGTATTTTTTATTTATTTTATATATATGACATGAGAGAGACTTGCGAGAAGTCGACATTAATATTAATGAAAATATATGTTGATCAAAATTATGTAAATGACATGAAATATTAAATGGCATATGTGATACACTGATATGGCATAATGATTTATCTAAGATAAATCAGATTTTTAGATTTTGGGTACTAACTGCCCATTATTGAATTATGGATAATAGTATTGAAGGATTGGATATTGAATATGAAAATAATATATTGTTATGCCCAAGTACTAGTGTGAGAGTCTTTGGTATAATTGGATATCCATATAGTCATAGCAGCTGCAAACTAGCACTACGGAGCGATCCAGACACTTCGGTGTTGATATCATACGCTACGGCGTTGCAGTCACTTCGGTGATGTTTAGACACTACGGTGTTGACTAGCACAAAAAGATACTATAATGAGGAGCAAAGAGCATCATCGAGTACGTACTCACCATCAGATGTGAAAGGATTGCTGCACGCTCGAATCGATCTCTGATAACCGTCAAGAGGGTTGTATTTGATGCTTGGTTGAATTGGCCAAAACGGATAAAAATGGTAGACAATGAACACAAGGGTTTTAGAGTGGTTCGGCTTTCTAACCAAAGCCTACATCCACTACCTTAGCACACCACTAAGGATTTCCCAATTCACTCTTGAATTCTTCCCCTTTTCAAGGCTTAGGAGGCAACCTTTACAACCTTATCTTTTTTCTTGGCTAAGATAGAACCAACTCTAGTTTTTCACTCAAGGCTAAACTAGAACCTCTCCTTTTACAAGGGATTTGATTGGTAAACTTAATACCTCCCAAATGTGGGTGTTTACAAAGATTAAGCTCACTAGAAAGAGTACAAAAGATATACAAGAAAAGCACTCTCTAGAATATGTACAAGAGAAATGAAGAAATTTGCTTTGAACTCAAATTCTCTTGATCAACATGCTTGGATAGTTTCTCTAACCTTATTCAAGTGTCCAAGGTCTTCTTTTATGCAGTGGAATGAGTTCCTAGCCGTTGGTGACCGATGGGGATGTTTTCCAACCAAAATTTCCCTTTCTGATGCTAGTTGTATCGATACTCGAAGGCCCAGTATCGGTACGCCCCTTATATAGAAACTAGCTGTTGGAGGCTAAAAACACACAGAGGTTTCGAAACCTCTTAGGGGGTTTCGAAACCACCATGGTTGTACCGGTATGGAAGATGTTGTATCGGTACGCTATTTGATTTCTGGAAAACTGAAATCCTCGGGGGGTTTCGAAACCATCAGGCTAGTACAGGTACGGATCAGCTGTTTCGGTACGCCATTTGGTTTCTGAATGGTTTGCATACGCGTATCGGTACGGACCAAAGGTGTACCGGTACGAGGCTTTAATTTTTGATACTTTGGCCATTTAAAATCGTTTTAAAGTATGGCAAAAGCTTATGAAACCATTTCAAACATATTTTCAAGTTGTTTGGACTTTGAAACATTTTTGCAATCTTTCCAATTTAGTCCAAAACTAATTTTCAATTATTATATCAAAACAAATATCCTAACAATCTCCCCCTTTTTAATATAATAAAACCAACTTGAAAAATTGTTTTTGAGATTCTCCCCCTTAGTAAAAGTAAAATTTGAATAAGAGATTAATTTTTGAAAATCTTATAAGCTCCCCCTTATTCATTTGAAAATTCAATTTTTCAAAACATTCTCCCTTTTTTGTTATATCAAAAACGGTTCAAACCAAAGGTTGAAAACTTTTAAGTCCATAACAATAGAGAGTTTAAAACATAATTTTGACAAAAATAAGAGTTTTGTTTTAAAATGGCTCCCCCTTACTCAATGCATTCCAAAAATAATTGACACTTAGAAGATATTGAATTTCAATGTTAGATCAAATAAAATTTATAAGTTCAAGAAATTCAATTATCCAAGACTTTAAATTAAACGAATAGATAACCAAATAAGTAAAGAATTAGCATAGAGGTTACCATCTTCTTCATTTGTGTGACTAGAGCATTTCCATATCTTTGCTTTGCTTGCCATTGCTCCAAACACACCTACAAAAGACATTTACTTGATTTTTGGTATCCAAATTTCTTTGGATCCATTTACATTAGTCACAATGTCTTTAGTTCCCTTAGGAACCCATACTTGTCTAATCCTACAAGTTTTTCTTTTCTTTATAGGACAAGTATGCAAAGAATGATAATGATAATGGCAATGTGAGCATTTTGCCATTATGTGACAAGACGAATTATTTGAAATAATTTTTTTTCTTTTGTTAAGCTTTTAAGCTTAAATTTTAAATCAAGATTTTCTTTTTCTAAAACTTCATTGCTTGTTTTTGAAAACTTTAAATCATTTTCCAAGGTTTCATTTTGGTTTTCAAAATCCAATTTTGTTTCCAAAAGAAAATCGTTTTCAATTTGAAGTTTAGAAATCATTTTCTTAAATTTGGAATTCATGATCTCAAATTCCAAAAATAATTCATCGAAATCATCTTGTAACTCATCAAATGTATATGAATTTGAATCACTAGAGTTAGAAGATACCTTAGGCTCATCGAGAGCCAAAACACCATCCACATTGGGTGATTGGAGGAGGTTAGCACAAGATGAGACTTCATCTTTCTTTTCTTTTTTGCCATAAAACTTCTCAAGCTTCTCCCAAATTTCTTTAGCACTCTTGGGTAGGGAGACCTTCTTGGAAATTTCTTCATTAAGGCCACAAAGAAGAATGTGCGTTGCTTTAGCATTTAGCTTTGCCTTCGTGTCGTTTGCACTCTTTTGCTTTTTCTTCTTCTTAGGAGCTTCCAAGTATCCATCTTCGATGATATCCCAAATCTCAAAATCTAGAGACTTGATGAAATACTTCATTAAATTGCTCCATTGGAAGTATGCTTCTCCTTCAAAGAGCGAAGGATAATAGATAGAGAGGCCTTCTTCAAATCTTGCCATTTTCGTGAACGGTGGACTTCGAGCAAAGGATCTTTACTCCCGGATGTTAGTCCTTCGATGGAGACGAAGCTCTGATACCAATTGTTGGGCTCGAATTCCTTTAACCAAATTGCTTGCCAAGTGGTGGAGAAGTCAATTTTTGGGTGTTGGTGGTGGAAGCTAAAGATGAGACAATGAACACAAGGATTTAGAGTGGTTCAAGCTTCTAACAAGCTCTACATCCAATACCTTAGCACACCACTAAGGATTTCCCAAATTCATTAAGAATTTCTTCCCCTTTTACAAGGCTTAGGAAGCAACCTTTACAATCTTGGACCCAATTACCAAGTCTAGTATCCAAAGCTCACAACCCAAGCTTTGTGAATCCTTACAAACAAAAGATATAAAGCAAACAAGAAATCCTCTCTACAAGGTTGATGTTTGCACTCTTTAAGCACTCACCCAAATCCTAATACACTTGAGCATACATTAACAATTAAGCTCAACAAGTGTAGTCTATGAAAGAATGAGAATTAAGCACTAAGACACTTTTACAATCATAATGTTGTTGACTTGAAGATCATTAGTTGTTCCAGGTGCTTGAAGGGTCCTTTTATCCTCCCAAATGAGTTCCTAGCCGTTGGGGATCTTTTTCCAACCAAACCTACAATTCTGTAGCATAGGGTATCGATACTCGAGTAGCGGTATCGGTATCGGTACCGGCTTAATTTGGAAATAGCTGTTGGAGCCTATATTTGACTGGGGTATTAGTACCAGTACAAGGGTATCGGTACCGGTACAGGGGTATCGGTACTCCACCCTTGGTATCGATACTGCTAGGGCAGTATCGGTATGCCAAAATGATTCTGGAATATCTTTGAAACACGTGTATCGGTACGGAGGGTTTCGGTACCGGTACAGTCCTATAGGTATCGATACCGGGGTTCAGGTATTGGTACCAGGGGCCAGTTTTTGACTATTTTGAGTTTGGAAATCATAGATTCTAGTCAAAAACGTTTCAAAACCATTTTAAACTTATTTATCAAGTTGTTTGGACTTAAAATCATTTTTGCAATATTTTCAATTTAGTCCAAAACTATTTTTCAATTTATTATATCAAAACAAATATCCTAACAATCTCCCCCTTTTTGATATAATAAAACCAACTTGAAAATTATTTTTGAGATTCTCCCCCTTAATAAAAATGAAATTAGAATAAGTGATTAATTTGGTAAAATCTTATAAGCTCCCCCTTATTCATTCGAGAAATCAAATTTTCAAAACATTTATCTCCCCCTTTTTGATATAATAAAACCAACTTGAAAAATTGTTTTTGAGATTCTCCCATTAGTAAAAATGAAATTAGAATAAGAGATTAATTTGGTAAAATCTTATAAGCTCCCCCTTATTCATTTGAGAAATCAATTTTTCAAAACATTCTCCCCCTTTTTGTTATATCAAAAATGGTTCAAAGCACAATTTGAAAACTTTTAAGTCCATAAAAATGGAGAGTTTAAATCATAATTTTGACAAAAATAAGAGTTTTGTTTTAAAATTTGGCTCCCCCTTACTCAAGCATCATTCAAGTGTTAGTCCAACATATATGATAAACTAGTTGAATTAAAAAGATAAATCAAATAAAGATAAATAAAATTCAACTAATTTTTACCACACTTGAACCAAAGGTAGGATGTGAAACCTTCATTCTTCAAGTGTTCTTCCTTGTGTGCATAGAGCTTTCACGGTTCTTGAACTTGTTGATCAATCTCCATCACACCTAAAATAAGACAATCATGTAATTTTTGGTATCCAAATTGCTTTGGATCCATAGACGTTAGTAGCACATAATTTTGTCCCCTTAGGAATCCATTTTTCAATTTCATCCTTTTTATGTGAAGTACTTAGTCTTTTTGGGACTCAAATACTTCTAAAACATTTTCCATTTACAAATCTAGGGGCACTAGATTGTCTTACATAAAAATTTGATTTTCCTAAATTGTTTCTCTTTTCAAGTTCTTTGAAAATCAAATATTTTTCTTTCTTAAGATCATCAACTTCCTTTTGATGATCTTTTTCTTTATTTTGAAGCAAATTTTGTAAGTCTAAAACTTTCAGTTCAAAATCTTTTAATTTTGCTTCAAATTCCAAATTGGTTTTCATAAGCAAATCATTTTCGATTTTCAATTTTGAAATCATCATTTTTTTTTCAAAAATGAAGTCTTGAACTCAAAAACCAATTTGTCATAGGCTTCTTGTAACTCATCAAAAGTATACGCATTTGCATTTGAACAAGATGAGTTAGAAGTTACCCCCCATTGAGGGCCATTAAGCATAGGTGGGCTACTTCCTCTTGATCGGTGGAGTCTTCATCACTCCATGTTGCCACATATGCTTTCTTTGATGATGATCCCTTCATGTTGAAGCGAGGACAATCGAATTTGTTGTGCCTCATTTCCTTGTACTTGGAGCACTTGGGGGAATTCACCATCTTTTTCTTCGATTCATGCTTGGATTCTTCTTTGTTGCTCTTCATGAATCGAGAAAGTTTCTTGAAGAGATAGGCCATCTCTTCATCCTCACTTTCCTCCTCACTAGATTCTTCTTGGTGGCTTGTGGAGGATTGAAGAGCAATGACGTTGACATCAACTCCTTGCTCTTTGATTAGCTTCTCCTTCTCCCTTTTCAAGGGTAGAGACATCATCTCATGGGTGAAAAGAGACCCTACAAGCTCTTCAAGCTTGAGTTTCTTCAAGTCTTTGACTTCAAT
Organism: Hibiscus mutabilis; assembly: GCA_019671005.1. NCBI lineage: Eukaryota > Viridiplantae > Streptophyta > Magnoliopsida > Malvales > Malvaceae > Hibiscus > Hibiscus mutabilis. The sequence goes on along the minus strand of CM033724.1, from coordinate 42,864,130 downwards.
GATAGCCGCCTTCTTTCTCTCCCATGATTCGGGAAGTGAATAAATCAACTTTCGAACGAGCTTTTCTTCCAGAATCTCTTCTCCAAGACTTTTGAGTTGATTGACAAGTGTTGAGAACCGATCGAACATGCTCTTGATGTCTTCATATGGGTCCATCTTGAAGTTTTCGTATTCGAGGTTGAGTAGACCAATCTTTGTCTCCTTCACTTCATTTGTCCCTTCATGGATTGCTTAAAGTTTGTCCCATATCTCCTTGGCACTCTCACAAGACGATACTTTCGCATACTCTTCGGGACCCAATGCACAAAATAAATGTGTATGGCCTTGCAATTTAGCTTTATCTTCTTGCGATCTTTCGCGTTCCACTCTGCCTTGCTTCGTGTTTACACGAACGGTCCATCTTCAACTATGTCCCAAAGACGGTAGTCTTTGCTCTTCATGAAGAACATCATTCTATGCTTCCAACAAGCATAGTTGTCACCGTTGAAGAATGGCGGTTTGTCGATGGATAACGCCATGGAAGCTAGTTGATTTGTTTGATGATCGAGCTTGCCGGATCACCTCAATACGATGTTAATCCCTCTCGCTTGAGCCTCACTCTGATACCAATTGAAAGGATTGTTGCATGCTCAAATTGATCTCCGATAACCGTCAAGAGGGTTGTATTTGATGCTTGGTTGAATTGGCTAAAACTGATAAAAATGGTAGACAATGAACACAAGGATTTTAGAGTGGTTCGACTTTCTAACCAAGCCTAGATCCACTACCTTAGCACACCACTAAGGATTTCCCAATTCACTCTTGAATTCTTTTCCTTTTCAAGGCTTAGGAGACAACCTTTACAACCCTATCTTTTTCCTTGGCTAAGATAGAACCAACTATAGTTTTTCACTCAAGGCTAAACTAGAACCTCTCCTTTTACAAGGGATTTGACTGGTAAACTTAATACCTCCCAAAGGTGGGTGTTTACAAAGATTAAGCTCACTAGAAAGAGTACAAAAGATATACAAGAAAAACACTCTCTAGAATATGTACAAGAGAAATGAAGAAATTTGCTTTGAACTCAAATTCTCTTGATCAACATGCTTGGATAGTTTTTCTAACCTGCTTCAAGTGTCCAAGGTCTTCTTTTATGCTGTGGAATGAGTTCCTAGCCGTTGGTGACCGTTGGGGATGATTTGGAGCCGTTGGGGATGTTTTCCAACCAAAATTTCCCTTTCTGATGCTAGTCGTATCGATACTCGAAGGCCCGGTATCGGTACGCCCCTTATATAAAAACTAGCCGTTAGAGGCTGAAAACACACAAAGGTTTTGAAACCTCTTAGGGGGTTTCAAAACCACCATGGTTGTACTGGTACAGAAGATGTTGTATCGGTATGCTATTTCGTTTCTGGAAAACTGAAACCCAGTGGGGGTTTCGAAACCTCTCAGGGGGTTTCGAAACATCAGGCTAGTACCAGTACAGATCGGCTGTTTCGGTACGCCATTTGGTTTTTGAATGGTTTGCATACGCATATCGGTACGGACCAAAGGTGTACCGGTACGGGGCTTTAATTTCTGATATTTTGGCCATTTAAAATCGTTTTAAAGTATGCCAAAAGCTTATGAAACCATTTCAAACATATTTTCAAGTTGCTTGGACTTTGAAACATTTTTGCAATATTTTCAATTTAGTCCAAAACTATTTTTCAATTATTATATCAAAACAAATATCCTAACAAGATACTACGGTGTTGTAGACACCACGGTGTCGTAAGATGACTCGTATACCATAGGTTCACATGAAATTGCATGAGAATCTTTGGCATAGTTGGATATCCATAGAGTCCTAGCGGCTGCGTCATAGCACTACAGTGCGAGATAGACTCTTCGAGGTCGAGATAGACTCTTCGGGGTCGAGATAGACTCTTCAGGATTGAGATAGACTCTACGGAGTCGAGTTAGACCATACGGAGTCGGTTCAAACACTACGACGTTACATAGCACAAAATGTATGAGTATGAGGAGCAAAGGGCGTCCTCGAGTACGTACTCATCTCAGTCGCTTCGGCAATGTAGACGTTAAGACGTCATAGACACTACGGTGTCGTGATGACTCGCGTACCATAGCATCACATGATTTTGTACTTTGGGCGATAATACATGAAATATATTTATGCAGGCAATTAAGTTAAAAGGCTTAAAATATATTTGATTAGTAAAATAAAGGTTTTATGATATGATATAAGCTGCAATTGGGACACGCTTGCCATTTTGAAGGAACTGTATTACACTGTTACATGACAGATAAATGACTTGATATTTACCTTGGACCATAAGATTTTACAATACAGTTACATGACTTTATAGTACAGAATTATTGCAGTACAAATTTCTTACATGATTATTCCTGCATTACAGATTACATGATTTTATACTTTGGGCTATAATACATGAAATGCATTTATGCAGATAGTTAAGTTAAAAAGCTTAACGTATATTTGATTAATAAAATAAAGGTTTGATGTTATGATATAAACTGTAATTGGGATTTGCTTGCCGTTTTGCAGGAAATGTATAGCACTGCTAAATGACAGGGGAATGACTTTAATAAGTTTATTTTATGTTATTTCTATACATTGAAATGCTTTACTTCAATTTATAGTTGCCTCACTAAGTGAATACTTAGCGTGTGCTATTTCACATGTAGGTTATTGGAAACTTACCGGAAGAGGAGTCAAGCATGTTAATCAAGCTGCAATCTGCCAAACATCAGTAAGACATTCTAAATTTATGATATTCTTTAGTGGGCATGTACCAATTTATTCGTTGATTAATTTATAAGCTAGTTTTATGTCAGATGTTTAAAAAAATTTACAAGTCAGGAAATCAGCTAAATAATTTAGTAACATCTTCAATGTGAATTTAATCATCGAATATACGTTGAGGGTGTTACAGGGTGAGTGCTTAAAGAGTGCAAACATCTACCTTGTAGAGAGGATTTCTTGTTTGCTTATTTATTTTGTTTGAGATGATTCCAAAAGCTTGGGTTGTAAGCTTTGGATGCTAGGCTTGGTAATTGAGTCTAGGTTGTAAAGGTTGCCTCCTAAGCCTTGTTAAAAGGGGAAGAAATCTTAGTGGATTTGGGAAATCCTTAGTGGGGAGCCAAGGTAGTGAATGTAGAGCTTGTTAGAAGCTTGAACCACTATAAATCTTTGTGTCCATTGTCTATATTTTTGCTTCCACCACATACACCCAAAAATCGACTTCTCCACCACTTGAAAAGCAACTCGGTTGAAGGAATTCGAGCTTAATCCATCCCAACATTTTCATTATTATATATTATATTATTATACTTACCATATTATGTATATTATTTATACTTAGTATACTATGAAATACATGTACATTATTATTTTCTTATTATTATTTTGCTATCTAATATATGTATTATATTTTATATGTATATTATATTATTAAACTTGTATATATTTTTAGCTTATTTTACTTCAGATATATTTTTCTAAACTTGGTTCATTTAAGGGAATATTTTCCACTTTATTTCGAAATCCGACTAGGAAGTACATCCTGACTCATTCAGGTGTTATCTTCCTCGGTTTTTCGTAAATAAGGAAATATTCTCCTTAAACCACTTTTTGTGGATTAAATTTTAAATTTAAATTGAAAATTTTGTTCTTGCAATGACAACACCATATCAGCGCGGTACCAATTTTGGGCGTTGTAGGGGTGTTAATCCTTCCCCAAGAGTAACCGATTCCCGAACCCAACTTTTTGAATCTCTGGTTATTTTTTACGGTGACCGGCCTACCAAAGTGGCCGGTGCCGACTCCACCTCTTATTTTTTTTAAAAATTTTCCATTTTCTCATTTTTCATCCATTTCTTATTTTTAAAACTTTACGGTAATCTACTGGGAGCGTCATCCCGGTCTCCGGGTGACGTCTACATTGATATCGTAAAAAACATTTTTTAATATTATTTTTCCAAGGAGGGAAAAAACCCATTGATCACAGCTTGGCGACTCCGTTGTGGACGTTTTTTTAAAGAGGATCAGGCCAATGTTGGTTTTGTGTTGTCTTGCAAAAATTCAAAAATTCGATTTGATTTAATTTTTAATCCCCTGACATTCATGCATGAGCTTTCTACGCGAGCTCCTCACCTTTAAGTGGGAGGGATTACTTCGCTCCGTGGGGTTTTCACCCCCGTATAGTGTTGCAATGTACTCCTGGAGTACTGGTCCCTATATTTCGTGGGGTTTTCACCCCCGTATGGTATAAGGGTCGTATTCCCCCGAATCGATGTCCTCGCGACAGTTCGGGTACCCTTTTTCTTTAGATCTGAACCGCATATAGTGAGCCGTAGAAGCCACCCTTTTAAATCCGTGCGAAACTCTGCCCGTTTAGCGGTTACCCTTTTAGGGCTTTGGTGCATTTATTTGTTTTTTATGTACAATTTTTTATCTATTTTAATTTTTATTTTATTAATTTGATTATTTTTATCCGAACTAACCTCATTTTCTTGTTCTGATTGCACATATTAAATTAACTTATTTTGTATTAATTGCATGACACCATCATTTTAATTTTTGTATTTCACCGACATGAAGTACTGATTCACAATTGGTTCCTAATTTGAAAAATTCACTATCGGGAGAAAATCTAGTACCCTAGATATCAAAAATAATGTTCAAAGTTGCGAATAAATCCCATAAATTCAGAAGTTGATCCGCGAGAACCATTTTTGAATCAGTACCTCCGCATCTAGGACATGCACTTTGACTCTACATGTATACATTCACAATTTTGAAACTGGTCCCCAGGATGCCTCGTATCAAGCACTACCAGATAAAGCGAAGTCTAGCACCATATTGAACCTATACAAGAGCCTAGTCCAGGGGCATTTTGAGAATAACCTTCGCGTTCATACAGACCTCATGCCTCTGCAAGGCCCCATGTCCAGGGACATTTCCCGGCTAGTTCTAAACCATTTTGCCAGAGTCGAAAGTAATAAGCTGACGTGAACCAATACAACAAATTCACAGACCCGACTAAGGGGCAACACAGCGCGTTCATGAGAACAATGAAAGCCCTATGAGGAAATACGAAAACATACCCCAAGTTTCGAATTCACTTCTGTCTAGACGAAGTTCAATGAAAATAATTTTGGGGCATACAGCCGAAAAAGATAACTCCACATGAAGATAATCAAAGACAAGGAAGATTGGGGGGCATCCTCACAAAACATGATCGAGAACTCGATATCGACTAAACATGAAGTCGGGGGCATCCCTTTGAGGGGCAAAAAAATCATTTACACATTCATTGAGATTATTCAACATCATTGTGCATACATCATACATTCGCACGAGTTATCATGCATTTAGATTAAACACATACATTTAGACATAAAGTTACATACATCCATCATGCATTCATTTTTAGCTGGAATACATAAACATGTCCAGGAAGGAGACCGAAAAACCTCAATCACGGGAGCAACAACATGATGATCAACTTCTAGCCCTAAAAGAAGGCCGAATATGCAGAAAAGATCAAACATCCAGCTCAATGGCAAAATTTTGAACAATTACTAATTAATGTTCTCCTTCATTTTCAGATCTCGCGCTATCGTTGATTGTGCTACAGATTAAAGTTTTCTCTGGATCTCGACTCTTCGTCAGTGATGTAGTAGATCCCCATATTTGCCTAATGTTATCTCTCTATCAGTTGTGTTGCAAGATCAAATTTTCCCTGGATCTCATCTCTCCGTCGGTGGTCAGTGGATCCTATATTTTTCAGATCTTGTCTCTCTGTCAGTGGTGTAGCGGATCAAACCCTATCCAGGTCTCGTTTCTTTATCGGTGTCGCAGCTAGACCAAACTTCTTCCTCGGATAGTATATCTTTCTTGTAGTTGTAGCTCAAAAAATCAAAAATATCAAAATATCAAAAATCAAGAAAAAAAATCAAAGCTTCATCCTCCGATCATATCCCTCCGTTGATAGAGTGGTTAGGCCCAAGTTATTATCATCCGATCTGGTTCCTCCGTTGATGGTGTAGCCAGATCCAAGTTGCTCTCATCCGATCTTGTTCCTCCGTTGATGGCGTAACAAGGTCCAAATTACAGATATCCAACCTCATCTCTTGCGTTGATGGAGAGGTTGAGTCCAAGTTGCAGATGTTCGATCCGCCCCTTGCGTTAGTGGAGTGGTGGGTCCAAGTTGCTTTCATCCGGTTTTGTTCCTCCGTTGATGGCGTAACAAGGTCCAAATTGCAGACATTCAATCCTGCCTCTTGCATTGATGGAGAGGTTAGGTACAAGTTACAGATATCCAATCTCACCTCTTGCGTTGATGGAGAGGTTGAGTCCAAGTTGTTATTATCCAATTCTACTTCTCCGTTGATGGTACGGTAGAATCCAAGTCACTAAAATTCGACCCTGTCCCTCCGCTGATGGTGTGGCTAGGTTTAAGTTGTTGTTCATTCTTACTCCGCCGTTGACGGCTTAGTAAGGCCTAAATTGTTGTTATCCTATTTTGTCCTTCCGTTGATGGAATGACTGAACAAGTATCCCAAATTTACTCACTTCCGATCTTGCATCTTCGTCGGTGTTGTAGCTTGATCAACCCTACTGACTTCAGACCCTGCCTCTTCATCGGTGTTGTAGCTGGGTCAACTTTTACTGACTTCCGGTCTTGCCTCTTCGTCGGTGTTGTAGCTGGATCAACCCCATTGACTTCAGACCTTGCCTTTTCGTCAGGTGTTGTAGCTTGGTCGAACCATACTATTCTTCGGTTCTGCCTCTTCGTCAGGTGTTGTAGCTGGGCCAAATTTACTCTTTCAGATCATGTCTCTTCATCAGAGTTGTAGCTGGATCAGACATCAGAACCTCCATCTTTTGATCTTGCATCTTCGTCAGTATTGCAGCTGGATTAAACTATTTTGACAAGTCCGACAGAAATGTTGGCACAACGTGCTTAAACATGGTAAAGTTTAAGACAATGGATAATTCAAATATCTATCAAAAATCTATTTTCATGAATGGTCGAAGGAAAATAAATCCTTTGAAAAATCCAATGTCACAATTGGTATAAACTGATTGTACCTAGGGGAATGGTACAACTAGCCCAGAGCAAATAGCTACCGGTAAAGGCAAATCAAAACCGTTGATCCCTGTGCATTTGGGAAAAATGCAAAAGAAGCTCTGCATCAAAATTCACCGAATTCCGGTCCTGCCTCCTCGTCGGTGTTGTAGCTGGGCCAAACCTTCATCCTTCGATCCTGCGTTTTCGTCAGTGTTGTAGATGGATCAAGTTTTGCATACCTTGTCTCTTCGTCAGTGTTGCAGCTAGGTCAAATTTTCTCTAGGCATTGCGTCGTCGTCAGAGTCGTAGCATGCCGAGCTCGTTTTGTCTCTTCCAACGGATCACCTTATATTTTTGTCTTCTCCAATGAATCCTCCATTTTAAAGATTTTGCTTACAAGAGCATCCAAGAAGATCAAGAGAAGCCCAAAGAAGAAGCGGTGGCCAGAGAAGGAACCTAGACCCGACCGGACAAAAATGGTTACTCTTTTGTCTTTTCTCTCTTCCTGTTACACAACAATGAGCAAAGAGGGGCAGCTGTTGTACCCATTTTTGGTCCGGGTCAGACCCATTTATTATTTAAACCCAAACCATTACAAACCCAATACCCAAAACCCAAAATACCCCAAGCCTATTACATCTAATACCCAATATCAGATTTAACCCAAATACCATTAATTAAAAAAAACCTATATTAACCCTAAATATCCCAAAATACCCTTAGCCCTAAATTACCAAACCCTAGCACCTATCTCACTTGCAGCCTACGCCGGTCGCCGCCTACGCTGCCAAGTTGCACTCCACCGCCCTTGTCAGAAAAACAAGAAAAAATCAGATCTAAAAAGCAAGTTGCATGCAAGTTGTAATATTTTTTTATGTTTTTTTCGGGTATAAAAACCCATGAGGGGATTTCGGTTCGAGGAGAAAAAAAGAGAATGGCTCATTTTTTTCAAATTCGAATATATGTAAGGGAGATTTTGAGAGTTTTTTAGTTCGAATATATAAAAAAGAGGTTTTTTAGTTCGAAAAAAGGGGTTTAATATTACCATTCGAATACAAAAAAACCAGATTTGATTCGAAAAGATAAAAAAATAAAATAAATATTTTGTTTTCTTTTTTAGATCTACTTACCTAGGATTGTTTTTGGTGAAATCTGACCTCGGATCTGAACTCGGCGTATCGAGGAGAGTCGAAAAGTAGCAACCTTTCACCTCTTCGACCGCCGGCGACCACCGCCGACCGGCAGTCCGCAGCGGACAAAGGGAAGCCGGCGACTTGAACCGGCAGAGGCCAGGGAAAGCTTGAGAGCAAAGCTCTCTGTTTCAAAATTAAATTGACCAAATGGTTTATTTTTTGTTTTTTTAAACTTATATATTGGTGTTAAAAAATGGGATAATTGCATAATTGATCCCTCTGCCCCTACCTATTTTACACTTTGGGTCTGCCACATGGGTTATTTGCAACCCAGGTCCCTGAGCTTTTAAAACTCTTTTTAATTTGGTCACCAAAATTCATTTTAATCCTACTTCAATGGGTAAATTACCAATTTAACCCCTCCGTTTTTTAAAATTTTCCCCGCAATCCTTTTTCTTTTCATTTTCTTTCAATTTCATCCTTTTTTCAGTTTAAAACTTTTTTTTTGCAATTTGGTCACTATTTCCTTTTATTATTATTATTATATTTCCTTTTCCTATTACGTATTTGTATATTATTAGTATTTTCATATTATAAGTATATATATTTAGTATATGTATATCGTATCATATTATATATATGTATAGTGCATTTATATATTATATAGTTTATTATTATTCTATTTAATATAAATATGTATATAATATTATGTATAACATATTATTATTATTATATTTAACATATATAATATTTTACTTGTATTAGTATATATTATGTATAATATAGTACTTTTTATTTAGTCTTCCTTTTTTAATTATTATTATTATTATATTTACATATTGTATATATGTATATGTATATTTTATTTCCTTATTACATATATTATATTTTTTATTTATATATATGTATATTATTATTGTTATTATTATCTTAATATTATATATTATATGTATGTTATGTGTATATAGTATATAAAGTATACTATTACTATGTATATATTATTATATATATTAACATGATTTTATTGTTTTTTATAAAATTGTTTTCATTATTATATATTATATTATTATATTTACCATATTATGTATATTATTTATACTTAGTATACTATGAAATATATGTACATTATTATTTTCTTATTATTATTTTGCAATCTAATATATGTGTATTATATTTAATATGTATATTATATTATTAAACTTGTATATATTTTTTGCTTATTTTATTTCGGATATATTTTTCTAAATTCGATTCATTTAAGGGAATATTTTCCACTTTATTTCGGAATCTGACTAAGAAGTGACATCCTGACTCATTCAGGTGTCATCTTCCTCGATTTTTCGTAAATAAGGAAATGTTCTCCTTAAACCGCTTTTTTGTGGATTAAATTTTAAATTTAAATTCGAATTTTTGTTCTTGCAGTGATAACACCATATCAACCCGGTACCAATTTTAGGCGTTGTGGGGTGCTAATCCTTCCCCAAGCGTAACCGATTCTCGAACCCAACTTTTTAAATCTCTGGTTATTTTTTACGGTGTCCGACCTACTAAAGTGGTCGGTGGCTACTCTACCTCTTATTTTTTAAAATTTTTCATTTTCCCATTTTTCATCCATTTCTTATTTTTTAGAACTTTACGGTAATTTACTGGGAAGGTCATCTTGATCTCCGGGTGACGTCTACTTTGATATCGTAAAAAAATATTTTTTAATATTATTTTTCCAAGGAGGGAAAAAACCCCTTGATCACACTTGGGTATGTTAAAAAATTGAAGGGTACCTTACGAAGATAGAGTAGGGAGTTCGCGCGCGTACCCAACCTACAATAACAGCAGAAGGTTATCGAAAGACTGTTGATCAGTTTGTGTGAAAAAAGCTCATGATTGTGAGTTGAAGAAGAAAAGTTGCAGATGAAGTTGAAGAACAAGAGCTGCAGAAAAGTAGAAGAAGAAGAGCTCACGTGAAAACCCACGTGAAAGAATAAGAAAAAAATGTTTATTTATTTTAATTTATTTCTCATTAATTGGCTTTTTGGGGCCCAAAAAATGTTTAATTACCTGATTCACTTTCTTCCTTAATAATTAGCAATTTTTTGTTTTTTTTTCTTTTAACTTTTTTTAGTAGCATTTTGCTATTATAAATATTTTTATTTTTTTATAAAAATAACTATATTATTAAATTTGTGACTCAAACTTCTCATTTAAATCTAGAAGTTTAATTTTAATATTAATTCTAATGTAAATTAATTTTATGACTCAACCATATAACCACAGTAAGTTGAAAATTCTTTTTGGAGTTATGAATTTTATTTTTTATTTTATAATATTTTATTATATATATATATAGAAAATATCTCATGCACAATGAAAACGAAAAGTTTTCACAACCGTCTTAATTTTAGAGTTTATAGACTATGTTTAAGGTTTAAGGGGTTTAAATGTAGGAGTTTAAAATTTAGTGTTTATGGATAGAATTTATGATTTATGGTTAGAATTTAGGGTTTTAATGTTAGAGTTTAAGTTTTAGGGTAATATAGTTAGTGATATAAGTTTTAACTAATAAACCCTAAATTTTAATCATAAACCTTAAATTATAGCTACACTCAATAAATTCAAAACTCCTACACCAAAACCACTAAACATTAAACTTTAAACGAAGTCTCTAAAACCTAAAATCGATGCGCTTGTGGAAACGTTTACACAAGCGCTTGTAAATGAAATAATTACCCACATATATATTAGAATTTATTTTATATTTGTCGTATAAGTATTCTATAATTTTAAAAAATATCGTTTTCTGTCCTCGTATCCGGCTCCATATCCGTATCAGTGCAACATAGCAAGCACCCTCGTTACCGCTCCGAACATCAAGGCCTCGCACCGGGCGCTCCTTGGCCTTATTACGACGCCATGAAAGCTCTAGAGCACGAACACATTTTCCATCTTTGGTGGACCGTTGGCTTCCTTGGCTCCTCCAATCGGGGATAAATTTCTTTACCTAAAACGGACATGAAGTTGGAAATAATTACTATAACTACGAAGAAGAAGACGTGGTTGAGGAAAGAAGATGGTGATAGAGAAAAACCAGTTCAGCAAAAGCCGTAGTATTAAATATATTTCGCGATGGGCCAGTGTTGTGAGGCGGTTTTCTTGATTCTTAAGTGTGTTGGGGGGAAGGATTAGACCGGAAGAGGACGTAAATTATGAGGTGACGGCTGAGGGGGGTTGGAGGAAGAGAACAAGCTAGTGGAAACAAAGAGATTTGCTGAGAGGTTAATGAGGGTGGAAAGGAAAAGGATGAAGAAGAAAACAGACGGATTGAGATAATACTGGAGAGGATTTACATGCAAAGTTGTTGGCGAATAATTGGGTTCCTCAAGTTCAAAATGGTTGTCCCATGTAGGTTCGTGAAACTAACAAAAATTTTGAAGTGGAATTGTAGTATCTTCCATTGAAATTATGTTCGCATGTTGCACATTGGAGTTGTTTATGAAATGAGTACCAGTGTTTAACATTAAGGGCTCATTTGGTTGGTTGTAACGAGTGTGTTGTGTTATTTACTAGACTCACAAATAATGTGATTGATAAAGATGAAATTTAACACGTTTTATACACAAATTTAATGAAATTTATCACTGAATCTCTAACATTTTCTTAATTACTTCTCATCATTCCAAAGGGAGATGAGTGAAATGCATGACCACTTACACGATAGGTAGTGTTGGTTAAGCAGTTTCCAATGTCTGCAACTGTGGTCAAGCTCATTTTGTTGTTGTTTGAATCCATTAAAAATGAAATGGTCTTGTTGTGAAAAAGTTTGGTCTGACCCATAAACAAGAAGCCGCAAAAAATACTAAGCTTTCGTCATGAGAAATTTGGAATTCAATTGCTTTGATGTTTTGCGTATTGGAAAGTTTTGTGTGCGGAAGATGTTTGTCTAAAGCAATGAAACCTCACATTTTTAAAAACATAAATTTTAAATATATTGATAACTTATTTATAATGATGTAAATAAGCATCGATAAAATTTAAACAATCAAAATTGTAATATATATTACAACCAAATATCTTGATACGATAATAACTATCTTTCATGTATCTTTTTAATACACAAGTGTACCCAAGGAGGTCTAAGGGGTTTAACTTGTGCTTGAGTGATCCTGAAAAGATTGTATCTATGATTTTTTTTAACGTCCAGCGTACAATTCTTACATTATTCAGACCTCACATCTTTATGTATATTGTACCAACAATAGTACTAATTAAGAAAATGGATATTGTACCAACAATATTGTGGTCAAGCTCATTTTGTTGTTGTTTGTACCACCCATAAATCAAAACATATTAAACATTTAAACATATTCATTGTTCGAGCTCACATCTTTATGTATATTGTACCAACAATAGTACTAATTGAACTATACTAGATCAGCATCTATGATTGCTTGTTACTTTCAGAAGTTAACCGGCAAAGAAAATGCATCATATTTCAGTATATGCTACCTCCCTACTCCTGCTGATTGTCTAGTAATTCAAGTATATTTCCTGCTGACATTACCAACTGTTTCTGGAAAAGTTGGTAAGCATCAATCATTCTCAATTATTCAATTAAGCAGGAAATGGAAATGGAAATGGAAAGAGAGATGCAATTGCATTGTGAAAATCTACACAAATTACAGAAATAAATTCATTGGATGACATGACAGTCTGGGTATCCTAACCAGAAACCTTACATTCACAAAATTTTGGAAGGCCTTTTTGCCCATAACAATCATGATTGCTACCCGCTTGAAATGAAAAAGGTTAATTTAATACATGGCACTAATCTACTGGGGCAAGAACAAATAAGACTCCCTCCCCAGCAGCAGAAAGGAGAGGAAGAAAGTACCAAGAAAACGAAGAAGATGTGAGTTATGTACAAATGCCTCTATATTCCGTCTTCATCCTTCCCAATACTAGTCTCTATAGTCTAGATCACTGCTAATATACATAACTTCCCAATAACCCAAAAAGAAGAAAAAGGTCCATTTTTTCCTGTGAATTTCTAACCTGCAAATAGAAATCACCACTTTCCACATTGCAATGCCCCACAGAACAACCAGCTCCGTCTGCATAAAACCCAAAAAGCTCATTTAGTGTCTACTCTACACTCAAGTTGAAGAAAATTTTGATACCAAAGAAAATAAACAAAAAGGAAAAATAAGTAAATAGTCCAAACAGTACAGAGGCAAGCACCCACAGACTGCTAGCTGTAAAAGGTAGCCATCCATAAATAATTTTCAATCAGGAGAGAGTAGAGAAATAGTCAAGAAAAGGCCTTAAGAAACCAATTAAGCAACAATGTGAGGGGTCAGCATTTACCATAATATTAGTACGACAGTATGATAACTCCATTTGTCTTGGTTTTTCCTAATATGCCAATCTATCATGCAATAACTCTATAACAAACCCACCTAAATCTGTAAATCATTAGTACCTGTACACTGCGGTTACGGGGGCATGCAAACCCAACCTAGAAGAACCCTTCGCTATTGGAACTTATCCATCCACAAGATTGCTTCATTCCAGCTTAGAACTGGAAGGCCTGTGATACAAGCTGCTTTGTGTGGATTGTAGTTGCGGAGTTTGCTGTTGTGACTGCTGCTGCAATGGAAGCTGCTGTGGGGGTGAATTATGCAGATCTTGCTGTAACTTCTCTTGCGGCTGGTAGTGTTCTTGAGACGGGGATGGTGTTGGGGATTGTTGTATTTGAGGCTGTTGTGGCCGCTGTGCCCCAGCCTTATTCCCATGAGGTGGTAAGCCATCTGGTAATTGTCTCTGCGCTAACCCTTGGCTGACAGAAGGTACTGGAACACTACCAGCTGAATTTGTAAGAGGGGGGCCGCCTATGGATCCCATTTGAGTGGCCATGGTTGACATACCAGGATTATACACCGGTTCTGATGATTTCCATTGAGAACCAACAGAAGGAACATTTTGCACAGTGTTGTTAGCTGAATCGATGCCAGCTTGGGACATTGCTTTGGTTGTGGTAGTACCCATCTGTGAAGCATTGTTCATGGGCTTTTGATAAACTTGAGCTGACTCAGCATGAGATTTGCTGGGAGGATCAGAATTCACTGCTCGACTCCGTTGAAGCATCCTTTGAACAGATTGGTTTTGATTAACCTTCTTTTGGTTTGGCTGTGACTGTAGGTGCAAATGCTGGGGGTTGGGACCCACGGCTGCTGGCAGGATGCATTGATTCACAGCTGATGGTGTATGACCAGAGGGCACTGTGGAAACTTGACCTTGAGAACTATTATCAGAATGGGAAGCCATCTGCTGGAGTTCTTTTGTAGAAGGGGGTGTTGCCCCAGAAAATTGCTTTTGTTGTGGCTGGGAAACTAGAGGTTTAGATTGTTGGACAGCGCTCGTACCAGGCCCGGAATACAAGCCCTGACCTTGCGCCAACTGCGTGGTTTGCTCTCCTTTCTCAGCAGTTTGGTTGCTAGAGGCCATGCTGAGGCCATTCAGATGAGCAGGATCAGTAGAAAGGTTCTGATGCACCAGCATGTTCCCTCTTCCCACTCCCTTCGATAGTTTAGTTTGATGTTGAGACTGTGTTGGTTGTCGTTGCTGAGGATGGTGCCTGCCAGACTGTTGATATTGCTGCTGCTGTTGCTGAGGTTGCCACTGCCATTGCTTGCCTATCTGATTGTTCAATCCACTAGCACCAGTTTGGGGATTCCTACCAAGCCCGTGAGGGGCCAAGTGGTGTTTCTGTTGCTGTAATGACATAGGAGTCATTAGTGAAGATGGAGATGGGAGTGATACTGGTTGAGTTGCTGCTTGAGGTTGAATCTGGGAACTATTCTGAAGAGAAGAGGATATGGGAAGTTGGGTCTGAGGTTGGACGTTTGGCATTAAAGCACTAGATGCAGCAAACTGTTGCTGGGGCTGTTGTTGCTGCATAAGCCGCTGCTTCTGCATTTGCCTTTCTGTAGCAAGGCGCATGGCATATGCTTGCTGCTGTGGCCCAGTAGCATGATTGGAACCCTGATGTTTAGAATGATGAGTGTTGCTCAGTGCATGGGACTGCTGTGAAGGCGTTTGTTGCTGCTGCTGCTGCTGCTGAGGATGACCCGGATAGGACTGATCAGATGGTGTAGTTGATTGATTAGGGCTAGCAGAATTCAACCCATTGAAAGCAGGAATTCCCTGGGTGTTCCCTTGTGCCTGCAATTGGAGCTCAGGTACCATTAATTGCCTTTGAGGCTCTGGACTGGGGCCAGGCTATCAAAAAAGAGAAAAAAAATCAGACTCGATTATTGGTATTTAACAATTAACCATTTATATGGAATAGAAGAAGCCCAAACAGCTTGGCTACAAAACCATGTTGAAGCATAGACTTGATTATACTGCTTTATAAAAGTAACTTACTCGCATCACGTGCTTGGTGTCACGAGGCCTCAACATTGAGTTTCCTTGACCGGAACCCGGGTGCATATTGATAGGGCTTGGCATTCCCACCAAATTGGAGGAGAGCATGCTGCCAGAGTTCAGCATTGCTGATGATGTCATTCCTTGGAAGCCTGGCCTTGATATTGGCATGCTTCTATTTATCCCACACATCACTCCCAAGTTATTTCCACCAGGTAGCACGCGGACCATACGATCTGATCCAGAGACAGGACCAGGGAGAGACAAGTTGGACTGCTGAAAATTCCTGCCAGATAACATTTGATTATATTGCTGCATTCTATGTTGCTCATCAGCTGGCAAAGATGTTCTGGGAACACCATATCTACCATCCCTGAGAGTAGAATATGACCCAAAATTTGTGCCATCAGCATGCGGAAGTATGCAGGCACAGAGAAAGAATCTACAAATTAGCTTAATACCTCACAGATGCATTGAGTGGCGTAGACAGTGATGCTAAATTAGTGCCAAGAACCATGCCAGAAGATCCCTGTTGTGAGGAATTTGCTCCAGAGGCAGGAGGCATTGATCCTGCAGCTCCTTGATTTGATATTGCTAAACCACTCGTATGAGAAGCCTGATATCCAAGGGGTAGAACATCTTGGCTTGATGCAGTGGCATCACAAAGATCGAGAGGCCTTTATCCAGAAAGTTAAAAGTAAAAATGATATTGCAGCACATTGCAATAGAAGCACTAACATAATAGCAAGAAAAGTGAAAAACTAATAACGATGACTGAACTAACAAGCTAAATACATTAATAAAACAGGGACAACAAAGCTTACGTTAGAACCCCTCCATTTAGATTATTAGGGCAGACTTGTGAAAGAGCAATAACATGGGAGTTGTGGACAGGCACTATCTGCTTCAAATCCCGGTTATCATGCTTTACAAGACACAATAAGATAAAGGCAAGTCAGGAGTTTGGAAGAATCAAGATGAAGTTTAAAAAGAAGACAATTTAGGATGCTTTCAAGTATTAAGAGTGCAGGCTTTGTTCAAATCCATACTTATTGCCACACCAGAGAATGCTAACACAATTGTGAAACGAAAGGTGAAAAATATATGCCATTAGAATGAATCTAGGTTCAAAATCAATTTGAAATTTCTTTAAGAGCACAATCTCATTTTAAACGAAGTACGTGCACTGGGACACAACTTTGAGATGTTCAAAGGCAGGACATTAAATGTTTTCAAAGTAAATCTCAAACTTCAAAATCTCCATAAATTGTGTGATTCAACTTATATTACTATTTATTAGTGTTTTATACTACCACTCAAATGCTACATGAATTGCTCAGACTAAGTGAAGCAAAAAGTACAAAGGATACCACTGATCCACATAGCAAGCCTCTATTCTATAAGTGGGAGTAGAGAAGAGATTATCTAAAACCAACAGATTCCTTTATTGCTCTTCCTGTATATACAAGAAGCCTAATGGAAACAATTTTTAACTTTTAAGAAGTTGCAGCTGGAGAACAATGCAAGTATATGCTGTTTCCATCTTATGATTTATTTTCATAGTTCTCTAATAATGTACTGAAGTTCAGTATTTCATTCCAGTCTGTGTCTCTCGGAGCACCCACAATCACAATGTGTGAAACATCATTCACAATATTTCTTCATCTAAAAAGAAGGATGACAGCATGCAGGAGTGGACCAAGACGAACCCAAGCATGTCAAATAGAATCCTAAAATGACAATTTGCCCTCTTTGAACAGTAGATGCTAATGTTTCAAAATGACAGGAGTACAGCAAAATTGACATTACTGAAGATGAAAGAATAGACTATCTTCAACTGATTGATTAAACCAGCCTCAGTTGTTCTTAAAGCTACCAACATGTCACGATTTCTAGAGACTAAAAATGTATCACATATGTACCTGACTCCGCCGGTAGTGTTGTTTCTTGCCAATAAGTATAATTTTCTCAAAATAAGACTTGAGAGTATCCTCTTCCATCGGCCCTTGCAAACGTTGAAACAACTGTCTCGCACTTCCCTGCACGACATACAGTAGTAGAATCCAATTATAGACTATAAGATTAGCTCCACTGAGCATGTCCCTCATCAATATATTAAAAAAATGAGAATCTACTAGTTTTCAGGGACAGAGAGGACCTTGGGAATGCCAGGCAATGTGGATGGATATGACTGAGAAGATCCTGAATCATCAGCACTGTCAGCTCCATCTCCACTTCTATCCATTAAAATTTTATGACGTTCCTTGCATTCTTTAGGCTTGCGGAATATGCACTAGGCACATTAAATTCATGAGATAGTTACCCAATGGAGAAAAATGGAGGACCAAGGTGAAAGCAAAAAAAAACTAGTAAGGCTGCGGTGGAATATAAAGGGATTATAGAGAGATGAAAGAATGAGTAGCACTTCAAGAGCAGTAGACACATTATTGGTCACATTTCAAAGTATTTCCGGCACGTTAGAAGGAAGCTCTAGATAACAGAATATATTTGTAAAGACATTTAGCTCAAGCACTAACCTTAAATTGAAGGGTACTGTTTATGGCATCACTTACAAGCTCCCAATTAGGACCCAAGTCGTGAACTAGGACAACAAGTGCCTGAACATAAATGCAGTAACATGTCGAGGCCCTGGTGCTAATGCTAACAGAAATCGAAGAATACAAACAGGATGACAAAAACTAACCTGATCTTCAAATAGTGACCATGGACAACCAGAACCAGGTTCACCAGCAGATATCTAGAAGCAGTTTACATGATTATAATAATTACACAAGAGATAAGACAACCATGAAGCACATGATCAACCAGACAAAAAGAAAGAAAGAAAGGGTCAAGGAAAAAATACCTTGGGTGTTTTGGCTTTTCTACCTTTGTCACGACCATGAATTAATTTAATGATTTTGTTGGGGTTGGACATATTGCTCATTTGTGATCCTACTGGTGAAGGGATGGATCCACTGGGATTGATGTCAAAGGCATTATCTGGCTGTTGCTTAATTACCTTCAGCTTCTTGGCATTATGTTGCCCGTATAAAACTAAGAAAAAAGATAATTGAAAATGTGAAGTTTGAAGAATATGACACTGGATAGATATATCCGACCAAGTAACCAACCATTAACTAAAACATGAGAAAATAGAGCTTTACCACTGGCTCCATTAGAATCAAAATGATGACTCTCTGATCTCTTTTTGGAATAATCTCGCTGCGAAAGAAACGGCACCACCAAACATAACATTCTCAATTAAAAATGAGCACAATGAACGTGAGGAAGAACAGAAAAATATCAGATAAAGTTCAATGCTGCAGAAGAAGACTTATGACTTGAGGCACCCTTATATCTATCATGCAAAGAATGATATCAATTTGATCTGAGTGCTCCTTGCTCTGATGTAAGAATGAAAATACTAAATGAAATTAAAGTTTGATATTTTCCTTAATCAAGAAAATGGAACAAATTTGACAGAAAGGTTATTTAGAGTTGACATAAAATTGTTAATTACTTCGAAAAATGAATGGGTAAAATTGCACTTTAAAAGTAGCATGCGCACTAGCCTAAAATTGTAATTACTCATCCAGAAAACTTTTTTTCTTAATGATAAAATAAATATACTACATAAAAAAACAATGAAGAAAAAAAAAAAAAAACATGTCTGTTTACATCAAAATAAACAACCAGGCATAATCTTTATTACATATTCACCTGTTCATTTTGAATGGTTGATTCCAGCTGCCAACCCTGATCGTATGCAGAACCCTACCAAAAGCACAATTCAGGCACTTAGAAACTACAAAGACAAATAACGAAAGCATCCATACCATTCCTGGGATAAACAGACCCCATTAGTTAAAATAAAAGAATTCCTACGCACAAGATTTTTGGCCTTTTTCTTCTTTTTTGGTTTTGTTGGTGTTTCTGCATAGTCATATGGTAACTGCCTCTCAAAATCCCCAGTTGATTCAACCTCCATGCTTTTCTGGATCTGGAATCCTCCTTGCAAAGTACTCTGATCATCCTGTAAAGAACTAGTATCCCCACTAGAAGCATCTGTTTTTGTCGGAGCCTGTAAACCTCCAGCAGCAGCGGCACTGCTAAAAGGACTTAAAACCCTCTGCCTGGAACCAGTACGAACACGTTTTGTTGGAATTGAACCAACATTTACACTACTACCTGGCCTTTTTCCAATCAATATGGACTGCTGGGCACAGTTTCCATATGGCAAATCAGCACCAGTTTCATATGGTCTTGAAGGATATGATGTCATAGGGTTCTTCCGCTTCTTATTTAGTTTTGATGATTCTCTACCTTCAAAGGCTCCAGGCAAAAAATATGTACTTTTTTCTCCTTCATCCTCATCACAAACAAAGTCAACATATCCAAACTCTGAATTTGAACAAGTTGTAAGGAACAGAACACTATTAAATGACAAAGAAACTGAGAAAAAAAGTACAATGATTACCTGCTCCATCATCACAAACAGATGTTTCAACTTCTTCTTGTGCACTATTCCCAGTTTTCTAAAAAATAAAATAAAATGATAATCAAGATTGGGCAGAAAAGTTCCAAAGCTGCCTTGGGCAAATTAGAAGAAATGGAAATGCAGATATGTTGTCCATGATATGTTTGATTCGTGAATTTTTTTCATATCCATTATATCATTCCAGTATTCTGTTCTTTAGATTTTTATAAACTACTCTGCTTTATAAATATAGGGGAAGCAAAAGAAAAAGGTCATGTAATAAACTCATTAAGGACCTATATTTACCTTATTCCGTACCAAATAAGATTCAATAGATCTCCGGTAGGTTTCCATAGCACCAGAAGGAACTGAATAGAAGAGGCTTTCCTGAAACAAAGTACATAAAAGTTAGAGCACAGAATGTAAATATTTCACAAGATACAACTTATTGTAAGAGAGATCAAAATACTATATTCAAAAGACAAGAATACTGTGTAAATAAACCTAAAAAGCCTTATTTCAAAACAATTAAGCCATACTTCTGTTAGATGTTCATTCCAAGGAATGTCTATAATTCCAACATCAGATATCCTGTCAGGTGTTGCCGGCGCTTCAGCTTGAAGTGCTGGAACAGGGGAGCTGTTATATTTCAAAAATCTAAGAGCATATGCTCGAATAGCAAGATCATTAATCTTTCCAGGGTGTTCCTGCTGCTCCTTATTCATATCCTGCTCCAAAACATGGTGCACATAAAGAGATTATAGGAAGAACAATCTAGCACATTGATATGAAGCGGATATTAGGAAATATTTGGGCTCTTTTTCCCTGCCTTAAGTTTCTTTAAGTAGATATCCTTGCCCAACACCAGGCTTAGCCTGTCCAACCTCAAAGATTATTTTTCTTTTAAATATTAAAAATTTAAATTTTTATATTGCTATTAAATATATTTTAGAAGGCTAATAAATCATGTCCGATGTTCAAATTTTTACAGTGCACCTATGTTAATTGTTTTTGAATTGTAACCATCCAAGAGTTATCCATATAGTTACATATGCTCTCAAAAACCTCATATCTTCCTCCCCAGTGCAAGTACAATTTCGTTCATACCACATTGAAGAACAGAACTTATTAGAAGATAACAAACATGAATAACATACAAAACAAGTTATTAGCAAGAATATGGAAGAAACTAGCACCATAACTCAGTATGAAAATCAAACATAAAAATTATCATCATGACATTCATCACAAGAGACATGCATAAAAAAAGACCAAAATAGTCCAACAATATAATCAGTACCATATCCAGTTCCATATTCTTGCTCTCAATAACTTCATTGGCTCTTGAACCCACCAAATCATGACCAGAGTTCTTTGGACCAAGACTTTTATCCTTACTATTTAGAAGCACCTCTGCAGAATGCCAAAACCCCATGACAGCATTAGCTAGGGCTAAAGCTACTTCTTTGAGTTTCCAGAACTGATTTTGTTCTTCATATTTCAACCACGAAGTAAAAGCAGCACGTCGACATAGTTGAGCAGCGGCAGTCATCTTCCAAAGACACTCCTATAACCACGTAAAGAAACAAAAAAAGTAATTCTAGGTAATTTATGTCAAATATATTCTGTAGTCAACTTCATATACAGCTGCAATACTTGACTAAATCTAATAAAAGAAAGGCTTTCAGTAAGAAGGAAAAAAAAAAACAAGAATACATAAGATGGTTTTAATTTATATATAATAAAATGATACCTGAGCAAAATCATTTGCCAACCATGCCATTTCCTCAAGCACAAAATCCCAGTGAGATTTTCGTCGATTCTCAAAATGTAAGGTACCAACAGATAGCTCTGCAATCCTTTTCCGCTTAGCCTGTTTAACATAACGCGAGACCTTTTAAACTTTTTAAAGACAAAAATCTTACATCTAAAATCAAGAGATCACAGAGCAAATGTATAATCAAACGACCTCTATAATCCGAGCCTCTTCCAAGATTGAATCTTCATGCGCCTTGTCCACCACTTTCACATGATTATCCAAACTGGTCTGAACTTCAGTACTAGGAGTAAAGGTTTTTTCTAACAAAGTCCTCTCAGGAATCTCACAAACAAAGTTACCCATGGTGCCTAAAGGCCTACTAGCAGAAATATTTTTGATTTTGGAGTTAGAATTATCACCCAGTACAGTACTAGTTTTCCCATCAGCTTCTGATACAGGATAACTGCTTTGTTGCACCTCATTGTTGGAAGGGCCACTCACTTCATTTTGCAATTCAGGTCTAATTTCTTTCTCCACTTTGACTGTAGAATTGTTAAGGGAATGATTTTGGTTCAAGGAAGTATTAGTATCACAAATACTAGCAACATTATAGACAGCCATGGTCTCGTTATTTTCTTTTGACAATTCACCAACAGCCAAGTTCAGTGATTCCTCTTTCTCAGATTTTTTTTCCATGGGCTTTCCTTTAGAATCAACATTTTTTGGATTAATACATACACCATTATCATTATTTACATCTACACTTAAGCTGTTTTCAGTGCAAGAGGACTCCGAATCTAATCCCTTCACCCCTCTTGTGGCACTACTAATTTTTCCTTCAAGTGGTATGCCTTTCCCTTCTTTTTTGCCATCACCAACCCCATTTAGCTTAATAGAAATAGTTTCATTTTCAACTTTGGTTGTACCTGTACCAGGTGGATATTCAAAACCAGTTGAAACTACCTGTTCCTTTCCTCCAACAAGACCAGGTTCCTCAGAAGCCAAGTTAACTGGAGATTTGTGAGCCTTCACTTGAACAGCTTCATTAGGTACTATAACATCAACCTTGCTTTTGGATAGATCACCTTTTGACTGTTCATTTGTTGCTTTGGCAGCCTGCCTACCACCTAATTCCATTTTCAACTGATTATCAGAAGATATCACCTTTGAAGCCAAATCACCATTTGAAGTTGCAAATTTTCTGGTACTAACAGAAGGTGTGTTCTTGTCCTTCTGGTTATTTGTTTCAGATGTCAAAGCCTTATCATCCTTTGATGATCCACGAGCAGGTAAAGAAGAACCATGACCACCCCGACCCTGAACTATCTCTGTTGAACTTGATCGTGCTCCATCTCGATTTATTTTCGACCTGTTCCTTCGAGCATATGGGCGGAAGATAGCAGAATCTTCTGATTCCTTGGCATTTTGAGCCCGATCCATCTGAGAAGATTGCTCTGATGGAACAACAGTATTCCTCTTACGAGGATGCATAGATTTCCTTTCACCTTCAGGCAACTCATTTTCACCATCAAAAAGTAAGAGGTTATCGGCACTATTGGGTTCGCAAACTGCAGGAATCCCTGGTCTACCACTACTCTCTACAGAATCACCATGAGGTGAGGCAGTCAATGCAAAACTACCTTTCGCTTCACTGTGATAGTAATGGACAGGTGATGCATCAGCTAGTTACTCCATCACAATTTAGATCTATGATTCTGCAGCAGACAACAGCGAAAAGAACATACCTGATAACAAAATGTTCTGCTTGCTGATCAGTGAGAGACGTAGACTGGATGCTAACTGATGTTGCATTGCTGAATTTGAAATCCAAGGGATTGCCACCCTGAAAGCAATGCTTTTTATTGTGAATATTAATCAA
This sequence comes from Hibiscus mutabilis, assembly GCA_019671005.1. Classification (NCBI taxonomy): domain Eukaryota; kingdom Viridiplantae; phylum Streptophyta; class Magnoliopsida; order Malvales; family Malvaceae; genus Hibiscus; species Hibiscus mutabilis. Next base: position 42,840,381 of record CM033724.1, on the reverse strand, counting down.
TAACAAATAAGAAGTAGCAAGAGGAGATCAAATGCATACTTTCTCAAGAAACTCCAGTTCCCTTCTTCTTTCCTCACAAACATCATACTCCTGCCTGTTATAGACCAGTAAAAATGAAAAATTGCATGTGGTTAGGGATGTGAACCAAGAGAACTTTTCAAGATAACTAGAAGGATTTTTGTAAGCAATGGAATGCAGTTATAACCTAAGCTCTGCTTGAGCCTTCTCAATAGCTGCTCTGCGCGGAGAAGTCTTCACACCAATCCCAACTCCACCATCAACAATACCTCCCATGGAATCAACCTCAGCATTTACTAAGAGAGCTGATCCTGAGTTACATCCATGCATCCCTACCTAAATATCTACTGGATGGACCCTCCCATTGATGCAAAATGAAAGAAATAAGAAGATATTGGTGAATGCCTACAAAAGATGTTTGAGGAAAAAAAATCAAAATAACAACTACTACTAGTGTATATAGAAATCAAGGAAAATAAATGAACAATGAAATGAGAAGAAGCCCCAATGAACCACAAACAAATATTTTTCTCCCCAGTAAGTAGCAATGCAGACACCCTCATAACTACAGAACATTTTTTTATAATACAGTACTATATTTCTTCATTCAACAACAATTCAAGTTTGTAACATTTTCCAATAATACATACTACTATCATCAAATCACTCAAGATATGTATAAAACCAACTCCAAAAATCAGTTTTCCAGAAGCTCGGATATGTATAAAACCAACTCCAAAAAACAAGGAAGAAACTCCCAGAAAATGTACAACAATACAAAGAGAATAATTACAAACGCAGTTTGGACATTTTACTATAAGGACCTCTGTAGAAGTTTTTTCCTGGAAAATAACAAAATGTACGATAGAATGACTTGAACTAGATTAAAGAATAAAGAGAGACAATATCATTCCTACTTTTTTTATTCTTTCCACAATGAGTTGTTAATTCCCAAAAAGGGAAAAAAGTTTTACATAATTATATCGTCAATCCCACAAAGATTTCATGTTGTTCATTCTTTAATTTCTCCCTTCTGCACAACAGTTCCATAGCAACTTAAGATAACCAATTATCTCCAAAAGCCATTAAAGTTCACTGCCTGCCTTAAATCTATTTTAAAACGTGCAAAACAAAGTTAAACCTGCATGAAGAGAGAATGCCACTACCTTTGAGGACAGTTAAATAACATAATAAAGGAAATAAGTATCTTGACATTAATTGGAAGGATAAAAACAACGCTGAATAATGGTAATTAACAATTATACCGATGCCACCCAATAAGCATACTTCCTATCTTATATATGAATACATAGAAGCAAATGATAGCAAGAAAGAGTTCGGAACCAGTAATTCTCTACAAATTCCAGGATAAGAACCGAAAAAGTCCAAAATCAGTAGGTAAACAACAAAATCTAGAGCGCAATGAGCTTCCCCGGCATTTAACTTCGAGTTAATGTCAATAAACATATATGAAGACGATGCCAGGTAAATCCACAAGCATTCAATCCAAATGCGAATGGGAAATCACAGGGAATGACAAACCGAAACCCTAAATGCATTGAATCACGGAAAGTGTGCCCTAATTTGGAACATTACTCGAATTCTAGGGTTTCCATTTCCAAAATTAAGGGCGAAAATAACCTGAATTGGGGCACGGAGTCGAGCAATTAGGAACTAGGGTAAAGCACCGAGGAGCACCTGAATGTTCCCGCTCTTTTTAACACTATGTTTACCTCTCAATCTATCTATCTCTCCTAGGGTTTTGAAACTACGAGCCCTCCCGAACGATTCTGTCCTCAATCGAAACGACGTGAATTAACCCCAAAATACGACACATCCCTCTGAAATGCAAGCCATAAGCACGTTGTCGAGTCTCTCTATTAAGAGTTCTTGCACTTTGGGTAACTATTTTTTCTCGTTTTCGCTCGCTAAAAATGTTAATTATTTTGTTAAGGTTTTGATCGGGTTGGCTGGTTTCAGTGGGCTTGGGGTTTTACAAGGATTTAAGGGCTTGTTCTGTTCAATTTGGGCTTTTTAGTTAGTTCTATTAATTACTTTCTAAAAACACTAAATTATTTTTTATCTGATTTATTAAATGACAATTCATATCTAATATTATAAATGATTATTATAAAAGAGTCATATTTTAATCTAATTTATTTCATTCGCAATACTATAATTTAAACTATGATCATACTTAAAAAACATTATATTATATTTCATCAGACAAACAGATAAACAAAAAAATAATAATTTTAACTTCTAGCACTATAGATTTATAATGGTTTTATATTATGTTACAAAATTATGTATAAATTTAATTTTATGTAATTAAAATACTAAATTACGTCTTTCTTTCTCATTTTAGATTTTTTCTTCTTGTTTGTTCAAGTGTCATTGACCTTTAATGATGTAACTGTCACTCGTGCTTTTTATAACCTTTGATAGTTTGTCACCACCTTCACTGCATTTTTTGTTTTTTTTCTCTTTTTTCTTTGCTTTAAATGTTTTGTTTTGCATATATGAGTTTTTTGGTGTTTTTTAAAACAAGTCTTTTCATTTTTGTATGAAAATTGGTGTTTTTTAAAATAAATCTTCTCGTTTTTGTATGAAAGTTGTGAATTTTTATTCTGTTTTTGTAATATGTTTTCGTTTATTTTTATAGCACGTTTATTTCTTTCCTCAAAGATAGATTTGGTATTGCCTCTCTAGTTGACATTTATTTGGTTATATTGTTATTTTATTTATAATCTGGACCATCGAGTTTGTTTTTTAATATTGATAGGTCTTTGCAGTCTCTTATATATACCGTGCTTGAGTTGTGATAAAGTTAGCTATCAACGCGTCGTTATTATTATATTTATTTTTAGGTTAATGTTGATGAGATAATATTTCTCTCTTACTGTCGACAATGATTTTATTATTATCTTCTATTTTTTCGAGTTGCTTAGTTGAATTTTTTTTTAAACTTTTCTTGTATAGTCATGTTTTCACTATTTAAAGGCAAGTTTAAACTCTTTTATGGTTATATAAAAAATGACTTATTATTGTGATTAGTTTACTCTAATTTTTTATATTTTTAGACTATAATTTTATTATATTTATTTAATAAATTTAATTTTTTTATTAATTAAAAATGTTAAATTTAATTCTATTTATTTTTTACAATATTTATTTTCTTAATTATCTTATCTTCCACAACAAGTGAGATGAATCTTGAAGTATAATATTGGATCAACAATAACATCTTGCTCGTCAGATGTGTGTTATTAATGACAAAAAATAAACCAATATATATGAGATCACATTAAGTTCTAAAAAATGTCAAATTATGTCATTATATGTTGTGAATTTAGTTTTAGGCTTAATGGCGTTTTTGGCCTTTACATTTTTAAAACAAGTTATTTTAGTTTTTAATTCTTTTTTCTTTTTATATTAGAATTTCTAATTTTTTGGTATATCGAACAAAATGACTGAAAAAGAAACATGTCTGTTAAGTTAATGTGAACTATTTTATATTTGTATCAATTTTAATGACAATTATTTTACCTTTTGTGCAAAAATATATTTAAAAATAATAATATTATGGGTAAACTACAATGGAGTTCACTTAATTATAGGTAAGGTTATATTTTGGTCACTCAATTATTAAAAGTAACATTTGGGTCACTCAATTATGAATAATGTTACATTTTTTTCACTCAATTATGGGTAAGGTTACATTTGAGTCACCCTTCATATTTAATATATATATATATATATATCAATTTGTGTATTAGATTAATTATTGATTACAAATGAAGTACTCTAGTGTTAACGAGGGTATACAAGTGATTTGGAAGAAAAAATGACTAAGTTGATATATATATTTTTTAAATATGAAGGATGACAGAAATATAACCTTACCCATAATTGAGTGACCCAGATGTAACCTTTAATAATTTGGTGACACAAATATAACATTACCCATAATTGAGTGACCTCCGTTGTAGTTTACCTTAATATCATTAAAAATTATAAATATGTATTTAAATTATTAAAATTACAAAATCATATTATTATCGACTTAACATTATTTTTAATTTACTTATAATTGAATTGAACAATTTTTTATAGAACACAAACTATCTACTCTTTTTAGTGTCCTTATGTATGTTCAAACACTAAAAACTAAACTTTAAGTCCTAACTCTAAACTCTAAATCTTAAAAATTAAACCATACACTTCAAACCCTAAATTTATTTTTTAATGTTGGGCATACATAGAGGCACCAAAAAAGACATAATTGCCGTTCATTTTTATAAATGTTGAAAATCATAAATTTAAATATTGGCCTATTAGATACATTAATATAGGTCATTCTGAGATGTACTAATTGGCTTAGTGGCTAACGATACTTATATTATCTCATCTTGTATGAGTTCAAATCTCAAAATTAGAATATAATACCACTTTATTTAATCAAAAAATATAGGTCATTCTTAATGTTTTGCAAAATTATATAAACATGGAAATATTAAAAGAAAATGGAGATGAATGCGCATTCGTATATAAGCGTGCCCATGTTTAATGAAACGAAAGGCATTGCTGCTGATAAATAAGCAATTCATCTTCAAGAATCTGCAACTCTGATTCTTGGTGCGTGTTCCGTTTTGCTCTGAAACAAGAACAAGGCATAGAGGGCTTTAGTTGGTACTCGTAAATGTTCTTTTTCCCCAAATCTGATTCTTTTTTAGTTGATTCTTGGTAGATTTTGTCGTATAAGTGTGGATCCACTTCTTGCATGCATAAACTACATGGTTTCTTGACTTCTGCCTTCCCTTAGCCTCATTACCTTGCATAATTACAATCTGCTGGCACCACAAAGTCCTCCTCTTAGCCTCATTCCCTCGTATCCGCCACCTAAGCCACCACCTCTTATCCGTATCCCCAAGCCTCCACCTCCTACACTTCCTCCCTCATATGTTATGTCTCCGCAAAGGCCTGCAATACATCCACCGAGGCAGCCTAGTCCAGCATTAAGTTCACAAGCTTCAAGCTCAGGTACATCACATTTTCTTGCTTAACGAACACCATATTTTTGTGTCTTTGATCAAAAAGTTAAAAGTAATGACGTTGCCTTTCTGTCACCTATTTGAAGGCCGTATAAATTGGCCGATGACTAAGAGAAGGAAAGGAGGAAACAGAGAGGATGAAGAAGGAGCTGCTCCTCCATCAGCCGCAGGCGGATGCAGAGAGGCTGGAAAAGGCAACCCTGGTGATCCAGATTTGGACGATGGTTCATCTCACATGGAAATTCACTAAGGAAGAGTGTGTGGATTGGTATATCTGGCTGTTAAACAACTTATAAACACACTGTGAAAGCTTTCTTTGTTATTCAAGAAAATCCTTCTTCTCTCTCCATTTACATTCACGGACATATGAATAAGGGACAGACGATTTTTGTTCACACCACCGGCTAACTTGTTTAGCTGGTTGCTTATTAGTTATTACTATTTAATTATTAGGATTTTATAACAATTTGGAGTCTCCACTGATTTTAGATAATCACAGATCACTTTAATGTTTATATAATTTTATATATGGATTTTGATTTTGCTGGTCTTTTGGTTTAATTTTATGTAGGGACGGACCCCCGTTTTATGCTTATATACGGTACTACATATAATTTATCTTTACCGAAGAAAAAATGTATTTAGTTTTAAATGTGAACAATTTTTAAATAAAAATAGATACAATTAAATTAAAAATCAAAGTTTCATGAGTGTTATTGTGATTTTTTTTCATCGTTAAATATAATTCAACATTAATATATTAAAATCACTTACATTTATTATAACTTTAAAATCTCTGTTGGAACCTGATATCACAAGTTAATGAGTATCAAGTGAATATATTAAAAAAAATGAGTATCAAGTGAATAAAATTTATTTAACTATAATTGTTGTGACTATGTCTAGTTGATATTAATGTACTATATATGTTTAACAGTGATTATAACAAAAGGTTGGCTCTGGAACTTTTTGCAAAAATAAAATAAAATTTAAAGTGACAAAAAATATTATTGTCACAATAATGTTAAATAGCAGTGATCCTTTTACATGTTCTCATTATTATATGTTATGGGGAAATGGCGTGAATATTTGAGTCGCAAATATTTACTATGAGACATTTTAACTGTGAAAAGTTTAAGTTATCACAATTATTATTTCAATAGTGACCATAGAATAACACGACATATTACTTATATTAATAATATCATACAAAAATGTCACAAAAAAGCTTGTGATTAAATTACTCATGGCCACAATAAATTTGTTACTAAAAGTCTTATTGTTGGAGTGATTCTAAACCGGTCCATAAACTTTTAACAATTTTATTCATATATTGCTCTAATTTTAAATTGGTCCCAAACTTTTGATGTTCCAATTTCATATTCAAATTACTATTTATGTCACATCATATTATTATATAATACACATCAATGTTTATATGACAATTAACAGTTTTTATAACGATTTTATTAACATGGGATATGATTAGCATAGACTGATAATTTGAGGATGAAATTAGAATGTTCAAAAGTTTGGGACCAATTTAGCATCGTTTGGGGATGAAATTGAAATGTTTAAAATTTTGTGGACAAATTTAAAACAAGGGTCATAGTTTGATGATGAAACCGAAACGTTCAAAAGTTTTAATACCATTTTGGAAAGGGGGTCATAGTTCGAGGATGAAGTAGGAATGTTTAGAAGTTTAGAAACCATTTTGAAACGAAGGTCATAGTTAGGGGTGCTAATCAAGTTGAGCAGCTTGCAAACAGCTTGATCTCAACTCGGTCAACGCACAACTCGAGTTCGAGCTCGACTCAAGATCTTAGCGAGTTGAGTCGAGCAAGGTCCAACTCGACTCGATGAGTTCACAAGCAGCTCGTTATTGTTTTTATGATTTTTTTGGTAGCTACCTTAAGAAATTATGCTCAAAGAAGTTTAAATGCTAGTTGAAAACTCTAGAAAAGTTTAGTGACTTGCTAGGTAATTTACCCACAAAATATTTGATTTTAAATTTTCAAAACACTTCGGGAAGTTCTGCGGTGAAACGGGCAATTTAAGGCTAAAATGAGGCTGACATGTTCTACAGGTAGCAGGTTTGTACATAAATTCTTACGAGGTTTGTACATAAATTTTTACAGTAACTGTAAAAAAATGGTATATACATAAAGTCATACGACGTAAGGATTTGTATACCAACATAAATGCTACAAGAAAACCTATTTTCCTACATGAACGATGAGAATTTCAGTAGGTACAGAAACTATTACATATTATACATAATTTGTTATAGAAATGGGAATAAAAAAGGTACGTACCAAAATCCTTACTCGAGATCACCAAAACTAAAAGGAACTCAACTTAGGGTAAGCATTTGATTGGCCTACAAGAAAACATATTCTCTTACTAGAACGATAAGAATTTCAGTAGGTACAAATATTATTACGGAATATACATAGTTTGTTACAGAAATGATTATAAAAAATGTACATACCGAAATCCTTACCCGAGATCACCAAAACCAAAAGGAGCTCAACTTAGGGTAAGCATTTGTGTACATACATATTTGCCTACAAGAATCCTTATTTTCTTACTAGAACGATGAGAATTTTAGTAGGTACAGAAAATATTACAGAATATACATAGTTTGTTACAAAAATGGTAACAAAAAATGTAATTACGAAATCCTTACCCGAGATCACCAAAACCAAAAGGAGCTCAACTTAGGGTAAGCATTTGTGTACATACAGATTGGCCTACAAGAAAATGTATTTTCTTACATAAAAGATGAGAATTTCAGTAGGTACAAAAAATTATTACATAATATACATAATTTGTTACCGAAATGGTAATAAAAAAGGTACATACCGAAATCTTTACCCGAAATCACCAAAACCTAAAGGAGCTCAACTTATGGTAAGCATTTGTGTACAACAGATTGGCCTACAAGAAACCCTATTTTCTTACTAGAACGATGAGAATTTCAGTAGATACAGAAATTATTACATATTATACATAATTTGTTACATAAGTGGTAATACAAAAGGTATGTACCGAAATCCTTACCCGATATCACCAAAACCAAAAGGAGCTCAACTTAGGGTAAGCATTTAAATACATACAAATTGGCCTACAAGAAATCCTATTTTCTTACTAGAACAATGAGAATTTTAGTAGGTACAGAAATTATTACGGAATATACAAATTGTAACAGAAATAATAATAAAAAACGTACATACTGAAATCTTTACCTAAAATCACCAAAACCAAAAGGAGCTCAACTTAGGGTAAGCATTTGTGTACGTACAGATTGGCCTACAAGAAAACCTATTTTCTTACAAGAACGATAAGAATTTCAGTAGGAATAGAAATTATTACTGAATATACATAATTTGTTTCAGAAATGGTAATAAAAAACATACGTACTGAAATCTTTACACGAGATCACCAAAACAAAAAGAGCTCAACTTAGGGTAAGCATTTGTGTACATATAGATTGGCCTACAAGAAAACCTATTTTCTTACAAGAACGATGAAAATTTCAGTAGGTACAGAAATTATTACTGAATATACATAATTTGTTTTAGAAATGGTACTAAAAATGTACGTATTGAATACATACAGATTGGCCTACAAGAAAACCTATTTTCTTACAAGAATGATGAGAATTTCAGTAGGTACATAAATTATTACTGAATATACATAATTTGTTTCAGAAATGGTACCCGAGATCACCAAAACCAAAAGGAGCTCAACTTAGGGTAAGCATTTGTGTAGATACAAATTGGCCTACAAGAAAACCTATTTTCTTACAAGAACGATGAGAATTTCAGTAGGTACATAAATTATTACAGAATATACGTAATTTGTTATAAAAATGATAATAAAAAGGTACGTACTGAAATCCTTACCCGAGATCACCAGAACCAAAAGGAGATCAACTTAGGGTAAGTATTTGTGTACATACAGATTGTCCTACAAGAAAACATATTTTCTTACAAGAACAATGAGAATTTCAGTAGGTACAAAAATTATTATTGAATATACATAATTTGTTTTAGAAATGGTAATAAAAAAGGTACGTACCGAAATCCTTACTCGAGATCACCCAAACCAAAAGGAGCTCAACTTATGGTAAGCATTTGTGTACACACAGAACGAACTACAAGATAACCTTTTTTCTTACAAAAATTATGAGAACTTAAGTAGCTACAAAAATCATTATAGAATATACATAATTTATTACAGAAAAGGTAAGAAAAAATGTACGTACACAATTTCTTATCCTATTTTTAAGTCTACCGGTTTAGCTTTTACCCTTTTTTATTTCGTTATATACACAAATGCTTACCATTTTTGTAAGAATTTATGTACCTACAAAATCCTTACGAGTCAGATACAAAATTTCTTACCATTTTTATAAGCATTTCTGTACAACCTCATTTTAACGCGCCTCACATTAGAATTTCTCAAACACTTTGTATCTCTCAAGAATTCAAAAAGTTAATTGTATTAATAAGAAATTAAATTATAATAATTAGTCTTTCCTTTTTTTATTAAAGTCTTTTCTTTTTCTTTTATAATTTTTTATGTATACAAGTATAAAAGAGAAAAGTTTTCAATTCCCATATAAATAAATACGTTTGAAAGTTAAAATCCCAAAATCCCTAAAGCTTTCTCTCTTTTGTTGTTCATCAAAGATTGTTGAGAAACTAAAAAAGAGTCTCACACTTGAATATTGATTTCATCTCTAACTCAATCATGACAGGTTCGTTTATTTATCTCTACAGTCCTCACGTTTTTTTTTTGAATTTGTATGTTTATATGAAGCTCTAACAGTATCACTAGATTTTACCTATATTTAAAAAAATAAGATAAAAGTTTTGGTGAGCTTAACGAGCAACGAGTCGAGACGAACAACGAGATTTTTTAACGAGCACAGATCAATCACTATTCAACTCGCGATCGACTCGCTCAATAAGCACCCTTAGTCATAGATTATGGATGTATGGTACAATTAACTCTTTTTTATTTTTGTATTTTTATGCTTGCGTATCAATTAAAAAGGATATAAAAGAGGGAAAGAGATACAATCACTTGAACATAAATCATCCGCCTTTTTTGGTAACCCGCTGAAACATAAAAAAATAAATTTAAGGTTTATATTTAAAGTTTAGGGTTAGGATGTAGAGTGCAGGGCTTATTTTTAGGGTTTAGAATTTAGGTTAGAGCTTAGGGTTAATTTTTTAGTGTTGTGATATAAATAGAGGCATCGAAAAGAAAAAGTGAATTTTTGTTCCAATTGGTTACTAGATACGTTGTAACTATAATCATTTTATCAAAGAGTATTGAAGCTTATTTATCTATCCATGGATGATCATACCAAACCAATTACTCGAAACTATGAATTTGCCTATAACTAGGTTTTAGTTCCATTAACTTCATATATAACACTATCAGGGCAATTCCATAGCTGTAAACTGAGCACAAAACGTTTGTCCCAATAGTAAAAAAAATCAAATCCTAAGTCTTAATCTTAAGTTCTAAACCCTAAATGGTATATTTTAAAAAATACACCATGCTCCTAATTCTATAAACCCTAACCCCAAACCTTAATTTTAAATTATAATCCTAAACCTTAAATCTATTTTTTTAATAACGAGACATAAATAGGGACACCGAGAAGGGTAAACGATTTCTAATTGTAAACTGAAGCCGCAAGTCCAAAACCAGCCGCAAGTCCAAAACAATATACATAGCATCAATTCAAGAAAGAAGGGGGAAAATACTTCCCATTTTCAGTTTTTATGCAGGACTTGGTAAAGATTTTACCTTTTCTTTTCTAACTGAACGTATTGTACTATTGTTTAACATGGATGAGTTAAATTCAGATACACTGTGGCCAGGTTAAGTATAAATATCTCTGCTTATACATGAGACGCCTTCCCATTTTAAACTCCGCAAATTAACTCTCTTCAACTCCATTTGTTCTCTGGAAACTGAAGCTCCTCGAGTAAGCTCTTTTCTATCTTCTTTCTTATCTTTCTCCTCCATTGTTTCTGTATCTGTTTTCTTGACAAGGCTTTTCATTTGTTCCTTTCTTTCTGTCTGTCTTTTTCTTTTCCTGTTTCATAGCTAAGTTTCTTGAGTAGGCAATCGTTTCTTTGTTATTTCTTATTTACTTGGTTTCTTGGACAATGTGTCTTCTTTTTCACAAGATTTCAAAGATTGTCAGGACCAATGGCTGGTGATAGTCCAAGAAAAAGCCGAAGCGGAGGCGAAGAGGAGGAACCATCGTCTTCAATGTCAACTCAAGTACCAACAGGCTCTAACAGTTCTAGCGCTACTGCACCGTTGACAGGAGGACAATCATCTGTTGGATTAAAATCCGCAGTTGTGGGCACATATGTAAAATGTACGATGCTATTATAAAGTATGGCACAAAATTAAGTAACCAATTATGTTAGGCGTGTCATAGGTATTAAAGTGTCATGGAAATAAAAGTGTAGATACCGTAAGATATATTTATAATTCAATGAGGGGCAGAGTTATAAATATTTAATAGTTGATTTAATAATCAACTATATAAAGAGGTAGTGGTCCCCAAGAAATAGGTTAACTTGTTTTTCTCTCCTTCCCGTCAGAGAGTTTTACATCAAGAGAAAACCTATCTTCTTGGAAGATCACAACCACCTTTTAGGCGATCTTCATCAAAAGATTCAAGGTTTTCATCTATCAATTAATTCAGGTACGCTTCCGCATTCGGTTTATTATTCTTGATGATTTGACATGATAGATCCTGGGTTTAGATTTCATATTTAGTTATGGTTTAATTCTAACAAGTGGCATCAGAGACTTATCATGTTGGATCATTAAAAATCAATTTTTTTTAAGATTAATGGTATGTACTATCGATCTATTTTAAGTATGATCGAATTTATGCATATGGTTTTTTTTATGATCGTCAAGTTTCAATTATAATAATTTAGGGTTTCGATTGATTAAGAAATATCTTGGTTCTTTATCGCCACATTGAAAAGAAAGAAATTATTGTGAATCAGGACAATTGCTATTCAAAGCAATTATCTTTAGCAATTCAAGACAATTAGGTTTTGATGTTTCTGCACAATTCAAGATAATTCGTTTATCTGCAATTATTTTGAAAGCTTTATTATGTTTAGAAATATATAGTTAATCAGGTCTGTTTAACGGCAATTATGTTATTCTTTAATCTAGGTTAAATGCCAATTGATTTTTTTTTTAATTTTGGCATATCGTTTGTTTTTTGAACCATTAAGATTACCATGTTTTCTCTATGGATATATCTTAGGTTCTAATTGATGGTTGTTATGTTTGTTTCAGATTTAGTATTAAGCATACAATTTTATTAATCTATAAAGAATATATATTTGTTTTAAAATATATATTCAATTTGGTTTGATCAAAATTTTAGTTTTGATCGTTAGCAATAAGAAAGAAAAAATAAAGTTTGACTTGAGCTTTGTTGTGGTAAATTTATCGTGACTTAGAAACTTTATAAACATGTTAGCTCTCAAAACTTTATATTCGGGTTAGTTTAATAAATTACGGCTGAATTTGTTAAATATTGTTTAGTTTTGAACAGAACCTTTGGCTTAAATTTATTTCATACTATGCTTAATTATGCTATTAATGTTATCTATGGAATATACATTTGGTTTTGGTTTTGGAAAACATGTCATTAATCTTATGAAATTCATATTCTATTCAGTTTGACCAATAGTTTCAATTGTGATCATTAGGTTATTATGGATATTTTAAGGTTTGATGTGATCATTATATGAATTACTCATCTGCATGATACTTATCATTTTGAATTTTAGTTAAAGATTGGTTGTTTTGAATTCAATCTTTTATTTTGATAAATGCATGCTTAAGGAATTTTTTGAGAAACAGTCAAAATTTTCAGTTTTTTTTTTCCGATTTCTGATAGCCCCATTCAGACAATCTTATGTTGGGTTATTTCGGAAACTTAAGTGTTATCAGAAATTTCAGTTTTGACAGTTATAAAATTTTAAATTTGAATATCGGTATATTTATATTATATATTTTGAGATAAATTAATTAAAGCATTAAGTCACCAAAGTGACCTCTATTGTGGATATTATTTTATTTTAATATATAGAAGGTTTTGTGCATGTAAGTCGGATTATGTTAGTATTAATTGGCCCAAAGAAAGGTTAATAATTAACATTATTACATGTGCAAATGTGGTAATAAACATGTGATAATTATTCAGTTTTATATGTGAGCAATAAATCGGCCCAAAGGAAGATTTTTGTTTGACATGTTCTTATTATCAATGTTTGATTACTGTACCAAGATATCACTTGCAAGTTAATGTTTTGTCCAAAGATAAAATATTAATGGAGTGTTCGGTATCTTGATATGAGGTTTACCTTTATTCAAAATTATTATTAATTTGGTTATCTTTTAATTTGATTGAAAGATAAAATTAAGATAAATATTTTAAAACAATTAAATTCATATTTTGGCTTCGGATGTCTAATATTTTAATAGATTAATTGAAACATAATGTCACCAAAGTGACCGCTTTTGTGTAGATTAGTTTATTTAAAATATTAAGATAATTATGGGTTTTTGTAATTCATGCGTTTATTAATTGGCCCAAAGGAAAGTTAATATTTGGCAGAATTACAACGACAATTGTGACGATAAATGTGTGACGATTATAAGGTATTTTATGTAAGCAATACGTTACTCCAAAGATTAATCTATTGTTTGACATAGTTTATTGTCAATGTTTGATTGTTACAACAAGAGTACCGCTTACAGTTAATATTATTGTCCAAAGACTTGATATTAATGTTGTGCTTGGTATCTTGAGGGGAACTAGCCATTATTTTGAATTTATTTATTTACTTATGAATATTTATGTGAGCTTGTTTTTATTTTATTTACTTGTTTTTGTTCTATATTTAGGTAATTTATCTTTGCTGTCACATACATTCTACACCCATGTTTAGTAAAACTAGTTTCAAGGAATAGAAAAGACACTTACATATAGTATTTGGTTGTATGAACATAGACTTTGCACTAAGGGAAGAATAACTTGCACCTCTCACCATGTAAGCACCCATAAAAGGAATTTTGAGAGGTGAGATTGTTAAAATCGCACGAGTCTAATGATCATAAAAAGCAACATTCTATAAGTCTTTAGGAGCACAAATCTAAAGAGATTACTCATATTAAGGGTTTCCTTGACGAAATTAAGAAATGATTTACCTAAAACATTAAGGTTAAGATGACATCACTTATGCCTTCTTTGACGTCTATGAAGTATAAGGGACAAGGAAATGTGAGGAAGTACATTATGAAAAATGTTTAATATTGCTTCAAAATTTAAGGCACATAAGATCAAACTTTCTAACAATTGTTTGTTCTTATGATTTTGGTATCGCTTCCTATATACAGTTTAACTAATTCAAAATTAGTTACAATCACAAAAGGAGAAAATAGACTTTAAATGAGCTTATTTCTAATTGTGTTAAAGAGGAAGAAAAGTTGAAGCATTATAAGTGTAAAAGTACTCATTCGGTTAGTGCTCATTTAGTTAGTGTCTCTAAGAATAAGGGCAATAAAAATATATTAGAATAAAGTTGCTAAAGGTCCTAATCAAAAGAAACAACAATAAGTTACAAAGTATTGATTCTTTTGTATAAGTTAGGACACATGTGAAGAAATTAAACTTCAAAAGGGAGCAACTACTTCGGTTATTTTAAGTGATCCATGGGCTGTAAATTTTATGATCCCACAATAAGGATTATTTTAAGGAGAGGTTTATAACATTTTTAGGATGTTGAGTTTGGAGGGAGAAATAAGGTTAGATACATTGCTATTGAGGGTAAGTTGAATTATAATTTAATTCATACTATCACTTTTAATGATGTTTAGGTTTTTACACCTATCATAATCAAGAAGTGAATCAAGTACCTCAGCAAAACAATGTTGAACAACTCCCATTCAAGATAAGGTAATTGTTTCAGAAGAACAAATTCAACAACCTTAAAAAAATAAGTGTCATTA
This sequence comes from Hibiscus mutabilis, assembly GCA_019671005.1. Classification (NCBI taxonomy): domain Eukaryota; kingdom Viridiplantae; phylum Streptophyta; class Magnoliopsida; order Malvales; family Malvaceae; genus Hibiscus; species Hibiscus mutabilis. The sequence goes on along the minus strand of CM033724.1, from coordinate 42,825,226 downwards.
AAGATATCCACGAGAGGAAGGAGAAATACTATTCTAGATTATTACTTTGTATTTATTCAAGAAAATAAGGATAATAATGGAATGATAGAAAATGATTCAATCATTTTTTATCAAATCATAAAAGTTTTGACTCTCAAAAGTGGATTGATGTCATTCAAGAAGAGTATAATTTTATGCAAGGCAATAAAGTTTCGGAACTTGTCTCATTATGTGAAGGTGCAAACCAATTGGTTGTAAATGGATATTTAAAACCAAGAGGGATGCAAATGATAATGTGGACAAGTATAAGGCATGTCTTGTATCTAAAGGATATACTCTAAAAGAAGACATTGATTTTGTGGAGACCTTCTCTCAAGTTTTATTGAAAGAATCTTTTAAGATAATCATGACGCTTATTGCTTATTTTAATCTTGAGCTACATAAGATGGATGTTACGCTTGTGTTTTTCAATGATGACATTGAAGAAACAAATTATATGGTACAATCATAGATTTGTGTCTAATGATACAAAATCAATGATATGTAAATTAAAGAAATTCATCTATGAGCTTAAGTTGGACTCTCATTAACGAAATTATAAATTTCATATTGTTTATCTCATTTGGTTTTGAGATAAATTTGGTTCACAATTCTATATACTACAGTTCAGTGGGAGTAAACCAAGTGATACTCATATTACTAAAGAAGACAAATTTAGTCTTACTCAATGCCTAAAAGTAACCTTGAAATTTAAAAAAAAAATACAAAAGATTCCAAGTGCATAATCTATTGAGAATTTAATTTATGCTCAAGTATGTATGCGTTCGGATATTGCGTACATTGTTAGAATGTTAGACAGATATTTAAGCAATTCTAGTTTGAACCATTGAATAACAGCAAATAGGGTTATGAAATATCTTTAGAGAACAAAAATTACATGCTCACGTATCGAAGTTCTGGTAAGTTAGAGATCATCAAGTTTACAGACTTCGATTCTATTAGAATATTGATGCAAAAGAATTTTGTCACATGAGCTGCTAATTATAGATTGAATAGAAAGGCCACTTCGGTTATTTTGTGACAATAAATATGCATTCATTTATTCTATGAACAATATGAACACTTCAAATTTGAATCACATAAATATTAAATTCCTAGTTGTTAAAGAAAATTCAGAGTGAGTGTGTGTCTATAGAGCATGTTGGTACAAACTCCATATTTGCGCGCTTATTAAGAAACTATCACCCTAGGTCTTTCATGAGCACACTACTCATGTGGGTGTAATGTTATATAAAGATATTCAGTTTTAGTGGAAGTTTGTAATTTTGAAAAATGCTCATTTGGTTTAGACACAATTTCGGTTACTTCAGTTTAAAGTTATTTTAAGATTATTTTCGGCAGAAATAAAGTTCTTTTGGTTTATGCACACTCTGAATTCAGTAAAGTTTGATCTCGCAAAGGCTTAGGAGGACTAGTTGGAAATAGACATGTTTGGTTCACATTTCATGTAATTTTCCATGCTACGCATCCATGATTGATCTATGTCATTTGACTATATTTGTATACGTGACCATTGATGAGTCTTGTCATGATTGATACGACAAAGGCTGCTTTGATCCTATATGGATATAGTTGATGGACGAGATTGTTACAGAATACCTATTATATAATAGCAATTTTTGAGCTCATAAGGTTGTACATTTGTGAGGAAACATATGTTGCCCAAGTGGGAGATTGTTGGATTAAAATCCGCAGTTGTGGGCACATATGTAAAATGTATGATGCTATTATAAAGTATGACACATAATCAAGTGACCAATTACGTTAGGCATGTCATAGGTATTAAAGAGTCATGGAAATAAAAGTGTAGATACCGTAAGATATGTTTATAATTCAATGAGGGGCAGAGTTATAAATATTTAATAGTTGATTTAATAATCAACTATATAAAGAGGTAGTGGTCCCCAAGAAATAGGTTAACTTGTTTTTCTCTCCTTCCCGTCAGAGAGTTTTACATCAAGAGAAAACCTATCTTCTTGGAAGATCACAACCACCTTTTAGGCAATCTTCATCAAAAGATTCAAGGTTTTCATCTATCAATTAATTCAGGTACGCTTCCGCATTCGGTTTATTATTCTTGATGATTTGACATGATAGATCCTGGGTTTAGATTTCATATTTAGTTATGGTTTAATTCTAACATCATCATTTTCGAATCCGGATTCAGCAGCAGCAAATGATAATCTGCCGCAGTGTAGTTCGCTTCTGGCAATGCAAGTGTCGGTAGACGGACAACCGTCACAGGAAGACCGTGTACCATATGAATTTCTAGATTCAATAACTGTCAATGGTCACATATTCTTCTTCAACCAAGGTCCGTTAAGGAATTTCTGTACGAAACTGTTATATTATATCTATGAACACGTTTCAAAGGGAACCTGATTCAATTTTACAGCTACCAGATACCGCTGCCTTCTTTGCAGACATTAATCCTCCTCCGGACTGCCATTGCTGGTATGTGCCAATAATTTATATTCTTTTGTTAATGTGACATAAAAGCTGATCTTCAAGTCTAACCCTATGCTGCCAATGTTTATTCACAGATGCCACCAATGAAGTTCTGCCTTTGCCAGAAATGGCGAAAGTCCCTGCTGTATGTTCCACAGGCATCCATGGGAGCACCCCAGCCATTGGTATGTCCAAACAATATATATATATGTGCGCGCGCGCGCAAGCAACTTCGTTAGGCATTTCTAAATCACAAGTGATATGCTTGTACTGCATTTATCATGGAATGTTGAATTCCACTTGGTATATGTCTTTGACTACATTGATGACGTTGCCTTTGATAACCCTTGTGAAGATGGACCTAATGATCAGCCGATGATAGTGGAAAGGAAGGGAGAGACCGAAAGCACGGACAGGAATGATGAGGAAGGAGATTCATTGGCAAGAAATATCGCCATCGGAGATCAACAGCAGGCAACTGGTGATGGAATTAGACATGAATATGAGTTACGACCCCAACAAGCTGAAAGCATGGATGGCAATGATGAGAAGGGAACTTCATCAGCAAGAAATATTGGAGATCAACAAGCTGAAAGCAAGGATGGCAATGATAAGAAGACAAATTCATCAGCAAGAAATATCGGAGATCAACAGCAGGCAAGTGGCGATGAAACTAGACACAGATATAATTTACGTCGACCTCGGCAAGCTGAAAGCACCGATGGCAATGATGAGGAGGGAGTTTCATCAGCAAGAAATATTGCCATCGGGGACCAACAGCAGGCAAGTGGTGATGGAACTAGACGCTTACGATCTCGACAAGCCGAAGGCACGGATGGCAATGATGAGGAGCTTCATCAGCAAGAAATATTGCCATCGGAGATCAACAGCAGGCAAGTGGTGATGGAACCAGATACAGATGATTTACGACCTCGACTAGCAAATGGAAGAGTTAGCAAACCAGAGTGAGATTACAACCTTCACTGATGAAGGATGAGTAGCGATCAAGACTAAAATACACAAAACAGCAAGAACGAGTATCTAGCTATTAACCAACTGTTTACATATACTGCATACAACAGTTACCTTGCTATATGAGGGAAATCTAAAGTTGGAACTTGGAAGTAATTTTTACAAAAAAAACAAAACAAAACAAAACAAAAGTGGTCACATAGTTGGATAAGAAAAAGAGTTGCTATGTTGAGATGTTTGATAGTCGAATTGCTGGGCGTCACCTCGAGTTCGTGGAAAGTTTACTTTTGTCAATTATAAAAGCACCTACTGACATCAAGCTATCAAATTACAAAGTTGAACCAAAATTTGCAGAATGATAACTTGATGGAAGGAATTTTAGTCTTCCAGTTGGAAAAATGATATGTGGATTTCATATTTTAAGAAGGAATTCGATAATGACATATCAATGATATGTTGAAAATTTAAACTTGAACACGTTTGAAGATATTTCTTTACACTGTAACTAGAAACAGGATTGGGGAATATGGTAAGGCTAAGGCTTCTATATCAAAAACTTGAAACAAAATGGTGATTTATTTTTTCTTTTCACTCATGGTGCTGGTGTACATTTACAACTTGAGAGGGTGGGGGGAATGAAAATACACATTATATCTCAGGGATATTTGACCTGCAATATTCTGGTGGTCGGAGATCAGGCTTCAGCATTCCCGAAGAAGTTCTGGCCGCTGACTCAACAAGATCCCGTATCTCCTTTGCATGGTTAGTCATCCCACCGATAGAGTACGACTTAATCATGGTTCTATATATGATCTTATCTGGTTTACCGTAGAACACCGGTGATTTTTTCAGGTTTTCAGATTGATCATAAGCCCTTACCAGGGAGAAAAGGGTGACACAACTAGGTTTGATTCTTTTCATATATTCCAAAGGCATCTATCACCACATTGTAGGTAACATAACGACTTTCCACGAGTATTGGTATTTTTTTCATATATTCCATCACAGCACTCTTCTTTTCATAGTTTCCAGTTTCTCCATAGGAATCTAATAGAATGTTTAAGGTATTAATATTAGGCTGGATACCAGCAGTCTGAAACCTCTCGTAACACCTCCATGGTTTTGATTTGCCCACTGCTGCCGAAGGCTTTGCTTGCATTTCCCAAGCATAACAATAAGCTTGATGTATATAGTAGAGTTGGGTTTATACCAAAGCTGCTCCCATAGTAGCTTGGTGTTATGATTGGAACATGTGATCTACGAAGCTAAAATTGTTTCTCAAGGCAACGATGAAAAGAAATAGAGAGCATTGCTAGATTATAAGATAAAAAAAAGCAGCTTCTCTTTCACCGTAAATTGTTTATGGGATCGGTTAAGCTCAAGCACCATCATTCATAGGAATAGTGGAATAAAAATCCTCTACTCCTTTTTTATGTCTCTTTCTATGCCTAACACTTAAAAAAACATATTTAGAGCTTAAAGTTAAAATTTAAGATCAGAATTTAAAAAATTAGAGGTATGCTATATTTTTATGGTTTAAAGTTTAAAATTTACGGTCAAGACTTAAAATTTAATTTTTTAATGTTAACTAAGAAGGGACACAAAAATATTAAAAAAGAGTTACCTGGCTCATAATATCCGACTTAAGTAAAACTAAAGTGTTTGTTTTTCTTTTAAATCAGAACAACTATTAAAAAAAATTAAGCGTCACGTGGCTCATAATATCCAATTTAAGTAAAAACAATCATATGCTTAGTGATTTTTTTTTTCATTTTTTACGTTAGTTTAGACTTTACATTTTTTCTGAACATGTCATTTGTGAAAAAAAACAAATTACAAGAATATAATGACATGATTTGATTTTAAAAAGCAAAAAAAGTATTTTTTTTCTCGTTTTCAAAATCTTTCTCTCTCGTTTCTAACCCTGGAGGTTTTGCTTTTCGATGGCCCCGACTTTGCCGATGGCCCTCGGGATCACCGTTTCTTTTTTTCCTTTTCTTTGTTGTCCTTTTCCTCCTTCTCTCTCGATTTTTCCTCTTTTTTTTGTTTTGCTGTCGGTTCGAGTTGTTTTGGTCCGTTGATTGGATCTTTTTCTCGGCGCCCATGGCTCTCTCGCGACTGCCGTATTGCGGTGAAGTTGAGGGTCATCCTATTTGGATTGGAGGTTGTAAAGGTGGCGAAGGTCTTCCCCTCTTTTTTCTTCTGCTTTTCTTCGAATTTCCTTCTTTGGCGGTTGGTCTGGTGCCTTTCCGGTAGTAACCCGTTGGCTTGGTTTTTCGGCTGTCTTTTTCTTGGTCCATCATGCATCGACGATCCCAAATTTTTGGCGCGATGTGCATCCGATGGCCGATCTTGCTGCATTGCACCACAAGTTCTATCATCGGTGACCCTCGATCGACATGCGGTTGAAGATGCGTTTGCTGGCTCTGCTTTGCTCCGGTATATCCGGTTGTCCCTGGACTATCGTTTGTTCTTGTGTTGATGTGTTTGTTTGTTGTTTTGTTCTTATGTTTTCTTGTTGTGGTTTTGATGTTCTGTTTTGTTGCTTATGGTGAGCTTTGTTCATGTCTGTTTGCTACTCTCTTTTTTTGGGTTTCTTTTTCCTCTTCTCGTATTGTTCTCGCTTTGTTGTATGTTGTTTATTTGTTTAATAAATGCCGGCTTACTTTTATATAAAAAAAGGAATATAATGACATATATGTTTAAATTTGTGACATTTTGCTTATAATTCATTTTTCCTTCCAATGGGATATTATTGTGTTCATAAAATACAAGACCAAAGTTCAAATATTTTAAGGACTGTCAAAATACAATGTTTTGAAAATTTTGATTGGATGAAATTTGAAAAAAGAATAATAGATTAACAATTTAATTAATAAATAGTAATTTAATTCGGATCAAGGTTAAATTTATTTTACGTCTAAGTTTACTGAATTTAGATAATTCAACCTTTGAATAGATGTAGCCCGAATTATAAAATTTACAAAGTTCGATTTCTTGTTCTTTCATCGAGGGCAAAAATGAATGAAATAATACTTGTTTAAAGAACAAAAAACTTCGACCCCTAACCGTGCCTCTTTCTATGCCCCATGCTAAAAAAACACTTAAAAATTAAATTATAAACCTTAATCCTAAATTTCAAATCCTAAACCTTATGAGCTAAAAATACACCTACAAATTTTGTAACCTTTTGCCTTTTAATTTTATATTTTATGCTAAATGCACGATTTCATCATGTTTAAAAAGCTTTACCAAAAACGTAAACCTTATCTATTACATGATTTACACACTACCAAACAATGAGCTATTTATTCCTCGTGTAACCATACAGGTTTGTGCAGAAAGAAGAAAGTCCTTCAGTAAGCCATGGAATTTGTTTAATCTATTTATAACATTTTGTATTTTGCCTTTTTATGCTTACATTTTATGCAATGATAATCAAATCAACTAATCTGAACAAGTTCAATGGCAAACACTCAAACAATTTATACCCAATATAAGAGAGAAAACACACAATTCTAACCATCATGTACTTTGACAAATAACCAGTTATGACTATGAATCCTTGTTTGAAGGATACAGCCATCTTAGCACTAAATGAAGCCAATAAAGAACGCAGATCTTAACTTGAAAACTCATCTTACTCTTGAACAAGTTGATACTTAACAGCGCAGCCACGCAATGATACTAGCAACAAATTGGGAAAGTAGAGTGAAAAAGAAGAGATGTTTCACTGATGCAGGCCAGCAGGCCAGAAATTAGAAATTCTATAGCAGATAATTCTGTTTCAAGGGAAGAATAAAGTGTATCCTGATACCAGAGGTTTCTACCCTCCAAAATAGCACTCGAAGGTTTACTGTCACCAAAAACAGTTTATCTAAGTGTTGGAATCAAATTCGAGATACTAGCAGCCAGACAATGAACTGAGAAAGCATAGGGAAAAAGAAGAATAGATATTTCATTGATGCAGGCTAGCAAGCCAGAAATTAGAAATACTAAAGCAGATCATTCTGTTTCAAGGAAGGAAGGAAGTATATCCTGATACCAGAGGTTTCTACCCTCCAAAACGGGGCACTCGAAGGTTCACTGTCACCAAAAAACAGTTTATCTACGCGTCAGAATCTAATCCAAGTGTCAGGCATGAATATGCTCAATTTTCCCCCAAGTTCTATGTTTGAACGGTCTTGGAGGGCTATAACTCCCTACCCATGTTTGAACATAGTTGGGCAGGGGTGTCTAAACCATGCTCCAGAAGCAATTAGAAAGGAATTACCCATCATTTCACCACAAATAGGCTATTTTATGATACCTAAACAACTGAGTAATAGCAAAACCGAGCCTCAATGACCCAACAATCCCTCAATAAATCCATTCAAGAGCAACCCAATAAAAGGAAACCAATCAATCGGACAAGAAGATCAATTTTGTAAATGGGGAATCCATGATTACAGTTAAAATAGAAAGGAATCAATTGCAGTATGCTACATAAGAAACACATCAAGTATAGTTTGTTAACTTGAAAACGACATAAGCGAAGACACTGAAAGCCAATATGAAAGCACAAAGATCAGATTCCCCAATCAACCAGTAACACTATCTTTACCCTCAACCTTAAATCATCTCACCGTTTGATTCTTAAAAGTTTGTTACTCACCAAGATAGGGGCGTTATCTTCTTATCCTCTTTTTGAATTTGAATTTGGGCTGATCTGGTTCTAACTAGGGCTGACAACAACTTCCTTAATTCTTTTGCCAACCGAGCTTGGCAATTCTCGTCATACTTTTGCCAACGACACTCGACATTTCCCTTCTGGTCCTTTTGCTTTCTGCCAACTACTCACGTCCTGCTATGCCAAACCTGTACTGCTCCTAACCTTTCTACCACAACAAGGAAATACACCTTTACTCTGGCAAAGAAAATATTCCTTAACTCCTAGACGCAAATGCATGATTCTACTAACTAAATGCACAAATATGTACTCAAAGTTAAGCAAAAACATGACAATATATACGTGAAAAGTAGTACTTTTGAGGAGTTAACACACTCCAAACCTAGCTCATTGCTTGTCCTCAAGTAATGCAACTAAAAATTAGAAAAAAAAATAAAAAAATAAAGCAAAATACCTTGGCAAAATTTTTTTGATTAACAACACGCGCTAGCTAGCAGAATCTGGTCCTACTTTGGTCTTCAGATATCCCAGAGCAGTAATGCCAAACAGATCAACAAATTCAAGTGCAACAATATAATGCTAGGGTCACGAAGCATGCATGAAGTGCATGCAATTTGCATCAAGTATTCGTTAACTCCCTTAACAAATCTTTATTGTCCAAATTCAGAAATACATTTTTTTATTATTCACTAAGGTTTCTTTTTGCTGGCATTAAATTAGGGTTCGTGTCATGACGTTGTTTGGCGTGAGAAATAAGAGGGAGCATACCATGAATCCCCACGTTAATCCAGACTACACCACTAAGTTAACCCATTACACTCATACCCTAAAGTTTTGTTGGCTTGAGAACTAAGAGGGAGCAAACCACGAAGCCCCAAGTTACTTATTGTCTCTAAGGCAGGGGAGTGTTCTAATGTTTTTTCTTGTCATGGCAAAACATTGTTGCTTTATTCTTTATTTTTACCCTGACATTGTTGTTTTTTTTCTTTTTTTTATTCTGAATTCAGTTTCAAGAATCCTAAGTTTGTCTAGGGAACTAGATATATATCACGTGTTTAAGTAAGACTAGATATTCCAAAGCTAGAGATCAATTGCCAAGCAACCTGGCATTACTAATCTGCTGGCTCATACTAACTAAAGATTCTAATTTCATCATTGGACAGGGCATACTAGTGCAAATTCTAACTATGCTGGCAAACGTGTTTGGCAAAATTATCAGGTTAAAAAATCATGCCGTGAAAAAAAATTAACGGTTTGGTATGCATGGTTCTACCTAATCTATATGGCAATAATAGAATGCAAACATAAACATAAAATGAATGTCATGGAAATAAATGCGAGGCAACACCCCCCAAACCTAAGGTGAGCATTGTCCTTAATGCATGAAAACACATATATACAAATGCAATGCATGCTAAAAATGAAAAACATGGATGTAAGGAGTTAAGGGGGTGAGGACTCCACTAAAGGATGATTTTGGCGAGTGAAGTGAGTTTTTCTTTTGAGGAAGGATCTTCTTTTGATACCACGAACTTCTTCCTCTTCGGTTGTAGCTTCAAAATATCTTTAGAAGCCTTCACTTCTTGCGGGACCTCCTTAATTGCCCTTGCTGGCTCAAATGTGGCAGGAGCAACAAGGGCGGCTGAAGAGGCTAGAGCCACTGGTGGCAAATCAATATTGGCAGGCACGTAACCATCAGACTCGACATCGCCATGTTAGGTCTCAGTTCTGGCAGAATCTTAGTGGGTATGTAAAGCTGGTATAATGGCATCAGATTGCTGGGCTAGAGTATGATCAGGCTGAGGGCTAGTTGGCATTTTTTCCAGTGCATGGAGCTCATTTGGGAACTTCTAATATGGTGGAAAAGGATTGGTGGACATTGCTTCAATAGTCGTCTTCAAGGCACGGTCTCTGTCCCCAATATACTGCTAGAGTGTCAGGTTTTGTTCCTTAGCCTTTTGGAACTTTTAAAGGAGGAGTGTAGAATATTGTTATCTGTCATGTATATAAGTAACTTGCACAGCTAGGAGTTAGTTATTTAGTATTTGTATTTCTATAGGAGTTAGACTTTGATTTCATTTAAACTCTTATCTCTACAGATAAGTTAAAGCTCACCCAGAGTAGTGATATAACTAGAACTCTAATGAACCTATTATTAATAGGTTGTAACCACTATAAATGTTTTTAGGATGAGAAAATAAGAGAAGAAAAAGAATTTTTTTCTCTTCTAAACTACCGTTTCTCACATGGTATCGGATTGGGTTTTTGATCCTAAACCAGTCTAAAAAACCTTCAGACGATGAATACTTCATCAATTCTGGAAACTCCAGCAAATATAGAAGTAGCCATTAATGGAAATACTTCATCAATTTCATTGCATGGGTAGAAGACATCAAAACGTGATCAAAGCACAAGGTTTACAGTACATCAAGATAGAAAGCCTGTGACTTGTATAGTAGACTTTGGGGCCTCAGATCATATGAAAGGTGATATCACTCTATTTTAATTACTCAAGGCAGTTACTACTCCCTCCAATGTTAAGACAACAGATGGAGTTCTTTCTCCAATTGAGGGAATTGGCACAATATCCATCACTGAGAATTTAACCTTCAAAACTGTTCTTTATGTTCCGCATTTAGCTTGTAACCTGATTTTCGTTAGCAAACTTTCTAAGGAGTTTAAGTGCTTTATTAAATTTAGTTCCACTGTTTGTGAATTTCAGGCAATGGTGTTAGGGAAGATGCTTGGCAATGTTGAGTTGTGTGATGGACTTTATCTCCTAAAAGGTCACATCCCTTCTCAACTATATGTTCCTTCAAGTTGCACCACAAAATTTGTTCCTCATTCCATGTCAGTCCTCCAATTTCTTCAAATGATGTTCTATTATGGTACTTTCAACTACATCATCTGAATTTCTTATATCTTGTAAAATTATTTCCACATTTGTTCATTACTCAAAATCCTAAGTCATTTTCTTGTAAGATTTGCCAGCTTGCTAAACACACCAGAACAAACTATCTCAAATCACAATATACACCATCACATCCATTCTCCATTATAGATAGTGACATTTGGGGCCCTTCTAAGGTAAAAACTGTTAGTGGATCTCGGTGGTTTCTTTTCTTTATTGATGATCACTCTCAAACTACTTGGACATTCCTAATGAAGGATAAATCTGAAACTGGGGCTATCTTCAAAAACTTCTACAACATGGTTGAAAGTCAGTTCCAAAGTCACATCAAAATACTCAAAATTGACAATGGGAGCGAATATTTTACTAAAGCCTTAAGCTCTTACTTTACAGATAAGGGAATTGTTCATGTGTAGATACACCTTAGCAAAATTGGATAGCTGAGAGGAAAAATAGACACCTTTTAGAGGTCACTAGATCCTTGATGTTCTCTTACAATGTTCCTAAATATTTATGGGGAGGGGCCTTACTTACTGCCACCTATTTAATCAACCGAATGCCTAGTAAAGTCCTATAGTTTAAAAAGCCTAGAGATGTTCTGCTTCAAGCCTTTCCACATTTCAAGGTTTTTTCTTCAGACCTTCTATTAAAAATATTTGGTTGTACAGTATTTGTTTATGTCCATCAACAATTTAGAACCAAACTAGATCATCGGTCTATTAAATGTATCTTTTAGGGTATTCTTCTACTAAGAAGGGCTATAAGTGTTACTGTCTAATAACCAAAAAATATTATGTTTCTATGGATGTAACTTTCTTTGAACACAAGCCTTTTTTTCTCTAAATCTGAAATTCAGGTGGAGATTTCTAACGATAATGTATTTCAGATTTTCCAATACACTGTTGCTGGTCAATTGTAGCTAGATTTTGCCTTCTAGGAGCCCACTGTTGCTGGTCAATTGCAGCCAAATTTTACCTTCCAGCAGCCCACTGCTGTTGGTAATTTACAGCCAGATTTAACCTCCCAGCAGCCCACTGCTGCTGGTAATTTACAGCCTAATTTAGCCTTGCAGTAGCCCACAGCTGCTGAGAACATGTCTCCATCAAGCCCTAAGTCTCCTACCATTATTTCCTCTTCCATTCCAAAACCCATGTCTTCACCAAGCACCCATCAACAAACCATAACAGGACAACCAGATAATAAAGAACTCAGTGTTTATAAGAGGAGAAAAAGGCCCATTCTAGAGTCCGTCATACAACCTAACATCTGCCAGGAACAAGAATTGGCTTCTGTTGCTTTAAAAATGATGAAGGTATGGATACCAATTACAGTTCAATTCATGTTTTACCTTTTGATGATATTAATCTACCTATTGCTAAAAGGAAATAAGTCAGGAAATGCACTAGTCATCCCATACAGAGGTATGTGGCATATGGGAAGTTGATGCCTTCTTTTAAAGCCTTCACTGGATAACTGGACAGAATTGAAATTTCAAAAACCATCCAAGAGGCTTTGAAAGATCCTAAGTGGAAACAAGCAGTGAAAGAAGAAGTCAATGCACTTGAAAAGAATGAAACATGTGTTCTTACTGACTTATCACCAGAGAAGAAAACTGTTCGCCACAAATGGATCTTTACTGTGAAGTATAACTCAGATGAGATTGTTGAAAGATTTAAAGCTAGACTGGTAGCCAAAGGATTTACTCAATCTTATGGTAATGACTGTCAGGAGACCTTTGCTCCAGTTGCTAAACTGAACATAGTCAAAGTTCTTTTATCCTTGGCAGTAAATAAAGATTGGCCACTTCATCAATTAGATATCAAGAATGCTTTCTTAAATGGGAAGCTTGAGGAAGATGTTTACATGGAGATTCCTCTGGGCTTGGATAAACTTGCAAAAGATCACAAGGTATGCAAGCTAAAAAGGTCTTTGTATGGGCTGAAACAATCACCTAGGGCATGGTTTGAGAGATTTGCCAAGACTGTTATCAAGCATGGCTACAAACAATGCCAATCAGATTATACATTGTTTGTAAAAGTATCTTTAGAAAAGAAAAGAACTATCCTTATAGTTTACGTGGATGATATCATCATCATTGGGGATGATACAAAAAAATTAGCAGATTAAAGGGGTTGTTAGTTGCTAATTTTGAAACTAAGGACCTTGGTAGCCTTAGGTATTTTTTGGGCATGGAAGTAGCTTGATCACAAGCTGGAATTGTGATTTCCCAAAGAAAATATGTACTAGATCTCTTAAAACAAGCCGGAATGCAAGACTGCAAACCAGCAGAAACTTTCATGGATTCAAATATGAAATTTTGAAAAGATGGTAAAAGAATTCCAAAAAATAAAGAGCAATATTAGAAGTTAGTAGGTAAGTTAATTTATTTATCCCTTACGAGACCCGATATTGCTTTTTTAGTAGAAATTGTGAGTCAACATATGAATGATCCAAGGGAAGAACATTTGGAAGCAGTACAACGAATCCTAAGGTACCTTAAAATGACACATGGTCATGGGCTGATATTCAAGAAAAACCAGTCCAGGAAAGTTGAAGTTTATTCAAATGCTAGTTGGGCTAGAGAGTTGACCTACAGAAGGTCCCAGTGGCTATTATACCTTTGTATAGGGAAATTTGGTCACATGGCGAAGTAAGAAGCAAGCAATGGTCTCTAGAAGTAGTGCAGAAGCTGGATACCGAGCCCTTGCTCTAGGTATATGCGAAGGGATATGGCTTAAAAGAGTTCTAACAAAATTGGAGTTGGACTCAAATAGGCCAATTGAACTGCAAAGTGACAGCCAACATGCCATCAACATTGCAAAAAATCCTGTGCATCATGACATGACCAAACATGTTGAGATTGATAGACATTTTATTTCAGAGAAGGTTAACAATGGTTTAGTGAATCTTAACTTTGTTCCTACTCAAAGACAACTTGCAGATGTTCTCACCAAAGCACTACCAAAAGTTAACTTTGATGAGCTCGCAGCCAAGCTGGGGATCTACAACATCTACTCACCAGCTTGAGGGGGAGTGTAGAATATTGTTATCTGTCGTGTATATAAGTAACTTGTACAGCTAGGAGTTAGTTATTTAGTCTTTGTATTTCTATAGGAGATAGACTTTGATTTCATTTAAACTCTTATCTCTACAGAAAAGATAAAGCTCACCTAGAGTAGTGATATAACTAGAACTCTAATGTACCTATTATTAATAGGTTGTAACCACTGTAAATGTTTTTATGATGAGAAAATAAGAGAAGAAAAAGAATTCATTCTCTTTCAAAATACCGTTTCTCACAAGGAGTTCTTGGCGTTGATAAACCTGGGAGAGTAATGCCACAACATTAGCTAGCAATTGAGTGGTCGATTCAGCCTTGGGTATCTTGGCAGCAGAACTCGACATGGTCTCTTGGCAAAATTTCCTGTGCTAAGAATCAAAGAAACCTTTCAAAAGAAAAAAAGAAAAAAAATTAAATATCAAAACTAAGATATTTTAAGCACTAAAAAGAAAATAACTATTCTAAACTATTTACAATGATCATACTGGGTTGACAAATGTTTACTGAATCTCTGCAAGGAGAATGGTCTCTTTGGCATTATTCTGACTTCCTTCCAGTAGTACTTCAGTTCTTGGCCTTTAGTTGGTGGATGTAGGCTGTGGCAATCTTTTTTTTGAATAACCAACATAGAAAGCAGAATGATTGCTTTTGTTTAAGTATTCCAAACTCCTGATTGCATAATGAAAGAGAATATTTTGCCATGGTGGCTTTGAGCAACTACCTTAGAAAACCAAAAAACCTCTTTGCTGTAAGTCTAGAGACCCTTTGATCTAGCTCAACACCCTAGTAGTGCTTAGGCTTGGCTGCTCCTTTCTCCTTTAATGTCAAGGCATGTTTGTGGTGACTTGGCAATTTTTTCAGTTCCAAGTTTGGCGGCTCCTCACTAGATGGCTTTTATGCTCTCTCTGCCAGCCAACTCAGGTGGCTCAGATCTCCTGTAATAACTCACAACTTCATTCAGCATGGTTGGTTCCTCAGATTCTTCACTCATCATATCTTCATTATCCTTCTCCATGGCATTAACATCTATGCTCTGGCAAAACTATGCTATGTCCACATTGAGAATGGACTCTATTAGCTCAATAGCTTGACATTCTTCAGGCTCATCTGCACACTTAAGAGCTTGAAATACGTTAAACGTAACCTGTTGGTCATTCATACGCATAGTAAGCTCACCTTATTGAACATCAATCAAGGTTCTACCCGTGGCAAGAAATGGTCTTCCCAAAATTATAGGGACATTAATATCAGCCTCATATTCTAAAATGATAAAATCAACTGGGAATATAAATTTATCTAGCTTTACCAACACATCCTTAATCTTACCCTTGGTATGTGCATAAGATCGATCTGCCAACTAAAGTGTTATAGTGGTAGGCCTTGCTTCAATGCCAAGTTTTTTGAAAACTGACATTGGCATCAGATTGATGTTGGCTCCCAAGTTGCATAGTGAATTTCTATTGGGATGATCACTCAATGGTGAAAGTGGTCAAAAGGGGGTGAATTGGCAATTAAAAGGTTGTGGGAGCAAATTGGAAAATAAAAAGATTGAGACACAAGGAATTATAATGGTTCAACCTTTTAACAAGGTTTACATCCACTAACTTAGCTTCCCACTAAGGATTTTCCCAAATTCACTAAGAATTTCTTTCCTTTTTCTAGGCTCAAGAGAAAACCTTTACACACTCAAAGCTTTCTAACCCAAAGCTTTGAGAAAACTTTGCTTTACAAGAAAAGAAATAGCAAACTGAAAAATCTTCTCAATAGGTAGAATGTTTGCCCAAATATAAGTTCACCCAAACCCAGAACTTGAATAAAAAGATTATAAGTATGAACACTCAAGTGGGTTACAAAAATTTGACTCTAATAGCTCAAAGATTGTTGGATGGGTGCTTGAACGCTTTAAACTTGATGAATTGTTGTTGTTGTAGCTTTGAAGACTTGAATATATACCCCTCATTGATTTCTAACCGTTTGGGTAGCTAAGATCATAATTATAGCCGTTAGATATCATTTTTCTCACAATAAATATAGTCTGCCAGCATAGGGTTTCGTTACTCGGGCTTTGGTATTGGTACCTACTAAAAGAAGAAAGAGTCATTGTATAAAGGGGTATCGATACGCAAAGAGCCGTATCGATACGCTGAGTCGATTTTACAAAAGTGTACCGGTACGGTCCATACCATATAGGTACTGGTCTTGCTCACTGGAATCTTGATAACTCGTGTCGCAAAACTCGTATCGATACGCCTATAATGGTATCGATACGATATAACTGATTTTCAAAGTTATGGCTCCAATGAACTGACAAGTCAACGGTCGAATATTAAATGGAAAAGACTTGGAAAATATAAACGCCACGTATCAGTACACATAAATTCGTATCGATACTCAAAGCAAAATTTGTTCCAGGTTGAATGACGTATCGATAGGACTATACGCGTATCGGTACCCAATAGACTTTACGTATAAAATTATTTCCAGTAGCTAAAGCCCGTATCGATACGGCCAAGGGTCTATCGATACGCTTGGACCAAATTTGGCTGTTTGAGTACAAAAACACTTAAAAAATATTTAGGGTTTTAGTTTTTGACTAAGAAATAATTTGAGGTTCGAATCCTTGTCATTTTGTGAGACTTTTTGAGTACTTAAAAATTTATCTAATTTTAAAAAATGGTCTTTGAACTTCCTTGTTATATCAAAATCAAATATTAGTTTTACAATCTTCCCCCTTTTGATATAATAAAACCCAAAATAATTTTTTAAGTCTTTTGAAATTACTCCCCATTTCTTTAAGGCTAAAAGATAGTATTTTGAAAAAACCTTTTGAAAATTTAATCTTATTCTTCTCCCCCTTTTTGTTAGATCAAAATCAATAGGGAAAATATAAAGACAATAAAGAACTCCAAGCATAATTAAACAACATAGATATAATTAAATTCAAAGCAAATATTCAAAGCAACATAGAAAATCCAACTTTAAACTTAAAAACATAAACCAAAGCAAATGACATAATGTCATTGGAATTCAAATAAAGAACATAGGTGCATAAAACTCAAATCCTAATATGATATGATATGATATGAAAGAGCATAAGGAGCGTCTTCATTGTCCTCATCCTCATCTTCATCAGCTTCGCCCATGCCATTATCACCAAGAGCATGACCACACCATTCTTCATGAAACACGGTAAGAGTCATGTCCATTGAAGCTTGACGATTCTCCGTGGAAGTAACTCTAGCTTCTAAAGAAGTGAAACGAGTATCCAAAGAAGCAAAGCTAGAATCCAACCTAGCATCCAAAGAGGCACTTCCCATCAAGATAGGCCATGAGATCATCTAGGGAAGGTTGAGCAACCGGAGCTACTAGATCAACTAGAGCTGCTAGAGCATTCTTTACGGGATCGGGTTGTGCATCACGAGGGAGATCCGCAATACGAATCCTTTTACCATTGTAAATGGTAAACTTTTCACGCCGAAGAGAATGATCATCAATAGGTTCGGTGAGAGACGAAGCAAGATTATATGAGCAATCGATATCAAGCTTGTGGAACATATAGCTCAAAGCGCTGCCATAGGTGAAAAGGGTGACAAGAGAGGTGTAGAAGTTTTGGACAAGGTACACTAATTCGGCAAAAATAATTTGGTCTAGGTATGGATGTATACCCTCACGAAAACAATAGAGCCAAAAACCATCGACTTGATGAATAATTGACTACTTACCACCAGATGGTTGAAACCACCAAGTGATGAGGAGGTGAAAGAAACGTTCATGAGCATCGAGTACGGAAACGAAGGCACTATAGATTTGGGGAAAAGCATTTTCATCATCTATACCCGTATCATCTATCCCCAGAAGTTCAGCTATAATTTTAAAATCAAGACGAAGAGTTTTTCCCGTAAGGTAAGACTCGAGTGCTATAACCTCAGTTTTCTCTTAGTTGTAAATACACCAGGCATTAAAATAAAAAATAAGGACAAGGTTTTTGTAAATAACATCAGGTATACTTAAAAAAGACATGAACTTCCATTCCCTCATTAAGTCAAGATAACGAAAAATAAATTCATCGAAAGTCATAAAAGGTATGGAAACAAAACGTTCTTGACAGATTTTAAAGTTTTGAAAATGTTTAAAACGATCCAAAGCATTTGGATTTCCCAGTTCATTAAAACATTGACGATAAATTTGGTTAAGGTTTGGTCTTGTACCATTGTTTTCGGGATTGGGTTCGATAGGATTAGGATTGGTAGAGCTAGATGTGATATCTTTTCTTGCTCTTTTCTTAGGAGCCATGATAAAATCCTGAAAAACAATTTCAAAATACAAAAATAATGTATGCATAAACATCACATTCAATCCAATAAAATAATCCAATGATCAAGGCATCGTTAAAAAATATTGAATAGTTTAAAAATTATATATGAGTATAAGAAAAATTTTGGTGAAATAAAATCTAAAAAAGTAAAGAAAAATATACGAGTATAATTTTATATTTGTAACATCCCGAAAACCAGCCTAGTCGGGATTCGATTTCCAATGATCGAAAAAAAATGTTTTCGATTGAGTAAGAAAGATATTAAAATGTGATTAATGCATTGAAATTGGTTAATTAGCAAAACTTGGTAATTGAAGGATCAAGTTAAAAAGATTTAAAGTGTGAAGCCTTTGGTAAATATGTAGGATTTGAGATAAAGGGTAATGTGTAAGAAATTTATGAGAATGTGAGGATTAGGGATGTAATTAGACCACCTAGTGGCTAAATTAAAAAGAATGAAAGTATGATTAGTGAATAAATTGGAAAGATTTAAAGTTAAGTTGTTATAATATAAAAGTCGAGAATTTCAAGGACCTAGAGTGTAATTTGACCATGACCTTTCTTCATAGGAAGAAAAAGTTTTTGGAGGAATAAAGGTTAAATTTACCAATTTTCATAAACCATTTCTATAGCAATCAAATTAAAGATGGCGGAAAGATGGATAGTGAAGTAATAATGATTTTGTAAATTTTCTCTTAGCATTAATTAGAATAAAAGATGATAGGAATGATAAGAGATATTCTTGCAAGCCTCGTTTAAGTGAGAAAGCAAGAAAGAACGAGAGTTCTCAAGGAAGCCATTGTTGTTTTCTACCTAAGTGCAAGTAAGCACCTCAAGCACACACCTCCATTGTTACTCAAGGTAAGCTTGAGTTTTCTTAAGTTTTTCACTTTTAATCTACTTCTAACAATTGGGATAAGGAAATCCCTCTACCAATTTGATGTCCTAATGTTTAAATCAAGATGAATTACTAAGTTAAGTTATAGAGAAATCCTAAGTCAACATCTATGATTTTTTAAGCCTATCCTCTTGCTACTTCCATGGCTAAGAATTGCTATGGAGTAAGATTATGTCTTTGAAAATTATGAGAAATTTTGGTAATCTATTGTCTAGGTCTCTTGTCCAAGATTAGGTGGTCCAAGGTAAGGAATCACCTTTTCCATCAAAGTTAAGCAATCCTAAAGCAAAAGAATTATTCCATGGAAGCCTAAAACACTTCAAGTAGTTTGGTGAGTTTAGTTTATAGTTTGGAATACTAGGTGTCATCCTTGTTGTATTTCTTTTTATAGTTGTTGTGTGATTATTGTGGAATTGTTCATTGGCTCATATAGAGCATGTGGTGACAATATCTATAGCAATGGAAAGTATTGGTAAGTCTTTTCGCGTTGTCTTGAATCTTGTTGCATTGGCAAGAGTAGTGCATTAATAAGTTTATTGCATCGGTAAGTTCATAGCATTGATCATAGCATAGCATCGATGAAAACACGAAAATAATAAGATTACCGTATTGACAAATACATTGTTTTGGCAAGGATATTGTATTGATAAAGCTATTGTACCGACAAGAATTATTGGAGCTAAGGCTTAACTATCGAACGGGAATATTTCCCTATTGCTAAATCATAAGACATGTAAGTTACCTTACAATGAAAGCCCTTGGACACTTTGGTATGGTACATAGTCTATTTGGACTACGGTCTATGAGCTACGGCTCAAGGGTAATGACCCTATATTGGCGATGTTGGAGGTTAGGGGGAGATGGTGGAGGAAGTATTATTGTTAGTACATTGATACAAGCCATTGCTTTATGCTTTGAGCTTACTTAAACACTGACCAATGTTACCCATGTCCAAATGTGATCCAATGCGAACAATGTTAAAAGACAAGCAAAAGTATGGATAAGTCTATTTTATAAAGATACAAGAACAAGACATGGAAATCAGATTTGTAACATTGAGCATTATTCATGTACATACATTTAGTAAGGTCATTATGGTATTGATTGTGTTGTTCTCATGATATATATATATATATTATTGTTGTTATCATAATATTATTAGGTTACTACCTCACTAGGAAAAGTATGCCTAATGCATTCATTTCCATGCATCATTTTAGGGTAAGGGTTCCAGGGATGTGATCATGGTTCGAGGTTGCAAGTCACTCTCCAAGATTTTAAGTAATGTATATTTGTCCTTTATAACTCCTAAAAAGGTGGCATATGACATGTGTGTATGCATGATTGTGTAAACATGAGGTATACGTGGTGGAAATGTAAAGGTAATTAAGATAAGTCTACAAGATGCATAATTATGATAAAGTAGATTAAGATAAGGAAACATGTGTTAAAATGTGGTTGTTGAGGTCTTGCATGCATTGATTTGTAAAGGAAATATGAAAACTATGTAGATAAGTTATAAAATGGCTTTCCTATTGATATGCGTTATGATAAGTGTTCAAAAGTACTATTTTTCTTACCCTTTTTACTCATATTATTGTTAGACTTAGGCTCATATTAGTTACATAATTAGTCATTCATGCATTAATCCATGTTTCCTTCCATCGTTGAGCTTGATTGCATAACTTGGTTGTTTTTGTGGGAAAAGATGCTGCTTTGGTGTGTTTTGTGTGTATGTACGGGATCACTTGCCAAAGCAAGGCTAGAGCTAGTTGCCAGGGCAATGCATGAAGGAGATGCCTAGCTAGTTGCCAGGGCAATGCATGAAGGAGATGCCGAGCTAGTTGCCAGGGCAATGCATGAAGGAGACGCTGAGCTAGTTGCCAGGGCAATTGTCGACAAAGAATAAGGTGATATGGTAGTCGAAATTGATGACTAGACAAGCCCAAGATGACGTGGAGCAAAGCTAAATCCCAAAGGAGTTTGATTTCCATGAAGAGGTTAAAGAAGAATTAAATTCCAAGAAGATATGAGAAGTTCTAGAAGGAATATAATTATAATAAAGAATTATATTCTTTAAAGATAATTTAATTCCAACTTAACTTCCTACTCAAAGAAGGATTTTGACCTAGCCCTTTAAATTAGAGGCCATGCCGTCAACTCCAAGGGGAAGAGAGAGGAGAGAATTTTTGACAAGCATCTAGGGCAAGGAGGATTTCGACAAGCTTCATCCTTCATCTTTTTCTTTCTTGTTCAATTAGGTTCATGCTAGGGATTATTTATCTTGTGTTTCTTTGGAACCTAGCCATGAAATAAATCTACTTGGCTAAGGTTATTTTGTCTTGTGGTTGTGAGAAACTATTGGATTTTGTTTAGGTAATAAGAGTTTGCACTTTTCTATTCAAGGTTTATTCATTCTTGGTTCTTATTCTTGTTTGCGAGTGAATTGGGAGAGAATCTCGTAACTTCATCTATTTATCTAATATCGGGAGAGTTAGATTCAAGAAACGAATGAATATGATCTTTATTCAATCTATTGATGGTGAAGATTAATCCGACTTAGGAATAAGTTAAGGATTTCAACGGCTAAGAGGAGCGCAAGATTGGTTGTTGTTCACCCTTGATTCACGCAGGGATGTATTATCAAGGCATGCACAAGTAGATAGAGTTTCGACTTAGGGATAAGAAGAAACCATTGAAGAACACTCTGCCGAACCTTGAAGGTTGCTGCTCAAACGCCCAAGTAGTTGCCCAACTAGTCGCCTAGGCAACCATCGATTAGTTGCCAAGGCAATCCCATTGTGCAAGTTGCCACGTCAACTGAGTTGCCCTTGCAATCTTTTACCAATACGATCCAATCGACTATCACACCTCAACTCATGATAACCTGGCCTATCTCTCTCATTTAATTACATCACCTTTTACTTATTTGCTTTATTAGTTAAAACTCCTATAATCTTCTACTTGTGTTTTCTTTTACTTTTTACAGCGCAAGAGACTAGATTCTTGAAGTGGCACCAATCCCTGTGGAGACGATATCTTTTATACTATAACTTGCAACGTGTATACTTGCACAATTGCGTAGCACTTATTACGTGCAACAAGTTTTTGGCGCCGTTGCCGGGGATTGGCAATAGCGACTTTGTTTTTATTTTCTTGCACTTTCTTTTTACTTTTCTTGTTTAAGATTCAAAGGGCTAACAAACTTTGGTTTTGCATTGGTATATGACCAGGGCGAGACCGATTGCACCAGAATATCCCTTTGATCCATAAATCGAATGAACCTTACAAAGACTTAGACGAAGGATAAGAGTAGCAATGGCTAATCAAGACAGCAATATGAATCAAGATGTTCCAGCAGGAGGAGGAGTGATTCTTGCACGAAATAGAACTATTCGAGACTATCTTGAAGAAGATCTTGATGGATTTAATCCAGGAGTTGTCGCACCTGAAATTGAAGCCGACCACTTTGAGTTGAAACCGGTAATGTTTAATATGAACAACATAATTGGTCAATTTGGCGGCTCAGCAACTGAAGATGCACGACAACATCTTAAATCTTTCCTCGAGATTTGCAACTCGTTCAAAATACACGGAGTCACCCCCGATGTTTTAAGATTAAGATTATTCCCCTATTCAATGAGGGATAGGGTGAAAGCATGGTTGAATAGCATTCCTGCCGGATCAATAGGATCTTGGACCGATCTTTGTCGTGATTTGCTTGCTCGGTTTAATCCTACAAATTTGACTGATAAGCTTCGTAATGACATTACTTCTTTTCGGCAGGCAGATGATGAATCCATGTACGAGGCTTGGGAGCGATATAGAGAACTTATACACAAATGCCCCCTACACGGATTCCCAGTGTGGACACAAGTAACAATGTTTTACAACGCGTGAATACACCAACAAGGATGATGCTAGATGTCTCGGCAAACGACATACTCCTAGATAAGTCACCGGAGGAAGCAATGGAAATTCTAAACAGGCTGGCCAAGAATGATTATCAATTCCCCTCTACTAGAAGAGGAGGAGTTAGACGCCAAGCCACAATACTTGAACTAGGATCATTAGACTCAATTTCGGTACAATTGGCCACTTTAACCAAGATGGTCCAGAACATGAAAAAACCAAACAACACACATGAGGTCAAGGTAATGGATTCTTTTTGTGAGTTATGTGGTGATAACCATGATTCTTCTGAATGTATGCAGAATCTGAAATCCAGCTTCTATGTGGGGAATTACAATCGGAACCATAATGTGATGTCCAATACATACAATCCAGCTTGGAAGAAGCAACCGAATTTTCATGGAGTAATCCCAACAATGCTCTAAACCAGAACAATCAGAATGCACAAGCATCGGGATTCCAGCATAATATGCCACGGCAACAGTTGCCGCAGCAACAACCGACAACATCTAGTTCTTTGGAAAATTCTCTAAATGCTTTTATGATGAAAACTGAATCTTATATGCTGAGAATAGTAACTTCATAAAAAGAACTGATGCTTTTATTAACAGGACCGAGATGAGATTGCAAAACCAAGAGGCGGCAATTAAATCATTGGAAAATCAAGTCGGACAGTTTGCTCAAAACCTGAATACTAGACCGCAAAGAGGTTTACCTAGCGATACTGAAGTCGCAAGAGGAACTGGCCATGAGCAATGTAAGGTGATCACCACTAGAAGTGGCCAAAACCTTAAAGAGGCTCAAGCCCGCTCATCAAACAAAACTCCACAAAAAGATCAAGACGAACCTAGCGGCAAAGCCTCAGATGCTGAACCAGGAATTGTCGCGGCAACTTGCAATAAGCATGCCTCAGCAACCGACGATAAGGATGCCTCAGCAACTTGCAATAAGCATGCCTCGGCAACCCCAGTTGATAATGCCTCGGTAACTCCAGTTGTCCCGGCAATGCCGTCAATCAGGTTCCAAACCAATGAAAGGATCGAAGATATCTGACTTCCACCACCATTCCCACAAAGGTTGAAGCGACAAAAGCAAGAATATAAATTCAAGAAGTTTCTTGATATCCTAAAGCAAGTCTACATCAACTTGCCATTGGTGGAAGTAATTGAACAAATGCCGAACTATGCCAAGTTTCTTAAAGACATTGTGTCCAAGAGAACATGGCTAGGAGAGTTTGAAACAGTTGCCGCAATAGAGGGATGCATGGCCATGTTGCACAATCGTATGCCACCTAAGTTGAAGGATCCCAGAAGTTTTACAATACCCTGTTCCATTGGAAACCACTATGTCGGGAAAGCATTATGCGACCTTGGGGCTAGCATAAACTTGATGCCTAAATCGGTTTTCCAGAAACTAGTAATCGGGAAGGCAAGACCTACAACAGTTATGCTATAGCTAGCCGACAGATCCTATGTGCATCTAGAGGGAAAAATCGAGGACATACTGGTTAAAGTCGATAAATTTATTTTTCCCGCTGACTTTATTGTTTTGGATTGTGAAGCAGATGAACATGCACCTATCATTCTCGAGAGACCATTCCTAGCAACAGGGAGAACCTTGATCGATGTTGAAAAGGGATAACTCACAATGAGGGTGAATGACCAGCAAGTTAAACTAAATGTGTTCCAAACACTAAGACATGCCGATGATCCAGAAGAATGCCAACTTCTTCATGCCACGGTAGAGTTTAACTTCGACGAAGAATTTAGTGAAGAACCGGTCAAAGAGGAATAACAAGAAGAGGCAAATTGGCTAGTCAATCGACCAGATACATACTTTGAACCACTGGATTACTCAGGTAAGAAAGGTAAGCTTGAAAAGCCCTCTATTGAACAACCACCGATTCTTGAGTTGAAAGAGTTGCCAGAGCAACTAAAATATGTATACTTAGGAACTGATAATACATTGCCTGTAATTATTTCTTCTAAGTTATAGCCTGAGCAGAAAAAGAAGCTGGTCAAAATGTTGAAGCTACACAAAAAGGCAATAGGGTAGACAATTGCCGACTTGAAGGGAATTAGCCCAGCAGTGTGTATGCACAAGATTTTGTTGGAAGATTATCACAAACCTTCAATTGAGGCCCAGAGGAAACTGAATCATGCCATGAAAGGGGTTGTAATGAAAGAAATCATCAAGTGGCTTGATGCCGACATTATATACCCTATCTCTGATAGTACATGGGTAAGTCCGGTACAATGTGTACCGAAAAAAGGAGGTATAACGGTGGTAAGTAATGAAAATAATGAACTCATTCCAATCAGGACTGTGACCGGTTAGAGGGTTTGTATGGATTATCGAAAGCTAAACAAAGCCACTAAGAAAGATCACTTCTCATTACCCTTTATTGATCAAATGCTTGACCGTCTTGCAGGTAAACCCTTTTATTGTTTTCTTGATGGTTATTCAGGTTACAATCAAATTGCCATAGCACCAGAAGATCTAGAAAAAACAACCTTCACATGCCCATACGGTACTTATGCTTTCCGAAGGATGCCGTTCGGATTGTGTAACACCCCGGCAACCTTCCAAAGATGCATGATGGTACTCTTTTCAGACATGGTCGAAGACTTCCTTGAGATCTTCATGGATGATTTTTCTGTTTTGGTAATGACTTCGACAGCTGTCTCGGTAATTTAGAGAAGGTGTTGGCAAGATATGAAGAAACTGATTTAGTCCTCAATTGGGAGAAGTGCCATTTTATGGTAGATGAAGGAATAGTGCTCGGCCACAAGATTTCATCCAAGGGAATTGAAGTAGACAAAGCCAAGATGGACGTGATCGAGAGATTACCCCCACCAAGTTCGGTTAAAGGAATTCGAAGCTTTCTTGGACATGCAGGTTTTTACAGGAGGTTCATTCATAATTTTTCTAAAATCACTAAACCCTTGTGCAATTTGCTTGAACAGGATAAAGTCTTCGATTTTGATGATTCTTGCACCCAAGCATTCGAAACCCTAAAGGAAAAGCTTGCCTCGACACCCATTGTCGTTCCACCAAATTGGACACTACCTTTTGAGCTCTTGTGTGATGCAAGTGATTTCGCGGTAGGAGCAGTCCTAGGCCAACGCACAGGTATGATCTTCCATGTGATATACTACGCTAGTAAAACTCTTAATAGTGCTCAAGTGAATTACACAACAACGGAGAAAGAGTTACTAGCTGTAGTTTTCGCATTTGACAAGTTCTGATCCTATTTGACTGGTACAAAGGTAATTGTTCATACAAACCATTCGCCAATAAAATATCTATTGGCTAAAAAGGATGCCAAACCTCGTCTGATTCGTTGGATATTACTTTTACAAGAATTTGATATTGAAATTAAGGACAGGAAAGGAACATAAAATCAAGTGGCCGATCACTTATCACGTTTAGAACGCAATAGGGAGGAGGACACAGATCTAGAGATATGCGATGCATTCTCGGATGAATAACTTTTAGTTACCTCGGTAACCCTCGACGCCTCGAGAACCATAGACGCGCACGCCTCGGCAACTCTAGATGCCGCAATAGCCCTTGACTCACACGCCTCGGCAATTTTGGGAGCAGTCGCCACGACAACACATTCCTCGGCAATACCCTGGTACGCGGATTTAGTTAATTTCCTTGTTTGTGGTATTTTACCTTATGGTCTTACTCACCAAGGGAAGAAGCGGTTCCGCCATGACGCTAATCATTACTTTTGGGACGAGCTTCTTTTATTTAAACAATGTGCAGATCAGGTTATACGCCGATGTATCCCTGAAGAAGAGCAATAGAATGTACTCCGGCAATGCCATTCTTCACCCTATAGAGGACAATTTGGAGGAACTCGTACCGCGGCCAAAGTTTTGCAATCCGGTTTGTATTGGTCAACATTGTACAAAGATGCCCAAGACTTTTACAAGCAATGTGATCGTTACCAGAGGACAGGCAATATCTCTAGACGACATGAGATACCGCTCCAGAACATCATCGAGGTGAAATTGTTCGATGTATGGGGGATCGATTTTATGGGACCTTTCCCATCATCATTCGGAAACCTCTACATTCTACTTGCCCTAGACTACGTGTCTAAATGGGTTGAGGCAGCTGCAGTCCCCAACAACGATTCCAAGACCGTGCAACGATTCTTGTAGAAAAACATATTTACACGGTTTGGGTGCCGAGAGCAATTATCAGTGATGAAGGCAAGCATTTTGACAACAAACTTATTGCCAAGATGTTGCAACGCTTCGGCGTATCACACAAGATTGCCACGGCATATCACCCACAAACCAACGGGCAAGCAGAAATTTCCAACTGGGAATTGAAGGGTATACTCGAGAAAATTGTAAATCCCTCTAGGAAGGATTGGTCATTAAGACTAGATGATGCGCTTTGGGCATATCGCACTACATTCAAAACACCCTTAGGTATGTCCCCCTTCCGACTTGTCTATGGCAAAACATGCCATCTACCGGTGGAAATCGAACACAAGGCATATTGGGCAATCAAGACCGTGAATATGGATTGGGAAAGTGCCAAACAAAAGCGTTTGTTGGACCTCAATGAGATAGAAGAATTCTGTGCACTTGCCTATAACAATGCATGAATCTACAGGGAGAAAACAAAGCAATGGCATGACAAGAAACTATTGCCGCGACAATTTACGCCAGGGAAACTAGTTCTCTTATTCAATTCTCGGCTAAAACTCTTCCCGGGAAAGCTAAAATCAAGATGGTCGTGACCATTTGAAGTTGTCAAACCATTCTCCCATGGTGCCGTGATAATCAAGTCCATCACTGACAAAAATGAATTCAAAGTTAATAGACAAAGATTAAAGCACTACAATGGTGCCCATGTGGAACGTAACAAAGAAGTGGTCACCTTAGGAGATGCATGAGCATGCTCTCTTTTCGATATTTTATTTTTATTTTTTATTTTTAATTTTGTCGAACTATTTATTTTTTTTATTTTCGATTATTATAATATTTTTTAGGATAAATTTTCTTTTTTATCTTTCTAAGTTTAAGAATCCCTTTACACATCTTTATTTATTTTCTTTTATTAGTTTATCTTTAATTTTAATCCTTATTTGATTTGTCTTTGAATTGTAGGAAAAGAGTTCAAGATAAAGAGGATTTTTGATCCAAGAAGGAAAACATCTTCAACAAGGAAATTAATGGGCTGAATCTAAGGCTTATATAAAGCCTCTAACTTACCCTAATTAAACCCCCTTGCCGTCGCCCTTCCCTTAAACTGAAACCCCCTTTACTTTCTATCCAAAATTAATCCCACCCACCATATTTACTACCTATCCTTTCTATATAACCTATCACCCTTAACTTCCAAGAAACCTATTCCTACTTTTCATCTTGTAACTCTTTAGTTTCTTTTATTTTATTTTCTTTATTTTTAAAAAACTCACAACCAAGATCATCCATGGCATCCAAAATTAAAATTTTGGTTCATCCAAAGAACCAAGATACAAGAAGTTTGCTACACCGGTGGTTCAAGAAAGATTTCACTCCAAGTTCGAAAGTCGAAAGATTTACGAAGAACAAGGCTTTGAATACTCCAACTCTCATCAAGATTTCGGCCTTGAACCATTCATCTTCGAGAGGATTGCACATCAAAAGTGGCAAATCTTTTGCCATCAATCGGAACCGGGTAACATGGGTAAGAGAATTCTATGCTCACTCACCTAACCCGAATAATCCTTATGTTTTTGTTCGTGACAAGTCCATACTCATAAGCCCCGAAAATGTCAACACCTTTTACGGGCTCTACATTGAGAAGGAAGAGCATCAAGCCTTTGTTGATCAAATCACGCCCAAGCAACTCGACAAGGTGCTTCAAGAACTCACTCTACCGGGAACTCATTGGAACGACGGTAAATACAAGGGCACGGTAAATCGCCTTCGGCTTAAACCCGAGGCAAAACTATAGAATAAGTTTGTTAAAACTTCTTTAATGCCCATCACACACAATACTACCGTTGATATGCCACGTCTTTTGCTCATACATTCTATTTTGCATAATCGCATCATTAACATTGAAAAAATTATTTGTGATGAGATTTTTGTATGTAGCTCAAAAGATAAGGGTTCTCTTTTCTTCCCTTGCTTAATTTCTAATCTTTGCAAGGAGATGCATGTCCCAAGTGAGTCCACCGATGAAAAGGCCCTACCAAAGTCCGGTTGGCATCAAGCACAAATCTAAAAGCTAATGGGAGAGGCACCGAAAAAATCCTTAAGGCCTCCAATTACCGCAACAACTCCTGCCGCCTCAGCAACCCCTAATGCCGAAGCACCTAATGCCCGGGCAACTCGGCCATCAACCCCGGGACACTTTGAAGCACTCTTGCAACCATTGGCGAGCCACCTAAGGCAAATTGAAGACCGCAACTAATGTTCATGCGGTACATGAAGGAGCACAACAATGCCATCACCCAAGTCATCCTAGAAAAGTACCCAGACAACTGCGTGCCATTCCCAATCTTTCCTGCCGAGATCCTTGCCCTGGCAACCAATGAAGCAGTCGCCCCGGCAACCAACCCTAGAAGATGCCACGACAACCAAAGCTAAAGACATCCCCGCAACCATTGCAAAAGCCAAAGGTAAAGCACCTATGCCCGAATCAACTCCTACAGAATCATTGTCTGATTTTTCAGATTCGGACGAGTCCTCCATTGTACCAACAAAGACTGCACCAATTGAATCCTCCAAGCGAAAAGCCAATGACATTGATGAAGAGGACGATGAGGACAACCTCGTACGAGGATCGATTCCACCATCGACAACAAGGAAACAACCATCGCGTTCAAGCAAGAGAATCGAGACACCGACCAAAAGAAAACTAATCATCCACGACGACGAACTCTCGAGTAAGTCCTCGTTTGCATTTTATTTTTCGTTATTTTTATTTTTCTTTAATGCATGCATTGAGGACAATCCCTCACTCAAGTTTTGGGGGATTGTTATTAGTAGTTACCATGTTTAGTTGCATTCATCTTAAGTATTGCATTTAGGATACATAAATTGCTTGCCATGCCTTTAGTTGGTACAAGAATTGCCTAGATTTGATGAATATCCGATGATGACTATTGCGCGTAATAAGTGCTACGCAATTGTGCAAGTATACACGTCGCAAGTTATAGTATAAAAGATATCGTCTCCACAGGGATTGGTGCTACTTCAAGGATCTAGTCTCTTGCACTGTAAAAAGTAAGAACACAAGTAAAAGATTATAGAAGTTATAACTAATCTAGAAAGCAAATAAGTAAAAGAAAAGATGAATTAAATTGAGAGAGAATAGGCCAGGTTATCGTGAGTTGAGGTGTGATAGCCGATTGGATTGTCTTGGTAAAAGAATGCACGAGCAACTCAGTTGCCGTGGCAACTTGCACGACGGGGTTGCCTTGGAACTAATTGATGGTTGCCTGGGCGACTAGTTGGGCAACTACTTGGGCGACTGGGCAGCAACTTCAAGGTTCGGCGGAGCGTTCTTCAATGGTTTCTTCTTATCCCTAAGTCGAAACTCTAGTTACTTATGCATGCCTTGATAATACATCCCTGCGTGAATCAAGGGTAAGAAAAATAGTACTTTTGAACACTTATCACACCCCTAAACTCGAACTATTGCTTGTCCTCAAGCAATGCAAACTCATAATTACCTGCCAAGACTTCAATTTTCACAAACTCAGCCTTGAACTTGATTTCAATTCTCTGAACTGGGGCACAAATCATGATTGGCTTTTTATTTTTCGGAAAACTGAGGAGTTACTCGGAATCAAACTATAATGCTTGTGAGTGTGTGCGGAGTTGTGTGCAAGTTGATTTTTCGGATTCTATGCAAACAATAGGTTTTCAAATTACTTCATTGGGTTCTTTTTAACATGTTTTAACTAGAGCCAATTTCGGGCACCTCTAGTGTTTTATTTTTAGTTTTCTTAAGTTAATTTAATTGACTAGAGCCGGTTTCGGGCACCTCTAGTTAAAATTTTTTTTAACGCCTCCTAGAGCCAGTTTCGGGCATCTCTAGTGATCAATTTTTTAGCATATGCTAGAGCCAATTTCGGGCACCTCTAGCCTTCATCCAATTTTTATTCTAATCCCCCAATTAGTTAATTATCAACCTAAGTTTACTAGAACTCCTTAAATCAATCAAACCACAACAGTGTTTCATCAAATTTAGCATCATAATAAAATTCTAAGTTTTTCCATGGTTATCTTAGAATAAAAATTCTATCAATTAAGTGCATTGGTAAAGTCATCATTGAATATTCATCAAATCTAAGCAATTCTTGTTCCAATTAAAGGTATGGCAAGCAATTTATGTATCCTAAATGTAATGCTTAAGATTAATGTAACTAAACATGGTAATTACTAATAACAATCCCCCCCAAACTCGAGTGAGGCATTGTCCTCAATGCATGCATAAAAATAACGAAAAATAACAATAAAAATAAAAATGCATACGAGGACTTATTCCGAGAGTTCGTCATCGTAGATGATTAGTTTCCTTCTAGTTGGCGTCTTGATTTTCTTGCTTGAACGCGATGGTTGTTTTCTTGTTGCCGGTGGTGGAATCGATCCTCGTACGGGGTTGTCCTCATCATCCTCTTCATCAATGTCAATGGCTTTTTGTTTGGAGGATTCAATTGGTGCGGTCTTTATTGGTTCAATGGAGGACTCGTCCGAATCTGAAAAATTAGAAAATGATTCTGTAGGAGTTGATTCGGGCATAGGTGCTTTACCTTTGGCTTTTGCAGTGGTTGCCGGGGCATCGTCAGGGTTGGTTGCCGTGGCGTCTGCTTCCTTGGTTGCCGTGGCGACTGCTTCATTGGTTGCCGGGGCAAGAATCTCGGCGGGAAAGATTGGGAACGACACACGATTGTCCGGGTACTTTTCTAGGATGACTTGGGTGATGGCATTGTTGTGCTCCTTCATGTACCGCATGAACATTAGTTTTCGATCTTCAATTTGCCTTAGGCGGCTTGTCAATGGGTTCAAAAGTGCTTCAAAGTGTCCCGGGATTAATGGCCGAGTTGCCCTGGCGTTAGGTGCTTGGGCATTAGGGATTGTCGCGGCGGCAGGAGTTGCCGTGGCAATTGGAGGCCTTGAAGAATCTCCCGGTGCCTCTCCCATTAGCTTTCGGATTAGTGCTTGATTCCAACCAGACTTGGGTAGGGCCTTTTCATCGGTGGACTCACTCGGGACATGCATCTCCTTGCAAAGATTGGAAATTAAGCAAGGGAAGAAAAGATAACCCTTATCTTTTGAGCTGCATACAAAAATCTCATCGCAAATAATTTTTCCAATGTTAATGATGCGATTATGCAAAATAGAATGTATGAGCAAAAGACGTGGTATATCAACGGTAGTATTGTGTGTGGAGGGCATTAAAGAAGTTTTAACAAACTTATTCCATAGTTTTGCCTCGGGTTTTAGCCGAAGGCGATTTACCGTGCCCTTGTATTTACCGTCGTTCCAATGAGTTCCCGGTTGAGTAAGTTCTTGAAGCACCTTGTCGAGTTGCTTGGGATTGATTTGGTCAACGAAGGCTTGATGCTCGTCCTTCTCAATGTAAAGTCCGTAAAAGGTGTTTATGCTTTCGGGACTTATAAGTATGGCCTTGTCACGAACAAAAACATAAGGATTATCCGGGTTAGGTGAGTGAGCATAGAATTCTCTTACCCATGAGATGTTACCCGGTTCCGGTTGATGGCAAAAGATTTGCCACTTTTGATGTGCAATCCTCTTGAAGATGAATGGTTCAAGGCCAAAATCTTGATGAGAGTTGGAGTATTCAAAGCCTTGTTCTTCATGAATCTTCCGGCTTTCAAACTTGGATTGAAATCTTTCTTGAACACTGCGGTGTAGCAAACTTCTTGTATCTTGGTTCTTTGGAGGAACTTGGATGAACTAAAAGTTTAATCTTGGATGCCATGTATGATCTTGGTTGTGAGTAAAAACAAAGAAAAGAAAAGAAACTAAAAAGTTGCAAGATATAAAGTAGGAATAGGTTAAGGGTGATGGGTTTTATAGAAAAGATAGGTGGCTGGGATTGGGGGAAATAAAAAAAAGGGTTTAGGGTTTGGTAGGAATTTTCGACAAAGGGGTTTTGGTTAGGATGAATTGGAGGCTTTATATAAGCCTTAGATTCAGCCCATTAGTTTCCTTGTTGAAGATGTTTTCCTACTTGGTTTAGAATTCCTTCTTTCTCTTGAACTTCCTTTCCTACAATTCAAAAACAAATCAAATAAGGATTAAAATTAAAGATAAACTAATAAAGAAAATAAATAATGATGTGTAATAGGATTCTTAAACTTGAAAAAAATCTATCCTAAAACTACTAGTAATCGAAAATAATAATAATAATAATAATAATAATAATAATAATAATAATAATAATAAATCAGAAAAAAATTAAATAATTTAATAATCGAAAAAAATAAAAATAAAAATAAAAATAAAAATAAAAATAAAAATAAAAATATAAAAAGGGAGAGCATGCTCATGCATCTCCTAAGTTGACCACTTCCTTGTTACGTTCCACATGAGCACCATTGTAGTGCTTCAATCTTTGTCCATTAACTTTGAATTCATGGTTGTTAGAGATGGACTTGATTATCACGGCACCATGAGAGAATGGTTTGACGACTTCGAATGGTCCCGACCATCTTGATTTCAGCTTTCCCGGGAAAAGTTTTAGCCGAGAATTGAATAGGAGAACTAGTTGCCCTGGCGTGAATTGCCGTGGCAATAGTTTTTTGTCATGCCATCGCTTTGTTTTCTCCTTGTAGATTCGTGCATTGTTATAGGCGAGTGCACGAAATTCTTCTATCTCATTGAGATCCATCAAGCGCTTTTGTCCGGCACTTTCCCAATCCATATTCATGGTCTTGATTGCCTAGTACGCCTTGTGCTCGATTTCCACCGGTAGATGACATGTTTTACCATAGACAAGCCGGAAGGGGGACATACCTAATGGTGTTTTGAATGCGGTCGATATGCCCAAAGTCGTCATCTAGTCTTAATGACCAATCCTTACTTGAGGGATTTACAACTTTCTCGAGTATTCCCTTCAACTCCCGGTTGGAAATTTCTGCTTGCCCGTTGGTTTGTGGGTGATATGCCGTGGCGATCTTGTGTGATATGCCGAGCGTTGCAACATCTTGGCAATTAGTCCATTGTCAAAATGCTTGCCCCCATCACTGATAATTGCTCTCGACATCCCAAACCGTGTAAATATGTTTTTCTGCAGGAATCGTTGCACGGTCTTGGAGTCGTCGTTGGGAACTGCAGCTGCCTCTACCCATTTAGACACATAGTCGACGGCGAGTAAGATGTAGAGGTTGCGAATGAAGATGGGAAAGGTCCCATAAAATCGATCCCCATACATCGAACAGTTCCACCTCGATGATGTTCGGGTGGCATCTCATGTCGTCTAGAGATATTGCCCGTCCTCTAGCAACGATCACATTGCTTGTAAAAGTCTTGGGCATCTTTGTACAATGTTGGCCAATACAAACCGGATTGCAAGACTTTGGCATGATACGAGTTCCTCCAAAATGTCCTCCATAGGGTGAAGAATGGCATTGCGGAGTACATTCTGTTGCTCTTCTTCAGGGACACATCGGCGTATAACCTGATCTGCACATTGTTTAAACAAAAGAGGCTCGTCCCAAAAGTAATGCCTAGCATCATGGCGGAACCGCTTCTTCCCTTGGTGAGTAATGCCATACGGAAAAATACCACAAACAAGGAAGTTAACTAAATCTGCATACCAGGGTATTGCCGAGGCATGTGCTGCCGTAGTGTCTGCTCCCAGCATTGCCGAGGCGTGCGCGTCAAAGACTGCTGCGGCGTCGAGAGTTGCCGAGGCGTGTGCATCCATGGTTGCTGAGACGTCATGGGTTGCCGAGGCGTTGAGGGTTGTCGAGGCAATTAGAATTTGTTCATCCGGGAATGCATCGCATATCTCTAGATCTGCGTCCTCCTCCCTATTGCGTTCCAAACGTGATAAGTGATCGGCCACTTGATTTTCTGTTCCTTTCCTGTCCTTAATTTCAATATCAAATTCTTGTAAAAGTAATATCCAACGAATCAAACGAGGTTTAGCATCCTTTTTAGCAAATAAGTATTTGATTGCCGAATGGTCCGTATGAACAATTACCTTTGTACCAATTAAATAGGATCAAAACTTGTCAAATGCGAAAACTACAGCTAGTAACTCTTTCTCCGTTGTTGTGTAATTCACTTGAGCACCATTAAGAGTTTTACTAGCGTAGTATATCACATGGAAGGTCTTACCGCGTGCGTTGGCCTAGGACTTTGCTCCTACCGCGAAATCACTTGCATCACACATGAGCTCAAAAGGTAGCGTCCAATCTGGTGGAACGACAATGGGTGCCGAGGCAAGCTTTTTCTTTAAGGTTTCGAATGCTTGAGTGCAAGAATCATCAAAATCGAAGACTTTATCCTGTTCAAGCAGATTACACAAGGGTTTAGTGATTTTATAAAAATTATGAATGAACCTCCTGTAAAAACCTGCATGTCCGAGAAAACTTCGAATTCCTTTAACCGAACTTGGTGGGGGTAATCTCTCGATCACGTCCACCTTGGCTTTGTCTACTTCAATTCCCTTGGATGAAATCTTGTGGCCGAGCACTATTCCTTCATCTACCATAAAGTGGCATTTCTCCCAATTGAGGACTAAATCTGTTTCTTCGCATCTTGCCAACACCTTCTCTAAATTTCCGAGACAACCATCGAAGTCATTACCAAAAACTGAAAAATCATCCATGAAGATCTCAAGGAAGTCTTCGACCATGTCTGAAAAGAGTGCCATCATGCATCTTTGGAAGGTTGCCGGGGCGTTACACAATTCGAACGGCATCCTTCGGAAGGCATAAGTACCGTATGGGCATGTGAAGGTTGTCTTTTCTTGATCTTCTGGTGCTATGGCAATCTGATTGTAACCTGAATAACCATCAAGAAAACAATAAAATGGTTTACCTGCAAGACGGTCAAGCATTTGATCAATAAAGGGTAATGGGAAGTGATCTTTCCTAGTGGCTTTGTTTAGCTTTCGATAGTCCATACAAACCCTCCAACCGGTCACATTCCTGGTTGGGATAAGTTCATTATTTTCATTGCTTACCACTGTTATACCTCCCTTTTTCGGTACACATTGTACCGGACTTACTCACGTACTATCGGAGATAGGGTATATAATGCCGGCGTCAAGCCATTTGATGATTTCTTTCATTACAACC
This sequence comes from Hibiscus mutabilis, assembly GCA_019671005.1. Classification (NCBI taxonomy): domain Eukaryota; kingdom Viridiplantae; phylum Streptophyta; class Magnoliopsida; order Malvales; family Malvaceae; genus Hibiscus; species Hibiscus mutabilis. Next base: position 42,788,701 of record CM033724.1, on the reverse strand, counting down.
CCTTTCATGGCATGATTCAGTCTCCTCTGGGCCTCAATTGAATGTTTGTGATCATCTTCCAACAAGATCTTGTGCATGCACACCGCCGGGCTAATTCCCTTCAAGTCGGCAATTGTCTACCCTATTGCCTTTTTGTGTAGCTTCAACATGTTGATCAGCTTCTTTTCTTCTCGCTCAGGCTGTAACTTAGAGGAAATAATTACGGGTAATGTATTATCGATCCCTAAGTATACATATTTCAGATTGCTCTCGGCAATTGTTTCAACTCAAGAATTGGTGGATTTTCGATAGAGGGTTTTTCAAGCTTACCTTCCTTACCCGAGTAGTCCAAAGGGTTCAAAGTATGTACCTGGTCGATTGACTAGCCAATTTTCCTCTTACTCGTTGTTCCTCATCGACCGGTTCTTCATACTCCTCATGTTCCTCGTGTTCGGCAATGTAGTTGCCGAGGCAACTAAATTCCTCATCGAAAAACTCTGCCGTGGCATGAAGTAGTTGGCATTCTTCTCGGATCATCGGCATGCCTTAGTGTTTGGAACACATTTAGTTTTACCTGCTGGTCATTCACCCTCATTGTGAGTTCTCCTTTTCAACATCAATCAAAGTTCTCCTGTCGCTAGGAATGGTCTACCGAGAATGATAGGTGCATGCTCATCCGCTTCACAATCCAAAACAATAAAGTCACGGAAAAATGAATTTATCAACTTTTACCAAGATGTCCTCGATTTTTCCCTCTGGATGCACATAGGATCTGCATTCATTAGCTGCAGCATGATGATTGTAGGTCTTGCCTTCCTGATTCCTAGTTTTTGGAAAACCGATTTAGGCATCAAGTTTATGCTAGCCCCAAGGTTGCATAATGCTTTCCCGACATAGTGATTTCCAATGGAACAGGGTATTTTGAAACTTCCGGGATCTTTCAACTTGGGTGGCATACGATTGTGCAACATTACCATGCATCCCTCCGTCGCGGCAACTGTTTCAAACTCTCCTAGCCTTGTTCTTTTGGACATAATGTCTTTAAGGAACTTGGCATAGTTTGGCATTTGTTCAATTGCTTCCACCAATGGCAAGTTGATGTGGACTTGCTTTAGGATATCAAGAAACTTTTTGAATTGGTATTCTTGCTTTTGTCGCTTCAACCTTTGTCGGAATGGTGGTGGAAGTCGGATATCTTCGATCCTTTCATTGGTTTGAAACCTGATTGACGGCATTGCCGAGACATCTGGAGTTGCCGAGGCATTATTAACTGGGGTTGCCGAGGCATGTTTATCGCAGGTTGCCGAGGCGTCGTCGGTTGCCGAGACATGTTTATTTCTGGTTGCCGAGGCGTCGTCGGTTGCCGAGGCGTGTTTATTGCCGGTTGCCGTGGCAATTCCTGGTTCAGCATCTGAGGCCTTGCCGCTAGGTTCATCTTGATCTTTTTGTGGAGTTTTATTTGGCGGGCGGGTTTGAACCTCTCTAAGTTGTTGGCCACTTCTGGTGGTGATTGCCTTACATTGCTCATGGCCAGTTCCTCTTGCGACTTCAGTATCGCTAGGTAAACCTCCTTGTGGTCTGGTGTTCAGATTTTGAGCAAACTGTCCGACTTGATTTTCCAATGATTTGATTGCCGCCTCTTGGTTTTGCAATCTCATCTCGGTCTGTTAATAAAAGCATCGATTCTTTTTATGAAATTACTATTCTCAGCCATATAAGATTCAGTTTTCATCATAAAAGCATTTAGAGAATTTTCCAAAGAACTATATGTTGTCGGTTGTTGCTGCGGCATCATTGCCGTGGCATATTCTCACTGAATCCGATGCTTGTGCATTCTGATTGTTCCGGTTTAGAGCATTGTTGGGATTACTTCATGAAAAATTCGGTGCTTCTTCCAAGCTGGATTGTATGTATTTGGCATCATGTTGTTGCTCGATTGTAATTCCCCACATAGAAGCTAGATTCGGATTCTCGCATACATTCGTAAGAATTATGGTTATCGCCACATAACTCACAAAAAGAATCCATTACCTTGACTTCATGTGTGTTGTTTGGTTTTTGCATGTTCGGACCATCTTGGTTAAAGCGGCCAATTGTGCGAAATTGAATCGATGATCCTAGTTCATGTATTGTGGCTTGGCGTCTAACTCCTCCTCTTCTAGTAGATGGGAATTGATAATCATTCTTGGCCAGCCTGTTTAAAATTTGCATTGCTTCTTCCGCGACTTATCTAGGAGTATGCCATTTGCCGAGGCATCTAGCATCATCCTTGTTGGTGTATTCACAGCGTTGTAAAACATTGTTACTTGAGTCCACACCAGAATCCGTGTAAAGGGCATTTGTGTAGAAGTTCTCTATATCGCTCCCAAGCCTCGTACATGGATTCATCATCTGCTGCCGAAAAGAAGTAATGTCGTTCTGAAGCTTATCACCAAATTTGTAGGATTAAATCTAGCAAGGAAATCACGACAAAGATCAGTCCAAGATGCTATGGATCCGGCAGAATGCTATTCAACCATGCTTTCGCCTATCCTCGGTGAATAGGGAATAATCTTAATCGTAAGACATCGGGGGTGACTCCGTGTATCTTGAACGAGTTGCAAATCTCGAGGAAAGATTTCAGATGTTGTCGTGCATCTTCAGTTGCTGAGCTGCCAAATTGACCTATTATGTTGATCATATTAAACATTACCGGTTTCAACTCAAAGTGGTCGGCTTCAATTTCGGGTGCGACAACTCTTGGGTTAAGTCCATCAAGATCTTCTTCAAGATAGTCTCGAATAGTTTTGTTTCGTGCAAGAATCACTCCTCCTCCTGCTCGAACATCTTGATTAATATTGCCGTCTTGATTTGCCATTGCTTCTCTTATCATTCGTCTAAGTCTTTGTAAGGTTCGTTCAATTTCTGGATCAAAGGGATATTCTGGTGAAGTCGGTCTCGCCCTAGTCATATACCAATGCAAAACCAAAGTTTGTTAGCCCTTTGAATTTTAAACAAGAAAAATAAAAAGAAAGTGCAAGAAAGTAAAAACAAAGTCGCTATTGCCAATCCCCGGCAACGGCGCCAAAAACTTGTTGCGCGTAATAAGTGCTACGCAATTGTGCAAGTATACACGTCGCAAGTTATAGTATAAAAGATATCGTCTCCACAGGGATTGGTGCTACTTCAAGGATCTAGTCTCTTGCACTGTAAAAAGTAAGAACACAAGTAAAAGATTATAGAAGTTCTAACTAATCTAGAAAGCAAATAAGTAAAAGAAAATATGAATTCAATTGAGAGAGAATAGGCCAGGTTATCGTGAGTTGAGGTGTGATAGCCGATTGGATTGTCTTGGTAAAAGAATGCACGGGCAACTCAGTTGCCGTGGCAACTTGCACGACGGGGTTGCCTTGGCAACTAATTGATGGTTGCCTGGGCGACTAGTTGGGCAACTACTTGGGCGACTGGGCAGCAACTTCAAGGTTCGGCGGAGCGTTCTTCAATGGTTTCTTCTTATCCCTAAGTCGAAACTCTAGTTACTTGTGCATGCCTTGATAATACATCCCTGCGTGAATCAAGGTTGAACAACAACCAATCTTGCGCTCCTCTTAGCCGTTGAAATCCTTAACTTATTCCTAAGCCGGATTAATCTTCACCATCATTGGATTGAATAAAGATCATATTCATTCGTTTCTTGAATCTAACTCTCCCGATATTAGATAAATGGATGAAATCACGAGATCCTCTCCCAATTCTCTCGCAAACAATAATAAGAACCAAGAATGAATAAACCTTGAAATAGAAAAGTGCAAACTCTTATTACCTAAACAAAAACCAATAGTTTCTCACAACCACAAAACACAATAACCATAGCCAAGTAAATTTAGTTCATGGCTAGGTTCCAAAGAAACACAAGATAAACAATCCCTAGCATGAACCCAATCGAACAAGGAAGAAAAGATGAAGCTTGTCGAAAATCCCTTGCCCTAGATGCTTGCCGAAAATTCCCCTTGCTTCCTCTCTTGGAGTTGTCGAAATTAACTCTTGCTCTCTCTCCCTTGGATTTGTCGAATTTCCTTGCTATTTATAGGGCTAGGCCAAAGTCCTTCTTTGAGGAGGAGTTTGAGTTGGAATTAAATTATCTTTAAAGAATATAATTCTTTATTATAATTTTATTCTTATTAGAACTTCTCCTATCTTCTTGGAATTTAATTCTTCTTTAATCTCTGTATGGCAATCAAATTCCTTTGGGCTTGGGCCTTGCTCCATGTCATCTTGGGCTTGTAAAGTCATGAATTTCGACATCCATATTGCTTTTGGTCTTTGTCGACAAATGCCATGGCAACTGGCTCGGCGTCTTCTCCATGCATTGCCCTGGCAACTAGCTCGGCATATCCTTCATGCATTGCCCTGGCAACTAGCTCGGCATTGCTTTGGCAAGTGATCCTGCACATACACACACAAAAACACACCAAAGCAGCATCTATTTCCACAAAAATCACCAAGTTATGTAATCAAGCTCAACGATTGAAGGAAACGTGGATTAGTGCATGAATGGCTAACTATGCAACTAATATGAGCCTAAGTCTAACAATAATATGAGTAAAAAGGGTAAGAAAAATAGTACTTTTGAACACTTATCAATGACTTTTCCAATGCACTTAATTGATAGAATTTTTATTCTAGGATAACCATGGAAAAACTTAGAATTTCATTATGATGCTAAATTTGATGAAACACTGTTGTGGTTTGATTGGTTTAAGGAACTCTAGTGAACTTAGGTTGATAATTAAACAAATTGGGGGATTAGAATAAAAATTGGATGAATGCTAGAGGTGCCCGAAATTGGCTCTAGCATATGCTAAAAAAATGGATCGCTAGAGGTGCCCAAAACCGACTCTAGTGTGTGCTAAAAAAACTGATCGCCAGAGGTGCCCAAAACCGGCTCTAGTTGAATAAATTAATTAACTTAAGGAATCTAAAAACAAAACACTAGAGGTGCCAAAAACCGGCTCTAGTTAAAACATGTTAAAAAGAACCCAATGAAGTAATTTGAAAACCTCTTGTTTGCATAGAATCCGAAAAACCAACTTGCACACAACTCCGCACACACTCACAAGCATTATAGTTTGATTCCGAGTAACGCCTAAGTTTTCTGAAAAAGAAAAGCCAATCATACTTTGTTCCCCGGTTATGAGAATTGAAATCAAGTTCAAAGCTAAGTTTGTGAAAATTGAAGTCTTGGCAGGTAATTATTAGTTTGCATTGCTTGAGGACAAGCAATAGTTCGAGTTTGGGAGTGTGATAAGTGTTCAAAAGTACTATTTTTCTTACCCTTTTTACTCATATTATTGTTAGACTTAGGCTCATATTAGTTACATAATTAGTCATTCATGCATTAATCCATGTTTCCTTCCATTGTTGAGCTTGATTGCATAACTTGGTTGTTTTTGTGGGAAAAGATGCTGCTTTGGTGTGTTTTGTGTGTATGTGCAGGATCACTTGCCAAAGCAAGGCTAGAGCTAGTTGCCAGGGTAATGCATGAAGGAGATGTCGAGCTAGTTGCCATGACAATGCATGAAGGAGACGCCGAGCCAGTTGCCAGGGCAATTGTCGACAAAGAATAAGGTGATATGGTAGTCGAAATTGATGACTAGACAAGCCCAAGATGACGTGGAGCAAAGCTAAATACCAAATGAGTTTGATTTCCATGAAGAGGTTAAAGAAGAATTAAATTCCAAGAAGATAGGAGAAGTTCTAGAAGGAATATAATTATAATAAAGAATTATATTCTTTAAAGATAATTTAATTCCAACTTAACTTCCTACTCAAAGAAGGATTTTAACCTAGCCCTATAAATTAGAGGCCATGCCGTCAACTCCAAGGGGAAGAGAGAGGACAGAATTTTCGACAAGCATCTAGGGCAAGGAGGATTTCGGCAAGCTTCATCATTCATCTTTTTCTTTCTTGTTCAATTAGGTTTATGCTAGGGATTCTTTATCTTGTGTTTCTTTGGAACCTAGCCATGAACTAAATCTATTTGGCTAAGGTTATTGTGTCTTGTGGTTGTGAGAAACTATTGGATTTTGTTTAGGTAATAAGAGTTTGCATTTTTCTATTCAAGGTTTATTCATTCTTGGTTCTTATTCTTGTTTGCGAGTGAATTGGGAGAGGATCTCGTAACTTCATCTACTTATCTAATATCGGGAGAGTTAGATTCAAGAAACGAATAAATATGATCTTTATTCAATCTATTGATGGTGAAGATTAATCCAGCTTAGGAATAAGTTAAGGATTTCAACGGCTAAGAGGAGCGCAAGATTGGTTGTTGTTCACCCTTGATTCACGCAGGGATGTATTATCAAGGCATGCACAAGTAGCTAGAGTTTCAACTTGGGGATAAGAAGAAACCATTGAAGAACGCTCTGCCGAACCTTGAAGGTTGCTGCCCAAACGCCCAAGTAGTTGCCCAACTAGTCTCCCAGGCAACCATCGATTAGTTGCCAAGGCAACCCCGTTGTGCAAGTTGCCTCGGCAACTGAGTTGCCCTTGCACTCTTTTACCAAGATGATCCAATCGGCTATCACACCTCAACTCACAATAACCTGGCCTATCTCTCTCATTTAATTACATCGCTTTTTACTTATTTGCTTTCTAGATTAGTTATTAGTTAAAACTCCTATAATCTTCTACTTGTGTTTTCTTTTACTTTTTACAGTGCAAGAGACTAGATTCTTGAAGTGGCACCAATCCCTGTGGAGACGATATCTTTTATACTATAACTTGCAACGTGTATACTTGCACAATTGCGTAGCACTTATTACGCGCAACACGTTACATGATAAGGAATAAGTCTAAAGTGATGTATTTTATGTGTATGTATTGTTCAGCATGTTAAAAGGTCTAAATTATAAAACATAGCATGTTGGTTTCTTGTCAAAAGTGTAAAATGGCTTGAAGTGCTATAACAAGTGTAAACGTAATGAATGGACTCAAATTGGCATGAAACTTGGAATACACATAGATTTACTATTTATAAGTTTGTTGGTAAAATTTGGTAACCATTGGACAAGGTTTAAGCCTTTAATTTGGATAAAAACCAGATAAAATATGCCATTACAAGTCTGTCTGTACTGGTACGAGTGATGGCGTTTCGGTACGGGTATGCATTTTGGGAACGTAGGTAATAAGGCGTACCGATACAGACATTGGCGTATTGGTACGGGGCTTACTCTCTGGAATTTTTGTATAGATGGGTATCGATACGCACCTAGGCGTATCGATACGGGTCTTAGCCACTAGAAAGTTATTGCAACACCGTATCGACATTGTATCGATTCTGAATGTTGACCTTCTAAACGTTGACCATGCGTACCGATACCTAGTATCGGTACGGTCTTAAAGACAATAACCATTTTAACATTCAAGGCATGCGTATCGATACGACCCTTGGTATTTCGGTACGATTGGTCGATTTTGGAATTTGTTTCCAAAATAGCGTACCAATACGGATGAAGCCATACCAATACGGTCCTAAATGTTTATAACTGATTTAACGACTATGATATAGGTGTATCGATACGGCCTTTTCGAGTATCGGTACGGAGGTAGGTAAGTTAGTAAAAAGGTGATTAATGAAGTTTCAGAAAGTGTAATTTGGTCATCGAAAGTTGTACAAGGCATAATTGATGATACAAACGAACCCCGATTATTCTAAAAATTTGCAAACAAGAAATTCATTTATTTTATGTCATATTGGTAATCTTGGATTTTAGTTAAGACCCTAAAATTTGCCATCTTTACAATTTAGTTCCTAAATTTGTATAGGTTACTAACGGGTTCCTTAATGATAATTTGATTAAGTTTATATGGTTCATTGTCATTCATTGCATTATAATAGCATTTTTGAATTATTATTTATCGTACGAGTCATCGAAATTAATAAACGGTCATTGTGTAGTTTGCCGATAATACTTTTTGACCCAGATTCCTACCAGACCGGAAAAGGGTGTTACATTTGTGGTATCAGAGCTAGAGTTTAGTCGGTTCTGGACTAAACCAAAGTTCCTTACATTGATATTGTTTGATTACATTTTACATATGCCACCTAGGAGTTATATTATTGTGTATTGAATTATGACGTGCAGCTAGGACGATAGTCCTATTGCTGGTAATTATAACAGTACCAGGTATGAATTTATAGTGTTCATGTCTTTGACTATTAAGGAAGCTATCAAGGGATAGCTAAAGTGTTGAAATGATTCATAGTTGCTACGAATTAAGATAAATTCTTTTTACCTTGAGTTTCGATAGATGATTTGTTTTCGTAATAGGATTTATGTTTCGGTAATCTTGTAAATAATTAATTTGAACCCATTAACATTAGTTAATGGCATAGACCCTGTGTACCCTCTTAGTAAATAAGTTAGGACATGTCTTAGTATTGAATGAGCCTGAAGGTTATGTGTAATGACCTCTAAGACAAGATAAGCTTAGTAAAGACCTTCCGAAGATAAAGCCTAAGAAAGACATAAAATTTGATATAGAAATAAGTTCGAAGAAAGTTAAAGTTAATCTTCAAACTTATAAACTTTGATATGTGTATCTTCTACAGTTAGTGTTTATTCGAAGCAAATTAGATTGTGTTTCCACAATTATAATAAGGTCACTTTGTGAAAAAATACTTTAGTAAGAACTTCGAGTCAGAATAAGTCTTTATTCCTATTGTTATTGCTTGAAGGAAAATTCGAGGACGAATTTTCTTAAAGGGGGGAATTGTAACATCCCAAAAACTGGCCTAGTCAGGATTCGATTTCTGATGACCGAAAAAAATTGTTTTCGGTTGAGTAAGAAAGATATTAAAATGTGATTAATGGATTAAAATTGGTTAATTAGCAAAACTTGGTAATTAAAGGATCGAGTTAAAAAGATTTAAAGTGTGAAGCCTTTGGCTAAATATGGAAGATTTGAAATAAAGGGTAATGTGTAAGAAATTTATGAGAATGTGAGGATTAGGGATGTAATTAGACCACATAGTGGCTAAATTAAAAAGAATGAAAGTATGATTAGTGACTAAATTACAAAGATTTAAAGTTAAGGTGTTATAGTACAAAAGTCAAGAATTTCAAAGACCTAGATTGTAATTTGACCATGACCTTTCTTCATATGAAGGAAAGGTTCTTGGAGGAATAAAGGTTAAAGTTACCCATTGTCATAAACCTTCTCCGTAGCCAATCAAAATAAAGTTGATGGAAAGATGGATAGTGAAGTAATAATGATTTTGTAGATTTACCCTTATCATTAATAAGAATAAAAGATGATAAGAATGATGGGAGATATTCTTGCAAGCCTCGATTAAGTGAGAAAGCAAGAAAGAAAGAGAGTTCTCAAGGAAGGCATTGTTGTCTTCTACCTAAGGTGCAAGTAAGCACCTCAAGCACAAACCTCCATTGTTACTCAAGGTAAGCTTGAGTTTTCTTAAGTTTTTCACCTTTAATCTACTTCTAACAATTGGGCTAAGGAAATCCCTTTACCAATTTGATGTCCTAATGTTTAAATCAAGATGAATGACTAAGTTAAGTTATGAAGAAATCTTAAGTCACAATCTATGATTTTTAAGCCTATCCTCTTGCTACTTTCATGGCTAAGGGGTGCTATGGAGTAAGATTATGTCTTTGGAAATTATGAGAAATGTTGGTAATCTATTGTCTAGGTCTCTTGTCCAAGCTTAGGTGGCAATATCGATAGCATTGGTAAGTCTTTTCACATTGTTTTGCATTGGCAAGAGTAGTGCATTAAAAAGTTTATTACATCGGTAAGTTCATAGCATTGATAAAAGAATTGCATTGATGAAAACATGAAAGATAATAAGATTACCGTATTCACAAAGACATTGTATTGGCAAGGCTGTTGTATTGATGAAGCTATTGTACCGACAAGAATTATTGAAGCTAAGGCTCAGCTATCGAACGAGAATATTTCCCTATTGATAAATCATAAGACATGTAAGTTGCCTTGCAATAGAAGTCTTTGGACACGTTGGGATGGTACATGGTATATTTAGACTATGGTCTATGAGCTATGGCTCAAGGGTAATGACCCTATATTGGCGATGTTGGAGGTTAGGGGAGATGGTGGATGATGGCGGAGGAAGTATTATTGTTATTATATTGATACAAGCCATTGCTTTGTGCTTTGATCCAAGGCGAACAATGTTAAAAGAAAAGTAAAAGTATGGATAAGAATATTGTATAAAGAGACAAGAGCAAGAATAGAGATTGAATTTGTAACATTGAGCATTGTTCATGTACTTACATTTAGTGAGGTCATTATGGTATTGATTGTGTTGTTCTCATGATAAATATTATTGTTCTTATCATAATATTATTGGGTTACTACCTCACTAGGCAAAGTATGCCGAATGCATTCATTTCCATGCATCATTTCAGGGTAAGGCTTCCGAGGATGTGATCGTGGTTTGAGGTTGCAAGTCACTCTCCAAGATTTTTGAGTAATGTATATTTGTCCTTTATAACACCTAGAAAGGTGGCATATAACATGTGTTTATGCATGATTGTGTAAACATGAGGTATACGCGGTGGAAATGTAAAGGTAATTAAGATAAGTTTATAAGATGCATAATTATGATATACTAGATTAAGATAAGGAAACGTGTGTTAAAATGTGGTTGTTGAGGTCTTATATGCATTAATTTGTAAAGAAAATATGAAAACTATGTAGCTAAGTTATAAAATGGTTTCCTATTAATATGAGTTACATTGATACGGAATAAGTCTAAAGTGATGTGTTTTATGTGTATGTATTGTTCAGCACGTTGAAAGGTCTAAATTATAAAACATGGCATGTTGGTTTCTTGGCAAAAGTGGTAAAATGGCTTAAAGTGCTATAACAAGTGTAAACGTAATGAATGAACTCGTATTGGCATGAAACTTGGAATACAGATAGATTTACCGTTTATAAGTTTGATGGTAAAATTTGGTAACCATTGGACAAGGTTTAAGCCTTTAATATGGATAAAAACTAGATAAAATCTGTCATTACAAGTCTGTCCGTACCAGTACAAGTGGTGGCGTATCAATACGGGTATGTATTTTGGGAACGTAGGTAACAAGGCATATTGATACAGAAATTGGCGTATCGGTACGAGGCTTAATCTCTGGAATTTTTGTATAGTTGGGTATCGATACGCACCTAGGTATATCAGTACGGATCTTAGCCAATGGAAAGTTATTGCAACACCGTATTGACACCGTATCAATTCTAAATGTTGACCTTCTAAACATTGACCATGCATACTGATACCTAGTATCGGTGCGGTCTTAAAAATAATAACCGTTTTAACGGTCAAGGTATGCGTTCCGATACGACCCTTGGCGTTTTAGTATTGTTGGTCGATTCTGGAATCTGAGTCCAGTATAGTAGACCAATACAGATGAAGCCGTAATGGTATGGTCTTAAATGTTTGTAACTGATTTAACGACTATGATATAGGCATACCGATACGACCTCTTCGAGTATCGGTACGGAGGTAGGTAAGTTAGTAAAAAGGTGATTAATGAAGTTTCAGAAAGTGTAATTTGGTCACCGAAAGTTGTACAAGGCATAATTGATGATACAAACAAACCCTGAATATTCTAAAAATTTGCAAACAAGAAAGTCATATATTGTATGTCGTATTGGTAACCTTGGGTTTTAGTTAAAACCCTAAAATTTGCTAGTTTTACAATGTAGTCCTTAAATTTGTATAGGTCACTGACTGGTTCTTTAATGATAATTTGATTAAGTTTATATGGTTCATTGTCATTCATTGTATTGGAATAGCATTTTTGAATTATTATTTATCGTACAAATCATCAAAATTAGTAAACGGTCATTGTGTAGTTTGCCGGTAACGCTTTTCGACCCAGATTCCTACCAGACCTCGAAAGGGGTGTTACAATATTTGAACCAAAAAATTTTAGTTTTGAAAAATATTTTGTAAAATTTTTGAAAACAAAGTTATATAAATAGTGAATATATAATTTTCGATGAAAACCAGTATGTAAATTAGAAGAAATCAAAAAAAAAAGAAAAAAAAGTATATACCTGACAATGTAGATTATGAATGAATGAAGAGATGATTTTGCTTAATGCTTGATGAGATTTCTTGGGTTTGATGTTAAAACCAAAAGCCCCCAATGAATTTTTGTAGATTTGTGAGAAAAACAAAGGGTTTGAAGAGATTAAATAGAGGGTGGCCGAGTAGGGTTTTAAGAAAAAGATTTAGGGCTTGATTTAAATTAGGAAAACCTATATAATTGCTTATTTAAAGGCTTCAGCAGTTACGCGTACCGATATGCGATGTACGCGTACCAAAATTGTGTATCGGTACGGTTTTAATCGTACCGATCCCTAATTCGTACTGATATATGATAACCTGTACCGAAACACTACCCCTAATACTCGTATCGATACCCCTTGACCAAAGATGACATTTTTGGGTATAAGGGACGCAAAAATTCGATTTTACTCGAATCAATATGCATGTAAATGATATGAGATCATCATGAATGGGCAAAAATAGATGCATACTCCCCCTAACAACATGAATAGATGAATATAGGTGCAAAGTCACACAAGCATGGAAATCAACCAAATTCAAGCAACTTTTAAACACTAAAAAGGCTCTAAGGTTCAAGAAAGGCTAGTAAGCCCTAACTCTCTCCTAAGAGACCAAAAACGCTCTTTGTCTAAAGGTTTTGTAAAGATAACCGTTAATTGGTTCAAGCTGTCTACATACTCTAGAACTGCATTATTTTTCAAGACATGATCTCTAATGAAATGATGCCTTATTTCTATTTGCTTGGTTCTAGAATGTTGGATTAGATTCTTAGTGAGACAAATAGCACTAGTATTGTCACGCTTTAAAGGAATGGTACCTACATCAATTCCATAATCTAAGAGTTGTTGCTTCATCCAAAGGATTTGAGCATAACAACTTCCCTTGGTGGTAGATAGTGCTACACTATTTTGCTTATTAGGAAACCACGATATAAGCATACTATCTAGAAATTGACAAGTACCAATTTCTTGCACTCATAGCAAACAATTTGATCCTTCTCTTCCTCCTTGTTATTGTTCTCGAAACCCTCTCTTTGATGGAAATTTCTTCCTTAGTTGGATTTCATAAATTGAGTGAACCTTTTGGCTAGCATAGCCAATTCTTCATCTTCTTTCTCACTAGAATCACTCTTTTCTTGTGAAACTTTGAGAGCAATTCCTATCTTATTCTTCTCTACTTCTTTCTTCTTCATCTTCTTTTCTTCCTTCTTCTTTTCTTTTTTATTATCTTATGAGTGAGAAGAGACCCCATAAGTGCATCGAACTTCAAGGTCTTGAGATCCTTAGCTTTCATGATGGCAATCCTCTTTCTATCCCATGACTCGGGAAAATAGTAGATTAGCTTCCGAACAAGCTTATCTTCTGCATTGACTTCTCTAAAACCCTAAAGCCCATTGACAATTACGGAGAATCTATCGAACATCTTGGTGGTGTCCTCATCCTGTTCCATTTTGAAGTTCCCATATCTCAAGTTGAGGGGTCCAATTTTGGTCTCATTGACATCATTGGTGCCCTCATATATAACTTTTAGCTTGTCTCATATCTCCTTTGCACTTGTGCAAGAAGACATCTTTGAGTACTCATCGGTCCAAAATCACAAAAGTTCATGTGCATTGCTTTGTCATTGACTTGCAACTTTTTTTGATCTTCATCGGTCATCTCTTGTTTGGACTTAGAAACGAGCCGGTCTCTTTCTCTCTTCATCAGAATGGTCGGTCCATCTTCTACTACATCCCAAAGGAGGTAGCCGTTGGATTTGATGAAGAGCCTCATACAATTCTTCCAATAAGGATGGTTATCCCCATTGAAATAAGACGGTTTGGTGATAGATTGAGACTCGTAGTGGTTGTGGCTGGATTTAACACCCTAAACCCGGTGTCACATTGAGCCTCAAGCCCAAACCCATTTACAAAAATTTTGCGAGCAAGGTTAGCCTAATCTATTAAATTTCATAAACCATACGGCCGTTAAAAGAGTATTACAAAATATTCAAGCTTTACTTTAAGCTGCAATTTAAAACATATTACTTCAAATATTCGATATGGAAAATAAATCAAAAGGAGTTACAGATATAAAACATAAGGGTCGTATGAATACATTACCCCTACAAATCTAAGTATTGTACTCTTCATATATCGATGCACTGAAGTCCTACTGTAATGGCTTCTTGTAAAGTACGCAACAACCTAAAGACCTGCGTAAGGAAATAACAATTCCAAACGCTGAGCTCAAAAGCTCAGTGGATACACCTCTATTCAACTTTGCTTCACGTAGATCATAAACATAAGCATGTAGTCAATCAATGATTAAGCAGGCAAGAATATCATGTGGCGCTACTCTAATCGCTTAAACACATGAAATCAATATAATTAATCATCCAAACAATTAAGGGCTCACAAGGCCCATCATATCACACCCTACCATACCATATAAGAGTGAAGCTGAGTCACCTAGCATCGGTACATACACTGCGGGTGAGACCGGGTCACATAGCATCAGATCATACACCTTGGGTGAGACCGGGTCACATAGCATCGGTACATACATCCTGCTCGGAACCATACCTCGAGCACATACGGATGAGGCCCAGGTCACATATAGAGGTGGCAAACAGGTCACTCGATTCAGTTTCGGTTCGGGTCATTTCGATTTGGGTCATTTTGGGTCTGATATTATTCGGTTTAAATTCGATTTCGATTTGGTTCAGTTTTAGTTTGGGTCTATTGTGATTCGGGTCATTTCGGGTCAATTTATTTTTGTTTTGATTATTTTTGTTTCGGTTATTTTCGGTTTGGTTAATTTCAGTTCGAGTTAATTTCGGGTCAATGAGAGATCGATCGGTTTTAATCGAGTTTTTAGGCCGATCAGTTTTTTACACCCTATATATAGATTTATAAAGTCAATATATTTAACTTTTTGGTGATTTGTGCGATTGTTCATATCTTATCTTTATTTATTTCTATTAATATCTTTTCTATATTTCGGTTTGCCTTTGGTTCAGGTCTATTCGATTCGGGTCCATTCAGTTCAGTTGAAAATCAATTCGGGTCTATTTCGGTTCAACTAAAATTCAGATCGATTTCGGTTCGGTTCGATTTGTTTCAGTTTCAGATCAAATTTCGGGTCATCATGTTCGGGTCGATTTTGGGTCTCGGTTCGGGTAAACTAGTTTAGTTTTTAGGTCTCGAGTCAAGTTTGACAGGTCTAGTTACATAGCGTCGATAACCTTTATCCCTTCAACTTACCATGGTGTTGCAACACGTTCTTGGGTATCCAAATCCCATCAACCAAGTGCTCACATGACACGAATTAACATTACAATACCATTACAACAATAGACTTTATCATTACATGGATTACGTAAGTCTAAAACCCATTTTATTCTCATTTTATTCATATACGAGATTAAAAAAATGGTTTCTCAGTTTTACAATTCATTTCATGCCTCTAGGGACCCATTGGGACCTTTACTTTGAATTATGGAGCCCCCGAACGTAAACTCAATTCTTTTGGGCAGATTACTCTGCGCGTACTGGTACTCCTATACAGGTATCGGTACTCTCCTTGAGTACTGGTAATTATTTTACATTTGAAAGAATTTGGTGTTAAGAATGTATCGATACGCTCCCTTCGCTTATTGATACCTAGTACCGGTACGCTTAGCCCCCGTACAGATCCTCGAACTTAATAAAACAGTGTTACCGATACTCTCCCTTGTGTATCGGTACTCGGGAAGCCGTATCGGTACGCTCTTCATGTTTTACCTCTTTTCATAGGGTGGGGTACCGATATTGAACCTCCCGTACTGGTATGCGAATCAAGATTTCCAGGTCTGAGGTTCGAATTCCTCTTCTTTAACCCTCAAACTAACATGGTAACCCCCGAAACTCAACCTACAACTTATAGAAGGTTCTTAGGGTCGATTTCTACCAATTTTAAGCCTTATTAACAATAATTATGATTTTTTCCATTAACGCCCATCAAGATCATTCAAGCATGCTCAATACACCAAAACGACATACAAGGCAATTACCCTTATGATATGTAGGAAACAAGGAATTGGAAGTGTACTAACCTCCCTTGAATCGCCAAAAAACCTTGATTTCACAAGCTCCAAGCCTTTCCTTTTCCTTGGGTCTTAGAGTGCTCTCCTACTCCTTTGACTACAAAAGATGGATGATAATTGTGTTACAACGCTAGTGGGGAGATTAGGAAACCAAAACACAAACTATACCAGGAATGGAGCCTTCAACTCCCCATTTTTGTTCTTTCTAAAGACCCCCACCAAAAACGCCTTATTCCACCACAATTAACCATTTTTACCTTGATGGATAGATCCTTGAGAGCTGGTAACAAAACCCTTAACTTAAAATCCAGGATTCACACTCCAAAGCACAAAGATTAAACCTTTAAGCTTTTGATTCTTGAGGAGAAAAGGATGAGAATGAGAAGGGTGGAGAAAGTAAGAGACAAGATGATCTCATGTACTCCCCTTTTCTGCAGCGCATTAATTCAACCCCTTCTACACTTCAAAATAGGGTGAGTTACCTTCTTACCCCTCCTTATCTCCCCATGCCATTTATTAACCTAAGTTCCAAGCCCAACAACAAGGGGGAAGTCCACTAAGGCTCTACATATGGCCCAAAATGCAAGCCCATGACTCAAATTAACTCGACCTTTAGATTCTAAAATTTGGGTCGTTACAACTCTCCCCTCCTTTAAAAAAATTTCATCCTTGAAATTACCTTTAGGAAACAGATCGGGTAAAGCAGCTTCATATCCTTCTTAACTTGCCACGTGGCTTCCTCGACCCCGTGGTTCCTCCATAACATTTTCACTAAAGGTATAATTTTGTTATGAAGCTCTTTAACTCCTCTATCAAGCACTCTTATTAGTTCTTCTTCATAAGTCAGATCGAGACTAATCTTAATTTTTTTGATCGAAATCACATGAAAAGAATCTGAAAGATAACGTCTCAGCAACGACACATAGAACACGTTGTGGATACGCGCCATCTCTGGTGGTAAGGCTAACCAATAAGATACTGGTCTGACTCTCTCAACGATCTCGTATGGCCCAATAAATCTCAGCTCAACTTGTCATTTCACCCAGAACGGATGATTCTCTTTTACGGTGACACCTTGAGGAAAACCTTGTCACCGATCTCATATTCAATGTGCTTGCGTTTCTGATTCGCATAAGCCTTTTGATGATCTAAGCCGCTTTTAGCCTTTCTTTAATATCTGAACCTTTTACTCGGTTTGCTTAATCAGTTCTGACCCCACAATCCTTCTCTCGTTAAGCTCTGTCCAACAAAGAGGAGTTCTACATTTACACCTATACAAGACCTCAAAAGGAGCCATCTTGATACTTGACTGGAAATTATTGTTGTAGGCAAACTCAACCAACGATAACTACTCTTTCCAACTCTTGTAAAAATCTATGACACAACACTGGAATATATCTTTCAAGATCTGGATGACTCACTCAGACTGACCTTCGGTTTGAGAATGAAAAGTTGTATTAAAATACAACTTGGTATCCAAAGCCTCGTGAATCTTCTTCCAAAGCCTAGCGGTAAAATGAGGGTCTCTGTCAGATATGATCGATGATAGCACTCCATGCAGCCTCACAATTTCCTTGATGTACAATCTGGCCAACCGTTCAAGGGTGAAATCCATGCGCACATGTAAAAAGTGTGCAAACTTAGTCAACCGAGCCACAATCACCCAAATAGTGTCATACTTTTTCTGGGTCAAGGGTAAACCCGCAACAAAGTCTATGATCATTCTGTCATACTTCCACTGGGGAATCTGAATAGGCTAAAGCAATCCTGAAAGAACCTAATGCTCCGTCTTTTCTTACCGACAAGCAAGACACTTGGTCAGAAATTCTAACACATTTTTTTTCATACTAGGCCACTAATAGAAGGGACAAAGATCATGATACATCTTGTTACTCCTTGGATGCAAGGTATACAGGCTATGATGTGTCTCTCTAAGAATATGATCCCGAAGATTCTCAAAAGCTAAATCGTACAATCGACCCTTGAAGTACAAAAATCCACCATCTCGTACTTCAAGTCAGATACCTCACCTTTCTAAAATGATTCAATCTTGGCCACAAGGTCCTCATCCAACACTTGCGTTCTCTTGGATCAAGGTAGGTTCCACACGAAGTTTGGCTAGCAACCCTCCATTTCTTCGGTTATCCTTAACTAAGCGAACATCGCTCTCAAATCCAACATAAACTTCAGGCTTAAAGCATCAGCCACCATGTTAGCTTTACTGGGATGGTACTTTATGATGCAATCATAGTTTTTGAACAACTCAATCCATCTCTTTTGCCTCAGATTCAACTCTTTTTGAGTGAGGAGGTACTTCAAACTTTTACGATCCGTGTAAACATAACACATCTCCCTTTAAAGATAGTGTCTTCAAATCTTCAAGGCGAAGATAACCGACGCTAACTCCAAATCATGTGTAGGGTAATTCTTTTCATAGGGCTTAAGTTGTCTCGAAGCGTAAGCCACAACCTTACTCTCTTGTATAAGAACACAACCAAGCCCAGATAACAAAGCATCACTAAAAACCACATAGTCATTTCCTGACCCAGGTTGCGTCAACATCGGGGCCTTTGTAAGATATGCCTTCAACTGTTCGAAACTTCGTTGTCTCTTCTCATTCCACTTGAAAATGACTCCCTTTTGTAGGAGCTTGGTCATAGGCGCCGCTATGATCGAGAAGCCCTTTACAAACCGCCTTTAATACCCAGCGAGTCTAAGGAAGCTACAAACCTCTAAGGTATTCCTAGGTGGCTTCTAATCCACCACAACTTGAATTTTTTTAGGGTCAACATGAATCCCATCCGCAGAGACAATGTGGCCTAAAAATGCCACCTCGAAAAGCCAAAACTCATACTTACTGAACTTGGTGTAGAGCTTCCTCTCTCAAGGTCTGAAGAACAACTCGCATATGGTAATTGTTCTCTTTCTCTGAGGGCCAGTACACTAAGATGTTGTCTATGAAAACCACCACGAACTCCTCTAGATAAGGCTGGAAAATCTGGTTCATTAAGTCCATAAAAGCTGCAGGTGTTTGATAAGCCCAAATGGCATTACCAAGAACTCATAGTGTCCGTACCGTATCCTGAAAGTGATCTTCTGAACATCCCCTTCTACCACCTTCAACTGGTAATAGCCCGATCTTAAATCAATCTTTGAGAACACACAAACACCTCTTAACTGGTCAAACAAATCATCAATCCTCGGGAGGGGATAACTATTTTTCACAGTTACCATATTAAGCTGCCTATAGTCAATGCACATCCTCATAGGCCCATCTTTTTTTCTTAACAAACAAGACCGATGCACCCCAAGGTAAGATGCTCGGTCGAATAAAACCTTTCTCTAGTAATTTTTGGATTTGGTTCTTTAATTCTCTCAACTCGGTGGGTGTCATATGATACGGTACTATCAACACTGGTGTTGTTCTAGGCATCACCTTAATTTTGAACTCTAACTCTCTATCAAGGGGTAATCTTGGTAGCTCCTCCGAAAACATATCAACAAACTCTCTAACCATTCGAAGATTCTTTAACATCGGGCTCTCAACTCTGGTATCCATAACATGGGCTAGGAATACCTTATTGAATCAACTTTTGAGCCGTAAAGGTTGACACCATTTGAAAGGCAATAATTTTTTTCACTTCTAACAACAAGTTGGGACCCATCCAAAACACGAAGTTTCAAACTCTTAGTTCTACAACCCAAGTTTGTATCATGCTCAAAAAGTTAATCCATCCCTAAGATGGCATCAAACTCTTAAAACGATAACACCATCAAATATGTTGTAAACATTGTACCTTAAAATTCTATAGGGCACCTCTTATAAACTTTATCAAGTAATATATCATACCTCAATAGGATAGATACACGAACCCCTACCTCAAGATTCTCGGTGAGTACACCCCAATGCTCCGATATCCCACTACAGATGTAAGAATAGGTAGGCCCCAAATCCAAAAGAGCAACAATAGGAACATAAAATAAAGTGAACACACATGAAATAACATCAGTAGTCTTATATTCCTCCTATGACTTAACCGTATACTATCTCGCGGGAGCCCTTGCTGTCGAATAGAAGGTACCACCACTCTGATGTCCCGTCACGTGACTCACCCCTCCTCTAGCAAAACCACGACCCCTCTATGCTGCGAAAGAGTTACTCTAATTTTGAATCAGGGTGGCATCCAAGGCCTCAAGAAGTGGTCCAGTGATCCATATCCATAGTATACATTGGCATTGCTGTAATACTCTCCGTTGTACTTACGCCCAGACTGAGCACATACTAGCACATAAGATCCTCTAGACGAGCCTCCTGAGCTCATAGTCGAAGAGGAGTTGGGCCTTCTATGCCCCATAGTGGCAGACATGCGATCGGACCTCTCTGACTGATTTGATGCTCCCCCGCTGGTTCTAATTTCCTCGATTCTTTATCGAAGAGGACTGAGACTGATTTGGGTGGGAATAACTCTCTCCATCTACAATGACATGGCCTCTAGTCTGACCATATGTCAAACCTTGCACTTGCTCAAGGGACTTGGCACTAGCAGCTAAGTCAGATAACACCTTTGGTAGACCCGCTTTCAAGAACATCTGTATTTCTTTCTGCAACTGCTTGTATTTCATCTTCTTGGTGGTAACAAGTTCTAGAGCATACCTACTCAACTGTAGAAAATATTATTCATACTCATAAATCGGTCGATGTCCTTGCACTAGCTGAGTAAACCGATTTCGTAAACTGTCCATGTAAGATTCTCCAACATTTTGTTTCTCAAACTCATCAAGAAAATTATCCTAAGTGGGTCGGTTAGGATAACAACCTAACTCTACGGTCTTCCACCATTTGTGAGCATTCTCCTTCAGAAGAGAAAGGACACACTTTAACTTGTCTTTTGGCTCCAATCTCATTTGACGCAGAATCTACGCGTATCTCTCAACTACTGATTATTTTGATCGGGTTATCTTGTCCCGACCATAAGAAGTCAATTGCACCATATCAACGAAGCCTCTCGATCGGGCTTCAGGAGGGGTAGTAGAAGTTCTCAGGATAGCTCTCACTATCCGATCAAGCGCCCTATGCATATGGGAGAAGTAGTTGGCTCCTTGATGCCTCTCACTCTCTGACCTTTCACCAGTCTTCGGGATGAAGTCCTCATCATAGCTCTCCTCTCGAGAGCCCCAACTCTCCCCTAGATCGTGCGTTCCTTTAGGTATATTCAACTGCACAAATAAAAAACAAGGTTACTCCATCGGATATTCAACCTTGATATGAGTACAACTTTGATTTATGGGCATATATTCACTAGACACCCTTTTTACGACTCCCTATCACCCCCGAGGATTCTTAGAACCAGCTAAACCTAAGCTCTGATACTACTAAATGTAACGTCATAAACCCAGTGTCATATTGGGCCTCAAGCCCAAACCCATTTACAAAAATTTTGCAAGCAAGGTTAGCCCAATCTATTAAATTTCATAAACCGTACTACCGTTAAAAGAGTATTACAAAATATTCAAGCGTTACTTTAGAGCTCCAATTTAAAACATATTACTTAAAACATTCGATATAGAAAATAAATCAAAAGAAGTTATATATATAAAACATAAGGGTCTTATGAATACATTGCCCCTATAAATCTAAGTATTGTACTCTTCACATATCGATGCACTGAATTCCTACTCTGATGGCTCATTGAAAAGTACGCAACAACCTAAAAACCTGCGTAAGGAAATAACAATTCCAAACGCTGAGCTCGAAAGCTTAGTGGATACACCTCTATTCTAATATGCTTCATGCAGATCATAAACATAAGCGTGTAGTCAATCAATTATTAAGCAGGCAAGAATATCATGTGGCGCTACTCTGATCGCCTAAACACATGAAATCAATATAATCATCCAAACAATTAAAGACTCAAATGGCCCATCATATCATACCCTACCATACTATATAGGAGTGAGGTCGGGTCACCTAGCATCGGTACATACACTCTGGGTAAGATCGGGTCACATAGCATCAGATCATACACCCTGGGTGAGACCAGATCATAAAGCATCGGTACATACACCTCGCTCGAAACCATACCTCGAGCATATATGGATGAGGCCGTGGTCACATAGCGTCAGTAATCTCCATCCCCTCAACTTACCATGGTGTTACAACATGTTTTTGGGTATCCAGATCCCATCAACCAAGTGCTCACACGGTACGAATTAACATTACAATACCATTACAATAATAGCCTTTATCATTACATGGATTACACAAGTCTAAAACCCATTTTATTCTTATTTTAATCATATACGAGATTAGAAACCTGATTTTTTAGTTTTACAATTCATTTCATGCCTCTAGGGACCCATTGAGACCTTTACTTTGAATTATGGAACTTCCGAATGTAAACTCAATTTTTTGGGCAGATTACTCTACGTGTACCGGTACTTTTATACGGGTATCGGTACGCCCCTAAGGGTATTGGTACTCTCTTTGAGTACCGATACTTATTTTACATTCAAAAGAATTTGGTGTTAAGCCCGTATCGATACGATTTCTTCGCGTATCGATACCCAGTACCGGTACTCTTAGCCCCCGTACCGATCCTCGAACTCAATGGAACAGTGGTATCGATACGCTTCCTTGCGTACCGGTACGATAACACACTACTAGAATTTTATTCATAACAGGGATACAGATACTTGGGACGTCGTATCGGTACTTTCTTCACGTTTCGCTTCCTTTCATAGAGAGGGGTACCGATACGCAAACCCATATTTCTAGGTCTGGGGTCTGAATTCCTCATCTTTAACCCCCAAAACTCAACTTACAACTTATGAAAGGTGCTTAGGGTCGGTTTCTACGAATTTTAAGCCTTATTAACAACAATTATGATTTTTGCCATTAACACCATCAAGATCATTCAATCATGCTCAAAACACCAAAATGACATACAAGGAAATTACCCTTATGATATGTAGGAAACAAGGAATTGGAAGTGTACTAACCTTCCTTGAATCACCAGAAAACCTTGATTCCACAAGCTTCAAGCCTTTTATTTTCCTTGGGTCTTAGAGTGCTCTCCTACTCCTTTGGCTACAAAAGATGGATGATAATTATGTTACAACGCTAGTGGGGAGATTAGGAAACCAAAACACAAACTATACCATGAATGGAGCCTCCAATATCCCATTCTCATTCTTCCCAAAGTCCCACACTAAAAACTCATTCTTCCACCACAATCAACCATTTTTACCTTGATGGATAGATCCTTGAGAGCTGATAACAAAACTCTTAACTTAAAATCTAGGAATCACACTCAAAAGCACAAAGATTAAACCTTTAGGCTTTGATTCTTGAGGAGAAAAAGATAATAATGAGAAGGGTGGGGAAAGTAAGAAACAAGAAGATCTCATGTACTCCCCTTTTCTGCATCACATTAATTCAACCCCTTCTACACTTCAAAATAGAGTGAGTTACCTTCTTACCCCTCCCTATCTCCCCATGCCTTTTATTAACCTAAGTTCCAAGCCTAACAACAAGGCAAGTCCACTAAGGCTCTATACATGGCCCAAAATGCAAGTCCCATGACTCAGATTAACTCGACCCTTGGATTCTAAAATCTGGGTCATTACACCAGAAGTAGAGGTCATGGCTTGATTGACGATTGATTGAATCATCTTTGAATCAACTCAAGAATATGTTAATTTTTCTAATGAGTGTAGCTCTGATACTAATTGTTGGGATGATCAATCAATGGTGAAAGTGGCCAAGATAGGGTAAATTGGCAATTAAAAGGTTGTGAAAGCAAATTGGAAAATAAAAAAAATTAAAACACAAGGAGTTATAGTGTTCAACCTTCTAACAAGGTTTACATCCACTACCTTAGCTTCCCATAAAGGATTTTCCCAAATTCACTAAGAATTTCTTCATTTTTCTAGTCTCAAAAGGAAATCTTTACACACTCAAAGCTTTCTAACCCAAAGCTTTGAGAAAACTCTTTTTACAAGAAAAGAAATAGCAAACTGAAAAATCCTCTCAATAGGTAAAATGTTTGCCCAAATACAAGTTCACTCAAACCCAAAACTTGAATAAAAATATTACAAGTATGAACACTCAAGTGGGTTACAAGAATTTGACTCTAATAGCTCAAAGATTGTTGGATGTGTGCTTGAATGCTTTAAACTTGATGAATTATTGTTGTTGTAGCTTTGGAGACTTGAATATATACCCCCTCATTGATTTCTAACCGTTTGGGTAGCTAAGATCATAATTATAGCCGTTGGACTTCATTTTTCCCGTAATAAATACAGTCTACCATCATAGGGTATTGGTACTCGGGCTTCGATATTGGTACCTGCTAAAAGAAGAAAGAGACGTTGTACAAAGAGGTATCAATACGCGAAGAGCCGTATCGATATACAGAGTCAATTTTATAAAGGCACATTGTTGTGTGTTTAGAGTGCTTCGCAATTGGTGCAAGTGTACACGTCGCAAGTTATAGTATAGATTAGATATCGTCTCCACAAGGATTGGTGCTACTTCAGGAATCTAACTTCTTGCACTGTAAAAATAAAAACACAATTGATAATAGGTGTTGATTTTGACGAGTAAAGTAAAAGAGCAATTAAATTAAAGAGAGATGTAATCAAATAAGAGAGAGTAGGCCGGGTTATCGTGAGTCGTGGAGTGATGATCGAATGGACTGTTGTGGTGATTGAGTAGTAGTCGGATTGCCAGGGCAATTCTTCTGTGATTGCCTGATCGGATTTCCTGGGCAATGCGTCTGTGATTGCCTGGGCAATTAAGAATGGGTCGATTGCCTGGGCAATTGGACGAAAACTTCCAAAGTTCAGCGAAGCGTTCTTCAATGATTCCTCGTTATCCCTAACGCGAAATACTTTTAATTGTGCATGCCTTGATAATGCATCCCTCCGTGAACCAAGGATGAACAACAACCAATCTTGCACTCCTCTTAGCTGTTGAAATTCGCAACTTATCCCTAAGTCAAATTAGTCTTCACCATCGGTTGATTGAATAAAGACCATGCTCATTCGTTTCATGAATCTAACTCTCCCGATATTAGATAAATGGATGAATTCACGAGATCCTCTCCCAATTCACTCGTAATAAAAATTAAGAACCAAGAATGAACAAACTTTGAATTAAAATTGCAAACTCAAATACCTAAACAAATCTAATCGTTCTCGCAACCACAAAAACACAATAACCCAAGCCAATTAAATTTAGCTCATGGCTTGGTGCAAAATAAACACAAGAAAGATAAAGAAAATGTCGACAGCCCCTCAAGGTTGGCGGCTTGATCTCCTCTTTATAGGGGATGGTTATGTCAAATTCTTCTTATATTTGGAAAGTATGAATTTAAATTGGCATTGAATGTAAAAGAGATACATCTCTTTTATTTATTTACTTTCCAAATATTTCTTCTAAACTTTTTGAGAATTAATCTCCTTTTGATCTCTTCATGGAATTTCAATTCTTCTAAGATTTATTCCCATAAAATCGGCAGCCACATCTTCTTGTCATTTATTACCGCAGCAATTGCTTCGGCAATTTCCTCCTCCCTTGGGCAATTTGATCCTGCACACACAAAACATACACTAGCAACACCTTTTTCTATGAAAATTAACCAATTTATGTAATCAAGCATAGCGATGAAGGAAACAATGAAATTATGCATGAATGACTAAATACGCAACTAAAATGAGCCTAAGTCTAGCAATAATTAAGAGTAAATAGGGTAAAAATATAGTACTTTTACACACTTAACACATACCGGTACGATTTGTACCGTATCAGTACTGGTCTTGCTCACTGAAATCCTGATAACTCGTGTAGCAAAACTCGTATCAATACGCATATAAGGGTATCGGTACAATATAACTGACAAGGCAACGGTCGAATATTAAATGGAAAAGACTTGGAAAATATAAACACCCCGTATAAGTATGCATAAATCCGTACCAATACTCAAAGCAAAATTTGTTTCCAAGTTTAATGACGTACCGATACGACTATACGCGTATCGGTACCCAATAGCCAGTACGTATAAAATAATTTCCAGTAGCTAAAGCCCGTATCAGTATGGCCAAGGGTCTATCGATACACTTGGACCAAATTTGGCTGTTTGAGTACAAAAACACTTAGAAAATATTTGGGGTTTTAGTTTTTGATTAAGAAACAATTTGAAGTTCAAATCCTTGTCATTTTGTGAGACTTTTTGAGTACTTAAAAATTTATCTAATCTTACAAAAATAGTATTTGAAATTCCTTGTAATATCAAATCAAATATTAGTTTTACAATTGCTTATAAATCTATTGCCAATCGTTCAGGGTGTAGAGAAATACTGATACACCCCATGGCACAGTAGAAAAATTATCCAGCTAATTCTGCCAGTGATCCATGTACGAGGAACGAGTCTGGGGTAAAAAATGATGAAAAGTTACCTTAATTTAATCAGATAGCAGCATAGACGTAGGAGAATCTGATTCTTCCAGCACGATGTCGAGTCCAAGTTGTCACAGCAACATTCCGACCTCTACGCAGTCTACCCGAATGAAACGAACAATATTTTACTTCTTTAACTGTTAGAGAGGTTTTTAGCAATTGGCATATACTTGGCTTCTAGACCTTATGCCTTTATATAACATTCAAAACTCTAATCCTAATTAAATTGGAATTCAATAAATATACAATATATTTAACCAAATATAATCGAATATGTAGAATATAATTCTACTTTTATTAGTTTTCTTTAGGGATATATGTATTTTCATAGTATTTGATAATTACAATAATTATCTAGTATTAAAATATATAACCAAAATTATCTATATAATTACAATAATTATAATAATTTTGGTTTTAAATAATTTCGTGTACAACAAGTTTGCACACATGGTATCTAGTAGATATTTGTTCATTTTAATCATAAGGTGTGACCCTTGTAGGTTCATGCAACGTTAGCAGTAATATCTAGAACAATTCTAATATTACAGGCAATGAGTGGCATCTAGCAGTACATTATTGCTACATAAGTTACAAAAAGTCGTGGTTTGACATAACATCTTCTTGATTAACTCTTTTTCATGTATTACATCATTTTTCCTTTATATCTAGATTGGACATAAGTCATGGAATAGTCACACTTGTATAGTCTATATAATATTTCTTGATATCTTGAGTAGACTATTATAAACGAATAACTATGATATCTCATATCAATTTATTCGAGCATGGCCATGCATTTCTAGTCTCACTCAATCAAGTGGCCTATGATATTACTCCTATTATGTAGGAGTGACAAATCTTATCTTGATCAACCATATCCCGCTACATAGATTGTGAAATATCCAATATCAGTCTTTATAGTGTAGTTATGACACACTTTTGACTGTATCAAAATATGTCACTCACAATGTTAAAATAATGATGATCTCAAGTCTGAGAACATGCTCATAGCAGGTCAGTCCAGTATGTCATTCTCTAACACATACTTATGTATTGATTTTGACATCTCTATGTCTATGACAACACTCTGTCATCAATCAACTACATATTAGTCTTAATATATTATTGTTGTTCATGCCCACAATAATACTCGACTACGGACATTCAAGAATAACCATATTATTTTAAGGACTTTATTATAATTTAGTTTATTTATTTATGTGCAGAATAATGACTAAATTAATAATAATGGCTTTATATTAATAAACAAGATAAAATAAGTATGTCTTTTATAATCATCTTATGATTGGTCTTTAGGCATACTCCAATACATGGCATAGTGAAACTTCTCGGATATTTCAGTTTTGGTGATAATTTATTGGTTATCATTTCACTACAACCTTCAGTAAGAGCAACGGTCTTGACTTCACACAGCTTCCTCTTTTTAGAAAATATGTCCTTCATGAATTTAACGTAGTTGGGCATTTGTTCGAGAGCTTTCACTAATGGTATCTTGATCTACAGTTGTTTAAGGACTTTCAAGAAGCTCTTAAACTATTGATCTTGCTTGTGTTTCTGGACCCTTTATGGAAAATGTGGTAGCAGATAAGTGAATACTGGTTCTGCTGGTTTTGCTAAAGTTGTGTTGGCATCAGATTGTGGTTTGGCATTGCTAGTGCTTTCTTTCCCATTCTTAGCTTCCTTGGATTTTCCCTTAGTGCTGATTTGTTCTCATGGCAGACAATTGGATGTTTTGCTGGTGTTGAAGTCTTAACTTGTTTGCCACTTCAGAGAGTGACAGCTTTGCTTTATTCTCTTTCTTTTTGTCGAGTATCCTCTGTATCACTTGGCAGAGTCCCTAGAGGTCTGGCATTAAGTGCCCTGGTAATCTGTCATATCTGAACTTCCAAGTTCCTCATAGATGCGGCTAGACTATGGACAGTTGCATCGTTATGCTCTATATAATCCTTCAGGGTGTTATCATCAGAAGATCTTTGCACTGGAGGTAGATTATTTTGCGCTCTCTGTGGCATCACATTCTGGTTAAAACCTGGTGATGAATTGGTGCTCTAACACTGGGCATTAAATTGGTTACCTTCCTGATTCGACCATGAAAAGTTCGAATGCTGCTTCCACCTCGCATTATATGTATTAGAGTATGGGTTGTTATTGCAGTTGTAAGTTCCAACAAAATACACCAACTCTAGGTTTGCACGCATTATTCCATTATATGGTCGTCATCGGAAATAGTGCAAAATGATTCAAATACCTTTACCTCTCAACTTCAATAGGCTTTTGCATTATCTTCACTATATTAGTGAGGTTAGCAATTTGAGCATTGATTGATGAAAGTGCATCAAGTTCCAACTTTCCAGCTGCTCTCGTCTTGGCTCCCAATCTAGTGCTAGGATATTGGAGATCATTGGTGGCAATCCTTTCAATAATGTCATACGCCTCCGTGTAATTCTTGTCTAGCAATGAACCATTTGCTGAAGCATCAACCACGGTCCTGACATGAGTATTGAGTCCTTTATAAAAGGTCTCCATATGAGTCCAAGTAGGGAATCCATGCATGGGGCATCTTTTCAACAGGTCCTTGAAACTCTCTCAGGCATCATACAAAGTCTCGTCATTAGCCTGCCTAAAAGTAATGATTTCACTTTGTAGCTTGGCATTTAGTTTAGGTGGCTGGAATCTCAGAAGAAACATCTGGCATAAATCTGGCCATGTAGTGACTGAACCAGGTGGAAATGAATTTAACCATAATTTAGCTCTATCTCGCAAGGAAAATGAGAATAGCCTCAGCTTTATTGTTTCTTCATTCACACCAGGTTGTTAAAATAGTTGGCAAACCTCCATGAATTGCTTCAAATGCTGCCTCGGGTCTCCGGTAGGTGATCCATCAAATTGTCCTACATTTAATAGCATTTGAATCATTATCATTTTAAGCTCAAAGTTAGCCATATTTATATCTAGGTCGATCGATCCTATCATCAAATTATCTATGGTAGGTCCTACATTCTATTCGTTCTTCTTACACGTACGGCTTGCCAATCAGAATAAAATTACTTTATCTACCATCCCTTTGATCTATTGAATATTGGATTCTGTCATTTTATCACCGTCTGATTTCAAGTGTTTTTTTCCAATGGCGCCCTCTTCTCTCGTAGACTAAACTCGTAGTCGTACTCGTACTCGTAAGTCGCATGTCTCGATAGTTACAAAATAGTTTGCATACATGTGTTATATAAAAAAAGTTTAATGTCAAAATAATCTAAACTATAATATTTTTGTAGGTGTGTAAACATTTTTCCCCTTTTAATTATCCAATAACTATGTTTTTCTGTTTTAGGTGCCTAAACTTTTTTACCCCTTTTAAGTGCCTAAATTATCATTTTGGTATTAAGCCTTAAAAAATATTTAGGCACCTAAAAGGAAAAAACATGATAATTTAGGCATTTATTTTGGTATTAAGCCTTAAAACATATGTTTTTATTTTTTCATATTTTTAAGGGTTAATTGAATTAGTATCTTAGTTCTGTTTAGCAATTGATTTTTTATAAAAAAAAATAAGTCTTATTGTATAAGAAAAATATTTTAACATTATAAAAAATATAAAATACTGCATTTGGTGAGGCTCGAACCAAGAACCTCAAGGATGAAAGGTTTACACCAAACCACCAGTCGTATCTTCTCCCACGCCACCACAACCGATTTTGCATAAAATCTTCAGGATGTCCCCCCGATATTGTACTTAATATAACGATACCACCTATACTGGAACGTTCGGCTTCTCCTATACCTTTGGAAATTTCGTGTTCTCCTAAGAAGACCAGGAACATTTCGGAAGATAAAAACCTAGGGTTTGCGATGGCTATAGATGCTGAAGGAAGTTATGCATCCATAAGTGATAAAGCCTCATGTGAGCAAGTGGTTGGGGTTACTTCAACGCCTGCAGATCATGGGGCTAAGGTGAATGGTCAACCGACCTACGAAAGTAAGGTTGCAACTGATGGTGTAACGAAAAAACCATTTGTTGTGGATGAAGTGATAATTTTAGAGAAAGGTGTTCGGATTGATAAATCCTTTCTAATTCTTTCAATCCAATTTTTGGATAGAGTGCATGATTAGATAGATCGAAACATGCAAAATGCAATCATTGTCAGACTTTTGGGACATGTGATAAGGTATAAAGCTTTGTTGAATAGAATTCAGGTCCCCTAGAAATCACTTGGGGAGTTGCAATTGATCGATTTGGACAATAATTATTTCATTGTGTGATTCTCAAATGAGCGTGATTTTAACGACCCAAATTTTTGGTTAACATAGAGGGTATCAGATCTGAGTTTTAGACCTATTAAGTTTGATTGTTCAATTCAAGAATAATTACGTTGAAGCCGATTAGAGGGAATTTAAGAACTTAAATAAGGAGTAGATAAAGTTAGGAGCTGTAGGTGGTAATCTTTAAAGATTGTGATGACATTTCTAGTGGTTTACCCACTTTTGTTGGGGACACAATATTAATGCCATGTGCTGAGCATGAAGGGGGGAAGTAAAATAATTTTGAAATAAAGGAGGGAGAGAGAAATGGGGAATGGATTTTTAGAGAGAGGATATGTTCAAGGGGATTTTTCCCCACCGTTCACGTCACTGTTCGTCTCATCGCGGCTGCCATCATCTTTAGCTCGTCGAGGAAAGTCTATCGGTGGTCCTCGCGTCTCCAGTACCATTGTCGTTTGCTGAGGTAAGGGGAAAGAAGACTCAACCTAGCTTGAAACAGCATGCTCTGCTACCATCTTCTAGAAACTGATGCCACCACAGAGTTTCCCAGCCAGAAATGTGCAAGTCTGGAGCTCGTCATTTGATTCTGGCCACGGAGTTCCACTTGGTAAGCTATTTTTACACGTTTTATCCCTTAAAGTAGTCTAATAGTGTGAAATGGCTTATATAGTCGTATTTGTTTTTTCGGAGGTTTTGATGGACTCGAATATTAGAATTAAAGAGATGTTTATAGGAGGTTGGATGGGGATTTATCGCTTTGGCTTAATGTTAGTACACCGTGAACTCTTATTGCTTCATGAACATCATAAATGTGATTGCCTTGCGTGTTAGTATATGCAAAATAGGTAGACGATGAATAAGCGTGAGTAGAGACCTATATTATTGAGACTCGATATTTATGAGAAGCATGATGATGATGATCTAGATATGATGAGACTCATGGAGGCTTAGAGACCGTGTATGGTAGTTTGAGATGCTCGTATGATTATTTAGTGATTGTTTGATTGATTGATATAATTGTGATGCCTTGTATGTTTGTTTTAATAGATTGACGAGAATTGATGGGAATTATGCTTATGAGATAAATACTCGATTAAATGATTATAAGTTGATAAATAATATTAATTGATTGAATGCGTTAGTAAACCAACCCTAATGTCTTTCAAAAGCTTTTGGGATCGAATAAGCATTATGTTAAAACATTAATTTTGATATAACTTAAAGAATAATGTTTTTGGGACTTAATCTAATTTGCAAAATTATTTCAAAAGTCCAATACTTGAAAAATATGTTTAAAATGTTTTCAAATGGTTTTTGACATGTTTGAAATGATTTTAACTAGCCAGAGTGTCAAAAATAGGCCATGAGTACCGATATGTATGTCCCCATATCGACACCCAGAGTACTCATATCAGTACAGATTCATGTGTACCGATACGACCTTTTGTCCCTATGTTTTAATATTTTCCAGTAGCAAAATTTAGTACCGATATGGTCTCAGTCGTATCGATACCATTAAAGACGTACCAATACGCTTGTATAGTGTACCGGTACCCATATGTTATAAATGCTCCAATGGCTCTTTCTGTTTAAGGCAGGAATCGATACCAGTGCCCGAGTACCGATACGCCCTATCGCAGAGCTACATTTATGGATGGAAATAAAATCCCCAACGGCTAGCAACGACCATGAAGTTATTAGAGCATTTAAAAAACACCTCCAAGCATCCATGGAATAACAAGAAACCAACTACCAACATTCAATTTATTGAGAAATCTTTTAAGAGCTAAATTTGTCATATTTCTTGTAGAAAACACTAGTGAGCCAAATTGTCACATTTTCTCAAGTGTTTAGGTTTTGGGTGAGAGCTTAATTGTGCAAACTTATTTGCCTTGTGAGGTTTTCTTTAGTTTGCTAATTTGTAGACTCTTGTAAGAGTGTTTCTAGACTTTGGGGTATAAGTATAGGTTTGTGAGGGTTATCTCCTTGATCCTGGAAAAAGGAAAGACAAATTAGTGAATTTGTAGAAAATCCTTAGTAGGAAGCTAAGGTAGTGGATGTAGAGCTTGGTTAGAAGCTTGAACCACTATAAATCCTTGTATCTAATTTTTAAATTCCCATAGCTTCCTCTACAAACACCTTAAAACCAATTCACCCCTCTTGGCTATCTCGGTTGACCATCGAGGATCCTAACACGTTGTAATATCATAATATGAGGAAATGGTACGAACCCATGAATAGGGTATTGGTACAAGCTTTGGCCATATCGGTACGCGATTGGGCGTCGTATCGGTACGGGTTGACCCTTAACGATATTTGTGGAAATCTAGGATTTTTAGTAAGCAATATCCATATCAATACACGTATAAGTATGGTACCCATGGGTACCGTATCGATACTCATGATCGAGTACCATTACCCACTAAATGGAATAATTTACGATGCTAATAAAAAAATAGAAATTGGCGTAGGATAATAATGAGAAAATATAGTTTAATAAAGATAATTAATGATGATGCTTAATGTAAACTTTCATAATATACAAGTTGGTAAACTAAAATAGGTGGCTTGATAATTGTAACCCTCTCAACCCGGCCTAGATGCCCGACCTAACCGAGCGAGCTACATTAGGCTTGCCGAAGCAAACCAGAGAAAGATTACAAAAATTGGTCTATTTTTTTTCTTTTTATCTTGTCTAGATGCATATTATTATTCCTAAGAGATTATGCTCGTAGCGGATGGAACTACAAGGAAAACGCACCACGGAAAGGCAACCAATTGCATACAATACATCTTAGGGACCAAAATGTAAATCTTGTAAAATTAGGGACCATTACCGAAATTAGGGTTACCAATCCTCAATTAGTCAGATTACATGCTTGTATATTAATTGCTGACCCAATCCAACCATCCAAACTTACAAAATTTCCAAAACAAGATTCGGAGATTGAATCGAAAGAAAATAAAACTAAACTTCCATAACATTAATAAAATTAACAACCATCCGTATCGATACGTGGGCAACTGTATCGATACGGTGCTTATTACTAACCAGCCCTATTTCAGTACGTTGTGTACCGTACCGGTACGCTTGGTTGAATTTGAAGTCCAAGTTAAGAAGGTTTAATAGTCGTACCGATACGGACACTTAGTGTTCTGGTGCGCGGGTTCTGTCCCAAAAAGCATTTTCTAGTAACGTAATAGCGTACCGGTACACCTCAACCCATACCGAAACCCCAAGCCAATTCTTGCCTAGCCGTACCGATACGGTCCCCCGCGTATCGGTACGCATGGGCTTGTAATAACATCATTAGCTGGTTTTTCACTCGATTCTAGATGCTTTCAAGTTCTAATAACCTATATACATGCATATAAACATCCATCAAGACATACTTCATCATTTGCACCAAGATTAAGCAACCATAACAATTCAAAAACTTTCAAAGGATCAATCTATAGGCATGCTCCTTAAAACACTCACCTAACATACCAAAACACTCAATTGAGCATTTTCCAGCATATGCAACATTCCAACATATTTCTAGAGCCATAATCAACATGTTAGATCCATCAAAGCATGGCATTCAACCAAAGCTTTCTAGAAGCATACCTAGGCAACCACCTAGCGACAATCAATAAGAAAATCCATTACATGCTTAACAACAAGAATCCAAGTTCAAAACACAGTATTAACCATGCTCAAAAACCAGGGGAAAAACATAATTACAAATCCCAAAAATATGGCGAACACATTGCCTTATTAACTGAAAACTTAAACCGAGTTCATACTCAAAGTAGTCTTGTCCTTGGATCACTTAGACTTTGCCTTTTCTGCCCCAAACCTCAATGCTCTGCATTATTAGGAAAAAGAGAGCGTAAGTACACATGCTTAGTGGGGATGCTCATAAAACAATGATGCAATGAAA
Source organism: Hibiscus mutabilis (assembly GCA_019671005.1). NCBI lineage: Eukaryota > Viridiplantae > Streptophyta > Magnoliopsida > Malvales > Malvaceae > Hibiscus > Hibiscus mutabilis. Next base: position 42,753,887 of record CM033724.1, on the reverse strand, counting down.
TCATTTGAAAACTAAACACTTGTTTTCAAACCATGCTTACAACCAAAGCATTACATTGATTCCAAATCAAAACATGCATAACAACCTTATGCAAAAACCATTGTAAATTACATGCTTAATTTCCAAGCATAAAATCATCTTACCATGCTTAAATCCCAAAGCATTATAAAATAGGTTCAACACATGAACTTTCATATATTGGCAGTTATAGTGACCCTGGGTACACAACCCTTACCTTGGATAGTCACCCCTATCCATATACATATTGGATACACAGATTCTCGTACCATGCCTAGTTCAACCGCATGATACCTCAACCTTTGCCTAGTTAAACCGCAAGATTTGACAACCTCGCCTAGTTAAACCGCGAGTTTTACCGACATTGCCTAGTTAAACCGCAATGTCACCATCATCTTGGGCTGCCTAGTTAAACGGCATACCCCAAGAGATGTCCCAATAGTCCAAATGGCCTAGTTAAACTGCCATACCTCAAGGACCCATGGCCACGATCGATTTTTGGTATATATTGTAGTGCACTTTAATCTTATGGCATACCAACTATATCCGATTGTTTCTTACCTTGTCACCTAACCAATATATCATTAACAAAACCATTTACTCATTGTTTTACAATGCATTAAACAAAAACCACAAATGCAAACCACATTGCCCAAGCAATAACCCATTCCCAATCGAAATGAAAACCAATGCTCACTAGCATTTCATTTACCTTTTAACCATTGCATATGTACTCAAAACCATGCATTTACAGTAAGTAAAACAAACCATGTTTAAAAATCCAAAACATGTAATCAATCATGCGCATATCCAATCCGATATTAAGAACAAAAGAGGGAAACTTACTTCCGAGCTTACTTAAGTGTTTCATGCTTAACCTAAACTCCCAACATCATTTTGCAAACCTTTGCGATTCATTTAAAACCAGTTTCCACTCACCAACTACAATTCGCCTTGCTCGCCAATGCACAACAAGCTCCCGACAAGAAACAATCCACTTCAAGCTGCTTCGCCTTGATTATCCCCTGTTTTGATCACACAAACCAGAGGAAACATGCATCAAAATGCATCCAAACCACTGCTTTAAAGCAAAACCCCGCAACTCACAAGTTGCCCACTCAAAAACCATCCAAAACTTATCGAAATCAACCTCAAACACCTTCCAACCTTAACCCAGCCACAATACAACGATTCGATACATCAAACTTCATCAATTAACATCCAAAAACCCTTTTACAACATCCTTTTACTTCCAGCAATGATTAAACACCAAAAACATCACAAAAACCCTTAACTAACAACCTTTAATATTAGAGATTCAACTAGTTTCGGGATTACAATATTAAATCCAAGCTTTTAACATTATTAGACATCAAAATCATGATCTAACCTAATCAAGAACCCAACAAAACATATTCAATTCGAAAATCTACCAATTTCACCAATCAAAACACAATTAAACCAATTTTCCTCAATTAAACTATCAAAACCCATTAGAAAACAATTGTAAAGGATCAACAACTTGGGAATTTCAGTAAAGAACCTTTCATTGGAGGAGAAGAACGAACATTACCTCTAATGGATGCTTTCTCCCTTAATTGGCTAATTTTACATGTGAAAACAAAATTAAAACAATAAGTTTTTACTTGAAAATCATTGTGAATCCATTAGAAATCAAAAGATTTAAGAAAAGGATGATTTACCTGATGATTTAGAAGAGGGAATTAGTGTTTGGATGGAGAGATTTTGAGAAAAAAGATTTTGGAGAAAGTTAGTTACGTGACTTTTGTTTTAAAAGAATTAATTATCAATTAATTCTCCCCAACCTATTTTATTTTCCAAACGCTTTTAAAAAATAGCCAATTAAAGGATAAAGTCTGAAATTAGACTTTTGGGCTATTAGCTCCTTTAAGATTCAAAGTTTTGACCCTTTACAAAACAGCCACTAAAAACAGTTTTCAAAGTTTGCATTTTGGTCACTAGTTCAAAATGTTTGATTTCTAAAACACACTTTCCAAAATTGATTTTACCAAAATCATTATTATATTAAATAATGATTTTAGAGCATTTTTTCATATTTTTATCACTTCCAAAAATATTCAATCCGATTTAATCCCGAAACTAACTCAAACCTCTAATACCGGTCCATCGGACCCCCGAACCGAACCCCAAAACTGCTAGACCCAAAACTGGAGCATTACAATAATTGATAGAAACCATAGTCTGGTAATCATATAAATGATGTGTGTTGTGTGGTAATCATGTTCATATTGTGTGTTGTTTGGACACTTGATCGGTTGTGTTACCTTTGATTGATGGGATCTGGATACCAATAAGAAGGTGTTGCAACACTATGGTTAGAGATGTCGAATGTGCGTTCCTGAAGCTGTGTGGCACCAGGTCTCATTCGAAGATGCTCGACGAAAGATTTTGAGCATAGGTGTACGTTCCCAAAGCTGTGTGGCATCAGCCTCACCCAAAGAGTGTATGTTCCCAAAGCTGTGTGGCATCGAGCTTCACTCTAGCTTTGTGGTTATGACTTTATATGCTTTAGCTCGGATGATCTAGTGAGATCCCGAGTATTTTTAGGCCTTGTGTGCTATGTATGATGTTTCGCTATGCTGAAAGCATATGTTTAGGCGACTAGTGGTAGTGCCACGTATTTTTTATCTCTCCTTATTGCCCGTACTAGCTTGCATGCTTATGTTTATGATTAGTATGGAGTATAGTAGAGTAGATGTGTACCACTGAGCTTTGTAAGCTCAACATTCGGAATTGTTGTTTTCGTATGTAGGTTGATCGTCATATCGTGGGATCGGTAAGCACGATTAGTACTGGATTCCATCATGTAGTGTTTTTTTAGAGTACGGTACTTGTGTTTAGTGGGCTGTGTATTCATAAGACCTTACGTGGTAGAGTCTGTAATCCTTATTTGAAATTATAATAATCAAATCGAATGTCCAAATGTTTTAAATTAAATTGGAGCTCTTTTGTACCATTTTGATTATTTATCTATATTTTTAACTGTTGGCTTTAAATGTCTTTGAGAAATACCTTGTTGGGCTAAACCTAGTATGAAAAATTTTATGGTTTTAGTTTGGGCTTGAGGCCCAATTATGACATCCAAGTCGATGGTGTTACAGTGATTATAACAAAGTTCTCATGAATGGTCCTTGGACAATTTATGGGAGTTATATGACAGTTCAACCCCGAGTCATTCTTTCTCTACTTCAGAAAAACATCCCTCCCATGTTATGGTTTGGGTGCGATTATTGGGACTTTCATTTCGGTATTATTCCAAAGCTTTATTTTTTCACATAACAAGTGTAATCGGGTGAGCAGTTAAAGTAGGCTGTTGATAGAGGGAAGTTTGCTTGCCTTGCAATTTTTTTTGACCTTGATAAACCTTTGCTTTCCGCAATTCGTATTGATGGTAGAGTTCAGCACATAGAGTATGAAGGTTTATAGCAGATTTGCTTCACTTCTGGAATTTATGGTCATTCGAAAGAATTTTGGGGAAAGTCTAATGTCCAAGATGGTGGTGCTCGTGTGTCACATTCAGTAAAGGTCCCGGTCAAACAATTGGAGAAGTTGCCAAATTTGGCTAAAGAACTTTATGGTCATTGGATGATAGTTGAAAATAGTAGAAGGAAGGATAGCCAATCTTCGGCGAATGATAGTGTTAAAAGAAACTTGAGAGGTTCACGGTTCCAGGATTTGGAAACCGTAATGGAATTAGATACAATTTTAGATTTGTCAGATCAGAATATACATGTTCAGCCTACAATAGATGTGGGTGGGGCCAACGCTGTAGCGCCGACAAAACCGATTAAGGCAGCGTAGAATTTTAAGATAAATAATGTGTATAAGCGTCAAATTTGGATAAAAGAGCCAAGGCGCCAGGGAAGGCAAAGCAAGTATCCAGTATGGTACCTTCGATCGAGGGTAAGAGTACCAAGTTGATTAGTCATGAGACTGGTATTCGGTATGGATCGTATTCCACTATTATAATCATGGAGGAGGGGGAACAAAGGCGCGAGTAGTCCGGCCTTAAACTGATTAAGTCTTGTATTGTGGCGGCTAAGAAAAGTAGGAAGGACAATGTCAAGAAAGGCTTTTACACTCGTAAATTTGGTATTCTTGTACGGTGTCTAATCTGGCTTTTATTGATTGGGCTCACAAGTTTTCTAATAAACTTGATCAGAGTCTTGGTGGCGGGTCGGTCGGTCAAGGCACTTCTCGAATACATGCAGATTCAGGAGCCTTGGTGGTTCAAGCTCAGGCCATAGTTGATTTGGAGCAGCAGTCAGATTCTCATAAGGAGGAGATGATTGTTGTTGAAGAGTAGGATGACCCATCTGGGGGCTGTTGAACTTGGATGTTCGTTATTTTTTTATTATATACTTTATGATGATTAACACAATATTCTAGAATTGTCAGAGAGCAGCCAGACATGCTTTTCAGTGAATATTTAAGTCTTTTGTTCAAGAGAATCGCCCCAACTTGGTTGCACTTTTTGAGCCAATGATTAGTGGTCGCATTGATGATCGTACTATATCAAAGCTGGGTCTCCCAAATTCTTTTTGCGTTGAGGCTCACGGGTATAGTAGTGGTATCTAGTTATTGTGGGATGATTCTATTGTGGTTGATATTTTGGATATCTCTAACCAATTCATTAATCGGTATATTTGGTCAGTTGACTTAGATTGTGGATTTCAGTTCACTGTAATTTATGCTAGCCTGCATGCATCCAAACGTAAACATCTTTGGTGACAGCTTGAAGCTCTTAATCTTGAGGATACACATCATTGGGTCTTAGGTGGAGACTTTAACGTTATTCTTGCTGCTAATAAAAGAGTGGGTGGCTCAAAAATTCGCGTGGGGGTAGCCGTCTTTGGAGATTACGATCAGAACTGGATATTGTTTTTGAGCAGAAAGAGAGCCTTTGGAGACAAAAGGATTTTTCAAAGTGGATTTTAGACGGTGATCGTAATACTAAATTCTTTCACGCTTCGGTTATGGTGAGGTGAGGCGCAGAGCTAATACTGGCTCAATTTTAATTCTTACGGATAGTTCTTGGTGTGATTTACAAGAGACGTTAACACGGGAGGCCCTACGTTTTTATCAGAATTTGTTCACTTCGGAAACTAGTGATGGGCGACAATTTTCCATCAGAGGTTTGTTTCCCCCGCTTGCACTGCAGGAGTGTAATACTTTGACTAGTCTGGTTTCTCGTAATGAAATTTGAAGAGCTTTCTTTGACATGGGTCCTTGGAAGGCTCAGGGAGTTGATGGTTCACATGCTAGTTTTTATCAGATGAATTGAGGAATAGTTGACTCTGCTCTTTCATTGAGAAAATTTTTGTAATGGGTGTTATTCTGGATTTCATTAATGGCACCCTTCTTGTTTTGCTTCCAAAGGCATATGACTCAATTTTAACCTATTAGTCTATGTAGTGTGGTTTACAAGGCCGTGACAAAAATTATTGTTCATAGACTAAAGCCTTTTCTACCAAATTGGGTTTCGGAGAATCAGACGAATTTTGTCCCTGGGCGATCTATTACTGATAATATTATTATTACCCAGGATGTTATTCATTCCATAAAATAGAAGTTAGGTAAGCAAGAGTGAATGGCGATTAAAATTAATATGGAGAAAGCCTATGATGGACTAGAGTGGGACTTCATTGATGATACGCTTCTTGACATTGGTATTCCTGACTCTCTTCATAAGCTTATTATGAATTGTATGTCGTTTGTGTCTACTCAGGTGTTGTAGAATGGTTCTATGTCATATTCATTCAGTCCGATGAGGGGCATTCAGTAAGGGGATTCTCAGTCTCCTTATATTTTTTGTATTATGTATGGAGCGTATGGCTTAGTGCATTTGGTGCGCGAGTTATTGTGAAAGTTGAAGGCCTTTCGCAACTCTAGAAAGGGACCTTCGATCTCACACCTTTTTTTTGCTGATGATATGATTTCTTTGCTGAGGCCTTGGTTGATCAAATGAGATCTGCAAAAGTTGTGCTGGATTTATTTTCCAGAGTGTCTGGTCATAAAGTTAGTATTGAGAAAACCATAATGTTTTTCTCTAATAATGTATTGGCTTCTGTGGGTAGTGTGATCAATTTATTTTTTGGATTTAGTATGGTTAATGATCTTGTCAAGTACTTAGGTGTCCCGCTATTGCACCAAAGGGTAACCTTTGCCTCATATAGCTATCTGGTTCAGTTAGTTCGAAGGAAACTTAGTGGTTGGAAAGCTAAATTCTTGTCTTTAGCTGGTCGTAATACGCTTGCTAAAGCTATTTTGGCAGCGAATCTTCATACACTATATAATCTGCCTTTATAACTAAGAAAACATATAAGGCGTTAAAAGCTTTAATTCGACGGTTTATTTAGGAAATCACGTCTGAGCGTGGAGGTGTGCATCTTGTTAAATGGGATAAGATCTGTCGACCTATTAAGCATGGCAGTCGCAGTCTTGGGTTTCGTAAGTTTTCGATTCAGAATAAAGCTTTCCTGATAAAGTTGGCATTCCATTTGTTAACCCGAAAAGATGCACTGCGAATTCGCTTCCTTAGAGCCAAGAATAAGTGCGATGTGGAGGTTTCGGAGACCTTTCGGTCAAGGAATTGTTCGCTTCTATGTAAGGGACTTAGCGTTGTTTGGGATGACGTTCGGAGTAACATTAACTGGACAGTGGGCCATGGTCATGATGTTGATTTTTGGCATGATTCCTGGGTAGGTGAACTAGGTGGTGAAGTTGAACTATGTTCGTCGGGATGCAAATCAGGTAGTCGATACGCTTGTAAAATTGGTTTTTGCTGATGAATTTGGCATTATTTGATTCACCAATCCTCCACAAGAGGTTCGATTGCTGTTGTTGAAGGATTGGGATAGGTGATGCCTTTGGTTTATTTGTTTTTTCCTTTGTTGTTTCATCTTATGTTTTCGATTGTTAGTTGATTGAGTATTTTATGTATTTTTGGATATTAATTACTATCATGTGTATCATTTTCTTCTATTTAGGTTTAAGAATGTTTTTAATGAGACATATGGTAATAATCTCTATTTTCATCTAAAAAAAGTATAAAATAAAAATAAACTGATCGTGATTTTTTTTTCTTTTTCTCAAAACTATTAATACATAAATTAATTATTTTAAAATAAAATAAGATAAGAGAAGGAAATGATTAAAAACACACCAAACAACTTGATTAAATGACAAATACAATCAAACAATATTATCGATGATAAAAAAATATATATATTTTTTTAGACTTCCAAAATTAGACCCTCAATTAAAAACACATAATTAAATCCTTGAAGTTTTTGAAAATTTTGATTAGACTATCAAAATTTTTATAATTTTTTTATTAATCCCCTGAAGTATCACACTAAGATTCGCCTATGCATTCCCACGACAAATCTATATATGAGTCAGAAAACTCTATTTGACTAAAATATATATTTTTATTTTTAAGTTATTTGTGTCAAATTATTTGAGTTATACGGGTCAACTCGAATTAATAATTTGAATTTCAAGTTTGAGTTTTTAAAGTTCAAATAATTGAAAAAAACAAAATTAAAGTCTCGTCTTTTTTATTTTTAGCTAATTAATTTGATTGTTTTATGATTTGGTCTATGTTTTCATTATTTCTTCACTTTTCATTCGTTTTGATTTCATTTTGACCAAATTTAAATGATATATTCCTAAGTTAATTTAGAATATTTGTGTAACTTCAATATGTTTTGATAATATATGTTTTTTATAATTTAATCTCTCAATATTCCATTTTATTCGATTGAAACAACTAAAAAATTATATAAATTTATATAATAAAATAATACTCATCAACTCAATTAACTTAAGTATTTTATTTCTCAATCGAACACAAACCCCTGAACCCACGTATAAAACGATCATTTTCATCGCTATTGGAAAAGCGTTGCATTGCTGCTTGCGTCAACCAGTCTCTCTATCCCGATTACCAAATAATGCAATCATGATACGATAATGTGCCTGTATCTTATTGGTAAAGGATTGTTTTCTTACGCTTCATGGGTGTGCAAAATCAGATTTGGTTAACAGTTAGCAAATTATTTCGATTATTCAGTTAGTTCGAGTCATTCAATTCTCGACCCTAAATTATAATCATTAAGTTAAGTAATTGAATAATTGGTTATCCGAAATATTCGATTCAGTTCGGATAATAATTTTTTTCTTTGTTCATAAATTTTAACAATATGCTAAAAAATTACGTTCTTTTAAAAACGACATGTGTAATGTTTAAAACACTTATGATTCGTAAAATATTTAAAATACTACAACTTATAGGTGCTTGTTTAACAATATGTGCAATATTAAAAACGCTGTGCGCAATGTTTAACAATATGTGCAATGTTTGCACTTTGAAGGTGCTTGTGCTAGTTGCTACAGCCTACAAATGTTCGAGAAAGAATTAAATATATAACATCATAATTCATACACAAACATCATCCAATAAAAATTATAAGTCCATAACCATAATCATAATCAAATAAACATTGTTAACCGGCATCATAAAAATATAACCATAGCAGACTACAAAATTATCCAATTACAACTTACAAACCTAACAAATATTTAAGAGAAAATTAAATACATAACATCAGCAGACACTGTCTGTCAGACAGTAGCACAAAATAACAGTTAATGTCTCACATTAAAAAAGTAAAATCAAATACTTAAAAAACAACAACAATAAACTTAATCATCGTACATGTTGAGAATCTCTATATCTTTGATGATTGCAGCATCTACTAAATCTAAAAAAAAATAAAATATTAGTTAGTTAAGTAAAAAAATAATAGGAAATAGGTGAAGAAAAAATAAGGTAAAGAAACAAAATTTATCTGATTCAAGCTTTTTGTTAGGATTTATGTTTTGATATAATAACTGAAAATAGTTTTGGACTAATTTGAAAAGGTTTTAAAAATAGTTTTAAGTCCAAACAACTTGAAAATAAGTTTGAGAAGTTTTTGAGAGGTTTTGGAAATGTTTTAAACGTTTTTAAAGTAGCCAAAATGTTGTTTTCAATACAGGCGTACCGATACGGTATACCCCGTATCGATACAGTCCAAGGGTTTCAGCTACAGTAATTTTCCAAAACCGAAAATTCGTACCGATATGCCCCTGGGCGTACCGATACGCTTGTACGCGTACCGATCCAGTTTTTAACCACCCCAACGGCTATTTCTCAACGACTATTTGAATTGCAGGGCATACCAAAACGGACCAAGACGTACCGATACGGCATACCGATACGACCCAAGGCATTTTGATAGGGCAGTCAGATTGTGCATAACGGCTAGTACCGTACCGCTACGGGTACACGCATACCGATACAGAAAGTTGTAGAACTGCATTTATTGCGGGAAATAAAGCCTCCAACGGCTCCAATTCAATCCCAACAGTCTTCAACGGATAGGAACTCAATTGGGACTATAAAAGGACCCTTCAAGCTTCAGCAGCAACTAATGAATCAATTGTCAAAATTGTCTTAGAGCTTAAATTTCTCATTCTTTGTATAGACAACACTTGTGAGCTTTAATTGTTATATTTGTTCAAGTGTTTTAGGTTTGGGTGAGTGAGCTTAATTGTGCAAACCATCCACCTTGTGAGGGATTTCATGTTTGCTTTGTTTTCTTTTCTCTTGTAAAGAGGGTTTACTCAAGCTTTGGGGTAGAAGCTTTGAGTGTGTAAGGGTTGCCTCATTAGCCTAGAAAAGGGGAAGAAACTCAAGAGTGAATTTGAAAATCCTTAGTGTGGAAGATAAGGTAGTGGATGTAGGCTTTGGTTAGAAAGCCGAACCACTCTAAATCCTTGTTTTATTTTCTTTATCTTTTGCTTCCACCACTATCACGCAAAAATCGACTTTTCCACCACTTGACAAGTAATTCGGTTGAAGGAATTTGAGCTTATCAACTTAACATTTTTCAAGGTCTTCAAGTGTCTTCTCTACAAAAAGTGGAGAATGCAAAGTCTTCAACCAATCTTTAGAACAAATTAATGCTTCTACTGTTTTAGGACTCAATGAACTCCTAAATGGGTTAAGAACTCGACCGCGGATACTAAATGTCGATTCAGATGCAGCTGTAGAGATAGGCATAGCTAGCACATCCTTAGCCATTCGAGAAATAACGAAAAGCCTTGCAGCATATTTTCTACACCAATCTAATATGTCAAAAGTTTTACCAGAAAATTTTTCACTTTCTTCAGCTAGATACTTATCTAATTTGTCTTTTTTTTTCAAACCACCATAACCAATTTCTCTCTCAAACTGATTCTCTGGCATAGTCTGAACATCATTCATATCATTAATAGTAATAGCATTCACTTCAAAATTTATGGGAGTAACACTAGAATCTAACCCCTTTATCATTTGCATCAAACACAGCAACATATGAAGTAAGCATAGAAGATAAAACATGACTAATTCTATCATGCAAGTCCGTTGCAATATCCTCATCAAATAATTTCTCAATCACCCAATTGAAATATTTTCATTTACGCCTTGGATCAAGAAGCACAACAATAAATAGTTGGTGTTATTAATGTTTCCCCAATATTTTTCTTGCTTCTTTTTCATGCTTGTAATAACTCGTTTTACCCAAACCAAACCCGGTTCAGACCCGAACCTAACCCGGATCCAAACCCATTAACCTGAAAATTACCAAAATACCCTTCAACCTAAAAATCCTAATCCTAAACTATACCGCCGCCGCCGCCGTTCTCACTCTCCGATCACCATCTCCGTCAACCCTGAACAACTTGAAACCCTGAACTAAACCAAACCAAACCCTAAACAAACCCAAATCCAGAAACCCAAAAAAAAGAATAAATAAACCTAAAAACTACCATCTGGCCGAACCCATACCTTCAACCATACCCTATCTCAGACCCATTTCCCCAAAATCCGGATTATCTCCATCATACCAGATCTGCAGTAATTAAAAATAGGGATTTGTTAGTTTGGAACCGAATATAAGAAACCAAAAATGTAATGAAAATTAGGGGAGGTTAAAAAAAACACAGAGAAATTTAGGGGACTTTTGGATCTAGAAAATTTGTAAAAGAGGGAAGAAATATTTCAAAATCAATACAAAAAGTCTAAGGTATTTTCTCATTTTTTGCATGTTTGTTTTGTTCGAATCAAAAACAAACAAAAAACAGAATCAAAGAAGGGGGTCTTTGTTCTTGAAATCAAACTTTGTTTTTATTTTCAAAAAAAATCAAAAGATCTTCTAATCCCGTTTTATAACAAGAAAGAAGGGATTCGAGGTGTACCTATTACTCTCCCGTGTCGCGTTGCACCGCCGCATGTTCGCTGTGAGGCCGCGAGGTCGGTGAACGGCGTGGAGCAGGGAGCGGCCGCCGTTGGTCTAAGGTCGAGAGAAGGAGAGAAAGTGAGGGTTGGGAGAATTGTTTAGGGTTTTAATCCATTCGAAATATGAAAATAAAACCAACCCTTATTTTAACCAACCTTAAACAAAACGGTGTCGTTTCGGCACAACCCGACCCGTGGTGACCCGGATCCGGGGAGGATCGACGAGTTCGGGTAATGGGTAAATTACGCTCTAGGCCCTTGCTCTTTCAACCCGCATTTATTTCTGTCTAGGGTCTATTTACACTTTTGGTCCTTCTATCTTTTAGGCGCGTCTAATATGGTTTTTTATGTTTTTGTGGCCTTTAACTTCCATTTTGTTTCTGTTTAGTCACTGAAATGTAGGCTTTAATTTCCAGCATGATATTTCTGTTAGTTTATATTTAAGCCCATATATTTTGCATCTGTTTTAATTTAGTCCATTAATATGCACTATTTATGCCATATAATTTAATATTGTTGCATTGTATCCCTTAAATTTTATATTCATGTTGTCTTATGTATATTAGTGTAAACCAAGCATATTATTATTATTATTATTATTATTATTATTATTATGTGTGTAATATGCTATTATTATACAAAATTATTTTTATTATATATTGATATCATGATATATGTACATATGTTTTATATCAATTGTTCGTATTTCACGTATAATATTTTATCTCTTTTACACTTTAATATATATATATATATATGATTCTATGTATATTTATATTGTGGTTTGTACATATTGTTATATTGTTATATTAATTAATATTATATGTATATTATCATGTATGCAAATGTGTTTAATATGTATGTTTTAGAATAGTATCTTATTTGTGTTAGATTAGTTTTAATTTTGTTAATATTTATTTATATTTTTACCGCAATGTATTTATTTATATTTGCCTTATTTTAAGATTGCATTTTGGATATAAATTGTCAATGCGGTGCCCTTTTATGCGAGCGTAAACGGGGCCAGTATCAGGCGTAGTGATAGTGGTTGGGCGTTTATTCTCGAATAACGGGGCTTTTAAAATTTACTCGCACTTATAACCAAATTTTAATTTAATCGTCGCTTTAATCCGGAAAGTCTAATATTAATAAAGCGGTAATTATTAAAGTACCAATTTTGGGCAGTGTGGGGTGCTAATCCTTCCCCATCCGTAACCGACTCCCGAACCAACATTTTAAAATCTCTGGTTTTTACGGTGTCCGGCCTACCTAAGTGGTCAGTGGCGACTCCATTTTTAAATAAAACACGGTTTTTATAAAACTCCCCACTTGAAGAAAATATTTCCAAATAAAATAAAAAACACTTTTCTTTTTAGCAGGAGGGACATCGCTACTGATGGCGACTCCGCTAGGGACATTTTTGTTTTTAAAAAAAATGAGAGTCGAGCTTTTTCAAATAATACCACTTTATTAATATCAGAAATTTTGGATTTAAGTGACTATTAAACTAACATTCGGTTATAATTGCGCGTTTATTTTAACGCATTTAAAATTTGTCATATAAACCCATATTTTTTAAGTGGGGGGGGGAACGCTAATGCTTTCGTGGAGATATCCTTCTCCCGTGTAGGCCTAGTAAGTACCTTCGGGGCTCGAGTACCTTATGCTTTCGTAAGGATATCGTTCCTTCGTGCAGGCATAAGCGAATGGGTCCCCCTGAATTTAACCCGGTTGAAAAGAGCCTATAATGGGTGATGACCGGGGGTCTTGCTACTCTTAGTAGAGGACATCAAGGACAATTTGGGTACTTTTTAGCACCAAAACTGCATATAGTGAGCCGTAGGAGCCAACCCTTTAGAGCCATGTAAAACTCTGCCCGATTAGTGGTCACCATATTTAGGCTCTAGTGTTTTATTTCTTGTTTATGTACAATTTTTTTTATCACTCTATTTTTCATTTGTTTTATTTAATCATTTTATTTGGTGCTAACTCGTTGCATTTTATTCTCATCGCATTGATTTCACTTGCATCATTGCACAACATCATCACAATCTTGATTTTGCATTGCATCAATTTAGGACACATTTTGCATGCATATACATTCATTTTCAAAATAAGAAAACTGACTCTAGGGATGCCCTATAACAGTGATACTGGATAAAGCAGAAGATCAGTCAGCTCAGCATCCATACAGGACCCGGTACAAAACAAAGATGGCGAACGATGAAAGATTGAAGAAAATCGAGTAAGACCAAAAAGAATTGCAAGCGAACATAGCCAAGCAGGTTGAGGAACAGTTGGCGAAAGTCCAACAGGATATGAGGGAACAACTTGGACGAAGATCTTATGTATCCTCCGGGGAAGCCCGTTCAAACCAGGATACAGTCAGAAACTCAACCCCAGGTGATCATGTCACGGGGAAAGTCTTATCTACACCAGGCCGGTACTTCGATCCCTATAAATCATCCATCTGCATCAGAAGTTAAGATCAGGGCAATCAAGCTAAAAATTTTATTTCAGAAATAGATCATCTGTTTGAGACCGAGGGGCCGAAGGTAGAAGCTTCAAAGGAAATCGAAGATCGATGTAAGAGACTCGAAGAGAAGCTAGAGGCTATGGGAGTAGAAGATACTTTTAGTGGATTCGATGCCAACGAACTCAGTCTTGTCCCAGATTTGGTTTTACCTCCTAAATTCAAGGTCCCAGAGTTTGAGAAGTACGACGGAACAAGATGTCATCGTGCTCACCTCACTATGTTCTGTCGGAAGATGACAGGATATGGCCGAGACGACAAGCTGTTAATTCACTGCTTCCAAGACAGTCTATCGGGATCTGCCGCCCGATGGTATAATCAATTGAGCCGACATCATATCAAATCCTGGAGAGACTTGGCAAAAGCTTTTCTGGAGCAATATCGACACGTCAATGACATGATGCCAGACCGGTGGACGTTACAACAGATGAAACAAAAACATAATGAAAGCTTCAGGCAGTACGCTCAGCGCTGGAGGGATATAGCAGTTCAGGTCCAACACCCGCTCAGTGAGAGGGAGACCGTGGTCACATTTGTACAAACTTTGGAGGGTCCGATCTTGGGTCGCTTGATAGGCAACGCGACTACCAATTTTGCTAACCTCTTGTTATCCGGTGAGCTCATCGAGAATGCTTTCAAGACTGGAAAAATTAATGATGGAGGTTCGTCCCATAAGAAGCCTTACCATGGAAGGAAAGACCAGGAAGTGAACTCTTCAGGAGTTTACAATGCCAATTATTCCAAGCCCAGCATAATGGTACAATCTAAGGCCGTGCCAAGTGCTCACGTTGCCTCAAGCCAAAGTTCTGGTCAGAGAAAGAACACTGAGAAGATAGAATTCACTCCCCTACCGATGTCGTATGGAGATCTGTACAAGGAACTGCTAAAAGCCCATATAGTGGTACCTTTCCACTAGACTCCGACGCAACCCCCATTCCCTAAGTGGTATGATTCTAACGCGAGTTGCGAATATCACGTAGGACAGGTGGGCCACACAATTGAAAATTGTTGGGGCTTCAAGAGGCTGGTAGAAAGGTACCTCAAGCTCGGTGTTATAAGTATTGAAAACCCTACAAGTTCAGCCACAAGTGGGAACCCTTTTCCGAAGCATGAAGATGCCAACTGAGGGTGTTGAAGGGTTTTTGAACTGGACCATGTTAAGTATTGCACTATCCTGACCATGGCAGGTCCCCTTGTAGTTTTTATCACTTTCAGAGTAATACTTTTTGTAAACCAACCTCACCGACTTAAGTACAATAGCGGTGAGAGTATTTTGTAAGGGATCAAAACTACAAGTAGCAATGCAAACATCTTTTGTTCATATCCGAGTCTTGAATATCCAAAATACATCACCCTAAAGTTTAAAAAAATATTACGAGAACAGTGTCAGATGATGTCATATAATGAATAAACTTTTGGGGCATCCACTCAGATGAAAGCTGATCGAACCCAGGGCAAAGTCGGGGCACTACAACATAAAAAACCAAGATCCCGACATGACCAATCGAGAGTCATGGGCATTCTTTTGAAGACCAAAAATCAAATTATGTCGCATTCATGCATTTAGCTGCATTCATCTTGCATTGAACCATCCTTGCATACATCATACATTTAGGTTAAGTGCATATACCGAAGTCACCATGTATTTAGGCATAAAATTCAGGCATTTTTGCTTACAAACAGGTTCGGAGGAGAACCCGAACACCCCCGACATGGGGGGCAATGACAAGAAGGCCAACCTTAGTCTTGGAGAAGGCCCAACACAAAGAAGATGCTGAAACATTTAAATAAAAGGTACCAACGACAAATTTTGTGAACAATTTACTAAAAATGTTTTTTCTCCTTTTCAGGACTTCGTTCTTCCAACGATAATGTGATGGAAGTCAACATTTCCAGATTTTGCTTTACCGCTGATG
This sequence comes from Hibiscus mutabilis, assembly GCA_019671005.1. NCBI lineage: Eukaryota > Viridiplantae > Streptophyta > Magnoliopsida > Malvales > Malvaceae > Hibiscus > Hibiscus mutabilis. The sequence continues at coordinate 42,738,049 of CM033724.1, read as the reverse complement.
GTACAACAATATAGACATCCTGAAGATCTCGTTTCTCTATTTATGATGCAACAGATCTGAACCTTTCTCCAAGCAGATCAAATTTCTATTCAAGTCTTGTTTCTCCGCTGACGGTGCAACCATACCTAATTTTCTTCAAGTCTTACTTCTTTGTATGGTTCAAGAAAAAGAAAAATTATCAAAAAAAAGAGAATTGAAAATTTAAAAAAAAAAGAAAAAAATAAAAAAAAAAACAAGAATCAAGAATCGAAAAAATCAAAAATTGAAAAAATCAAAAATGAGGAAAATCAAAAGAAAATTTATCAACTTTCATTATCCGATCCAGTCCTCCGCTGATGGAGTGGCCGGGTCCAAGCTCCCGTCGCCCTTAGATCCTGCTCTCCGCTGATGGTGTAGCCGGTTCTTGGTCGTCATTATCCAATCCAGTCCTCCGCTGATGGAGTGGCCGGGTCCAAGCTTCTGTCGTTCTCAAACCTTGCTCTCCGCTGATGGTGTAGCCGGTTTCAGGTCGTCATTATCCGAACCAGTCCTCTGCTGATGGAGTTGCTAGGTCCAAGCTGTAGTCGTCCACTGATCCTGCTCTCCGCTGATGGTGTAGCCGGTTTTAGGTCGTCATTATCCGAACTAGTCCTCCGCTGATGGAGTTGCTAGGTCCAAGTTGTAGTCATACTCTGATCCTGCTCTCCGCTGATGGTGTAGCCGGTTCCAGGTCGTCATTGGCCAATCTAGTCCTCCGCTGATGGAGTGGCTAGGTCCAAGCTGCAATCGTCCTCTAATCTTGCTCTCCGCTGATGGTGTAACCGATTATTGGTCATAATTATCCGATCCAGTCCTCCGCTGATGGAGTGGCTAGGTCCCAGTTGCTGCTATCCTACTTATCCGCTGATGGTATAGTAGGGTTCCAGTTAATGTTCTACTTCTCCGTTGATAAATCCAACTTTACTGATTTTCAAGTCTTTTTTATTAATGAAAAAAGAAAAAATAAAAAAGGGAAGAAAAATAAAAAAAAAATCAAAAGGAAAAAAAAGGAAGAAAAATAAAAAAAAATCAAAAGGAAAAAGAAAAAAGAAAAAAGAAGAAAAAGAAGAAGAAAAATAAAAAAATCAAAAAAAGAAGAAAGAAAAAATGAAAAGAAAAAATGAAAAGAAAAGAAAAATGAAAAATTCAAAAAATGTATCGTCCGATCTATCCCTCCGCTGATGGAATGGCTAGGTCCAAGTTGCAGTCGTCCTCTGATCCTGCTCTTCGTTGATGGTGTAGCCGGTCTCAGGTTGTCATTATCCGATCCAGCCCTCCGTTGATGGGGTGGTTGAATCCATGTTACCAACGTTCTCCGATCTTACTTCTCTGTTGGTGGAGTAGTGGGGTCCAACATCTATCTGTCGACCCGGTCTCCTCGTCAGTGTCGTAGCCAGGTCATTTTTACTCTCGTATTACCATGATGAAAAAAAACAAAAAAAGAAGGAAAGTTGTAATTTTTTGACCCTGCTTCCTCGTCAGTGTTGTAGCTGGATCAAATTTTGTGGACCCTGCCTCTTCATCAGTGTTGCAGCTGGGTCAAACTCTTTTTAGGTATTAGCTTATTATCAATAATGTAGTGAGTCGCACTCATTTTGCTTCCCCAATAGACCACCTCCCGCTTCGAAGATTTTGCTTCCTCCAAGAATGACAAAGTAGACCCGTCAAGTCCAGAAAGAAGACATGTATTGAAGAGAAAGAAGATCTACCGAAGAATGAAGACATACATCAAGAGAAGAAACTCAGCCGGACCAGACAAAACGGGTTATTTTTAACCTTTGCTCTATTGCTGTTACACAACAATGAGCAAAGGGGGGCAACTGTAATAACCCGTTTTACCCAAACCAAACCCGGTTCAGACCCGAACCTGACCCGGATCCAAACCCATTAACCCAAAAATTACCAAAATACCCTTCAACCTAAAAACCCAAATCCTAAACTATACCGCCGCCGCCAGTGCTACCGCCGCCGCCGTTCTCACTCTCCGATCACCATCTCCGTCAACCCTGAACAACTTAAAACCCTAAATTAAACCAAACCAAACCCTAAACAAACCCAAATCCAGAAACCCAAAAAAAGAATAAATAAACCTAAAAACTACCATCTGGCCGAACCCATACCTTCAACCATACCCTATCTCAGACCCATTTCCCCAAAATTCAGATTATCTCCATCATACCAGATCTGCAGCAATTAAAAATAGGGATTTGTTAGTTTGGAACCGGATATAAGAAACCAAAAATGTAATGAAAATGAGGGGAGGCTAAAAAAAACACAGAGAGAAATTTAGGGGACTTTTGGATCTAGAAAATTTGTAAAAGAGGGAAGAAAAATTTAGAAATCAATACAAAAAGTCTAAGGTATTTTCTCGTTTTTTGCATGTTTGTTTTGTTCGAATCAAAAACAAAAAAAACAGAATCAAAGAAGGGGGTCTTTGTTCTTGAAATCAAACTTTGTTTTTATTTTCAAAAAAAATCAAAAGATTTTCTAATCCCGTTTTATAACAAGAAAGAAGGGATTCGAGGTGTACATGTTACTCTCCCTTGTTGCGTTGCACCGCCGCATGTTCGCTGTGAGGCCGCGAGGCCGGTGAACGGCGTGGAGCAGGGAGCGGCCGCCGTTGGTCTAAGGTCGAGAGAAGGAGAGAAAGTGAGGGTTGGGAGAATTGTTTAGGGTTTTAATCCATTCGAAATATGAAAATAAAACCAACCCTTATTTTAACCAACCTTAAACAAAACGGTGCCGTTTCGGCACAACCCGACCCATGGTGACCCGGATCCGGGGAGGATCCGCGAGTTCGGGTAATGGGTAAATTACGCTCTAGGCCCTTGCTCTTTCAACCCGCATTTATTTCTGTCTAGGGTCTATTTACACTTTTGGTCCTTCTATCTTTTAGGCGCATCTAATATGGTTTTTTTTTATGTTTTTGTGGCCTTTAACTTCCATTTTGTTTCTGTTTAGTCACTGAAATGTAGGCTTTAATTTCTAGCATGATATTTCTGTTAGTTTATATTTAAGCCCATATATTTTGCATCTGTTTTAATTTAGTCCATTAATATGCACTATTTATGCGATATAATTTAATATTGTTGCAATGTAGCCCTTAAATTTTATATTCATGTTGTCTTATGTATATTAGTGTAAACCAAGCATATTATTATTATTGTTATTATTATTATTATTATTATTATTATTATGTGTGTGATATGCTATTATTATACAAAATTATTTTTATTATATATTGATATCATGATATATGTACATATGTTTTATATCCATTCTTCATATTTCACGTATAATATTTTCTCTCTTTTACACTTTAATATATATATAAGATTCTATGTATATTTATATTATTGTTTGTACATATTGTTATATTGTTAGATTAATTAATATTATATGTATATTATCATGTATGCAAATGTGTTTAATATGTATGTTTTAGAATAGTATCTTATTTGTGTTAGATTAGTTTTAATTTTGTTAATATTTATTTATATTTTTACCGCAATGTATTTATTTATATTTGCCTTATTTTAAGATTGCATTTTGGATATAAATTGTCAATGCGGTGCCCTTTTATTCAAGCGTAAACGGGGCCAGTATCAGGCGTAGTGATAGTGGTTGGGCATTTATTCTCGAATAACGGGGCTTTTAAAATTTACTCGCACTTATAACCAAATTTTAATTTAATCGTCGCTTTAATCCGGAAAGTCTAATATTAATAAAGCGGTAATTATTAAAGTACCAATTTTGGGTGGTGTGGGGTGCTAATCCTTCCCCATCCGTAACCGACTCTCGAACCAACATTTTAAACTCTCTGGTTTTTACGGTGTCCGGCCTACCTAAGTGGTCGGTGGCGACTCCATTTTAAATAAAATACGGTTTTTATAAAACTCCCCGCGGAAGAAAATATTTCCAAATAAAATAAAAAAAACACTTTCCTTTTTAGCGGGAGGGACATCGCTACAATGCTTAATGCCAATTTTTCTAAGTTTAGGATCTGATGCACTATCACATTTCATTGATATCATAATTCTAATTCCAAAAATTTCTTGCAAATACATATTTCCAGTGACATAAAGTGAACCAGACAGCCTTACTGTAGCTTCATAGATTTTTTTTAAAATTAAGTTATACAATCTCAATCATCATCAGTAGGCACCCCATCATACTTGGCTAACTCAACACGGCATCTACCATCATTCTTAGACAATAAATTAAAAGCTTTTTAAAATTTTAAAACACTTTCTATCATTAAAAATGTAGATTTCCACCTAGTCTCCACATCTAAACACACAAGACTCTTGTTATCAATCTTCTCTTGTTACACACAAGCCTTAAACCTTTATGATCTAGCTAGAGAAGAACGCACATGTCTAACATCAGCACGCATCTTGAAAGTAGAACGATCATATTCTTTCAAACCATCTTTAATAATTAAATTTAAGATATGAGAAGCACATCTCATATGTAAAAATTCATCATTTAAAACACATCCATCCCAACTATTAAGTCTTTCCCTCAAATAAGCAATTCCCACATCATTAGAACTAGCGTTGTCTATTGTTACTGTAAATACATTTTCAATTCTCCAATCAAGCAAACATCCTTCTACAACTTTTTCAATTGCTTCCCCCAGAATAACTAAAAATTGGACAAAAATTTAATTTTTTTTGTGCAAGTTCCAATTTTCATTAATGAAATAAGCAGTCAAACACATGTAACTAAGGTTTTGACAAGATGCCCACGTATCAGTTATCAAGTAAACTCTAGGCTTAGTATACTTAAAAAAGTATTTCAATTTATTCTTCTCTTCCCCACACATGCCAAAACAGTCTCTAGTTATAGTCCAACGTAAAAGAACAGTAAACTTTGGTTGCATCACTTGACAAAATTCAAGAAAATCCTCACGTTCTACAAACTTAAAAGCTAATTCATCAAAAATCACCATTTTTGCTAATGTTTTTCTACAAGCATCGTGATTAAATTTCCAATTTTCAAGTTTAGGGAGTTGTACTGTACCATCAACACGCACACAACCAGACTGAAAGGATAAAATTTTTTGAGACTTTTCAACATTAGGTGGATACTTTTTACACCTTAATAGATGATTAGACAAAGAGCTGGTTACATTATAAGATGCGCAAGCAATTTGTTTTTTGGCCTTTTTTTAGGGTGGAGACATCGAGCATCGAGTTTCATTTGTTGTTGAATGAGTATAATTTTGTGGTTGATTGAAGTCTGAAAAATCAGGATTGCTCCCATCAGTTTCTATTGAAACACTTTGATGTTCGGTGATAGAAGACATCTGGAAAAAAAAAAACCAAGCAAAAAACCAGTTAGTTTAGCAATTTTTTTTTTCAAATTTCAAATCGAAAAAGGATATTTGCCAAATCCCAAATCTGAGATAGATTGATATTGTAAAAAAAAAAAAGCATAAAAACAAAAACTATACAGATAAGAGGCATTCCCAAATCTGAAAAATAAATTGGTGATAGGTTGAAAATTTAAATAAATTGGTGAATATTGCAAAAAAATAAAAAAAGCATAAAAACAGAAAACTATACAGATAAGAGGCATTCCCAAATCTGAAAAATATACCACGATGCTCATGTAATTAAAACTGTTTTTGAGAAATGAGAAATGATTGTTGCATTCCTTAGGCAACAAATCAATGTGCGTCGTCCATTTAGGAGTAACAAAAATAATGAGGGTTCAATTTCAAGTTTATAGACTCAAATCCCAAATCAACAAAAACAACATCGAATTGAAAAATAAAAATAAAAATCTTTGCAAACCAAAAAGAATCGAATTGAATATAACCCAAATCTCAAATCGAACAGAAACAATATCAATTAAAAAAATAAACATTAAAACGAAGTGAAAATTGAAAATACCTGAACTTTTTTAGAACAACTTTTGCACACCTATAGTGTTTTGTTGAAGATTAATGTCTGAATCGGATGTAAATTTTACAAATGGTACCGATGGTGAGTGATTGAGTCACTTGAGACGCAATTGATGGATGTTTAAGAATTTAGGGTTTCATTTTTGTGTGCAAATTTTGAGAAAGAGAATCAGAGAGAATTAGAAATAGGAAGAAATTAATAAGAAGAAGAAAAAAAGAGTCGAGTACTAGACCACTGGTATATGAGGCTAGGGTTTTTACTTTTACTTTTGGGGAAAATAAAATAATAAGTTTAAATATTAAATGACAGTATAATATAATATATAATATTATATAATCGGTCGGGTCGTTTATCTAAACTTTTTCAAAATCGAAAACTGTAATCAAACCTGTATTTTGTAATTTAAAAATAACCTGAAATTGAAACGGAATTTTTTAGTTTGGTTAACCAAGATTTCGATTCGGTTTTTTGGGTACGAATTCGGTTTTCGATTTTTTTGCTCACCCCTATCACCATTAAGATGTTCGGTTTCATAAAGTTATACATAAACAAAAATAATAATTTATTTTAGTTTAGAATTTGAAGGAAATTAGGGTTATTGGATTTCGGAAGCTCGAGAATGAATGTTTTCAGATTAGCAGGTGATATGACTCACCTGGCCAGCGTTCTCGTCTTGCTCCTCAAGATCCACACTATGAAATCTTGCGCCGGTAACATTTTTCCCTCCTTTTTTTCAATATTTCAAATTATTACCTTTTTCCCCTTAAGTTTCCATTCGATTTCCAGATTTTGATTTTTGCTTAATCGGCGCCAGGTATTTCTTTGAAGACGCAAGAGCTTTACGCCATCGTTTTTGCTAGCCGTTACTTGGACATTTTCACTGATTTCATCTCCCTTTACAACACTTTGATGAAATTGATATTTCTTGGAAGCTCCTTTTCGATTGTTTGGTACATGCGTGTCCATAAGATTGTTCAAAGGTCTTACGATAAAGACCACGACACTTTCCGCCATTATTTCCTTCTATTCCCTTGCCTGCTCTTGGCCCTTTTCATTCATGAGAAATTCACCTTCAAGGAGGTAATTGTTTTTTCAACTTTTTTGTTGTTCTTCTTTTCAATTAGGGTTCATTTTATATTTTGATTTAATGGAAAATGGATCCCAGGTAATGTGGACATTTTCGGTATATCTAGAAGCTGTTGCCATACTTCCTCAGCTTGTACTCTTACAAAGGACTAGGAACATTGACAACTTGACTGGCTAATACGTATTCTTTCTTGGGTATGCTTTAAAATTTTCTAATGTTTTTAAAGTAATGTCTAGTTAAATCATTGACAATATCATAGATGCTGTGGTTTGCATGATTAATTGTAGGTTAGGACTTAGGGCACTTGTTTTCTTCAAATATGTTGCTTTATGTTTAAAATTTGGGTAAAGTTCACAAATAGTAATTAAATTTTGGTAATTATTCAATTTGATAACTGTTGTAATTTATTTTTGTCCAGACCATACCTAAAATAAGCCCAATATCTATACCCCTTACATCCAATTAAAAAACCCTTATTCCAGTCCATTACAATACCCAAATCGTCCAAGCCGCCGCATTTTGCATATCCGAAAAGCAAAAAAAAAATATTATTGCCTGAAAATTTTTTATCTGTAAAATCTATTTAAAAGATTGTGTATTTATTTTTTAAGTATTTAATACCCTAAAATTTATTGTATAGGAAAGTTTTTTCGAATAAAACGAAACATCTAAAAAAAGTTAAAAAAGTAAAAAACAAAAAAGAAGAAAAATTATGTGACTCAAAATGAGCCATGTCTCACCCCCACCCCCTTGGTGGCTATAAATAGCCATGGAATTCACCCACAATTTCAAGGGGGAAATGGCCGAGCAAGCATTGCTTGCAAAGAGAGCAGCGCTCTCGGGGATTAAATTCCCTCTGTGGTTCGGTCAACCATCGGTCGAAGGTCTTTTTGTGGTTCGATTAAATTAATTTTTGGGCCATGATAAAATGGCACTGAAATCTTGGCAGGGAGTCGGTTAAAGTTTTTCAATCGAGCTCTTAGTGAGGTAAAATTCGATCTTTATTTTTGTATTTATTTATATAATAATATATAGTTTTGTTGATTATGTTTTTATATTGGCATGTTTTTTTAATATGTTTTGTATATTAATTCACTTTTAATTTTTGCATTATTTTTTTACTTTCTTTAATTTCAGTCTTTTTTTATATTCGATGCATTTTATTTTTATTTTATTTGTGTATTTTTTACATAATATATAGTATTATTATGTATATTTGATAAGTATAACATATATATGTATATATAATATGTGTAATATATATTATACTCATAATATGTATATAGTATAATATTTACTTTATATAGCATTTGTATAATATGTATATTTATATATAAGATATGTATAAAATATTATTTATGTATTTATGTTTACATGTATATATTAATATATACATATATATTGTATATTATATAATATTTTATTTGTTTTTATTTTATTACTTTATATTTACATTATTTATATTAACTTTATGTTATTTATTATTTTACATAAATATCGTATATAGTATTTTGCCCTATTGTTCCGATATTTCTATTGGGAGTGTTATCCCGGCCATCTGAGTGTTATCTCCTTTGAATGTCGTGAATACCAAGGCAGATTTAAACTGCTCTGCATGCATCTTAGAAATTAATTATTAAATTAAATCGAATTTTCATTTTTCGTAGTAAAAATAATGCGAACCTTTAGGTACCAATTTTGGGCGTAGTGGGGTGCTAATCCTTCCTCATTCGCAATCAACTCTTGAATCCATCTTTGGTTGACTTTTCGATGTTCGTCTATCTTATCAAAGTGACCGGTGGCGACTCTATTTTATCCATTTTTATTATTTAAAACTCAAAGCCCCTTACCAAAAACTGGGTTTCTAGGTAAGCCCGGACGAGAAGGTCGCTATCGTAACCAAACTTTTAATTGCTTCAATGTTACTATTAAACTTTTAGTTTTACTTCGATATCACCACTGACTTGTTAATAGATGTTAACAACAATTAAAATATTTTGTATAATAACACTTTCAGTCTTTCACGTTTGTACATTCAATAAATGTGTAGTTTGAAATTGAAGCAGAGACCTTTAAATTTCACAGCTTTAGTATCAAAACTTCGGGCTTTCCATCACATCACATTTTGGATTACCAATTATTTTTTGCTGTTGTTTATAACTCAATGAAGTTTAGTATCATTGAGTGTCAAATTTCTGCAACCTTATGAGTGTGACTAGGGTTTTTTTGCTGCTCATGGTGTGACATTTTTTCTCTTCATTAGGTTAAGTCCCCTTTGTTTCAAGGAATATAAGAGAGAAGAATAATAGGCCTGAATTAGAGAGTTGGAGTCTAACAGAGTTTATTAAGCGTTTAAATCTAAAAATTAGAAGGGACAAAGATCTTATTTGACTAGCATTTAAACTAAAAAGACCTCAAATACTATTATACCAAAAACTTTTATACATGGCTCCGTCCCTTACCGTATCATAAGATGTTCTTCCATGATGTGAAAATTTGAATAAAACATGATGTGTCAATTTTGTTACGAAACTACTTGCTCATGTCTTCGTAGATGTGTAAAGGCTGTGGATTCTCCTTTAATTTGATGTGCATGTTTGCAAGTGACAGATTTCCTATGTCTTTCTCTTAAATGGTAGTGCATATCGAGGATTGTACATTCTTAACGGATTTATCGATACTTCACCCAACCACATTATGTCCATTGGATACGTAAGTCTCTCTCCCAGAGCACATTTTACATCATCCCCTTTGAATTGGTTTTTAATTCAAGTTTTAAACTCTTGGCCTTGGCAAAGGCTGTAAACTCTTCCATGTTTCTTAATTGATTCTGTTATGACTCGCAGCTTGGATTTCTGGGATCGTTCAAACACTCCTATATGCGGACTTTTTCTACTATTATATTGTCAGGTAAGAATCTTTAGTTTGGTAAACAAAAGTTAACACTAATCTAAATTATCTGATTTATTGCAGCTGGAAGAACAACAAAAGGCTTCAGTTGCCAGCTTGAGATATGTCATCTAAGCAACTGTTTAGACATTTTTGTTTTGTTCTGATACGGTCACCCCTCCTCACATATTGCATGAGATGGATTAGAGGTGTTATCGAATCTTGATTTCCAAATAGACGGCCGGACCAAATCATAATAAAATAAAACCCAAAAGTTGTCACCTACATAAGATATGATGATACTCTACTAAACACTGTAATGCTCTCCCAAGCTTTCTTTTTCTCTGTATATTTCAAATATACGGTCCAATTACCAGGTATGGACTTCAACGACCGCCTCCGGTCTGGTGAAGCATCGCATCAATTTCATCTCCATCCTCCATCTCAAGCTGCCCCAAACGTCGTGACAAAAAAAAAATACATTCCATCAGATTAAAGAACTTGACATCAAATTTATACGTTTGTTACTCTTTTGGTGATGATCGGGGGGTTTGAAATTTACCTCATCGGGAGTCTGCTCTCCTCGGAGCCTCCGCCCGTCAAATAAGAAGGCGATCGAATTGAAATCTACCGACTGTCGATCGCAATATGCATTCATCAGTTTCCTCAGCTGAGTGCTTCTCTTGATCCTAAAAAACACTTCGTTGCCATCCTGAACAACAAACGATCGAATAAAAAATTAATGGAAAAGATTAAAAGAAGAGAGATGAAACGAAAGAAAATAAAATTAAAACCTGGCCCTTGACTTTGAGATTAATGTGGGCAGCATCTCCCGGCTTCTTGTCTTCCGCCTGTCCTCCGCCGCTACCTGCCGCCGACATTCTTAACGAACACCTCGCTTCTGGTGCTAGTGTGTGGAGAAATTAAAAGGGGCGAGCGAATTGGAGGGAAGAAGACAGAGGGTGGGTGGTTTAAAATAGAAAAGAAAGCGTTGATTTTAAGCTATATATACAAATTTAAACCACTAAAAGTGGACTTCATATTCTCAACCGGGTCCTCACGTAGTGGCGTCACGGTAATATTTTCAAAAACAACTGATTCTGCTGACGTGGATACCTTTACAGTGCGAGTCTCGTTGAATTGGATACTTATTATTAGATGAACTTAGCATCATTCATGCCTCATCACTCCTTAATTATACGAAAGAAAGAAAAAAAATATTTACCTTAAAAAATAATGATATGAGTAAATATTATTAAATGAGACCACAGATAATATGATGAGCGAGATTTATCTAATAAATTTTTTTGGTGTGAGATAAAAAAATGAATTGGAATTAAACTACATTTGATAAAGATTTGGATTCCGTGTTTGAGGGAATTGGGGATCGTTGAACGTGGGGAATATTGATCGTCTAAATGGACGGCTAAGATCGATCGGGAAATAAGACAGTTGAAGATGATTCTGTAAACTATGATGGTACGATGCGTACTTTTTTGCACGTGATGAAAATACTATTATTTGGTTATTGGTTGAGATTTCATCCTTATCCACATTAGAGGAGAAGTAGACGGGTTTAGCACGTATTGCGGATATGATTGGACGGAATGGATCCGATTAGAAATATGGTACCTATCCACGTCAGAATTTGTTCTTTTATATAATATTTAAACTATCTATAAATACTTTTTTCTTTTTGGTGTATAAAATAGAGATAATTAAACTACTAAAATTTATCGATATTTACATTTAAATATTCTTTTATATAAAGCATATCTAAAAATATTTAGATACATCGTCTTTTATTCTCATCATGTACGTGTTAGATTTAATTTCTTTTTTGAATAAAGTGTAAATTAAATAAATTATTATTAAATTTTACTTTTAAACTTATTTTAATCACTAAAATATTAAAACAATTAATTTACTTACTAAATTTTATATATTAAATTTTTTTGTTACTCTTTTATTAATTTTTTAATATCAGATTAAATAAATAATAAAATATTTATATAACAAGACACGTGATTTCTTTTCCTTCTCTTCTCCTGATAAACCCTTTTAAAGCCGTTTTTTCTTTTCTCGCCAAAACCCAGCAAAAGAAAATCCCGCAGTTTTTCATTGCTTTCAAACCACCGCCTCTGAAAATCCAGCAGCAGCCGTCTCTGAGCTCTCAAATCAACCACCATTCGGTTTGAGTGTAGTGTTTCTTCTCTTAGTTCAATTCGTTTTTTGTTTCTCTTTACCATCTTATCTAATCTAGCTGCGTTATGTGTCCCACACCGCACTCCCTGGTAATGCAAAGCGTGTGTAAAATAAAAACAAGTTTACCCCTCATTTGCTTTCATGCTTCCTCTCCAGCCTCCTCTTTCTCCGTAAATCTGGGCTGACAGCAACATAACTCATAAGCTAGCTAGTATATCTTAATCATAGCCTACATAAACACAGTCGTTTTGTGAAAGACATGCTCAATATCAAATGCAGGCTCTAAATGATCAGAACAACACCATCCTGGTAATAAAGTGGTCTGTTTCAATGCAGCCGTGTTTAGGCATATTATAGAAGTTGAAAGAGTGTGAGAGTAGCAAAAAGATGCAACTTTGATGGCTTTTCTCTTAGCTGTTTTGTGGACATTTTCTCTATCTTATACCCTAGTACTTTTAGCGTTAAGAGCAGATATCACATAATTAGAAGTAGTCTAAAGCAAAAATAATTTGATAAAGATTATAAGAACAGATTCATTACACCATTTGCATGCATTTTAAAGCTACTGATGTTTATAGACTGAAAGGAATGTAAGTGAATTGCAACCCTTAGACAATATGAAATTGAACATACTGATCTAAAATTTATGCAGAAATGCCTTCTGCAATACTAGGGATTGCAACCAGATAAGACCAGTAAACTGCTTTAACTTCAAATAGCCTATTGCTCAGTACCACGTACAATTAGAAGGCGTTTGTGTCCCTTCTAATAGTAGTTACTGCAGAATATAGAAACATTAATGCAGTCAGCCTGAGTCAAACCAAAAAATAAATCAATCACCAAATTAATTTAAAAAAAAGGAAGAAATCAGTCAAACCAATTAAGTAAATCGAGAAAGAAATCGATCAAGCAAATAGAATCAAGCCAATCATGGAAACCAAATCAATAGAAATTAGGATTGATTTTTTATTTCTCATTGTAATTTTGGCATGTATATGGCTGGCTATATAAAGCCTCCCAATCTCATTGTAAAACACGCACATTTTTCAAGCAACAAAAGCAAGAAGCGAGGAATCTAAGTATTCTTTTCTTGTGTTTTCTTTATATATTTGCTTTTTTTTATTTCAAATTTTAAAACAAAAGGAAAGGAAATACTTTTTTTTTACCTTGCATGTCTTTTGAGCCATCACCGCCATAAACAGAGTTTTGAGGCTACATCTTCGATGATGGATGTCCTTCCTCCATGTTATCAGAGTTCCGAAATTAGAGTTTGCTTTTTTTAATTTAACAATAACTTTATTTCTTTCTAATTTAACCACTGTTTTTTGACTGATCTAATTTTATTTTTGACTTTTATAATCACTCCAACCCTTTTTGTAACTATTTTAATTAATAACCTTTTCATTCCTTTTAAGTTTTTTTACATCATTTTTATTTGTTTTATTTATTATTCTTTCTTCTTTTAAAATTTGGCTCGGACATCAAGTGTTGACCCGATCAAAAAAGGATACACGTTTGGAAAATTATCTGATTTTAACCCATTTCTTTAATTTTTGCTTAATTTTGTACTTTTTTTATTCTATGTAATTTAAATTTATGTTTTTTTATCTTGTTAATTTAATTTAATTTCTTTGAAAAACCTTAAATACTAGCGTCTTTCAATTAAATCTTTAGGTTAATTTTAAAATTTTAAGATGGTTTTTTAATTTAGGCTTTAATTTAATTTTAGAAATTCTTGTGGTTAGTTTCGTACTGTAACTTAGTTGCCATTTCACCCTATGCTTAGTTTCCTCTAATAAACTGACACTTAACAAAACTTGAATCCTCTAAGTAAAATTTATATAATAATTACATTAGAACAATTAGGGAAAGCATTAATTAAATAAATTTATTCTTTAATGCCTTTTATGCCATGTTTAATTTGTATTCACCGGATATATAAATTGTAATGCGGTGTCCCATTAAATAAGGGTAAATTGGATTACTTAAAAATGAGTTATTTTAATAAAAATAATTTATTTTGTTAAAACAATAATTTTGCCCGTAAAAATACAAAAAGGTTCAAAAGTCGGTTACGCGTAGAGAATGGTAAGCACCCTACAATGCCAAAAAATTGGTACCTAGCCGATTACAAGTTGTCTTATTGTCGAAATTTGAAGTTCATGAAAATTTTAAATTATTTTTCATTTATGAGCGAGAATTCATTTTAACCGAGCTTTCATTTAAGTCCACAAGCCCAAACAGAAACATATCTTTTTCCAGCATCCTTTTCACCCAAGTAGGCACTACTCTTATACCCATTTCTTTTGCCTTAGCAACTAGGCTTGTAAGTTAAAGCAACAAAAAAATGAAGAAAAACAAACCATAGAGCACGCATCATTACTAGTTGTTGTAAGTACCAGGGGAAGCCTAACTAACAAGAATACTTTTAGCATTGCCATTCTCATGATCACTAGTTGTTGAAAATACCATTCAGAGAACTAACCTAAAGTGAGAGATAAATCTTGAAAGGCGATTTTAATGGTTGAGTTTCATATAGGCAGTAGAGCCCTCCAAGTCTGCAAGTTAAAGAATCAACATTGATCATATGACCTGCATAAACGTGTAGGATAGTCAGCAATGGAGAAAATCATGCATAACACAACCAGATTAGATAAGATAGTAAAGAGGAAAAAAAAAATGAAAACTAGTGGTTGTTGGTTTGAGAGCTTAGAGGCTGCTGCTGCTGGGTTTTCAGAGGCGGTGGTTTGAAAGCCATGAAAAACTGCAGGGTTTGTTGGCTGGGTTTTTAGCCAGAAAAGAAGAAATGGCTTTAAAAAGGTTTATGAGGAGAAGTGAGGGAAAAGAAGTCACGTGTCTTGTTATATTAATATTTTATTATTTATTTAATTCATGTCATGACGGTGTTAGAAAGTTCACTGAGTAAATTGAACGTCTTAAAACTTCAAAGACAAAAATAGGTATAAGAGTAAAGTTCAATGATGATTTATGTAATTTACCATTGAATAAAAGCAGATAGTTTATTAAAAAGAGATAATATATAATAAGGGTTTACATCTCTCATTGTAAACTAAATACATAATTTAGACATTTTCCTAAAACATTGACACAAGAAACTAGCTACTTTAGACCATACATGGATCATACATGAAAAAGTTAAAAACTCAATCAAAAGACTTGAACAAAAAAGATATGTACGAATCTGACTACATCGACAAAGGAAACACAAAAGGGAATTAAGTTATTAAAAGACCACCAAAAACCACAAATCAGAGTTGATGGTATGTGCAATTAGAGCAAGTATACCTGTCGCACAAGTAATATAATGACGATCATCGAGAATCATCTCCACATGGATTGAAGTGATAAACTCAAAGGAATTGCTCAAGTAAATATATGATTGTAGTAATGAGATGAATAAACAAGAATTATAAATAAAATGCTATGACAAAAGATAAACTGAAGCAATTATTGAAGAAGAACAAATTGATGCTAACTCACAATGGTTACTAATAAGAATGGATAGTTGGGTCTATTGCTAAGTAAGATGCTTAACTGTTATTCGAATGCTATAGCAAAGGAACTATACTTATCTACTCGACAAGGTTTTCATAAAAACTACTAAACTATGTCTTGCTAGAAGCTGATAAAAGAATGCTACGGCGATACATGTTTGTCTTAACCCTAACAAACTGTTATCTGTTTTGGCTCCCCTTATTAGTTGTTGAAACCCTAATCATATGTCTAAGCAAGATTAGAACTCAATTTAACAGCTTAAGCTCCATTGCTCACACGATCTAACTTAATTCTTTCGATATTAAGCCACAATTCATAGCTTATGGTTGCTCTCTCTAGCTCTTACAAGACTAAGCATTAAAAACAATTAACAAAATAGATAAGCAAAAATAACGCTATGACATTAAGCAATAATTAAACAAAGTCTTAAACAATAAACTCAACTAAAAAGTATTTAGCTCAGAAACATCCATCCAAATAAAGTATGAATTCATGGTAGAAAAATAAAGCTACAAAGAAAAGAATCGAAGCGTCCTAAGAATCTTTCTTGGTGCTGTGAGTTTCGATGCACCGTTTCCAAACTCCTTAAGCCTCTCTAGATAGCTTGTGATGTTTAAAGACTTCTTTTTACCTTCGACGATGGTGATTCTTTAAATTTGAAGACAAATGGCTTGTTTTCTCCCATCTGCTTGCGTAAAATGGTGCCCTTATTGTCATTATATAGAGGCGGCTCTTCTAGGGTTTTCTGCCCTAACATGACATGTGGTCCATTAAAGAGGATCTTCACTTTTTCACGTGTTTAATGGCTCAAAAACAAAAGGGGGACCACTCGTTTAATAACGTCAAAGGATAGAGGTTTCATCTCCAGCTTCCCAGCAATGCTATGGCATTTGTAATCCATCACGAGAGAATGCTCCAACCATGCTCTAGCGTGCCTTCAATCCCTGATTCCTGCACAAGCACTACCAAAACGCACTACCTTTCTTATTAAAAGCGTCAATATTAAACAAATTAAGCTAAAAAATAAACTTCTTAAATGTATGCAGAATGATCATAAATGCAACTATATGAGCTTGAATACATACAATAATTCAAGTAAAATGGCATAAAATATAGGTTTTCTACGAAGTTATTAAGAGCCAAGCGTCGTGAGAAACTATTCACGAACGCAAACTTTGTATCCAAATTCAATCCGATGGTTCACAACAAGGAAGATCAGCAAGATTGTAAATAAGCGCCATCTTGATCAGTCATAGCGTCGTCAAATCCAACCCTAAGAAAATATAAAGTTAAAAGAACGACCAAACGACTGAGAAACAAGACGAAAATGTGCCAAAAGACAAAGATAAGCATGCCAAAAAGGCAAAGAAAAACGTGTCACAAATGTAGAGTTATTCTTATTAAAAACTAAAAAAAAATGACGGTTGACGACTAACATCAAAATTTGTGTTGATGCATGCTAAACAAAATTAAATAAGAAAAAGTTATATTGCTCTATACTATAGAGAGAATGCGGCGCAAACCCTAAGGTTGAATTAGACTTAAATTTACGTGACTATTTACCCTTATCTGGACATAAATATAAGTAATAATTCTTAAATATATCTTTTCTCGAACGAAATAATTCTAATATTTATCAAGTAGTATTTAATACAATTCATACATATCTATCAAAAACTACTAAAGATTATATTATAATTTTCATATCTTTCGTACGTTACATTAGCAATCAACATATGTAACTTTTTTATTTAATTCATATTATATATTCATATTTGGATTGCTTACAAGCACACATCAATTCTTGCCATGCAGGATTGCTTTTTTACGGGTGAATGAAGACCTAAAATAAGAAGAATTGAGGGAAGAACTTGTGTTGAAGGCAATGGCAGATGAAAAAGTGTTGGCTCATTTCAATTTTCAGAGCTTCGCCCCTCCTTCAGCCTCTAATGGCAGCCACCACCACTTATTTCCATTTACATCCCGAAAATTATCCTCTTACAATTGTAAGGTACACCTGCAATTTTGTTTTTGCCTTTTTGGATTCACTTTGAGGTGGTGCTTTGCTACGACCATTTGGTAGCTTAATGTCACGGGGCTAGAATTTTGACTTAGCAAACCGCACGACCTTAGTCAATGTTCTTCAGACAAACAACTAAGTAAGCCTGATTTCTCACTCCGGAAGATTAAAACTTCCAAGGTACTAAGAACGCAAGATCGTTCTAAGCGGAAGCAAACTATAGAGAAATGACCTTGCAAACCAAAAGAAGAAAAACCAAGAACATGAAGAACAACTCAGAGGATTTTAGAGTGAATGCCTTGATTACCCTGAAGATAAAAGATTGAATGATTTACAAGTGAGGTGGAGAGCCTCTATTTATAGTTGAACTCCCCCAGATCTGACGGTCAAAACTGATTTACATCGACAGACGAGATTGCATCATATCTTTACAAAATCTCTAATTATCTCAAACATTATCTAAATAAAACATTTGAAATAATTCAAATAAATCAAATTGATAATGTTATCTTCTAGAACATTCCAGAATCTCCCATGGATCGGGCTAAGTCTGGTGGTCTTTTCACGCTCAATTCCTCTGTCGGAACCCATTCGGCAGCTAATTGCACATATGACTCGGGTTCGAATTGGCGGCCCGTGTCAATCTCCCCCACCAAACTTAGCGACGCCCTCGTCGCGCCTTCGGAATAAAGTTAGACTATGTGATATTGGACTTGCTTCCGTACCTTGGCTTGCTTCCAACTTAGAATCGAGCTTGGTTGTCCCCTATAAGGACCGCTCTCCCCATAAAGAGCATTTGACTCTGACTCAGTTGTCCCCCCATGAGGACTGCTCACTTCGATGCTCTCCGCTATGTAACATCTTTCGTCTACCCACCACATACATCTCGATCGTAGGAACTCCTTCCTACCAGTTGTAACTTGCCCCTACTCGGATCCCCTCGATCCTTGCTCAACCACTTGGACGCCATCACATTGAACACTGAACGGACCTTCAGAACTCTGAAAGTTTGCTTGTGTCCTCGCCAAGTCTTAGCACCATCTGATGGGTTAGGTTTTTCGCTTCCTACACCCAACAAACTAAGCAAATCAAACTGTAAAACACCATGATTGTGTTCGAGATATACCTCCTTTGGACTCTGTCTGGCATTCACTCTAACTCGCATCAACACTTCCTTTCTCACGAAGCCTGATGTACCATTGCCTATTGGCAACTCGTCCCTCATCGACAACATCGGCACTTCTTCAATCTTAAAGTCTGACACATTAGCTCGTACTAAAGCTTCTTTGTCCACAAAGATCAATGCCCCATTCACCTTGCTCACTGGTGGACACTCAACGGATCCCATGTCTCTGAAAGGCTTCACCTCCACTAGCCCTTCTAAGGTCGTCTCCTCAGTGGCAGAAATCAAGTCAGCATCCTTGGTTAGCTCAACAACATTCAGCACCCAGTTCTCAACCCCCGCATCTCGATGAATCGAAATGATGCATTGTTTGTGAGGATCTAAAATGCAAACACAATCGACAAAGGGGACAATGAGTGCATTAATCCGGTCAAGGAAATTAAAACCGATGACAAAATCATAGTCATCCAAGTGAATTACCTCAAAGGTTTCCTTGCCTTTCCACTCTCCAACTAGTAACTCCACGCCTCGTGCCATTCCCACTGTCGAAGCACCTCTAGAATTGACGGTCTTGATTACCCCAGTTGACTTCTCAACCTTCAAACCAAGCTTGTCGGTAACTTTCTTTGACATAAACAAGTGAGATGCTCCCGTGTCAACAAGAGCACTTCTCTTTTGACCTGCAACATTGATGTCTAAGTACATCAACCCTTTATGCTTCCGGCCCTTTCTCGCTTTTGCAGAACTCAACAGCATCGAACCAAGCTTCAAAGCCTCACTATTCTCAAACTTGTCCTCCTCCTTGGACGAATTGACTTGATCCAGACACTCTTTCACCAAATGAGGCCCCTTGCATCGGTAACACTTCAATTGCTTCCCCTTTACTCTTGGCTCGATTGCTTTGACACTCACAATCGCACCAAGTCTACATTCCCCTTCATTTTGCTCGTCATCCTCATCGACGATGGCATCGAAGCGACTATTCTTGGGACATTCTTTCACCAGGTATGGACCATCACAACGGTAGCACCTTACGGGTCCTTGTCCCTTATTCTCCAATGGTCTGACGAACTTGTTGGGCTTTTCGTCACCATCACTGCAATGATGATCATCCTCGTCTCCCCCACTATTGTCCTTGCTACGGGGCTTAAAAGACTTAGATTTCCCAACTTCAAACTGTACAATAGATTCAGCTGTGGCCAATGCTTTAGAAAGATCTTACACTCCCCTCCGCATTAACTCTATTTGGGCCCATCGTTGGAGTCCATGTATGAAAGTAAAGAAGCCCTCGTCTTCACTCAAGTTCAGGATTTGGAGCTTGAGCTCAATGAACTCTCTGACATACTCAGTGATGGAACCGTCATGTCTAAGTTGCTACAACTTCTTTCGAGTCTCGTGTTGGGCGTTGTTTGGATAGAACTGATCTTTAAGCTCAACTTGAAACTCATTCCATGTCTCAATAGGAATGTCCTGGCTCTTCTTCTCAGAGCATATGCGTCACCACTACAAAAGAGCGACCTCAGTCAAATACATAGAATCAATAGTTACCTTTTCTGTATCATCCTTGATGCCCATGACCTGAAAATATTGTTTCATACCCCACACGAAGTTCTCAACATCTTGAGCCGATCCGTTCCTCTTAAATTGCTTCGGCTTTGGGATGTCATTCCTTAGCTTGGACACAGCGGACCCTGCTCCATTCTTCAAGGCAGCTTTAACTAAGAACATCGCTGCCTTCATCTCTTCCAACTCCATCTTCACAGCCTGGAACTCGGCCTCAAGCATATCGCCTCTGTTACCCAACTTCTCGAATAAATCTGTGAGAAGTTCTTCCATCTCTCCCTTGAGATGGTCCCTCTTGTTGTTCTGCTCCTCGAAGAGTGTATCAACCGCATCAAGTTGCTCAATCGAGTTCTTCATTGATTCCTCAAGTTGGGTTACCTTACCCTCTAATGACGTGAGGATATCTCTCGAACTCCCTCGCTTTCCTTCAGCAGCCTGGGACTCCGTACCTTTTTGCACTGCAACAACTTCTCCTTTCTTTAGTGCCATCTCAATTCAGTGCCTTCCACGAACACTCGCTCTGATACCAACTGTCACTGGGGCTAGAATTTTAACCTAGCAAACCGTGCGGCCTTAGTCAATGTTCCTCAGGCAAATGACTAAGTAAGCCTGATTTCTCACTCCGGAAGATCAAAACTTCCAAGGCACTAAGAACGCAAGATCGTTCTAAGAGGAAGCAAACTATAAAGAATGGCCTTGCAAACCAAAAGAAGAAAAACCAAGAACACGAAGAACAACTCAGGGGATTTTAGAGTGAATGCCTTGATTACTCTGAAGATAAAAGATTGAATGATTTACAAGTGAGGTGGAGAGCCTCTATTTATATTTGAACTCCCCCAGATCTGACGGTCAAAATTGATTTACATCGACAGACGAGATTACATCACATCATTACAAAATCTCTAATTATCTCTAACATTATCTAAATAAAACATTTGAAATAATTCAAATAAATCAAATGGATAATGTTATCTTCTAGAACATTCTAAAATCTCCCATGGATCGGGCTAAGTCTGGTGGTCTTTTCATGCTCAATTCCTCTATCGGAACCCCTTCGGCAGCTAATTGCGCATATGACTCGGGTTCGAACTGGCAGCCTGTGTTATTAAGCTTAAAACAAGTTTCATTCGGCCAAGACAGTAAAACTTTTACTTTCTCCAAATTAAGCACAAAATTGTTGAATGCCGTCTTAGCTCAGCCGGTAGAGCGCATGGCTTTTAACCATGTGGTCGTGGGTTCGATTCCCACAGACGGCGATTCCCATTTGTTACTTTTCAGCTCCCTCCAAAAACCAGCTAAATTTGGGACCTCTCTAGCGTTGAACCTTCATCAGCCAGCAAAAATGGAATTGGCCTAATCGTTTGGGTAAAATGAAAAAAACATAAGACCGGAGAACAAGTGAGTGTAAAATCAAACATGAAAACTCTTGTTTAAAAACTCAAATTCAACACTATTTTATTATGTATATTACATAGAACAATATAATGTAGTCAACTGTGTACAAGAAAGGTTTGCAATATACCTTGCAATTAAGTACCTCATTTTTAGGCTAATAATTTTGAAACCATTGCATTTAAGCCATTGCTCATCCCAAAATTTTATGATTTATTATTTTCAGGACCATGTAATCTAAAATTAATGAAATTAAATATTTATCTCTTATTTTTTTATGGTTTAATTACTTTCTGGGACCTTATTTGTTTCAAAGTTAATCGATCTATCCTCTCGTAATTCAATATTAGTCTTGTCCCTAATTACGAGTATAAAGATATATAAATATATACATGTTCAAATATGTACAAGAAAGGTTTGCAAAAGGAATTATTTTGAGAAAACAAATTTAGTTAAGTGTTTCTCACTTTTTGTCTATCTTTATAACACAACCGTTAAGTCTTTAGTCATTATACGATTTGTACGATCCTCCTATTGAAAACAAATCTACCACTTAGGAGTTAGGCCCCTAGTCCACAATTGGACAATATTTTTTATAACATGGGTTTGGTTTCTTACGTAATACTTGATATATTATGTTTTGATTTTTTTACTATTAAATGAATTTAAAACATTACGTAAAAATGCTTAAGGAATTCCGAATAACTTATAACATTTAAAACATATATTATTAAAATATAAAACCTTAAAATACAAGTATTTTGTCATTTATTAAATTAACTTATGACGTCAACATGCTAGAATTGACATTATTCCAAAGTATTACTCCATATTATATAAAATGTGAAAGATACGATTGCCATAATAAAATCATGCAACGGTTTGAATAATTCTACATCCCACCCACGAGTGCCCAAATTTCAAACACCATTTGTCTTTTCCCAATATATAAATATTAAATTTAAGAAGCAAAGAAAATTCACTTTTTCTTTTTTTTTAAATCTATTTATATTTTAATAATTAAAAAAAAAACAGAACTGCTTTTTTATTTCTCTAATTAAGAAGTTGGCGACACGAAGTTGTGGATGGAAAGCAAAGCAAATGACATTATGGTCTATCAAAACAGCCTGCCGTACTTTCTTCCTATATGCACTAATGAAACTTTTCATTTTTTATTTTTTAAAATTTATAATGATAAATTCAAGAATCATTTAATTTTATATCACTAAATTAATTAAAAATAAATAAGTAATCCCCTCGAGAAAGCTCGCCATGTTATTAACCTTTTAACCTTCAATTAATTTTTTGATTTAATTATCGGCATCCAACTCATTGATCGACTAATCTAGATCGGGTACTGTAAAGGCTCATTATGAGGTGACTCTACCAACCCAATTACACCACTCACAATGTTAGGACTTGAACCTCATACCTTACTTAAGGGATCTAGTAACTCATACCACCAGACTAACTGATTATTTGTTATTTTCACTAATTTCAATGATGGATGTATTTATAATATGGCTTAAGGGTTATTTTGGCCGTGCATTTTCATTTTTTAAAACTAAAATTTTTATTGAAAAATTGTTTGAAAATATTTTAATTTATTTTTAACCCTTATTCTTTATTATTTTTAATACTCAAAAAGTAATTTTAAGTTTTAACTCCTAAATTTACTATATGAATTATTCTATTTAGTATAATATTTTTATAAATATAAACTCGGCTAATTTTAATAAAATATTTTGAGGACAATCCTTAATACCTGTTTATATACCAAAAGGGTTTATAAACATATCTAAAATTTTATTTAGTGTTGGTTGCTTTTTAATTATTATAATTGTTGATTAAGTCTTATCTCGGTTAACATGATTAATATTGTACTATTTAGAAAGATACAAATTTAAATGCGTTTAAACATATACTATTATTCTTTAATTACGAGTCAAGTAAAATCTGAGTAATTTAGATTGAGTTTCAAGCATTAGTTGTTAGTCCACTATTAAGTTTAATATTTTAATACTAAATATTGTGTAGTTGTAATTTTTATTTAAAGACTTAAATGAAAATTTGTTTTTTTACTTTTAATCTCTAAACTATTTTTTTTATCAAAATAATTATTTAAAGGTATAAAATTAAAAAATATCCCCAATATTTGACTAAATAGTCACTTTGGCGCTTATTTTTTTTTTGGAGCAGTACGACCCTTGACGTTTCACTTTGGATCAAAATGACCCCTCTACGGATGAAATTGTTAGAAAACTGACGGTAAACAGTTTAAAATGACTTAACAAAATGATAAGCCAGCAAAAAAAATATTTTATATAATTTTATAAAATTATTTTTTGACATGTAACATTTTTCAAGTCAACATATTTGTCTATATGATATTGTCATGTCAGTGTGCATTGCCATATAGGTTTGTCACGCCATTTTAAGCAATTTACCTTCAGTTGATTGTCAGTTTTCGTCCGCATGAGGGTTCTTTTGATCCAAAATAAAACGTTGAAGGTTGAATTGCTCTAGAAAAATAAGGGTCAAAGTGACTATTCAGTCAAACGTTTGGGGCAATTTTTAGTTTTATGCCTTACCTAAATTATTTTTTGTACTTTTTAGTCCTTAAATTAACTTTTGCTTTTATTCCCTAACTTAACAGTTAGCCGTGAAAAGAGACAAAGGCATCGTTTAGAATTGTTTATGGGAAATAAAGCAAAATAGATACTTTTTAGAGAGAAAATTAAGTCTAAAAATTACTTTTTAACCCAAACGAATAAGTTGGATTTTCTAACTTTTATAGTTAAAAATTACTTTTGAGAGCAAATTATAATTTTAACCTTCATTTGCCTTTTTGTTTATTTATAATTTTTATGAAAACATAATTATATAATTAATAAATTAATTTTTAATTTAAAAATTATAAATATTTTCATGTCAATTTTTAAATAAAACATTTTAAATATTTTATGTTTTCATAAAAACATACAATTGTAAAAAAATATTTTTTTATTAATAAAAATATTTTTTATATTTATATGCTAATTTAAGTTGATATATTTTATATATTATAATATTAAAGAATTTGGATATCATTTGAATATATATATATATATATATATTAATTTACAATATCATATCTAAAGTGATCATTTATCTTCTTAAAATTATTTTTTTAACAACAATATTAAACACTTAAATCTCAAATTCAAAAATATAAGGACACCATTTTAAATCACTTTTCTGTTATATTTTTTTAAAAAAAACTTTAAACTAGTCAAAAAGTCACTTTCAACTTTTCAAAAAAAAAAAAACTAGCCAAAAAGTCTTAGCTTTAATGACAAGTCAGACGGCATTAACAGTGACAACGTTAAATTTATGACTCTTAGACTTAGTTTGTCAATGTTTTTGAAAATTAATTTTGAAAAGATAGAAAAGTGATTTTAAAAAATTCAGTTTAAGATTTAATTGTTTGATATTACTATCAAAAAGTGCTTTTGAAAAGATAAAATGTCTGTTTTAGACATTGTATTGGAAATTAAAAATATTGTTTATCAACAACATGAATAAACAAGTAAAGTGCATATTAATGCCATATATGAAGAAATTTAGCAATTTTTCATTCATTAAATCAACTTATTTTATAGATATATTCATGAAATAATCGTTGACTATAATTAAGGAGACAAAACAAATGAGATTTATCTTAAGGTTAATACCTTCTAATTTTTCAAGCTTTATTTTGATTCCTTGTGAATTTAACTTGCTATCAAATAAAAAATCCAAAGAAATGATAACCAGAAAATGGAGCTTCAACATCACTAGAAATATGTTTATATTTTTTATTTTCTTGCATATAACTTTTCAATTTACAATATAGGCAACCGGACAAATGTATGTCTCTAAAATATCTTTCCTAAAAACATTAAATAAAAGCAAAACAATATTCATTTATTGTTATGAATATCTTTATTTATGATGAATATTCATATATTAAATGAAACTTTAATATACTTTATTAGTAGGGTTTAATACCCATTGGAATTAGGGTTTCTATCTTATGCCCATAAATATAAAGTTTGGAGAAAGCACTTTACACAACCATACACTGAGAATATAATACAAATCTCCCTCTTTCTCTCATCTCTTTGTTCTTTTATTCTTGTTCTTTGTTTTTCTTTATTTTATTCACAACACGTTATCAACACGATCTCGCTCAATAATCGTGGTTCTTGTCGACAATTTCTGAAAAAAAAGATTTCAACAAGATATCAGTGACTACATCTACCGTATATTCAACTTAACTTAGAAAGTTTGGTATGTTTTCTTATTTATATATCGATATAGTGATTGTTTAATCACTTTTATATTAAGGTCAGTATATTTTGATATATTATTCAATTATTATTTCGTTCTAATATTCAATGATGTTTTGTTGCACTGAATTTATATATATAACTCTAGGAATAAATATCGAGCCTTCAACGAAACCTTCGGGATCAACTTAGTTTGAATATTATAGTGATAGAATGACCAACCACTACTTCAAGGAATGTGAAGAAAGCGGTGGATTAGATATGCCACTTGATAATGATGTTTTCGAGTTCCCCAGGTTATATGCACCTCAACAAAATTTTCCCATTTATTTTTGCTTTATATATATATATATATATATGATTTTAGTTTTTATTATTATTTGTTTGAATTTAGCATTTTAATTTTTAAGGTTCATATAACATCATGATGAAAAGGTATGATTGCTTCATGGTTCCTCGATGATGAACCAGGTTCCAGTGCAGTTCTTTATTGGATTGAAAATCTTAATCAAAAGAAAAAGATTGAAGGCAAATTTAACACATATAAGTTCTTTACTTGACTCCTTGATTTTTAAGTATGGTAAGTATTATATAAATTGCTTGATCAATTATTCTTTGATAGTATGACTGTTATAAAGTTTATATTTGCTTGAAAGCAATACTTCTTCTGCTTCGAAAAACTCGAGTATAGACTTCTCCCAAGTTCAAATTACAAAAATTTGTCTTGATCCAAGAATTTTTATGGGAGGCATTCCCTGAAGTGAATGCAAGCATGATGTTTATTCCATGCAATTATTGGATTTGTTTCATTCCCTGATGCGAATGCAAACATGATAATTCACTATATGGATAAAACTCAATTATGTGAATGTTTCAAATTAAAATGAAATTTTGTGTTCAGAGTATAATTGATGAGGATATGTTAAAAAAACATACTCCACTTTTCACGCAATTAATGTTGTCCTGCAGTCACAATATCGTGAAAAAGGTTTTAAAGACCTATTGTGTAATCACTAATTTTGTCCGGCTTTTTTTTAACTTGGGCTTAGTTACTATTATTACTATTTTTTTATTGTATAATATTATTAAGATAGTATTATATGTTACAGTTAATTATTATCTTTAAGTATTATTACGTTTTTTGTTCTAATAGTTTGGATATTAGTTATATTATTACTCATTGCTATTATTACTATTATTATTATCCCATATATTATGTATATTATTATACTATTATTATTATTAAGAAATATTATTATATTATTAAACAAAAATGAATGAAAATTAAATATCAGAATTAAAATATAATAAAAGCCAAATTTTTAAATAAACAACAAAGCCCAAATGTTTTTATTTACAGTCCATTATACACACAAAAACCCAAAACACTCTTATTACATGGTGGCCCGGTTCGACCCAAATATCAAAACCCTAATGCCCTTCTGTTTTGTTTGCGGTAGCCCACTGTTGACCATTGGATCAAGATTACATCCAATGGTCCAGATCGATCCTCGGATGGAAACACTAGCAGCCCCAATCTTTTGCCTTGCGCAGCACACCTCTCAGCCGTCAGATTAGGATATGCATGGGCGGCCATGATACGAAGATGGGAGATTCCAGAGATTGGCACGCGTCCACGCGCGGTTTTTCCCATTCTCCTATGCGCGCGTGCGTTGCACGCATAACTTTTCAGATCTTCACGCGCGACTTTTCAAGCCATTGACGTTTCATCTGCCACGGCCGCAGCTCTCACAGTGGTCCCTTCCTTCTCTCACGAAGCTACATCAATCATGCAACAAAAAACACAAGACATTAGCAAGGGAACCAAAAAAGCAGATTAAGCAAAAATGGATAACAATCACAAGGGTTTTCGGCAGAGTTTAGAGCATGCAACAACACATTTTTCATTTTTCTTTTCATGTAACAATACTTCGAATCTATAAAACCGAAGAGCAAGAACCATGTAATCTCAGTTAACAAGGAATACAAAAGGCATAAAAAACAAGAACCTTTGAGGTAATTTTTCTCTCGTTTCACTATGCATGCATACAAAGTAAAATATAAAAGCCTTAGATCTAGATTTTTTACCTTCGTGTTGTGGTCGTAAGGTCCTCTTTGGTTTGCATGTTACTGTTGCCCGTAATAAGTGTTCCGTAATTGTGCAAGTGTACACGTCGCAAGTTATAGTATAAAAGATATCGTCTCCACGGGGATTGGTGCCACTTCAAGAATTCAATCTCTTGCACTGTAAAAAGTAAAAACACAAGTAGGTGATTGTAGGAGTTTTAACTAACAACTAAACTAGAAAGCAATAAAGTAAAAGAAGATGTAATCAAAAGAGAGGGAATAAGCCAGGTTATCGTGAGTTGAGGTGTGATAGCCAATTGGATCGTCTTGGTAAAAGAGTGCAAGGGCAACTCAGTTGCCGTGGCAACTTGCGCAACTGGGTTGCCTTGGCAACTAGCTGGGTAACTGTTTGGGTGGCTGGGCAGCAACTTTAAGGTTCGGCAAAGCGTTCTTCAATGGTTTCTTCTTATTCCTAAGTCGAAGCTCTAGCTAATTGTGTATGCCTGACAATACATCCCTACGTGAATCAAGGGTGAACAACAACCAATCTTGCGCTCCTCTTAGCCGTTGAAATCCTTAACTTATTCCTAAGTCTGATTAATCTTCACCATCAATAGATTAAATAAAGACCATACTCATTCGTTTCTTGAATCTAACGCTCCCGATATTAGATAATTAGATAGAATCACGAGATCCTCTCCCAATTCACTCGCAAACAAGAATAAAACCAAGAATGAGTAAACCTTGAATTGAAAGTGCAAACTCTTATTACCTAAACCTTGAATTGAAAGTGCAAACTCTTATTACCTAAACAAAACCCAATTATTTCTCACAACCACAAAACACAATAACCTTAGCCAAATAGATTTAGTTCATGGCTAGGTTCAAAAGAAACACAAAACAAAGAGTCCATAACATAAACCTAATCGAACAAGAAAGAAAAAGATGAAGAATGGTTGAAAGCTTCTCACCGATTTCTCTCCCCTCTTTGCACCTCCTTGAGGTGACGACTTGGTCCTCAATTTATAGGGCTAGGTCAAGGTCTTTCTTGAAGAGGAAGTTAAGTTGGAATTAAATACTTTTATAGAATATTATTCTTTATTATATTTAAATTCCTTCTAGATCTTCTCCTATCTTCTTGGGATTTAATTTCTCTTTGACCTCTTCATGAAAATCAAACTCCTTTAGGATTTAACTTTACTCCACGTCATCTTGGGTTTATCTAGTCATCAATTTTGGCTGCCATATCATCTTATCCCTTATCTACAATTGCCCTGGCAACTAGCTCGACATCTCCTTCATGCACTGCCCTGGCAACTGCGTCAGCATCTCCTTCTTGTATTGCCCTGGCAACTGGTTCCAGCCTTGCTTTGACAAATGATTCTACACACACAAAAATAACTATCGGCAGCACCATTTTTCCATAAAATTAAGCAAAATATGATATCAAGCTTAACCACCAAGGAAACAATGCAAACATGCATGAATGACTAATAATGCAAATAATATGAGCCTAAGTCTAGCAATAATATGAATAAAAAGGGTGAATAAAATAGTACTTTTAGACACTTAACGTACCCCCAAACTCGAACTATTGCTTGTCCTCAAGCAATGCAAACTAAAAATTACCCGCCAAGACTTCAATTTTCACAAACTTAGCTTTGAACTTGATTTCAATCCTCAGAACTGTGGCACAGAGTATGATTGGCTTTTCATTTTTCGGACAACTTAGGAATTACTCGGAATCAAACTATAATGCTTGTGAGTGTGTGCAGAGTTGTGTGCAAGTTGATTTTTCAGATTCTATGCAAACAAGAGGTTTTCAAATTACTTCCTTAGGTTCTTTTAACATGTTTTAACTAGAGCCGGTTTCGGGCTCCTCTAGTGTTTTGTTTTTAGTTTTCTTAAGTTAATTAATTTATTCGACTAGAGCTGGTTTGGGGCACCTCTAGCATTCATCCAATTTTTATTCTAATCCCCAAATTTTTAACTATCAACCTAAGTTCGCTAGAATTCCTTAAATCAATCAAGCCACAGCAATGTTTCATCAAGTTTAGCATCATAGTAAGATTCTAAGTGTTTCCACATTTATCCTAGAATAAAAAGTTCTATTAATTAAGTACATTGGCAATGTCATCATCGGATATTCATCAAATCTAGGCAATTTTTGCTCCAACCAAAGGCATGGCAAGCAATTTATGTATCCTATATGCAATACTTAAGATGAATGCAACTAAACATGACAACTAACTAGTAACAATCCCCCCAAACTCGAGTGAAGCATTATCCTCAATGCATGTAACAAAGAAAAATAAAATAAAAATAAAGAAAAGTAAAATGCAAATGATGACTTACTCCGAGAGTTCGTCGTCGTTGATGATTAGTTTCTTTTTAGCCGGTGTCTTGATTCTTTTGCTTGAACGTGGTGGTTGTTTTCTTTTTGCCGATGGTGGAATCGATCCTCGTACGGGGGTGTCCTCATCGTCCTTATCATCATCTTCCTCAATCTCATTGGATTTTCGCTTTGGCTTGGAGGAGTCGACTGGTGTGTTCTTCGTTGGTGCAATGGAGGACTCGTCCAAATCTGAAAAATCAGACAATGATTCAGCACGAGTTGATTCGGGCATAGGTGCTTTACCTTTGGCTTTTGTAGTGGTTGTCGGGGCGTCTTTAGCTTTGGTTGTCGCAACATCTTCAGTTTTGGTTACTGTGGCAACTGCTTGGCCAGGCGCAATGTAGGTTGTCGTGGCATCATCTGTTGCGGTTGCCGTGGCAACTGCTTTATTGGTTGTCGTGGCAAGGATTTTGGCAGAAAAGATGGGGAACGACACGCGGTTGTTCAGGTACTTTTCCAGGATGACTTGGGTGATGGCATTGTTGTGATCCTTCATGTACCGCATGAACATTAGCTTGCGGCCTTCAATTTGTCTAAGGTGGTTCTCCAACAGTTGTAAGAGTGCTTCAAGTTGTCCTAAGGTTGCTGGCCGAGTTTCCCGGGCATCAGTTGCTTGGGCAGTAGGAATTTTCGAGGCGGCAAGAGTTACCGCGGCAAATCAAGGAGTTGGAGATTTTACCGTGCCTCTCCCATTAGCTTTGAATTTATGCTCGATTCCAACCGGACTTTGGTAGGGCATTTTCATCGGTTGACTCACTTGGGACATGCATCTCCTTACAAAGATTGGAAATTAAACAAGGGAAGAAAAGAGAACCCTTGTCTTTAGTGCTACATACAAAAATCTCATCACAAATAATTTTTCCAATGTTAATGATGTGATTATGCAAAATAGAATGTATGAGCAAAAGACGAGGTGTATCAACAGTAGTATTGTGTGTGGTGGGCATTAAAGAAGTTTTAACAAACTTATTCCATAATTTTACCTCAGGTTTAAGCTGAAGGTGAATTACCGTGCCCTTATATTTACCGCCATTCCAATGAGTCCCCGGTAGAGTGAGTTCTTGAATCACATTGTCGAGTTGCTTTGGCGTGAGTTGATCAACAAAGGCTTGATGCTCGTCCTTCTCAACATAGAGGCCGTAAAAGGCGTTGATACTTTTAGGGCTTATGAAGATAACCTTGTCGCGAACAAAAACATAAGGATTGTCTGGGTTAGGTGAGTGAGCATAGAATTCTCTTACCCATTAGATGTTACCCTGTTCCGATTGATGGCAAAAGATTTGCCACTTTTGATGTGCAATCCTTTGGAAGATGAATAGTTCAAGGCCGAAATCTTGATGAGAGTTGGAGTATTCGAAGCCTTGTTCTTCGCAAATCTTCCAGCTTTCAAACTTGGAGTGAAATCTTTCTTGAACTGCCGGTGTAGCAAACTTCTTGTAGCTTGGTTCTTTGGAAGAGCTTGGGTGCGCCAAAAACTTGATTTTGGATGCCATGGATGATCTTGGTTGTGAGTTGGGTAGAAATAAAGAAAAGAAAGCAAAAGAAACTAAAGAGTTCAAGGTTAAAAGTAGGAATAGGTTTCTTGGAAGTTAAGGGTGACAGGTTAAATAGAAAAGATAGGTAGTAAATATAGTGGGTGAGATTGATTGGAAAGAAAGAAAACAAGGGTGTTAATTGGGGGAAGGGGGCGACAAAGGGATTTGGGGAAGGGGAAGGGTTTGGCCGTCTATGTAGGAGAATTAGGGTAAATTGGAGGCTTAATATAAGCCTTAGATTTAGCCCATTAGTTTCCTTGTTGAAGAAACTTCCTTCTTGAATCAAATTCCTCTTCATCTTGAACTATTTTCCTACAATTCAAAAATAAATAAAATAAGGATTAAAATTAAAGATAAACTAGTAAGTAAAATAAAAGGAAATAAATAAAGATGTTTAAAGAAATTCTTAAACCTAAAATTCAAAAATAATTAAATAAATATGAAAGAAATATGTAGTCTTAACCTAAAGAAAATAAATAAATCTATCCTAAAAATAAGTAAATAACCGAAATTAATAAAAATATAAATATAATAAGTTTGAATAAAAGAAAACTAAAAATAAAAGGAAAATATCTAAAGGAGAGCATGCTCATGCATCTCCTAAGGTGGCCACTCCTTTGTTACGTTCCATATGGGCACCGTTAGAGTGCTTCAATCTTTGTCCATTAACTTTGAATTCATGTTCGTTAGTGGTGTACTTGATTATCACGGCACCATGAGAGAATGGTTTGACAACTTCGAATGGTCCCGCCATATTGATTTCATTTTCCGGAAAAGTTTCAGCCGAGAATTGAATAGGAGAACTAGTTGCCCCGGCATGAATTACCGCGACAATAGTTTCTTATCATGCCATTGCTTTGTTTTCTCCTTGTAGATTCGTGCATTATCAAAGGTGAGTGCACAGAATTCTTCTATCTCGTTGATATCTAGTAAACGCTTTTGCCCGGCACTCTCCCAATCCACATTCACGGTCTTGATTGCCCAATATGCTTTGTGTTCGATTTCCACCGGTAAGTGACAAGTCTTTCCATAGACAAGGCGAAACGGGGACATTCCCAGGGGTGTTTTGAATGCGATTCGGTAAGCCCAAAGTGCTTCTTCTAGTCTTGTAGACCAATATTTTCGAGAAGGATTTACAACATCTCGAGGATATTCTTCAATTCCCGGTTAGAAATTTTTTCTTGCCCATTAGTTTGTGGATGATATGCTGTGGCAATTTGTGTGACACACCGAAGCGTTGCAACATCTTGGCAATAAGTCTATTGTTAAAGTGCTTGCCTTCATCACTGATAATTGTTCTTGGCATCCCAAACCGTGTAAATATATTTTTCTGCAAGAATCGCTACACGGACTTGGAATCGTTAGCGTGAACTGCAGCTGCCTCAACCCATTTAGACACGTAGTCGACGGCAAGTAGAATGTAGAGGTTGCCGAATGAAGATGGGAAAGGTCCTATAAAATTAATCCCCCATATATCGAACAATTCCACCTCAATGATGTTTTGGAGCGGCATCTCATGTCGTCTAGAGATATTGCCCGTTCTCTAGCAACGATCACATTGCTTGTAAAACTCTTGGGCATCTTTGTACAATGTTGGCCAATACAAACTAGATTGCAAAACTTTGGCCGCGGTACGTGTTCCTCCAAAATGTCCTCCATAGGGTGAAGAATGGCATAGCCGGAGTACATTCTGCTGTTCCTCTTCAGGGACACATCGGCGTATAATCTGATCTGCATATTGTTTAAACAAAAGAGGCTCGTCCCAAAAATAATGCTTAGCATCATGACGGAACCGCTTCTTTCCTTGGTGAGTAAGGCCATAAGGTAAAATAACACAAACAAGGAAATTAACTAAATCAGCGTACTAGGGTATTGCCGAGGCATCAGTGGTTGCCGAGGCGACTGCTTCCGTGGTTGCCGAGGCGTGCGCAACTGTGGTTGCCGAGGCATAAGGGGTTGTCGAGGCAACTAACAATTGCTCATCTGGGAATGCATCGTATATCTCTAAATCCGTGTCTCTACCCTATTGCGTTCTAAGCGTGATAAGTGATCAGCAACTTGATTCTCTATTCCTTTCCTGTCCTTAATTTCAATGTCAAACTCTTGTAAAAGTAATATCCAACGAATCAAATGAGGTTTGGCATCCTTTTTAGCAAACAGATACTTAATTGTCGAATGGTCTGTGTGGACAATTACCTTTGTACCAATCAAATAGG
Organism: Hibiscus mutabilis; assembly: GCA_019671005.1. Taxonomy (NCBI): domain Eukaryota; kingdom Viridiplantae; phylum Streptophyta; class Magnoliopsida; order Malvales; family Malvaceae; genus Hibiscus; species Hibiscus mutabilis. The sequence continues at coordinate 42,703,801 of CM033724.1, read as the reverse complement.
ATCGAAACTTGTCAAATGCAAAAACTTCGGCTAGTAAATCTTTCTCCGTTGTTTTGTAATTTACTTGAACGCTATTAAGAGTTTTACTAGCGTAGTATATCACATAAAAGATCTTACCTGTGTGTTGGCCTAGGACTGCTCCTACCGTAAAAACACTCGCATTATACATGAGCTCAAAAGGTAATGTCCAATCGGGTGGAAGGACAATGGGTGCCGATGTAAGCTTTTCCTTTAGGGTTTTGAATGCTTGAGTGCAAGAATCATCAAAGTTGAAGGTTTTATCCTGTTCAAGCAAATTACACAAGGGTTTAGTAATCTTAGAAAAATTATGAATGAACCTCTTGTAAAAACCTGCATGTCCAAGAAAGCTTCGGATTCCTTTAACCGAACTTGGTGAGTGTAATCTATCGATCACGTCCACCTTGGATTTGTCTACTTCAATTCCCTTGGATGAAATCTTGTGGCCGAGCACAATTCCTTCATCTACCATAAATGGTACTTTTCCCAATTAAGGACTAAATCAGATTCTTCACATCTTGCCAACATCTTCTCTAAATTGTCGAGGCAACTGTCGAAGTCATTACCAAATATCAAAAATCATCCTTGAAGATTTCAAGGAAGTCTTTTACCATGTCCAAAAGAGTGCCATCATGCATCTTTGGAAGGTTGTTGGGGCATTACACAATCCGAACGGTATTCTTCATAAAGTATAAGTATCGTATGGGCATGTAAAGGTTGTCTGCTATGACAATTTGATAGTAACCTGAATAACCATCAAGAAAACAATAAAAGGGTTTACCTGCAAGACGGTCAAGCATTTGATCAAGAAAGGGTAATGGGAAGTGATCTCCCGGTGGCTTTGTTTAGCTTTCGATAATCCATACAAACCCTACAACCGGTCACAGTCTTGGTTGGAATGAGTTTATTGTTTTCATTACTTACCACCGTTATACCTCCATTTTTCGGTACACATTGTATCAGACTTACCCATGTACTATCGTAGATAGGGTATATGATGCCACGCGTCAAGCCACTTGATGATTTCTTTCATTACAACCTCTTTTATGGCATGATTCAGTCTCCTCTCGGGCTCAATCGAAGGTTTGTGATCATCTTCCAACAAAATCTTATGCATGCACACTGCCGGGCTAATTCCCTTCAAGTCGGCAATTGTCTACCCTATTGCCTTCTTGTGTAGCATCAACATGTTTATCAGCTTCTTTTTCTGCTCAGACTGTAACTTAGAGGAATTACAGGCAATGTATTATTGGTTCCCATGTAAGCATATTTTAGTTACCCTGGCAACTGTTTCAACTCAAGAATCGGTGGTTGTTCAATGAAGGGCTTTTCGAGTTTACCTTCCTTACCCGAGTAATCCAAAGGTTCAAAGTATGTACCGGGTCGATTGACTAACCAATTTGCCTCTTCTTGTTGTTCCTCATCGATCGGTTCTTCATACTGCTCAGGTTCCCCTTGATCGACAATGTAGTTGCCGAGGCAACTAAATTCCTCATCAAAGTCAAACTCTGTCGTGGCATGAAGAAGTTGGCATTCTTCCGGTTGCTGGTCATTCACCCTCATTGTGAGTTCTCCCTTTTCAACATCGATCAAGGTTCTCCTTGTTGCTAGGAAGGGTCTCCCGAGAATGATAGGTGCATGCTCATCCGCTTCACAATCCAAAACAATAAAGTCACGGAAAAATAAATTTATCAACTTTACCAATATTTCTTCGATTTTTCCTCCGATGCACATAGGATATTTCAGCTAGCTGTAGCATAACTGTTGTAGGTCTTGCCTTCCCGATTCCTAGTTTCTAGAAAATCGATTTAGGCATCAAGTTTATGCTTGCTCCAAGGTCACATAATGTTTTCCCGACATAGTGGTTTCCGATAGAACATGGTATTGTGAAACTTCAGGATCTTTCAACTTGGATGGCATACGGTTGTGCAACATGGCCATGCATCCCTCTGTTAAGGCGCAATCTGTTTCAAACTCTCATAACCTTGTTCTCTTGGACACAATGTCTTTTAGAAACTTGGCATAGTTCAACATTTGTTCAATTGCCTCAACCAACGACAAGTTGATATGGACTTGCTTTAGGATATCAAGAAACTTCTTGAATTGATATTCTTGCTTTTGCCGCTTCAACCTTTGTGGGAATGGTGGTGGAAGTCGATATCTTCAATCCTTTCATTGGTCCGAACCCGATTGACGGCATTGTCGGGGTAATTGAGTTGCGGAGGCATCATCAACTGGGGTTGCCGTGGCATCCTTATCGCTGGTTGTCACGGCATCGCCAACCGAGGTTGCCGTGGCATTTCCTGGTTCAGCATCTGAGGCTTTAATGCTGAGTTCATCTTGTTTTTTTTGTGGAGTTTTGTTTGATGAGCGAGCTTGAGCCTCCTTAAGTTTTCGGCCACTTCTAGTGGTGATTGCCTTACATTGCTCGTGGCCAGTTCCTCTTGCGACTTCTGTATTGCTGGGTAAACCTCCTTGCGGTCTAGTATTCAGGTTTTGAGCAAATAGTCCAACTTGAGTTTCCAATGATTTGATTATCGTCTCCTGGTTTTGCAATCTCATCTCGATCCTGTTAATAAAAGCATTAGTTCTTTTTTATGAAGTTTCTATTTTCAACCATATAAGATTCAGTTTTCAACATAAAAGCATTGAGAGAATTTTCCAAAGAACTAGATGTTGTCGGTTGTTAATGCGGCAGCTGTTGCCGTGGCATATTCTGCGGGAATCTCAATGCTTGTGCATTCTGATTGTTCTGGTTTAGAGCATTGTTGGAATTACTCCATGAAAAATTTGGGTGCTTCTTCCAAGTTGGATTATATGTGTTGGACATCACATTGTCGTTCAGATTGTAATTCCCCACATAAAAGCTGGATTCTGGATTCTGCATACATTCAGAAGAATTATGGTTACCACCACATAACTCACAAAAAGAATATACTACCTTGACCTCATATGTGTTGTTTTGTTTCTGCATGTTCTGGACCATCTTGGTTAGAGTGGCCAATTGTGCCGAAATTGAATCTGATGATCTCAGTTTATGTATTGTGGCTTGGCGTCTAACTCCTCATCTTCTAGCATATGGGAATTGATAATCATTCTTGGCGAGCCTGTTTAGAATTTACATTGCTTTCTCTGGCGATTTATCTAGGAGTATGCCATTTGTCGAGACATCTAGCATCATCCTTGTTGGTGTATTCACAGCGTTGTAAAACATTGTTACTTGTGTCCATACTGGGAATCGTTGTATAGGGCATTTGTGTAGAAGTTCTCTATATCGCTCTCTCAAGCCTCGTACATGGATCCATCATCCGCCTCCAAAAAAAGAAGAAATTTCATTACGAAGCTTATCACTCAAATTTGTAGGATTAAATCGAGCACGGAAATCACGACAAAGATTGATCCAAGATCCTATTGATCCGGCAGGAATACTATTCAACCATGCTTTCGCCCTATCCCTCAGAGAATAGGGGAATAATCTTAGTCAGAAACATCCGGGTAACTCCTTGTATTTTGAATGAGTTGCAAATCTCGAGGAAAAATTTAAGATATTTTAGTGCATCTTCAGTTGCTGAGCCGCCAAATTGACCAATTGTGTTGATCATATTGAACATCATTGGTTTCAACTCAAAGTGGTCAGCGTCAATTTCAGGTGTGACAACTCTTGGATTAAGTCCTTCAAGATCTTCTTCCATATAGTCTCAAATAGTTCTGTTTCGTGCAAAAATCACTCATCCTCCTGCTGGAATATCCTGATTCATATTGTCATCTTGATTAGCCATTGCTAGTATTAACCTTTGTCTGAGTCTTTGCAAGGTTCGTTCGATTTACGGATCAAAGGGTATTATGGTGTAATTGGTCTCGCCCTGGTCATATACCAATGCAAAACCAAAGTTTGTTAACCCTTCGAATCTTAAACAATAAAAATAAAAAGTGCAAGAAAATAAAAACAAAGTCGCTATTGCTAATCCCCGGCAACGGTGCCAAAAACTTGTTGCACGTAATAAGTGCTAAGCAATTGTGAAAGTGTACACGTCGCAAGTTATAGTATAAAAGATATCGTCTCCACAGGGATTGGTGCCACTTCAAGAATTCAATCTCTTACACTGTAAAAAGTAAAAACACAAGTAGGTGATTGTAGGAGTTTTAACTAACAACTAAACTAGAAAGCAATAAAGTAAAAGAAGATGTAATCAAAAGAGAGGGAATAGGCCAGGTTATCGTGAGTTGAGGTGTGATAGCCAATTGGATCGTCTTGGTAAAAGAGTGCAAGGGAAACTCAGTTGCCGTGGCAACTTGCGCAGCTGGGTTACCTTGGCAACTAATCGAACGGTTGCCTAGGCAACTAGCTGGGTAACTGTTTGGGCGGCTGGGCAGCAACTTCAAGGTTCGGCAGAGCGTTCTTCAATGGTTTCTTCTTATCCCTAAGTCGAAACTCTAGCTAATTGTGCATGCCTTGACAATACATCCCTGCGTGAATCAAGGGTGAACAACAACCAATCTTGCGCTCCTCTTAGCCGTTGAAATCCTTAACTTATTCCTAAGCCGGATTAATCTTCACCATCAATAGATTAAATAAAAACCATACTCATTCGTTTCTTGAATCTAACTCCCCCGATATTAGATAAATAGATAGAATCACGAGATCCTCTCCCAATTCACTGCAAAGAAAAAATAAAAACCATGAATGAGTAAACCTTGAATTGAAAGTGCAAACTCTTATTACCTAAATAAAATCCAATTGTTTCTCACAACCACAAAACACAATAACCTTAGCCAAATAGATTTAGTTCATGGCTAAGTTCAAAAGAAACACAAAACAAAGAGTCACTAACATAAACTAATCGAACAAGAAATAAAAAGATGAAGAATGGTTGAAAGCTTCTCACCAATTTCTCTCCCTCTTTGCACCTCCTTGAGGTGACGGCTTGGTCCTCAATTTATAGGGCTAGGTCAAGGTCTTTCTTGAGGAGGAAGTTAAGTTGGAATTAAATACTTTTAAAGAATATAATTCTTTATTATATTTAAATTCCTTCTAGATCTTCTCTTATCTTCTTGAGATTTAATTTTTCTTTGACCTCTTCATGGAAATCAAACTCCTTTGGGATTTAACTTTGCTCCACGTCATCTTGGGTTTATTTAGTCATCAATTTTGGCTACCATATCATCTTATCCCTTATCTACAATTGCCATGGAAACTAGCTCAAGATCTCCTTCATGCACGCCTCGCAATTGCGTCGACATCTCCTTCTTGTATTGCCCTCGCGCAATCGGTTCTAGCCTTGCTTTGGCAATTTATTCTACACACACAAAAATAACTATCGGCAGCACCATTTTTCCACAAATTAAGCAAAATATGATATCAAGCTTAACCACCAGGAAACAATGCAAACATGCATGAATGACTAATAATGCAAATAATATGAGCCTAAGTCTAGCAATAATATGAATAAAAGGGTGAATAAAATAGTACTTTTAGACACTTAACGTACCCCAAACTCGAACTATTGCTTGTCCTCAAGCAATGCAAACTAAAAATTACCCGCCAAGACTTCAATTTTCACAAACTTAGCTTTGAACTTGATTTCAATCCTCAAAATCGTAGGCACAAAGTATGATTGGCTTTTCATTTTTCGGACAACTTAGGAATTACTTAATCAAACTATAATGCTTGTGAGTGTGTGCGAGTTGTGTGCAAGTTGATTTTTTTGATTCTATGCAAACAAGAGGTTTTCAAATTACTTCCTTAGGTTCTTTTAACATGTTTTAACTAGAGCGGTTTGGGCTCCTCTAGTGTTTTGTTTTTAGTTTTCTTAAGTTAATTAATTTATTGTTAGGGCACCTCAATTTTACATTGGGGCACCTCTAGCATTCATCCAATTTTATTCTAATCCCCAAATTTTTAACTATCAACCTAAGTTCGCTAGAATTCCTTAAATCAATCAAGCCACAGCAATGTTTCATCAAGTTTAGCATCATAGTAAGATTCTAAGTGTTTCCACATTTATCCTAGAATAAAAAGTTCTATTAATTAAGTACATTGGCAATGTCATCATCGGATATTCATCAAATCTAGGCAATTTTTGCTCCAACCAAAGGCATGGCAAGCAATTTATGTATCCTATATGCAATACTTAAGATGAATGCAACTAAACATGACAACTAACTAGTAACAATCCCCCCAAACTCGAGTGAAGCATTATCCTCAATGCATGTAACAAAGAAAAATAAAATAAAAATAAAGAAAAGTAAAATGCAAATGATGACTTACTCCGAGAGTTCGTCGTCGTTGATGATTAGTTTCTTTTTAGCCGGTGTCTTGATTCTTTTGCTTGAACGTGGTGGTTGTTTTCTTTTTGCCGATGGTGGAATCGATCCTCGTACGGGGGTGTCCTCATCGTCCTTATCATCATCTTCCTCAATCTCATTGGATTTTCGCTTTGGCTTGGAGGAGTCGACTGGTGTGTTCTTCGTTGGTGCAATGGAGGACTCGTCCAAATCTGAAAAATCAGACAATGATTCAGCACGAGTTGATTCGGGCATAGGTGCTTTACCTTTGGCTTTTGTAGTGGTTGTCGGGGCGTCTTTAGCTTTGGTTGTCGCAACATCTTCAGTTTTGGTTACTGTGGCAACTGCTTGGGCAGGCGCAATGTAGGTTGTCGTGGCATCATCTGTTGCGGTTGCCGTGGCAACTGCTTTATTGGTTGTCGTGGCAAGGATTTTGGCAGAAAAGATGGGGAACGACACGCGGTTGTTCAGGTACTTTTCCAGGATGACTTGGGTGATGGCATTGTTGTGATCCTTCATGTACCGCATGAACATTAGCTTGCGGCCTTCAATTTGTCTAAGGTGGTTCTCCAACAGTTGTAAGAGTGCTTCAAGTTGTCCTAAGGTTGCTGGCCGAGTTTCCCGGGCATCAGTTGCTTGGGCAGTAGGAATTTTCGAGGCGGCAAGAGTTACCGCGGCAACTGAAGGAGTTGGAGATTTTACCGGTGCCTCTCCCATTAGCTTTCGAATTTATGCTCGATTCCAACCGGACTTTGGTAGGGCATTTTCATCGGTTGACTCACTTGGGACATGCATCTCCTTACAAAGATTGGAAATTAAACAAGGGAAGAAAAGAGAACCCTTGTCTTTAGTGCTACATACAAAAATCTCATCACAAATAATTTTTCCAATGTTAATGATGTGATTATGCAAAATAGAATGTATGAGCAAAAGACGAGGTGTATCAACAGTAGTATTGTGTGTGGTGGGCATTAAAGAAGTTTTAACAAACTTATTCCATAATTTTACCTCAGGTTTAAGCTGAAGGTGAATTACCGTGCCCTTATATTTACCGCCATTCAATGAGTCCCGGTAGAGTGAGTTCTTGAATCACATTGTCGAGTTGCTTTGGCGTGAGTTGATCAACAAAGGCTTGATGCTCGTCCTTCTCAACATAGAGGCCGTAAAAGGCGTTGATACTTTTAGGGCTTATGAAGATAACCTTGTCGCGAACAAAAACATAAGGATTGTCTGGGTTAGGTGAGTGAGCATAGAATTCTCTTACCCATTAGATGTTACCTGTTCCGATTGATGGCAAAAGATTTGCCACTTTTGATGTGCAATCCTTTGGAAGATGAATAGTTCAAGGCGAAATCTTGATGAGAGTTGGAGTATTCAAGCCTTGTTCTTCATAAATCTTCCACTTTCAAACTTGGGTGAAATCTTTCTTGAACTGCGGTGTAAAACTTCTTGTAGCTTGGTTCTTTGGAAGAGCTTGGGTGCGCCAAAAACTTGATTTTGGATGCCATGGATGATCTTGGTTGTGAGTTGGGTAGAAATAAAGAAAAGAAAGCAAAAGAAACTAAAGAGTTCAAGGTTAAAAGTAGGAATAGGTTTCTTGGAAGTTAAGGGTGACAGGTTAAATAGAAAAGATAGGTAGTAAATATAGTGGGTGAGATTGATTGGAAAGAAAGAAAACAAGGGTGTTAATTGGGGGAAGGGGGCGACAAAGGGATTTGGGGAAGGGGAAGGGTTTGGCCGTCTATGTAGGAGAATTAGGGTAAATTGGAGGCTTAATATAAGCCTTAGATTTAGCCCATTAGTTTCCTTGTTGAAGAAACTTCCTTCTTGAATCAAATTCCTCTTCATCTTGAACTATTTTCCTACAATTCAAAAAATAAATAAAATAAGGATTAAAATTAAAGATAAACTAGTAAGTAAAATAAAAGGAAATAAATAAAGATGTTTAAAGAAATTCTTAAACCTAAAATTCAAAAATAATTAAATAAATATGAAAGAAATATGTAGTCTTAACCTAAAGAAAATAAATAAATCTATCCTAAAAATAAGTAAATAACCGAAATTAATAAAAATATAAATATAATAAGTTTGAATAAAAGAAAACTAAAAATAAAAGGAAAATATCTAAAGGAGAGCATGCTCATGCATCTCCTAAGGTGGCCACTCCTTTGTTACGTTCCATATGGGCACCGTTAGAGTGCTTCAATCTTTGTCCATTAACTTTGAATTCATGTTCGTTAGTGGTGTACTTGATTATCACGGCACCATGAGAGAATGGTTTGACAACTTCGAATGGTCCCGGCCATATTGATTTCAGTTTTCCCGGGAAAAGTTTCAGCCGAGAATTGAATAGGAGAACTAGTTGCCCTGGCATGAATTACCGCGACAATAGTTTCTTATCATGCCATTGCTTTGTTTTCTCCTTGTAGATTCGTGCATTATCAAAGGTGAGTGCACAGAATTCTTCTATCTCGTTGATATCTAGTAAACGCTTTTGCCCGGCACTCTCCCAATCCACATTCACGGTCTTGATTGCCCAATATGCTTTGTGTTCGATTTCCACCGGTAAGTGACAAGTCTTTCCATAGACAAGGCGAAACGGGGACATTCCCAGGGGTGTTTTGAATGCGATTCGGTAAGCCCAAAGTGCTTCTTCTAGTCTTGTAGACCAATATTTTCGAGAAGGATTTACAACATCTCGAGGATATTCTTCAATTCCCGGTTAGAAATTTTTTCTTGCCCATTAGTTTGTGGATGATATGCTGTGGCAATTTGTGTGACACACCGAAGCGTTGCAACATCTTGGCAATAAGTCTATTGTTAAAGTGCTTGCCTTCATCACTGATAATTGTTCTTGGCATCCCAAACCGTGTAAATATATTTTTCTGCAAGAATCGCTACACGGACTTGGAATCGTTAAGCGTGAACTGCAAAGCTGCCTCAACCCATTTAGACACGTAGTCGACGGCAAGTAGAATGTAGAGGTTGCCGAATGAAGATGGGAAAGGTCCTATAAAATTAATCCCCCATATATCGAACAATTCCACCTCAATGATGTTTTGGAGCGGCATCTCATGTCGTCTAGAGATATTGCCCGTTCTCTAGCAACGATCACATTGCTTGTAAAACTCTTGGGCATCTTTGTACAATGTTGGCCAATACAAACTAGATTGCAAAACTTTGGCCATGATGCGTGTTCCTCCAAAATGTCCTCCATAGGGTGAAGAATGGCATAGCCGAGTACATTCTCGCTGTTCCTCTTGAGGACACATCGGGCGTATAATCGATCTGCATATTGTTTAAACAAAAGAGGCTCGTCCCAAAAATAATGCTTAGCATCATGACGGAACCGCTTCTTTCCTTGGTGAGTAAGGCCATAAGGTAAAATAACACAAACAAGGAAATTAACTAAATCAGTACTAGGGTATTGCCGAGGCATCGGTGGTTGCCGAGGCGATCGCCTCCGTGGTTGCCGAGGCGCGCGTGCGAATCGTGGTTGCCGAGGCATAAGGGGTTGTCGAGGCAACTAACAATTGCTCATCCGGGAATGCATCGTATATCTCTAAATCCGTGTCTCTACCCTATTGCGTTCTAAAGTGATAAGTGATCAACAACTTGATTCTCTATTCCTTTCTGTCCTTAATTTCAATGTCAAACTCTTGTAAAAGTAATATCCAACGAATCAAATGAGGTTTGGCATCCTTTTAGCAAATGTGATACTTAATTGTCGATAATGGTCTGTGGACAATTACCTTTGTACCAATCAAATAGGATCGAAACTTGTCAAATGCAAAAACTTCGGCTAGTAAATCTTTCTCCGTTGTTTTGTAATTTACTTGAACGCTATTAAGAGTTTTACTAGCGTAGTATATCACATAAAAGATCTTACCTGTGTGTTGGCCTAGGACTGCTCCTACCGTAAAAACACTCGCATTATACATGAGCTCAAAAGGTAATGTCCAATCGGGTGGAAGGACAATGGGTGCCGATGTAAGCTTTTCCTTTAGGGTTTTGAATGCTTGAGTGCAAGAATCATCAAAGTTGAAGGTTTTATCCTGTTCAAGCAAATTACACAAGGGTTTAGTAATCTTAGAAAAATTATGAATGAACCTCTTGTAAAAACCTGCATGTCCAAGAAAGCTTCGGATTCCTTTAACCGAACTTGGTGAGTGTAATCTATCGATCACGTCCACCTTGGATTTGTCTACTTCAATTCCCTTGGATGAAATCTTGTGGCCGAGCACAATTCCTTCATCTACCATAAATGGTACTTTTCCCAATTAAGGACTAAATCAGATTCTTCACATCTTGCCAACATCTTCTCTAAATTGTCGAGGCAACTGTCGAAGTCATTACCAAATACTGAAAAATCATCCTTGAAGATTTCAAGGAAGTCTTTTACCATGTCTGAAAAGAGTGCCATCATGCATCTTTGGAAGGTTGTTGGGGCATTACACAATCCGAACGGTATTCTTCATAAAGTATAAGTATCGTATGGGCATGTAAAGGTTGTCTGCTATGACAATTTGATAGTAACCTGAATAACCATCAAGAAAACAATAAAAGGGTTTACCTGCAAGACGGTCAAGCATTTGATCAAGAAAGGGTAATGGGAAGTGATCTTTCCCAGTGGCTTTGTTTAGCTTTCGATAATCCATACAAACCCTACAACCGGTCACAGTCTTGGTTGGAATGAGTTTATTGTTTTCATTACTTACCACCGTTATACCTCCATTTTTCGGTACACATTGTATCAGACTTACCCATGTACTATCAGAGATAGGGTATATGATGCCGACGTCAAGCCACTTGATGATTTCTTTCATTACAACCTCTTTTATGGCATGATTCAGTCTCCTCTGGGCTCAATCGAAGGTTTGTGATCATCTTCCAACAAAATCTTATGCATGCACACTGCCGGGCTAATTCCCTTCAAGTCGGCAATTGTCTACCCTATTGCCTTCTTGTGTAGCATCAACATGTTTATCAGCTTCTTTTTCTGCTCAGACTGTAACTTAGAGGAATTACAGGCAATGTATTATTGGTTCCCATGTAAGCATATTTTAGTTACCCTGGCAACTGTTTCAACTCAAGAATCGGTGGTTGTTCAATGAAGGGCTTTTCGAGTTTACCTTCCTTACCTGAGTAATCCAGTGGTTCAAAGTATGTACCTGGTCGATTGACTAACCAATTTGCCTCTTCTTGTTGTTCCTCATCGATCGGTTCTTCATACTGCTCAGGTTCCCCTTGATCGACAATGTAGTTGCCGAGGCAACTAAATTCCTCATCAAAGTCAAACTCTGTCGTGGCATGAAGAAGTTGGCATTCTTCCGGTTGCTGGTCATTCACCCTCATTGTGAGTTCTCCCTTTTCAACATCGATCAAGGTTCTCCTTGTTGCTAGGAAGGGTCTCCCGAGAATGATAGGTGCATGCTCATCTGCTTCACAGTCCAAAACAATAAAGTCAGCGGGAAAAATAAATTTATCAACTTTTACCAATATTTCTTCGATTTTTCCCTCTGGATGCACATAGGATATTTCAGCTAGCTGTAGCATAACTGTTGTAGGTCTTGCCTTCCCGATTCCTAGTTTCTAGAAAATCGATTTAGGCATCAAGTTTATGCTTGCTCCAAGGTCACATAATGTTTTCCCGACATAGTGGTTTCCGATAGAACATGGTATTGTGAAACTTCAGGGATCTTTCAACTTGGATGGCATACGGTTGTGCAACATGGCCATGCATCCCTCTGTTGCGGCAACTGTTTCAAACTCTCATAACCTTGTTCTCTTGGACACAATGTCTTTTAGAAACTTGGCATAGTTCAACATTTGTTCAATTGCCTCAACCAACGACAAGTTGATATGGACTTGCTTTAGGATATCAAGAAACTTCTTGAATTGATATTCTTGCTTTCGTCGCTTCAACCTTTGTGGGAATGGTGGTGGAAGTCAGATATCTTCAATCCTTTCATTGGTCTGGAACCTGATTGACGGCATTGTCGGGGTAATTGGAGTTGCGGAGGCATCATCAACTGGGGTTGCCGTGGCATCCTTATCGCTGGTTGTCACGGCATCGTCAACTGAGGTTGCCGTGGCATTTCCTGGTTCAGCATCTGAGGCTTTAATGCTGAGTTCATCTTGTTTTTTTTGTGGAGTTTTGTTTGATGAGCGAGCTTGAGCCTCCTTAAGTTTTCGGCCACTTCTAGTGGTGATTGCCTTACATTGCTCGTGGCCAGTTCCTCTTGCGACTTCTGTATTGCTGGGTAAACCTCCTTGCGGTCTAGTATTCAGGTTTTGAGCAAATAGTCCAACTTGAGTTTCCAATGATTTGATTATCGTCTCCTGGTTTTGCAATCTCATCTCGATCCTGTTAATAAAAGCATTAGTTCTTTTTTATGAAGTTTCTATTTTCAACCATATAAGATTCAGTTTTCAACATAAAAGCATTGAGAGAATTTTCCAAAGAACTAGATGTTGTCGGTTGTTAATGCGGCAGCTGTTGCCGTGGCATATTCTGCGGGAATCTCAATGCTTGTGCATTCTGATTGTTCTGGTTTAGAGCATTGTTGGAATTACTCCATGAAAAATTTGGGTGCTTCTTCCAAGTTGGATTATATGTGTTGGACATCACATTGTCGTTCAGATTGTAATTCCCCACATAAAAGCTGGATTCTGGATTCTGCATACATTCAGAAGAATTATGGTTACCACCACATAACTCACAAAAAGAATATACTACCTTGACCTCATATGTGTTGTTTTGTTTCTGCATGTTCTGGACCATCTTGGTTAGAGTGGCCAATTGTGCCGAAATTGAATCTGATGATCTCAGTTTATGTATTGTGGCTTGGCGTCTAACTCCTCATCTTCTAGCATATGGGAATTGATAATCATTCTTGGCGAGCCTGTTTAGAATTTACATTGCTTTCTCTGGCGATTTATCTAGGAGTATGCCATTTGTCGAGACATCTAGCATCATCCTTGTTGGTGTATTCACAGCGTTGTAAAACATTGTTACTTGTGTCCATACTGGGAATCGTTGTATAGGGCATTTGTGTAGAAGTTCTCTATATCGCTCTCAAGCCTCGTACATGGATCCATCATCTGCCTGCCGAAAAGAAGAAATTTCATTACGAAGCTTATCAGTCAAATTTGTAGGATTAAATCGAGCACGGAAATCACGACAAAGATTGATCCAAGATCCTATTGATCCGGCAGGAATACTATTCAACCATGCTTTCGCCCTATCCCTCAGAGAATAGGGGAATAATCTTAGTCGTAAAACATCTGGGGTAACTCCTTGTATTTTGAATGAGTTGCAAATCTCGAGGAAAAATTTAAGATATTTTAGTGCATCTTCAGTTGCTGAGCCGCCAAATTGACCAATTGTGTTGATCATATTGAACATCATTGGTTTCAACTCAAAGTGGTCAGCGTCAATTTCAGGTGTGACAACTCTTGGATTAAGTCCTTCAAGATCTTCTTCCATATAGTCTCAAATAGTTCTGTTTCGTGCAAAAATCACTCATCCTCCTGCTGGAATATCCTGATTCATATTGTCATCTTGATTAGCCATTGCTAGTATTAACCTTTGTCTGAGTCTTTGCAAGGTTCGTTCGATTTCTGGATCAAAGGGTATTATGGTGTAATTGGTCTCGCCCTGGTCATATACCAATGCAAAACCAAAGTTTGTTAACCCTTCGAATCTTAAACAATAAAAATAAAAAGTGCAAGAAAATAAAAACAAAGTCGCTATTGCTAATCCCCGGCAACGGTGCCAAAAACTTGTTGCACGTAATAAGTGCTAAGCAATTGTGAAAGTGTACACGTCGCAAGTTATAGTATAAAAGATATCGTCTCCACAGGGATTGGTGCCACTTCAAGAATTCAATCTCTTACACTGTAAAAAGTAAAAACACAAGTAGGTGATTGTAGGAGTTTTAACTAACAACTAAACTAGAAAGCAATAAAGTAAAAGAAGATGTAATCAAAAGAGAGGGAATAGGCCAGGTTATCGTGAGTTGAGGTGTGATAGCCAATTGGATCGTCTTGGTAAAAGAGTGCAAGGGAAACTCAGTTGCCGTGGTAACTTGCGCAGCTGGGTTACCTTGGCAACTAATCGAACGGTTGCCTAGGCAACTAGCTGGGTAACTGTTTGGGCGGCTGGGCAGTAACTTCAAGGTTCGGCAGAGCGTTCTTCAATGGTTTCTTCTTACCCCTAAGTCGAAACTCTAGCTAATTGTGCATGCCTTGACAATACATCCCTGCGTGAATCAAGGGTGAACAACAACCAATCTTGCGCTCCTCTTAGCCGTTGAAATCCTTAACTTATTCCTAAGCCGGATTAATCTTCACCATCAATAGATTAAATAAAGACCATACTCATTCGTTTCTTGAATCTAACTCTCCCGATATTAGATAAATAGATAGAATCACGAGATCCTCTCCCAATTCACTCGCAAACAAGAATAAAAACCATGAATGAGTAAACCTTGAATTGAAAGTGCAAACTCTTATTACCTAAACAAAATCCAATTGTTTCTCACAACCACAAAACACAATAACCTTAGCCAAATAGATTTAGTTCATGGCTAGGTTCAAAAGAAACACAAAACAAAGAGTCCCTAACATAAATCTAATCGAGCAAGAAATAAAAAGATGAAGAATGGTTGAAAGCTTCTCACCAATTTCTCTCCCCTCTTTGCACCTCCTTGAGGTGACGGCTTGGTCCTCAATTTATAGGGCTAGGTCAAGGTCTTTCTTGAGGAGGAAGTTAAGTTGGAATTAAATACTTTTAAAGAATATAATTCTTTATTATATTTAAATTCCTTCTAGATCTTCTCCTATCTTCTTGGGATTTAATTTCTCGTTGACCTCTTCATGGAAATCAAACTCCTTTGGGATTTAACTTTGCTCCACGTCATCTTGGGTTTATTTAGTCATCAATTTCGGCTACCATATCATCTTATCCCTTATCTACAATTGCCATGGAAACTAGCTCAGCATCTCCTTCATGCGCTGCCCTGGCAATTGCGTCGACATCTCCTTCTTGTATTGCCCTGGCAACTGGTTCTAGCCTTGCTTTGGCAATTTATTCTGCACACACAAAAATAACTATCGGCAGCACTTTTTTTTCCACAAATTAAGCAAAATATGATATCAAGCTTAACCACCAAGGAAACAATGCAAACATGCATGAATGGCTAATAATGCAATTAATATGAGCCTAAGTCTAGCAATAATATGAATAAAAAGGGTGAATAAAATAGTACTTTTAGACACTTAACATTTACCTTTCCCGGTGAAAAGCCTTCGGCTTTCGAGTCACAGTGGTGAACCGGGAGGGTTTATTTGCCTCGTTTTAGGAGCGGCTTTTTAGATCTAGGGAAAGTGAAGGCTTTTCGGGTTAAAGGGGAGTCAGGTCTGGTTTCAGGCTTTAAAGAGCGAGGTTTCGGGTTTGTTTTTAGATTTGCCGGCCGCCATCCCCAGGATTTCGATCGTTTTTTGGGTTTTATCGCATTTTGGATCGTTTTTTGGAGGGTTGGAAATAAGAAAGTGCTGAGTGTGTTTTTTGGTACTTATACCAAGTGTTAACATGGGTTTTATCGCATTTCAAACCATCTCGTTCTTCTGTTTTTCTTTCCGCCATCCCCAGGATTTCCAGTGTTATTCAAATTGGTCACTCGTTTTCTTTTTCCAATCCCGTTAAATTTGATTTTGTTTCGATTTAGTCTTTAATCCGATAGGATTTTATCTTCAAAATAGTTTTATTCGCAAATGATCCTTCAGCTTTTCAAACCTTTTTTAATTTTGTCTTTCAAAACTCTTTTAGCAATCCCTGTTTTTTTTAAACTTCTGAGTTCGTCCTCTCTTAAACTGAATAAGTTTTTTTAAATAAGTTTTTTTTCTTTTGGTCCTTTTAGTTTTAAATTTTATGCTTTTAGATCCTTAATCTAGTGTGAAATTCCCCTTTACCCTTTCCCTGCCTTTATATATATATATTTCCTGTTATTGTTTATTATTATATGGTTTAGTTATTTTAATATGTATAAAGTGTGGTCGATGTACATGTATTTATTGTGGCCTTGGTGAATATACATTAGTATATATATATATATATATTACGTTAGAATAATGCATGTTTTTTTTAGTATATATATTCTTTTAGAATATAGAACGGTATATAGTTTGTATAATAAACAAATGTGGTTACTTTAAAATATTATAGATATGTATATAAATGTATGTTCGCTTTTATATATGTACAGTACTTATTCTATGTTTTTTTAGCTTTTTTTCTTCATATAGCATAGTTCTAATGCGTATATAGTTTTATATATTGCGTAATTAGAATAGGTTGTCTTATATATGTATAAGGTAGGCTTTGTAAATTAGTTTAGGTCCTTTTAGGATTAGTTTTAGAGTTTGAAATTTAATGTAATTAATTTAAACTATGCGCTCGTTTTATTGGGACATAGGCTTTAAATTAATTAAATTAAATTTAGGTTAAGTTTAGAGCCTTAGTTAGACTATAGGTTTGAATCAAATTAATGCATTTAAATTTGCCCTTGGCTCATTGGAGTAAATGTTAAATGTATTAAATTGGTTGAACAATTCTTAATTACTTTTAGGGCTAAAAATGAAATTTCACGTAGATCATCTCATTTAAAATCATGATGAATTAATTCGATTAATTTTAGATAGTTTCCTTGGCTCATTGGGATTCTAGTCTAAATTAATCTAATTGATTATTATGGTTCAAGATAACCAATAAAATAATAGGTTTTTAGCTTTTAGGATTAAATTAATTTATGGTTAATATTTAGTCTAACCTGATTAATAATTAGAACACTAATTGAATTTAAATAATTTAGGCCTTTTTAGGTTACGACTTTAGTGGGCCTTAGGGCTTTTATTTTATGCATTTCTATGTCATGCATTTTAATTGTCATTCATGAGACCTCTAATATTTTAATTGGAAATTGCATGTGATTAAACAACTTTAATTATAAAACGGAGGTATTTATTAATTCCGATATTTGTGTTGTAACAGTCCTGACTCACTAGATGTTGACCAAATATTTGAATTAATTTTTACCGTCTAAAGGCAATTTAAAACGAATTAAAGTTTTGACAAATCATTTCATCGTGTTTAACTATTTGCATCATGCATAAAGGTGATGAACGATGTTCGAACCATAAATTAACACGGCAGTCAGGCTTATTCGATTTCGGTTTAATCTATGGTCCGAAGTTTCGTCACCCTTATTAATTAAATGCTTAATTAATCCGAATTCACCAATTTGACCATGCCCGCATAATTAAAGCCTAAATTCAATTGCGAACAATTTAATTAAATTCAATTTAGATTTCGATAATTTCCATCAAATAAAAGCAACATAGATTTTGGTATTGATTTCCGGGCGCGATGGGGGTGCTAATCCTTTCCCATGCGTAACTAACTCCTGAACCCGCTCTTTTAACAAATATCTGGTTTTATGATGCCTGGCCTACCTTAGTGGCCGGTGGCGACTCCAAGTCTTTTTATTTTTAAACACGAATTTTTAACGAATTCCTCATTTTCCAAGTATTTTCAAAAATAAAATAAAATGAACCCTATTATTCCTTTTTCTAGCGATCTCGCTCGAAACTTTTAAACATTTTGAATTAAAAAAAAAAGGTCGCTACAGCTATTTCAGAAAGTTTGAAATTATTGTTTTTAAACATAAATCACATGTTACATGTTTTATATATCGCATAATTAGAGTAGGTTGTCCTAATATCGTTTTGTTGTTTTATTATCTTTTGTTATAAGGTAGGCTTTGTAAATTAGTTTAGTCCTTTTAGGATTAGTTTTAGAATTTGAAATTTAATTTAATTAATTTAAACTATGTGCTCGTTTTATTGGGCATAGGCTTTAAATTAATTTTAGGTTAGGTTTAGAGCCTTAGTTAGACTTTAGATTCGAATCAATTTAGTTCATTTAAATTCACCCTTGGCTCATTGGGGTAAATGTTAAATGTATTAAATTGGCTGAATAACTCTTAATTATTTTAGGGATAAAATTGGAATTTCATTAGATCACTTAATTTAAAATCATGATGAATTAGTTCGATTAATTTTAGATAGTTTCCTTGGCTTATTGAGATTCTAGTCTAAATTAATCTAATTAATTATTTTGGTTCAAGATAACCAAATAAAATGATAGGTTTTTTTAGTTTTTAGGGAATTAATTAATTTAGGGCTAATATTAGATTAACCTAGTTAATAAGTAGATCATTAATTTTATTTTCAATAATTTGGGCCTTTTTAGGTTAGGGCTTCCGTGGGCCTTAGGGCTTTAATTTTGTGTCTTTCTATGTCATGCATTTTAACTGTCATCTATGTGACTTTTTATTTAAGTTGGACATTGCATGTAATTAATCAATTTAAATTATAGGATATTTATTAATTCCGATATTTGTGCTGTAACAGTCCTAACTTATTGGATGTTGACCAAATATTCGAATTAATCCTTATCATCTAAAGGTAATTTAAAAATGAATTAAAATTTTGACAAGTCATGATTAATTAATTCGATTGATTTTGGATAGTTTCCTTGGCTCATTTTGGATACTCCACTTTTCACGCAATTAATGTTGTCCTGCAGTCACAATATCGTGAAAAAGGTTTTAAAGACCTATTGGCTCCGCTCTATTCCCTGAAGTGAATGCGGCATTTTGTAGCGGAAAAATAAATGACACTAGCAATTGTGGTCGTGATTGAGGCCATAAAAATAGACATGGATAATATGATCATTTTAAGAATGCTTATACCCACCAGAAGTGGGATTATAAGGATGACAAAAGTGATAGAAATAATATTAAAATCTTTATGTTATCAATGAGATTGTACAAACTATTGGTCTCGTACTTATCAAACACCGAAGCATTATGGACCTTTATCTACAATCATGAATGATAAAGAATGAAGATATAAGCAAATTTTGCTTATGAAAATGGCGAAAATAATTATGGCATTGTTGGTCTAACTCCTTTGGATGTTGTTGATTTCCTCATAACCCCTAAAAGGAATAATTCACATTTTTATTTTATTTTTTATAACATCTAAAGGGAATAATTGATCTTTTAATTTGTTTTGCTTTATGTTAATTTGCTTTACATATTATTTATTTACGTTTTATATTATATTTTTTTGCTCGGCAAAACGTATGATTTTATTAAGATAACCATACATAGTCACTACTAACATAAGCCTCATTAAAAACCTCCCTAAATCTAAATAGAGAAAAAAAGTACCTACGAAAGCAGAACAAATACAAGGAACAAACACCAAACACCAAAAAGGCATCAAAGACTAACACAAACAAAGCCAACTCATCACCCAACTCCAACACCCAAACAAAGCAACTAAAGGCCTCATTCTACCAAATGAAACCATGTATTTCGATCCACCCCACCCTTGGCCAAGGCATCAGCTACACTATTCACCTCACGATAAAAATGATGAAAGCATACACACGACAACACCCCGCAAACATCATCGATCTGTCGAAACCAACACCAAAAATACCACAGATGCTGCTCCTGGTGCAATATCCAGGCGAGTGCCACCATTGAATCGCACTCAATCACCACCGACCCTATCTCAGACCATCACGAATGTCTGAACATGGTTAATGCATGACATATAGCCTGCAATTCTGCCACATTAGAATCAATCACTCCCAATGGCCCAGAGAACATGACGAGTATACGACCCTTGCAGTCACGTAAAACCCCACCACAACCTGCCAACCTCGGCTTACCCCTCGCAGCACCATTAACATTGAACTTCAAAACTCCCTCCCGTGGTGGTTCCCAACCAATAGCAAACCGTACAACTCTCTTGCCTGAAGAAGGCATACAAGTACGAGGGCAATCCCATCATGCTGACTCAATAATTTCTCCCGGTGATGACTGAGCTCGAACCCAAAATAACGAACGTAATTTAACAAGAAAGAACAATTCTCCATAAGACATTTGTTTGTCATTAAAAATCATGGTGCTTTGCTCAAGCCACAAAGACCAAACAACTGTGGCACATCCCGTCGACCACCAATCACGTAACATACACGCGAGGAAACAATGAAAACATTGTAAAAGAAAGGAAGTCAACTTTTTAGGACTCACCACTTTCACTTGCCACCATTGAAAGAATAACACCCACACCTTCCACGTCTCTCCACAATGGAACAAAATATGATCAACACAATCCATGCACTCATTGCACCACTGACAACAAACCATCGATTCATCCAAAGGTACGTCCCTCGCACGTAACACATCCAATATAGGTAGCCTATCGAGCATAATAAACAATAAGAAGCATTGGATTTTTAGAGATACGCGTAGTCGCCAAATTGAATTGACCTCCGATATGCTTTCCAAGCCAAAAAACTCCATCAACGTATATAGCAAACCAACAGAGAAAGAACCACAAGGCGATGGCTTTCAAATCAGCCTATCCTCAATTGACAAATGCAACCGAAAACTCAAGACGCAAGATCGCAACTCACCCAACTATTTTTTCTCAAACGCGCGCAAATATTGGGTAAAAAATTCCCGCCAATGAGCATGATCAAACCTTTGTTCACTAGTATAGCCTATCACCAAAGCCATCTTATCCAAAGTAACTCTAAATAAATGCAAAAATTATTGAGTAACGGCTCATCCAGACACCAAATATCTTGCCAAAATAAGATTTTCGACACAGAATCCACGCAAACTGAGCTTGATTCATGAATATGCGCACACACTCGTCACTCTGTACCTCTACAATTTGTCACCAAAACACAGACATATTCCTCCTACCCAACTCACAAGGACACCAATTTAACGCATCCATCCCATATTTAGCCTCAATCAAAATCTGCCATAACGAACCATCATTCATTGCATATCGCCAACTTCACTTTGCAAGTAACGCCAAATTTCTAGCTCAAAGATCCACCACCCCTGTTGCGCATAATAAGTGCTCCATAATTGTGCAAATGTACACTTCGCAAGTTATAGTATAAAAGATATCGTCTCCACATGGATTGGTGCCACTTCAAGAATTTAATCTCTTGCACTGTAAAAAGTAAAAGAACACAAGTAGAAGATTGTAGGAGTTTAACTAAAAACTAAACTAGAAAGTAATAAAGTAAGAGAAGATATAATCAAATGAGAGAGAATAGGCCAGGTTGTCGTGAGTTGAGGGGTGATAGCCGATTGGATCGTCTTGGTAAAAGAGTGCAAGGGCAACTTAGTTTCCGTGGCAACTTGCACAGTGGGTTTGCTTTGCCAACTAATCGACGGTTGCCTGGGCAACTAGCTGGGCAACTACTTGGGCAGCTGGGCAGCAACTTCAAGGTTCGGCGGAGCGTTCTTCAATGGTTTCTTCTTATCCCTAAGTTGAAACTCTAGCTATTTGTGCATGCCTTGATAATACATCCCTGCGTGAATCAAGGGTGAACAACAACCAATCTTTCGCTCATCTTAGCCATTGAAATCCTTAACTTATTCCTAAGACGTATTAATCTTCACCATCAATAGATTGAATAAAGACCATACTCATTCGTTTCTTGAATCTAACTCTCCTGATATTAGATAAATAGATGAAGTTACGAGATCCTCTCCCAATTCACTCGAAAACAAGAATAAAAACCAAGAATGAGTAAACCTTGAATTGAAAGTGCAAACTCTTATTACCTAAACAAAATCCAATTATTTCTCACAACCACAAAACACAATAACCTTATCCAAGTAGATTTAGTTCATAGCTAGGTTCCAAAGAAACACAAGACAAAGAATTCCTAGCATAAACCTAATTGAACAAGAAAGAAAAATATGAAGAATGGTTGAAGCCTTGTCGAAATCTCTCCAAAGCTCTTGTCGAAATCTCCCTTGCTCTGTTTGTCGAAATTTCTCTCCTCTCCCTTTCTATGGAGTTGACGGTTTGGTCCTCAATTTATAGGGCTAGGTCAAAGTCTTTTTTGAAGAGGAAGTTAAGTTGGAATTAAATATCTTTAAAGAATATAATTCTTTATTATATTTAAATTCCTTCTAGAACTTCTCCTATCTTCTTGGGATTTAATTTCTCTTTAACCTCTTCATGGAAATCAAACTCCTTTGGGATTTAACTTTGCTCCACGTCATCTTGGGCTTATCTAGTTATCAATTTCGACTACCATATCATCTTATCCCTTATCGAAAATTGCCCTGGCAACTAGCTCGGCATCTCCTTCATGCATTGCCCTAGCAACTAGCTCGGAATCTCCTTCATGCATTGCCCTGGCAACTGATTCCAGCCTTGCTTTGGCAAGTGATTCTGTACACACACACAAAACACACCCAAGCAGTATCTTTTTCCACAAAACTAAGCAAAATATGAAATCTAGCTTGTCCACCAAGGAAACAATGCAAACATGCATGAATGGCTAATAATGCAACTAATATGAGCCTAAGTCTAGCAATAATATAAATAAAAAGGGTAATAAAAATAGTACTTTTGAACACTTAACACACCCCAAACTCGAACTATTGCTTGTCCTCAAGCAATGCAAACTAATAATTACCCGCCAAGACTTCAATTTTCACAAACTTAGCTTTGAACTTGATTTCAATTCTCAGAACCATGGCATAAAGTATGATTGGCTTTTCATTTTTCGGAAAACTTAGGAGTTACTCAGAATCAAACTATAATGCTTGTGAGTGTGTGTGGAGTTGTGTGAAAGTTGATTTTTCAGATTCTATGCAAACAAGAGGTTTTCAAATTACTTCATTGGGTTCTTTTAACATGTTTTAACTAGAGCCAGTTTCGGGCACCTCTAGTGTTTTGTTTTTAGTTTTCTTAAGTTAAATTAATTTATTCGATTAGAGCCGGTTTCGGGCACCTCTAGCTATCAATTTTTAGCACATACTAGAGCCAATTTCGGGCACCTCTAGCAATCAATTTTTAGCACATGCTAGACCCAATTTTGGGCACCTCTAGCATTCATCCAATTTTTATTCTAATCCTCTAATTTTTTAACTATCAACCTAAGTTCGATAGAATTCCTTAAATCAATCAAGCCACAACAGTGTTTCATCAAGTTTAGCATCATAGTAAGATTCTAAGTGTTTTCACGGTTATCCTAGAATAAAAAAATTCTATCAATTAAGTGCATTGGTAAAGTCATCATCGGATATTCATCAAATCTAGGCAATTCTTGTTCCAACTAAAGGCATGGCAAGCAATTTATGTATCCTAAATGCAATACTTAAGATGAATGCAACTAAACATGGTAACTAACTAATAACAATCCCCCTAAACTCGAGTGAGGCATTATCCTCAATGCATGCAACAAAGAAAAATAAAAATAAAAATAACAATAAAGAAAAAATAAATTGCAAACGAGGACTTACTCCGAGAGTTCATCGTCGTAGATGATTAGTTTCCTTTTGGTTGGTGTCTTGATTCTTTTTCTTGAACGCGGTGGTTACTTCTTTGTTGCCGATGGTGGAATCGATTCTCGTATAGGGTTGTCCTCATAGTTCTCTTCATCAATGTCATTGGATTTTCGCTTGGGCTTGGAGGATTCGATTGGTGCGGTCTTTGTTGGTGCAATAGAGGACTTGTCCGACTCTGAAAAATCAGACAATGATTCAGTACGAGTTGATTCGGGCATAGGTGCTTTACCTTTGGCTTTTGCAGTGGTTGCCAGGGCGTCTTTAGCTTTGGTTGCCGTGACATCTTCATTGTTGGTTGCCGTGGCAACTGCTTGGGTAGGCGCAGTGTAGGTTGTCGCGACATCATCTATTGTGGTTACCATGACAACTGCTTCATTGGTTGCCATGGCAAGATTTTCGGCAGGAAAGATTGGGAATGGCACGCGGCTGCCTGGTACTTTTTCAGGATAACTTGGGTGATGGCATTGTTGTGATCCTTCATGTACCGCATGAACATTAGTTGTCGTTCTTCAATTTGCCTAAGGCGGTTCGCCAACGGTTGTAAAAGTACTTCAAGTTGTCCTGGGGTTGCTGGCCGAGTTGCCCGGGCATCAGTTGCTTGGGCATTAGGGGTTGCCGAGGTGGCAGAAGTTGTCGCAAAAACTGAAGGCGTTGGGGATTTTACCGGTGCCTCTCACATTAGCTTTCAGATTTGTGCTCGATTCCAACCGGACTTTGGTAGGGCCTTTTCATCAGTGGACTCACTTAGGACATGCATCTCCTTGCAAAGATTGGAAATTAAGAAGGAAAGAAAAGAGAACCTTTTTCTTTTGTGCTACACACAAAAATCTCATCACAATTAATTTTTCCAATGTTAATATGCGATTATGCAAGATATAATGTATGAGCAAAAGACGAGGTGTATCAATGGTAGTATTGTGTGTAGTGGGCATTAAAGAAGTTTTAACAAACTTATTCCATAATTTTGCCTCGGGTTTAAGCCAAAGGTGATTTATCGTGCCCTTGTATTTACCGTCGTTCCAATGAGTTCCCGGTAGAGTGAGTTCTTAAAGCACCTTGTCGAGTTGCTTGGGCGTGAGTTGATCAACAAAGGCTTAATGCTCGTCTTTCTCAACGTAGAGCCCGTAAAAGGTGTTGATGTTTTCGGGGCTTATGAGTATAGGTTTGTCACGAACAAAAACATAAGGATTATCCAGGTTAGGTGAGTGAGCATAGAATTCTCTTACCTATGAGATGTTACTCAGTTCCGATTGATGGCAAAAGATTTGCCACTTTTGATGTGCAATCCTTTCGAAGATAAATGGTTCAAGGCCGAAATCTTGATGAGAGTTGGAGTATTCGGAGCCTTGTTCTTCGCAAATCTTCCGGCTTTCAAACTTGGAGTGAAATCTTTCTTGAACCACTGGTGTAGCAAACTTCTTGTATCTTGGTTCTTTGGAGGAACTTGGATGAACCAAAAATTCAATTTTTGGATGCCATGAATGATCTTGGTTGTGAGTTTGGTAGAAACAAAGAAAAAAAAGCAAAAGAAACTAAAAAGTTGCAAGGTGAAAAGTAGGAATAGGTTTCTTGGAAGTTAACGGTGATGGGTTAAATAGAAAAGATAGGTAGTAAATATGGTGGGTGGGATTAATTTTGGAATAAAGAAAACAAGGGTTTCGATTTAGGGGTAGGGGACGGCTAGGGTATTTAGGGAAGGGGAAGGGTTTGTCCGGTTATGTAGGCTTTATTTAGGGTAAATTGGAGGCTTAATATAAGCCTTAGATTCAGCCCATTAATTTCCTTGTTGAAGAAGTTTCCTTCTTGAATCAAAATTCCTCTTTATCTTGAACTCTTTTCCTACAATTCAAAAACAAATAAAATAAGGATTAAAATTAAAGATAAACTAATAAAAATAAATAAATAAAGATGTGCAAAGAAATTCCTAAACTTAAAATTTTAAAAACAATTAGATAAATATGAAAGAAATATGTAGTTTTAATTTTAAAGAAAATAAATAAATCTATCCTAAAAAAATAACTGAAATTAAATAATAATAATAATAATAAATAGTTTGAAAAAAATAAAAAAGAAAAAGAAAATATTGAAAGGAGAGCATAATCATGCATCTCCTAAGGTGACCACTTCTTTGTTACGTTCCACAAGGGCATCGTTGTAGTGATTCAATCTTTGTCTGTTAACTTTGAATTCATGTTCGTCAGTGATGGACTTGACTATCACGACACCATGGGAGAACGGTTTGACAACTTCGAATGGTCCCGACCATCTTGATTTCAATTTTCCCGGGAAAAGTTTCAGCCTATAATTGAATAAGAGAACTAGTTGCCCTGGCGTGAATTGCTGCGGCAATAGTTTCTTATCATGTCATTGCTTTGTTTTCTCCTTGTAGCTTTGTGCATTGTTATAGGCGAGTGCATAGAATTCTTCTATCTCATTGAGGTCCAACAAACGCTTTTGCCTGGCACTTTCCCAATCCATATTCATGGTCTTGATTGCCCAATATGCCTTGTGTTCGATTTCCACCGGTAGATGGCATGTTTTGCCATAGACAAGTCGGAAGGGAGACATACCTAAGGGTGTTTTGAATGCAGTGTGATATGCCCAAAGTGCGTCATCTAGTCTTACTGACCAAACCTTCTTAGAGGGATTTATAACTTTCTCGAGTATACCCTTCAATTCCCAGTTGGAAATTTCTGCTTGCCCATTGGTTTGTGGGTGATATGCCGTGGCAATCTTGTGAGATACACCAAAGCGTTGTAATATATTGGCGATGAGTTTGTTGTCGAAGTGCTTGCCTTCATCATTGATAATTGCTCTCGGCATCCCAAATCATGTAAATATATTTTTCTGCGAGAATCGTTGTACGGTCTTGGAATCGTTGGTGGGAACTGCATCTGCCTCAACCCATTTAGACACGTAGTCGACGGCAAGTAGAATGTAGAGGTTGTCGAATGAAGATGGGAAAGGTCCCATAAAATCAATCCCCCATACATCAAACAATTCCACCTCGATGCTGTTTTAGAGCGGCATCTCATGTCATCTAGAGATATTGCCCGTCCTCTGGCAACGATCGCATTGCTTGTAAAATTCTTGGGCATCTTTGTACAGTGTTGGCCAATACAAACCGGATTGCAAAACTTTGGCCGCGGTACGTGTTCCTCCAAAATGTCCTTCATAGGGTGAAGAATGACATTGCCGAAGTACATTCTGCTGCTCCTCTTTAGGGACACATCGGCGTATAACCTGATCTGCACATTGTTTAAACAAAAGAGGCTCGTCCCAAAAGTAATGCTTAGCACCATGGCGGAACCGCTTCTTCTCTTGGTGAGTAAGGCCATAAGGTAAAATACCACAAATAAGGAAATTAACTAAATCTACATACTAGGGTATTGTCGAGGTATGTGTTGTCGTGGCAACTGCTTCCAAGATTGCCGAGGCGTGTACGTCTAGAGTTGCCGAGGCATACACGTTCATGGTTGTCGAGGCGTGCGTATCAGTGGTTGTCGCGGCGTGCGTATCAGTGGTTACCGAGGTATACGCGTTTGGAGTTGCCGAGGCGTGCGCGTCAAGAGTTGCTGAGGCGTCGAGGGTTGTCGAGGCATACGCATCCATGGTTGTCGAGACGTCAGGGGTTGCCGAGGCATGCGCATCCATGGTTGCCAAGGCAACTAACAGTTGCTCATCCGGGAATGCATCGTATATCTCTAAATTCGTATCCTCCTCCCCATTGCGTTCTAAGCATGATAAGTGATCGGCCACTTGATTTTCTGTTCCTTTCATGTCCTTAATTTCAATGTCAAACTCTTGTAAAAGCAATATCCAACGAATCAAACGAGGTTTGGCATCCTTTTTAGCAAATAGATACTTAATTGTCGAATGGTCCGTATGGACAATTACCTTTGTACCAATCAAATAGGATCGGAACTTGTCAAATGCAAAAACTACGGCTAGTAACTCTTTCTTCGTTGTTGTGTAATTCACTTGAGCACTATTAAGAGTTTTACTAGCGTAGTATATCACAAGAAAGGTCTTACCTGTGCGTTGGCCTAGAACTGCTCCTACCGCGAAATCACTTGCATCACACATGAGCTCAAAAGGTAGCGTCCAATCTGGTGGAACGAAAATGGGTGCCGAAGCAAGCTTTTCCTTTGGGGTTTCTAATGCTTGGGCGCAAGAATCATCAAAATTGAAGACTTTATCTTGTTCAACCAAATTGCACGAGGGTTTAGTAATTTTAGAAAAATTATGAATGAACCTCTTGTAAAAACCTACATGTCCAAGAAAGCTTCGGATTCCTCTAACCGAACTTGGTGGGGGTAATCTCTCGATCACGTCCACCTTGGCTTTGTCTACTTTAATTCCCTTTGATGAAATCTTGTGGCCGAGCATAATTCCTTCATCTACCATAAAATGGCATTTCTCCCAATTAAGGACTAAATCAGTTTCTTCACATCTTGCCAACACATTCTCTAAATTGCCGAGGCAACTGTCGAAGTCATTACCAAAAACGAAAAAATCATCCATGAAGATCTCAAGGAAGTCTTCGACCATGTCTTAAAAGAGTGACATCATGCATCTTTGGAAGGTTGTTCGGGCATTACACAATCCGAACGACATCTTTCGGAAAGCATAAGTACCGTATGGGCATGTGAAGGTTGTCTTTTATTGATCTTCTGGTGCTATGGCAATTTGACTGTAACCTTAATAACTATCAAGAAAACAATAAAAGGGTTTACCTGCAAGACGGTAAAGTATTTGATCAATAAAGGGTAATAGGAAATGATCTTTCCTAGTGGCTTTGTTTAGCTTTCGATAATCCATACAAACCCTCCAACCGGTCACAGTCCTGGTTGGAATGAGTTCATTATTTTCATTACTTACCACCGTTATACCCCCCTTTTTCGGTACACATTGTATCGGACTTACCCATGTACTATCAGAGATAGGGTATGTGATGCCGGCGTCAAGCCATTTGTTTCTTTCATTACAACCCCTTTCATGGCATGATTCAGTCTCCTCTAGGCCTCAATCGAAGGTTTGTGATTATCTTCCAACAAAATCTTGTACATGCACACTGCCGGGCTAATTCCCTTCAAGTCAGCAATTGTCCACCCTATTACCTTCTTATGTAGCATCAACATTTTGATCAGCTTATTTTCCTGCTCAGGCTGTAACTTAGAGGAAATAATTACAGGCAATGTGTTATCGACTCCTAAGTAAGCATATTTTAGTTGCCCTGGCAACTATTTCAACTTAAGAATCGGTGGTTGTTCAATGGAGGGCTTTTCGAGTTTACCTTCCTTACCTGAGTAATCTAGTGGTTCAAAGTATGTACCTGGTCGATTGACTAACCAATTTGCCTCTTCTTGTTGTTCCTCATCGATCGGTTCTTCATACTTCTCAGGTTCCTCTTGATCGGCAATGTAGTTACCGTGGCAACTAAATTCCTCGTCAAAATTAAACTCTACCTTAGCATAAAGAAGTTGGCATTCTTCCGGATCATCGGCATGTCGTAGTGTTTGGAACACATTTAGTTTAACTTGTTGGTCATTCACCCTCATTGTGAGTTCTCCTTTTTCAACATCGATCAAGGTTCTCCATGTTGCTAGGAAGGGTCTACCGAGAATGATAGGTGCATGTTCATCTGCTTCACAATCCAAAATAATAAAGTCAGCTGGAAAAATAAATTTATCAACTTTTACCAGTATGTCTTCGATTTTTCCCTCTGGATGCACATAGGATCTGTCGGCTAGCTGTAGCATAACTGTTGTAGGTATTGCCTTCCCAATTCCTAGTTTCTGGAAAAACCAATTTAGGCATCAAGTTTATGCTTGCTCCGAGGTCACATAATGCTTTCCCGACATAGTGGTTTCCGATAGAACAAGGTATTGTAAAACTTTCGGGATCCTTCGACTTTTGTGGCATGCGATTGTGCAACATGGCCATGCATCCCTCTATTGCGTCAACTGTTTCAAACTCTCCTAGCCTTGTTCTCTTGGACACAATGTCTTTAAGAAACTTGGCATAGTTTGGCATTTGTTCAATCGCTTCAACCAACGGCAAGTTGATGTGGACTTGTTTTAGGATATCAAGAAATTATTGAATTGATATTCTTGCTTTTGTTGCTTCAACCTCTGTGGGAACGGTGGTAGAAGTCGGATATCTTTGATCCTTTCATTGGTCTAGAACCTGATTGACGGCATTGCCGAGGCAACTTGAGTTACCGAGGCATTGTCAACTGGGGTTGCTGTGGCGTACCTATCGTTGGTTGCCGCGGCATCCTTATCGCTGGTTGCCGCAGCAATTCCTGGTTAGCATCTGAGGCTTTGTCGCTGAGTTCGTCTAGTTCTTTTTGTGGAGTTTTGTTTGATGAGCGAGCTTGAGCCTCTTTAAGTTGTTGGCCACTTCTAGTGGTGATCGCCTTACATTGCTCATGGCCAGTTCCTCTTGCGACTTCAGTATCGCTAGGTAAACCTCCTTGCGGTCTAGTATTCAGGTTTTGACAAATTGCCCAACTTGATTTTCCAATGATTTGATTGTCGCCTCTTGGTTTTGCAATCTCATCTCGGTCCTGTTAATAAAAACATCAATTATTTTTATGAAGTTACTATTCTCAGCCATATAAGATTCAGATTTTAACATAAAAGCATTGAGAGAATTTTCAAAAGAACTAGATGTTGTCGGTTGTTGCTGCGGCAACTGTTGTCGTGGCATATTCTGCTGGAATCTCGATGCTTGTGTATTCTGATTGTTCTGGTTTAGAGAATTGTTGGGATTACTCCATGAAAAATTTGGGTGCTTCTTCCAAGCTGGATTATATGTGTTGGACATCACATTGTTGTTCCGATTGTACTTCCCTACATAAAAGCTGGATTCTGTATACATTCAGAAGAATTATGGTTACCACCACATAACTCACAAAAGAAACTTATTACCTTGACCTCGTGTGTATTGTTTTTTTCTGCATGTTCTGGACCATCTTGGTTAGAGTGGCCAATTGTGCCGAAATTGAGTTTGATGATCCCAGTTCATGTATTGTGGCTTGGCGTCTAACTCCTCCTCTTCTAGCAGAGGGGAATTGATAATCATTCTTGGCAAGCCTGTTTAGAATTTACATTGCTTCTTCTGGCGACTTATCTAGGAGTATGTCGTTTGCCGAGGCATCTAGCATCATCCTTGTTGGTGTATTCACAGCGTTGTAAAACATTGTTACTTGTGTCCTCACTGGGAATCCGTGTATGGGGCATTTGTGTAGAACTTCTCTATATCGCTCTCAAGCCTCGTACATAGATTCATCATCTGCTTTCCGAAAAGAAGTAATTTCGTTACGAAACTTATCAGTCAAATTTGTAGGATTAAATCGGGCAAGGAAATCATGACAAAGATCGGTCCAAGATCTTATTGATCCGGTAGGAATACTATTCAACCATGTTTTTGCCCTATCCCTCAGTGAATAGGGGAATAATCTTAGTCATAAAACATCGGGGGTGACTCCTTGTATTTTGAATGAATTGCAAATCTCGAGGAAAAATTTAAAATGTTGGCGTGCATCTTCAGTTGCTGAGCTGCCAAATTGACCAATTGTGTTGATCATATTGAACATCACCGGTTTCAACTCAAAGTGGTCGGCTTCAATTTCAGGTGTGACAACTCTTGGATTAAGTCCTTCAAGATCTTCTTCAAGATAGTCTCGAATAGTTCTGTTTCGTGCAAGAATCACTCATCCTCCTGCTGGTACATCTTGATTCATAGTGCTGTCTTGATTAGCCATTGCTACTCATAACCTTCATCTGAGTCTTTGCAAGGTTCGTTCGATTTCTGGATCAAAGGGATATTCTCGTGTAATCGGTCTCGCCCTGGTTATATACCAATTCAAAACCAAAGTTTGTTATCCCTTTGAATCTTAAACAAGAAAAATAAAAAGTGCAAGAAAATAAAAACAAAGTTGTTATTGCCAATCCCCTGTAACGACGCCAAAAACTTGTTTCGCGTAATAAGTGCTCCGCAATTGTGCAAGTGTACATGTTGCAAGTCATAGTATAAAAGATATCGTCTCCACATGGATTGGTGCCACTTCAAGAATCTAATCTTTTGCACTGTAAAAAGTAAAAGAACACAAGTAGAAGATTGTAGGAGTTTAACTAACAACTAAACTAGAAAGCAATAAAGTAAAAGAAGATGTAATCAAATGAGAGAGAATAGGCCAGGTTATCATGAGTTGAGGTGTGATAGCCGATTGGATCGTCTTGGTAAAAGAGTGCAAGGGCAACTCAGTTTCCGTGGCAACTTGCACAGCGGGGTTGCCTTGGCAACTAATCGACGGTTGCCTGGGCAACTACTTGGGCGGCTGGGCAACAACTTCAAGGTTCGACGGAGCGTTCTTCAATGGTTTCTTCTTATCCCTAAGTCGACACTAGCTATTTGTGCATGCCTTGATAATACATCCCTGCGTGAATCAAGAGTGAACAACAACCAATCTTGCGCTCCTCTTAGCCGTTGAAATCTTTAACTTATTCCTAAGCCGGATTAATCTTCACCATCAATAGATTGAATAATGACCATACTCATTCGTTTCTTAAATCTAACTCTCCCGATATTAGATAAATAGATGAAGTTACGAGATCCTCTCCCAATTCACTCACAAACATGAATAAAAACCAAGAATGAGTAAACCTTGAATTGAAAGTGCAAACTCTTATTACCTAAAAAAATCCAATTGTTTCTCACAACCACAAAACACAATAACCTTAGCCAAGTAGATTTAGTTCATGGCTAGGTTCCAAAGAAACACAAGACAAAGAATTCCTAGCATAAACCTAATTGAACAAGAAAGAAAAAGATGAAGAATGGTTGAAGCCTTGTCGAAATCTCTCCAAAGCTCTTGTCGAAATCTCTCCAAAGCTCTTGTCGAAATCTCCTTTGCTCTCTTTGTCGAAATTTCTCTCCTCTCTCACTTTCTATGGAGTTGACGGCTTGTTCCTCAATTTATAGGGCTAGGTCAAAGTCTTTTTTGAGGAGGAAGTTAAGCTGGAATTAAATATCTTTAAAGAATATAATTCTTTATTATATTTAAATTCCTTCTAGAACTTCTCCTAACTTCTTGGGATTTAATTTCTCTTTATACTCTTCATGGAAATCAAACTCCTTTGGGATTTAACTTTGCTCCATGTCATCTTGGACTTATCTAGTCATCAATTTCGACTACCATATCATCTTATCCCTTATCGAAAATTGCTCTGGCAACTAGCTCGGCATCTCCTTCATGTATTGCCCTGGCAACTAGTTCGGCATCTCCTTCATGCATTGCCCTGGTAACTGGTTCCAGCCTTGCTTTGGCAAGTGATTCTGCACACACACAAAACACACCAAAGCAGTATCTTTTTCCACAAAATTAAGCAAAATATGAAATTAAGCTTGTCCTCCAAGGAAACAATGCAAACATGCATAAATGGCTAATAATGCAACTAATATGAGCCTAAGTCTAGCAATAATATGAATAAAAGAGTAATAAAAATAGTACTTTTGAACACTTAACAACCCCCAACCCACCAAACTTCTTTGGACGACAAGCAACCTTTAAACTAACTCGATACAATTTACGCTTCTCTTTCGAACCACCCTAAAGAAAATTCCTCCTGATACGATCAATTTGAAGAATTATGCTCTTCAGGATAAGAAAAACCCTCATATAATATAAAGGTAGAGCCGACAAGACTGAGTTTACTAAAATAAGACGACTGGTAAAAGTTAAAGCTCCCCTTTTCCAACCTGCCAAATGTTGCTGAAAGCGAGCAATCAAAGGATCCCACATTGCCAAACTTTTAGGATTCACTCCAAGAGGTAACCCAAATAAGAAATCGAAAGTTCACCCTGATTATAACCCAAAATTCCAGCAATATCCGCAACCAATGTCATATCCATCCCCACACCGTAAACATAGGATTTAGCATAATTGATATGTAAACATGTAACATATTCAAAGCAAATGAGTATTTTCTTCAAATTTTGAGTATACTGAATCTCACCTTGAAAAAAAAGGATAGTGTCATCCGCAAACTGAAGATGGGATATGTAAAAGTTCGACGCTACCCGCACTCCTTTTATAACCCCTAATTCATCTGCATTTACCAATAACTAATGAAGCATTTTCGCAACCATGACAAATAATAGTGGTGAAAGAGGATCACCTTGCCGGATACCTCATTGCATTGCAAACTCTCGAGTCGGACTATCATTTACCAAAATTGATAACCAAGCTATACTAATACACTCAAAAATCCAAAAACGCCGTGTCAAACCGAAACCCATACGGTTCATTATTTGGTCGAGACCCTCCCACTTAACACAATCATAAGCCTTTACAAAGTTAAGTTTTAAGATAACTCATCCTTCACTAAAACCCGACTTTTGCATCGAATGAATTTTGTTTGCCAACATAATACCATCCAAAATCTGGCGGCTACGTACAAACCCATATTGTGTATCACTAATTAACGCCGGAAGAATATTCTGAAGGCGTTTGGCCATACACTTCGCCAAAATTTTATATAACAAATTCAAAAGGCAAATGGGTCTAAAATCACTAATAACTCCTGGATTATCCTTCTTTGGAATCTAAGTCAAAAAAGTCGTATTATCACCCTTTGGCAATTTGCCCTAGTCCCAAAAAGATTTTAAAAATGCCATCACATCCTGATTCGGAAATGGACAACCTTTCTTATAAAATTCAAACGTATACCCATCCGGTCCCAGTGCTTTCGACCCATCATAACTCCCCAATGCCTTCCATACCCCATCCTCTGTAAATTCACCTTCCAAACTAGCTGCTTGCAGGTCACTCAATCAACCAAATTGCACCACTGCATCCAGCGAACCAGCCGCTTTTTGATGAGCAAAGTGTTTCTTATAAGCCCTAAAAATAACACACTTTAAAAGCTCGTGATTCGTCTCTCATTTCCCATTAACCTGCAGTCCTGAAATCTTGTTATATATAGCCCTAAGCTTCGCTGTCTTATGGAAAATATGCGTATTCTAATCCCCTTCTTTGAGCTATTTGACTCTAGATTTTTGTCACCAAATTGATTCTCTAAAGCACGATAACTTCTATAACTCTGACTGTAACTACCGTCGTTCATCATCATTCACCCCTACTTGAACACCATTCCCCATAACGTTATCTAACTCATCAATTCTCTTTGTCACCTCTAAAATTTTATCATCAACATTTCCAAAAGAATCATTATTCCATTGCTTTAAGAACATTTCAACCCACGTAATTTATGAAGCAATACAAAACTATGATTCTTTAACCAGACATTCAGAAATCTAAATGGTTTAGGACCTGTATCACCATCATTATAGTGCAAAAGTAACGGTGTGTGATTGGACAAACCCGTGGCAAAGATAAAGCACCCAGACTTGAGAACCTATCCAACCACTCAGCTGAGATAAGAAATCTGTCAAGACGGCTACAACTATTCCTTGGCCAAAACCATGTAAAGTTTTTTCCCTGCAACGGAACATCAAACAAGTTATTCACTCTGACAAATTCACTAAATTCACCAATACCTCTCGATATATCAGTCACTCCCTGGCGTTCATTCGGCTGAAGCACTATGTTAAAGTCGCCTCCAATGTACCATGGACCTTGTCAAGATCGAAGTACCCCACTTAGCTCCTGTCATAAAACTAATTATTCATCAAACATACATGATCCGTACACCCCAATAATCTCACACCTCTAATTATCGACCCGCCAATATCTCTCTACAATAACAAAACGAGTCTCCACCCTCACCGTATCCATTCAAAAACTCGCATGATCCCAACTTATCAAAATACCTCCCGACCAACCAACTGAAGGAGAAAAACAAAACCAAAGTTGTCATTAAACCATAATCGACTCACCAACTTCTCGATAATAATTTCCAATTTCGTCTCCTGCAAAAGAATCATCACGCCTTTATGTTGTCGTACTAAAGATTGTAACGTTCTCTACTTTGATGCCGTTCTAAGCCCTCTAACATTCCACGACAACAACCGCATCCCTCGATTCTATTGTACCTGAGTCCTTGACTCTAATAATCTAGCGATATCCTTCACAATCTCATCCTCGTTTCCCACCGTTTTAGCTCCAATGTATTTGCCCAATTCCAACGTCTCTCTTGCCTCTTTTAACAACGCATGCTTTCAACCTGGAGATGTATGTGATCCCAAGACTCTCAGATCCTCCCTCTTATTTTTTTCTCATAACCGATCTATGTTAGCGAAATTAGGCGCCAATAATGTAATTGGATTCGATAATACTGTGATAGGCGATGCACCATCTATCGTATCAGCAACAACCGTATCCTTTAACGAGTCCACCATGATCGCTTCAGGAGTAACACTCTTTAAATCCCCTGAATCCTTGGACCATGACATACTTGCTGTATTTAATTCTTTCGTGCTGGATTCAACATCAACTCCACAACAGCAATCACAATTAGCACCAAGCGCCTCTTCCATCTCCACAACACGAATCTGAAACACCTCACCACCAATTTGCAAGTCGATCTTCTTATCAATTTGTGTAGTCTAATCTGTCTCCACTTGGAAGCGACTTCGCTCAAAGGATGAAGGTGCTAATGTTTCAGGTTCTATTTGTACCAAGTCTCCCTATATTGCAGCAATGTTCTTAAACGAACCCTCAGACCAGGCATGTATCAAAATTCTACTCGTCGATAACCAAACCCTCCGATTCAGAATGTT
The DNA here is from genome assembly GCA_019671005.1 of Hibiscus mutabilis. Lineage (NCBI taxonomy): Eukaryota > Viridiplantae > Streptophyta > Magnoliopsida > Malvales > Malvaceae > Hibiscus > Hibiscus mutabilis. Next base: position 42,667,277 of record CM033724.1, on the reverse strand, counting down.
CATCGAAGGTGACCATTCCATAACATTTTCCAGTCATTTTTTCAATTGCCGATCCTCCAAAACCTTCTTTCTCACAAGCATATCCACAAACATAAGAAGCACTAATGACCCCGTAATTCTCATCAATGTAAAACCCTTACAATTGGATTATTTAAATTCCTTTGCTAAGTCTCTCATTCGATGCGACCTTCGAAAAAATCCCAGCGCACAATTCTTTAAGATCTTTAATTTTTCCTTATCAACCACACCCTCAATTCGTTTTGACTCTGTGTGTAATCCCAGCTGAGGAATCCCAGTACATTGGCTTTTTTAGTGTTGTACCGCCTGGTTCCGCTTAAATTCTGCTTGCCTTTGTGATGGATTCGACCCATAACGTTGTTGAGAAACTGATAGCTTTTTTTGCCAATACGAGTCCCGTGTATCCCACAACGCCATTTGCACTCTCACCCCCAATCCATACAATCGAAACCCATCATACCTTTTGATCACTCTCTCGGCATCCGCTTTCGTTTTTATTCGAGCAAATTTGTTTGCTTTTATTATATATATATATATATATATATATATATTTGAATATTTTAAAATATTTATTTATTATCTTTAAAGAATATGCTTACTTCCGAAATAAAATATGCAATGAATTGTGACGATTTATGCTTAACAGACAGTGCAAGTGCAAGTACTCATACTATACTTAAGCATAAGAAATATTTTTTTTCCATTTAAATGCAATGGAAAAATGTTAGTCATATATCTCAAAGTACTAAAATATCAACGCTCCGGAAGAAGAATAAGTTCTTGAGACATTATCTTGATAGATAATCGATTTGATATGTGTTATATTAAATATTTTTCATTCTTCGAAGTGAATAGAACATAGCACATATTGAAAGGTGCATAATTATGCATATTTTTCCCATTAAAAATGCAATAGAATAATGCAAGTACTATATCCGAAAGTACTGATATCATAGAAGGCTCCAGAAGAGTAAATATTTTATTGCCAAATAGAACTCAATTCCATATTCACAATATGTTATACTCATCAAAGTCGAAAAAAGACTTATTTAATTTTAAAGATATTCACAAAAATGAATATCATATTAAGACTATTAGTCAAGGGAATGATGACTATCTCTATATTACGAATATAACCCATGGCAACAAGAAAATCTTGACAAAATTATATGCAATGTCATCCTGATTGTATTACACAAGAATTAGTGTAAATTGAAGCTCATGCTATTGTAAACCAAAAGTTTACTAATAAATTTATTATTTGGGATGACCGGTTAGGCCATCCCGATTCAATTATGATGCGAAAAATGATTGACACTTCATGTGGTCATTCATTGAAGAACTGATAGATTCTTCAAAGTAATGTTTTCATGTTATGCTTGCTTTCAAAGCAAACTAATTATTCGACCATCACCAGCTAAGATGGATTATGAATCTATTAATTTTCTGGAACGGATATAGGGTGATATATGTGGGATCATACAACCTTTTTATAGATCATCTAGATATCTTACGGTTTTAATTGATGCATCGACTAGATGGTCACATGTATCATTGTTATCAACCTGCAACTTGGCATTTGCTAGGTTACTTGCTCAGTTGATAAAATTACGAGCACATTTTCCAAATTACTCTATAAAGACAATCAATCTTGATAATGCTGGTGACATCCCATTTTACCTGCAACATCACTACTTCGCATCAAGCTAACAAATTATCACAAGTTCTCCCAATTACAAATGGTTTTTGGTCAAGAACCAAATATTTCCCATCTTAGAATTTTTGGGTGTGCGGTATATGTTCTAATTGCTCCACCACAACGTACAAAGATAGGTTCTCAAAGGAGGTTGAGAATATATGTCAGATTCAAATTCCCCTTGATAATTAAATATCTTGAGCTTTTGATGGGGAATTTATTTACAGCTCGATTTACTGACTATTATTTTAACGAGTCAATTTTCCCAACATTAGGGGGAGAAAATAAATAGCTGGGAAAAGAAATAAGTTGAAATGAATTATCATTATCTCATTTTGATCCATGTACTCAACAATGTGAACTATAAGTTCAAAGGATAATTCATTCATAAAATTTAGCAAATCAATTGCCAGATGATTTTGCTAACCCTAAAAGAGTGACCAAGTCACATATTCCAGCTATGAAAGCTCCGATTAAAATTGATGTGTCCCAGAAAGATAAACTCTAATTGTTAATGAGTCTAACTCACTCCTGAAGCATGGTAGACTAGTAGGTTCCAAAGATAAAAATCTTCAAAAAAGAAAATAAGTATATCTTATGATGGTCCGATCGAGAAATCAAAGAATTATGAAAATCTCAAGAAGAGATTAAAAGGTCTCTAACAGAGACATTAGACATGACTCAGGTACCTGATAATAAAGAGATCTCAATAAATTATGTCATGTTTGGTAATAAGTGGAACCGAAATCAAATCGACGTCAATAATACATTTGCATGCAATATAGCACTAGAGATTTTAGATAATGATGTAGATCAATAATCATTGTCAATTGGACAATGTAAACAAAGAAATGATTGAAAAATAAAAAAGAAGCAATTGAGTCATAACTAAAATCTCTTTCAAAAGAGAAAAATTTAGACCTATAGTCCGTAAACCCAGAGATGTAAAACCCGTGGGATATAAACGAGACTTTGTGAGAAATAGAAATGAAAAAGAGAAAATCATGAGATTTGCATAAGGATTCTCACAAAGACCTAAAATCAATTATGAGGAAACATACTCCTCGGTGGTGGATGCAACTACTTTTAGAAATTTTTATTAGTCTGACAATAAAAGAAAGACTTAGTTTTTGCCTAATGGATGTTGTTACATCATATTTGTATGAGCCTCTTGATAATAACATTTATATGAAACTTTAAGAAGGATATAGACTACAGAAGCAGTTAATTCAAGTTCTCGAGAACATTATTCAATTAAATTAAACTTATCTATTTATAGATTAAACAATTTTGGCGCATATTGTACAATCGCCTCAGTGAATACTTATTAGCGAAAGGCTATAAGAATGATACAATTTCCCCGAGCATTTTTATTAAGAGGTTTAGCTCCGGACTTGTTATTGTAGTTGTGTATGTTGATTGTTTGAATATCATTAGAACTCATGAAGAGATCTCCCTAACAATGAAATCATTGTACATCAATTGACATACGTAGAAAAATATCAACGCACATCTATTGAGCACCCATCTGGTTGCTACGTCACTTAATGCAAACACAGATTCATTCTGCCCACGAGAAAATGGTGAGGATATTCTTGGTCCAAAAAATACCATATCTTATTTGATCTAGAAGCATCAGATCTTAATTGGTCCAAAAATACTATCTAAGTGCTACGAGACCATTACCAGTGGATACATCAAATGTGACAAAACAAAACATATTTCTTCAAAGTTTTGTCCCTTGTGATCTTCAGAAGAAAAGTATTCGATGAACCATTTCAAGCAGTAGTTTGGAAGATCTATTCACTAGTGCATAGTCTACTTCAACATTTGAAGATTATATTTAAGATTGAATTAAGAAGATTCAAAGATCTTATGTGTACTTCAACATTTGAAGATTATATTCAAGATTGAATTAAGAAGATTCAAAGATCTTATGTGATATTTTCATAAGAGGAAGTAAATACGTGTTGCACTCTTTTCCCTTAACCGAGGTTTTGCCCCAATGGGTTTTCCTAGTAAGCTTCTTAATGAGGCAACATGTTATGCGTATCAAAGATGTGTATATTCGCTTTTTCTTCATTAAGAAATTATTTTCCCCACAGGGTTTTTATCTTAGTAAGGTTTTAATGAGGCACATTATCTTCATGGATATCCAAGGGGAGTGTTATGAATATCTTTATTTATGGTGGATATCCGTATATTAAATGATTCTTTAATGTACTTTATTATTAGGGTTTAATACCCATTGGAATTAGGGTTTCCATCTTATGCCTATAAATATAGAGTTTGGAGAAAAACATTGTACATGATCATACATTGAGAATATAATACAAATCTCCTCATTTCTCTCATCTCTTTGTACTTTTATTCTTGTTTTTTGTTCTTCTTTATTTTATTCACAACATTTGTCAAGATTTTGTTGGCCAAAAAGACGAATAGAAAAACATAGAAATGACATAGATATAATTTCCCTTCAAACTAAGCTTTTCAAACACAAAAGCACCAAAAAGTTAACTTCTCGGTTTGGGTTAAAAACCACTTCTAAAATGTGCTTTTTTTGACCAACTGACAACCTAAGTTGCACAGATATGGATACGGGGACGAGTACGGGGACATGAAACGGCACTTTCCAAAATTACAAGGTACGAGTAAGGCAAGAGTACGGCAAATATAAAATAAATTTTAATATATATAATAAAAAATCATTAAAATTCATAATACAATAAGGACTAAAATTATAATTATATTAAACAATAATTATAATTATAGTTATTTAAGTTCACTTCTAATGATTTTTAAATTACTTTCTAACACTTAGATTAGAAGATTATTAAAATTAAATGACTAAATTGAATGAAAATTTAACTTTACATTCTAAATTAAGAGAAAATCAATGACTAAAATAATAAAATTAAAAGATGACATGGCTGAAATGGATATTTACCCATCCCTATTTAAAGCTTGAGTAAAGAAGCGTTTAAACAAGTTAAAACATGTTACAAATATAATACACACCCAATATCCTACATCCTTAAGATACATGAAGCAACAAGAAAAAACAACATATAAATAGGCGCTTAGTCGCTGAAACAAATAAGCAATCTAGTCTTGTCCTTTTGGCTGAGATCAAGTGTACGTGTGTCATTTGGCACACGTAATTAAGTTTATATTTTTTAGGTTGAGTGTTCAATTTAGTAGCTTTTTACTTGTACATTCAATCTTTCATGTGTATACTCGAGCTTTAATTAGGTTTGCATTTCAACTGAGTTTGATTCAATTGATTTTGAGTTTAGTTTGGTATAATTTGAACTTTTGAAGTTCAGATTAGTTTAATTATACTTTAGCTTTTTAAGTTCGGATTAGTTTAATGATTTTTAAAACCCTGCTCACAAAGAAGATGAGGATTTTAGATGAGGATTTTATTTTCTATTTTTTAAATAAATTTATTTGGGTACGTCCCCAATAAACGTTAACCGTAGCTGGTATATGTTTGATCGTTCCTGATAAAGTTGATACGTCCCTCAGCCGTCCTCGCACTATCCGTACAAAAAACATATCGGGGACGTGGGACGCCCTTAAAGGGGAATACCCGTGCTTCATAACTGACAACTGTTTGGTAATAATTCTCTGTACAAACTCTTTTGGATTGCCAAACGCAACCGCAAATGGGGCCTTAATAGTTTAGCCAGCAGGCCGCCCACGTCCTTTTTAAGGCAGCCATCGTTGTCACCAAAAAACATTGCTTTGAATGGATGGAGGAGTGGAAATTTAAGTACGAATGAATTGATTAGGAAATAGAAATAAAAAATCGAAGCTTGGGGGTTTGGGAGAGACATCTGAAAATGTGAAGAAACAGAGGTTTTTACAGAGTAAGAAAGAGGCTTATCTGTCTTGCAGCAAAGCATGATTGTGTGCATCCTTTCACTTTTTTTAATTGGTTTTTATATGACGTGTTTCAGATTTTGTATGGTGAATATTGTTTCTTTATTATAATTATAATTCTAATCATCATCATTGTTGTTGTTATTATTTTATTTTGACAAAATTAGTATTATTATTATCATTATTGTTTTTGTTTGAGGTAATTGATTTACTGAAATGATCTGGGGTTATAAGGATCTAACTGCCTTGTAAATTTTGATGTGTTTAGTTTGATACTAAAGCATCAAACAATGTCGATTAAATTGGATACAGAAGATCGATAAAAAGTCCTAACGTAAAACTTTTTTTCTTCTTGGAGGGTTTGCTTCTGAATGTGTATTAGCCAGAAATAATTCTTGGTGAACGTAATTTGTGTGTGTGGCTTTAGTTTGTTCCGAAGTCGATGAAACTTGTATATGTTTATCATCACAAATTCATCGTGTATATGATTCCATTGTGTAAAATCTGCTGGCTTTTTCTGTTTTGAGCCATTTTTAGGTTAGCTCCATCTATGATATGCTAATCTTTGTCTCCATTATTGATGTAGACTTATGTTCCTGTGTTATCTAAAATAACAAGCTTTTGTTGCCACTGCAGCAACGGCAACAACGCTAAATGATCGGTCTACCATCCGTAACCGACTCACGGACCCTAAATTTTTATCTCTGGTTTTATTTTGGTGTCCGGTCTACCATTTTTAAATGATCGGTGGCGACTCCATATTTAAAATCGAGTTGGGTTTTTCAAACACAAGAAAGGAAAATTTTAAAACCGAATAAAAGTGAGCGCCGAATGGATTTGGGTGATTACAGCTGGCGACTCCACTGGGGACATTTTGAAAAAAAAAAGAGTCAAGCTACGAGTCGATTATCTTTTAGTCTTGGTCGTTGAAAATTGGCAAATTCGATTTTAATTTAAAATATAATTCTATCTTTAGTTAATAGGACATGCATTTTATTTTCTGTAAATTTAACTGCTTTACTTTTACCGCTTAGTATAAGTGAATATAGACATAGGGTGTCAAAAGGTTTGGGAGTTTCTCCTCACACACCGTGCACTTGCATTGCATTCCATGAGCTTTCTACCCGAGCTCCATCCTTTTTAAGTGAAAGTGTGATACCGCCTTCGTGTGGGTTACCACCGTATAGGTTGGTGAATTGCTTTCAGGATATATTTCTTATGATTTCGTGTGGGTTACCTCCTTATAGGCATAAGGGATGTATCCCCCTAAATTGAACTTGGTCCGTTTGAAGCCTATAATGGGTGAGGATCAGGGGCCTTTCTACCTTTAATAAGGGACAGCGAGGACAATTCGGGTACCCTTTCCTAGAACCGAACCTCATATAATGAACTATAAGAGTCTCGCTTTAGAAACGGAACCCATTAAAAGTTCAAAGGAGAAACACTTCTAACTTTTTGTCTTCTCTGTAGATTTATTTCATATACCGGGTAGAAATCATGTCAGGTAGGATCTTTTTTTGAAAATAATAATATGTCTGGGTAGAAATCATGTCGGGTAGGAATCTGTTTATATTTTATTATGCCGGGTAGAAATCATGTCAGGTGGGATCTTTCATTCTGTACCGGGTAGATACCATGCAGGGTAGGATCTTTCTTTTTGTAAATAAAGCATGCCAGGTAGAAATCATGCCCGGTAGGACTCTGTTTATTATGCCGGGTAGAAATTTATGCTCGGGTAGGTTGTACATATTTTCTTTTTAGTACTTGCATGTTTATTCTTATTTTTATTTTTATTACACGTGTACTGACCAATTTTCTGTTTTTATTTTTTTGTATTGCATATGCATAACATAAAAAGTGTTGATTCTCGAGTGATATACAATTAAGGAGGCTTTCATAATGAAAATGTCAAGTGATCAGATAGACAAGACCACAATTATAGGGCAGTGCCTTAAAGAGACGCCAGAAGAGATGAGAAGTCTTCCTTCCGAGATTCACACGTCAGACGTACCAAAGCATGCCTACACCAATACCGAGATTAGCGAGGTGCAAGAGTTGAAAAGACAGATGGCTGAAATGATGAGTATGTTGACCACTATAGTAAAAGAGAAAAAGTCTGATGTACAAGGAGAGAATGACGAACTGAATGAAAGCCAAATCATGATGGCCACCGATCATGACCTTATACCCGAACAAAATTATAAACCCAGAGGTCGGTGCACCATTACGATCAACATCAATAGGACACGCGAAGATGCAAAAGCTTCAATTTCAAAGAGAGTTGAGGTAAGCCAGAGAAAGCCATATAAGAGAAAGATAAAAAGAAGGCATTTCAAATTCCGATGGCATACATAGATTTGCTCCCGATATTGATCAAGAAAGGTCTTGTGACTCCAGTCCAATCCAAGCCAAAAAAGCCTCATTTTCCTAAAGGCTATGATAACAAGACTAGATGTAACTATCATGTAGGAGGTACGGGTCATACAATCGAAAATTGCAGAGCTCTAAGGAACAAAGTCATAAGCCTTGTCGAATAAGGGTTACTGAGTTTTGAAGAAGCGATTCCCAAAGCTTCCAAAAGTCTGACCAGTACTGATGCACCAGAGCATATGAAGAGAAGCCAAATTCGGTACCCGGGAAAGAGTTCAAATTCTAATAGCCAGCTTTCTGAGTCATCGTCGGTCGGCGTCCAAAAGCCAAGAACCAATGGTCCCTTCGATCATATACCCATCTCGTATGAAGAGTTATATCTGCAATTGTTGGAGGCACAATTGGTGGTCCCATGTCACGTCACACCACTACAACCTCTGTATCCTAAATGGTATAATACCGAAGCCCGTTGTGAATATCATGATGGAATTAGGGGGCATTCAATTGAAAGCTATACCGCCTTCAAGCGTCGAGTTCAGAACCTCTTAGAGTGTAGCATATAGAAATTTGATAAAGAAAATCAAGATGGTTCAACTACCGTTCAAGCAGTTATGGAGCCAAAAGAGTCTAAAATTGAAGAAAATAAAAATATCCATTTGATGCATGACGCTCAGGCTAGTGGATCAAAGACAGAAATAGATTGTTTGAAAAATGAGCTGGAGAGTTTGCAAGACAACTATGGAGAGCTTCGTTTAACTTTTAAAGATGTTGGTTTGGGTGACACTCCAGATCAATGGAAAGAAGGGATTAGAGACCTGAAAAGAGATGTCGAATTTTAGAAAAAGAATTTTAAGGCCAACGAGGAACGAGTTAGTACCTTGTCTCATAATCTGCAAGCAATGGAAAATCAATGTCGTGCCCTCAAGGAAGACCTAAGGAGCAGTCAAGCCAAGATTGAGAACTTGAACATATGTATACGTTTGCGCGAAGGCATCGCTGCTGAATTAAATGAAAGTCAAGCTGAAGTCCAAAAGCTAAAGAAGCAAGTAAGTGAGTGTAACGACATTATAATGATGTACAAAGATCTTATAGATGGTCTCAAGACAGTCTAGAAAGAAAATAATGAGAAGTGAAATCTTCAGCTTCAAGAGTCTTTAGAGAAGATAAAGGAAAAAGACAGCTACACAAAAGGTATTATTGTTGAAGCACGGAGAGTTGCCCGACAGATGATGGACTTGGCTGATGCAGTGACAGAATTGAATCAAAATGATAAGCTCCCAAAACAAAACGAGAAATTGGCTAAGCTTCTAGAGAAGTTATAGAAGCTATGCGTTAGGGCCCGACATTATCTGTAACTCTAATGTCTGATAAAACATGATATTTTATGAAAGTCGTTCTAAGATGTTCACTCCAGAATCAACCTCTTTTCTGCATTCATATTTAGATTCAACATTACATCATCATTGCATTTTGCACTTTTAGCAACATAACATGTCCATTACATATATTGCATTTGTATTCATAAACTAATTTTGGTAATTTACCTGGGGCATCCAGCTTAGGTCCAATTAAACCCATCCTTTTTAGGGCTAAATCCTTCTAAGCAGAGAGAAAAAAAAAGAGAAGTCCACACTAAAAAGAAGTTAGAATGTGGCAAGCTTTTGGATTGGCTATAATTTTAGAACGGGAGAATTATGTCTATTTCACACTGGGTAAGTTTAGTTTCCTTAAAAAAATGATGAGGAGCTTTTGCCAAAAATATTATTTACATGTCTTAATAAAATAAACTTTATTTTACATCCCATTTGACAAACAATTCATATTATTTGATTCTTTAAACATCTCATTCATTGCTATGAGTTGGTTTTTGTTTTCATAAACACATGTACATATCATTTTTATCAGGTCCTTGAATTTCAATTGCAATGGAGCCTTGTATTCAAATCCAATAATCAAGTTCAAATAGCCTATGTCCAAGAGAAAACAAATGTTGCAAGGATACTACAAATGTGAACATTTTTTGTTTTACTTAGGCAGACAAGAGGAACAAAATGAGTGTTCAGGCAATGGCCTGATCCCATTAAGTGAATTTCCCCTCTCAGGCATTTGTTGTTTAAGGTCTTTGAATCGAGTGTTGACCATAAACTTCTACCCCTAAAGACTATTCAGACGCCCGTATGTGAGAAGATGAATGCCATTCCTTCAATTCCCTTCACAAATAAGAAAATATCCATTTGTGTCCCCTTTTGAGCCTGATCGTTTCTTTTTTTATAAAACCCAAACTAAGGATCACCCCAACACTGGGGCAAAAAAGGCAAAATTTTGTCTGTAAATAAAAAACAACATGTTCTTAATCATGATACACAGATAACACTCCAATTAGGGCAAGAAGTGAGAATATATATTCAATGCAAGGGTTAGAAAAACATTAGAAGAGGCCAAGGAAAGAAAAGTTTGTGCTCAAAGAATATGACCAAATCAAGTCAAAATTTGCCAACAAGAAGGCTGAACCAATCAAGGGAGAAAATACGAAGTCAAAAAGTGCAAAAAAAAAAGCAAGAGCCTTAGAAGATTGGTTACTCCCAAGCAAAGACAAGAATCAATGTCTAGGCAGAATTACAAAATAGTCCACGGCTACATTTTCTAAACAAAAGAAGAAAATGAACTCCAGGGTAAAAACCCAAAAATAGGCAATCTAGAGCGATCCAAGGAATGAAAAAAAGGTTACTCCATGTGAGCATACCCAAATAAAAAGATACAGGAATAAGGTTTTTAATTGGAAGCTTATACCAACTTTGGTGGATTGATGTCGAGCCAAGACACAAATTGGTTAAAGGCTACATGACCTATAGCTACAAAAGAAAGGAAATGAACTCTAGGGTGAAAACCTAAAAAGTGGGCAGCCTAGAGCGATCCAAATAATGAAAGAAAAAAGAGCATTTCATCAAAGTATATCTAAACTGCAAGTGCAGAAGTGAGAGTTCACCAAGAAGAAATGATCTTTGGTTTCAGTACCCTTAAACACTTCTTTGGGCCTGTATATCTTTTTTCTTCATACCCATAAACCATAGCCTACATTACAAGCCTATAAAGAACATTCTGATCATATATGGATGTCTGAGTTTTGCCTTCAGATTATATTTCGCCTACAAGGGTTAACCTTTTTTAAAGGAACGTCAAACTTCAAATGCCTGATCGCCACCAAATGAGGGAAGGATAAGGCATGGTGAGATCAAGAGAGCCACTTAAATGGGGTAGAAATTAGGTATGGGAAATGTTCCTCTCATAAGCCTAATAGCCCAGAAAGGACTTCACATGTGCTTGTGTCATTGCAACCCTTGTTGTCCTTTAAACATATGCTTTATTCAGGTTACTCATTGTCAATTTGAAGAAAAAGTGCTTTTTGCACTTGATATTTGAGTGCTCAATTTTGATTTTTAAAATTTGAAATTTCTAAAAAATTTAATTATTTCTTCTAAACTCTACACAAGATTTTTTGCATGAAAAAAAACTCATCTCCACAAGTTTTGCATTTAAAACTTTCTCACCCTAAATGTCCAAAATAAGGCAAACTCGGCATGTTGGGTCGAAGAACGGGAACATTAGTGGGGCATTGTTGTCCGCAAACATCACAGAATTAGAAGAGTGAGCTTAAACTCATGATTCAGGAAAAAAATACTCAAATGTTGGCACTTGCACGAAAAGGTGATTTCCAAAAGAAACAGTCAAACCTAAGAGAGGTTGGGGCATTGTTTGACAAGGTTGACTTTATTAGTCAACATAATAAAACTTGGGGCATAAAGAGAATAGTGCTAAGAGGCCTGATATGACTAGCTAGAGTCACGGGGCATTCCTTTTAAAATCAAGCTATAGTCAACCGCATTGCATGCCATTCATCTCTGCATCGAGCATTTAGGTTAAAGTACATACGTACACCATAAAAATAGGGTGCATTCATCAACAAGTGCATATACTTTGCCATGTATAAAAACAAGAATAAATCGCATATGGCGAATCCTCAATCAAGAAAGAAAGCCGAACTACAAGGAGATTGATCCCTCAATGTGAAATCGAAGAAAAAGCAAGGAAAGACTGGTAAAAGTGGTATGGCATCCTTGATACGAGGGAGCAGATCACTATCAGCAAGTTTTAGCATCCTTGACAGGAGTGAGTGGAGCAGATTATTTTTGACAAGTGCCGAGTATCCTTGGCAAGAAAGAGTAAAAAGAAAAAAAAAAGAAAGAAAGAGAAAGAAAAAACAAACAAAGTGAAAACCCGAAAAGACACCTTGAAAAGAACTTTTTTGAAACTATCTCAAGCACAAACCCAAAAAAGGCTTGGAACATTCCAAACTTCATCACATTTATCTCATATCCCTGGAGTGACATTGGAATGAGAACCAAGACGAGTTCATATCCCTGAAGAGACAGCGGAATGGACCATATATAAAGTTTGTATCCCTGGAGGAGCAGTGGAACAAAACTTCACCATATTTATCTCATCTACCTGAATAGGTAGCGAAATGAGAACCAAGATGAGCTCATCTCCCTGAAGAGTCAGCGGAATGGACCAGACATAAAGTTTGTCTCCCTGAAGGAGCAGTGGAACAAACTTTATCACATTTATCTCATATCCCTAGAGTGGCAGTGAAATGAGAACCAAGACGAGTTCATCTCCCTGAGGAGGCAGCGGAATGGACCCGACATAAAGTTAGTATCCCTGAAAAAGTTGTGGAACAAACTTCATCAGATTTATCTTATCTCCCTGAGGTAGCAGTGGAATGAGAACCAAGACTAGTTTATCTCTTTGGAGCCGCAGCGGAGCAAACTTCAGATGTAATCGAAAAATATTTTGTTCGAAAAAAAAGAAAATGAAAAGAAAAAAGAAGAAAAAAGAGAAAAATCAAAAAATCAAAAAAAGGAAAAAGGGGAAAATCAAAAAATCAAAAAAGACGGAGAAAAAAAGAAGATGAAGAAAAAAGAGAGAAAAAATGAAAATCAAGGTGAAAACCCAAATGGGCGCCTTGAAGGGATCTTTTTCAAACATCTCTAAGGCACGAACCCATAAGGAGACCTTAGACATTAAAAATGAAGATACGTTAGTCTCATCTCCCTAGAGTGGCAGCAGAATGAGTACCAACACAAGTCTGTGGAGAAGAGGAACTACAACCTCAGACCTTTACTCCTTGAACTACCAACGGAGCATGTCACCTATCCAATAGAAGGGGAACTACAACCTCAGATCTTTACTCCTTCCAATGGAGAGATCACCAGACCTTATCTTCTTGAACTACAAATAGAGCAGGTCACCCATCCAATAGAAGAGGAACTACAACCTCAGATCTTTACTCATTCCAATGGAGCATATCACCATACCTTATCTCCTTGAACTACCAATGGAACAGGTCACCCATCCAATAGAAGATGAACTACAACCTCAGATCTTTACTCATTCCAATAGAGCAGATCACCAGACCTTATCTCCTTGAACTACCAATGGAGCAGGTCACCCATCCAATAGAAGAAGAACTACAACCTCAGATCTTTACTCCTTCCAATGGAGTAGATCACCCGGCCCTATCTCTTTGAACTACCGATGGATTAGGTCACCCATCCATTAGAAGATGAACTACAAACTCAGATCTTTACTCCTTCCAATGGAGCAGATCACCCGACCCTATCTCCTTGAACTACCAATGGAGCAGGTCACCCATCCAATAGAAGAAAAACTACAACCTCAGATCTTTACTCCTTTCAATGGAGCAGATCACCCGACCCTATCTCCTTGAACTTCCAATGGAGCGGGTCACCCTTTTCAATAGAAGATGAAGCTACAAAAAAAAGAAAAAAAGACAAAAAAAATAAAAAAACGGCGAGCAAGAAGGCATTTTGTTTTCGGCCGAGCATCATTATACTTTGGTAAGTCTCAACCTAGGAAGCAAAAGAGCACATTGATCGAATAACTCAACATCCTCGAAGAGCGAAGATCGAAGACCTATCGAAGACTGAAGACCAAAGACCGAAGATTGACACTGAAAAAAAGAAGTAGCAAGCCGAACTCATTTTGCTTCCCCAACAGACAACCCCCTATTTTGAAGATTTTGCTTCCCCAAGAGTGACAATGTGGATCGATCAATCAAGTCAACAAAGAAGACCTGCGTCGAAGAGATAGAAGATCTATTGAAGAAAGAAGACATACGTCAAGAGGGGAGAAGCCCAGCCGGACCAGACAAAATGGGTTATTTTTAGTCATTGCTCTATTGTTGTTACACAACAACGAGCAAAGAGGGGCAACTGTAACAACCCGTTTTTACCCGGGCTCCAAGCCCATTAACCCCAAAACCATTACCCATTAACCCAATACCAACCCAGATTCCTAACCCTACCCGACCCAGAAACCAAAAAACCCTAAACATCCCTAAACCTATCACCATCGCCGCTGTCGTTGTCTATCTCCGACCATCCAAAATCCTCAAATTTTGAAACCCTAAGTCAACCAAAACCAAACCCTAAATTACCCAAATCCAACTGAATTAAACCAACCCTAAATAAAATAAAACATATTCCTATAACTCTGACCTACCCTGAATCTGCAGAGCCATCCTACCCTGCCATTGTCATCCCACAAAATCCGGCACAATATCCGGCATCCAGATCTAAAAAGAAAAGGAAAATTGTTTTTTATTGTAACCAAATTCGGTTATAAAACCGAAACCAAATTTAAAATTAAGGGGGTCTATCTTCGAAAAATTAGAGAGGGAGAGAATAGGAGATAAAAAATTGTAAAAAAAAGGAAATCAATAAAATCTCAAAGATTTTCTGAAACAAACTCTCGTTTTCATTTTTTTTTAATCTAAAACCCTTTTTTATTCAAATCAAAGCTTTAAAAATGGGAAAAAGAAAGAGGTTCAGAAGGCTTGAAGCTTACCGGCGGTGTTCCGCCGTTGTTGCTCCGCTGCCGTGCCAATGAACGGCCGTGAAACTGAGTGGAGAACAGCGACGTCTATCCTGGGGTTAGAGAGAAAAAGGGATATTGGAATGGTCTAGGGTTTTTAGGTTTTTAAATCTGTTTTAATAAAAATAATAGCCCTTAGGTTATTTAAACCAAAATACGCAAAACGGTGCCGTATTGCACCTGACCCGACGCGGTGACCTGGTAACTCGGGGAGGATTTGCGTCTTTTAAAATGGTATAATTGCCTTCAAGGTCCCTGGTTTCTCACTCAGCATTCATTTTGGGCTGTGGGTAAATTACCCTTTCGGTCCCCCTTTTCCTTTATGTTCTTTGTTTTCGTCTTTTTTCTTTAATTCAAACCACACAGTTTGCTTTTTATTTTAATTTGGTCACTGCTCTGTTTTGTATTTTTTAGCACTTTTATTTTATGTTGCTTACATTTCAGCCCACGCATTTTATATTTGTTTCATTTTAGTCCATGTTGTTTCTATTTGTGCCATATAAATGATCATAATATGCATTTTAATCACTTATTCATGCATTTTTTATTTTGATTCATATTTTTAGTTTGATGCGTATATTTAGTGTAGTATTATTATAAAATATTATAATATATTTTGTATATATTTTGTACATGTGCCATATTTATACCGTATTATTTTTATACATAATATGTATTATATATGAGTTCTTTTTATAAATGCTTATAAAATAATATATAGTAATATGTTTAATTATCATACATATAAAAATAATAATAAGCACTAATTTTTGTAATATATATATAACCACTAACTTAATATTTATATGTATAGGCATATTTTTAATATAAATACAAAAATATTTTTACTTTAAAAATTATATTTTATGTATATATAAAATAATAATAAATACCTATTTTTGAGAAAAATAAAAAAATATATAGTATATGACAATTACTAACTTTATATATATACACACATTTTTTTTTACAAATATAAAATGTATTTCACTTTAAATATTATTTTTAAGCATATATATATTTATATAATTTTGCATCATAATAGGAATTAGAGGTGTTAAGAATTAAGTTAATGTTCTTTTATTTAGGGAGTTCGAGAATTAGTATCCGTGCGTAAAGGGATGCGACCTTCTCGATATCCCTAAATAAAAGAATATTCTTACCATTCTAGGATACGATATTTAAGGGAATTTTCTTTTATTTAGAAAATCGAGAAAACATTTCCCGGGCGTAAAGGGAAGTGAATTTCTCGGTTATTCTAAATAATGGAACGTTTCTTTAAATATTTAGAACATTCTCATGCATTTAAGAATCGTATGTTAAATTTTATTCGAATTCGGAATTTCCAACACCAAGACATTAAATAATCGACTAGGTACCAATTTTTGGGCAATGTGGGGGTGCTCATCCTTCTTCATCCGTAACCGACTCCCGGACCCTAAATTTTTATCTCTGGTTTTATTTTGGTGTCCGGTCTACCATTTTTAAATGATCGGTGGCGACTCCATATTTAAATTCCAAAATCGGGCGGGGATTTTCAAACACAGGAAAGGAAAATTTTAAAATCGAATAAAAGTGAACGTAAGACGGATTTGGGTGATTACATCCATTTTGTAACATTTGAAAGTTTAGTTACCATTTTATTTTTTAACAAAGTTCAATAACCATTTCAGTACTTTACCCAAATGTTTACTCTTCTATATAATTTTACATATTTTAAATAATTTTACAATCGTTATATTTTAATAATGTTATTTTTTTTCTAATTCTATACATTTTTATATTTTTTTATAATTAAACCTTACACGCAAATGACACATTTTATTATAAAATAATTTTGATATATAGGTCGTGTAAACTTTAGTTTTTAGTTTTAAGGGTTAGAGTTTAAAGGTTAGGGATTTAGGTTGTGAGGTTTAGAATTTAAAGTTAGTGTTTAGAATCCAAGCTATAAAATTTAAAAATTTAGAATTTGAGTTTCATAGTATAAATATGCAGGTTTATATAACACAACTTATGTATTAAAATTTTATCATTTTATTATTATAAAATTCACCAGTCACATCAATAAAAGTAACATTTAACACAGTTAACAAACTTTAATAGAGAGATTTGATTGATTAAAAATTTTAGTAATTTTTTCTAAGGGCTTGATTTTTTACTGAATTTTTTTACTAGATTAAGATAAATAAATAATAAATAGTTATATCCATAATAATAAATAAAAATACCATGACACGTATTTTTATAGCAATAAAATAAATTAATATTTTGTATTATTTGTAATCTAATGCATAATCTGGCTATTATAGTAATCAATCTACCTATTAGGGTAATTAATCTCACCAGTCACCATTGTAATTTTTAATCTCACCACTAATACGAAAGAGAGGCTAAATGATGAGATATAGAAAAAATGTAGAGCGATTGACCAAAAAGACCCAAAAAGATAGACAAGCGAACGCGCTTAGCAAAAGATTTCTGAGCCCTGGATGCGCAGGTAAGCGAATACGTAACAACAATAGAGGGGAGTCACGCCACGTGGACACCCTTCAAGCTCACAGCCTCTCACCCACCGCGCAACCTTCTTATTACTGTTGAAAATCTCTCCCCTAATTTCAAAACCCTAGACGTTATAATTTCACCAGGATTCTCCGCTTCGCCCATATCAATTTCCCTTTTTTTTTCTTTGAGGAACATTCTTGATTTCTCGATTCGGTTCTCCCAGTGTATCAAGGCATGATATTTGATCTCCCATTCTCTTCTGGCTTACCGATTCTCTGTTTTTTTTTTGGTTTGTTGTGTTGGTATCTAATTGATCTTCCTTTGTTAAGACTTGGGTTTCTTTTTTAATGTTTCTAGTGGTTAAAGTTTGAATTTTGATTAAAATTATGCCCTCTTGTTATTTTATGTTAAGTGATTGTTCGGTGTCTATTTTTTTTTACTATGATTTTTCTGATATACTGAATCGAACTGGAATATGGTGATAACACCTTCTTTGCTGTTTGTACTTTCTACGAAGCAAAGTTTTGAAAAAGATATTTTTTTTGCTAAGATATTATTCTAAATTCTAGTTACTATTCCCCAAGTCCCCGTTTTACATCATACAATGAAGTGTCTGTCTCTGGATTCTGTTATTTTAACGCTCTAAATCACAAGGCTTGTTTGATTTCAGATTGACCTTTTTGTGTAAATGTAATTAGTATCTTACAGTTTTCATTGTCATTTTCCTAATGAAGCCAATGGTTTGTAAGCACTTAAACCGAGTAAAGGAATTGTTTGCTTTTAGTGAAATCATGATATAGTATCTATTGTGAATGTACATGAGGAAGTTGTATTTTACCATTTTTAGGTTTTATTGAGGCTGCAATCTTTGGATAGTACTTTGAGAAATCATAAGGTGAACATGAGCACGCTTGAAACGAGGGGGGCTTCTCTTAGAGGGTATCGACGGAGAAAAGCAGTGCTCGATCTGAATGTTCCACCCAGTGAAAGCAGAGAATATGAGGGTACTTCCCAACAGGCTGGGTATGAGGAACAAACTAGCCAATCAGTACATATTGGACCACCCGCAACTATTGATGTTGAGGCTATTGATGATGATGATGTAATTGAATCTTCTGCTAGAGCTTTCGCAGAGGTATGCTTCGTTTTCACTTAAAGTTTACATCAAATCTATCTTCATGGATCATTTCATCATGCGGATTGTTATTAACTTATTGGTATTTTATATACCAGGCTCAGAACAATTCAAGGAGGATCCGTGGAAGGACTGTTGTTGATGTAGATTCTGGTAGTTAAATATACATGGAATGCTGTTTATAGTATATCGTTTGACCTAATGTGCTACCTGCATTGTCATATGCACATTGCATAGCAGAAGCTTTTTTGCTGCGCTACCTTGTAAACTCATTCTATTTATTTTCGTGAGTCAAAAGATTCCTTGTTAATAACAATGTTGAATCTCCATTAACAAATTTTTAGGTAGATGTCCTGTGGGTTTCAACCCGTGTATTGACTTAGGTGCTTTGTTAGTTTTTGTGAGGTTCAGGGTCCTTGGGACAAATTAGCCTGCCCCTTAAGTTGTTGAGCATAAGGAATTGCAGTTCATTTTTTCATATTTGAAATAAGACAAATTAGAAGCACATTGATCAGAATCCACTTAACCAAACACAATATGATCCAAGTGAAAATCTAGGTTATATTTGCAGTTCATTAAAAGATGCTGATGAATCAAATGCTTCTTTATGTAACTCAAGCGAATTGCACTAAAATGGAAATATATCAGGAAGTACCATTAGTACTTTGCTTTTTATGCCTATATTTTCCTAGAAGATACATTCAGCCTTTTGCTGTATGCTGAGCATTGCCAACCATACTCTTATAAGGTCCATGCTTAATAACAAGAAGAGATTTTTGTTAATTAAAATACAATGCTTTGGTTTCTAACATAGCCGTTTACCCTTATTCAGGGTTTGTGGTGTGTGAGGGATGTGAGTAGGATTTACTAAGGTTGATGTTATTTCTTTTCAACTTTGTAGCCCAATCTAATCCTATGTTTTACTCATGTGATTGCCTAGGTTCATTATTTACTTAATTTAGTCTTTGTAGTTAAAACCCTATGTTACTCTGTGTTTCTAGTTGGTGCAGCTCGCATCCCTCCCCTCCCAGGCTGGGGTTCAACTCATTATAATCAGAATAGGTTCCGAAGACTTCCTCCGAGTTCAAGTGTTATCAATTTGGAATGCTCAACACAGTCGGTGGTAAGAACTCTTCCTCTTGGTGCTTTGTTCAAAATGTGTAATGTAAAACATTTTCAAGGAAAAATGTACATATTTGGCTGGTCATCGGATCTAAACATTTTCTGGTTTTTACTAAATTTATGAATGCTTTATACTAGCTAACTATTTTATTGGCAGGTTGAGGAAATTATAAAGCCACAGCCGCCTCCAAAGGAACCAACCTTCAATTGTCCAATTTGCATGGGGCCATTAACGGAGGAGATGTCGACAAGATGTGGGCATATATTCTGCAAGGCATGCATTAAAGCTGCAATAGCTGTTCAGGCAAAATGCCCAACCTGCAGGAAAAGAGTCACTGTGAGAGAACTAATTAGGGTATTCCTTCCATCGGCCACTTGAATATTAAGTTCATGCCTAACGAGTAACGTAAGTTTACTATTCTATTATCTTTCACTCCCCTTGCTGTGCTGTTTTCTTGATACCATTATTTAGTGTTTGAGAGTTTGTTGTGATGATGGTTATAATTTTTTAATTTCTGGGACAATAGAAACTGCCCTGGTAAGAAAGATGATCCATTCAACTGGTGGGTGTCAGTGGAGCTAATTTGGAATTTCTGACTTGTTTGTGCAGTTTTAAAACTGTTTTAGTGGACGATGTTTTTTATTTAATTCAGATCAAGACTTATTATTAATATTTTGCTAGCTTTTTGAGGTGAATTTTCAGTAGATAAAGTTGGCAACTATTATAATAAAATGTTATATTAATTTAGCTTAAAGAGTTGGACATGGAGAAATTTTCCTGTAATCACTTGCCCCTTACTGCTGTCACCCTTAGCCTGATCAATCGGAGGTAACCAGCCAGGAAATTACTGGTAAGCCCAGCCCAATCAGGTATTGGCTCGCCATCTATCAGAATATCTATTCTATATAGTTCGTTTAGCTATAATAAATACAAATACTGGAAATTCAAATTATAAATTATTATTATAATGAACCCAACACGTGATCTCCAATAGAATAAGAGAAAATTTCGGTTTAAATCATTTTGTCTGTAGGAATAAGAATACGCATGAATAGATATTATATCTTAATTATATTAAGACTATTTAAAAAATATTATTATATAAAGTGATTAATTTAATTTTGAAAAAAATAAATTGAAAAGAAAATAATAACGATAATAATAATAATAAATAAACAATAAAATGGCGTTAATAAAACAATAATATATGGCAATGAGAATAATGATAATGACAACAATAAAAATAATTATAGTAAATATAATAAAATAGAAATATATAAATTATATAATTATAATAATAAAAAGTATATGTTTGAAATAAATAATAGTGATGTTTTATACTAATAAAACAAAAATATAAATAAAAAAATTAAAGAAAAACAAAAATAAATATGTTGATGGACAAATTGAAAGAAAATAAAATTTGGAGGGGTTAAAATAATAAATAATTATGTAAAATAGACGAAATCGAATTATATTAGAAATGAAAGGACTGTGATAAAGCTTAAAATGATAAAAGGAGCGGATCTAAAGTGATACTTTAGATCGATTTTTCAAAAAGACGTTTTGGAGTCAATTAATTCTCAGAACAACGTCATTTTTGGATCTTTAAATATTCATTCTACATTTTTTCCTTGTTCTGGGCTGAAGTTAGTCAATCGTCCACTATTATCGATAGTCTTAGTCGATGGTTGAAAATCTCCAAAATTACATACCCAAACTCTTTTTTGTCCTTAGATTTTTAGGAAACATATATATGTATATAAAGATAAATTCGATTTTTACATTTTCAATTTTAACATTCAACCTTTGGATCAAGATGATTTCTGAATATGTCACCCTACTTTTAGATGAGGCCTTTGTTCATTCAGAGTTAGTAGATATTGTCATGTTTGAGAAGATGCGGAAACATTAATCCCATGTCAAAAAGGAGAATAGAAATCTTGGGATATATAAATGGTGGTGCTGCACATCCTATCAAACGTGTTTTTGAGAATAGAGTAATGGCCTCGTGACAAGTGGTATATGAGTGACCCTTTGACTGTTCGATTTTATGCCGAGTGCCCATGATGGCCCATCACGAGCGTGGTTGGCTAGTGACGAGGGTATCACGAGATTAATTGAGGGAGAATGTCATGCTCTGAGAAGAAACAAGGACATGAGAAGTTTTGAGCTATATTAACGGTCACGTGACAATACGTTGCACTTACTCCACAATAACAAAAGATTTTTTTCAATGCAAGTTATGTTACTAAACCTTGGATTCAAATCAGAACATCTAGTACTTACTAGCCATTTATCGAAATCTGACGACTTTGAAGCACTTCTGGAGTCAGGTAAACAATTGAAGTATTAATCGGCGCTCAAAATTTCTTTAAAAAATAGGTAAACTACAATTAATGTCATTTAATTATAAATTTAGTAATAAATATATCATTTTTCTTTTAAAAGTTATAAAAATGTCACTCAAACAAAATCGTTCATGGGCATGGGCAAAAGGGGTGCCCGCCCAGGGATCAAATTTTTATAATACTTGGTATTATGGTTTAATTTTTTTCAATATTTATTATTATTAGAGTTTACTCTTAAAATTTGAATTTTTAATATTTTTATTAGGGTTCTAATTTTTCAATACTTGTTATCATGGACCCAATTTTTTAACACTTGTTATTAGGGGCATACTCTTAAAATTTAATTTTTTAATATTTGTTATTAGAGTCTAATTTTTTTCTCAATACTTGTTATTAGGAGCCTAATTTTTTAATATTTGTTATTAGGTACATACTCTTAAATTTTATTTTTTTCTAATATTTATTATTAGAGAGCCATTTTCCCAATACCTGTTATTATGAGCCTAGTTTTTTTTCTCAATATTTGTTATTTGAGACATACTCTTAAAATTTATTTTTCTAATATTTGTTATTAGGGTTCTAGTTTTTTTCCCAATACTTGTATTAGAGGCATAATTTTTTTTCCAATATTTACTATTAGAGACACATTCTTAAAATTTATTTTTTTAATAATTGTTATTAGAGGCCTATTTTTAAAATTTAATTTTTCAATACTTGTTATTAAGGGCCTAATTTTTAAGTTCGCCCTTGGGCCACTAAAATCTCAGGAACGACTCTGCACTCAAATAACATATTGTTACGAACATGTCACTCTGTTTACAAACATGTCACTCAATTAACATATTATTACAAGCATGTCACTCAATTAACACAAAGAGGAGTAACATTCTTATAACAATATGTTAATTGAGTGATCTGCTTATAACACTATGGTAATTGAGTGACATGTTTCTAAGCAGAATGACTTGTTTGTAGCAATATGTTAAGTGAGTGACTTGTTTGTATTTTTTTTTAAAAAGTGATATGTTTATTACTAAAACTATAGTTAAGTGACCTCGGTTGTAGTTTACCCTAAAATATCTATATGGAAAATTTATATTAAAACATTAAAAATATATTTAATGTTATTTTTAAAGAGTGTTTATGACATTTTTACACATAATTTAAATTTAATATTATCTTTTAAAATTTTGACACTAATCTTTTTTTTTTTTGAAAAATTCTTTGATAAGCTTGTGTAAACTAAACACAAGCCTTTCAATTTTAGACATTTAGGTTGTAGTTTAGGGATTTAAGTTGTAGGGTGTAGAATTTAAGTTTTATGGTTAGAGTTTAGGGTTTAAGGTTTAGGTTTTAAGGTGTTAGGGCTAGGGATTTAGGTTTTAGATTTTATAGAAGGGTGTATAAATTTTTTTACGCAACTTGTGTACCAAAATATAACTTTTGTTTTACTCCATCACTGTTTTCAAATGAGTTATATTTTGATACACGAGTTGTGTAAAAAAATTTACACAATCCTTCTATAAAATTTAAAACCTAAACTGCAAACCCTAACACCTAAACCTTAAACAATAAATCTTAAACTCTAAATTCTAACCATAAACCTTAAATTCTACACCCTACACACTAAACCCCTAAATCCTAACCTAAAACCTTATATCCTAAAATTGAAAAATTTATAAAAACTAAAATTTATACAAACGTGTGTATCAAAGTATTTTCCTTTTCAAATACGGTATAATGATTTGTTATACTTCTCGTCGGCCCTCAAATGTAAAACGCCATTAATATTATATATATAAATTATTACATTAAATAAAATTTCTTATAGACCTAAAGTCATTGCTAATAGAAATTCTTTTTATCATTCTTGTAAGGCTTAAATGAAAAATAGGTGTCCGAAATATATTTCTTTTAAACTTTAGGTATCTAAAGTATTTTTTTGTAAAAGTAGGTGCACAAAGTTTCAACCATTGTAATTTTAGGTGTCTGACCGTTAAGGGGTGTTAAAAAGTTTTTAACCAATCAATGCTTGACACATGGACCTAATTTGATTTTTTTAAAAATTAAGAAAAAAACCCAAAATTTTCAGTTTTTCATAAAATCTTGAAATTTTGCAATTTTACAAAATAGTCCCCAAATCCCTAAATATTCCCAAACCCAAACTCTCAAAATCGTCGCCACTTCCACCGCTGATCGTCGTGCATGAGCACACCCCTTTGGTCTTCCAACCTAGGTGATCATTTCTTTCAACACGGTGTCGCCAAAAACGGCGAACGACGTGCTAACCGAACGTCGAACGCAAAATCGACGTTCGGCTGACACGCCGTTTTCGACGAAGTCGTATTAGGGGAAATGACTGCCTAGGTTCGGCGACCAACGAGGTGTGCTCAGGCGCGGCGATCGGCGGCGGCTATTTGAGGATTTGGGTTTGAAAATTTTTAGGGATTTGGAGACTATTTTGTAAAAATTACAAAATTTTGGAATTTTTATAAAAAAACTGAACATTTTTTATAAAAAAAATGTTTTAGTTTTTTAATTTTGAAAAAAATAAAATAAACACATGTCAATTGATTGATTAAGAAAATTTTTTAACACCTTTTAACAGTCAAGCTCCTATAATTGTAACATTATAAACTTTAGGCAGTTAAAATTATAACCGTTGAAATTTTGGTCACCTATTTTTACAAAAAAAAATACTTTAGGCACCTAAAGTTTAAAATAAATATACTTTAAGCACCTATTTTTTATTTAAGCCTTCTTGTAATCACCATATTATTAAAAAAAACAATTCTTTTACCATTTGTAGACATTCGGAAGAAATATGTTTCTGCGCATTCAGTGTTTGAAATGAGGAAGATAAGGAAGACGAAGTTACCAATTCTTTTTTATCTGTAATATTCATCAAAGTGAACACATAAAATTAATATAAACTTTGTATAAGTAAATGTGAAAACAATATTAAAATATTAAAAAAACACTATAAGATATAAAAATAAAAACAGGGCCCCCTCAAGCATTAATGCTTGAACAATGTTAAAATAATGTAAATTAATTTTATTATTACAATTATAATTCATGTCAGCATACCAACCTTGAACAAGTCTAGTTTCGTTAACACATAAATTTCATAAACAGGGCCAGTGAAGTATGCCTCCACCATTAAATGCAGATGAAACAAAAGAGATGGGCTATTGCTTAACTTAAGAAGGATTAATGCTTCTTGGAAACTAATCATTCTGCAATTTTGCACTACATTGACAGCAACAATGACCTCTAAACAAATTCAGGGTTCAGCTTCGGCTAACGGCAAAACAAGGCACTGATATTGATATTGATATATATAGCTTTGCATTTGCAATGCCTTTCATCCGTCTAAGTTCTAACAACAATGGTGAATCATGATCAGGGTCATGTCATGATCATGCAACTACTAATATTTACCTCTTATTATTTGTGTTAAAAAACCCCAATAGATATCTGATTACCCGAAGATAATGAGATCAAAATAGTATTACTTGGCTCTAATAGGGGCCATTGTACAGCTAAAAATGGAGACCCTGCAACTAAAATTTAATTGCTCAAACCAGATTATTCAGCCTCACTCTCAGAACCATGGTTTTTCATGAGGCGGAAGAGTCTGGTCCCATCTCTTCCGAAGCTGAGAAGCTATTGTTGACTCCTTGTTTGGTGTCCCACTCACTTTCTCTATTGCAGACTCGGATCTTTTCTGTACTTCGACCTCGAGCCTTCGCTTGTGTTCCGTAATCGTTGTGGAAACAAACTATTGAATATTCAAATGTTAACAGTTTGGTTAATTAGGATAGAATCCATAGAGAAAGGCTTACTTTTATTTTTAATTGAACGGCGAGTATATGCCAAAAACTCATCCCACTTGAACTTCCTAAGGTCTTTCTTTTCCTCCTCGGAAAGCTCAAAGTTCGGCTCCCTTGCACACATTAATGCAGCTCTACAGATAAAAATATCTACCAATGAGTTTCGAAATCCATCAGTCTATCCATCAAAATAACAACCAAGTTACATTACCAAAAAGAATGGCCACCAGGAAACCATCTTAGCACATACAAAAATGATAGAATGCTAGACAAATAAAGCTCTTTACAACGAATCATATATACCTTGACAGCTTTTTCTTGAGTACCATCCCATGTTATTAGATCAAATCAATGTTCTTATCAAACTAAGGCCGACAGTATTTTGCATTTATACCGAACTAATTAATCTTCATCCAAAACAGTAATATTTGTATTGTAAATAGTGACAAGCTTCTGAAAATTGTAGTAGCAATCACTACAAGCAAGATAAAAGCCAGCTTATTACCTGTCATATAAACGTGCAGCTTCTTCTTGGGAACCAACCGTTCCTAAGTGAATCTGTTTCTTGTCAACTTTTATTGCAGCCTGCCATTTCATATTCTTGAGGTATACACCCCTCATTGGACATGGTTCTTGGTTTTGAAGGTGCTTCCTCCTGTGTAGCTTCCTGCGTTTGATTGGTTGCCCTACAAATAATAACATTGTACATGGACATCACTCAGAATGTAGAAAAACTAAAATGGCTCCCAGCATCTGATTCTGAGACCCATTGTTCATTTTTTAGATCAACACAACACCATAAACAAGTAAAACTTTTCCAGCTCTATCATTAAAAAACATATAGACCACATGTTCCCAAAGATGCAAACCTGGAAAAGGTAGATTCCGATGCTCTTTTGATGAAACAGAACCAGAAACATCCAGTGATGCAGAGTCAACCTTAGCAATGTTTTTCTGAGAAACAGCAACAAATAGTTACAGGTAATTGTTAATTATTTGTTTAAATGAAATGCTGACATTAAGGGCCTGAATTGTTTAACAAATTTATAAAGAGCTTCCAGTTGATGATGTGAGTTGAAATCACTAAAAATATCACAATGATATGAACTAAAATCCAGAACCAAAAAGGGAACACTAACAGCACAACAAATTCTGAAAAGTGACAGCTTCTTTTTACCTGACAAGTGAATTCTGAATCAAGAGTATAGTCAGCCGATGGCTGCCTCGGAATGCAATGACTGACAAAGTGTCAACAATTAAAGGATTCATCATATCCCTTTCATTCCTCCATATTGACAAGGAACCTAGGAATCCTTAGGAACATATACTTGGAAGACATTAAAGAAAAGATCTCATCATTACCATTCTCATATGTTCTATTAAGTGGCGTTATCCTACATCTACCACCAACTGGTTTTAGGATGGACGCTTAACACGTTCTATCAATAATGACTAAACACATAATCCTTAGGAACATATACTTGGAAGACATTGATCCACGTTTTCAATCATTCCGAATAACATACCTAGACATTTAACAACAGATGGTTGGATATTCGTTCAACTATAACTTCTACACCAACCATGAACATTGGCCAATCACATGAAAGGATGCAATTCTGACTGGCTACCATGGAAATACAGTTAGCAAAACAATGATGAAGACAAAATGCAATCTCTGCCAGAAATTATCAATTAAAAAGGTACTCTATCATGTTTGCATTATTGTTATAAATCCTTCCTAAAATATGGAGATAAAGATGATCCACCATAACAGAGGAGAAGTTCTTCCAAACTAACAGATTGTCTTTTTTCCCAATTTTTGGGAACAAAGGTGGATAAAATGACTCACTGACCAGTAAATATATAATTATACATTGGACAAAACTAAGTTAAAAGACCGGTTTAAGATTAGCAGAGGTTTAAAAGGGGAAAAATAAACCATTTATTACTATCTCATATAAATTGGTTAGTCAATTCTTACCCCATTCATTTGGTTGATGAAATCTACAGGTAAGGGATGCACACTGATTGATTTTGCACTCTAACTTGAACTTTCAGGTGTATGTCCATTATCAAAAACTCTAGCAAGTGGAGTCAGAAAGGAACTCCTCCCTGCAAAAGGCAATCGAATTCCATGAATGACATTATTCAGCATAACTTAGAACCTGTTTAATTACATTATATCTAAGTAACTCGTAATTTAATCAAACAAACTGACCTGGAAAGCAGAAAGGCAAAGAATTGAAGGACACATTTTACATGATAATTATATAGAGGATTTCCCTACTAATGGCTATCAATAGAAGCAATTAAGTTATGCAATTTAAAGTACATCTCAACCAAAATTTACCAGAACAGAGTCCCATGAGCTTGCGTCTGCGTAAGCTCACCATGTGGGGATGCTTTAAACAGTGAACATTGCTTTATTGATTGCCCTTTGCATTTATCCCTGTGTCTGTTTGTAGAATAAACAATTTGGAAATGACAAACTTTAAAGAAGAATATACAATGGCAGATTAAAATAGATGGCTAACAGAGATAGCAAAAAGTTTCATAAGCTAAATAAACAAGATACCACATATGGATGAGCAAAATATAAAAGGTCAACAGTTACACTGAAAGCCATTAAAACTACGAGTTAACACAAGTATCATGATGCAAATAGGCAAGTTGGGCAAAGAAATTCAAGGAAAATGGAATTACCAATTGAAATCCCTGGATGTAACAAACTTTTTGTTATCATGTATTAATGTAAAACATAAGTTAATGCAAAACACAAGTAATCGTTTTTAGTAACCCAAAATTCAGGGGAATAGTATTCACTTCTAAAAGTTCAACAGGCTCCGGACAAGGTGACACAAAGGCTTTTATATAAACTAAATAAATAAATTCTTCATAATTTACATACAGTAAAATAAAGCCAAAACTTTAATCATGGGATACTAACGAATTAGCTATACAATGAATTTGCCTAATAAAGATCCCAATGATTTCCCCGAAATAAGTCAACCTACCACCTCTCATGGAAGCAGAGGCAGTGGAAAAACAATGAAGCACAAAACCCAAAACCCAAAATACACAAAAATCATCAAAGAGAAGGAAAACAAAACCCATAAACCCATCAAAGCAAAAATGACCATATTCCATAACTCCATGACCAGGAAACGCAGAAACCACCCATTATCATTTGTTTGATACCTGAGAAAGAGGGGACAATAACAAATAAGGTAGTGGTTGAGTCCGCGTAGAAACCGAAAGAAGAAAGACAGGATTTTTAAGGTTGACAAATGATAATAAAATCTGGTAAAAGGTATATATATATATATATATATATATATAAAGTCTGTTATTTAAGGGGCAGAAGGAAGATGGTGAAAGGAAGAAAGAAAGAAAGAAAGAGTTTTTGTTTATCAGAAGTTGGTGGTGGCTCAGGCTCTCAGGAGTCATGCATCTGCACCCACACATACCACCTCCTGTTTGTTTGCATTTTATGTTAATTTTTGAGTGAAGAAGCCCCTATTTTTAAAGAAAGGGTGGTGGAGTTGCTGCTTCTGAGGGCGTAAACAGGGGGAAGGAAAATAATCAAAGCGAAGCAAAAGGCCAAACCCAAAGGCAAAGTCTTTGTAATCTGTCATATGACTTATGAGAAGAGGAACGTATGATTGTATACTATTTGTGTGCTTCACCTGGCTATTATTATCGCCGAATAGCCATACCCTTTATTTATGTTCATTAAAAAAATTAGATTCAAAATTAGAATTTAAAAAATTAAAAATATATTTTTTAAATTTAAAATTAATACTTAAAATTTAAATTTTTTAATATAGGACATAAGAAAGGGCACCAAAAAAATCGTCCATTATTCCCCTATTGCCCCTTCCTTCCCTAATTGTTAGTGCCAAATCTCTCACTATCATTAGCAGTTTTGAGATTTACCTTAATACCTTTCTCTTCATTTTTATTTTAGTTTCTTATGATAATTTCTATCCGAATCAGCGCCAAATAATTAGGGTAAAGTACAATAATAGTCACCGAATTTTTAAGACGCATTTATTTTAATCATCAAACTTTTAAAACTTTTATTACGGTCACTCAACTTTTGATCCGCTTTTATTTTGGCCCCTCACATTAAATTTTGTTAAAATACTGACATGTCACGTTATCTTTCTTTCTTCTTCTTCTCTTGCTCTGTTTCATTTTGGTTGGGGAGTGCATCAGTAATTGTTCTGGTAGTTATTTGATAATTGGTTAAAAAAAGTCAGAAATTAAGATTGAACCGCATGAAGATGAAAATGCCAGGCATGAAGATCTCGAAGGTGGTGATAATCGATTCTTGAGCAAATGGCAATTGGGCAAAGCTTTGTTTGTTGACAATTATAGAAAAGAAAATCGAGAATTCGTGATCAAAGACTGAACCACATTAGTTGTTACTGTCATAGTGAATCCAAAAAATCAAAAGGAACAAAAAGAAAAGAAAAGAAAAATAAGTAAGAAAACAACAATTATAAATCAGGGTATCGAGAAAAGATGTTATTATGAGAGTATAAACAGAGACAAATAAACAAGTTGGGACGTTGAAAACATGATTAAAAACGTAGAAACAACGAAAGAAACAAGACATAGCTTTTCATTATAATTTTATATAGATATAAGGAGTAAGCTTATATGGAAATATTTTAAAGCTAAAAGAAGTAATTTTGGATTAAATTAATGGAAACACCCAAAGCAGATAAAAAAGTAGATGCATGTATAGTTAGCTCATATGAGTCATCAATGGTATTCGTACGTCAGGAACATCAATAATGGAGAAACTAAAACTGCTGGAGAAAAGAGATAAAGAGTTTGCATCAACAAGTGTGAGTCGAAAAAAATAAAATATAGCAAGAAAGGAGAAGAAAATAAAGTAAGAAAGAACCTGAAAGTTATGAAGGAAAAACATAGCAAGAAAAAAAGAAAAAAAATAGAAGAAGAAAGAAAGATAACGTGCCACGTTATCGTTTTTAACATAAGTTAACGGGAGGGACCAAAATGAAAGCGGACTAAAAGTTGGGTGACCTCAATAAAAAAATTAAAAGTATGGTGACCAAAATGAATGCATTCTAAGAATTCGGTGACCATTGGTGTACTTTACCCTAATAATTAATGTACTCCTCTGTAATAAACACAACCAATTAAGTCATCGAACTCGCTAATTGTATCAACTTTATCTTTGATCAACGTTGACTGTTTTTATGTTAATATGGTGGTTCATAAATAGGATGTGAGCAAAATTCGATTTGAAAAAAGAATTTTTCAACTCAACTTGACTATAATTATAATTTCATAAACTAGACTAAAAAAATTTTAAAATAAAGTTTGAATTATAAAACGAGACTTGAATAATTTGAAGGGAAAAGTTCATAAATGGTCATTAAACTATGCCTCAATGTTTATTTTAGTCATTAAACTGTCAAATGTTACAAAATGGTCACTAAACTATCAATTTTGTTACAAAATAATCATTGAGCCCTAACTGTCGTTAAGTGAGGTGACGTGATAGTTTGGGTAAAGTTATTTAGTAGCACAATTAACTCTCCATATTTATATATTCGATTAATTTGATTCTAATTCGAAAAAAAAAATCAATAAACTTAAGCTCATTATTTACAAATTCTATCAAATTAGTCCTACTTTTATTAGAAATAATTTAGTCTCAATTGGTATTAATTTGACATTATTCTTGTTTCCCATTTTCTTCCTTTTTAATAAATTTATTTCTTTTTTTCAACCCTATGACCTTTTTTTAATAATTTATTCTAGACTCAATAGATCATTTGATGTTTGAATTTTTTTTCTAATTTTGTATATATATATTTTAGTTTAAATTGGTATCTAATTTGACATTTTTAATATGGCACCTGTATTTTTTAAGTCATGTCATACATGAATTTAACAAATGTTACACATTTTGATATTCAAATAATGTACTGAATTTTTATTTTTATTACGACTAAGAGTACTTGAACCCTGTGACACAATGGAGGGGAGGTGAATTCTTGACCGCTAGATCCCTACTGGGGTCTTTTTCAAGTTCTTTTTATACAATACATATACATAAATTATTCATAATTAGACTCTTTAATTAAAATCAATTACGCTTAAACACATTTAAATTTATGACCTCTAAAATATACTAATCGATTTAAAACAAAATTGACTAAGTTCTTCTTCTTAAGCTTAAACAATTTATATATTTAGATTTGATAATTTATTTATTTAAATTATATCTCGCATTTGTATCATTTGTATAAGAAAAGATATGGCATAATTTAACACATTAAAATTATGAAAACAAATATGATAAATTAAGTTGTTTTTTTACAATAAAATTATGAAAATATATGACATAATTAACCGGATTTGAACTGATTTAACCGACTGAACCGATTTTTTCGGTTAATCGATTGGTTAATTGTAGTAATGATCAGTTAACGGGAAAATTCTATTATCGGTTAATTCGGTTCAAAACTGGTTAATTAACTGAATTAATCGAAAATATAAATTAAAATATATTATATATTATTTACATATATCTTATTCTTAGCCCAATAAACACAGACCCATTAAAGATATTTTTAACCCAATCAATTTTTGATCCATACAAAATATTATCATCCAAACTTAAAATATTATAATGAAAGGAAAAAAAAAACAAAATCCTTAAACGATTAATTTCTTAAAACTCTGTCGATTTTTTTCTTTCTTCTAAGTTCTCACTTCTCAATCCTATGGTGTTGGACCTGTCAGTTGCAGGTGAGCTTCTGTCAAAAGTTCTCATAGTTCTCAAGTTTGTTCCTCACCAAACCACGACATTATAGCGACTAGAAAATTCGAAAGCTTCCTACTTTTTTTGAAAATTTTAATTTAAAAACAAGCTCGTATTTTGAAATAAAAATTGAAGTCGCCACCAGTCACTTGGATAAGGTAGACCAGGCACCAAAAAGCCAACCAGAGATAGAAAACAATTTGGGTTCGAGAGTCGGTTACGAGTGGGGAAGGTTTCGACCCCCACCACGCCCAAAAATTGGTATCTAAGAGTTCGTATCGTATTTACTAAGAAAAATTTAAATTCAAATCTAACTTAACTAATAATCCCTAAAAATGCATGTGTAACACCCTCAACCCAGATGTCACATTTGGGCCGAAAGCCCAAAACCATAAAATTTCTTTTCAAATCAGAACAACCCAAGTAAATCGCAAACCTTTAAAACCAACGATTAAAATATACATATATAATTAAATAAATTATAAAGGAGCTCCAATTTAAATTTAAAAAATTAAAGGTACATTTTAAATAATATAGTTTCAAATATTGAATACAGACTCCAACGTGTAAGTTTCTACGAATACATAGCCCACTAGACTCAAATACCGTACTCCAAGGATCACCAAGTGCTAGAACCTCGATCTGGTAGTGCTTCACGACCACACGATCCAACAGTCAACCTACGC
Source organism: Hibiscus mutabilis (assembly GCA_019671005.1). Taxonomy (NCBI): domain Eukaryota; kingdom Viridiplantae; phylum Streptophyta; class Magnoliopsida; order Malvales; family Malvaceae; genus Hibiscus; species Hibiscus mutabilis. Next base: position 42,633,910 of record CM033724.1, on the reverse strand, counting down.
ACGAAAACAACAATTCCGAGCGTTGAGCTTACAAAGCTCAGTGGTACACATCTACTCTACTATAATTCATGCTAATCATAAACGTAAGCATGTAAGAAAGTACGAGCAATAACAAGAGATAAATAAACATGTGGCGCTACTATAACCTCCTAAACACATGCTATAGAACAAACAGCATCTCAACAACATAAACATATAGATAAACAAACCAGAAGTGAGGCCAAATGTCACCCGACACTAGGAAACCCACCCATGCTCGGAATCTCACATCGAGCAGTATACTCAGAATCTCACATCGAGTCTTCGCCTAGAATCTCACATTGAGCGGGGCTTGGAATCTCACATCGAGTAAATATCATCACCCGAAATCTCGCATCAGATGGCCTTTATTTCATCATCCGAAATCTCGCATCGGATGGCATTCATGTGTTGCAACACTCACTCATTGGGTATCCGGATCCCATCAAACAAAGACTCATAACCAAGCAAATGCCTACACATGGCATGACCATACTCGATCCACCAAGGATCCAAACAAGTGCCATATATGGCACACAACATCATACGACCCACCACAGGTCCCTATTGTTGCTATTACAACCAATCAAGCATTATCGAGTTGTTACATTTTATGGAAGAGTATACAATTCATTCTCATCAATTACTCCTATCAATTCACATTATCCCATTTATTATGGTAATAACTACTTGTTAATTATATTCATCAATTCCTATTTCGAACTGGCCTTTAAAACAATTAGTGTTGATTATCGATTTCATAAGCAATATATCGAGTATTTTTCGGTATTAGCCCATTATTATAACTCTCGTCTCTAACTAACAGTTCAGGCCATTAAGTCGTCAGCGTCAGTATTAATTACGGGGCCCTACACTACCCCTAAAACTTATGGAAATTTTTATAGTTTGTTGCTAGCATATTTAAATCATTTAATATTAATTACTGATTTTTAATCATTTAATCGAATATATTCAGCTAATACACGAGGCATCATCATATATTAATCAGTCAAACAATCAAATAATCATACGGATATTCGGGCGATCCTACACAGTCTCAAAAGGTCATACTATATATATATATATTTGAACATTCTTACTTATCAAGTATTTCAATAAATATCAAGCCTTACAATACCAGAACCACGCATGCTTATTACTCATCTCTTATTTTGCAACATCTAACATGCAAGACAATTACTCTTATGATGCTCGTAAAGTTTTTCGGAGTTCGAGGTGTACTAACCTTATGCTGACATCGCTAAAATCTTCATCCTATCTTTCTGAATATTCCACGCGATTCGATATCCAAACCCGAGCAACCCTCGTATATCAACAAATACGAACATATATTATTTCTATACAACTCTTATACCATTCAAAAGGTCAAATGCTTAAAAATAGCTTACCGGGTTCGGATTTTGCAAAACGGACTACGCCATTGGATCTAGAACGTCGAGAAACCCCCAAGTAAGATCCCCCAGAAAAAATCAACGGCCCGATCAACGTCGGTCAATGTCGGTCAACGGCCAGGTCAAACTGGCCGATCAGGTGCGACTCGATGCACCATAACTACCGTGCACCTGCGTGCCCTGATCTGGTATGGCTGAGCTCACGTGAAACCAGGTGCGGGTCCAGTGTGGAGTGGTGCACTGGATCCTGGTGCACCCGCCTGTAGCTACGCACTCTCACGCGCAGGGGTGGCGCGTGGGCGGTCCTTCGGTTGCCGGACGGCAACGACGAGCTCTCTCATGGCTGTTTCGATGCTAGTGGACACGTTGATGGCCTCCATTTTTTGTTTTGGCTGCCGAAAATACTTCATCCTGCCCTAGGCCAAACTTCTCTCCTCTCACCCCTCCAACAATGGTTCTGACGACGACCACCGCCGAAAGCATCTCGGTGAGCTAAAGATGATGGTGGCGGCGGTTTCGTGAACGGTGACTTCGATGGCCGTAGATCGGAGCTTAAATCTTCTCCCTTTTTTTCTCTTTTTTCCCTCTATTTCTCTCTCCCTTATCTTTTTATTTTCTCTTTCTCCATCAAAACACCATACACTCTTCTTTTTATTTAAAACCCTTACTTTTCTTTTTCTTTTTCTTTTTCTTTTCTTTCTTTTTTTTATTATCCACAACATCATCTCTTTTAATTTACCACAAGGCCCAAATCCAACTATCCTTGATTTGGGCTTCCCAACATAAGGCTCAATTTGTAAAGCCCAAAGCTAAATTCTTAATTGGGCTCTCAACCTAAGGCCCAATACCCGATCCAAGACTCGATTCACTAACTCAAAATATGGGTCGTTACAATTCTCCACACCTTAAAAGAAATTTTATCCCTGAAATTTGTACTAGCAAAATAAGAAGGATACAAAAACTGCTTAACTCTTCAAGGTCTTCAAATATAACCCGTTGCGCTACTTTGATCTCAACGCTTATAAGAAATAACATTGCTCTCGAATATTACAATCATAGTCCTAACTAATTTTTCTCTGAAAAGAATTTCATCCTTGCTTGGTACATTACGGACGGTAAGCAAAATCTAACAATACCTCGATAAAACCATCATACGAATACGTCAACAAAGAAATTTAACTTAGGCTATAGAACCCCAAAAGATTGCCGTACACAAAAATCCTTCCACAAAAGTGTACAATCTAAAAAGAACAAGATGTTAAACAGCCGCTGCAGACAACACAGACAATTTGTCTTGTGGTGACTCCTTGAAAGATTCTTTAACCCTGACTACTTTGCGAATTTGAGACATTGCTTAATCGGTGCAAGACTTCAGGAAAAGAACAACATCTCCACTCGGTCCAAGTGCTTAACTAAAACTTGTATGATAATTCTCATTGGTAACTAAAGATTATCTCTTTAACTCGATTTATGCAAGAATCTTACACTCTCAACTATAACGCGTTCGAAAATACGTCATTTGTACCATCGGATCTATCATCATATAGGGATCCCACCACGGAATAAGGTTCCATTTCGAACCTTGAATCTTGTGTCAGAAGGTAACTCGTACACACCCCAATGTCTTACAATCCAACCACAAACAATCTAAGCAAATTTCCCTCCCTTTTTTCCTTTTTGCTCACACATTTGTTGAAAACTTATCAAACAATACATACCAAGGACTATATCATTACTCAACGAAATTGTACACTCACGAATCTTGTACAATTCCATGGTCCTCTATTAACTCCTACCTATGAATACCAAAATATCCCAACAATTCTAAAGAACTCAATATTCAACTCTCTACTAATAGCAAGCCAGATACTTATCATTATCTCAAACACATGACTCTACACTGCCTCCAAAGTACGCGTTAAAAGATCGGTACAACCTGTCACTATCAAAATTCGCCACATACTGACCATTGTATTAGTGAGGAAGAATCTCTTGCCTTGATATATCTTTTCCAAAACACTCACCACAAGATCTCAAAGTCTATTGACAATCATCAGACCCAAATTCAATCATAGCATTGTATCCTCCTAACTAAAACCAGCTGCTCATTTTCGTGCCTTCCAAAGTAAATCAATCATTAACTTGAAACTTACTAACGAACACATGGGTACCGATACTGCATAGAGCTAGCATCGACACTCTCTTACACGACCATCACCTAAGATAGCCCCACACGATAGCCTGATACTCCAATCTTGTACTTACTCAGTATTATCCACTACTTATTTAGTCTACTTTGCTTAGGTGGTGATCGACTACACCATCAACAGTTCTTACATACTCTATTCCATGTCATCAATGAAACCTCAAATTTCCTTAAAGATCAAGTACCACAAACTTCACACTATTGGGAAGCACACAACCTTCCCCTTCTAGTACCAAAATATAGCCCTAACGGTACACCAAAACATATTTAAAAACCTTAAAATCTCATTCAGCTATGATCAGTTCTATACCACTGTCACGACAAAACGGCATCACGTAGCTCAGATTTCCATCAATATCGGCTTGATCCAAGGAAACTGTGATATGATCAAAAGCATTTACGAAGTTTTAGCCTTGCTTTCTTAACAGATTGCACGATAATTAACCTTTCCCACACACGGTCAACAAGATAATTATCTTTTCAACGCCAAACTTTTTGTATTCCTTTACATTCACACTGTTTACACACAAGCATCAAACTTATATTCAAGAGATAACATAATGGTTCCCGCTCTATCTTCACTAGAACACTTCGACGTCACCGTGGACATTACCCGCTATCATGATACACTTAAAGAGAGAAATCTTCATTCTAAAATCCATTTCAAAATTTTCTAACCTCAACGCAATAACAAAGCATCCCACTTCCAAACTAATCTCATAAAATCACACAGGTACTTGATATTTGGTTAAACGGGTTATCCACCTTAAGAAACGGGTGATGGTCTTCCACGATCGCTTAACAAATTATCAACGATTTGGGCAGCAATTCTATGAACCAACTTTTTATTAGAGAACAAGCCCGACTCTCCCCTGAGCGAAGCACTTAGACGAAAAATGTAAATCCTTGTTTGATTTTGATATAACAAAGTGTTTAAGGACTAAATTGTAAAAGGTAATAAATTTTTAAGTACTCAAAAGTCTCACAAAATGACAAGGAAAAGTTTTCCAAAGTTAAAGACTTAAACCCAAAAATTTTCTAAGTGTTTCAAGCCAAAATACACAAATACGCCTAGACATATCGATACTCTCCTTGGTGTTTCGATACGAAAATTGGTTACTGGAATTTGGTGTTGCAAAGCGTACCGATACGACATAGCTCGTTTCGATACGGCCTTCAAACTTAACCTAAATTTTAAACGACGCATATCGGTACAGCCTGACCCATTTTGATATGACATTCATCAGGGTAAATGGTTTTGTAAAGTGTTTCGATACAGCTTACACTGTTTTGATACGGTCTAAAATTTGGGTTTAAGGAATTTTTTAAACGTACCGATACGGATACACCCGTATCGATACAGTTTGGCAAGATCTTCAAGATCTTTGCATTTATTATTTTCGATCGTTGCCTTGTCAGCATTAGAATCAATGAACTTTTAAATATTCAGTTACTCGTATTGATAAGCCCCTGGCGTACCAATACATTTTTCCAAGTCAGATTCTAGTGAGCAAAACTCATACCGATACGGCCTTGCCGTTTCGATACGCCCCTATTTTACACTATGATCGTTTCGATACGGCTCCCGTATATTGATATGCTTATACACAACGGCTATATTTTTCTTGCAATAGGTATCGATACATGTCTTCGTATACCGATACAGATGGTTGGCAGACGGTATTTATTGCGGGAAAGAAGCCCTCTAATGGCTATATTCAATACTTCAACCACCCAAACGGCTAGAAATCAATAAGAGGGTATAAATACAAGACTCCAAAGGTGCTGCAACAACTAATGAACCTATTTTGATCAACATTCAAGCAATCAAGCAAAATCCAACCCTTTGTGCTTTCAGAGACTTATCTTGTACACCCAACTTGTGTAATTCCTTTGTATATCTTTGTTTCAAGTTTGGGGTTGTGAAAAATCTTAATTGGAAAAATTTGTATCTTGTGAGGATATTTCATTTGCCAAACTTCTTTCTTGTAAAAGAGTGATTCTTGATCCAGCTTTGGGTAGAAAGCTTTGATCAGTTGTAATGGTTGCCTCCTTAGCCTAGAAAATGGGAATAATTTCATAGTGAAATTGTTGAAAATCCTTAGTAGGTAGCTAAGGTAGTGGACGTAGAGCTTGTTAGAAGTTTGAACCACTATAAATCCTTGTGTCTCATTGTCTATCTTTTTCGATTTGCTTCTAAAAATTTAAAATTGCCAATTCACCCCATCTTGGCCACCATCTACATTGATTGATTATCCTAACAATTAGTATCAGAGTCACACTCAACCGAAGGTCTAACAACCGTTGAGGCGATCCTAGAAGGTGATTCAATCAATAGAAGTTAAAGCCATGGCATCCACCTCCAGCAACAACTTATACGAGTCTCAATCCATCACCAAACCTCCATACTTCAATGGGGATAACTATCCTTATTGGAAAAACCATATGAAGTTCTTCATCAAATCCCATGACTACCTCCTGTGGGATGTAGTGGAAGATGGACCAACAATCTCGATGAAGAGAGAAGGTGATCGGTTAGTTCCAAAGTCCAAGTACGAGATAACCGATGAAGATCGGAAGAAGCTCCAAATCAATGATAAGGCAATGCATATGCTATTTTGCTCACTTAGACTAGACGAGTACTCCAAGATGTCATATTGTTCAAGTGCCAAAGAAATATAGGACAAGCTAGAAACCACATACGAAGGCACTAATAAAGTTAAGGAGACCAAGATTGGGCTTTTTAATTTGAGCTATGAAAATTGCAAGATGGATCCGGATGAAGAAATCTCTAAGATGTTTGAACGATTCTCCATCATTGTCAATGGCCTCAAGGGTCTAGGAGAAATCATCTTGGAGGAAAAGCTAGTTCAGAAACTACTATACTCACTTTTCGAGTCTTGGGACGGTAAAAGAATGACCATCATAGAAGTGAAGGATCTCAAGACGCTAAAGCTCGACGCTCTCATGAGGTCTCTTCTCACCCATAAGATAATGAAGAAAGAAAAGAAGAATGAGAAAATGAAGGTAAAAAAGAAGGAAGTTAAGAAGAAGAAGATGGAAATCGCTCTCAAAACTTCACAAGAAGAGAGTGATTCAAGTGAGGAGAAAGACGAAGAGTTGGCTATGATAGCCAAACGATTCACTCGGCTCATGAGATCCAACCGAAGAAGAAAGTTCAATCGAAGAAGGGATCTCAAGAACAAGAGCAAGGAAGAAGAAAATGATCTGATCGTGTGCTACGAATATAAGAAGCTGAGGTATATTAAAATCGATTGTCCATAACTCAAGAAGAAGGGCTTCGAGAAGAAAAAGAAGCACAAGTACCATGTAGCCACTTAGAGCAATGAAGAGTCTTCAAGTGACGAGGAGCAATAAGTTGCTAACCTTTGTCTCATGGCCTATTGTTGCGCGTAATAAGTGCTACGCAAATGTGCAAGTATACACGTCACAAGTTATAGTATAAAAGATATCGTCTCCACAGGGATTGGTGCTACTTCAAGAATATAGTCTCTTGCACTGTAAAAAGTAAAAACACAAATAAAGGATTATAGGAGTTTAACTAATGACTAATCTAGAAAGCAATAAAGTAAAAGAAAAGATGAAATCGAATGAGAGAGAGATAGGCCAGGTTACCGTGAGTTGAGGTGTGATAGACGATTGGATTGTTTTGGTAAAAGAGTGCACGGGCAACTCAGTTGCCGTGGCAACTTGCACAACGGGGTTGCCTTGGCAATTAATCGATGGTTGCCTGGGCAACTAGTTGGGCAAATTCTTGGGCGTCTGGGCAGCAACCTTCAAGGTTCGGCAGAGCGTTCTTCAATGGTTTCTTCTTATCCCTAAGTCAAAACTCTAGCTACTTGTGCATGCCTTGATAATACATCCCTGCGTGAATCAAGGGTGAACAACAACCAATCTTGCGCTCCTCTTAGCCGTTGAAATCCTTAACTTATTCCTAAGCTGGATTAATCTTCACCATCAATAGATTGAATAAAGATCATATTCATTTGTTTCTTGAATCTAACTCTCCCGATATTAGATAAATAGATGAAATCACGAGATCCTCTCCCAATTCACTCGCAAACAAGAATAGGAACCAAGAATGAATAAACCTTGAAATAGAAAAGTGCAAACTCTTATTACCTAAACAAAAACCAATAGTTTCTCACAACCACAAAACACAATAACCATAGCCAAGTAAATTTAGTTCATGGCTAGGTTCCAAAGAAACACATGATAATTAATCCATAGCATGAACCCAATCGAACAAGGAAGAAAAGATGAAGCTTGTCGAAAATCCCTCGCTTTCTCCCTTGGACTTGTCGAAATTTCCCTAATGCTCCCCCTCTTGGTCTTGTCGAAATTTCCCTCTTGCTCTCTCCCCCAGTTGTCGAAATCTCCTTGCTATTTATAGGGCTAGGCCAAAGTCCTTCTTTGAGGAGGAGTTTGAGTTGGAATTAAATTATCTTTAAAGAATATAATTCTTTATTATAATTTTATTCCTATTAGAACTTCTCCTATCTTCTTGGAATTTAATTCTTCTTTAATCTCTGCATGGCAATCAAATTCCTTTGGGCTTGGGCCTTGCTCCATGTCATCTTGGGCTTGTAGAGTCATTAATTTCGACATCCCTATTGCATTTTCTCTTTGTCGACAATTGCCATGGCAACTGCTCTTGTCTCCTTCATGCATTGCCCTGCAACTAGCTCGGCATCTCCTTCATGCATTGCCACGCAACTAGCTCGCATTGCTTTGGCAAGTGATCCTGCACATACACACACAAAAGCACACCAAAGCAACATCTTTTCCACAAAAACTACCAAGTTATGCAATCAAGCTCAACGATGGAAGGAAACATGGATTAATGCATGAATAGCTAATTATGCAACTAATATGAGCCTAAGTCTAACAATAATATGAGTAAAAGGGTAAGAAAAATAGTACTTTTGAACACTTATCACACCCCAAACTCGAACTATTGCTTGTCCTCAAGCAATGCAAACTCATAATTACCTCCGCCAAGACTTCAATTTTCACAAACTTAGCTTTGAACTTGATTTCAATTCTCCGAGCCGGGCACAAAGTATGATTGGCTTTTTATTTTTCGGAAAACTTAGGAGTTACTCGGAATCAAACTATAATGCTTTTGAGTGTGTGCGGAGTTGTGTGCAAGTTGATTTTTCGGATCCTATGCAAACAAGAGGTTTTCAAATTACTTCATTGGGTTCTTTTTAACATGTTTTAACTAGAGCTAGTTTTGGGCACCTCTAGTGTTTTGTTTTTAGTTTTCTTAAGTTAATTTAATCGACTAGAGCCGGTTTCGGGCACCTCTAGTTAATTTTTTTTAACACATCCTAGAGCCAGTTTCGGGCACCTCTAGTGATCAATTTTTTTAGCACATGCTAGAGCCAATTTCGGGCACCTCTAGCATTCATCCAATTTTATTCTAATCCCCAATTTGTTAATTATCAACCTAAGTTCACTAGAATTCCTTAAATCAATCAAACCACAACAGTGTTTCATCAAATTTAGCATCATAGTAAAATTCTAAGTTTTTCCATGGTTATCCTAGAATAAAAATTCTATCAATTAAGTGCATTGGCAAAGTCATCATCGGATATTCATCAAATCTAAGCAATTCTTGTTCCAATTAAAGGCATGGCAAGCAATTTATGTATCCTAAATGTAATACTTAAGTGAATGTAACTAAACATGGTAACTACTAATAACAATCCCCCCCAAACTCGAGTGAGGCATTGTCCTCAATGCATGCATAAAATAACGAGAAATAATAAAAATAAAAAATAAAAATGCATACGAGGACTTACTCCGAGAGTTCGTCATCGTAGATGATTAGTTTCCTTCTAGTCGGTGTCTTGATTATCTTGCTTGAATGCGATGGTTGTTTTCTTGTTGCCGGGATGTCTTTAGCTTTGGTTGCCGTGGCATCTTCAGGGTTGGTTGTTGTGGCATCAGCTTGTGCAGGCACGATGTAGGTTGCCGCGGCATCTTCTTCATTGGTTGCCGGGGCAAGGATCTTGGCAGTAAATTTCCTTAGCATAGTAGTTGTGAGTCTTGTTGTGAAAAAGAAAACAAAGAAAACTTGAAAACTAAAGATAATGAAGAAAAATAAAATATCTCCTAAAAATAAAAATGAAAATAAAAAGAAAAAGAAAATATTGACAGGAGAGCATGCTCATGCATCTCCCAAGTTGACCACTTCTTTGTTACGTTCCACATGGGCACCATTGTAGTGCTTCAATCTTTGTCCATTAACTTTGAATTCATGGTTGTCAGAGATGGACTTGATTATCACGGCGCCATGGGAAATGGTTTGACGACTTCAAATGGTCCCGACCATCTTGATTTCAGCTTTCCCGGGAAAAGTTTTAGCCGAGAATTGAATAGGAGAACTAGTTTCCCTGGCGTGAATTGCCGTGGCAATAGTTTCTTGTCATGCCATCGTTTTGTTTTCTCCTTGTAGATTCATGCATTGTTATAGGCGAGTGCACGGAATTCTTCTATCTCATTGAGGTCCATCAAACGCTTTTGTCCGGCACTTTCCCAATCCATATTCATGGTCTTGATTGCCCAGTACGCCTTGTGCTCGATTTCCACCGGTAGATGACATGTTTTACCATAGACAAGTCGGAAGGGGAACATACCTAAGGGTGTTTTGAATGTAGTGCGATATGCCCAAAGTGCGTCATCTAGTCTTAATGACCAATCCTTCCTAGAGGGATTTACAACTTTCTCGAGTATACCCTTCAACTCTCGGTTGGAAATTTCTGCTTGCCCGTTGGTTTCTGGGTGATATGCCGTGGCGATCTTGTGTGATATGCCGAAACGTTGCAACATCTTGGCAATTAGTGTGTTGTCAAAATGCTTGCCTTCGTCGCTGATAATTGCTCTCGACATCCCAAACCGTGTAAATAAGTTTTTCTCAGCAGGAATCGCTGCACGGTCTTGGAATCGTTGTTGGGAACTCGTAGCTGCCTCTACCCATTTAGACACATAGTCGACGGCAAGTAAGATGTAGAGGTTGCCGAATAAAGATGGGAAAGGTCTCATAAAGTCGATCCCCCATACATCGAACAGTTCCACCTCGATGATGTTCTGGAGCGGCATCTCATGTCGTCTAGAGATATTGCCCGTCCTCTGGCAACGATCACATTGCTTGTAAAAGTCTTGGGCATCTTTGTACAATGTTGGCCAATACAAACCGGATTGCAAAACTTTGGCCGCGGTACGAGTTCCTCCAAAATGTCCTCCATAGGGTGAAGAATGGCATTGCCGGAGTACATTCTGTTGCTCTTCTTCAGGGACACATCGTCGTATAACCTGATTTGCACATTGTTTGAACAAAAGAGGCTCGTCCCAAAAGTAATGCTTAGCATCATGGCGGAACCGCTTCTTCCCTTGGTGAGTAATGCCATAGGGTAAAATATTACAAACAACGAAATTAACTAAATCCGCGTACCAGGGTATTGCCGAGGCATGTGCCGCCGTGGCGACAAAGACTGCTACGGCGTCGAGAGTTGCCGAGGCGTGAGCATCCATGGTTGCCGAGGCGTCAAGGGTTGCCGAGGCGTTGAGGGTTGCCGAGGCAACTAGAATTTGTTCATCCGGGAATGTATCCTCCCTATTGCGTTCCAAACGTGATAAGTGATCGGCCACTTGATTTTCTGTTCCTTTCCTGTTCTTAATTTCAATATCAAATTCTTGTAAAAGTAATATCCAACGAATCAAACGAGGTTTAGCATCCTTTTTAGCAAATAAGTATTTGATTGCCGAATGGTCCGTATGAACAATTACCTTTGTACCAATTAAATAGGATCGAAACTTGTCAAATGTGAAAACTACAGCTAGTAACTCTTTCTCCGTTGTTGTGTAATTCACTTGAGCACCATTAAGAGTTTTACTAGCGTAGTATATCACATGGAAGGTCTTACCCTGTGCGTTGGCCTAGGACTGCTCCTACCGCGAAATCACTTGCATCATACATGAGCTCAAAAGGTAGTGTCCAATCTGGTGGAACGACAATGGGTGCCGAGGCAAGCTTTTTCTTTAGGGTTTCGAATGCTTGGGGTGCAAGAATCATCAAAATCGAAGACTTTATCCTGTTCAAGCAGATTACACAAGGGTTTAGTGATTTTAGAAAAATTATGAATGAACCTCCTGTAAAACCTGCATGTCCGAGAAAACTTCGAATTCCTTTAACCGAACTTGGTGGGGGTAATCTCTCGATCACGTCCACCTTGGCTTTGTCAACTTCAATTTCCTTGGATGAAATCTTGTGGCCCGAGCACTATTCCTTCATCTACCATAAAGTGGCATTTCTCCCAATTGAGGACTAAATCCGTTTCTTCGCATCTTGCCAACACCCTCTCTAAATTGCCGAGGCAGCCGTCGAAGTCATTACCAAAAACCGAAAAATTATCTATGAAGATCTCAAGGAAGTCTTCGACCATGTCTGAAAAGAGTGCCATCATGCATCTTTGGAAGGTTGCCGGGGCGTTACATAATCTGAACGGCATCCTTCGGAAGGCATAAGTACCGTATGGGCATGTGAAGGTTGTCTTTTCTTGATCTTCTGGTGCTATGGCAATCTGATTGTAACCTGAATAACCATCAAGAAAACAATAAAAGGGTTTACCTGCAAGACGGTCAAGCATTTGATCAATAAAGGGTAATGGGAAGTGATCTTTCCTAGTGGCTTTGTTTAGCTTTCGATAGTCCATACAAACCCTCCAACCGGTCACAGTCCTGGTTGGGATAAGTTCATTATTTTCATTGCTTACCACTGTTATACCTCCATTTTTCAGTACACATTGTACCGGGCTTACCCACGTACTATCGGAGATAGGGTATATAATGCCGGCGTCAAGCCACTTGATGATTTCTTTCATTACAACCCCTTTCATGGCATGATTCAGTCTCCTCTGGGCCTCAATTGAAGGTTTGTGATCATCTTCCAACAAGATCTTGTGCATGCACATCGCCGGGCTAATTCCCTTCAAGTCGGCAATTATCCACCCTATTGCCTTTTTGTGTAGCTTCAACATCTTGATCAGTTTCTTTTCCTGCTCAGGCTGTAACTTAGAAGAAATAATTACATGCAATGTATTATCGGTCCCTAAGTATACATATTTTAGTTGTTTTGGCAATTGTTTCAACTCAAGAATTGGTGGATGTTCAATAGAGGGTTTTTCGAGCTTACCTTTCTTACCTGAGTAGTCCAGTGGTTCAAAGTATGTACCTGGTCGATTGACTAGCCAATTTGCCTCTTCTGGTTGTTCCTCATCGACCGGTTCTTCATACTCCTCAGGTTCCTTTTGATCGGCAATGTAGTTGCCGAGGCAACTAAATTCCTCATCGGTTAAACTCTGCCGTGGCATGAAGTAGTTGGCATTCTTACGGATCATCGGCATGCCTTAGTGTTTGGAACACATTTAGTTTGACCTGCTGGTCGCTCACCCTCATTGTGAGTTCTCCCTTTTCAACGCCGATCAAGGTTCTCCCCGCAGCGCTAGGAATGGTCTCCCGAAAATGATAGGTGCATGCTCATCCGCTTCACAATCCAAAACAATAAAGTCAGTGGAAAAATAAATTTATCAACTTTTACCAGTATGTCCTCGATTTTTCCCTCTGGATGCACATAGGATCTGTCGGCTAGCTGGAGCATAACTGTTGTAGGTCTTGCCTTCCCGATTCCTAGTTTCTGGAAAACCAATTTAGGCATCAAGTTTATGCTAGCCCCTAGGTCGCATAGTGCTTTCCCGACATAGTGATCTCCAATGGAACAGGGTATTGTGAAACTTCCGGGATCCTTCAACTTGGGTGGCATACGATTGTGCAACATTGCCATGCATCCCTCTGTCAGCGACAATCAAGTTTCAAACTCTCCTAGCCTTGTTCTTTTGGACACAATGTCTTTAAGAAACTTGGCATAGTTTGGCATTTGTTCAATTCCTTTCACCAATGGCAAGTTGATGTGGACTTGCTTTAGGATATCAAGAAACTTCTTGAATTGGTATTCTTGCTTTTTTCGCTTCAACCTTTGTGGGAATGGTGGTGGAAGTCGGATATCTTCGATCCTTTCATTGGTTTGAAACCTGATTGACGGCATTGCCGGGACATCTGGAGTTGCCGAGGCATTATCAACTGGGGTTGCCGAGGCATTATCAACTGGGGTTGCCGAGGCATGCTTATCGCAAGTTACCGAGGTGTCGTCGGTTGCCGAGGCATGCTTATTTCGGTTGCCGCGGCAATTCCTGGGGTTCAGATATCCGAGGCTTTGCCGCTAGGTTCGCCTTGATCTTTTTGTGGAGTTTTGTTTGACGAGCGGGTTTGAACCTCTCTAAGTTGTTGGCCACTTCTGGTGGTGATTGCCTTACATTGCTCATGGCGGTTCCTCTTGCGACTTCAATATCGCTAGGTAAACCTCCTTGTGGTCTAGTGTTGATTTTGAGCAAACCGTCCGACTTGATTTTCCAATGATTTGATTGCCGCCTCTTGGTTTTGCAATCTCATCTCGGTCCTGTTAATAAAAGCATCGATTATTTTTATGAAATTACTATTCTCAGCCATATAAGATTCAGTTTTCATCATAAAAGCATTTAGAGAATTTTCCAAAGAACTAGATGTCGTCGGTTGTTCTTTGCGCGCGTCTGTTGCCGTTGCATATTCTCTTTGGAATCCGATGCTTGTGCATTCTGATTGTTCGGTTTAGAGCATTGTTGGGATTACTCCATGAAAAATTCGGTGCTTCTTCCAAGCCTGGATTGTATGTATTGGACATCATGTTGTTGCTCGATTGTAATTCCCACATAGAAGCTGGATTCCGGTTACGCATACATTCGAAGAATTATGGTTATCACCACATAACTCACAAAAAGAATCCATTACCTTGACTTCATGTGTGTTGTTTGGTTTTTGCATGTTCTGGACCATCTTGGTTAAAGCGGCCAATTGTGCGAAATTGAATCGATGATCCTAGTTCATGTATTGTGGCTTGGCGTCTAACTCCTCCTCTTCTAGTAGATGGGAATTGATAGTTATTCTTGGCCAGCTGTTTAAAATTTGCATTGCTTCTTCCGGTGACTTATCTAGGAGTATGCCGTTTGCGAGGCATCTAGCATCATCCTTGTTGGTGTATTCACGGCGTTGTAAAACATTGTTACTTGAGTCCACACCAGAATCCGTGTAGAGGGTATTTGTGTAGAAGTTCTCTATATCGCTCCCAAGCCTCGTACATGGATTCATCATCCACTGCCGAAAAGAAAGTAATGTCGTTCTGAAGCTTATCGATTAAATTTGTAGGATTAAATCTAGCAAGGAAATCACGACAAAGATCAGTCCAAGATTCTATGGATCCGCGGAATGCTATTCAACCATGCTTTCGCCCTATCCCTCAGTGAATAGGGGAATAATCTTAATCGTAGGACATCGGGGGTGACTCCGTGCATCTTGAACGAGTTGAAATCTCGAGGAAAGATTTCAGATGTTGTCGTGCATCTTCATTCTTTGAGCCGCCAAATTGACCTATTGTGTTGATCATATTAAACATTACCGGTTTCAACTCAAAGTGGCGGCTTCAATTTGGTGCGACAACTCCTGGGTTAAAATCTAGTCTCTTACCTTGTAAAAAGTAAAAACACAAATAAAGTTATAGGAGTTTAACTAATAACTAATCTAGAAAGCAATAAAGTAAAAGAAAAGATGAAATCGAATGAGAGAGATATAGGCCAGGTTATCGTGAGTTGAGGTGTGATAGCGATTGGAATTCTTGGCAGGCAACCTTTTCTTCAATGGTTTCTTCTTATCCCTAAGTCAAAACTCTAGCTACTTGTGCATGCCTTGATAATACATCCCTGCGTGAATCAAGGGTGAACAACAACCAATCTTGCGCTCCTCTTAGCCGTTGAAATCCTTAACTTATTCCTAAGCTGGATTAATCTTCACCATCAATAGATTGAATAAAGATCATATTCATTTGTTTCTTGAATCTAACTCTCCCGATATTAGATAAATAGATGAAATCACGAGATCCTCTCCCAATTCACTCGCAAACAAGAATAGGAACCAAGAATGAATAAACCTTGAAATAGAAAAGTGCAAACTCTTATTACCTAAACAAAAACCAATAGTTTCTCACAACCACAAAACACAATAACCATAGCCAAGTAAATTTAGTTCATGGCTAGGTTCCAAAGAAACACATGATAATTAATCCATAGCATGAACCCAATCGAACAAGGAAGAAAAGATGAAGCTTGTCGAAAATCCCTCGCTTTCTCCCTTGGACTTGTCGAAATTTCCCTAATGCTCCCCCTCTTGGTCTTGTCGAAATTTCCCCTCTTGCTCTCTCCCCAAGTTGTCGAAATCTCCTTGCTATTTATAGGGCTAGGCCAAAGTCCTTCTTTGAGGAGGAGTTTGAGTTGGAATTAAATTATCTTTAAAGAATATAATTCTTTATTATAATTTTATTCCTATTAGAACTTCTCCTATCTTCTTGGAATTTAATTCTTCTTTAATCTCTGCATGGCAATCAAATTCCTTTGGGCTTGGGCCTTGCTCCATGTCATCTTGGGCTTGTAGAGTCATTAATTTCGACATCCCTATTGCATTTTCTCTTTGTCGACAATTGCCATGGCAACTGGCTCGGTGTCTCCTTCATGCATTGCCCTGGCAACTAGCTCGGCATCTCCTTCATGCATTGCCCTGGCAACTAGCTCGGCATTGCTTTGGCAAGTGATCCTGCACATACACACACAAAGCACACCAAAGCAACATCTTTTCCACAAAAACTACCAAGTTATGCAATCAAGCTCAACGATGGAAGGAAACATGGATTAATGCATGAATAGCTAATTATGCAACTAATATGAGCCTAAGTCTAACAATAATATGAGTAAAAAGGGTAAGAAAAATAGTACTTTTGAACACTTATCACACCCCCAAACTCGAACTATTGCTTGTCCTCAAGCAATGCAAACTCATAATTACCTGCCAAGACTTCAATTTTCACAAACTTAGCTTTGAACTTGATTTCAATTCTCTGAGCCGGGGCACAAAGTATGATTGGCTTTTTATTTTTCGGAAAACTTAGGAGTTACTCGGAATCAAACTATAATGCTTTTGAGTGTGTGCGGAGTTGTGTGCAAGTTGATTTTTCGGATCCTATGCAAACAAGAGGTTTTCAAATTACTTCATTGGGTTCTTTTTAACATGTTTTAACTAGAGCTAGTTTTGGGCACCTCTAGTGTTTTGTTTTTAGTTTTCTTAAGTTAATTTAATCGACTAGAGCCGGTTTCGGGCACCTCTAGTTAATTTTTTTTAACACATCCTAGAGCCAGTTTCGGGCACCTCTAGTGATCAATTTTTTTAGCACATGCTAGAGCCAATTTCGGGCACCTCTAGCATTCATCCAATTTTTATTCTAATCCCCCAATTTGTTAATTATCAACCTAAGTTCACTAGAATTCCTTAAATCAATCAAACCACAACAAGTTTCATCAAATTTAGCATCATAGTAAAATTCTAAGTTTTTCCATGGTTATCCTAGAATAAAAATTCTATCAATTAAGTGCATTGGCAAAGTCATCATCGGATATTCATCAAATCTAAGCAATTCTTGTTCCAATTAAAGGCATGGCAAGCAATTTATGTATCCTAAATGTAATACTTAAGTGAATGTAACTAAACATGGTAACTACTAATAACAATCCCCCCCAAACTCGAGTGAGGCATTGTCCTCAATGCATGCATAAAATAACGAGAAATAATAAAAATAAAAAATAAAAATGCATACGAGGACTTACTCCGAGAGTTCGTCATCGTAGATGATTAGTTTCCTTCTAGTCGGTGTCTTGATTATCTTGCTTGAATGCGATGGTTGTTTTCTTGTTGCCGGGATGTCTTTAGCTTTGGTTGCCGTGGCATCTTCAGGGTTGGTTGTTGTGGCATCACCATGCAGCATCGATGTAGGTTGCCGCGCATCTTCTTCATTGGTTGCCGGGCAAGGATCTTGGCAAAGAAATTTCCTTAGCATAGTAGTTGTGAGTCTTGTTGTGAAAAAGAAAACAAAGAAAACTTGAAAACTAAAGATAATGAAGAAAAATAAAATATCTCCTAAAAATAAAAATGAAAATAAAAAGAAAAAGAAAATATTGACAGGAGAGAGCATGCTCATGCATCTCCCAAGTTGACCACTTCTTTGTTACGTTCCACATGGGCACCATTGTAGTGCTTCAATCTTTGTCCATTAACTTTGAATTCATGGTTGTCAGAGATGGACTTGATTATCACGGCGCCATGGGAAATGGTTTGACGACTTCAAATGGTCCCGACCATCTTGATTTCAGCTTTCCCGGGAAAAGTTTTAGCCGAGAATTGAATAGGAGAACTAGTTTCCCTGGCGTGAATTGCCGTGGCAATAGTTTCTTGTCATGCCATCGTTTTGTTTTCTCCTTGTAGATTCATGCATTGTTATAGGCGAGTGCACGGAATTCTTCTATCTCATTGAGGTCCATCAAACGCTTTTGTCCGGCACTTTCCCAATCCATATTCATGGTCTTGATTGCCCAGTACGCCTTGTGCTCGATTTCCACCGGTAGATGACATGTTTTACCATAGACAAGTCGGAAGGGGAACATACCTAAGGGTGTTTTGAATGTAGTGCGATATGCCCAAAGTGCGTCATCTAGTCTTAATGACCAATCCTTCCTAGAGGGATTTACAACTTTCTCGAGTATACCCTTCAACTCTCGGTTGGAAATTTCTGCTTGCCCGTTGGTTTCTGGGTGATATGCCGTGGCGATCTTGTGTGATATGCCGAAACGTTGCAACATCTTGGCAATTAGTGTGTTGTCAAAATGCTTGCCTTCGTCGCTGATAATTGCTCTCGACATCCCAAACCGTGTAAATAAGTTTTTCTGCAGGAATCGTTGCACGGTCTTGGAATCGTTGTTGGGAACTGTAGCTGCCTCTACCCATTTAGACACATAGTCGACGGCAAGTAAGATGTAGAGGTTGCCGAATAAAGATGGGAAAGGTCTCATAAAGTCGATCCCCCATACATCGAACAGTTCCACCTCGATGATGTTCTGGAGCGGCATCTCATGTCGTCTAGAGATATTGCCCGTCCTCTGGCAACGATCACATTGCTTGTAAAAGTCTTGGGCATCTTTGTACAATGTTGGCCAATACAAACCGGATTGCAAAACTTTGGCATGATACGAGTTCCTCCAAAATGTCCTCCATAGGGTGAAGAATGGCATTGCCGGAGTACATTCTGTTGCTCTTCTTCAGGGACACATCGTCGTATAACCTGATTTGCACATTGTTTGAACAAAAGAGGCTCGTCCCAAAAGTAATGCTTAGCATCATGGCGGAACCGCTTCTTCCCTTGGTGAGTAATGCCATAGGGTAAAATATTACAAACAACGAAATTAACTAAATCCGCGTGCGGTATTGCGAGGCATGTGCCGCCGTGGCGACAAAGACTGCTACGGCGTCGAGAGTTGCCGAGGCGTGAGCATCCATGGTTGCCGAGGCGTCAAGGGTTGCCGAGGCGTTGAGGGTTGCCGAGGCAACTAGAATTTGTTCATCCGGGAATGTATCCTCCCTATTGCGTTCCAAACGTGATAAGTGATCGGCCACTTGATTTTCTGTTCCTTTCCTGTTCTTAATTTCAATATCAAATTCTTGTAAAAGTAATATCCAACGAATCAAACGAGGTTTAGCATCCTTTTTAGCAAATAAGTATTTGATTGCCGAATGGTCCGTATGAACAATTACCTTTGTACCAATTAAATAGGATCGAAACTTGTCAAATGTGAAAACTACAGCTAGTAACTCTTTCTCCGTTGTTGTGTAATTCACTTGAGCACCATTAAGAGTTTTACTAGCGTAGTATATCACATGGAAGGTCTTACCTGTGCGTTGGCCTAGGACTGCTCCTACCGCGAAATCACTTGCATCATACATGAGCTCAAAAGGTAGTGTCCAATCTGGTGGAACGACAATGGGTGCCGAGGCAAGCTTTTTCTTTAGGGTTTCGAATGCTTGGGGTGCAAGAATCATCAAAATCGAAGACTTTATCCTGTTCAAGCAGATTACACAAGGGTTTAGTGATTTTAGAAAAATTATGAATGAACCTCCTGTAAAACCTGCATGTCCGAGAAAACTTCGAATTCCTTTAACCGAACTTGGTGGGGGTAATCTCTCGATCACGTCCACCTTGGCTTTGTCAACTTCAATTTCCTTGGATGAAATCTTGTGGCCGAGCACTATTCCTTCATCTACCATAAAGTGGCATTTCTCCCAATTGAGGACTAAATCCGTTTCTTCGCATCTTGCCAACACCCTCTCTAAATTGCCGAGGCAGCCGTCGAAGTCATTACCAAAAACCGAAAAATTATCTATGAAGATCTCAAGGAAGTCTTCGACCATGTCTGAAAAGAGTGCCATCATGCATCTTTGGAAGGTTGCCGGGGCGTTACATAATCTGAACGGCATCCTTCGGAAGGCATAAGTACCGTATGGGCATGTGAAGGTTGTCTTTTCTTGATCTTCTGGTGCTATGGCAATCTGATTGTAACCTGAATAACCATCAAGAAAACAATAAAAGGGTTTACCTGCAAGACGGTCAAGCATTTGATCAATAAAGGGTAATGGGAAGTGATCTTTCCTAGTGGCTTTGTTTAGCTTTCGATAGTCCATACAAACCCTCCAACCGGTCACAGTCCTGGTTGGGATAAGTTCATTATTTTCATTGCTTACCACCAAGTATACCTCCATTTTTCAAGACACATTGTACCGGGCTTACCCACGTACTATCGGAGATAGGGTATATAATGCCACACAAGCCACTTGATGATTTCTTTCATTACAACCCCTTTCATGGCATGATTCAGTCTCCTCTGGGCCTCAATTGAAGGTTTGTGATCATCTTCCAACAAGATCTTGTGCATGCACATCGCCGGGCTAATTCCCTTCAAGTCGGCAATTATCCACCCTATTGCCTTTTTGTGTAGCTTCAACATCTTGATCAGTTTCTTTTCCTGCTCAGGCTGTAACTTAGAAGAAATAATTACATGCAATGTATTATCGGTCCCTAAGTATACATATTTTAGTTGTTTTGGCAATTGTTTCAACTCAAGAATTGGTGGATGTTCAATAGAGGGTTTTTCGAGCTTACCTTTCTTACCTGAGTAGTCCAGTGGTTCAAAGTATGTACCTGGTCGATTGACTAGCCAATTTGCCTCTTCTGGTTGTTCCTCATCGACCGGTTCTTCATACTCCTCAGGTTCCTTTTGATCGGCAATGTAGTTGCCGAGGCAACTAAATTCCTCATCGAAGTTAAACTCTGCCGTGGCATGAAGTAGTTGGCATTCTTCTGGATCATCGGCATGCCTTAGTGTTTGGAACACATTTAGTTTGACCTGCTGGTCGTTCACCCTCATTGTGAGTTCTCCCTTTTCAACGTCGATCAAGGTTCTCCCACCGCTAGGGAATGGTCTCCCGAAAATGATAGGTGCATGCTCATCTCGCTTCACAATCCAAAACAATAAAGTCAGCGGAAAAATAAATTTATCAACTTTTACCAAGATGTCCTCGATTTTTCCTCTGGATGCACATAGGATCTGTCGGCTAGCCGGAGCATAATCATTGTAGGTCTTGCCTTCCGATTCTAGTTTCGAAAACCAATTTAGGCATCAAGTTTATGCTAGCCCCTAGGTCGCATAGTGCTTTCCCGACATAGTGATCTCCAATGGAACAGGTATTGTGAAACTTCCGGATCCTTCAACTTGGGTGGCATACGATTGTGCAACATTGCCATGCATCCTCCCTCTCATCGAATCAAGCTGTTTCAAACTCTCCTAGCCTTGTTCTTTTGGACACAATGTCTTTAAGAAACTTGGCATAGTTTGGCATTTGTTCAATTCCTTTCACCAATGGCAAGTTGATGTGGACTTGCTTTAGGATATCAAGAAACTTCTTGAATTGGTATTCTTGCTTTTTTCGCTTCAACCTTTGTGGGAATGGTGGTGGAAGTCGGATATCTTCGATCCTTTCATTGGTTTGAAACCTGATTGACGGCATTGCCGGGACATCTGGAGTTGCCGAGGCATTATCAACTGGGGTTGCCGAGGCATTATCAACTGGGGTTGCCGAGGCATGCTTATCGCAAGTTACCGAGGTGTCGTCGGTTGCCGAGGCATGCTTATTTCCGGTTGCCGCGGCAATTCCTGGTTCAGTATCTGAGGCTTTGCCGCTAGGTTCGTCTTGATCTTTTTGTGGAGTTTTGTTTGACGAGCGGGTTTGAACCTCTCTAAGTTGTTGGCCACTTCTGGTGGTGATTGCCTTACATTGCTCATGGCCAGTTCCTCTTGCGACTTCAATATCGCTAGGTAAACCTCCTTGTGGTCTAGTGTTCAGATTTTGAGCAAACTGTCCGACTTGATTTTCCAATGATTTGATTGCCGCCTCTTGGTTTTGCAATCTCATCTCGGTCCTGTTAATAAAAGCATCAGTTATTTTTATGAAATTACTATTCTCACCATATAAGATTCAGTTTTCATCATAAAAGCATTTAGAGAATTTTCCAAAGAACTAGATGTCGCGGTTGTTGTTGCCGCGCGTCTGCTGCCGTTGCATATTCTCATTGGAATCCGATGCTTGTGCATTCTGATTGTTCTGGTTTAGAGCATTGTTGGGATTACTCCATGAAAAATTCGGTGCTTCTTCCAAGCTGGATTGTATGTATTGGACATCATGTTGTTGCTCGATTGTAATTCCCCACATAGAAGCCGGATTCCGCATTCTCGCATACATTCGTAAGAATTATGGTTATCACCACATAACTCACAAAAAGAATCCATTACCTTGACTTCATGTGTGTTGTTTGGTTTTTGCATGTTCGGACCATCTTGGTTAAAGCGGCCAATTGTGCGAAATTGAATCGATGATCCTAGTTCATGTATTGTGGCTTAGCGCCTAACTCCTCCTCTTCTAGTAGATGGGAATTGATAGTTATTCTTGGCCAGCCTGTTTAAAATTTGCATTGCTTCTTCCGGTGACTTATCTAGGAGTATGCCGTTTGCCGAGGCATCTAGCATCATCCTTGTTGGTGTATTCACGGCGTTGTAAAACATTGTTACTTGAGTCCACACCAGGAATCCGTGTAGAGGGTATTTGTGTAGAAGTTCTCTATATCGCTCCCAAGCCTCGTACATGGATTCATCATCCGCTGCCCGAAAAAAGTAATGTCGTTCTGGCTTATCGATTAAATTTGTAGGATTAAATCTAGCAAGGAAATCACGACAAAGATCAGTCCAAGATTCTATGGATCCGGCAGGAATGCTATTCAACCATGCTTTCGCCCTATCCCTCAGTGAATAGGGGAATAATCTTAATCGTAGGACATCGGGGGTGACTCCGTGCATCTTGAACGAGTTGAAATCTCGAGGAAAGATTTCAGATGTTGTCGTGCATCTTCAGTTGCTGAGCCGCCAAATTGACCTATTGTGTTGATCATATTAAACATTACCGGTTTCAACTCAAAGTGGCCGGCTTCAATTTCGGGTGCGACAACTCCTGGGTTAAGTCCATCAAGATCTTCTTTAAGATAGTCTCAAATAGTTCTGTTTCGTGCAAGAAGCACTCCTCCCCCTGCTCGAACATCTTGATTCATATTGCCGTCTTGATTTGCCATTGCTTCTCTTATCCTTCGTCTAAGTCTTTGTAAGGTTCGTTCGATTTCTGGATCAAAGGGATATTCTGGTGAAGTCGGTCTTGCCCTGGTCATATACCAATGCAAAACCAAAGTTTGTTAGCCCTTTGAATTTTTAAACAAGAAAAATAAAAAGAAAGTACAAGAAAGTAAAAACAAAGTCGCTATTACCAATCCCCGGCAACGGCGCCAAAAACTTGTTGCGCGTAATAAGTGCTACGCAAATGTGCAAGTATACACGTCGCAAGTTATAGTATAAAAGATATCGTCTCCACAGGGATTGGTGCTACTTCAAGAATCTAGTCTCTTGCACTGTAAAAAGTAAAAACACAAATAAAGGATTATAGGAGTTTAACTAATGACTAATCTAGAAAGCAATAAAGTAAAAGAAAAGATGAAATCGAATGAGAGAGAGATAGGCCAGGTTATCGTGAGTTGAGGTGTGATAGCCGATTGGATCGTTTTGGTAAAAGAGTGCACGGGCAACTCAGTTGCCGTGGCAACTTGCAGAACGGGGTTGCCTTGGCAATTAATCGATGGTTGCCTGGGCAACTTCTTGGGCGTTTGGGCAGCAACCTTTTCTTCAATGGTTTCTGCTTATCCCTAAGTCGAAACTCTAGCTACTTGTGCATGCCTTGATAATACATCCCTGCGTGAATCAAGGGTGAACAACAACCAATCTTGCGCTCCTCTTAGCCGTTGAAATCCTTAACTTATTCCTAAGCCGAATTAATCTTCACCATCAATAGATTGAATAAAGATCATATTCATTCGTTTCTTGAATCTAACTCTCCCGATATTAGATAAATAGATGAAATCACGAGATCCTCTCCCAATTCACTCGCAAACAAGAATAAGAACCAAGAATGAATAAACCTTGAAATAGAAAAGTGCAAACTCTTATTACCTAAACAAAAACCAATAGTTTCTCACAACCACAAAACACAATAACCATAGCCATGTAAATTTAGTTCATGGCTAGGTTCCAAAGAAACACAAGATAAACAATCCCTAGCATGAACCCAATCGAACAAGGAAGAAAAGATGAAGCTTGTCGAAAATCCCTTGCTTTCTCCCTTGGACTTGTCGAAATTTCCCTAATGCTCCCCCTCTTGGTCTTGTCGAAATTTCCCCTCTTGCTCTCTCCCCAAGTTGTCGAAATCTCCTTGCTATTTATAGGGCTAGGCCAAAGTCCTTCTTTGAGGAAGAGTTTGAGTTGGAATTAAATTATCTTTAAAGAATATAATTCTTTATTATAATTTTATTCCTATTAGAACTTCTCCTATCTTCTTAGAATTTAATTCTTCTTTAATCTCTGCATGACAATCAAATTCCTTTGGGCTTAGGCCTTGCTCCGTGTCATCTTGGGCTTGTAGAGTCATTAATTTCGACATCCCTATTGCATTTTCTCTTTGTCGACAATTGTCATGGCAACTGGCTCGGCGTCTCCTTCATGCATTGCCCTGGCAACTAGCTCGGCATCTCCTTCATGCATTGCCCTGGCAACTAGCTTGGCATTGCTTTGGCAAGTGATCCTGCACATACACACACAAAGCACACCAAAGCAGCATCTTTTCCACAAAAACTACCAAGTTATGCAATCAAGCTCAACGATGGAAGGAAACATGGATTAATGCATGAATAGCTAATTATGCAACTAATATGAGCCTAAGTCTAACAATAATATGAGTAAAAAGGGTAAGAAAAATAGTACTTTTGAACACTTATCACCTATGAAGAGGATCCTAAGGTAACCTCCAACTCATTTAACGATCTTAATTATGATGAATTATTTGAAGATTATAATGAGTTGCAAGAGGCTTACAATGAATTAGTTTTGAAATACAAAGAATCACTTTTGAAAAATAAGAAAATAATTTCCAATTTGAAAAATCAAAATAATTCTTTAATCAAGACTAATTCGGAACTTGAAGAGAAGGTTAATGATTTACTAGATAGTCAAAAATATTTTGAAAAAGAAAATGTTGATCTAAATAACCTTCTTTCCGAGTTAAAAGATCATTACATCAATAAGGTAAATGATCTCAAAGCTTCATTGAACAAGGTTGGGAAACCGGGTTTTGAAAAAGGGCAATCTTCAAAACTCAACCATATAAAAAGGAACTTTGGTGGGAACAAAATGGAGGGTATTCAAGGCCCTATTATGGTAAGAAAGTTTGAAGTGTATGGATTCCTAAGGATGTTATTGCTTTTAACAATAATAATGCTATTGCTTCTTGGATTCCTAAGGGAACCAAGCTCTTGAAAACTAATGTTCATGGACCCAAAAAGATTTGGGTACCAAAAATCAAAGTTTGATTCCATGTTTGTAGGGGGAACATTGATAAAAGGCCAAGGCTACAAGTGCAAACTCATGGTACCTTGATAGTGGATGCTCAAGACACATGACCAGAGACAAGAGTCGATTCTTGAAACTAAAGCCAAAGAGTAGAGGAGTAGTAACATTTGGTGACAACTCCAAAGGCCATACTGAAGGAATTGGTTCCATTGGTAATCATTCATCCATTCTCATTGATAATGTTTTATATATCAACGGTCTAAAACATAATCTTTTAAGTATTAGTCAATTATGTGACAAAGGTTTCAATGTTGTTTTTTTATTCTAATGGTTGCAAAATTTTAAACATTGAAACAAATAAAATAGTGCTTTTTGGTCATCACATAAGAAATATATATATATATGGTGCATCTAGATGACATACACATTTCTCATGCATGTTTTGTTGCAAATAACGAGCATGATTCATGGTTATGGCATAGGAAATTAGGGCATGCAAGCATGAGTGTTTTAGAAAAATTGGTTTCAAAAGATCTAGTGAGAGGTTTGCCTAAAATTAATTTTTCTCTTGAAAAAATTTGTGATGCTTGTGCAAAAGGCAAACATAAAAGAGTTTCTTTCAAAACTATTAATGATGTTTCAACTAGTGGAGTTTTACAATTGATCCACATGGATCTTTTTGGTCCTATTAGAATTACTAGCTTGGGTGGAAAATCATATGCATATGTTTTAGTTGATGATTACTCTATGTACACTTGGGTTTTATTCTTAAGTACCAAAGATGAGGCTTTAGAAAAATTCATCATATTTTCAAAAGTTACTCAAAATGACCTTGGTCAAACTATTTCTCACATTCGAAGTGACCATGGCACCAAATTTCAAAATTTAGGTTTTGAGGATTTTTGTAACTCAAACGGTATTAGCCACAATTTTTTAGCTCCTAGAACACCTTAAAAAAATGGGGTTGTTGAAAGGAAAAATTGAACTTTAGAGGAAATGGCTAGAACCATGCTTTGTGAAAACAATTTGGAGAGGAAATGGCACTAATATGGCTTGCTATATCATAAATACAATAATGATTAGGCCTATTTTAAAGAAAACTCCTTATGAGATTTTAAAATCCAAAAAGCCTAACATTAACTATTTTCATCCATTTGGTTGTAAATGTTTTGTTTTAAAAAATGGAAAAGACAATTTGGGCAAATTTGACTCTAAAAGTGATGAAGCTATTTTCTTAGGGTATTATTTAAACTCTAAAGCCTATCGAGTATTTAATAAAAAACCTTAGTTGTTGAAGAGTCAATACATGCGATTTTTTATGATAACCTCCTTTCGAGGAAGGATTCTTATAATGATGACGATGTAGGGATTTTTGAAGCCAATGATGGTGGGCAATCATCAAAGGTGAATGAAGTTCCAACCAAAGAAGAAGAGACACAAGATCCACCTCTAGAAGACTTGAAGGACATGATCCTAGAGGAAAATGAAGTGAGCTACCCAATAGAGTACAACTATGTCAAAGGAGGTGAGATTTTGGGTGATCCATCCAAAGGGGTAACCACTAGACTTTCTCTTAAAAATGCATGTAATGTTGCTTTTATCTCATACATAGAGCCTAAAAATGTCAAAGAAGCATTAAATGATGATTATTGGATAATGGCTATGTAAGAGGAATTAAATCAATTTGAGAGAAGTCAAGTTTGGACATTATTTGATAGGCCTAGTAATAAATCTACTATAGGAACTAAATGGTCTTTAGAAACAAACTAGATGAAAGTGGTAACATAGTGAGGAACAAGGCTAGACTTATTGTTCAAGGTTACACTCAAGAAGAAGGAATCGATTTTGATGAAACCTATGCACCCGTAGCTAGAATGGAAACCATTATGATGCTTCTAGCATTTGCATGTTATCACGAATTTAAGCTTTTTCAAAAGGATGTAAAAAGTGCATTTTTAAACGGTTTTATTAATGAAGAAGTGTATGTAGAACAACCACCAGGTTTTGAAGATCTAAATTACCCAAACCATGTTTTTAAACTTTCAAAAGCTTTATATGGTTTGAAACAAGCTCCTAGAGCTTGGTATGAAAGATTATCAAGTTTTCTAATTGAAAAAGGCTTTGAAAATGGAAAGGTGGACACTACACTCTTTATTAAAAGAAATGGCAAAGACATTTTAGTAGTTCAAATATACGTTGATGATATAATTTTTAGTTCTACTAATGAATTGTTTTGCCAAGATTTTGCTAAGTTGATGCAAGGTGAGTTTGAGAAGAGCATGATGAGGGAGCTTTCATTCTTCTTGGGGCTCCAAATTAAACAAAGGAAGGACGGCATCTTCATCAATCAAGCTAAGTACATCAAGGACATGCTCAAGAAGTTTGGCTTGGAGAATGTGAAACCTCAAGCCATTCCAATGAGTTCTTCCATAAAGCTTGACAAAGATGAATGAGGTAAATGTGTAGATTTAAAGCTTTATCGCTTTATGATTGGATCTTTGCTTTATCTTACCTCAAGTAGATCTGACATTATGTTTAGTGTTTGCTTGTGTGCTAGATTTCAAGCTAGTCCTAGAGAATCACACCTTATAGCCGTTAAGAGAATCTTTAGATACCTTAAAGATACACATTGTTTAGGTCTTTGGTATCCTAGAAAGTCTTTCTTTAACTTGCATGCCTTTTCGGATGCGGATTATGGGGGTTGTAAGATAGATAGAAAAAGTACCTCTGGTACATGTCAATTCCTAGGTAGTATGCTTATATCATGGTTTTCTAAGAAATAAAATAGTGTAGCATTATCTACCACTGAGGCAGAATATATATCGGTAGAGAGTTATTGTGCTCAAGTACTTTGGATAAAGCAATAACTCTTAGATTATGGAATTGATGTAGGTACCATCCCCATTAGGTGTGACAACACTAGTGCTATTTGTCTCACTAAGAATCCCATCCAATATTCTAGAACTAAACACATAAAAATAAGACATCATTTCATTAGAGATCATGTCTTGAAAAATGATGTAGTTCTAGAATATGTAAACAACTCAAATGAATTAGCGGACATATTTACCAAACCATTAGACAAAGAGCGTTTTTGGTCTCTTAGGAGAGAGTTAGGTTTAACCAGCCTTCCTTGACCCTTAGAGCCTCTTTTGGTCTTAAAAATATGCTTAAATTTGTTTAATTGATTGCTTATGTGTTTTTGATTCTATATGCATCTATGCTTGTTGCTAGGGGGAGTATGCATCTATTTATGTTCATACATGATGTTCTCATATCATTTACATGCATTTCGATTCGATTCAAATCGAATTTTTGAGCAACCTGCAGCCAAAATTGACATTTCTAGGACATGCGTATCGATACGATATTTCTCGTATCGATACGGATCATTTATAATCGTTTCGGTACAAATTTACATGTACCGGTACGAGTCACGTATCGAAACGACTTTAAAGTGTCTCGTATCAATTATTTATATGCAACTTTAGTAAAAAAGATCAATACAATTAGAACGAGAATGATGGATTAAAGAACAATTTCAATGGATAAATGTTACAATATAAATTTTGTTTACTTTTTATAAAGAGGGGAGAAATATGTTATTCAAGATTAAATTTGAAATCTGATGTTAATTAAAAATTTAATTTAATAATCTTTTTTTGTTATTGGATAAATTACACATGTATGATGTAACTCTGTTATTAGTAAATTTACAATTGGGTCATCATATTTTAAAAGTTCACAATCGAACCACTCAATTAATTGATCATAATAATGCAGTTGGACCAAAATATAAATAAAAAAACTAATATCCGTTTGAGAATTAACAACACAATATCATGATTGCTACCATTAATTGTAAACTTGCTAATAATAAAATGACATGTAATGTAATTATCCTTTATTATGGTACCCCAGAAAACTTTATGCCTCATTTCCTCCAAGTGTTCCAACCTGCCCTGGTGGGTGGTTAGCTTAGCTTCATGCAGACTTGGGAAAAGATTCAGTAGCAACTTTTATGATGAAAATGAATTCTTCATGTTGTCTTGTCATTTGTGGGAGTGCCAAATGCCTAAATATAATGCAAACCCTTCTCTTTGCCGGGGACAAGGTAACATTATTGGCAGTTGTGTTCTGATTGTGAGCCATTATGAGTTATGTGACCAAGTGTGCTTTCTTTTATAAAAGTATTGCTAGTGCAGAGCTAAATCTTAGTTCTTATTTCTGTCTCTTGGGTTTTAATAGTTTCAGTTAGTCTCACAATGACAATTTAACTTCTCTTTAATAAAACAACTTTTTTGAGTGCTGGAGAAATTAGCTTGGAACTTTGAAAGGATTTCTAGTTATACTGTTAAGTGAATAATGTTGATGCTTGAAGTGAACTAAATGGGTTGAGATATGCCAATGAACCACCATGTTTGTGAAAAAGGCCCTCTCTCCGCCAGGACAAAATGAAGGGAAAATCTTTTTTGGCCAAGCTATCTTCCTTTTTCTTAAGGTTGTATGATGAAAGAATGAATTAAAATTTTGAACATAGAAAAACAGAAAACGTGTAAAGATCATCATTTTGAGAATGGAAACAGAGAGAGGCTAGAACCAAAAAAGAAGAAAGGACAACAACAGACACATGGGTCCATCAAGGCTGAGAAGCGAAGGGTAGTACTGCATGCACATGACATGAGTGGCGGTACCAAAATCAATTGAAGGATTGTTATTACATTTCAAGAAAAAAAAAAGGAATACATGGCAAATACCCATTATGTTATTATTACGAAGTATCAAGCCCCCCAATTTAAGCTTACATTTATCATAAATCAATTAACCCATTACGTTATTCTTACAAGCTAAAACTCAACTTAAACAGCTTAAAGCTAGAAACAAATTAGGCCTTGAGTTATAAGACCACAATTTTCCTGAAGCTCTCTATTTTTTTACTTGGAACTCAACAAATGACTTCAGCATAAAAATTGTTTCATTTTTCTCCTTGAATCCGATAATTGACCCTCGAAAAATGTTTGGAGTGTTAACTTTATCTCTTTAAGATGTCTATACACCATGTTTTAGCTTGAAGCCATGTAACTTTAACTTTCTTATTGTGGATTTTATACAGCCAGGGACGCCCATAAGAAGGGCCCAGGGATGGCCCCAAAATTTGAAATATCCGTATTAAAACCTTTAATTTTTTTAAAAATTTTGATTTGACCCCTAAATTTTTTAGAAATTCACATTAAATATTATTATTTTTTGAATATTATTAATTAAATCTTCTAAAATTCTAATTTGACCGCCTTCAAATTTTTTTGTCCAATAATAATATTCTGAATATAAATCTAAATACTAGATAGATTAGGTTTGTCCCCATTTAAAATTTAAATTCTTAAATAAACACTATTTTTAAAATTCAATAGTTTAATATCCTCTAATATTCGACCTGAATCCCATCCTGTCCAGAATGCCAATAAGTTGTGTAATAGTCCCAACCTGTCCAAGCCTTAACTGAACCGGCCCAAATCCATCACCCCTAAACCAAACCCCAACAGTAGCCTCAATGAGTCGCCGCCGAGCCGCCGGCCACTATTTCGAGCCATAACCCCAAAAATCCCAAAAACAAACCTTAAATCCCCAAATTCGGTTTAAATCTAGAAACCCTAAAATAAAAATAAATAAACTAAATCTAACCTAAACCAATCAATCCATCAACAACATACACCAAATCTGACACCCTCAGCCATACCCTACTCAATCACCGGCCATACCCATTTTACCAAACCCAGAAAATCCGGGATTTTCAATCAACCCAAACAAACCCTCCCTTCCCTCTATATATCGATCTGCTGCAAAAAATAAGGAAAAAAAATTCGGAGAGTTTAGGGAGATTTTTCGGATAAGAAAAAAAGAGTTGTAAACAGGGATACCGAACAAAAATTGTAAGGATTTCTTCTTAGAATCAATAACAAAAGTTTTTAAAGGTTAAAGTTTGTTTTTTTTTCATTTTTATTTCTAGTTCGAATAAAAAAATAATAAACGGAGGTTCGAAGCTTACCGGTTGAGCGCCGAGCGGATCCTCGCAGTGAGGCCGTCGCCGATGAACGGCCGTGGAGGACGTGATTATGAATAGGTTTTTGATTTTAACAGGAATAGGTTTTCAAGTTTTACCCGTGATAATGAATAAAAAAGGGTCTATTCCCCGTTCGGTCCTTAGGCTTTTATCTTTTTTATTTTGTTCCTTTCATATTTAATTCTCTTTCATTTATGTCATCAATTTTGTTTCATTTTAATTTAGTCACTATTATTGTTCCATTTATTTTTAGCATTTTATTTCCGCCAATTTACGTTTGTTTCCTCAAGTTTTATATAGGTTTCATTTTAATCCTGTAATATGTATTATATAAGCCATGTAATTTCATGTTAATGCATTTTAGTCCCTAACCTTTAGTTTAATGTAGTATTAGTGTAAATCATGCATTATTATTATTATTATAATGCATATTAATATTATATACACAAGATATACATATGTTTTTACCTATAATTTATATTTTCATGTATAATACTTTATATATTTTTATATGAGCCTTTATATGTATTTTTTAAAATGAAGTACAATATTTTTAAATTACTATGTATATAAAATTTAATAATAAATATTTATTTTTGTAAATATATACATATAAAATCCTAACTTAATATATATCAATATATTTCTAATAAATAATAAACATATATTTTACTATAAATATTAATATTTTAAGTATGTACATAAAATAAACATAAATACTTCTTTTGTAAATATGTATATATAAAATTTGCTAACTTTATATATATATATATATAGTTTTTTTCCTATAAATATACTTATTAGATATATTTCACCATAAGTAATATATTTTAAGTATATGTACATATACATGCTCCATTATATTGTTGCATCATAATAGCATTTTTATATGTTAGATTAAGGCAATATTTTTTTATTTAGGAAGTTCGAGAATTAGTGTCTCGGGCGTAAAGGGATGCGGCTATATTCCTTAATAAAAGAATATCCTTACCACTTTAGGATACGATATTTAAGGAAATTTTTTTATTTAGAAAATCGATAAACTATATTCCTAAATAAAAGGAAGTGAATTTCTCGGTTATTCTAAATAACGGAACGTTTCTTTAAATATTTAGAACATTTCATGCATTTAAGAATCGTATTTTAAATTTTATTCGAATTTGAAATTTTCAACACTAAGACATTAAATAATCGACTAGGTACCAATTTTGGGCAGTGTGTGGGTGCTAATCCTTTCTCATCCGTAACCGACTCTCGTACTCAATTTTTTTTAAATCTATGATTTTGTTGGTGTTTGGTCTACCATTTTTAAATGATCGGTGGCGACTTTACATTTTAATTTAAAAATCGGGTGGGATTTTTAAACTAAACTAAATAATAAAAAAGGAATTTTTAAAATTGGAAATAAACAAGAGAGCGCCGGGTGATTACAGTTGGCAACTCCGCTCGGGAGCTTTTAAAATAAAAAGAGAGTCAAGCTATAAGTCGATTATCTTTTAGTCTTGGTCGTTGGAAATTGACGAATTCGATTTTAATTTGAAATATGTTTCTGTTTTTTAATAAGACATGCATTTTATTTTCTGTAAATTTAATTGTTTTACTTTTACTGCTTAGTATAAGTGAATATAAACATAGGGTTTCAAAAGGTTTGAGAGTTTCTCCTCACACACCGTACACTTGCATTGCATTCTATGAGCTTTCTACTCGAGTTCTGTCCTATTTTAAGTGGAAGTGTGATACCGCCTTCGTGTGGGTTACCACCGTATAGGTTGGTGAATCGCTTTCGGGATATATTTCTTATGCTTTCGTGTGGGTTACCTCCGTATAGGCATAAGGGATGTATCCCCATGAATTGAACTTGGTCCGTTTGAAGCCTATAATGGGTGAGGATCAGGGTCCTTGCTACCTTTAGTAAGGGACATCGAGGATAATTCAGGTATCATTCCTTAGAATCGAACCTCATGTAATGGACCATATAAGCATTGCTTTAGAAATGGAACCCGTTAAAAGTTCAAAGGAGAAACGCTTCTAACCTTTTGTATACCCTTTAGATTTATTTCATGAATAATATGTTGTATAGATACCATGCCGGGTAGGATCTTTTATTTTGCAAATAAAAGCATGCCGAGTAGAAACTATACCGGGTAAGATCTTTCTTTTTAAATACAAATATGCCGGGTAGATATCATGCTTGGTAAGAATCTGTTTATATTTCATTATGCCGGGTAGAAATCATGTCGGGTAGGTTTTTTCTGTAAATACAGTATTCGGGTAGAAAAACATGATGGATATGATTACTTTTTCAAATAAAGCATGTTTATCAATAGGTTTTATACTATTTGTTTTATGAAAATTACTGTTTTTATCTGTACTAACTCATTTATTTTGTTTGTACATTGCAATTACATCACATGTATTTTCATATTTGCATTTCATCATAATGCATCATCATTTCTCAATCAAGGGGTCTGATTCCATAAATTTCGACCGCAGTCATTCTGGGGCATCCACCTGTATCAATTTTTCCACTTGAAGAAGAACTAGAGTAATAGAAAGTCGTCTAGCAAGAGTAGAGCAAGCATGCGAAGACATTAAGAAGGAACTCGAAAAGGCGCAACAAGCAACTCGTGATCATATCGCGTAATCACACATGGATTTGTTAGATTAGATAGCTGTTATGCTGACCGGTGAGGATCCTAAGAGAAGAAAGGGACTGCTATAGACCCAAGTGCACTAGAAAAGGCAGAAGATATATGTGACAAGGTATATCTGCAAGTGCCGATTTCGGTTGAAAAGCAACAAGGTCCTCAAGCTGGGTCTTTATCACATGGGGGAATTAATGCCCAAAATAACCTTATTGAGCATGCCATCCTTGATCCGAGCATCATCGACCAGATGGGTCAAGTAGGGATCGAGGCAGTCAAGCGAATTAAAAATTTGTGCAAGCGGGTTGAAGAGAAATCCAAAGTTGCAGAAGGGGGATGTGCATCATGTGAGGTAGATGCAAGAAAATTAATTTTAGTCCATGATCTGGTGATACCTCCAAAGTTTAAGATGCCAGAATTTGAAAAGTACAATGGAACAAGCTCACCGTCTGCTCACCTTACCATGTCTACCGAATGGTGGCATGGCATGTAGACAATAAGAAACTCTTAATCCATTGCTTCCAAGAAAGCTTAAAGGGTCTGCTGCCAGATGGTATAACCAATTGAATCGAGACCAGATACAATCATGGGAAAATCTGGCCAAAGCCTTTACCGAGCAGTACAAGTATATAACTGACACCAATCCATATCATCTAACACTGTAGAGCATGGAAAAAAGGCCCGATGAGAACTTTCGACAGTATGTGCAAAGGTAGAGAGACGTTGCTGCGCAAGTACAACCACCGCTGCTAAAGAAAGAGATAATGCCTACCTTTGTGAGGACTCTAGAAGGTCCATTTCTAAAATACATGTTGGGCAATACAGCTAAGAATTTGGAAGACCTCGTGATGTCTGGCGAACTCATTAAGACGGCTATTAGATAAGGGAAAATTATTGACCCTAGCCAAGAAGAAGATGAAGTAGAAGTTCATACAGTGAGATCTTATCCGACCAGCCGACCTTGGACCTCACGCCAGCCAAGCTACTCGTCCTCACATCGACCGAAAGCTTCTCAGAAAATCATCTATCCAATCCCGATGACGTATACAAAGCTACTCCTGATGCTTGTAAAAATGAGCTTGATAGCCCCGGTCCAGTCTAAACCAAATGAGCCTCCTTACCTAGAAGGATATGATGTCAATGCTGTCTGCGACTATCATATAGGAAGCTCAGGCCACACCACAGAGAATTGTGGGGCATTGAGGAATAAGGTGCAAAGCCTGACCGAGAATGGCACTCTAAAGTTCAACAACAGGGTCCCCCAGATGACTTATTAAAGATTGGATAAGAATAAATTACCTTCATAGGCTTAATTATTTTTTTGGGCATCTTTGTAGCCTAAATCTTTTTGAGTAATGCATGAAATCAACCTTTTACCTAGGCCCGAAGGTAAAATGGGAAACCTTTTGTAAGGGTATGCGATTAGTCAATGTATTCTCCTATGTTTTATTTTGAAAATCAAAAACAAAAATTTCAAAATTCAATTCATTCATACATTTGCAAATTTTTGTCCATATTTTCAAAAAACCACGTCGGTTCTAACCTGACAATTGATTCCAAACAGTCTGGAAGCACTTAATCCATCTACTTAAAAAATCTTTTTTTTGAAAATATTTTTGAAACAAAAAGATTTCTTGCATTACTTTTTAGAAATATAAGGTACAAAGACCTAAGGCCCATGTCTATCCAAAACAAGAAAGAAAACCTTCAAAGGTATTCAGTTCAAATGACATCTGAAAGATGAATGAGGCAACATTCGATCGGACAAAGCCGTCGGTCCCTCAAAAGGATGAAATGAGACGAGCTTGCAAAGGTCATTCACCTTAAAAATTTGAATCAATAAAATGAAAAATAAGAACAAAGAAGATTTAGGGGGCAAGCTTTTGCTCAAGGAAACCAGAAGATTGAATTAAAACAAAGGAAGAAGACCCCTACGAGTATTTTATGCATCTCATGCATCATGACATACATAACTTACATCTTGGCATCACCAGAATGTGACTATGCACCATGAAAGCATACTTAGAGGCATATGCATCATTGCATCTTTTAAACTTGACCATACATCATGACATACATAATATTGCATCCTTGCATCATCAAAAAAGCATACGCATGCATCTCATTTGCATAAATACATGAAATAATTTTCAAAGACAAGCTCTATCCTCTTGTAAGGACACTTTTCAAATTTTGATCCTTTCGTAAGAATATTTTTCCAAACTTCTGGATAATTTTCAAAAGTCAATCATTCCATAAGGATATTTTTCCAAACTTCTGGAAAATTTGCAAAACTCAATCCTTCCATAAGGATATTTTTCCAAACTTTTGGAAAATTTGCAAAACTCAATCCTTCCATAAAGATATTTTCCAAACTTCTGGAAAATTTGCAAAATCGAATCCTTCCATAAGGATATTTTTCCAAACTTCTAGAAAATTTTCAAAACTCAATCCTTCCATAAGGATATTTTTCCAAACTTTTGGAAAATTTTCATAACTCAATCATTCCCTAAGGATATTTATCCAAATTTCTGGATAATTTTCAAAAATCAATCCTTCCATAAGGATATTTTTTCCAAACTTCTGGAAAACTTTCAGAACTCAATCATTCCATGAGGATATTTTTCCAAACTTCTAAATTGTTTTTAAAACTCAATCTTTTCAAAAGGATATTTGTCCAAACTTCTGGATGATTTCCAAAACCGAGTTCCATAACTCAATCTTTTCAAAAGGATATTTTCCAAACTTCTGGATAATTTCCAAAACCGAGTTTCATAACTCAATCTTTTCAAAAGGATATTTTCTAAACTTCTAGATAATTTCCAAAATCGAGTTTCATAACTCATTCCTTTCATAATAACTTTTTTTCAAACTTTATCCTTTCATAAGGATATCTTTTTTGACAAAATAAAGTTCCTATTTCCATCATTACTTAAGGAGAGAGAAAGAGAAAAAATAAAAAAAAAACCAAAAAAATAAAAAAATGAGAAAATGAAAAAAATTTAAAGAAAGAGATGACAAAAAAAGAAGAAACAATTGAAAAAAAGGTGAAAACCCGAAAAGACACCTTAAAAAAGGGGGCAAGAGAGATCGTTTCAGAATATCATAGGCACGAACCCAAAAGGAGACCCGAGACGTTTAAAAAATGAAACATTTATCTCATCTCCATGTAGTGGCAACAGAATGAGAACCAAGACGAGTTCATCTCCCTAAAAAGGCAACGGAATAGACCCGACATAAAGATCGTCTCCCTAGAGCAGCA
This sequence comes from Hibiscus mutabilis, assembly GCA_019671005.1. Lineage (NCBI taxonomy): Eukaryota > Viridiplantae > Streptophyta > Magnoliopsida > Malvales > Malvaceae > Hibiscus > Hibiscus mutabilis. Next base: position 42,596,269 of record CM033724.1, on the reverse strand, counting down.
GTAGAACAAGCTTCACAACATTTATCCTATCTCCCTATAGTGGCAGCGGAATGAGAACCAAGACTAGTTTTATCTCTCTGGAGCTGCAGCGGAGAAACTTCAGATGTAATCAATAATTTTTTTGAAGAAAAAAATCAAAAAGAAAAAAAATGGAAAAAGAAAAAAAGAAAAAAAAAAGAGAGAAAAAAAGAAGATGAAAAAATAAAAGAAAAAGAAAAAAAACACAACAAGGTGAAAACTCGAACGGACGCCTTGAAAAGATCTTTTTCGAAACACCTCTAAGGCACGAACCCATAAGGAGGTCTTAGACATTCAAAATAAAGGAAATGAAGATACATCGTCTCCCTGAGGTTGCAGTGGAACGAATCCATCATCAATTTTATACCTCTGAAGTTGCAGTGGAAAGATTGAAGCTGCAGTCATTCATCTCCCTGAAGTTGCAGTGGAATGGACACAAAATCAACATCGTCTCCCTGAGGTTGCAGTGGAACGAATCCAACATCAATTTTATACCCCTGAAGTTGCCGTGGAAAGATTGAAGCTATAGTCGTTCATCTCCCTAGAGTTGCAGTGGAACGGACACAAAATCAACATCGTCTCCCTGAGGTTGTAGTGGAACGAATCCAACATCAAATTTATACCCCTGAAAGTTGCAGTGGAAAGATTAAAGCTAAAGTCGTTCATCTCCTTGAGGTTGCAGTGGAATAGACATAACACCAACATCATCTCCCTGAAGTTGCAGTGGAATGAATCTAGCATCAATTTTATGTCCATGAGGTTACAGTGAAAAATTGAAGCTACATTGTCTCATCTCCCTAAAGTTACAGTGGAACAGACAAAACTACAACGGTAGACCCTATCTCCTTGAACTTCCAATAGAGTAGGTAACCTATCTAAATAGACGAAGCCACAATATCAGACTCTATCTCCTTGAATTTCCAATGGAGTGAGTTACTCTACAGAAGATGAAGCTTCACAAAAAAAAGAAAAAAAAGGAAAAAAAGAAAAAAATGGCGAGCAAGAAGGCCTTTGTTTTCAACCGAGCATCATTATACTTTGGTAAGTCTCGACCTAAAAAGTAGAGGAGCAGATTGGTCGAAGAACTCAACATCCTCGAAGAGCGAAGACCTACCAAAGACTGAAGATAGAAGATCGAAGCCAGAGGACTGGCGCCAAAGAAGAAAAGCAACAAATTGCTCTCATTTTACTTTCCCCAACCCCCATTTTGAAAATTTTGGCTTCCCCAAGAGTGACATGGTGGATCAAGTCAAGAAAGAAGACCTGCATCGATGAGAAAGAAGATATACATCAAGAGGAAGAAAGCTCAACTGTACCGGACATGTTTGCTCTCTTTTAGTCTTTGCTTCATTGACGTTGCACAAGAATGAGCAAAGAGGGGCAGCTGTAATAGACCCAACCTGTACAAGCCTTAACTGAACCGGGCCAAACCCATCACCTATAAACCAAACCCTAACTGAACCGGCCCAAACTCATCACCCCTAAACCAAACCCTAACAATAGCCTCAATGAGCTACTGTCGTTGTCTTCTGAGGCCGTCGTCGAGCGACCGTCGCCCAAGCCGTCAGCCACTATTTCGAGCCATAACCCCAAAAATAAATCCTAAATCCCCAAATCCAATTTAAATTAAAAAAACCCTAAAATAAAAATAAATAAACTAAATCTAACCTAAACCAATCAATCCATAAACACCATACCCTAAATCTGACACCATTAGCCATACCCTACTCAATCATCGTCCATACTCATTTTACCAAACCCAAAAAATCTGGGATTTTAAATCAACCCAAACCAACCCTCCATTCCCTCTATATATCGATCTGCTGCAAAAAATAAGGAAAAAAATTCAGAGAGAGTTTAGGGAGATTTTTCGGATAAGAAAAAAAGAGTTGTAACCAGGGATACCGAACAAAAATTGTAAGGATTTCTCCTTAGAATCAATAACAAAAGTTTTTAAAGGTTAAAGTTTGTTATTTTTATTTCTAGTTCGAATAAAAAAATAATAAACAAAGGAGGTTCGAAGCTTATCGGTTGAGCGCCGCTCGGATCCTCGCCGTGAGACCGTCGCCGATGAAAGGCCGTGGAGGACGTGAAGAGCGGCCGTCGTTGAGAGAAGATGAGTTTTTTTTGTTGAAAGATGGATTGTATTTCATTAGCCATAAATGGCGTCATCAATTACAAAGTTAGCAATACGATCCGGAACTTCATACGAGAAAGTAAAAGGCTCAATACAATTTATGCCCCAATGTGCAAGTGAGTGAGCGACTTTATTTGCTTTTCGGCCTATATGTGTGACCTTATAGTTGTTGCGTTCGGCCAGTATGACATGCGTTTCAGTTAAGTATGTTGCTGTAATCGACCTATCAAGTGACGTAGCGTTCAGCTTGTTAACCACCGCCATAGAATCTCCTTCAATTAAGGCCTTTAGCCAATCATTTTCTACTGCCATCTTGAGGCCCAAAGAGTAGGCGCAAGCTTCAGCAGTGTGCACCCCTTGTAGCTTATGGGCTCTCGCATCAAGGACTAGTCCATGCGAGTTTCGGGCCACTATTCCAATTGAGGATGCCCCCGAGTTTGGCATGAATGCTGCATCAACATTTACCTTGATGGTACCCTCGAGTGGACAAGACCATCTTTTAGCTCGACTGCAAAGGACAAGATTACTTATGGGCTCCTGGGCTACTTTGTAATCCGAAGCTAAAACCTGCACATAATCAATAACAACTCGAATCGGGAGAACCTTGTTCTCGTAAGTCAATCTGTTTCTCCGATTCCATAGGTTCCACAGGAGAATGATGAGAAGTGTGAACTTTTCCTTGTCAAGGTTCTTGAGTGCTTCCTCCAGCCAGGCCTTGCAACTCAAGAACTGACCATTTGGCAAGGATGTCGATAGCGAGCAAAGATCAAAGGCTTCTCTAAGGGTTGGGCATTCTCGAAAGGCATGAAGGCCAGATTCAATGTCATTGTTACACATTTTACAAGTACCAGGGTCCAGCCCAGCCACTTTAAGTTTGTAGCCCAAAGGGAGGGCTTCATGACACAATCTCCACCCAAACAGTCAAATTTTAGGCAAAGTGGGAAGGTTTGCCATTGCCTTCCAAATTGTCGAGGAGTCTCTTACCTCATGTTTCTGTAGAATGAGCCAATTGTAACCAGATCGAGTGGTATAAGTGCCGGACGAGTGGTGTCCCCAAACGATCAAATCACCAGAGTGGGGTGCAATGGGGCACCGACTGATCACATCCGCATCCTCATCAGAGAAAACTTGATTAAGCTAGACAATGTTCCAAGCAGCAACATTATGTACCATAAACTCTCTACACCGAATCGGGTTAAGTTCATTGTCCAAGTGACTTCCTTTCAGTGAGATAGGTTTGGTACTCCCCCATTTATCTTTAAAAATCCGGACCTGACTGTTAGTCCCAATCCTCCAATGGAAGCCTTCTTTAATTGCTTATTTTTCCTTGAAGATGCTGCTCCATACAAATGAGGTTTTCCCCCATATTTTGCTTCAAGGACGTCCCCATTGGGGAAATATTTTGCTGAGAGCACTTTGAAACACAGTGACTCTTTGTTGCATAGCAATCTCCAAACTTGCTTGGCCAAAAGTGCGAGATTAAATGTCTTGAAATCTCAGAATCCTAATCCCCTAAATCCTTTCGGCATACACAGGTTTTGCCACGCCACATGAGACCATCCCCTCTCTTTATTCTTCCCAGACCACCAAAATTTTCTAGTAGTAGACGCCATTGGATCAATGATGCAATCCGGGAGGAGAAAGCACGACATTGCATATGCAGGGATGACATGTGCCACTGATTTGATGAATATCTCTCGACCAGCAAAGGAGAGTAAGTTCTTGATCCAATTGCACATCCTCTTATCCACTTTTTCATCTAAGTACCCCGAAAGTTTCCACTTTGCTTTTACCCACGATTAAGGGGAGACCAAGGTATTGCCCCAAAACTTCATCTTCCCTTATGCTCAAAACAGCCTTGATTTCATATTTGCTTTGGTCATTCATGCCATTGCTGAAATAGATAGAGGATTTCTCCACATTGATCTTTTGCCCTGAAGAAGATTCATAAACTGCCAGTACATGCTTAAGTCTCATAGCTTCCTTCTTCGAGTTTTTGATAAACAAAAGGCATTCATCGGCATACAAGAGATGGTTGACCCTTGGTCCATTTTGGCTTGCACGAACACCTAATACGCCCATCTGATTGTTCCTTTAGTAGTAAAGTCGAGAGCCCTTGTGTGTAGAAAAGGTACGGGGAGAGGGGATCCCCTTGCCTTAATCCTCTAGAAGGCCTGAAAGGATCTGAAATGGCACTGTTAATCTTGAAACAGTAAGAAACAATAGAAACACAAGTCATAACTGTGTCAATCCATTTAGAGGCAAAACCCATTTTGGTCGTAACATCCGCAAGAAAATGCCATTCAACTCTATCATAGGATTTTTTCGTATCCATTTTAATCGCTGCCCCTTTATTAGGTCTATTTTTTGCACCCTTTAAATAGTGAAAAAGTTCATGAGCCACAATAACATTATCCGAAATAAGTCTGCCTGAAACAAAGACACTTTGGTTCTCAGCAATACAATAGTGCATAATATGTTTCAGTCTATTCACAAGAACTTTAGAGTAAGTTTTGTATACCACATTATAAAGACTAATTGGTCTAAAGTGTTTCATGAGGGTCGGGTTACCCAGTTTCGGGATAAGCACAATAACAGTTTGGTTTACCTCACCCATGTTAACTCTACCCAAAAGGAGATCAAGGCACAAATTAATAAATTCAACATTAAGGATGGACCAGAATTTGCGAAAGAAAGCTGCGGGTAAGCCGTCCATACCTGGGGCTTTGTTTGGGTGAATTTGAAAGAAAGCTTTTTTGACTTCCTCCACCGTGAATCCCGCATAAAGCTTGTCGTTCATCTTCGATGCTATGCAAGGCTCAATGGCTTGAAGGATCATGCTAGAGGTTGAGCCATTGTCGGACTGGAAGAGATTGGAAAAGAACTCTTTAGCCACCACAAAATGTTCTCCACTCCCCAGCATTATTCTCGATGCCCTTAATCAAGTTCTTCTTTCTTCGATTGCTAGCCCGAGCATAGAAGAAGCTTGTATTTCGATCCCCTTCTTTAAGCCATTTTACTCGAGACCTTTGCTTCTAGTACACCTCCTCTTTTTCAAGAATTGATTTTAGCTCCTTTTTCAAATTCTTAAGGTCCTCCAATCTTGCCTCAGTAGTGCTTAGCTCAAGAAGGTGCTCAATAGATTTTTTGAGCTGTTTCTTGCGTCGTACTTCAACTATTCTTCTATGCGATTGACATTCATGGAGGCTTTTGCCAATGTTCTTCAGCTTCCCCAAGGTGTCTCCCCCAGGGTTGGTCCATGCGCTGTTAACAATGTTCAAGCAATCATCCTCGTCAGCCCAACACGCATCGAACCTAAAATAATCCCCCTTCTTTCCTTCTATTCTTTGTTTGCCCTCAGTATCAAGGAAAAGAAAGCAATGATCCGAGTCCTTTGTATATTCTGATGTGATCTCACATTGTCCAAATAGATGAAGCCATGGAATAGAAGCCACATACCGATCAATTCTTTGTTTGACATGGTTGTCCACATTGTCCCCATAGTGCCAAGTGAACCATCCTCGAGTCGGTTTAATATCCCAAAGGTCATTTCTCTCAAGAGCATCTCTAAAGGCATCCATTTCCACTCTCGGTTTCCTTCTTCCCCCAGCTTTCTCATTCATGCAAAGGATATCGTTAAGATCACCCCTAGGAGCCACGGTAATTGGGATTCCCCTTTGAGTTTGTCTAGCAATTCCCAATCTACATGCTTCCTTTGCGATCATATGTGCCATACATACCCGTGAATTGAGTTTTAAACGTCCCAATTGTAACTTCAACATCAATGTGGGATTTTGAAAAGGATAGGAGGCTAACATCCACACTTTCCTTCCATAACAAAAGCAATCCACTACATCCATCACTTTTCTCAACATCAATACAACCAACCATGTTTAATCTTCTGCGAATACCATCTACTTTATTCTTGAAGAGTCTAGTTTCACTAATAAAGACTAAATCGGGATCATTCAAGGTCACGAACCTTGACAAGGCTTGAACTGTCTCGGGGTTTCCCAAGCCCCGACAGTTCTAACATAGGGTCTTTATTGCTCCCGGCGGGGCTATGAACCAGCCTCCACCGATATAGGTACCTTGAGAGGGGACACCACCTCTAGTCCATGTTCAACTTTATCCAAGGGTGGGCAAGTCATCGACTTAGCTTTCTTTGCCATATTCGAGCTATTGCCTTCCAACTTCCCTTTTAAATATCGTTTTGCACTCTTGAGTTTAGGTTTCATTGTGGTGAGGTGTTTGGATCGGTCCAGGGCATACTCCGAGCTATTTTCCTTAGACTCGTTTGCACCATCGGCTTCCCCCTTACCTTTTTCCTTAACCGCCATTCTATTCTCATTTTCCCCACATCCTTCAATAGCAGCTTTGTCTCTGTCTTTCCCTTCTGATGCTGAGTCTTCGCTATTAGTTACAAATACAATTCTCGGTCGAGATTTCTTGCGGGCAAGGTTGTTTGACTTGGGGGATTCCACTCGGAGCCAGTCACCAAACTGGAACTTGTTGTTGCTTCCAGAAGGGAGATACGGGCAGAGATGATATTCATGGCCAATAATGCCACACAAAAAAACAAAACTTTGGGAGCCTCTCATACTTAGCCAAGCAAATTCGAGGTTGCCCCGTTTTTATGTTCTTACCCAATATCGTACATCTCTTGAGTGGTTTGCTACAATCAAGTTCAACTCTAATTCGTAGGTACTCACCGGTGCATCCTTCCTCATCCTGTAAATCCGTCGCCATGCATTTTCCAAATTTTTGGCACACAACTTCCCCAACCTTACTATTCATGAAGCCCAAAGGAACATCATAGATACGAATCCATATCGGGAGAGGGTTGAAATCATACTCCCTTGGGCAAAGCAGCCTATCAAACTGTTTGATAGCAAGGAGCTCCCCATCGAAAGTCCAAGGACATCTCCATAGTACAAAATCCTTATTCTCAGTGATAAGTGTTCAAAAGTACTATTTTTCTTACCCTTTTTACTCATATTATTGTTAGACTTAGGCTCATATTAGTTGCATAGTTAGCCATTCATGCATTAATCCATGTTTCCTTCAATCGTTGAGCTTGATTACATAACTTGGTGATTTTTGTGGAAATAGATGCTGCTTTGGTGTGTTTTTGTGTGTGTATGTGCAGGATCACTTGCCAAAGCAATGCCGAGCTAGTTGCCAGGGCAATGCATGAAGGATATGCCGAGCTAGTTGCCATGGCATTTGTCGACAAAGACCAAAAGCAATATGGATGTCAAAATTCATGATTTTACAAGCCCAAGATGACATGGAGCAAGGTCCAAGCCCAAAGGAATTTGATTGCCATGCAGAGATTAAAGAAGAATTAAATTCCAAGAGGATAGGAGAAGTTCTAATAGGAATAAAATTATAATAAAGAATTATATTCTTTAAAGATAATTTAATTCCAACTCAAACTCCTCCTCAAAGAAGGACTTTGGCCTAGCCCTATAAATATCAAGGAGATTTCGACAATTCAAGAGGAGGGCAAGAAGGAATTTCGACAAGACCAAGAGAGGAAGCAAAGGGAAATTTTCGGCAAGCACCTAGGGCAAGGGATTTTCGACAAGCTTCATCTTTTCTTCCTTATTCGATTGGGTTCATGCTAGGGATTATTTATCTTGTGTTTCTTTGGAACCTAGCCATGAACTAAATTTACTTGGCTATGGTTATTGTGTTTTGTGGTTGTGAGAAACTATTGGTTTTTGTTTAGGTAATAAGAGTTTGCACTTTTCTATTTCAAGGTTTATTCATTCTTGATTCTTATTATTGTTTGCGAGTGAATTGGGAAAGGATCTCGTGATTTCATCCATTTATCTAATATCGGGAGAGTTAGATTCAAGAAACGAATGAATATGATCTTTATTCAATCCAATGATGGTGAAGATTAATCCGGCTTAGGAATAAGTTAAGGATTTCAACGGCTAAGAGGAGCGCAAGATTGGTTGTTGTTCACCCTTGATTCACGCAGGGATGTATTATCAAGGCATGCACAAATAGCTAGAGTTTCGACTTAGGGATAAGAAGAAACCATTGAAGAACGCTCCGCCAACCTTGAAGTTGCTGCCCGGTCGTCCAAGTAGTTGCCCAACTAGTCGCCCAAGCAACCATCAATTAGTCGCTACGGCAACCCCGTCGTGCAAGTTGCCACGGCAACTGAGTTGCCCGTGCACTCTTTTACCAAGACAATCCAATCGGCTATCACACCTCAACTCACGATAACCTAGCCTATCTCTCTCATTCGAATTCATCTTTTCTTTTACTTAATTGCTTTCTAGATTAGTTATTAGTTAAAACTTCTATAATCCTTCACTTGTGTTTTTACTTTTTACAGTGCAAGAGACTAGATTCTTGAAGTGGCACCAATCCTCGTGGAGACGATATCTTTTATACTATAACTTGCGACGCGTGTATACTTGCACATTTGCGTAGCACTTATTACGATGCAACAAGTTTTTGGCGCCGTTGCCGGGGATTGGCAATAGCGACTTTGTTTTTACTTTCTTGCACTTTCTTTTTATTTTTCTTGTTTAAAATTCAAAGGGCTAACAAACTTTGGTTTTGCATTGGTATATGACCAGGGCGAGACCGACTTCACCAGAATATCCCTTTGATCCGTAAATCGAACGAACCTTACAAAGACTTAGACGAAGGATAAGAGAAGCAATGGCAAATCAAGACGGCAATATTAATCAAGATGTTCAAGCAGGAGGAGGAGTGATTCTTGCACGAAACAGAACTATTCGAGACTATCTTGAAGAAGATCTTGATGGACTTAACCCAGGAGTTGTCGCACCCGAAATTGAAGCCGACCACTTTGAGTTGAAACCGTAATGTTTAATATGATCAACACAATAGGTCAATTTGGCGGCTCAAAGAATCAAGATGCACGACAACATCTGAAATCTTTCCTCGAGATTTGTAACTCGTTCAAGATACACGAGTCACCCCCGATGTCTTACGATTAAGATTATTCCCTATTCACCGAGGGATAGGCGAAAAGCATGGCTAAATAGCATTCTGCCGGATCCATAGCATCTTGGACTGATCTTTGTCGTGATTTCCTTGCTAGATTTAATCCTACAAATTTAATCGATAAGCTTCAGAAACGACATTACTTCTTTTCGGCAGGCAGATGATGAATCCATGTACGAGGCTTGGGAGCGATATAGAGAACTTCTACACAAATGCCCTCTACACGGATTCCCGGTGTGGACTCAAGTAACAATGTTTTACAACACCGTGAATACACCAACAAGGATGATGCTAGACGCCTCGGCAAACGGCATACTCTTAGATAAGTCGCCGGAGGAAGCAATGCAAATTCTAAACAGGCTGGCCAAGAATGACTATCAATTCCCATCTACTAGAAGAGGAGGAGTTAGACGCTAAGCCACAATACATGAACTAGGATCATCGATTCAATTTCGCACAATTGGCCGCTTTAACCAAGATAGTCCGTAACATGCAAAAACCAAACAACACACATGAAGTCAAGGTAATGGATTCTTTTTGTGAGTTATGTGGTGATAACCATAATTCTTCCGAATGTATGCGAATCCGAAATCCAAATTCTATGTGGGGAATTACAATCGGGCAACAACATGATGTCAAATACATACAATCCAGCTTGGAAGAAGCACCCGAATTTTTCATGGAGTAATCCCAACAATGCTCTAAACCAGAACAATCAGAATACACAAGCATCGGGATTCCAGAGAATATGCCACGGCAATGGATGCCGCAAAGAACAACCGACAACATCTAGTTCTTTGGAAAATTCTCTAAATGCTTTTATGATGAAAAACTGAATCTTATATGGTGAGAATAGTAATTTCATAAAAAGAACTGATGCTTTTATTAATAGGACCGAGATGAGATTGCAAAACCAAGAGGCGGCAATCAAATCATTGGAAAATCAAGTCGGACAGGTTTGCTCAAAATCAACACTAGACCACAAGGAGGTTTACCTAGCGATACTCAAGTCGCAAGAGGAACTGCCATGAGCAATGTAAGGCAATCACCACCGTAAGTGGCCAACAACTTAGAGAAATCCAAACCCGCTCGTCAAACAAAACTCCACAAAAAGATCAAGACGAACCTAGCGGCAAAGCCTCGGATGCTGAACCAGAATTGCTACGGCAACCGCAATAAGCATGCCTCGGCAACCAACGATAAAGACGCCTCGGCAACTTGCGATAAGCATGCCTCGCAAACCAGGTTGATAATGCCTCGGCAACTCCAGATGTCCCTGCAATGCCGTCAATCAAATTTCAAACCAATGAAAGGATCGAAGATATCCGACTTCCACCACCATTCCCACAAAGGTTGAAGCGACAAAAGCAAGAATACCAATTCAAGAAGTTTCTTGATATCCTAAAGCAAGTCCACATCAACTTGCCATTGGTGGAAGCAATTGAACAAATGCCAAACTATGCCAAGTTCCTTAAAGACATTGTGTCCAAAAGAACAAGGCTAGGAGAGTTTGAAACAGCTGTCGCGACAGAGGGATGCATGGCAATGTTGCACAACCGTATGCCACCAAAGTTGAAGGATCCCAGAAGTTTCACAATACCCTGTTCTATTGGAAATCACTATGTCGGAAAGCACTATGCGACCTAGGGGCTAGCATAAACTTGATGCCTAAATCGGTTTTCCGAAACTAGAATCGGGAAGGCAAGACCTACAACAGATTATGCTGCAGCTAGCCGACAGATCCTATGTGCATCCGTAGGGAAAAATCGAGGACATACTGGTAAAAGTTGATAAATTTATTTTTCCCCGCTGACTTTATTGTTTTGGATTGTAAAGCGGATGAGCATGCACCTATCATTCTCGGAGACCATTCCTAGCGGCAGGGAGAACCTTGATCGACGTTGAAAAGGAGAACTCACAATGAGGGTGAATGACCAGCAGGTAAAACTAAATGTATTCCAAACACTAAGGCATGCCGATGATCCGTAAGAATGCCAACTACTTCATGCCACGGCAGAGTTTAACTGATGAGGAATTTAGTTGCCTCGGCAACTACATTGCCGATCAAGAGGAACCCGAGGAGAATGAAGAGCCGGTCGATGAGGAACAACCAGAAAAGGTAAATTGGCTAGTAAATCGACCAGGTACATACTTTGAACCACTGGACTACTCGTAAGGAAGGTAAGATCGAAAAACCCTCTATCGAAAATCCACCAATTCTTGAGTTGAAACAATTGCCGATCAACTAAAATATGTATACTTAGGGATCGATAATACATTACCCGTAATTATTTCCTCTAAGTTACAGCCTGAGCAGAAAAGAAGCTAATCAACATGTTGAAGCTACATAAAAAGGCAATAGGGTGGACAATTGCCGACTTGAAGGGAATTAGCCCGCGGTGTGCATGCACAAGATCTTGTTGGAAGATGATCACAAACCTTCAATTGAGGCCCAAAGGAGACTGAATCACGCCATGAAAGGGGTTGTAATGAAAGAAATCATCAAGTGGCTTGACGCTGGCATTATATACCCTATCTCCGATAGTGCGTGGGTAAGTCCGGTACAATGTGTGTACCGAAAAAGGGAGGTATAACAAAGGTGAGCAATGAAAATAATGAACTTATCCCAACCAGATCGTGACCGATTGGAGGGTTTGTATGGACTATCGAAAGCTAAATAAAGCCACTAGGAAAGATCACTTCCCATTACCCTTTATTGATCAAATGCTTGACCGTCTTGCGGGTAAACCCTTTTACTGTTTTCTTGATGGTTATTCAGGTTACAATCAGATTGCCATAGCACCGTAAGATCAAGAAAAGACAACCTTCACATGCCCCTACGGTACTTATGCCTTCCGAAGGATGCCGTTCGGATTGTGTAACGCCCGGCAACCTTCCAAAGATGCATGATGGCGCTCTTTTCGGACATGGTCAAGACTTCCTTAAGATCTTCATGGATGATTTTTCGTTTTTGGTAATGACTTCGACGGCTGTCTCGGCAATTTAGAGAGGGTGTTGGCAAGATGCGAAGAAACGGATTTAGTCCTCAATTGGAAGAAATGCCACTTTATGGTAGATGAAGGAATAGTGCTCGCCCATAAGATTTCATCCAAGGGAATTGAAGTAGACAAAGCCAAGGTGGACGTGATCGAGAGATTACCCCACCAAATTCGGTTAAAGGAATTCAAGTTTTCTCGGACATGCAGGTTTTTACAGGAGGTTCATTCATAACTTTTCTAAAATCACTAAACCTTTGTGTAATCTGCTTGAACAGGATAAAGTCTTCGATTTTGATGATTCTTGCACTCAAGCATTTGAAACCCTAAAGAAAAAGCTTGCCTCGCACCCATTGTTGTTCCACCGTTGGACGCTACCTTTTGAGCTCATGTGTGATGCAAGTGATTTCGCGGTAGGAGCAGTCCTAGGCCAACGCACGTAAGACCTTCCATGTGATATACTACGCTAGTAAAACTCTTAACGATGCTCAAGTGAATTACACAACAACGGAGAAAGAGTTACTAGCTGTAGTTTTCGCATTTGACAAGTTCGATCCTATTTAATTGGTACAAAGGTAATTGTTCATACGGACCATTCGGCAATCAAATACTTATTTGCTAAAAAGGATGCTAAACCTCGTTTGATTCGTTGGATATTACTTTTACAAGAATTTGATATTGAAATTAAGGACAGGAAAGGAACAGAAAATCAAGTGGCGATCACTTATCACGTTTGGAACGCAATAGGGAAGAGAGGACGCGGATCTAGAGATATGCGATGCATTCCCGGATGAACAAATTCTAATCGCCTCGGCAACCCTTGACGCCTCGACAGCCCATGACGCCTCGGCAACCATGGAAGCACACGCCCTCGGCAACTCTCGACGCCGCAGCGGTCTTTGACGACACGCCTCGGCAATTTTGGGAGCGAACACTACGGCAAAGACATGCCTCGGCAATACCCTGGTACGCAGATTTAGTTAACTTCCTTGTTTGTGGTATTTTTCCGTATGGCATTACTCACCAAGGGAAGAAGCGGTTCCGCCATGATGCTAAGCATTACTTTTGGGACGAGCCTCTTTTGTTTAAACAATGTGCAGATCAGGGTTATACGCCGATGTGTCCTCAAGAAGAGCAACAGAATGTACTCCGGCAATGCCATTCTTCACCCTATGGAGGACATTTTGGAGGAACTCGTATCATGCCAAAAGTCTTGCAATCCGGTTTGTATTGGCCAACATTGTACAAAGATGCCCAAGACTTTTACAAGCAATGTGATCGTTGCGGAGGACGGGCAATATCTCTAGGCGACATGAGATGCCACTCCGAAACATCATCGAGGTGGAACTGCTCGATGTATGGGGATCGATTTTATGGGACCTTTCCCATCTTCATTCGCAACCTCTACATCTTACTCGTCGTCGACTATGTGTCTAAATGGGTAGAGGCAGCTGCAGTTCCCAACGACGATTCCAAGACCGTGCAACGATTCCTGCAGAAAAATATTTTACACGGTTTGGGATGCCGAGAGCAATTATCAGCGATGGGGCAAGCATTTTGACAATGTACTAATTGCCAAGATGTTGCAACGCTCGCATATCACACAAGATCGCCACGGCATATCACCCACAAACCAATGGGCAAGCAGAAATTTCCAACCGGGAGTTGAAGGGAATACTCGAGAAAGTTGTAAATCCCTCAAGGAAGGATTGGTCATTAAGACTAGATGACGACTTTGGGCATATCGCACCGCATTCAAAACACCATTAGGTATGTCCCCTTCCGGCTTGTCTATGGTAAAACATGTCATCTACCGGTGGAAATCGAGCACAAGGCGTACTGGGCAATCAAGACCGTGAATATGGATTGGGAAAGTGCAGGACAAAAGCGCTTGATGGATCTCAATGAGATAGAAGAATTTCGTGCACTCGCCTATAACAATGCACGAATCTACAAGGAGAAAACAAAGCGATGGCATGACAAGAAACTATTGCCACGGCAATTCACGCCAGGGCAACTAGTTCTCCTATTCAATTCTCGGCTAAAACTTTTCCCGGGAAAGTTGAAATCAAGATGGTCGGGACCATTCGAAGTCGTCAAACCATTCTCCCACGGTGCAGTGAAAATCAAGTCCATCTCTGACAACCATGAATTCAAAGTTAATGGACAAAGATTGAAGCACTACAATGGTGCCCATGTGGAACGTAACAAGGAAGTGGTCAATTTAGGAGATGCATGAGCATGCTCTCCCTTTTGATATTTTTATTTTTATTTTTATTTATTTTTATTTTTGCTTTTGTCGATTATTTAATTATTTAATTTTCATTTTTTTTTCGATTATTATTTTTTATTATTTTATTATTTTGCCGATTATTAGTAGTTTTAGGATAGATTTTTTTTATTTTTTTATTCAAGTCTAAGAATCCTATTACACATCTTTATTTATTAGTTTATCTTTAATTTTAATCCTTATTTGATTTGTTTTTGAATTGTAGGAAAAGAAGTTCAAGATAAAGAAGGAATTCTAAACCAAGTAGGAAAACATCTTCAACAAGGAAACTAATGGGCTGAATCTAAGGCTTATATAAAGCCTCCAATTCATCCTAACCAAAACCCTTGTCGACAACTCCTACCAAACCCTAACCCAATTGCCGATTTCCCCTAATCCCACCCACCTATCTTTTCTATAAAACCCATCACCCTTAACCTATTCCTACTTTCTATCTTGCAACTTTTTAGTTTCTTTTCTTTTCTTTGTTTTTACTCACAACCAAGATCATACATGGCATCCAAGATTAAACTTTTAGTTCATCCAAGTTCCTCCAAAGAACCAAGATACAAGAAGTTTGCTACACCGGCGGTTCAAGAAAGATTTCAATCCAAGTTTGAAAGCCGGAAGATTCATGAAGAACAAGGCTTTGAATACTCCAGGATCTCAAGATTTCGCCTTGAACCATTCATCTTCAAAAGGATTGCACATCAAAAGTGGCAAATATTTTGCCATCAACCGGAACCGGGTAACATCTCATGGGTAAGAGAATTCTATGCTCACTCACCTAACCCGGATAATCCTTATGTTTTTGTTCGTAACAAGGCCATACTTATAAGTCCCGAAAGCATCAACACCTTTTACGGACTTTACATTGAGAAGGACGAACATCAAGCCTTCGTTGACCAAATCAATCCCAAGCAACTCGACAAGGTGCTTCAAGAACTCACTCAACCGGGAACTCATTGGAACGACGGTAAATACAAGGGCACGGTAAATCGCCTTCGGCTTAAACCCGAGGCAAAACTATGGAATAAGTTTGTTAAAACTTCTTTAATGCCCTCCACACACAATACTACCGTTGACATACCACGTCTTTTGCTCATACATTCTATTTTGCATAATCGCATCATTAACATTGGAAAAATTATTTGCGATGAGATTTTTGTATGCAGCTCAAAAGATAAGGGTTATCTTTTCTTCCCTTGCTTAATTTCCAATCTTTGCAAGGAGATGCATGTCCCGAGTGAGTCCACTGATGAAAAAGCCCTACCCAGGTCTGGTTGGAATCAAGCACTAATCCGGAAGCTAATGGGAGAGGCACCGGGAGATTCTTCAAGGCCCCCAATTGTCACGGCAACTCCTGCCGCCGCGGCAATCCCTAATGCCCAAGCACCTAACGCCAGTGGCACTCGGCCATTAATCCCGGGACACATTGAAGCACTTTTGCACCCATTGGAAAGCCGCCTAAGGCAAATTGAAGATCGACAACTAATGTTCATGCGGTACATGAAGGAGCACAACAATGCCATCACCCAAGTCATCTTAGAAAGGTACCCGGACAACCGTGTGCCGTTCCCAATATTTCCCGCCGATATCCTTGCCACTGCAACCAAGGAAGCCGACGCCACGGCAACCAACCCTGACAACGCCCCGGCAACCACCACTGAAAAAGCCAAAGGTAAAGCACCTATGCCTGAATCAACTCCTACGGAATCATTTTCTGATTTTTCAGATTCGGACGAGTCCTCCATTGAACCAATAAAGACCGCACCAATTGAATCCTCCAAACGAAAAGCCATTGACATTGATGAAGAGGATGATGAGGACAACCCCGTACGAGGATCGATTCCACCACCGGCAACAAGAAAACAACCATTGCGTTCAAGCAAGAAAGTCAAGACGCCAACTAGAAGGAAACTAATCATCTACGATGACGAACTCTCGGAGTAAGTCCTCGTATGCATTTTTATTTTTATTGTTATTTTTCGTTATTATTATGCATGCATTGAGGACAATGCCTCACTCGAGTTTGGGGGGGATTGTTATTAGTAATTACCATGTTTAGTTACATTAATCTTAAGCATTACATTTAGGATACATAAATTGCTTGCCATGCCTTTAATTGGAACAAGAATTGCTTAGATTTGATGAATATTCGATGATGACTTTGCCAATGCACTTAATTGATAGAATTTTTATTCTAGGATAACCATGAAAAACTTAGAATTGTACTATGATGCTAAATTTGATGAAACACTGTTGTGGTTTGATTGATTTAAGGAGTTCTAGTAAACTTAGGTTGATAATTAACTAATTGGGGGATTAGAATAAAAATTGGATGAATGCTAGAGGTGCCCGAAATTGGCTCTAGCATATGCTAAAAAAATTGATCACTAGAGGTGCCCAAACTGGCTCTAGGAGGTGTTAAAATTTTTTTCTGTTAACTAGAGGTGCCCAAACCGCTCTAGTCGATTAAATTAACTTAAGAAAACTAAAAATAAAACACTAGAGGTGCCCAAAATTGGCTCTAGTTAAAACATGTTAAAAAGAACCCAATGAAGTAATTTGAAAACCTATTGTTTGCATAGAATCCGAAAAATCAACTTGCACACAACTCCGCACACACACTCACAAGCATTATAGTTTGATTTGAGTAATTCATCGATTTTCTGAAAAATAAAAAGCCAATCATACTTTGTGCCCGGTTCGTAGAATTGAAATCAAGTTCAAAGCTAAGTTTGTGAAAATTTGAAGTCTTGGCGGTAATTATGAGTTTGCATTGCTTGAGGACAAGCAATAGTTCGAGTTTGGGGGTGTGATAAGTGTTCAAAAGTACTATTTTTCTTACCCTTTTTACTCATATTATTGTTAGACTTAGGCTCATATTAGTTGCAAAGTTAGCCATTCATGCATTAATCCATGTTTCCTTCAATCGTTGAGCTTGATTACATAACTTGGTGATTTTTGTGGAAATAGATGCTGCTTTGGTGTGTTTTTGTGTGTGTATGTGCAGGATCACTTGCCAAAGCAATGCCGAGCTAGTTGCCAGGGCAATGCATGAAGGATATGCCGAGCTAGTTGCCATGGCATTTGTCGACAAAGACCAAAAGCAATATGGATGTCGAAATTCATGATTTTACAAGCCCAAGATGACATGGAGCAAGGAAGCCCAAAGGAATTTGATTGCCATGCAGAGATTAAAGAAGAATTAAATTCCAAGAGGATAGGAGAAGTTCTAATAGGAATAAAATTATAATAAAGAATTATATTCTTTAAAGATAATTTAATTCCAACTCAAACTCCTCCTCAAAGAAGGACTTTGGCCTAGCCCTATAAATATCAAGGAGATTTCGACAATTCAAGAGGAGGGCAAGAAGGAATTTCGACAAGACCAAGAGAGGAAGCAAAGGGAAATTTTCGGCAAGCACCTAGGGCAAGGGATTTTCGACAAGCTTCATCTTTTCTTCCTTATTCGATTGGGTTCATGCTAGGGATTATTTATCTTGTGTTTTTCTTTGGAACCTAGCCATGAACTAAATTTACTTGGCTATGGTTATTGTGTTTTGTGGTTGTGAGAAACTATTGGTTTTGTTTAGGTAATAAGAGTTTGCACTTTTCTATTTCAAGGTTTATTCATTCTTGATTCTTATTATTGTTTTGCAGTGAATTGGGAAAGGATCTCGTGATTTCATCCATTTATCTAATATCGGGAGAGTTAGATTCAAGAAACGAATGAATATGATCTTTATTCAATCCAATGATGGTGAAGATTAATCCGGCTTAGGAATAAGTTAAGGATTTCAACGGCTAAGAGGAGCGCAAGATTGGTTGTTGTTCACCCTTGATTCACGCAGGGATGTATTATCAAGGCATGCACAAATAGCTAGAGTTTCGACTTAGGGATAAGAAGAAACCATTGAAGAACGCTCCGCCGAACCTTGAAGTTGCTGCCCAGTCGCCCAAGTAGTTGCCCAACTAGTCGCCCAAGCAACCATCAATTAGTCGCTATGGCAACCCCGTCGTGCAAGTTGCCACGACAACTGAGTTGCCCGTGCACTCTTTTACCAAGACAATCCAATCGGCTATCACACCTCAACTCACGATAACCTAGCCTATCTCTCTCATTCGAATTCATCTTTTCTTTTACTTAATTGCTTTCTAGATTAGTTATTAGTTAAAACTTCTATAATCCTTCACTTGTGTTTTTACTTTTTACAGTGCAAGAGACTAGATTCTTGAAGTGGCACCAATCCCTGTGGAGACATCTTTTATACTATAACTTGCGACGTGTATACTTGCACATTTGCGTAGCACTTATTACGCGCAACACTCAGCCCTCTTGAATTTGAGCAAGAACATATTTGGTCCGAGTGAAGTGGCTTCCTCCAACGGGTGTTCCTTCCAGACCGAGAAGTACACTCCAATAAGCTTCGGACCATCCACAATCCGTGGTGAGACAAGCTTCCCCACGAGCCATTTCTCCTCACCTTCAACTGGTTCCAATCTCAAGTTATCTATTTCATCTGTGACAATCAGCTCTTCCTTGGTGAATTGGAGCCCTTCTAGTTGTTTAACCAGCTCTTTGAGGTGAGGCCGGTTGAGCGCCGCACAGATCCTCGTCGTGAGGCCGTCGCCGATGAACGACCGTGGAGGACGTGAAGAGCGGCCGCCATTGAGAGCAGACGAGAGTTGAGAGAAAAGGGTGCGGTTTGGTTTTTGATTTGGTTTTCAAGTTTTACCTGTGATTATGAATGAAAAAGGGTATATTCCTCGTTCGGTCCTTGGACTTTTATCTTTTTTATTTTGTCCCTTTCATATTTAATTCTCTTTCATTTATGTCATTCAATTTCTGTTTCATTTTAATTTAGTCACTATTATTGTTGCATTTATTTTTAGCATTTTATTTCTGCCAATTTACGTTTGTTTCCTCAAGTTTTATATAGGTTTCATTTTAATCATGTAATATGTATTATTTTATGCCATGTAATTTCATGTTAATGCATTTTAGTCCCTAACCTTTAGTTTAATGTAATATTAGTGTAATTCATGCATTATTATTATTATTATTATTATTATTATTTTCATATATTATAATACATATTAATATTATATACACAAGATATACATATGTTTTTACCTAAAATTTATATTTTCATGTATAATACTTTATATATTTTTATATGAGCCTTTATATGTATTTTTGTAAAATGAAGTACAATATTTTTAAATTACTATGTATATAAAATATAATAATAAATATTTATTTTTTGTAAATATATACATATAAACTCCTAACTTAATATATATAAGTATATTTCTAATAAATAATAAATATACATTTTACTATAAATATTAATATTTTAAGTATGTACATAAAATAAACATAAATACTTGTTTTTGTAAATATGTATATATAAAATTTGCTAACTTTATATATATATAGATTTTTTCCGATAAATATACTTATTAGATATATTTCACCATAAGTAATATATTTTAAGTATAAGTACATATACATGCTCCATGATATTGTTGCATCATAATAGCATTTTTATAGGTTAGATTAAGGTAATATTCTTTTATTTAAGGAGTTCGAGAAATAGTGTCCCGGGCGTAAAGGGATGCGGCCACCTCGATATTCCTAAATAAAAGAATATCCTTACCATTTTAGGATACAATATTTAAGGAAATTTTCTTTTATTTAGAAAATCGAGAAACCATTTATCGGGCGTAAAAGGAAGTGAATTTCTTGGTTATTCTAAATAACGGAACGTTTCTTTAAATATTTAGAACATTTCATGCATTTAAGAATCGTATTTTAAATTTTATTCGAATTTGAAATTTCCAACGCTAAGACATTAAATAATCGACTAGGTACCAATTTTGGGCGGTGTGGGGTGCTAATCCTTCCCCATCCGTAACCGACTCCCGAACCCAATTTTTTTTTAAAATCTCTGGTTTTATCAGTGTCCGGTTTACCATTTTTAAATGATCGGTGGCGACTCCACATTTTAATTTGAAATCCGGGTGAGGTTTTTAAACTAAACTAAATAATAAAAAAGAAATTTTTAAAACCGAAAATAAACAAGAGAGAGCCAGACGTATTTGGGTGATTACAAGTTGATTGATCAAAAGTTCTCTCTTATATATAATTAATAGAGTGCCCCTCTTTTTATAATTTATAGTCAAATCTTCAACTCAAAGCTACCATTCTTTTCAATCTTTTAACTGTTAGAGTTAGGTATGGTTAATGAAATTAATAGTAGGTCATATGAAACCAACTGGAGAAGTTTTAATGTTCTTTTTGGCAGGAAAAAAATATGAACCATTTTTTTGCTAAAATCTTTTATTAGGGTTGTTGACATTGTTACTAAAGTTTTAACCATCTTTAACATTTATGAATCTCTATAAATTCTGGGTCGGTTTCTACTGCTGTGTTTTTGTTTTTTATCTGGTTTTCTGTAGACAAGGTTGTTTCTATTTTTTCTCAATCAGTAACAAAATCACTCTATGGCTTGGAGATTGTGCCATGGAATATTTTTAGGATTATTATCCTATACATAGGTGGTGAGCGTCTTAATTTTATGATTTAAGGTTTTTAGTGTATGTGTTTAGAATTTAGGGTTAGTGTTTATGGTTAGAATTTAGAGTAAGATGGTTAGGGATTTAGATTTTAACCTATAAATCTTAAATTTTAACCCTAAGCCTAAAATTCTATCAACAACCCCTAAATTCAAAACTACTACACTTAAACCCTAAATGAGGGCCCTAAACCCTAAAATAAAGGCGATTGTATAAATAAAGTTTTTACAAGCGCTTGTGCATGAAATAATTACTCATATTTTTATACTAAAAATATTTTAAACTCTCAAATTTTATTTTTTAATTTTATACTCTCATTTTTTTAATTAATTCTACTTTACCCTTTTAATTTCATTCCCGACTTCGTTCATGTGGTCAATGACAGATTGTTTCTATTAATGTATTATTTTAGAGTATAGACATTTAACCGGTTGATCAAGCTGTTTATTTTTATTTTCTTATATTTTCCTAGGTCATGAGTACTAGATCCACTAAAAATACTCTTTTTCTTTTTCTTAAAGCCCCCTCCCCTTCCCTCCAGGTAAGATTATTATTCATAATTTCTCATTTAGAATATCGTACCATCAAATGTCGACATTGATATAAATCATTACTGTTCGACTTCTTTATCTGTTTATACAAGCAAACTTGAAACGTTATCTGTTTTAACTATAAGAATGTCGAATGAATATTATACTAATATTTCTACAAAGGAAGATGATTATTATTTACTGCATTTTTAGCGTAAAGCGATTTAAAAGGAAGACAGTGTTATCTATTTTATTTAGAAAATATTTTAAACACTCATTATCGTTTTAAAAGTTTTTATAGAATTATTTTTCATTAACAGATTGTGAAATAGTATTGTTGATTTCTATTCATTTACACAATATAAAATAAAGTTTTATACAATTTTTTAAATCGTTGGATTATTTGAGTTTAATAATTTAAATTAAAAAATAATTTCAATAATCAATTTTCAATTTTCCAACTATCCAACAAACATATAAACTTAATATTTTTACATTGTGACCACAAATCCTATCTAGCTAGGGAAGGCAATGAGATGGGTTTTTTACCGCCCCGTCTGACCAGAAATTTAGACATCTTGATCCAATTCGGCCCCAATTTTATTATATTTAATCCAACCGGACATACTTTAGGAATAATTCGACCTTGACCTGTCATCAAAATTTTAACAAAAAAAACTATAATCGACCAAAAAAATTAATAAAATATTAAATATAATATATAAAAATAAAAAATAAAAAAATAATTATTTTATAAATAAATCAGATAAGACGGAGCAAGTATTATCTAAACTCGACCCCAAAAATCTTAATAAATAACACGTCCTACCCCGCCCTGATTAAAAAAATAAAATACCCAACCTTGACCTCGACTGGGCAGGAATCATCAGGATCGAGGAAAATTTCCAACCATATACCTATTACCTAATATAGAAAATTACCTATTTAGTATCCACTTATTTTCATGTTTTTATTTTGGTCACACAACTATTTTTTTGCAAAGTCATGCCTAACATTACGCTTGTTTATATTTTAGTACCCCACTGTTAAGTTTCCGCTCAAATTTTAAAAAAAATAATGACGTTTAACGGTATAATAACAATTTTAGTTCCAAAATGTAAATATTCTATAAACTTGATCATAATTCGAAATGATTTAATAATAAATTTAACCTTTAATATCTAAAATTCTAATTTTATCGTTATATATTCTCTCTTTTTTAAACTCATATAATCATATTTTCGACAGAAATCATTGTCGATCACCATACCGTCGGCCGCTAATAGTCGTTGTCGGCGACCATTAAATCCTAAAATCCCTTGATCATCACTTTTCGACAAAAATCATTGTTGTCACAAATTTTTAAAGAGCTAACACATTTCAATAAACAATTAAAAATGTTAGAGGTCTGTCTAAACGATCGAAGGAAATTATTAGATAAATGATTAGTTACAAGATACTGGGAAGCATTTAGTTTTAGTCTATTTTCATACTAAGGAAACTCGCAGCTGTTTTTAAGGTCAGATTTACCTGTAAATGGTTTCAATAAGAAAGCATGTATGCCGATGTCTCATTGGAGAAGTGGTTGACGTTTCCATTTTGGAATTATAAGGAATTGTAAATTTTTTGAACAATTTTATTTAGGGGAGAGAAAATTTGTTCACCGATCAGATATTGAACTCGTAATCTAAACCTTAGGAGAGGGAGAGATGTCAACTGAAATTTTTTAACCATATATTTTAGAGATTTTTTACTTATAAAAATTACAATTGAAACTATGGTATTCTTATCACATTTTATATTGGAATTTTATTAAGTTTAAATGATATTTTGGTCTTTTAAGTTACATTTTATTATTCTTTTAATACTTAAAGAAATTTTTTTGTTTACTTTGGTCCTGAACTTTTCAATTATATCTCATATTATTATAATTCATTTTCATTACAAAAATACATGTAACACTTTAGGAATGTACTATAGATCCCATAATATGTATGAAATTTAGAAAAAATTATCAAAAAAAAAACTGAACTACTAAAATATCATAACTTTTTAAAATATTTCTTGAAGTTTCTTTTAAAATAGTTCAAGATTTTTCTTAGAGTTTTTTTTATATTTGACATATATTATATGCCACGTGACATTCTCTTAAAGTGTTATGCAGAATTTATTAACAATAGGACATTGAGAACATAGTTGGAAAAATTCAAGAATAAAACTGAACAAAAAAATTTCTAAATACTAAAGTGATGATAAAATATTACAATTTTAGACGTCAAAAATAGCATATATATATCTTATCCATCTATTTCAGTCATTCAATGATCATAAATTAATATAAAGTTGAGTTTTATATAATATAAATGAATCATAATACTACATGTATACATATATTTTAAAAAATATTAGTATAAAGACCAATGCAATTTCAATTTTGATCCCTAGCAGTTTATGCATATGAGACGAGCTAGATTGCTCAAGCTTAGCAAAACAGCTTTTATTTCACTATTTATAAGCAAAGCTCCACTAATTTACACCTATTAAAGATCATTAGATGAACATAAATCGATGGATGAGATTAAAAAGTTGTAAATAAAAAAAGTGAAGTGAGTAATCTTAACCAACCATTAATTTACGCTCATCTAACAGTCGTAAATCAACACAGAACTCTTTGATTTTTATGTTAAGTAAGTGAATCATTTTTCCTTAAAAATTCTCTCATTCTCAACTTTAATTCTCAGCCATTAATTTACAATCATTCAATTATTCAAAATCAGTGTAAAACTAGAAAAAAAATTTGTGTTTGGATCATATCTCTAAATATGAGGCAATATATACTGAAACAATGTAAAAATTTAAGTGTTGCACTTTTTTTAATCATTGAATGAGTGAATTAATTATTGAGATTAATAATAGAAAATAAAAAAATTACAAATAAAGAGGTGGATAATCTATGACTGTAAAACTTATGTTTGATTTTGATATAACAAATTATCTAAGGACTAAATTGAAAAAGAAAATAAAATTTTAAGTATTCAAAAGTCTCACAAAATGACAAGAAAATTTTGTTTGAAGTCCAAAACTTAAACCCAAAATTTTCTAAGTGTTTTTAAGCCAAATTATACATTTTTCGCCCAGGCGTATCGATACACCCATTGGTGTTTCGATACGGATTTTGGCTGCTGGAATTTAGTTTTGCAAAACGTTTCAATACGGCCTTGGCTATTTCGATACGGTCTTTAGGATTCATCTGGACAAACGTTTTTAGCTTAGCATTTCGATACGGATCACACTCGTTTCGATACGATTTGAAATTTGGGTTTAAGAAATTTGTACTCATACCGATACGGTACACTATGTTTCGATACGATTTGAAATCTGGATTTAAGAAATTTCAAAACATACTTATACGATTAACCCTGTACCGATACAGTTTGTCAAGATCTTCAAAGATCTTTGCATTAAATTTTTTGACCGTTACTTGTCAGTTATTGGAATCCCCAAAATTTTAAAATACCGTTTAACCCGTATCGATACGCCCCTAGGCGTACCGATGCACTTTTTCATCCAAGATTTCAGTGAGCAAAACTCGTATCGATACATAATTGACGTTTCGATACGACCCCTATTTTTCACTATGACCGTTTCGATATGCCCTTACGGGTACCGATACGCTTTCCACAACGGCCATATTTTTGTTGTAACAGGCATCGATACGGGCCTTCATGTACCGATACGGTTGTTCACCAGACTGCATTTATTGCAGGAAAGATGGTCCCCAATGGCTTTATTGATGACTTCAACACCCAAACGACTAAAATTTAATAAGAGGGTATAAATACAAGCCTCCAATGCAGTAGCAACAACTAATAAAACTCCATTGAACAACATTCAAGTACTCAAGCAAAATCCAACCCTTGTGCTCAAAAGGTCAAATCCTTGTACCCAACTTGTGTAATCCTTTGTAATCTTTTTATTTCAAGTTTGAGGTTGAGTGTTCTTGTATATTGGGCAAATATTTACCTTGTAAGGGTTTTTATTCATTTGCCATTTCTTTCTTTGTATTTAAGAGTGAATTGTTCAAAGCTTTGTGTAGAAAGCTTGAACTTGTAAGGGTTGCCTCCTAAGCCTAGAAAATGAGAAAAATTTCATAGTGAAATTGGTTGAAAATCCTTAGTAAGAAGCTAAGGTAGTGGACGTAGAGCTTGTTAGAAGCTTGAACCACTATAAATCATTGTGTCCCATTATCTATATTTTTCGATTTGCTTCCAAACTTTTAAAATATCCAATTCACCCCCTCTTGGCCAACATCTACTTTGATTGATCATCCTAACAATTGGTATTAGAGCCACACTCAACCGAAGGTCTAACAACCGTTGAGGCGATCCTAGAAGGTGATCCAATCAATCAAAGTCAAAGCCATGGCATCCACCTCCGACAACAACTTATACGAGTCTCAATCCATCACCAAACTCCATACTTCAATGGGGATACCTATCCCTATTGGAAAAATTGTATGAAGTTCTTCATCAAATCACATGACTACCTCCTATGGGATGTAGTGGAAGATGGACCAACAATCTTGATGAAGAGAGAAGGTGATCGGTTAGTTTTGAAGTCCAAGCACGAGATGACCGATGAAGATCGGAAGAAGCTCCAAATCAACGATAAAGCAATGCACATGCTATTTTGTTCACTTGGACCGGATGAGTACTCCAAGATGTCATTTTGCTCAAGTGCCAAGGAAATTTGGGATAAGCTAGAGATCACATACGAAGGCACCAATGAAGTTAAGAAGACCAAGATTGGACTTCTTAATTTGAGCTACGAAAATTTCAAGATGGAGCCGGATGAAGACATCTCCAAAATGTCTGAACAGTTCTCCGTTATTGTAAATGGCCTCAAGGGTCTTAGAGAAGTTATTTCGGAGGAGAAGCTAGTTCAAAAACTTCTCTACTCACTTCCTGAGTCTTAGGATGGTAAAAGAACAACCATCATAGAAGTAAATGATCTCAAGACGCTAAAGCTCGACGCTCTTATGGGGTCTCTTCTCACACATGAGATAATGAAGAAAGAAAGAAAGAGAGGAAGAAAAAAAAGGAGGAAATGAGGGTTGAAAAAAATGAAGTGGAGAAGAAGAAGATGGGAATCGCTCTAAAAAATTCATAAAAAGAGAGTGATTCAAGTGAGGAGGAAGACGAAGAGTTGGCTATGATAGCCAAATGATTCACCCAGCTCATGAGATCCAACTGAAGAAGGAAATTCAATTGTAGAAGGGATATCAAGAACAAGAACAAAGAAGAAGAGAAAGATCCGATTGTGTGCTATGAATGCAAGAAGCCAGGACACATCAAAGTCGATTATCCCCAACTCAAGAAGAAATGATTCGATAAGAAAAAGAAGCACAAGGCCCATGTAGCAACTTGGAGCAATGAAGAATCTTTAAGTGACGAGGAGTAAGAACTTGCTAACCTTTGTCTCATGGCCTATGAAGAGGATCCTAAGGTAACCTCCAACTCATTAAATGATCATAGATATGATGAATTATTTGAGGATTATAATGAGTTGCAAGAGGCCTATGATGAATTAGTCTTAAAATACAAAGAATCACTTTTGAAAAATAAGAAAATACTTTTCGATTTGAAAAATCAAAATGATTATTTGATCAAGACCAATTCAGAACTTGAAAAGAAGGTTAATGATTTAAAAGATATTCAAAAGTATTTTGAACAAGAAAATGTAGATTTAAATAATATTCTTTCCGAGTTAAAGGATCATTACCTCAAGGAGATTAATGATCTCAAAGCTTCCTTGAACAAGGTTGGGAAACCAAGTTTTGAAAAAGGGAAATCTTCAAAACCCAACCATGTAAAAAGGAACTTTGGTGGGTACAAACATGGAGGGCACTCAAGGCTCTATTATGGTAAGAAAGTTAGAAGTGTGTGGATTCCTAAAGATATTATTGCTTTTGAAAATGTAAATAAGGTTGCCTCTTGGATTCCTAAGGGAACCAAGATCTTGAAAACTAATGTTCATAGACCCAAAAAGATTTGGGTACCAAAAATCAAAGTTTGATTCCATGTTTTTAGGGGGAGCATTGCTACAAGGCCAAAGCTTCAAGTGCAAATACATGGTTCCTTGATAGTGGATGCTCAAGTAGAGACAAGAGTAGATTCGTGGAACTTGAACTAAAAAGAGGAGGATTAGTGATATTTGGTGACAACTCCAAAGGTCAAGTTGAAGGAATAGGTTCCATCGGTAATCACTATTCCATACTTATTTAAAAGGTTTTATATGTTAATGGTCTTAAACATAATCTATTAAGCATAAGTCAACTTTGCGATAAAGGTTTCGTAGTTATGTTTGATAAAATTGGTTGCAAAATTATAAATGTCGAAACCCACAAAATTGTGCATTTTGGTCATCGCATAAAAAATATATACATGGTACAATTAGATGAAATTCATATTTCTAATACATGCTTTGTTGCAAATGATGAACATGATTCATGGTTATGGCATAGAAAATTAGGGCATGCAAGTATGAATGTTTTAGAAAAATTGGTTTCAAAAGATCTAGTTAGAGTTTTGCCTAAAATAAAGTTTTCAAATGATAAAATTTGTGATGCTTGTGCAAAAGGCAAACATAAAAGAGTTTCTTTCAAACATATTAATGATGTTTCAACTAGTAGAGTTTTACAATTGATCCATATGGATCTCTTTGGTCCGATTAGAACTACTAGCTTGGGTGGAAAATCATATGCATATGTTTTAGTTAGTGATTACTCTAGATACACATGGGTTTTATTCCTAAGTACCAAAGATGAGGCTTTATAAAAATTCATCACATTTTCAAAAATCACTCAAAATGACCTTGGTCAAAATATTTCACACATTCGAAGTGACCATGGCACCGAATTTCAAAATTTAGGTTTTGAGGATTTTTGTAACTCAAATGATATTAGCCACAAATTTTTAGCTCCTAGAACAACTCAACAAAATAGGGTTGTTGAAAGGAAAAATAGAACTTTATAGGAAATGGCTAGAATCACGCTTTGTGAAAACAATTTGCCAAAATACTTTTGGGCAGAAGCCACTAATACGGCTTGTTATATCATAAATAGAGTAATGATGAGGCCTATTTTAAAGAAAACTCCTTATGAGATTTTAAAATCCAAAAACCCTAACATTAGGTATTTTCATTCATTTGGTTGTAAATGTTTTGTTTTAAACAATGGAAAAGACAATTTAGGCAAATTTGACTCTAAAAGTGATGAAGCTATTTTCTTAGGGTATTCTTTAAATTCTAAAGCCTACCGAGTATTTAATAAAATAACCTTAGTTGTTGAAGAGTCAATACATGTGATTTTCGATGATAACCTCATTCCGAGAAAGATTCTTGTGATGATGATGATGTAGGGATTTTTGAAGCCAATGATAGTGGGCAATCATCAATGGTGAATGAAGTTCCAACCAAAACAGAGGAAACACAAGATCCACCTCTAGAAGCCTTGAAGGACATGAACCTAGAGGAAAAGGAAGTGAGCTACCCAAGAGAGTACAACTATGTCAAAAGTGGTGAAATTTTGGGTGATCCATCCAAATGGGTAACCACTAGACTTTCTCTTAAAAATGCATATAATGTAGCATTTATCTCATGCATAGAGCCTAAGAATGTTAAAGAAGCATTAAATAATGATTATTGGAGAATGGCCATGCAAGAGGAATTAAACCAATTTGAGAGGAGTCAAGTTTGGACATTAGTTGGTAGGCCTAGTGATAAATATACTATAGGAACTAAATGGGTTTATAGAAATAAACTAGATGATAGTGGTAACATGGTGAGAAACAATGCTAGACTTGTTGCTCAAGGTTACACTCAAGAAGAGGGAATTGATTTTGATGAAACCTATGCTCCCGTAGCTAGAATGGAAGCCATTAGGATATTTTTAGCATTTGCATGTTATCACAAATTTAAGCTCTTTCAAATGGATGTAAAAAGTGCATTTTTAAATAGTTTTATTAATGAAGAAGTGTATGTAGAGCAACTACCCGGTTTTAAAGATCCAAATTACCTAAACCATGTTTTAAACTTTCTAAAGCTTTATATGGTTTGAAACAAGCTCCTAAAGCCTGGTATGAAATATTATCAAGTTTTTTTAATTAAAAAAAGTTTTAATAAAGGAAAGGTGGACACTACACTCTTTATTAAAAGAATTGGCAAAGACATTTTAGTAGTTCAAATATACGTTGATGATATAATTTTTGGTTATACTAATGAATTGTTTTGCCAA
The DNA here is from genome assembly GCA_019671005.1 of Hibiscus mutabilis. Taxonomy (NCBI): domain Eukaryota; kingdom Viridiplantae; phylum Streptophyta; class Magnoliopsida; order Malvales; family Malvaceae; genus Hibiscus; species Hibiscus mutabilis. The sequence goes on along the minus strand of CM033724.1, from coordinate 42,566,445 downwards.
GATTTTGCTAAGTTGATGCAAGGTAAGTTTGAGATGAGTGTGATGGGGGAGCTCTCATTCTTCTTGGGGCTCCAAATTAAGCAAAGGAAGGACGACATCTTTATCAATCAATCTAAGTACATCAAGGACATGCTCAAGAAGTTTGGCTTGGAGAATATGAAACCTCAAGCCACTCCAATGAGTTCTTCCACAAAGCTTGACAAAGATGAAGGAGGTAAGTGTGTAGATTTAAAGCTTTATCGCTCTATGATTGGATCTTTTCTTTACCTTACCGCAAGTAGACTCGACATTATGTTTAGTGTTTGCTTGTGTGCTAGATTTCAAGCTAGTTCTAGAGAATCACACTTTATAGCCGTTAAGAGAATTTTTAGGTACCTTAGAGATACACCTTGTTTAGGTCTTTGGTATCCTAGAGAATCTTCCTTTAACTTACATGCCTTCTCGAATGCAGATTATGGGGTTGTGAGATAGATAGAAAAGCACCTCCGGTACATATCAATTCCTAGGTAGTATGGTAATATCATGGTTTTCTAAGAAGCAAAATAGTGTAGCATTATCTACCACCGAGGCGGAATATATATCGGTAGGGAGTTGTTGTGCCCAAGTCATTTGGATGAAGCAACAACTCTTAGATTATGGAATTGATGTAGGTACCATCCCCATTAGGTGTGACAACACTAGTGCTATTTGTCTCACTAAGAATCCCATCCAATATTCTAGAACCAAACACATAGAAATAAGACATCATTTTATTAGAGATGATGTCTTGAAAAATAATGTAGTTCTAAAATATGTAGACACCTTGAACCAATTAGGATATTTTTACCAAACCATTAGACAAAGAGCGTTTTTGGTCTATTAGGAGAGAGTTAGGTTTAACCAACCTTCCTTGACCTTTAGAGCCTCTTTTGGTCTTAACAATATGCTTAAATTTGTTTGATTGATTGCTTTTGTGATTTTGCTCCTATATACATATATGCTTGTTGCTAGGGGGAGTATGCATCTATTTATGCTCATACATGATGTTCTCATATCATTCACATGCATTTCGATTCGATTAAAATTGAATTTTTGAGCAATCTGCAGCCAAAATTGACATTTTTGGCACATGAGTATCGATATGGTGTTCCACGTATCGATACGAGTCGTTTACAATCATTTCGGTACGGGTTTACCAGTACCGGTATGGGTCGCGTATCGAAACGGCTTTAAAAACGTTTCTGTACTGGGTTCAATACACCACATTGGCATATCGGTACGCGTAGCCCCTGAGCTATTTTACTGGTATTAAAATAGCTTTCCAACTTCAAATAAAACACATCTTCCTTTTATTTCAAAACCCTAGCCGAAAATACTCTATAAAAACCTCAAAATCCCCCACTTTTTCTTACACTTATCTTCAGAATTCTTGAGGGCTTTTGGATTTTACATCAAACCCAAGCAAAATCATCATGTTTGTGCATCCAAATCACTTCATTCATCCTTAATCTCAACTTCAAGGTATAAACCCTAACCTTTTTCTTTTTAATTTTTGTACAAATTTGTATACTGTTTTTGTATTATATTTATAGATTTAGAGCATCTATAGTATAGTTTTCAATATCTATGCAAGAACTTTTTCAAATCTGAATTTTTTTCGATTCGAATATAAAATTATATCGTATATTTTTTATTACTGTTTTCAAGTTTTTCTTTACCAAAAATTATTTTTACACTTGTAAATGTTTTTAAACTTTATTGTATAGATTTTTGACAATACCTTGATTATTGGATTAATTTTTTGATCGAATATGTTAATTTATGCATACATCGTTTTTTGTTTGATTTTGTTTTCAGATTATGGCCCCTAAGAAACGAGCACGAAAGGACATTGCCTCTAGTTCACATCCTCCGCATCCTCTTCCTGATCATATTGGTAATAGACCCAATCTTACCAACATTTATCAATTTCTTAATGAACCTCAATTTCCAGACGCCATGGAAAATTTTAAAGAATACCAAAGTTACAAAATTCGCCCTGAGCGTGTTACTTCAATCCCGTTTTATCCTATGAAAGATTTCCATTCAAATATCTTCATTTAATGCATAATTGGAAATTTATGAGTTTTTTAAGTATACCCGGGATTTTATACAGAAATCTTGTTTTGATCTTCTATTCCTACGCTCGGTGTATTTACAACGAAAAATGAACTTTGGTTATTGCAATTGAATCTTACTTAATGGGTAAGAAATTTCGAATTGATTCAAGTGTCTTAGCAAACTTTTTGGGTCTTGAGGATACATGAATAGATGATGAGGATGAGTTAGGGCATGTCTTTAGTGGTTCGGTGACCGTTCTTGATGCCCATGACCGTATCTTACACCTCATGATCACTTGGTGGTTTCGTCCATCTGGTGGGAAATACTCTACCATCCGTCAAGTTGATGATTTTTGGCTTCGATGCTTTCGTGAGGAGAAGCGACCCAACCTTTCCCAGATTATGTTCTCCGAGATCGTCTTTCTTGTCCAACATCGCCATATTACCTTGGTTACATCATTCATATATGGCACGACTTTGAGCTACATATTTTATAAGATGGGTATTAATTGTTCATACGATTTTCTGAAACCTCTCACGGATCCCATTGATGAGCATTCTCTCCGTCGTGCAAAGTTCACCTACTACAATGGAGAATGGATTCAAAACACTGACTTTCCGGGTGGTGTACAACTCGATTCGGTGGTGGCTCCTCACGACGCTCCTATTCCACAAGCTCTGGTGGCCCAACCAAATCTTGATGCTCTCATGGCTTTCCTTAATAAGAAGTTCACCTATTTGTACACCACCATGGACTCCGGATTTCCCGCCACTCGCTTCACATCCTTAGAGGAAATGGTGACGACTATTGAACACCGCCAAAAATCTATGGACATCACTCTTACCGCCTTTCATGGTGAATGGCATCAATCCTATAGACCTCAAGCCACAAATAATGATGAGGACGATGGAATGGACTCTTAGGCATTTTGCATATCATAGCATATCATATTAAGATTTAAGTTATGCATCTTTATTTTATGTTTATAAACCCTATACTTTTCCTTTTATTTGGTTTATGTTTTTAGGATTTGAGTTGGGATTGCTTATGTTTCTTAAACTATGCTTTGAATTTTAATGATTATGTTGCTTATTTTAAATTGCTTGGAGTTACTATGTTCCTTTGATAAATATACCCTATTGAACTATGTTGATTTTTGATCTAACAAAAAAGGGGGAGAAGATTTAAAGAGCCGAAAAATTTTTAGCCTTAAATTAAGGGGGAGTAAATTTTCATCATTTTTTTAAGACACTTAAAAATTTTCATTTGGTTTTATTATATCAAAAAGGGGGAGATTGTAAAACCTATGTTTGATTTTGATGTAACAAATTATCTAAGGACTAAATTGAAAAAGAAAATTTTTTAAGTATTCAAAAGTCTCACAAAATGACAAGAAAATTTTCTTTGAAGTCCAAAACTTAAATCCAAAATTTTCTAAGTGTTTTCAAGCCAAATTATACATTTTTCGCCCAGGTGTATTGATACACCCATTGGTGTTTCGATACGGATTTTGGCTACTGGAATTTAGTTTTGCAAAATGTTTTGATACGACTTTGGCTATTTCGATACGGTCTTCAAGATTCATATGGGAAAACGTTTTTAGCTTAGCGTTTCGATACGGATCACACCCGTTTTGATACGATTTGAAATATGGGTTTAAGAAATTTTAAAGCGTACAGATACAATTAACCCCGTACAGATACGATTTGTCAAGATCTTTGCATTAAATTTTTCGACCGTTACTTGCCAGTTATTGGAGTCCCAAAATTTTAAAATACCGTTTAACCCGTATCGATACGCCCCTAGGCGTACCAATGCATTTTTTCATCCAAGATTCTAGTGAAAAAAATTCGTATCGATACAGAATTGATGTTTCGATAGACCCCTATTTTGCACTATGACCGTTTCGATATGCCCTTACACGTATCGATCTCTTTCCACAACGGCTATATTTTTGTTGTAACAGGTATCGATACGGGCCTTCGTGTACCGATACGATTGTTCACCAGACTATATTTATTGCGGGAAAGATGGTCCCCAACGGCTTTATTCATGACTTCAACCTCCCAAACGACTAGAATTCAATAAGAGGGTATAAATATAAGTCCCCAATGCAGTATCAACAACTAATGAAACTCCATTGAACAACATTCAAGTACTCAAGCAAAATCCAACCCTTGTGCTAAAAAAGTCAAATCCTTGTACCCAACTTGTGTAATCCTTTGTAATCTTTTTATTTTAAGTTTGGGTTTGAGTGTTCTTGTATATTGGGCAAATATTTACCTTGTAAGGGTTTTTATTCATTTGCCATTTCTTTCTTTGTATTTAAGAGTGAATTGTTCAAAGCTTTGAGTAGAAAGCTTGAACTTGTAAGGGTTGCCTCCTAAGCCTAGAAAAGGGGAAGAATTTCATAGTGAAATTGGTTGAAAATCCTTAGTAGGAAGCTAAGGTAGTGGACGTAGAGCTTGTTAGAAGCTTGAACCACTATAAATTATTGTGTCCCATTATCTATCTTTTCTGATTTGCTCCCAAACTTTTAAAATAGCCAATTCACCCCCTCTTGGCCAACATCTACATTGATTGATCATCCTAACAATGATTAAAATTTTTTAATCTTAATTATTAATTTTCATTCATTCAATGATTTAGAAAAATGTAAAACTTTAAAAGTTTATAGTGTGCAACCGGATCTTATTTGAGATAAATTTTGTTGACACAATTGAAACTTTTAAGTTTTAATGTATTTTTAGTTTATTGGAAGAGCGAAGATTGATTGTGGTTATTGATGATCTTTTAGTAATTTGATATATTTTTATAGTTCGTTTACCGTTGCAGTTAGATCTGATTTCGAAGTAGGGCTGTAAGATTGTTGGTTTTACTCACCACTCCTACTAGAATCTTGTAGGTGGATATAGACAATATATTATATTTCTTGCTTTTTTTTTCTCCAGTGTTTCATCTCATCCTTGTCGGTACAGTTGATTGGACTTCTTGTATTGGTCTGATATTTTATTCTCTAGTTTTTTTAGTTTACTTTTATTTTATTGTTTTTCTACTATATTTTATTTTGTTTTCTAATAAATTTAGTAAATATATTATTAAAAAATTGATTGTTGAAATTTAAACTTTACATAATCCCATCTATAATATTAAATGCAATCTATACATTAATATAAAAATATAATCTATAAAAGAAATACATTTTTATATCAATCAGTGGTCCGATAAGGAGATAATTGAGGGGGACAAAGACGAGGAAAGTTTCCAAAGTGACGACTTTTGTTTTTCGTATCAATGGTAGTTTTATTTTCTCAGTCTCTCCCCTTTATTCACGCCACTCTCTCTTTCCAATTAGGACCCCCAGAATTTCTCTTAGTCTTTGTTTCGTCTTCCCCTGTTAAGCTGTTCCCATCCATCATCATCACCGTCTACTTCAATCTCTCACTTTCTCTCGTTTTCCACCGAAAATGTCTGAGTTTTCTTTGACGCCAGCCAAGGAGAAAACTCACGACCTCTCAAGTCTTTTGCTCTCTGACTTTATGCTCTCTTGTTCTCTCATTCTCTCTCACCCTCTCTACTTCTCCTACTTCATCTTCTTCTCCCCTTATTTCTTCAAGGTTTTCTCTTTTCTTTCCCCTCTCTTCATCACCACTACTCTTCTGTTTCTTGCGTTTCTCACTCTCACTCCCACTTTTGTCAATCATGGCGGCGCTTGCCATCTTGAAAATTCACCGGAATCCAATGCAAGTTTCCTACTTACTGCCTACCAAACGTTTGTTGAAACGCTGAGGTCGAAAATTGACGATTATGGTCAAAGTGATGGGTTTGGATGCTTGGAAGAGCTTGAAGCGTTTAAGATCGTGTTTGAAACATCGACTATCGTCGAAATTAGAGAAAACCCAGATGAAGTTTTGGAGATGGAGTCTAAAGGAGATTGCTTTCAAGCTGTTGAAGAAGCTCCCATTGAAAAAAAGTGCCCTTTAGGTGTGCCTGAGAATGAAAAACCACCGGAGATTACGCGTACGGAAACGAATCAGGTAAAGGCTGTGGTGAAGATCTTTGAAGACTTTGTCGTCAAAAAAGAAAAATTGTTGTCGAAAAAGAGAGACAAAGAAGGCAAATCACTGGGCGTGGAGTCCAATAAAGTTGATGAACGAAAAGAAGATGAAATCATGACAAGGGGATCCGAGGCTGTGGGGAACAACAAAATAAGTGATCTTAAAGTGATCATCGGTGTTGAAAATGGCTCCGAGCACGCTTCCAAAGCAATGGTGAATGATAGCAATTACGATGAGCAAACAACGGGATCGGATCTTTGGAACTTGGGGTCCATGAGGAAGCAAAAGGAGTGGAAGAGGACATTGGCATGCAAGCTTTTCGAGGAGAGACATTCACATAATGTGGATGGTGGTGGTGAAGGGATGGATTTGCTTTGGGAGACTTATGAAACCGACTCCGATAGTAAAGTGGAATTGAAAAGCGGTTCGAAGAAAGGAAAGAAAGGTGGTGGCAACAACAATGGCTACTACTATGATAATGATGATTATGAAGAAGAGTCGAATGTGCAATTATGTTGCTTACAGGCTTTGAAGTTCTCGGCTGGGAAGATGAATTTGGGAATGGGAAGGCCTAACCTTGTTAAGATCTCAAAGGCCCTCAAAGGGATTGGATGGTTGCACCGTGTTGGCAGCAGGAATGGCAAGAAAGGGTACCACTGAAGTTAGATATTTCAGTTCACCCCTTGTTTTTATTATTCTATGCTTGGTGAGAATATATTCTAAGGATCACAGAGTAAATATGTTCTTTGATTTCACTTGAAATGTAACTCCTTTTCTCCCTTTTTCTTGTTCCCCATTTGTATGGGGCGGATGAGTAGAACATCAAACAATTAGTATCGCAGGAATCCAAGTTTGAACATTTGATCATTTCCTAGTGTTAATGGCAAAGAAATGGTTTCCATTTTCCTGCTTTGTTGGTGCTTCTTTTGTGCATGGCGTGGGAGGATAGGTTTTTTAGCCTTCTTCTTTTTATAAGGTTTTGCAATAATGGTGTGTATTAAAATCACAAGGCCTAGAGAGATACTTTTATCATTGTCCATAAAAATCATTGATCAAACCTTTTTTCTTTTTTTTTTTCTTTCCAAATAATGGTTAAAGGGCCCTTCAGTTTCTGTCACATGCAACATATATAAATACAATTCTATATATGACCAGAGACAACCTAATGGAAGTTTCATAAAGTGACCTTTAACATTTGTTGCTGGACTACCGGTTGGGCAACCAAAGTTTACTTGCAGTTGCATATTCAATTGGATTTCTATGTGCACTCATCTTTGCTTCTTTTTACTTTTTCTCTCAGTAATCAACTACCAAGTATTGGTCCCTTAAGGATTATGTGATCACATGTGGGCCGGAGGGTTTGTTTGCAAAGCAAGCAAATTGAACTGTTGGTATTTGTATCATACATTTGTGTTCGACTCATTCGGATATTATCTAAAATGATTTAAGTATGTGAAAAATTTTAAGAAACTGATTTGTATTTGATAGTCACATCCGACTCATTAGGAATGTGACAAATAAGATGACCAACGAAACCTTTTACTCAACAAGTGTAACAACCAGATCGATACGAGTTGCCCGATCTAATTTTAGGTGTCACATTTGGGCTACCGGAGTGACCCACATTACAATTTCAGATAAAATAAATTGTCAAACTATTGAAAACCATAAAACAAATTATGAATCAAAAATACAAGTTTAGAAATTATTCATTTAACATAACAATGTTTATAAATACACGTTATAAAAATGAGTTTCGGACTCAAATATAAAACAAGACGTGACATACATGCCCCCTAATTACACAAGTACCATACTCCGCAAGCAGCGCCGAAAGAACTCTCATATTGATGTCGATAACTACACTAAGTCGAATTCTTTATAACCTGCGATTGTAAAAACAACATGAGCTTCGAAAAGCTCAGTAATACAGAACTACCAAATGATGCAGTAGGCACAAGCAGGTAGTAGGCAAAGCAATAATACTGACATAATGATCCAAGTAACAACATGTTCCAAATATTGAATTGATATTCGTAACAATGATATACTTGAAGGTAACAAGGTTGTTCTTTATCTGATCACCTAAGGACCAGACAAGATGCCAAAAGTCCGAAGAATCAGAAGAGAGATAGATTACAAAAGTTGAGCTAGGGAAGTTTACTTTGTTTTATTGAGTGCAGACAATAACCATACAGAGGGTTTCATATATTGGTAATTTATTCAGTACGGTAGATTTTAAAGAGGAAAGAAAGTTTATTTGAAGCACCTAACTACCCTCCAACCGTACACCGATATGCAGTTCTGGGGAACTGCATCCATAAGGACTTACCCTCAGCTTATAGGGCGTAGGAGCCAACCTAAAGGGATGCCTTAGGTCCACAAGGTCTTACCCTATGCCCCTTGGACGTAGGTGCCAACCTAAGGGGTTACTTAGGTCTATAATGAATTACTCTAGCTGAAGTATAGGAACCTACCCAAGGGATACCTTGGGCCCATAAGGAATTACCAGCTTGATCAGGGCTAAACCTGTAGAGACTTCTTACAATACCCCAGATAGTACCCCAGAAAAATTAGTTTAGTGCAGGCAGTAGTAATGGTGTAAAATCAGGAATCATACATATATTTCCAGTATATCAGAAAATAGATAGCATGCTTTCAGATCAGACACATATGTATATTTTTGGACGGATAGGAGTTATGTTTCAAAATAGAGGAATAGTCTTGATTTCAAACCAGAGAGAATATTCATGTGCATATGGGACACACCAAACAGATCAATTCATTTTCCGGATGCACATAGTAATTGCAAGAAAGGAGACACTAATCTTCTAACAATTTTGAACTAATTTCAAATGCGAGATCCCTGAATAAAAGGGGTTTAAAACTAACAGCTCCAATAGGCATTCAGGAATTTATACATCGTGATTGTTAGGGATATTCGATATATCAAGAATGTTCGTGTCATTTTGGCCAACAAAGGTATTTTGGTCATTTAACTATTATGAGCAAACTTGTAATTTAATCCAATAATGATAAAACAATGATTTGTAATATTCAAGATTTCTATCAACTGTTTAGACTTTCAAGCCTGTTTCAACTATGCAGATCCTAACATTACGATACCCACCAAGTATCTGAACAAGGACACCTTATAGGTATTCATTTTTTAAAATTGATTGTATCGTATAGCTGAACGATCACCCTCATAATTCACCACCTGACTTACCATCGAGTAATCGAACATATATTCCTTGAGGAACTATTCCAATATTGTATTAATATTAGGAGTGATTAACGTACCTGAGTCATGTTTCAATACTCTTAGGGGCATTTCAGTTGCTTAAGCTTTATTAGTATTTCTAGGATTATCAAAGGTTATTCACTAATTCCAGACTTGAGGGTATTTTACTTATACTAGAGCTCATGGATATATCTATCATTTTAGTCAAAACAATCATTTAGAGCATTTCCATGAAAATAGTTTTCAGACGTTTATTTAGAAATAGAGGAATTTAGGCATCAAGCAATCTTGAAGGTTAGAAGCATGTTACCGAGATTTTTTTAACCATATCAAAAATTTATTAGGGGAAACAATAGTTCTATCAGGTTAACTATGAACTCCTAGGTCAATTCCACGATCAGGGGTATTCATGTTTCCCTTTTAACACCTTAAGGGTATTTTTGTCATTTCTCAATAAAGTAATTTAGGTATTAATATAGACTGAAGGTTTCGAGGTCAAATGCTTTATCAAAATTTTCATGGAGTTTGGAATTTCCCATCGATCATCAAATTTCATATTTGAGTAATTCAAGTCTTATCCAACTTATTATCTTTCTATCGTAATCAGTATGTCTTTAAGATATTCAACCATAACCACACAATCAATCATATTCATTCATGCATTGTCCAATACTGACAAGTTCTATAAAGCATACAAGAGGTAGTAAAGTATTACCTAGACTCCGAGCTACACCATTTGTGCTCTTAAAATTATCTTCGATCACTTCCGAAGCCGACGTCTCTCTAGATCTCAAATTCTAAGATATGTGAATACCTATATTTAACCACAATCCTAAAACCAGTCCTTAATTACACTACCTTTAAACTAAATAACGAATTACATAAGCATGCTCTGGTCTAATATTAGATTTGAAGGCTTTCAGGTTAGAATTTTGCGAAACAAAATTTAAAAATAGACTCAAGACGTCGTCAAACATAAAACATAACTTTTCAAAAAAAGTTAACTTTTGGTAAAAGTCAACACTAATGTCAACGGTCAAGGCTGATGTCAGCGGTCAACTAGTTGACTCGGACGAGTTGACTCAAATGATTTGACTCACTAACTCAACAAGTTGACTCGGTAGCAGACTCAGCGGAATGAATTGGTAGCTGACTCAGCAGGTTGAATCGGTCGGGTCGGGTTATTAGGCTAAATACGAACTAGCCCACTTACCCAAATAGAATCTTATAGGCGTCTAGCTGAGACGTCGTCGGTGACCTCAAATAACTCATTTTTGTTAAAAAAAATGGGATTTTACTCTATTTGTTATCCATTCTCACAATTAACTAGAATCAGGTCAAAAAACTTACCAAACTTACCAAAACAAAGAAGAAAAAATGATCAAAAATGGTGAAGCTCCGATGATGCTCCAAACGGTGACAGACTGGTGACTTGTGGCCACGATTTTGCTTGCCTCGGTACTGGGAGATCACTAAAGGTGACGACATCTCGAATGGGTGGTGAGGGTGGCCAAAAAATGCAAAAAATAGGGGAGATCGAGGGTTGTTCCCGCCGAATTCAAACTATCTCTCACGGCAAATGACATCGCAAACAGACATGTGGCTAACGATGTTGGGTTTAGGGAGGGGATGACAAACACACGAGTGGTGGCAGTGGCTGTGTCAGTCACAGTGGCATGGTGATGGAGATCAAGACTGATAACGGTGGGGTTTTGAGATAAGCTTAAGGGTCTAATTTTTTCTCTCGATGTAGAAGGGTAAAATGAGGTAGATGAGAGTTAATATGGTAGGTGAGAAAGATAGGCTTTTATTTAATATGGGTTCAGACACCACAAGGAAAAGGTTAACGTAAACATGGTGAAGTTTAAGGCCAAGAATAACCTTAGCTCAGATGGTTAAATCCTCCAACCCTCATGCAAAGGGGCACAGGTTTGAGTCCCGAAGGCTGCATAACATTTTTTGCATTAATTAATATTTTGGGGTGTTACAACAAGATTAAAAGCTTGTAGTACAGAAGGTATAAAAACAAGGATTTTCAGGTCTATTTATCAGATTCACTTGTTTGTACATGCTTGTCTCTTCATAGGCCAAAGATACGATTTTAGTAGAGAAAGATATGGCAGCACTTGACATCTTTCCTCATTGTTGTTGTTAGAACTTGTTTATATAGTTAACTTCTTGAGTTGGAGTTGGAGTTGTCGCTAGAGACATTTTAGTAAGATCTTTCTAAGTTTATTAGTTGACTATTTTTGACATTTTTCATGTCTGAATTCTATCAGTTATTGGCAAGAAAATTAGTAAAGTGGATGCTTTACAAGTATTTTTTGGGACTCTATTGTTATCAGAAGGAATCTAAAGAACAACATGTTAGTATACGGCTAATAAACGGTTGGATGTTAGAGCCGTTAGATGGGAAAACTTTTGATTTTGACTGTTAGATTTAGATTCCCAAAAAATACACGAAAATGGGAAGAGGTTGTTGCCAGTAAGTTTTGAAACTTAGTAAGTAATATTGAAACTTTATGGGGATAACATTCTTGTTGCAACGTAAAATGTTAAAATAATGCATAACATTTCTTTTAGACGGTAAAGGATCAGAACTTCGAGATATGTACCAGAACCGGTAGCTAAAAGTTTAAACCTAAATTGTTAGTAAAGTTTGTGACAATTAACGTTGGCATAAAATGTACTGGGATTTGATATTTCATACTGAAACTTTCATCTATAAAAGTAACATTTTATGGTTAACTCGTAACAGTTTACGTTTTTCTCCTGATATCATAACTTTTGTACATGTACCTGAGCCTGTAGAAAATGTGTAAACTAGAAATGTTTAAAGTCCTTGTAATAATACATGTTTGTATGGTATGTTTTGAATCTTAAATATCATTACCGAAACATGCCGTATAGTATGTTGGATAGATAAAATTTTACGTTGAAACCATAAAAGTAAAGGAAATAGACAACATATTAGGTTGAATAGCCAAGTATCGAAATTTATCAACGAGTTTTACAACCTAAACTTGATGATTATAATATTGTCAGTTTAACGATTCATATTTCAATACTCATAACGATTAAAACCTTCTGGCTCCCTAGAACGAGAATTGAACCTTAAATTATTTAATAACATTTTAGGGTTAGAACTTATTTCCCCACTAAAAATTAGGAGAATCCTCTCAATTTGTAAAAAGTGTTCATCCAATGTAAAGGATCGAAACCTCAATTTAGGTCTGCAACTAAATCTGTGCAATCATCTCCATTACGAAGGTAACAAGCAAAACCCTAAGTTTGCTTATTTGCAAAATACTTGAAATCTAGGGTTTGTGTTTTAAAATTTTGGTATGGAATTACATTTCTCGTTGGAGGAAATCTGTTTAAACTGAATATTTTGTCATGTTTCATTTTTTTTAACGTAAATGTTACCCTTTCCATCTTTTTGAACCTAAAAATGTTAAATTTGTTAGTAATGAGGATGGGTTTATTTATGAGTGAGTTGGTTTGTTTCTGCATTGATTCATGTGAAGATTTAATTCTTAGGATGACAACTTCAAATTTGAATCCCGTTTTTGACAAAGTTGCTAATGAAGTTGCTGATAAAGTTGCTAACGATAAAGTTGCTAATGATAAAGTTGATAATGAAGTTGCTGCTGAGATATGGGCCATATGTGATAGAACTGTACGCACAAAAAATATGTCCTCCATTCATTAAGTTTTAGTAAGTTGTTATTTTAATGTTTTACAGTAAAGGTGAATGTATAAGGATGAAGCAAACTGAGGAAAAAATGACTAATGAGGTAGGTTTCAGTGGTTTATGATGTTTGTTAAAGGCGTATGTAAAATATTAAATTCATTTGAATTTTCATTTATAGGTTATGAAAGAGTTAGGCAAGAAATGGTCGAACATGCCGAAAAAAGACAAACAACCTTACATTGATGAAACTGAGAATGAGAAGGTGGTATACAAAGACTAAATTAGGGTAGCTGAAAAAGGTAATAGCAGTATAAAGACTGTTTCTTTGGCACAATATAAGTTTATATTGAGATTGACGTAGGATGTTCCGTATCCCCTGTAGACATCTTTTGATACAAGGTATAGTCAGAAGAAATTGTACAATTTTATAAAAGATAAAAACGATTGGGATTGATCTTGTTCTTGATAAAATTTGTTTTGGGTCATTAGTTTTTATAAAACTGCGCATTCTATGCCAGGAACTATATGGGAATTGATGGAAAATTTTGATGTTCGAAGAAGTGTTATTGAGTTTGAAGGACATAACATTACTGTATTAGTTGAAGATGTAGAAGCTATATTAGGCCTGAAGAATGGGGGTGTTGATGTTCATGAAGTGCTGTCGAGGGAGAATGGTAGAGAACTCGGTGCAAAGTATAACCTCAGCATATTTTTAACTTATGCACAAATCAAACGAGATATAGTGTCCTAACATTGAGATACGCCCATATATAGATTTTTTGAAGTTGTTGTACAATAATTGCTTACAGGGTAAAGTAAATTGGGCCAAGTATGTTTGCGATACACTTATTGAGGTAATAAGCTGTTTACAAAAGTCGGGAAGACACGTTTACCTAAAAGGGTGTATTACAATCTTAGAGGTAAAGTTAAATTACCCATTAATTATGAGAAATCAGTGAAATTGAGTTTTGTCATATTAATGTTGTATTGTGAATGATATGGAATTCAGATTCGTCCATATGATTATTGGTCTACATTTGATAGCATATCCAACGTAGCTTCTAATGGTGGCGTGGCTCGCATTCTTTATTGGGTGCAGTCAGAGGTCGCTTTTGTTTATGCCCGCTTGAAGAGCGAACGAGCTTTGAATAGTTCAAAGGTATTGTTGGATTACTATTCATCTAGTATGTAAATTTTAATCTTGGTTAATTAATTATATATTTTTACTCTAAAGATTATTGCCTGAAAACATCCATTACCTGAAACTGTTGAAGCACCTAAAGTCAAGGAATCTGCAGAAGCTATGGAAGCACCCAAAGGTAGGAAAGCTCCGAAGAGACGTAAGGTAATACGTTATAAGTCATTGTATTAATCAATTATTATGTGGAAGGCAAATCTTTAGTATTTATTTAATTTGTAAGGTTGCTTTCGCGGAGTATGATGTTGCGGAATGTAACGATGTTGATGCAACGAGGAAAATGATGTCGGAAATGCTTTAGTAAATAATGTCTGAGGCGAATGAGCTAAAATAGCTTGCCAATATGGGGATTAAGAAGTAAATTAAAGGTGATGAGCAAATAATGTCTGAGGTGAATGAGCTAAAAGAGGCTGTCAATACGGGAATTGAGAAGTAAATTAAAAGTGAAGAGAAAATAGATAATATAAGTGGGTTGATGATGAGATGTTGGGAGAGAAATTAAGCATTCTTTCAGAAGACGTCACAGAAGTACGGGCCAACATGGCCTACTTCAAGAAGAGCTTGGAAGAGAAGATGAACAATATTGATGTCAAAATGAACAGTTTTGAAGTAAAAATAAATGATTTTAAATTCAAAATCGATGATGTTCATGAGGTTGCCAAAGCAATGGGGGACAAAATGAAATGTACTTTGCAAAAGTTATCAATGAATATAGAGCATGATAGGGCTTTTATTATGACTGAAATTAATAGGGTTGTTTTCCGTAACTATATGAAGATGTCACCTCCAAAAGATGATGGTCAGAGCCTTATTCTTACAGAGACAGAAATTGTTACTCCTTCCAAATTTAAAACACCCCAAGGTGGAGCTAAGAGCAGCATGTATTTAGATACAAACTCTGAGTGTCTAGAACCAATGAAGAAAAAGGTAAAAGCTAACTCTATGTAAAGATTATTTTCATCTTTTTTATGTACCTATGGTCTTGAATAGTGTAATGTTCCATTGTAGGATTAGCTTGTTTCCGTTGAAGTTAGTCAAAAATCCCTTCGACTCTCAAAGGAGAAACATTCAACTGTATAAAGTTTTGAAAGTTAATTAGCAATACTTTCCCGTATAATTACCATTCTCAATGGTAACTGTTGGTTGTGTGTACCGTGTACTTTAATAATAGCAAACGGCGGTTGCCATATGCATTGAACAATGGGGCTTAAGCCCATCGAATTAAACATTGGAAATAAATCAATTTTTGCCATTAAGGCCATTGACTTAAATGTTGTCCCTCAATGCTTATGATTTTATTTTTGTTTACATAGTTTATGATTGTCGTTGTTATCATTATATCTTTCTTGTGAAAGGTTGAAGATGAAGAGTCAATCAAAGTTTCGTATGTTGTAATACCTGATGGGCTTCATGAAAAAGAACGGGCATATTGTGATTATTTATGGAATACCTCGTTGGCACAAAAGCAAGATTTCAATTGTATAACTTAAATTTGTCATATTGTGAAATGTAAAATCAATGACATAATACAATGTTTTGTATGCAACTATGTGGTCATTACATTAGACAACATTATGCCTGTAACACCCCAAAACTGGTCTAGTCAGAATATGGTTCCAGCAATAGGAAATACTATAATAGAAAGATCCAGATATTATATTGACTTAAATTGTATGGTCAAGTACAGAGTCTAATTGAGTAAATTTATATATTTTGGACCTAAGTGAATCTATTGAAAATAATTTAGTGGCTAAATTGTGAAAATTGAGAGTTTGAGGGTAAAAGTATAAAGATTGGAAAGTTGAGGGACTACCCTAGTAATTACCCTTTTTAGAAGATGATTCACCTCCTTGTTTCATGTGAATTCACGTGAATGAGCTGATGTATTTGGGAAAAAGAGACCGGTTATTTATGGGGGATAATTACGGTTGCCTTGGTAGTGTAAAAATATGGGAAAAGATAGAAAATAATATTTTAAAGTTTTATCTTTTGGAAGAAAATCCTTGGCCGGTTCATTTCCTTACACTTAAGGATTGAAAAGCTTTTAGTAGAAAGTATATATGGAACATAGAAAATTCACCAAGCCTACTTTTGCTTTGTTCTCATATTTTCTCATTACCCACCTAAACACCACCATTGTCATCTTCAACCTCAAGCTCCCAAGCAAGCACCTCTAGTAGAAAAGCTTCAAAAGCTTAGTTTATTCCATCCATTGCTCCTATTGATAGCCCTCATCTTGGTGAGCTAAAGCCCTCAAACAATTCATCGATTCCATGGATGGATTTTGAGTAATTTTGAATTTGAGGCTTGAGCTTAATAGCTTGAGCCCATGTATTACAAGATTAAATCCATAGAAGTTTTGCTAGCTAAAAGCTATTAAAAGTTTAGATATTGATTTTGAGTTCATAGTATTGATTCTAACTTCTCCCAATTATTTTACCTAGCTCAAGTGTTGGAGAAAGAATGACCATCATCTCCATCAAAACCTAGAAGCAAGGGAATCGTTATCCGAGAGCCTTGAGAGCTTTGAAAATTTAAGGTGAGTGTAGCAAGAGTCTCGAGACTAGGCTAGATTCATTTCCTAACATATTTGATATTGAATTTTTACATTACTAACCTTGTGTATAAAGGATATTGCCTAGAACTTTATTGGTGACCATATTGGTAAGTTGGTAAGTTTTGCATCGATTCACCGTTCATTGCACCATTATTGATATCATTGAAACCATTGAGATATTGTCATATAGAAATATTGGTAATTGATCATTGTTTATTGATATTGGATATTGTATTGAATCATTGATAATGCTTATTGCCATTGAAGTAATGTTATTGAATACTATCATTGGATAATTGTCATCAAGCTATTGATATCGAATCATCGTTTTTTATTATTGTTATTGATCCATTATTGTTGGCATAATGCTACCGAATCATTGCCATTGAAGTAATGTTATTGTTCTTAGTGAAGCATGGTATAAATGCATTTGTTTCCATTAATATCATTTATGACTACGTCACTAGGAAAAGTAAGCCTAATGCATTCATTTTCCATGCATTTCAGGTTAGCAAGGTTTTGAGTTGGAGATTGAGGTATTGAAGGTTTTTGGCAAGTCACGAAGCTACTAAAGTAAAGTATGTTAGTCCTACAAACACCTAGAAAGGTGGAATAATGGTTATATAAGTCACTTTTAACCCTATGAATGCATGTATTTTGTATATGCTTTTGGCTTGCTTAAGAAGCTAAAATGAAACTTTTGAAATTAGCAAAAAGTGGACTGAAATGCATAGTTGGCCTAAATCGGAAAAAACATAGTAAACGAATTCTATTGACCCTAAAATTTGTCATGCTATTAGACTTAGGCTAAATGAACTTGCTGGAAAAATTTTGTAGGATTTGGACGAGGTTTGGTTGGGTAAATAGCCATTAAACTAGATAAATTTTGATATTACAGACCCTGCCGTACCGATTCGAGTGGAAGGATATCGGTACGAGCTTGCATATTTCAACCCAGCTTAAAGGGTGTACCGATACAGCTTGATCCATATCGGTACGGTTTTAAGAATATGGAAACTTGGTTGTATCAGGGTATCAATACGGATACAGAACGTATCAATCCCCTTCTTGTGTCGATAGCTTCGTACCGATATGGCTATATGTGTATCGATACTCCTTTACATCATTAGAATCTGAATATTGAATTAAGGCCTCACGTACCGATACCCCGTATTGGTACGGGCATAGTTTTTTGTAACCAATTTAACGGTCAATGGTGTATCGATACGGTAAGACCCATATTGGTACGGACTTTTGAATCTGTAAAATCATTAAGTTACATTGGTCATAACATATAGATACTTGGAGACTCGTATCAGTACGACCCTTATATTGCAATAACTAATTTACCGAACTCAGCCAAGGCGTATCGGTATGTCCCTAGTGCGTACCGATACCCATACAGTAAATTTTGTTAATAAGGTTTAAAATGAATTCTAGAACCTTACAGTTTGGTCACCAAATCTTGTAAGGTTAAATCTGGCTAGTAAATAAACTTCGATCGATACGAAAATTTACAGATACTCTGTTTATAAATCAAATTACACTTTGGTAAGCTTAGTTTCTAAATTAAACCCTTAATTTATCAAAATTATAGGTTAGTCCCTAAAACTTGTAAAAGTTTAAAATTACTCCAAAATGGATAATTGTTGTATCGTATGAAAATACCGATCTTAATGTATTTATCATTATATCGTATCAATCACCAATTTACTAATTTTCAAATTAGATACTGTATTGAATATCTTAGTAACTTCTGGTAACATTTTTTGACCCAGTTTCCTACCAGTCCGGGAAAAGAATATTATATTTATGGTATCAGAGCTAGAGTTTAGTTAATTCTATAACTAAACTGAAGTCTATTGTATTGTCATTGCATTGTGCCACCTAGGAGTTATTTATTGTATATCGTGACTTGCTGACTAACCCGATCTCTTTACTTGTAGATGTTTGACTCTAATGAGGCCCGTATAGACGAGCATGTTATTGGCTCCTTGACGTATGGATAGGAGATTAGGGGAGAGATCCTCCATACGCGCAGCACCCTCTGGCATAGGACCCTAAGCTAGAGGTGCAAACTACTCAAGCTGAATGCTATCAGAACATGGCTGACATGTTCAAGTTTTTCATGACCTCAATGAAGGCTGAACAGACCCCCAACCTTCCACCGCTACTGTCCAGTATACCTGAGCTCCTATTGATAAGCTATCTCAGTATCGAGCCTATTTTCTTACTGGTTGAGATGATAATGATCCTAAAATTGCTAAATATTGGCTAGATAGCACCCTAAGAATTCTGACCAAATAGCTGCAGTGTTATGATGAACACAAACTTGAATGTGCCCTTGCGTTGATTGTAGACAAGGCAATATATTGGCGGGGGACTACCATTTTTGCAGTCCCCAAAAAAACTGTGATGTGGGAGTTCTTTTTTTGAAAATTTTGAAAGAAATACATTAACGAATTCTATCTCGCTGAGAGGCGTGGCATCTTCCTCCATTTGAAGCAATGTGGACTACCTGTGGAGCAGTACATTCATGATTTCTGCAAGTACTTCAAATATGGTGCTGAGTATATTAAGAATGAGAAAGAAAAGTGCACGATGTTTATCAATTGGTTGAATGATGATCGGTGTCCTATGTTCACAGCATTGGGAATTACCGATTTTTAAGACCTTATAAATAGGGTCAAAGCCACAGAAGACTGGTGGGTCAGAAGAATTAAAGAAAATATATATAGATAACTCTCATCCTCCTAAGCCATACAAGAAAGAGAAGTATCATGGCTCAAAGCAAAATGTGTATTCACAGCCTTTTTGATCTGGGAATATTGTAAGACCTCAGGCTGTGACCCAGTCATTTGCTAGGATTACCTCTATCGATAGCACTAGTGGTTCTGGATGAGAAAAACCACTCCCTATTTGTGATTTATGTCAAAATAGGTATTATGTGTGGAAATACCGTAAGAAGTATGGGGTGTGCTTTTATTGTGGCGAGATAGGCTATCTTATCCGTGATTGCCCCAAGAGCATTGCTAGATCTATCGCTACACCGATAAATCCTTCGTCCTCTGTGCAATCCTTCTGAGGCAAGGGAATGAAACAAGGATTATCGGGAAGACCCAGTGGCTCCACTAGGGCATTAAACAAGCAAGAATCAAAAGCTCCAGCTCAGATGTACCATGTGAGGAGCAAAGAAGATGAGGATAATCCCGATATCATTGCAGGTACCATTTAATTATATTCACATCTGATCTATGCTTTGTTTGATCCTGGATCTACCTATTCTTTTATAAGTATCGTATTAATGAAACAACATAAGCTATATTGTGAACCCATTACATCTAAGATCACCGTAACCAATCTTTTGGGTGATTGTGTCATCATAAGCCTCGTGTGTAAACTATGTCCCTTAATAATCCAATAGATTCCCTTTTCGGCCAACTTGTTGGAATTACCTATCTATGAATTCGATGTTATATTATGTATGGATTGGCTCAGTAAACATCAAGCCTGGTAGATTATTGCAAAAAAACTGTACCTCTAGGGTCTTGGGAAAAAAAACATTACTTTGATGAATACAATGAATCTATCATTGCATGCCTTGTCATTGGAAGCCAAAGAGGAACCTCAACTACAAAACATTAACACCGTATATGAATTTTCTAACATATTCCCAGAAGAAATTCTGAGTTTACCTCCCATGTTGAAGTAGAGTTTGGCATTGAAGTACAACCTGGAACAACCTCAGTTTCCATTGCACCCTATCATATGGCAGCAGTTGAACTTAGAGAGCTGAAGGCTCAATTTTAGGAGTTATATATAAAGGCTTTATTCAATCGATTTCTTCACCCTGGGGAGCTTCGGTCTTCTTCATAAAGAAGAAAGATAGTTCAATGAGACTGTGTATTGATTATCGACAGTTAAATAAAGTAACCATCAAGAATAAGTATTCTTTGCCACTGATTGATAACTTATTCGATCAACTTAAGGATACCTTTATGTTTTCCAAGATCGATTTAAGGTCGGGGTACTATCAGATAAAAGTTAAAGAATGTGATGCACCCAAAACTACCTTTCGTACTAGATACAACCACTACGAATTCTTGGTAATGCCCTTCGGGTTAACCAATGCAGCTGCAACCTTTATGGACTTGATGAACCGGGTTTTTAGACCCTACTTGGATAAATTTTTAGTGGTGCCATTAATGATATATTGATTTACTCTAAGAATGTTGTGGAGCACTGAGATCACCTCTGTATTGTACATAAAACCCTTTGGGAGAAGAAGTTATATGCCAAGTTTTTCAAATGTGAATTTTGGCTTACTAAAGTTGCCTTCTTTGGGCATATTGCCTCAACTTCGGGAATCCAAGTAGACCCAAAAAAATTTAAGCTATCTTAGATTGGATGCCACCAAGAAATATTAGAGAAGTCAGAAGTTTCATTGAGCTAGCTGGCTGTTATAGAAGATTTGTTAAAGGATTCTCTATAATAGCAGCCCCATTAACTAAACTATTGAGAAAAGAAACCCTGTTTGTTTGGACTGAGGATCAACAGAGAAGTTTTGATCAGTTAAAACAAGTTTTAACTCAAACATCGGTCCCAACCCAATTAGAAAGCATTACACAGTTTACAGTGATGCTTCGCATCTCGGTTTGGGATGTATTTTTATGCAAGAAGGTAAGGTTATTGTTTATGCTTCGAGACAACTCAAGCTACATGAGATGAATTATCCTACCCACGATTTGGAGTTGGTTGCTGTCGTCTTTCAATTGAAAATCTGGAGGCCAATGTTATCTTTTCGCCAACCACAAAAGCCTCAAATACCTTTTGACTCAAAAAGATTTGAATCTCTAACAAAAGAGATGGATGGAACTTCTCAAAGATTACAGTCTTGTCATTGACTATCACTTGGGAAAGGCCAATGTTGTAGCAGATGCACTCAGCCGCAAACCTTTGCCTGGTAAGTATCATTATTAACTTTTAAATTCTAAGTGTTGTTATTGTATCGAACTTATCATAAAACTATTGTATTGTAGCCCCTTGAGCCATTAATACTCATTTTCGTCTAATGAAGCATAGTTGTCTCGTAGCTGAACTTCAGGTTCAATCTACCATCGTATCGAGAATTAATACATTACAAAGTCAAGATCCTGAGCTTAAAACCCTTGTATCTAGATTTCATAAAGATGAGAATTCTGACTTCAGGATTGATCCTAAGCTGAACTTCAGGTTCAATCTACCATCGTATCGAGTATTATATTTTTTTGACCGGGTCTGTTTACCTAAAAATGAAACACTCCGTACTGATATTCTGAAGAAAACTCATTCAAGTTCATTCTCTATACACCCGGGTTCTGTGAAGATGTATAAAGATCTCCGAGAACTATATTGGTGGCTAGACATAAAGCGAGCCATAGATGACTTTGTGTCTAAATGCCTCACGTGCCAACATGTTAAAGCTAAGCATCATGTTCTTACCGGATTATTGCAACCTATTGATCTACCGCAATGGAAGCGAGAAAGAATCACCATAGATTTTGTTAGTGGCCTACTTCTAACTCCTACGAAACACGATACTACTTGGGTCATTGTAGATAGTTTCACCAAGTCAGCCTATTTTTTACTGGTCAAAATAGATTACGGACTTTCCAAATTAGCTATCTTATACATCAAAGAAATTATTCGACTTTACCGTGTACCAAAATCTATCATCTCTGATTGAGACCCTCGATTTGCAAGTAGCATTGAGAACCAGAATTAATCTTAGTACTGCTTTTTACCCCCAATCTGATGGCCGTTCAGAAAGGGTAATTCAGATTCTGGAAGACATGTTACGTGCATATGTTATTGATTTGGGGGATTGTGGGAGAAATGCCTACCTCTTATCGAGTTTGCCTACAACAATATTTTCAAGCTTCCATCAAAATAGCCTCGTATGAGGTGTTTTATCGCAGATGATGCAGAACTCTAGTGTGGTGGTCTAAACTTGGTGAAGGCAAGATGTTAGGGCTTGACTTACTTCGAGAAATTGAATAACGAGTTATCAGCATCCACAACCATTTAAAGGTTGCCTTCAACCGTCAAAAGTCCTATGCTAATCTTAGAAGAAAAGATATACAGTATGAGGTTGGTGAGAAATCCTTCCTCAAAGTCTCACCGTGGGGGAAGATTCTGAGGTTCGATAAAAAGGGGAAATTGACTTATCGAATCAATGGCCCCTTTGAAATTATCGAGAAGTTTGGCCCTATGGCATACTATTTGGCATTACCCTCAAAATTAAGCAAGATTCATGATGTGTTCCATGTATCGATGCTTTGTAAATACCGTTTTGACCTTTCGTATATTATTGAGCCAGAATCTATACAAATTTAATCTGATTTCACCTACAAGGAAGAACCGGTTTAATTATTGCAAGGGAAGTTAGAAGGCTTCGTAACAAATTTGTATCGTTAGTTAAAGTCTTCTAAAGAAGCCATACTGTTGAAAAAGCTACTTGGGAACTAGAAGAGACAATGAAGCAGCAATATTCTTATCTTTTCATTTCAGGTAAAATTCGAGGATGAATTTTTCTTAAGGGGGGATAGTTGTAACACCCTAAAAATTGGTCTAGTTAGAATAGGGTTTCGGCGATCAAAAATTCTATAACGAAAAGGTCTAAATATTATATTGACTTAAACTGTATGGTCATATACACTGTATCATACTCTAATTGAGTCAATTTATAGATTTTGGACCTAAGTGAATCTATTGAAAATAATTTAGTGGCTAAATTGTGAAAATTAAGAGTATGAGGGCAAAAGTATAAATAGTCGAGTGTATTTTGGATACAATTGGCATGCCATAGAATTTATGAGCTCATTGGTACGGGTGGCAAAGACCTTTATTGTGGTGAGGCGGAGGTATATTAAGTTTTGGTCTTAAAGGTGAGGCGAGGGACATGACCATTATCGTTTGGTGAGGCGTAGGAATTTGCTTATCCACACTCCTTACATCAATCCAAGGAAACCTATTGATATTGATTATTGTTATTGCCTAGATATTGTTAGTGCATTGACTATTGCCATTGTATTGATTATTGTTATTGCATTGAATATAGACAGGGGGCATATTGCTATAATATTGCCGTTGTTTTTAGTGAAGCATGGTATAAATGCATTTGTTGATATTAATATCGTTTATGACTACCTCACTAGGAAAAGTAAGCCAAATGCATTCATTTTCCATGCATTTCAGGTTAGCAAGGTTTTGAGTTGGAGATCGAGGTATTGAAGGTTTTTTGCAAGTCACGATGCTACTAAAGTAAAGTATGTTAATCCTACAAATTCCTAGAAGGGTGGCATAATGGTTCTACAAGTCACTTTTAACCCTATGGGTGCATTATTTTGTATATGCTTCGGTATGCTTAAGAAGCTAAAATGAAACTTTTGAAATTAGTAAAAAACGGACTAAAATACATAGTTGGCCTAAATCAGAGAAAACATAGTAAACGAATTCAATTGACCCTAAAATTTGACATGTTATTAGATTTAGGCTAAATAAACTTGCTGGTAAAATTTCGTAGGATTTGGAAGAGGTTTGGTTGGTAAAATGGCCATTAAACTAGATAAAATTTGACATTACAGACTCTGTCGTACCGATAGTACCGATACGAGTGAAAGCGTATTGATACGAGTTTGCATATTTCGACCCAGGTTAAAGGGTGTACCGATACGGTTTGATCTGTATCGATACAGTTTTTAGAATCTGGAAACTTGGTTGTATCTGGGTATCGATACGGATATAGGGTGTACCAATTTCTTTCTTGTATTGATAGTTTCGTACTGATACGGATGTATGCGTATCGGTACTCTATTCCGTCATTAAAATCTAAATATTGAATTAAGGCCTCGTGTACCGGTACCCCATATCAGTACGAGCATAGTGCTTTGTAACCAATTTAACTGTCAATGGTGTATCGATACGGTAGACCCGTATCAGTACGAACTTTTGAATATGTAAAATTATTAAGTCACATTGGTCATAGCGTATCGATACTTGGAGACTCATATCGGTACGACCCATATATTATAATAAGTAATTTACCAAACTTAGCCAAGGGGTATCAATACGTCCCCAGTGCGTACCGATACCCATACATTAAATTCTGTTAATAAGGTTTAAAATGAATTCTTGAACCTTACAGTTTGGTCACCAAATCTTGTAAGGTTAAATCAGGCTAGTAAATAAACTCCGATTATAATGAAAATTTACAGATACCCTATTTATAAATTAAATTACACTTTGGTAAGTTTAGTTTCTAAAATGGGCCCTTAATTTATCAAATTTATAGATTAGTCCCTAAAACTTTTAAAAGTTTAAAATTAGTCCAAAATGGATAATTTTTGTATCGTATCGAACTACCGGTCTTAATGTATTGATCATTGTATCGTATCGATCACCAATTTACTGATTTTCGAATAAAATACTTATCGAATATCGTATTGACTTCTGAAAACATTTTCCAACTCGATTTCCTACCAAGCCGAGAAAGGGATGTTACAATGCCATTATTAGAGAAATTGATGCGCTACAACCCAGTGAATGGCTCGACAATACAGTTAGTCTAATAAATATCGCGCATGGATTGAAATTATATGAAATATTTGGAACCAATTTTTCTATGTGGTCAATATTTTTTTAATTTGCAAGATTATTGATAGGTGTCCTTGTTCGAGACTTGCAATGAGGCGAAGGAAAGAATTAAACGTCAGGCCTTTATGCCTTGTGATATTCATGCATGTTTTTTGTTACCATCTTATACATTGTTTATGCCATATTTCTTTGTTGATAAATTTTTTTCGACTGTAAATGACAACCATTATTATTTGTAAAGTACTTATAAACAAATGGAAAATGACACATCATCATCATTTGCAGGGTTCATTGCAGTTTTATGAGAACATGGTTGGCTCTGATATTGTAAGACGTAATTTGTTAAAGAAAAAATGTTATGTTGTTTCAGGATATGTAAATTTTAATTAGTTAACGACAAAATATTTGCAGGTATTCATCCTCATAAATGATAGCAATTACCAATGGTACTTGTGTGTCTTTCATATGGCACGTGGAGAAGTTTGGATACTAGATAGCTTACTGGCTAGTGTGGTGAGTCAGTATAGGGAGGAAGCAGTTAAGAAAATAGTGAGAACACATCCACTTATCGTGCCACCATGTTAGCATTGTATGTTATTAACGTGTAGGAATAAACTTTGTACTATGTTTTCATTATCGTTTATATACGTAGTTTTATGAAATTTGCTAAGCATGAAGACTTCGTTAATGTGTTTGGCAAACCGAAGGTGGCATTTGACAAGTTAAAAATGCAATGTCCTAATGTCCAGAGTCAAGAAAATGGGTATTCAGCTTTCCATATTTCTGTATCATTATCATGAAATTAGAATTAAATGACTAGAATCGCATCGAACTTGATAGATGGGATTTTAGTATGTTCTTCATTGCATGGATGAAAGGCATACGGCCAGTTACTCAAATTAGTGAGCTGTCGAATTTCGTAAGTGAATGATTATCATTATTATTTCATTTATAATCAAACGTTGAATGCTTATCGTCCAGTTTTTTGTACTAAGATATTTTTTATTTCCAAGTATAGGAAGTTAGATAATGTAACCGGATACAATTGCTACACGAGCTATGTGTAGATAAAGCATACACGAACATGTTTAAATTATACGGTGTTGTGGAAGAACATAAGAAATTGATGAAGGGAAAGGGGAAGGAATCAAAACATCCTAGAACTATTACTTAAAGAAAGTATGCACTTGGAACCATAGTGGAATAAGTCAGGTTTATTTCTAAACCATTACCTTTTCACAATTACATCATATTAATTCGATTTTCAATCACAGTTAGTGATTTCTATTCTGGTCTAACAAAATTGCGTTTTGCTAAATTTCTAATCTAAGTTATGCTAACGAGACTTGGTCCCCATTTGCGCTTGGATTGACAACATATTTTGCTTCAATTCGTAATCCTAAGAGAACTTTATGTGAGAAACGATCATTTATCCCATCTTGGAGGATGATAAGTTTAAATTTTAAGAAATTTTAGTGAAAACTAAATAAGTTCACTCCTAATTAATTGAGGTCATATAATGCATGCAAGCAGGTTTGGGTCGATCTTGGTTCGTATTGAGTAGACGGGATCTGACAACGTCCCAATTTTTTGAAAAAAATTTGTTGTACAGTCTCCACCAAAAAATTTTGTTGTACAATCTCCACCCCAATTGTACAAAAGTTAAAAAAAATTATACAGTGGTTTCGAATTCTCTATGTAAATGTTTGATACTAGTTGTGTTATGAAAACTTCCACATTTAACATTTATGGCACGTTTAATATTATTACTGAAACTCGCACATTATTAACATTTATGACGGGGAAAACAAAAATTGGAAAATAGGTTTGAAACTATAGAGGCATGTTTGCATACTTGTAAAGCAAAACTTAAACTGAAATCGTTAGCAAAACATGTTACATTAGAGGTTTCACGTGATAAGTTTGAGACTGTATTTGCAAACGTTCGATACTCGTCGTATTACTAAGAAGCCACTTTATTCAAGTTAAATGACATTTATGGGACATTTATAATGTGTCTAAAATAAATAATAAAACCCTAATATAACTGGACACGTCAGTATACCATAAAATTCATTTGTCTTCTTCAATCTTCTAAAATAATTCCCACATAATATCAGTATACCACACTGTCTTCTTCAACCTTATCTCCTATCCATGAAAAAACCAAGTCAGTAAAACAAATCCTATCAAAGTAAGAACCCAAGTAATATTTTCATTTCCTCTTCCCCTATCACTCGTCGAACTTTCCTTAAGTGTCCAAGAATAACTACCTTTGCACACAGACTCGTAGGTGGTTCATACCATTGGAAAAAATTACATGATTTTCAAAATCTATTTCCATGGTTAGAAAACCCAAAAAATCTTCTTCCTGGATTGTTATCTAACTAAGATGCCTTCAACACGCTGGCTTTCCACACTTGCAGGTCATAATTTTGTTCACCTCAAAGATAGAGTTTATCTCTCTACTTTTGTTTCTTTATTCTTTACTGAATTTAGCTGACAGAGAAACCTTCACATTTTCTTTTATTTTGAAAGTTATAAATTAAGTTTATGTACTTTGAAAGTTGAGTGATGATTTTTGTAATTTATCTGATAACTGAAAAGAAAGTTTCGGCCGAGAACCACAAATTCAGGTTAGTTTCGAAATCATGGATGTCGGTTTGGATACTCGTAAAGCAAAACTTAAATTGAAATATTTAGGCAAACATATTACATTTTAGGTTTCACATAATAAGTTTGAAACATTATGTGCAAATGTTCGGTACTCGTTGTATTACTGAAAAGCCATTTTCTGCGTCATAAATGTGACTTTTAACATTATAACTAAAAAGACAATTTTGGGTAGAAACCACAAATTTAGGTTAGTTTTGAAACCGTGGATGCCGGTTTGGATATGTGTAAAGCAAAATGTAGACTGAAATCGTTAGGCTAACATGTTACATTCTAGGTTTCACATGATAATGTCCGAGACTGCATATGCAAATGTTCGATACTAGCTGAGAAGACACCTTCTACGCATTAAATGACATTTATATGACATTTAATATTTTATTTAAAAAACTAAAGAAGTTTTAAAAGAAGAGGGACAGACTTAACAATGAAGAGTTATTTGAAATATTTTAAAGAGGTTGAGCAAGCAGTTTTCTTCTAAATTTCCCTATTCCATTTTCTTCAAGGTATCCATGGCATCTTCCAATCTCACCATTAACGAGTAATCTGAAATATTTTCAAGAACTAATTTGAAGATAATGAAAAAGTGTTGATTGTTATCAAAATACTGTAACGCTCTAACATACAAATCCTATATTATAGAATCTTATACTGGAAGAACAAACACAATATGTAGATACTTAATTGTAAGAAAGTATCACAAATGTCGTTCTTATAGTTTTGTAAGAGAAGACCATTTATTTGATTTTTTGCCTCATTAGAACGTCAACATTTTAGACGTTGTGGATACAAGTTTAGTGTTTTACAGAGGTCGTCCAAAAAAACTATTATATTTGTAAACTCACGACAAGGCAATAGAAAGTTATGCCAAGTCTATACCCCAAACCTCCAAAGCCTAAATATTCACCCATGAAGATCGGCGTGATTGTTCTCATATCAAACCCCTTGGAGTTCAAAATCGTGTAGCTTTTCGATCTGTGCAATTACGATTACGTTAAAGGTGTTAAATCTATCCGTTGCAAAATCTTTGATTCCAATGGGTTGCATCGCACGGGTGATTTGAAGTTACCAGCCAATGAGTACTTCGAGCGGATGCCATGCATAATATCTATGTGTGGTTGGCAACATTTACTAACATAGATTGATGAAAAATACATAATGCTTGCTTTTGACCCTAAAACTAAAAGTTAGAAATCAATAAAGGTGCCCGAGTCATGCAATTTCGGCATTTTTAGGTCGGTCAATCTCGACAAGCATGAAAGAAAGGTGGCAATAATATCAATAAGACGATATACATCTCGGATGGAGATTTGAACGATGGAAAACTACACACAAAAGTTATGGAACAATAAATATAGTATTGATCTTGCAGGTTATATGGATGAAATCGGCTATGGTAGGCCTATGTCATTTTACAACACCAATACTATTTTGATCCTTGCTACTGATAGAGCAATATTTTATAATGTGCAGCATGAAAGCATTTCTCGATCTGTTTATGTTAACTACCCCACATTTGTATCATTTATTTTATATGAATATGATCTGATTATGTAATTTGATTGTGTGTGTTTTGTTTACTTTGTTAAATATTGTGTTCTTAAATTTTAGTGGGCTATGTTTACAGTTATTATATTTACAACATGTATCATTTAAATTTTGTTTTCTTAAATTTCATTGACTTATGTTAAATGTGATTATCTAATGTTGCGAAGTATAGAAACTCTACTATAAGTAGCGAAACAATCAAAATTTGACATATACCTTCCTGACATTGTAGGGTTGATATATACAGTTTCGGAACCTTGATACAAGTATCGAAACACTGTTCTGCCTTATGCTACAACTGAAAAGACTTTTCTACTACTGACGTATCAGAACGAGTTACAGAGATTTGAAATTGACAGTGAAAAGACGCTTGCTTATTGGGACCATACGTCTTTTGAAATTCAAGACCATAACGACCAAGTCATAAATGTAAGTAAAGAAGTTCTAAAAAGGCGAAATTCGGTAAAAAAGTTTGGTACTAGTAGAATTACAGTCAAATTGAAAATATGAGAACAAGTGGTAACATTTTAGGTTTGTATTTAAAGAGTTTCGAACCAAGTACACGTTATTTCGATATTTGTTTTCCATTTTATTTTTTCGTCATTGGAAAAAAAACATGTAAAATATAAAAATTAGCTGGCTAATTTTTAGTGGATGTGACTAGGGATGACGTGGTGAGCTCAAACCATATAATAATTTTTCGTGTTCAATATAGGGTTAACATATGAACAACCACGATATTGTAAACCCATAATGAGAAGATGGATCGGCACGTTCTTCCTTATAAATACCTTTACTTTGTGTTGTAAATCTTCATTCTCATCTTTGTCTTATTTCTTCATCTACTTTGTGAGATGAACATGGATACGATTACATATATTCGAAAGGAGTTCCGTCCTGCTGCCTTGGAGAAACTTGATGTAGCCCCTTGTATGCTTTCTGGTAAACATCACTCTGTTTTGTTGTCATTTAGGCCAAATTTTTCATTTTCAAAAAGTTTATAATTATCATTATTTTCTTTAGTGATAGTAGATGGTAATGACTGCCCGTTTCATTATCGACTTCTTGTGGATGCACCTGAAGAAAGCTCTTATGAAGGGTATAATTTTGAATTTTGAATTTTCTTCCCACCTGAGTACCCTATGAAGCCTCCTAAGGTAATATAATTAGCCTCCCAAGATTGTTGTTTTATCTTGTCCAGTTTTTTAACACTAAAGCATTTCAAAGATAATAGTTATTTATTTATGTAGTTTGCTCTTAAATTTGATGGGGACTTATTCCATCCCAACTTCACTAAAACCAATGGCATTAGGCTGGACATCCTCCATGAAAGGTGAGCCCTGCTATCAGAGTTGTAGATATTCTTGTGAGTATACTGCGTTTGTTGTATGTTCTATACCAGACGACCCTCACCCGGATTGTGAAGGTGTTGCTCTGATTTACAAGAACAATCCCCAGCGCTTTGCAAAGTATACAAAGAAGATTATGAGTTGAAATACATTGGACACACCTGCTTTAAGATCAATTTTTAATGTTTATGTATTGACCACAACTTTTTTGTTAAGTTTTTAATATATTGAATTTTGTCGTAAAGTTTCGAAACTACAACTAAGACTGTTCAACCGTAAATGTCATAATTTTCGTTAATATTTTAAGTTTAAAACCTATCATACCTAAACTTAGAACTGAGAAGACATTTATGGCACGTTTAAAATTAGAACTGAGAAAACAGTTTTGGGCGGGTACCATAAATTTTAAATAGTTTCGAACTTATGGGTTTGGGTTTCGATACTTATAAAGAGAAACTTAAACTTAAATCGTTAGGAAAATATGTAATATTTTAGGTTGCACATTTATTTTGATGCTTAATATTTTATTGTATTTAACCCGTAAATATTCAAATCCTTTAGCACACATTTAAAACTCATCTTGTCAGATTAATTACATAATTATTTAACATAAAATGAAGAATCATACAAATCATATATAGAAAGACAATCAGGTCAAGAATCTATAATATATAGAAAGACAAGCATGCCAAGAATCATCATACAAATCATGTACACAATTGGCCTAATATTATATTCAAATCATATATATATATAGATAATCATGTCAAGAATCATACTAATCATGTACCCAATTGGCCTAATATCATCACCGTGTCGTACAAATAGGATCATGTTAACAAGATTTATTCAAAACATTAAAGTATATCTTTTACCAATAGTATCCATAGGGTTATGCGCAATTCACTATTTGGTTTTATATTTATAGTTATAAGATCATATTTAATTATTTGATAACATAAACTAAAGAACCAAATCAAACTAATTACCGATTAATAGACAAAGTATCATAAGATATTATTTATCCACTGAGTGACCCCTGTTGTAGTTTACCCTATTTATAATACAAAAAGGATTTTTCATTGGGCTATGTAACTATGTTTACATTTATAATTTTGGGTTGGTAGGATAGGTTTCAGAATTTGACAACTGATTTCGGAACTTCCATACAAGACTTATATGTAAACTGCTCCTTATGCAACAACTAAAATGACTTATCTATTGTTGACTTGCCGTATCGAAGCAAGTTACTGAGATTCAAAACTAACGCTAAAAAGACTCTTACTTATTGGAAACATGCATCTTTTCAAATTCGAAATCATTTGAACCCAACAAAGTCATAAACGTAAGTATAGGAGTTCAGAACATCAGTTTCAGAACTTGAAAATAAATGATCAGTACTAGTTGAATTAAAGACCAACTAAAAATGTAAGAGCATTTAGTAACTTTATAGGTATGAATTTTAATATATTCGAACCAACTACATGCGGTTTCAAAACATTTTACACGAAATGACAACTTATTGGGAACATGCGTCTTTTGAAATTCGAAATTCGCCAATTTACTTTCTTAACGGTGATGATGACTTATACTGGTTCCAAAGTCATAAATGCAAGTAAAGAAGTTCAACACATCAGTTTCGGAACACGTAAGTAACAGTTCGATACTAGTAGAATTAAAGACTAACTACAAATGTGAGAATAATCAGTAACATTTTAGGTTTGTATTCAAATAGTTTTGAACCAACTGAACGTGGTTTCGATACTTCAACACGAAATGAAAGCTTATTGGTTGATAATATTTTTTTTCAACAGTTGGGGTTGACCTATGAATATCCACGTTTTATCATATAAATGCCGCCACTTTGTGTTCTAATATTCATTCTCACAACAACTTATTTATCCATCCTCTAACCCATCTTAAACTGAAGTCCTGAAATAAACATGGACGCTCTAACTCGTATTCGAAGAGAGTTTCATATGGCTCCCTTGTAGCCTCCTGAAATTGCCCCTTATCTTCTTTTAGGTAAACATCACTCTGTTACATTATTCTTTAATTTGATGATTTTGTTTTCATATAGTTTTTAATTATCATAATTTTTCTTTAGTAATGGCAGAAGTTGATGGATCTCTGTATTGTTATTGACTTTGAATGGCTGCACCTCCTGCCAGCCCTTATGAAGGGCATGAATTTGATGTTTCCATTATCTTCTCACTTAACTACCCTCTCTCTCCTCCTAGGGTAATATAATTAACCTCTCAAGATTGTTGTTTTATCTTGTTCAATTTTTTTTTACACTGGAGCATTTCTTTTTTTTAGGTTGCTATTAAATTTGATGGCGATCTATTCTATCTCAACATAAGTGAGTCTGACGGTATTAGGTTGGCCATCTTCCATGAAAGGTGCAACCCTTCTATCAGAGTTGTGGAAATTATTGTGGCTATATTGAGTTTGTTGTGTGCTCTAAATGGGGATGATCCTCACTAGGATTGTGAGAGTATTGCTCTGATCTACAAGAGGAATCCACAGCGCTCTGCAAAGTATGCGATGAAGATTATGGGTTGAATATTTACCATGTATTGGCCGCATCTGCTTTGAGATTTATGTTTATGTATTGGCCACATCTTCTTCTGTTAACGTTCTTAATATATTGAAACTTTCGCTAAAGTACCGAAACTATAACTCTAAATGCTCAACCTTGAATGTCACAAAGTCATTTAATATTTTACGTACTATGGCAAGTTTATAACATTTATGGCACGTTTAATTTTTTTCAATTGAAATGTCATTTTCGGCTGGGAACCAAAATAGGTTTGAAACTATTGATGCAGTTTTCGCTACATGTATAGGAAAACTTAAACTTAAATCGTTAGATATACTTGCTACATTTTGGGTTTGAAGTGATAAGTTTGAAACTGTGTGCAAACGTTCAAAACTCGTTGTATTACTTAGATGTGGTTTTAAATAGTTTAGAAAGTATAGATGTGGGTTTTCGATACTTGTAAAGCAAAACTAACACTGAAATTGTCAAGGAACATGTAATATTTTAGGGTTCACCTGATAAGTTTGAGACTGTATATGCAAATGTTAAATTCCTGCCCTTTGGGAAAAAAATTACCCTTGAAGTAATAAGTTTCTTAATTTGGATCCTTTGTAACATATTTAAATGTTGTAATATTTATGAAATAATTTTATTTCATATTTGTTTAATATTTAAATGGTTTACACATATTTCAAAAGAATTTTAATATTTAAATAAAAAGACAAAATCATTACCAATAAAATTTTGGTAAGAAAATAAAATAGACACGGAATATTACAAGGAAAACCTTTGAGTTTATGTCGTAGAAATCCTCATAACTTGGTGTTTCATGATATGATCACCAACTCATATTTATCATTTTTCTTGACTTTATGCAAATTTAATATTCAGTTTATTATTTTAATGATGCTGTAAAATTTGAGGAGTATGTTCGTAATATGGTAAGTATAATGATATGAATCTTCAAGCAAATATTTTTAAATTAATATTTAAAGTTTAACTTGGTAAAAAGGAAAATATATCACAAGGACAATACAGTAAAATGTACCTCTAAATAATCTAATATTCCCTCAACCAAACATGTAATCTTACATTCCTACAAAATACACCAAACAGTGTAATCTTACATTTATTGAACAAAACGCACCCTTAAAAACATTTCAGATAATATTTATGGCACGAACAACATCCTTGATATATATAGGGAAATGGTCATATTCCACTACAAATCAACAACTTCGACACCCTCCTTGATGATATACATGGAGAAAATGGTCAAATTCCAACGCAAATCAACAGCTTCGACATTGCGATCTGCATTCGCCGCCTTCAGATGTAGTTTGAAACACTATATGGTATATACAACCTTGGTCTCATGATTTTGCAATCTTCGAGACTACGCTTTGCATTGGCCGCCTCCCGATGTAGTTCCAAACAACAACAAACAATAGTATTTGGAGAATCTTGAGATCAAGGTTTTTCAAATACTCCGTCTATTGTTGTTCATCCCTACAAATGGCTAATCATAGCCTTCCAAATACCATTGTTTGTCGACAAGAAAAACCTAAAAACAATCAGCACTCCTCCCGGATCTATAAAATAAAGTCTCTATAGAGTAGCCAACGCCACCAGTAAAAAACATAAAGCACCCATATAATGCTGAACAGAAAAATACTACAAAAGGAATTCTAATGAGTGTAACCCCTTTGACCCGACTTAGTCGTTAGGCCCGAACCAAGAAGATCACATTAGATTTACCGAAGCAAACTCGAACTGACTTACTCGAATTGTGGTACATTTTTTCTTTTTACTAATCTATATGCATTATTAAGACCTATGGCATTCATACAAGCATCAGTTCAATTTTCATTCAGTACAAACATCGATAAGACACTCAATTACAAATATAAGCATTCTAGGGACCAAAATGAAAATATAAATAATTATAGGGACTTATACAAGTTTTAGGTTACCAATACTTAATTAATCATATTTCATGCTAGCATGTCAAATTTTAGCTCCAACGGATAACAAATAAGCATCCAATTAAGCAACATACGAAATTAAGGACTAAATCATAAAAATGTCAAAACACATGGACTAACACATTTACAAAAGCATCATACTGTAATTAGCTATATTATAATCATGCTTGTGAAATCTCAGTTCAATCGGACATCATTTACTTAATTAATTAATGCATGAACATATGATGATCAAAACACAACAAATCTAAACTTGTTAAAACCCATTAGCCGAATTAACTATCGTCGTACCAGTACACGGGATATTGTACAGTACAGGAAAACATCAAAATAAATATTGGAATCGATACACAACAGGGCGTACCGGTACTCGGTTACGCGTACTGAAACCCGGTCATGCGTACCGGTACTCACATTCATTACTGGCCACTGAAATGTCCTTGCGTATCGATACCGACACCAAGTGTACTAGTACAGGTTGCACTAAATTGCATCTTAGGGATTCGAATCCCAAATCGAGCATATTCAAAATACTTACAGACAAAATTTACATGCTTCTAATTTTAAACCATATTAGACAAGCAGACTCAAATAATTACATGCCAAACATTCAAATCAATTCATATTCGTACAATTAAACTAGAGGCATGCTTTCTAACTACATAAAGCATAATCCAATATACACTAAAAGGTCAAGATCTCAAACATAGACTGTAGATCAATTAAGAAATAGAAGTATTTGACCATATAATCACCTAGAATACAAACGATCCAACCAAACATTATTTAAACCATTTTAAAACATCAGATCACAACCATCAAATATACTTAACATTAAATAAAACCAACATCGTACACATTAAATAGTGCCATCATCGAACATAATATAATATTCAATCATATAATCATACATTGCACAAAATAGCATCCCAATGGTTAACCCGTATTGCCTTATTACAAATAATAAAAACATCATAAACATACTCTTTAATACTCTTCTCTTGGGATCACTTCGAACCACAACCCTACACTTGCTTAATTCACTACATTGACAGAAGAAAACTGAGTGTAAGCATATAATGCTTAATGAATGAGCTCAAAAAGATAAAGCATCAATGCATTTTTAAAATTAAAACCAATATTAAAGCAAGCCAAACCCACCATTCCAAAGCATTTAAATAAATCATGCTTAATTAAGCCAAAGTAACCTTCCAATATGTTTGCAAAACATGTCATGCATACTAAATCATATGCGCAAAAGCTTCATTTGAAACATGCATAATAACTATATGCAAACATAGCTTTCAAATACCATGCATATTAAACCATATGCACCAAAATAGCTTTCCGTTATATCTCATATATTGGCAAGTATAGTGACTCCGAATAGTCTCACCTCTATCCATTTAAATAAAATCATGTAGATTTATTAAACACATCGGATACATAGATTTCTCAGCGGTACTACCTCCACCAAATCTCACTCCAGCCCGAGATAGGCTCACCCCTACCTCGTCATAATAGGCTCACCCCTATAGCAAGAAACCGAAGAAACCATCAGCCTGAGTAGCCTAGTTAAACAACTATACCTCAAGAGCCATTGAGAGGTCGACTTTATTTTATAGTGCACTTTAAACCCTATATAATGCCAACCATATTCGATACCTTTTCATTTATGTCACATAGCAATATACCATTTTCAAATACATTTACTTATTGTTTTTCCAATTCATTTTACAAAACTATTTCATATGCAAAAACCATTGCCAAAGGCAACAACTCATTCCTTCTTGGAATAAAATCTCAATGCTCATAGGCATCTATATACTTTGATAAACATTGCAAATTAATCAAAATGATGCATTAACGGTAAGTAAATCAAATCATACTTTAAACCAAAACATGTAAATCAAAAGCTCATACCAAATCGATATACAAAGGCGAAAATAGAAGAAAAAAAAACTTACTTTCGAGCTTAGCTATGCTTTATAGGCTTTAACTAAACCCCCAAAGCCATAATTGAAACTTTTTATAGTACTAAAACATATTTGCACTCACCAACTTGCTACTGTCTCGATGCCAACATCTCGACGTCGCCTCGACGCCTAATCGAAAATCGTCCAACCTCTTGCCAACCTCCAAGGAAAAATGCATGGTCAATATAAATTGGACCACATCAAAATAACCACTTTATTAAAATACCCCACAACTTTCGACCCTTATCATTCGAATAACCATACACAAAAAGACCCCTTTTTTTCATTTCGCTTCAATTCCTTCTATTTCCCCTGTTCACGCTTGCTTTGGAATAAATAATTCCCTCCCTTTTATTTTCAACACTCACGCCACTGCTCCCATTTCCCCTTATAATTTCTCTTTGTTTTTTTTTTTTAACCAAATTACACATATACAAATATGTGTGGGAAAGGCAGCAGCCCACATCGTAAACAAAGATCCTTAAAAGGATCGCTGCCGCACCATATCCCCTGTACGGCATTCGATTATTTCCCCTATTTATTTCCTTACATGCAAATCATCCAACATCATCGGTGCACTCAAAAATACACAACCCAATAATTAAATCAACCCTTCTACCAATCACCTCATTCAAAACCTTAAATCTAATCTTAACCCATTAGATTAATTTTGAAATTAACTTCATAAAATTGATATTAGATTTTATTTTACCCATAAAATTAACTATCAATTCAATTAAAACATCTTGATCTTATATATCAAATCACAATCACCATTTACCATCCAAAAAACCAAATAAATCAAATTAAATTCGTTTTAATTCATAAATTCTAATAGAAATGATAGATAATCAATTAAAAACAATTAGAAAATCTTTAAGAATCAAGAGCTTGCCCAATTGATAGAAAAAATGGAAGTTAAAAACTTCATCTTTCAATTGAACGTGAATTCTAAGAAGATTTGATGAAGACCACTAGCTTTTGCTAGATTGATGATTAGAAATCATTTAGAATATAAAAGAGGTGAAAATCAAGAAGGAAAATCAATGTTCTTTAAATTGTGTTTGGTAAATTCAAGAGAGAAAATGAGAGAAAAGATTTGATGTATGTTTCTCACTTGAGAAAAAATCATTTTCTTTTGTTAAAAATAAGAGAAAATATATATTTAATAATTGATTTAATACTTTCAATAAAAATACCACTTTAACTCCTTTTTTACAATATTGCCATTATTAATATTTTACAATTTTTGCAAAATAATCGCTATTTAATTTAATATTAGGTCAACCCATTTAAAATTACTCAAAACTTAATTTCATCCTTTAACAAACTCATTAAATATATTTCCAAAAATATTAGCCACGATAAATTTATCAAAAACCAATTTAATCAACCCAAATTATTTTTCGAAATTAATTAATTAGATAATGCCTAACCCAAAATTCTAACCCGATTCTGATAATTCACCCGAATCTTCTAGACCTTTTTCCGGGGTGTTACAATGAGGGTATGAAACTAGGGACCCAAATGACTCCTATTTATAATAGAAAAAAAATATCGAACCCGATGTTTAGGATTTATTTATAATAGAAAAAAGATTTTATGGGGATATGGTCCATGTTATTTTTAGGGTAAAGTTCACAACCAATCACTAAATTATTTTAAATATTTTAAAATAATAATCTTATACATTAATTTTTAAGTTGAAAAATAAATATTAGATTTTAAATTTTATTATAAAATGAATATTAAGTCGTTAGATATCATTAAAATTTTAATTGTGGACTATGTATGTCACCTTAATCAAAGTATTATACTAATTATTATATATTAATTATTAATTTATTTAATTGTTTTAAAATATAATCTATTATATAGTCGTTACAAATTGGTCATAAAATTATTTAATTGTTATAAATGTAATTGAACTATTTAATTATTATAAAATAATTGATTATTACATGTTATATTAATTTTTTTTCTTTTGTAATTGCTCTCAAAAATTTTATTTCTAGAAACGTTTTAAATGAAGTAATGAAAGAATTTTGTTTTCCGAAACCCTCCAAATGAAAGGAATTGATTTTTTTTTTCGAAAAACCTTTCAAATGAAAGGAGCTAAAAGTATTTTTTGGCTTAAAGGTGCTTGAAGCTCTTGAACTTTTGGGGAAAAATTAAGGGTAAAGTACTAAAATGGTCACTGAATTTTGTTAAAAAAACAAAATGATAATCAAAATTTCAAATGTTACAAATTGGCAATTAAACTTTATGTTTTGTACCAAAATGGTAACTCGGCCGTTAAAGGCCGTTAAATACTTAACCTGACTGTTATAAAACTTTGTATACTAGCAGATTTAGTCCTCTACATTTACGCATTCATTCAATTTAGTCTTAGTTCGAAATATTCAATAAATTTAGCCTTCATTATTTACACATTCATTCAATAAATTTAGTATGGAATAAATAAATTATTCACCTACCATTTTAGAAATGGAAGGTAAAAGATTGTTGTTAATTTCTTTTTATGGTTGTGATGTAAGGTTTTTCCTTTATGAAACTAAGGGCAAAGTTCAAAGCTTTGGTACAATAGTTTACTTTGAGACTTTCACTTTTTTTCTACTCCTTTGGATTGTATAGTGTTTTTCTACAAGTGAATTGCTTTCATGGGTGGTTGCAAATTCTTGGATTTAAAGTTTGAACCCAGTAGTTTACTATTACTAACATCTTCGTTTTTCATTATGTTTCTTTTTCGCTTCTTTCATTTTTGTACTTGACAAAACAGCCCCATTTTCAGCAGATTACTACTGTACCAAAGCTTTGAACTTTGCCCTTAGTTTCAGTTTCTTGATAAACCCCACATCTCTTACTTTGTTGGCTCTCTTTCTTTCTTTTCGATCTCTTCCTCATTTTTGGTTTAATGAATTCCACTTGCCGGTGGTAAAGAGAGTAAAAAGATTACAGGGGAACAATGAGACCATACGTTCATTTCTTGCTTCTATCTTGCCCATAGAGTTTCTTTTGTGACTTGCCCTTCTTTCCCATAGATTTCATTTGAATTTTTTAAATTAGGACTAAATTAATTGAATGTGTAAATATAGAGGATTAAATGTGTTATTATACAAAGTTTCATAACAGTCTCGTTAAGTGTTTAACGGCCTTTAACGGCCGAGTTACCATTTTGTTACAAAACATGAAGTTTAATTGTTATTTTGCAACATTTGAAAGTTTGGTTACTATTTTATTTTTTAACAAAGTTCAGTGATCATTTTGGTACTTTATCCAAAAATTAATTAAGCCCAATTTTTTTTACCCAATTAAGCTCTCGAACCAATAAATTAAATTAATTAAATCATTTGACCAATTCTGGCCATCAATTTTTGACGGATTTAAAAAAAATTTAGAAAACTATTTTTATAATTTTTAAAACTTTTTAAGTTTTTTAGAACTTTTAAAGAATTATTTAAATAATATAAAAAAATTTAAAAATGTCAAGTAACAACACGGTAACACGACACGTTGCACCAACTGGTCCAAAAAATTGTTAAATTTAATAGTCAATGTTAGTCAAATGGGTGAATTAATGAAATTTTAGAGTACAAGAACTTAATTGGGTGTAAAAAAATTTAGGGGCTTAATTAATTTTTTTTAAATAAAAAATTTATAATACCCTTAAACTTTTTTTCTTAAAAAACATTTCTAAAAACAAAGAATTTTTTCATTACTTCACTGAAAAAAGTTTCTAAAAACAAAGTCTGTTAAATTAACTGTAAAAAACTTACAACGTAATTTATAATAATCAACAATTTTATAACAGTTAAATAGTTCAACGACCATTATATAACAACTAAATAATATTTTAACTAGGTGAACATTATCAGTTAGTCAAACAGTAAGATGTTAATGACATTATCGATTCGGTGTCCATTTATAATAAAATTTAAAATTAAATATTTATTTTCCAACTTTTAAAACCCACAAAGTTCATGTTTGGAGATATTTTTATGTTTGAATAGGTTTTCAAAGTGACAAAAGGGTTGAACAGAAAATATCCAACTTACTTGCCCCCTTCATAATGAACAAATAGACGCTTCGGTATACAATTAAAACTAGTATTAGAATTTAACAAGCGATTTCAGTGAAAAAAAATTATGTTCATTTTAAAAGACTCGAGTTCGAGCACCTATGTGTGCAGGGTATGTTATCAAAAGATTAAGAAAAAATATAAACAAATACTAACATATAAGGATGAGTCTAGAACGGATAATTCACACTACTAACTCATCACACCCGTTGAATACCATTAATTTTTAATGACTTTTAAATGATTATTAAAAATCTCAAAGGCTCGACATGCAATTAATCATATTTCAAAACAAAATTGGAAGAAATTATTTCTTGAATCATTCTCACAACTCCATCCATACTCCTACCCAATTAAATAAAACCAAATCATATTTATTTTTCACATAATATTTTCTTATAAATTAAAATTTATAAATCAT
The DNA here is from genome assembly GCA_019671005.1 of Hibiscus mutabilis. Classification (NCBI taxonomy): domain Eukaryota; kingdom Viridiplantae; phylum Streptophyta; class Magnoliopsida; order Malvales; family Malvaceae; genus Hibiscus; species Hibiscus mutabilis. The sequence continues at coordinate 42,524,409 of CM033724.1, read as the reverse complement.
CATCTTCTTCTTTATACCTCATATATTAATTTTAATACGTTAATGAATAAAATCCTTAAAATTAAAAAAAAAAACTCAAAAAGTTTAACCCTCGAAACAAAAGTGACAAAAATAAAATAATTAATTTTAATATATTAAAAATCCTAAGATTAACTTATTTGTTTGAATTGCGAACAAATTAATTAAACTTTCTCAGGAGAGAAAGGAAAGCGAGATAAGCAGTAACAAAATAGTCGAGAAACAAGAGATCGCTATACCCGATTTCGGTTCTATCAAAGACGTTCCAATCAATATCAAATGCAATAAAGGCAATCGTACCCGGTTTGGGTTGACAATTAAAGTTTAATTAATTTGTTCGCGATTCAAATAAATATGTTAATTTTAGAGTTTTAAACATATTAAAATTAATTATTTTATTTTTGTCACTTTTGCTTCGTGGGTTAAATTTTTGGGGTTTGCTTTTTTATTTTAAGGATTTTATTCATTAACGTATTAAATTAATATATGAGGTATGAAAAAGAAGATGGTGATTTATAAATTTTAATTTATAAGAAAATATTATGTGAAAAATAAAAATTATTTAATTTTATTTAATTAGGTAAGAGTATGGATGAAGTTGTGAGAAAGGTTGAAGAAATAATTTCTTCTATTTTTTTTTTGAAATATGATTAATTGCATGTTGAACCTTTGAGATTTTTAATAATCATTTAAAAATCATTAAAAAAATTAATAGTGTTCAGCAATGTATTACGTTAGTAGTGTTCAGTGGTGTGTGTCGCTCATTCAGTATATTTGAAAAAGAGTTGATATTATAATTTATTAGCATTAACCCCACGAAGATGTCCCCACAATCTCCAACGAAAATTTCAAGGAATACTACCAAAAACTTAAAAGGGAATTAGAAAACTAAAATTGACCTAACTCAGTAAAAGTTGTCTTTAAGATCTACAAGTATTCGGAGATAAGACCCCAAAAAAAAAAAAACTGTAGTCCAAGCTTGAAAGAACTAAAGGGGCCAACTTATCATTTTGGTCTTAAACCTTAGAGGGGCAATCGGGTCATTCAACTCGGATTAATTTGGTTCGGTTTGATTTTCAGTTCGAGTCACATTCGGTTCAGGTTCGATTTAGGTCGGATCAGATTTAATTCGAATTTAGATCGAGTCTATGCAATTTTGGGTAGGGTCGGGTATCGGGTGGGATCAAAATCGGATCGGTTGGATTTTGAGTATGGTCAATATCGGATCGGTTAGTTTTCAGTTCGGGTCAATGTCCGTTCGATTGATATTTCAGTTCGGGTCAATGTCGGTTCCGTTGATATTTCGGGTCTGGTCAATATTGGATTGAATCGATTTTTGGTTCGGGTCAATATTAGATAGGTTAGTTTTCACTTTTAGTCAATCTTAGAATCTTTAGGTCAATTCGAGTTAAGTTGGGTATGTATTCAATTAAGTATATATAGAATTATTGATATATTCGCGTAAAAAATATATTTGTTGTCAATCTTGTCATTTAGGCTCAATTTCAACTCTTGGTCGTTCAATGATTCGAATTAAACTATCATTAAGAGACGATAATCTGACACAAACTCGACCTATTAAGGTTGTTAAAGTTTAAAACTTGAATTTTGTATTGTGTTCATTATCAAATTTCAATGGATTGTTTTCTATTTTTTAAAATAAAGTTTTGTATAATTTCTAAGACAAAAAGATATGATTTTTACGAAATTAGAATTACACTATTTGGAAATTATTTAATAAAATATAATTTTATCATATTTATGTATTTATAGATTAAAATCAATTTAGATAAGCTTTAATTGTTTGAGATTTAATTCGATATTTAAATTTTTGACTTGGATATTTAATTAATATTATAAATTAAATAAAAGACTAAACCAAATAAACAACTAAAAGTAAAAAATAAAATTATATATATGCTTGTGAAAGTTAACGTGAAATAGAGTAACTTTATTTTACAATTCTTCATATCAAATATTTTTTAAATGAAAAATTATCGAATCAGATATGATGATTTTCATTTAAAGGATAAAAATCATATTGAACCATTAAACTTTTACTAAAGTTGGTTGCTAATCAGTAATTTAATAAAAAATAAAATAAATATATTTACTATTTATCATACTACTAAAAAATAAATAAAAATAACTTATCAGTTCATTTCGACTCAACTATCTAGTCATAATCAGGTTAATGTTCTGTTTGGATCGAATTTGAGAAAATTAAATTCGGGTTATTTTCGGTTCAAATTACTTTCGGCTCGGGTTGTTTTCGGTTCAGGTTGATTTTCGATTCAGGTTACTTTTAGTTCAGGTTGATTTCGATTTCTGTTATTTTCGATTTCGGTTACTTTTGGTTCAGTAAATTTTGAGTTGGTTTTAGTTTAGATTTGGGTGAAATTTAGACCGCAATGTTCGAGTCTATATCGAATCTCAAGTTAGGTAAATTAATTTGAGTCTCGAGTCAAGTTTGCCAGGTCTAAACCTAGTGGGGAATGCTCCCACAAACAGATATATATATGCATTAAGAGTTGAACTTATCATTTTGGTCTCGATGTGAGCATCATCTTCTTCCTTTTTATGGTGTGGTCCATATAGGATACTTGTGTCCTGAACGATTTAAGGCTTAAATAAAAAGTAAATTCTTAAAGTATACGTCTTTTAAACTTTAAGTGCTTAAAGTATTTTTTATTAAAAATAGGTGCCTAAAATTTACACCGTTATAATTAAGTGCCTAAAGTTTACATTGTTACAATTTTAGGTGTCTCTCCATTAAGGGGTGTTAAAAAAATTGTCAACGAATCAATGCTTGACACGTGGCACTAATTTGAATTTTATTTTAAATTTTTTAAGGAACAAAACCAAAATTATCAATATTTTAGAAAATCCCCAAATTTTTTAATTTTTATAAAACAAACCCAAAATCCTTAAAATTACCCAACACCAAACCCCTAAATCGCCGCCACTAAGCACACCACTTTGGTCACCGGATTAAGACAATCATTTTCCCCAATACGACATCGCCAAAAACGTCGAACCTCAGGCGGCGATCGGCGGCAGAAGCGACGACGATTTGGCAATTTGGATAATTTTAAGGATTTTGTGACTGTTTTGTAAAATTTGAAAATTTTGGGGATTTTCTAAAAAAATTAAAAATTCTGAGTTTTTAAAAAAAAATTCAAATTAGTGCCACATGTAAGCATTAATTGATTGACAAATTTCTTTTAACACCCCTTAACGGTCAGACATCTAAAATTATAATGGTATAAACTTTAGATACCTATTTTTAACAAAAAAAATACTTTAGGCACCTAAAGTTTTTTAGGTATATTTTAGGCACATATTTTTCATTTAAGCCAAGATTTAATCCCATTGAAAAGTCCCTTTCGCAGTCAATACTCAATAGTACATTTTTATGCTTTCAAGCTGCTAGTGCAAGAAAGACTCATTAGGCAATAGCAGAGACGGTTTCATCAATCTCATGTGGTGATAACACGGTAATTGCCGTTGGGGACGCTTACCACACTTATATGATTTCTAGAGGGGTTGTGAAGTTCGGCAGTAACACAACCACTATTGCTGTGCTGGGTCGATTTTCAACCGACCGTGCTGCTAGAGCTGTGTTTCTGGAGAGGATTCCAAGCAGTACCACATCTGGGATATCGTAGTTAAGGGGGAAACTCTAGCTAAGGGTCTTAACTTTGAGAAATGAAGCCAACTATTACATTCTAACATAAAATCGTATCTGACATTAACACGGCTACGAAAGCTGTACAAGGTCGACCTAAGAATAGTACCAACGCTTATTCCAATAGACTGAAATGCTAAAAACATCATTTACTTACATATTCTGATTGAATGCACTCATGTTGTTCATGAACAGAGCTGAACAGTATCAAACCAGACAAAAGAAGTTGACTTTAATTAATCCTTTACCATATGTGCCGGATAGCATACCAATCTATGCGAAGTTCTGGTTCCTGAGCATGCCTCGTATTCCAACTTCGAAGGTAAGTCACTGCTAAGGCAATCCCCAGCATTGCTAGCAGATATATGATTGCAGATATACGGACTTTACGGACCTGCATGTGATTATCATAGCCATTACTTTGATCTCTTCAACAAAATAAGTAAACAAGTTACATGCACGTGCTAGAGCTTGTAATTACAATGGTGATACAAAAGCTAAATGATTTGCTTGAGAAAGCATAATGATTCCAACAAATATTTTGGATTAGAGCAAAGCACTTGCTTTCTAAATCAGATTAAAAAGAGTATGCAGCCCACTGAGAACATCTTAGCCTTTATTATGGGTGCAAGACGGGATGTTTTCTATTACCCAGTTCTTGTGTGGAAGATTTCGATCTGCATGCTCAAGCGAGTAGCACAACATATCAGTGATTGTCAACTCTGTTACCGGATCATTGTTTTCTGCAAACTTAAAGTCCGACTCAGTTGCAATCATTCAGTGGCAAAAAGTTATTAGTCAAACAAATATAAATAAATTAATCACCTGGAATGTCAAAAATTTGTTTTGCAGGTGGAATACCCAGCAGCTCTCCCAAATGAACTCGGACGCGAACACGATCAGCAATTGATAGTAAATCTCCATGTGTGACAACAACAGGTTTATCATCTAAAAAAGAAGCATTCAGCAATTTAATCGCCTGATAAGAAATCACATTGACCAATCAAGAAAATACAGAGAAAACCAACAAGGAATAGGAGAGTAAGAAATACATCAAATAATCTGTACCTTTAAATGACAAGCATGGACACTTGAAAATCTTGGCGAGCATTTGCATGTACTGTAGCTCGGTTGTGTCATCACCCTCCATGGATTTCAAAACAGATACCCCGTCAACAACAAAAATGACAAAATTAACGGTCCGGGTCTTGCAAGACTGCCGACCTAAGTTGCGTATTTTAAACTTCAGTCTCCTCAAACTATAATCGTCCGACATGAACAAATATGAATATAGGAAAAATTGCATGCATGACATAAAACTACTTTGTAAAGTTAAAATGCAGACCTGACAACAAGTTCCCGTGACGAACTCCTTTATTCATCCAGTTCTCAATCATATTAATGTTTTCAAAGGTGTCATTAGACAAGCCCTGGGTATCATAAAGACAGAACCAAGCTGAACCTCTTGGGATCATGTATTCTTGGAGATAGTAGGTACCATCTCCAACATATGGGTTATCTGCATCAGAGAGAATACTAATTTAGGGTCGAAGATAATATAACAACGACATCTACTTTGCCTAAAAGTGATCCTTCATGAGTTCAGCATTTGTAACAAACTAACGAAGCAACATTACATGATACTTGAGCTCTTTCTGGTGTATAATTGCCATTCTCGAACACCTTTGAAATTCTATTGACAAGGCTACTTTTTCCACACCCTTTTGGACCAATCAAAAGGAGTGATGTTCTTTCCGGAACATCATAATCACTCAGTTTCACGCCACCAACTTTCTCAATCCATGCTCCAGGAACATAGTTGTTCATGTGAAATTACAAATGTCAATTAAAGTAATACCAACTCTATCCACCTTGAACAACAAATGCTGAACTTCAGCTACAATAAAATAATCTGAGCATATTGTCACGCTCGTAGAACCTCGTAGTCTCGAACGTGCGGCCTTAGACGCTCTCGAACGATGCAACGCCTAAGTCAGCCTGACGATCAAAGCTTAACAAGCTAAGATCCTTGCGGAAAACAAAGAACAACTGAAAGGAAATGGCTAAGAAAAGTTAGGCAAGGAGAATTGAGTGAATGCTCTGTGTATTCCTCAAAACTGAAGTGTGATCAAATGAGGTGGGGATAAGTCTCTATTTATACTTGAAGCCCCTACATCCAACGGTTAAGATAAGAGTACATCAATAGTCCAGATTAAAGCAGCACAATCATATCCCTTGATCCTAGCTATTTAGATAAAACTTGCCAAAGATAAAGGGCTACAACAGATATGGTAAGTTTAGAAGGATAAGGCTTGTTGTCTTGAGATACTTGCCATATCTGATGGCTCCTCAACCCCAAGTGATGGGCCATCTCAGTTTGGTGCTGGCAAGCCTAAAATGGTGCGCAGGGCCTCCTCGGCACCCTGGTGTGCGTTGGGCTCGAACCCTAGGGTCTGGGCCGTGACATTCTCCCCCACTGGTTTTGGCGACGCCCTCGTCGCTCACTTGAGATGATACTGACTCACTTGGTCCTTGAACTGCCATAGGGCCTCGGCTGGTTCCCAACTCCCTTCACTGTCGGGAAGTCCCTTCCATTGAACAAAATACTCGTGCCGTGGCCGATGACCTGGTCGTCGAATGACCCTCTCCGCTTGGATGTCTTGAACTTCATTCTCATAGGAGACCTTTATCCCGACTGGCGCTCGGTGTGACTTGCCTCGATCTGGATCCAACTCATCTTGATGGTATGGCTTGAGTAGACTGACATGGAACACTGGATGAGCTCGGATGTTCGATGGCAACTCCAATCGATAGGCCATGGTGCCTATCCGCTTCACAACTTTGAACGGTCCATCGTATCTTCGCAGAAGCCCTTTGTGCACGGTTGGGTTACGCAAGATCCCAGTGAACTTTGCAAGGACTAAGTCACCAACTTGGAAGTTCACGTCCCTACGCTTTTTGCCCGCCCACTTCTTGGTCCGTTTTCCCGCCTTGTGTAGACAAGCTCGAGCTATGTCATGATGCTCTTGTCACTCCTTGGCAAACTTGTGTGCTGCTGGATTAGGCCCCTCATACTTGGTAGCAACTGCGTTGGGTATGAGCAGTTGTTGCCCGGTCACGATCTCGAACGGACTCTGGTTGGTCGCCTCGCTCCGTTGTAGGTTGTAGGAAAATTGGGCCACATCTAACAGCTTTGGCCAGTCGCGCTGCGTGACACTCACATAGTGTCTCAAATAGATCTCCAATAAGACATTCACTCGTTTGGTTTGCCCGTCCGTCTGTGGATGAACATTTGTGGAGAAGTTCAGGCTTGATCCCATAAGCTTGAACAACTCGGTCTAGAATCTGCCCGTGAACCGTGTGTCCCGGTCACTAATGATCGTCTTTGGCACTCCTCAATACTTGACCACGTGTTGGAACAACCTGTCAACCACAACCATGATACTAGACAGGCCGTCAGTGTTGGGCAAACCGACAATAAAATCCATGGAAACACTTTCCCATGATCGCTCGAGAATGGGCAATGGGTGCAACAGTCTCGCAGGTCTCTTCATCTCGATCTTGTCCTGTTGGCATACAAGACAAGTCCTCACATAGACTTCAACATCTTCGCCCATGCACGGCCAATAGTAGTGCTCTGTAATGAGTGCTAAGGTCTGGCTTATGCCCGGATGTCCTGCCCACTTGGAATCATGACATTCCTTCATGACTTCCTTGCGCAACTCCCAGAATTGAGGCACATAAAGGCGATGTCCTCGAGCATGCAGCAAGTCCCCCTCAATCCAGAATCTTCTGGTTGTCCCTTCCTTGGCGTAATCGATTAACATTCTGGTCGTTGGGTCATGTGACAGTCCCTCTTTGATGCGCTCTAACAAGTGTCCCTTTGGCAAGCTCACAACCTCGATGTTGTACCTTCGGCTTAAGGCATCAGCAACGGAATTAACCTTCCCCGGCTTGTACTCCATGGCAAAATCAAATTCTGCAAGAAACTCCTGCCAACAGGCCTGCTTGGGAGACAACTTTTTCTAGGTTAGAAAATAACTATTGGCAACATTATCAGTGTATACCACAAACCTAGACCCAAGTATGTGGTGTCGCCAAGTGCGCAAGCAGTGCACCACTGCGGTCATCTCCTTCTCATGGACCGTGTACCTCCTCTTGATGTCATTGAGCTTCCGGCTTTCATAAGCAACCGGATGTCCCTCTTGCATAAAGGCCCCACCAATAGCAACGTCGGATGCATCGGTGTAAACTTCAAAAGGCTTGGTGTGATCCGGCAACACCAACACTGGCTCACTCGCCATGGCTTGCTTCAAGTCCTCAAAAGCTTTCTGACAGTCGGCACTCCAATCCCACGCCTTGTCCTTCTTCAGCAACTCGGTCAAAGGTGTGGCGATTTTAGAGTAGCTTTTGACGAACCTCCGATAGTAATTGGCTAGCCCCAGGAAGGATCTCAACTCTGTCACCTTGGTTGGTAGCTCCCAATCAACAATGGCTTGAATCTTGGTCCCGTCCATCCGGATCTTGCCACCACCAACAATGTGGCCTAGGAATGGGACCTCCTCTTGAGCAAATGAGCACTTCTCCTCTTTGACGTAGAGCTCATTCTGCCGCAGAACCTCGAACATCTTCCTCAAGTGTTCAACATGCTCCCCAAGTGTCTTGCTATAGACCAAAATATCGTTAAGGTAAACAACAACGAACTGATCAAGAAAGGGTTGTAGTACCTTGTTCATTAGAGTGCAGAAGGTAGCGGGAGCATTCGAGAGGCCGAAAGGCATCACAAGGAATTCATACGAACCGTAGCGAGTCACACATGTTGTCTTCGGTTCATCACCTTCTGCGATTCTGACTTGCCAATATTTGGACCGCAAATCCAACTTGGTGAACCACCTTACACCACCAAGCTGATCGAACAAGTCTGCTATCAGTGGGATCGGGTACTTGTTCTTCACTGTGAGCTTATTCAAAGCCCGATAGTCGATGCACATTCGAAGCGTTCCATCATGCTTTTTCTAAAACAGCATCGGCGCACCATAGGGTGCCTTTGACAGTCGGATATACCCGACACCGAAGAGTTCCTTCAAATGTCTGTGCATCTCCTCTAACTCGGGTGGAGCCATTCGGTAAGGAGCTCGGGTTGGCGGCTCCGCATTTGGCACAAGATCAATCTTGTGATCCACCTCCCGCTTCGGTGGGAGATGCTTGGGCAACTCGGCAGGCATCACATCCTTAAAATCTGCCAAAACTTGCTTCACCTCGGTTGGGATCTCTTCGGACTGGCTTGGCCCATCATGGACCAACGTGGCCAAGTAGGTGGGTTCCTCCTTGCGCACCCCCTTGTTGAACTGTATGGCTGACAGCATCTTAGCCCCAACTCATGCCTCTCGATTCACCGAAACCATGCATGGATGTGCCAGGTCAAGTATGCACAAACAATCGGCAAAGGGAACAGGGAAAGCATTAATCTGGTCAAGAAAGCTAAGCCCAATTACAAAATCGAAGTCATCAAGAGGGATTACCTTGATAGCTTCCTTAGCGGTCCAATCGCCAATTTCTAACTTGACTCCTTTTGCTACTCCTGCAATCGGAGCCTCCTTGGAATTCACGATTTTGATGAACCTACTTGCCTTCTCCACGTGAAGGCCAAGTCTCTTGGCAACTTGTTCTAACACGAACAATTCTGAGGCACCGGTGTCCACAAGTGCGCTCAACCTTTGGCCCGCCACAATGATGTCCACGAACATCAGACCCTTCTTCTTGGAACCCTTCTTAATCTTCATGGAACTGATTATGGAATTAAGCTTGAGGGCTTCCTTCTCTTCACCACTCTTCTCTTGAATGGCAGCAGCCTTTGCAAGCTTGGGGCAACCCTTCTTCATGTGATTACCTCCACAATTGTAACAACTGATATCCCAAGGCTTGTTGACTTTATTGCCTTTATTGGTTGGCTTTTCGGATCCGTTCTTGGCATGCTTGTCCTTGTGTTTCTTGCCGTTGCCTTTGTACTTCGGCTTTTCTTTGGAATTATCTGACTTCATGTGTTCAAACTCTGCAAGGGAGTCGGCAGCGGCCATCGTCTTGGAAAGATCTTGGACCCCCATTCGGTTCAGCTCCATCTTTGCCCAACGTTGCATCCCATTCTTGAAGGCAAAGAGGGCGTCAGTCTCGCCAATGCCTTGGATTTGGAGCCTACGTTCCGTGAACCGCTTGACATACTCTCGAATAGAGCCGTCATGCTTTAGCTGGTGTAGCTTCTCTCGAGCCTCCTCTTGAGCATTCTTTGGGTAGAAATGCTTCTTGAACTCGAACTAGAACTCTTTCCACGTCTTGACAAGAAGAGTCTCATCCTCCACTTGGGAGCATCTGTGTCGCCACCATAAGAGAGCGGCATCAGTCAAATAAACAGAAGTTGTGTTTACCTTTGTGGCCTCATCATCGGCGCCCATGAGTCGGAAATACTGCTCCAACCCCCAAATGAAGTTGTCCACTTCCTGGGCTGCCCTCGCTCCTTTAAACTCCTTCGGCTTTGGAACATCGATCCTGGGCTTAGCTGCAGGTGCTTCGCCCACCATACCGGTCAATACGGCATTCTTGTAGAAGGATAGCTCGGCAGTGAGCTTCTTTATCTCTCCCATATGTTCCACCTTCATGGCCTCCATTGCACCTTGAAAGGAACGAACTTGTTGATCCAATTTCTCATACATCGCGTTGAGAACTTCTTGGACCTCCTCGGTAATTTCATCCTTGAGTGAATCCACCTTCTCGAGGCGTGGCTCCGCCTCCTCCTGAGTCTCCTGGACATTACCCGTGGCTTCCTCTAGACGAGCAACCCTCTTCTCTAAAGAGGAGATGATGTCCCTGGAACTTTCACGCTTCTTCAGGGCAGCTGTAGCATGAGTTTTTCGGTCAGATGCTGGAACCTCGCTAGTGCTTTGTGGTGCCATTTCTCTCGGATAAACTCGCTCTGATACCACTTGTCACGCCCGTAGAACCTCGTAGTCTCGAACATGCGGCCTTAGACGCTCTCGAACGATACAACGCCTAAGTCAGCCTGACGATCAAAGCTTAACAAGCTAAGATCCTTGCGGAAAACAAAAAACAACTGAAAGGAAATGGCTAAAAAAAGCTAGGCAAGGAGAATTGAGTGAATGCTCTGTGTATTCCTCAAAACTGGAGTGTGATCAAATGAGGTGGGGGTAAGCCTCTATTTATACTTGAAGCCCCCTACATCCAACGGTTAAGATAAGAGTACATCAATGGTCCAAATTAAAGCAGCACAATCATATCCCTTGATCCTAGCTATTTGGATAAAACTTGCTAAAGATAAAGGGCTACAACAGATATGGTAAGTTTAGAAGAATAAGGCTTGTTGTCTTGAGATACTTGCGATATCTGATAGCTCCTCAACCCCAAGTGATGGGCCATCTCGGTTTGGTGCTGGCAAGCCCAAAATAGTGCGTAGGGCCTCCTCGGCAACCTGGTGTGCGTTGGGCTCGGACCTTGGGGTATGGGTCGTGACAATACACACACTAATATTCACTAAACCATGTCTTAGCATATTATGCACTAGACCACCAATTATATCACAAACCTACTTTTTGGTTTTAAAATAAAGTGAAAATCTTACACGGCAATCATGATCTTTTGCTCGCAAGGCAAATTGTGCAAGTTTCAAACCAGCATTTTTTTAGAATTCAACTTCTATTTCTTGAGTCAACCAAAGAACATGTTTTGAAAGGACAAAAGTGAACTCTTTTTTTTCTGAAAGAAACTGAATTTGTGCTAATATAAGATGAATACCTCAGAACTTTGTCCTTTGACTCGTTTAGAATCATGCTTGGAATCTGCAATTGTTCATAACTCTGCAAGACCTCTTTGTAAACCTTCTGTCTCCGGTTGTTGTAAACTTCAAGCTCCAGAGAAGAAGAAAATGGAGAACCCATTTTATCAAATTCTTCGAGAAACAACCTACCGGCTTCATATTCTCCATCTTCAACCTTCATTCTCGAATAATCCCTGACTTATTTGAAACCAAGTAACCAAAACCATCATACTTCACCAACACGAAAAGAATAAAACAAATTGATCCGAGACAAATATATAGGCTAAAATTCCATTCTTTAAAATAGTGAAAAAATAAGTTTTTTTTAAATACCTGATCAAAGTGGGGTGGTGGGAAGACAACGGTGGAAGTGGGAAATCTTGGTCTACTGAGGAATCTTCCTCTGAATGTTCAAATTTTGCAAAAAAAAGATGAAAAAGGGCAAAAAAAATTAGTCAAAGCGAAGCAGATACAGAGAGTGTTTACATACCAGAAGTGAAGGTAGGAGGGATGATCGTCTCACCACCCATATTTTTGCTACTTTTGACTTTCCTTTGCTTCCCTGCGTTTTTTTTTTTTTTTTTTTTTGAACAAACAAGCCGGCTTAACATTGAAACAAAGAGGAGAAATCAATTTTATTTTTATAGATAATAAAAAAAATTATAGATAAGATTTTCAATAAGCGATTTCGTATATCAGTAATCTATTATTGTAAAATTATTATGGTTAAATTGAACCCAACAACGGATACAGTAAAAAAACGATGTTTACCCTAAATCAAATTGTTTTGTCGGCAAAAATATATGTATTGTCGAAAAAAATATTATAGATAAATTACACTGAAAGCCGTTTTTATTTTTATTTATTTTTTAATCAATTTTTTAAAATGATTGTTTATATTATCATTTTGTTATGTTTTAATTATTGAACAGTTAACTTTGTTTGTTTAATGATATAAGACGTTAAAAATTAATAACAAAATAAAAAATGTTTAATTTAAATAGTAAATTTCAGACAAATTGTCAACCAACTTTGTATTATATATATTAATGACAAGAAGCGTGGATGTCAATTCAAAATGATGACCTCCCAACCATAACCCATTTTCTTGCATGAAACCCTAATATCCCTTTCAGTAGCGACCAACCACTCTATCTTTGACGATTAGTATCACTTTATTTTAATTTTTTTGTTGTTGTTTTTTCTCTCTTATTTTCGCTGTTTTTATTTTTTCGGTTTGTTGTGTTTTCGAAATCCCTTTAGGTTTGTTCGATGAGATCTAATCTCTGACGGCCAGGGTCTTTGTCTCAAGTCTTTCAGCGAGATGGTGGTTCGATCGCAGGCAGGGACGGAGTTATTAAGCTCCTGGGAGGGGCTGCTGCCCATGACTGGGGGAAAACAATTTTTTTACCCTTTGGTCCTTTATATTTTTTTTCAAAAAATGATATAATTGTGAATTTGCCCTCTACCTTTCAAAACTTATATTTTACCCCCTCACCTCTAAATCCTGGCTCTGTCCCTGATCGCAAGCATGGAGGGGAGATCCATCTCTTCCCCTCAGTTCTTCTTCCTCCTCTTCTTGGTTTGTTGGGCTTCGGGTTCAGATCAAACTTTGCAGGGTTGTTTCGGCCTGTAAAGGTGGTCAGGACTTCTTTCTCCATCTGATGATTGTTTGGCCTTGAACCTCCGACCTGGCTCCCTCTTCCTCATCCATCTTTCATCGATGACGTGTCTTGCTGCATTACCTTTATTGCCTTATGCTCCAAGGACCGTCGAGTCGACATGCGGTCGAAGACAAGTTGTTGGCTATTTTTTTTCTTGATGCGGTCTTCTAATGGCCATAGAGACCTATTAGTCTATGGTGTTGGTTCCCTTTGTTCCTCTATGCTTTATATTTTGTGTATGTATGTTCTTGTGTTTGCTCATGTTTTTGTTTGTTTTGTCTCTGATTCGTGTTGTCTTCTATTTTCCCTATATTCTTTTTCTGCTTGTAATGTTTTCTCTCTATGTATTGTATTTCTCTGTTTAATAAAAATTGTCGGCATTTAGTTAAAAAATTGATGTTGTGGAAGCAAACAATGGATGTCAAACTTGTGATGCACAGGGGATACGTTTCACAATTTATAAAAATTTGTTTTTGGAGCATTTAATCGAATATAAACACATAATTTAATCAAGTTAGGAGTAAATCTACTACAGGATTCAAATAACTTCAAAGAAACTAACATGAATGTATAAACTAGATCATACTATTGTTAGAATAGAATAAATTTGATCCCACAAAGATTTTTCTTTAGTCATTGTTTATTTGTAACAACTCAAATTTCGGGTTAGCAAATCGGGTCTCAGACCCGGGTATTGGGCCTTTATGTTGGGAGCCCAATAAAAAAATTGGATATGGGCTTTATCCAAGTTAGAAGAGTGGATATTGTTGGTGGTGTTTGAATTTTAAATATGTGTAGGTGGTTGGAAAAAATGGATAATATTTTTGATGAAAAAAGAGAAAATGAAAAAGATGGGGTTGTGTTGAAGAGAGGGAAAATGAGGAAGAGGAACATTCAAGCCTTGTTTCATCATCGCTCAGGCCGTCGTGACTTTCAACGCCACTACCATCGGGTAGATCTCACCGAGACGCATTCGCCAGTGGTCGCCCTGTCGTCGTCGTCGCCACTCGTAGGGGAAAAGCTTTGAAAATTTCGAAGATGTTGAAAAGTGACATTTCAGGGCTCACTGCCGCATACCGTTGCCACCACTATGATCGTCGTCATCAGGATTGTTGATTTGGAGCTTGTCGTGCATGTCTGGCCATAGGAGGCCACCGCACGCGCCACACGCGCCGCCACCTATGCGTGGGCGTGCCCCGCAACTGCTCCAGGCTTGATCTAGTTCACCAGGAAAATTGGGCCAAACCAGTGAACTGGCTAATCGAACCAGACCAGCTTTTTGAGTCGTTTTACCGAGCCGTCTAAGCCATTGATTATCGAATTGAGCCGTCGTTGACCATTGACTTTTTGACCCGGGTTGACTTTTTTTGGGGACCTTACTCGGGGGTTTCTTGATGTTTTGAGTCTGTTGGCACAGTTTGTTTCACCAAATTTGAACCTAGTAAGTTGTTATTATGTGTTTTATCCCCTAAAGTAATCTGATAATATAGAATGGCATATGCAATCGTATTTGTTTTATCTAAGGAATTTGTAGACTCGAGTATTGGGGTTAAAGGGATAATTGGAGAAGTCGGATGAGGATTTATCGCGTTGGCTTAAGATTAGTACACCTCAAACTCCTATTGCTTCATGAGCATCATAAATGTGATTGCATTGCTTGTTAGTATTCGCAAATAGGTAGATGATGAATAAGCATGTTGTAAGATCGGTATCATGAAACTCGATATATGTGTGAGTCATGATAATGTTGTGAATATGATAAGACTCGCATGAGCTTTAGAGACCGTATAGGGTCGTTTGAATATTTGTATACTTATCGGATTGGTTGATATGCTTGTTGTGTTGCTTGAGTGCTTGAGATATGAATTGGCATGTTCAATGAAAATTATATTAAATAGACTGATAATTGGTAATAATCGAATGAACGATCATGAAGTCGGTAAATAATATTAAGTAATTAAATACGTTAGTAAACAAATCTAATGACTTTTACAAGCTTTAGGGATCGAATGAAGTGTTGTAAAACTGTAATTCAAGGAAATGGTGCGAACTCATATATAGGGTATC
This sequence comes from Hibiscus mutabilis, assembly GCA_019671005.1. Taxonomy (NCBI): domain Eukaryota; kingdom Viridiplantae; phylum Streptophyta; class Magnoliopsida; order Malvales; family Malvaceae; genus Hibiscus; species Hibiscus mutabilis. The sequence continues at coordinate 42,509,147 of CM033724.1, read as the reverse complement.
GGTACAAGCTTTGGCCGTACCAGTACGCATTTTGGGGTCGTATCGATACTCATGTTCGAGTACCGGTACCCATTAAACGAAATAATTTATAACGTTAATAAAAGATGGAAATTTACGTGGGATGATAATGAGATATTGTGGGTTAATAAAGATAATAATTGAGGATGATTAATATACATTTTCATAAGGTATTAACAAGTTGGTAAACCTAAATGATGGCTTGATAATTGATAAAAATCATAGAGATAGGTAATCATGTTAATACTGTATGCTATGTGGTAATCGTGTCCATGTTATGTGCTGTTTGGACACTTGGTTGGTTGAGTTACCTTGTTTGATGGAATTCGGATACCCAATGAGGAAGTGTTGCAACACCATGGTTAGAGATGCCGAGTGTACGTTCTTGAAGCTGCGTGGCACCAGGTCTCATTCAAAGATGCTCGACGAGAGATTCCGAGAATGAGTGTACGTTCCCGGAGTTATATGGCACTAGGTCTCACCCAAATAGTGTACGTTCCCGAATCTGTGTGGCACAGGGCCTCACTCAAGGTGTATGTTTCCAAAGCTGTATGGCTCGAGACTTTCTCCAGGTTTGTGGTTATGACCTTGTGTGCTTTAGCTCAGATGATCTGGTGCGATCCCGAGTGTGGTTGGGCCTTGTGGGCCATGTATGATGTTTTGCTATGTTAAGAGCATGTGTTTAGGCGACTAGTGGTAGTTCCACGTGTTTATTTATCTCTCCTTTTTGCTCATACTATCTTGCATGCTTATGTTTATGATTAGCATGGAGTATAGTAGAGTAGATGTGTACCACTGAGCTTTGAAAGCTCAGTACTCAGAATCGTTGTTTTCATGCATAGGTTGATCGTCGGATCGTGGGATCGAGGAGCACTATCAGTACGGATTCCAGCATGTGGTGTTTCCAGAGTACGGTACTTGTTTTTAGTGGGCTATGTATTTATAGGACCTTACGTGGTCGAGTCTGTAATTCTTACTTTTGAAATTGTATTAATCAAGTCGAATGTTCAAATGTTTTAAATTTAAATTGGAGCTCTTTTGTACTGTTTTGACTATTTAATTATATTTTCAACTGTTGGCTTTAAATATTTTCGAGAAATACCTTGTTGGGCTAAATCTAGTTTGAGAAATACTAAATGGTTTTGGTTTGGGCTTGAGTCTCAATTGTGACATCCAGGTCAGGGTGTTACATTATTATTCACGGTAAACAATAGTAGTTATTTAGATAGATATATAACTCTCTTGAGGAAGAGAGGAAAATTATGAATATGTTCAATAAAAGTCACACATCTAATAGTAAACACAATAATGAACAATGCACTAGGTACATTACAATGAGAGAGAGGTGGTGCATTAGACACGCTCAATTACAAGATCATTCAAAAAAATCAATCTATATATGTAATTTCATACTACTTTTCAATCAATTGTTTATGAATTTCTCTTTCTTAGAAAATTATTATAGCGATGTCCCTCTCGCTAAAAAATGTGTTTTTATTTTGAAAATGATGTCTTCCGTGGGATTTTTGCAAAATCCGTGTTTTATTTAAAAATAGAGTCGCCACCGGCCACTTAGGCAGGCCGGACACCGTAAAAACCAGAGATTTAAAATTGATGGGTTCGGGAGTCGGTTACGGATGGGGAAGGATTAGCACCCCACACTGCCCAAAATTGGTACTTTAATAATTACCACTTTATTAATATTAGACTTTCCGGATTAAAGTGACGATTAAATTAAAATTTGGTTATAAGTATGATTGGATTTTAAAGGCCCCGTTATTCAAGAATAAACGCCCAACCACTATCACTACACATGATACTGGCCCCGTTTACGCTCGGATAAAAGGGCACCGCATTGACAATTAATATATCTCGATATGCGATCTTTAAAAATGACAAACATAAATACAATGTGATAAACATAGAAATACTAACATAATAAAAACTAATCTACCATAAATAAAATATCTCTCTAGCATTCATACATATTAAACTAAAATAACAACATAATAACATGTACAAACAACGATATAAATATACATAAAAAGGGAATGCATGAACAAAACTAACATGATATATCATAATAATAAACAAAATATAAATACAACATGCAAAAATAAATACTACAAATTGATATCTAACATGTGACATAATTTATATGCATGCATAAAAAACATATCATGATATTAATATGTACAAAAAATGCATGGAATGTTATAAACAACCAATTATGGATTGAAATGCATGATTAAATATTTAAGCGTATTCCTAAAGAATATGAACATATATATAATGCATAAACATGATAAATATTGCACCTATAATATATAGCATAATAATAATAATAATAATAATAATAATAATAATAATAATGATGATGATGATAATAATAATAATGCATGGATTAAATTACTACATGTAAAACATCATAAAGGTAAACATTAAGAGCCAAAACTCATGAACACTAAGTTACGAGACAAGAAATATAAACAAAATAAAAGAAAGGTGCTAGAATTAAATTTAAAATAAAAAACAATGACTAAATTGAAAATAAAGTAAAATAACAATGCAAAAATGAAAGAAAAGATAAAAAAGGAGGTGGCAATAAACTGAAGGGGTCGACATGGTAATTTGACCCGGAACAAAATGAAAACGGTGCACTAAAAAGGGGACTGGATGTACAATTAGAGCATGGACAAAGATACAAGCGGAGTAAAACTGGAGGACTAGGAGGGTAATTATCCCATTAAAATTGACGCGGATCCTTCCCAGGTTACGGGTCAGCGCGTGGATTGGGTCACCAAAACGGTGTCGTTTTGGACACCAGTTTAAAACATAAATAGAGGGTTTATTTTTCATTCGAACCGGTTAAAAAAAACCTAAATGCTATATTCCTCTCCACTCTCCTTAACCAGACAGTGGCGATCATGCCTCAGCTCGCGACGGCGCCGATGAAGGCCAATCATTGGCATTAAAGCCTCACGGCACAGAGGGAATGACGACAACTACCTTGGATCGATGGGTAAGTCTTTCGAAACCCTCTTTTTATTTGATTTTGATTCGAACTAAAATAAAGAAAAACTTGTTTTTCAAACTAAAAATGATTTTGGTTTGATTTATAAAATAGAAAAGAGGGAGATCTGAAATCTTTTTTTTATTTCAAATTTTTTTTACAAGCCTTGAACTGCCATCCTCTTTTCGAACAGCAGTCCCCCTTTTACATGTTTCAATCGGGTTCTTTTATAGACCCATTACAATGATTTTTAATGCATATTTCTTTTGACCACAAATTTGAGCATGGGCAAGTCTGGATTTTTAGGGAATGGTTGGCATATTGGAGTGGATCTGATTTGGTGATGGTAGGTTAGGGGCATGAGCAGTAGATTTGGGAATGTCAGGTTTATTTTTAATATTTAGGGTTTTGTATTTGTGGATTGGGGATTTAATTTAGGGTTAATAAGTGTTTTGGTTTTGGGGTTGGATGGCCGGAGACGGTGACAGCGGTAGCGGAGAAGAACTGCGACGGCGCGACAGATTAGTGACGGCTAGGGTTAGGGTTGCCTTAGAATTTTGGGGTTTGCTCTGTTCGGGTCGGGTTAAAGTTTGGATCCAGGTCGGGTCTATTTATAAACTGGCTTTCGGGTCTGGTTGGGTCACCCAGGCTCAAAACGGGTTATGATAGTTGCCATTCTTTGCTCATTGTTGTGTAACAGCAATATCGCAATGACTAAGAATGACCCATTTTGGTCTGGTCCGGCTAGGCTTCTCCTCTTGACGTACGTCTTTGTTCTTCTGTAGATCTTCTTTCTCTTTGATACAGGTCTTCATTCGTGTCTTGGTTGATCCACCTTGTCACTGTTGGGAAGCAAAATCTTCAAAATATGGGGTTTTCTGTTGGGGAAGCAAAGTGAGTCCAACTTGCTACATTATTGATGATAAGCTAATACCTAAAGAGAGTTCGACCCAACTGCAACACCGACGAAGAGGCAGGGTCTACAAAATTTGATCCAGCTGCAACACTGATGAAGAGACAAGATCGATGGATGAAAGTTCTGATGTCTAATCCAGCTACAACTCTGACGAAGAGGCATGATCAAATGATTGAAAGCTCATTTTGATTTTTTCTCTTTTTTCAACTTTTTTCTTTTTTCCATTCTTTTCTTTTTCATTATTTTCTCGTTTTCTCTTTTTTTCTTCTTTTTTCATTCTCTTTTTCTTTTTCCTTTTGAATTTTCAATTTTTTCTTTTTTTGAATTTTTTCTTGTTGTTTTGTTTGTTTTTTTAGCTGCAGCTTTAATAAAGGGAATTTGAAAGTCAATAAATTTGGATCTAACCACACTATCAATGAAGGGGTAAGATCGAATTGTAACTTGGATTCTACCTCGCCATCAACGAAGAAGCAGAACATTAACTGGAACCCTACTACACCATCAGCGGAGAAGTAGGATAGCAGCAACTTGGACCTCAGCCACACCATCAGCGGAGGACTGGATCGGATAATGACGGCCTGGAACCGGCTACACCATCAGCGGAAAGCAGGATCTAAGGATGACGATAGCTTGGACCTAGACACTCCATCAGCGGAAGACTGGATCAAATAATGACGACCTAGAACCAGCTACACCATCAGCGGGGAGCAGGATCTAAGGACGACGATAGCTTGTACCTAACCACTCCATCAGCGGAGGACTGGATCGGATAATGACGACCTGGAATCGGCTACACCATCAGCGGAGAGTAGGATCTGAGGACGACGATAGCTTGTACCTGGCCACTTCATCAATGGAGGACTGGATCGGATAATGACGACCTAAAACCGGCTACACCATCAGCGGAAAGCAGGATCTAAGGACGACGATAGCTTGCACCTAGCCACTCTATCAGCGGAGGATTAGATCGGATAATGACGACCTAAAACCGGCTACACCATCGGTGGAGAGCAGGATCTAAGGACGACGATAGCTTGTACCTAGCTACTCCATCAACAGAGGACTGGATCGGATAATGACGGCCTAGAACCGGCTACACCATCAGCGGAGAGCAAGATCTGAGGACGACGATAGCTTGTACCTAGCCACTCCATCAGCGGAGAGACTAGATCGGGCGATGAAAGTTGATAAATTTTCTTTTGATTTTTCATTTCATTTTTATTCTTCTTTATTTTTACCTTTTTTTGATTTTTTTTGTTGTAACTGTACAAAGAAGTAGCTTGAGGAAAAAAGTTAGGTCTAGCTGCACCATCAGCGGAGAAACAAGACCTGAGTAGAAATTTTTGTCTGCTGCACCATCAACGGAGAAGTGAGATTTGAAAGATGCCAGATCTGTCACATCACTGGCGAAGAGACGAGATTTAAAGGAAAATTTGACCTATTACACTATCAACGGAGAAAAAGATCTTCAAAATGTTGGATTTGTTTGTATTGTCTGAGCTGGTCCACCACTACTGATTTAGACAAGACCCGAAAATGAAATAAATCATTAGTTAGTATTTGTTCAAAAAAATTTCCGTTGATACCTTTTGTCTAAAGATTTTAGCCTTTCTGCATGTTTGGCCTTCTTCATGGCTAGAGGTTGGCAGTTGTGTTGTTGCCCCCATGGCTGAGGTTCTTCGGTCTCTTCCTTGGACCTGTTCGCATGCACAAATAAATACACCATGAGTGCACCTAAATTTGTGCCTAATACATGTGTCTAGTCTAAATGCATGACAACTTAAATGTATGTATGATATATGCATTTTATCCTACATACAAAATGATTTGAACGTGTGAATGAGATTTTTGGTCCTCAGATGGATGCCCCTGACTCTTCACTGGTCATGTCAGGATCTTGGTCTTTTGTATGTGACGGTGCCCCAACCTCTTCTTGGAATCGATCAGTCATCTGGATGCATGCCCCAACATTTTATTCGTTCTTATGCCATCGTCTGAAACTACTCTTGAATTTGACACTTTGAGTGTGGATTCTGTTGCCCCCTAAGTTGGGTTCATAGATTGTGTTGGTTCATGGTAGCTCATTATTTTTTGGGTTGGGTGCAGTTTTACAGACTGTGGTCAATGTAGACATTTCAGGGGTGTAAGGGTTTGACTCGGCAATGAAGGCTGGACCTTGGCAAAGAATGCCCCCAGACTGAGGCTTTTGTTAGGGGCACAATTTTTGTAAAAGATGTGGAGGGTGCTTTTGGACATGCCCCAAGATCAAACTCTTGTAAGAGCCTCTGTAAGGTACTAGATTAACCAACTCCATTGTATTTAATGGGGCAACCCGGGGACCGATTTTAAAATTTTCAAAATGTATGCATGTAAATGTGAGGTGCATGTCTTAGATGCGAAAGCACTGATTCAAAAATGGTTCTTGTGGCTCAACTTTCCAAACTCACGGGATTCATTTGCAACTTTGAATATTGCCTTGATATCTAGAGTGCTAGATTTTCTCCCAATGATAATTTTTCAAATTGAGAACCAGTCGTGAATCAGCATTTCATGCTGGTAAAATGCAAAAAATTAAAGTGTTGTGATATGTCATGTAGTGAATGCCAAAATGAGCAGATATGATGTGATCACAAAAATGGGTTAATTTGAAATTAGGGTAAAAATGAAAGATTTTTGATCGGGTAAACCACTTGAACCACCACCCAAATGTAATGCAAAAGCATGATGTATGCAAAAATGGTAAAACAAAAAAGAAAGCAAGTCAGTACCAGATAAGATCAATAACACATAAATAGAAGAACAATTTAGATAAGGTACACAAACAAAACAACCCTATTTACATCCCGTCTAAAACACCTAAGTTATCTGCATGGCTCTAAAAGGGTGGGCTTTCTATATTCTCTATGTGCAGTTTTGGTGCTAAAAGGTACCCGAGTTGTCCTTGCTATCCCCTAGTAAGAGTAGCAAGGCCCCCGGTAATCACCCATTATAGGCTCCTTTTAACCGGGTTCAATTCAGGGGTACCCATTCGCTTATGCCTGCACGAATGAATGATATCCTTACTAAAGCATAAGGTACTCGAGCCCCGAAGGTACTTGCTAGGCCTACACGGAGGAACGATATCCTCACGAAAGCATTAGCGTTTTCCCCCACTTAAAAAAAGACGGGTTTATGTGCCAAATTTTAAATGCGTTAAAATAAACGCGTAGTTATAATCAAATGTTAATTTAATAGTCGCTTTAATCCAGAACTTTTGATATTAATAAAGTGGTAATTAGTTGAAAAGCTTGACTCTCTTATTTTTTTTGGAAAAACAAAAATGTCCCCAGCGGAGTCGTCATCTGTAGCGATGTCTCTCTCGCTAAAAATGTGTTTTTATTTTGAAAATGATATCTTCCGTAGGATTTTTGCACTATCCATGTTTTATTTAAAAATGTAGTCGCCACCGGCCACTTAGGTAGGCCGGACACCGTAAAAACCAAATATTTAAAATTGATGGGTTCGGGAGTCGGTTACGGATGGGGAAGGATTAGCACCCCCACACCGCCCAAAATTGCTACTAAAATAATTACCGCTTTATTAATATTAGACTTTCTGGATTAAAGTGACGATTAAATTAAAATTTGGTTATAAGTACGAGTAGATTTTAAAGGCCACGTTATTCGAGAATAACCACTATCACTACGCCTAATACTGGCCCCGTTTACGCTCGGATAAAAGGGCACCACATTGACAATTAATATATCTCAATATGCGATCTTTAAAAATGACAAACATAAATACAATGTGATAAACATAGAAATACTAACATAATAAAAAACTAATATACCATAAATAAAATACTGCTCTAGCATTTATACATATTAAACTAAACTAACAGCATAATAACATGTACAAACAACGATATAAATATACATAAAAAGGGAATGCATGAACAAAAATAACATGATATATCATAATAATAAACAAAATATAAATACAACATGCAAAAATAAATACTACAAATTGATATCTAACATGTGACATAATTTATATGCATGTATAAAAAACATATCATGATATTAATATGTACAAAAAATGTATGGAATGTTATAAACAACCAATTATGGATTGAAATGCATGATTAAATATTTAAGTGTATTCCTAAAGAATATGAACATATATATAATGCATAAACATGATAAATATTGCACCTATAATATATAGCATAATATAAATAATATACATAATAATAATAATGATAATGATAATAATGCATGGATTAAATTACTACATGTAAAACATCATAAAGGTAAACATTAAGAGCCAAAACTCATGAACACTAAGTTACGAGACAATAAATATAAACAAAATAAAAGAAAGGTGCTAGAATTAAATTTAAAATAAAAAACAGTGACTAAATTGAAAATAAAGTAAAATAACAGTGCAGAAATGAAAATAAATATGAAAAAGGAGGCGACAATAAACTGAAGGGGTCGACATGGTAATTTGACCTGGAACAAAATGAAAACGGTGCACTAAAAAGGGGACTGGATGTGCAATTAGAGCGTGGACAAAGATACAAGCGGGGTAAAAGTGGAGGACTAGGAGGGTAATTATCCCATTAAAATTGACGCAGATCCTCCGCGGGTTACGGGTCACCGAAACGGTGCCGTTTTGGACACCAATTTAAAACATAAATGGAGGGTTTATTTTTCATTCGAATCAGTTAAAAAAAACCTAAATGCTATCTTCCTCTCCACACTCCTTAACCAGACAGCGACTGCCATGCCTCAGCTCGCGACGGCGCCGATGAAGGCCGATCATCGGTATTAAAGCCTCACGACACAGAGGGAATGACGGCAGCTACCTTGGATCGATGGGTAAGTCTTTCGAAACCCTCTTTTTATTTGATTTTGATTTGAACTAAAACAAAGAAAATATTGTTTTTCAAACTAAAAATGATTTTGGTTTGGATTTATAAAATAGAAAAGAGAGATCTAAATTTTTTTTTATTTCAAAATTTTTTTTACAAGCCTTGAACTGCCCTCCTCTTTTCGAACAGTAGTCCCCCCTTTTACATGTTTCAATCGGGTTCTTTTATAGACCATTACAATGATTTTTAATACATATTTCTTCTGACCACAGATTTGAGCATGGGCAAGTCCGGATTTTTAGGGAATGGTTGGCAGATTGGAGTGGGTTTGATTTGGTGATGGCAGGTTAGGGGCATGGGCAGTAGATTTGGGAATGTCAGGTTTATTTTAATTTTTAGGGTTTTGTTTAATTTGTGGGTTGGGGATTTAATTTAGGGTTAATAGGTGTTTTGGTTTTGGGGTTGGATGGCCGGAGATGGTGAAGGCGGTAGCAGAGGAGAACGGCGGCGACGCGACAGATTGGTGACAGCTAGAGTTAGGGTTACCTTAGAATTTTAGGGTTTGCTCTGTTCGAGTCGAGTTAAAGTTTGGATCCGGGTCGGGTCTATTTACAAACGGGCTTTCGGGTCTAGTTGGGTCACCCGGGCTCAAAACGGGTTATGATAATTATGTTAGATACTTATAACACATAATTCAAGTTTATAATAATCATCCATCCTACCCTTAGCCTCAAGGTTTGTCTTAAGATTATTAGAAGTAAGTGCAATAATCATCTAATTTAAATTTTATTTATATATAAAATTAAAAATTATCATACAAAAAATTGCAGTACTTTCAGATAGAATTGAATTGAAAACATAATGTGTTAAAGTATGTATAAAAGTTTCCCAATACATCTAGTGGTTGAGAGTATTGAACGTCTACCTCTCAGGATTTAAAAACACATGTTCAAAGCAAGCAACACACACAACTAGGCTGAACAAAACAAACTCTGCATTGCCTTTCTATTTATAGTGTGGAGAGATAAATGAAGAGATTAAAAGGAATTAATGTGATTAATGTATACTAATAATAGCAGATGAAGAGACGAGATTAAATGCAAAATAATAAAGTTATAATAAATGGGCCAAAACTAAAACAAGTCAAATTAAACCCAACCAATTAAGACAGTTCACATCAATAAACACAATTACTAAATATTATATTGGCTCTAACTTATAAACACATTTTAAACTCCATACCTTTCTCACGTGGGATAAAAGTGATTTAAGCACTCATTTTTTCTCAACAACATTTGCATGTAGTTTACTTTAAGCATTAATTTTTCATTAACCACTCAACTATTATGAGTGTATTATATATTGTTTTAAATGTCTCGTGAAGTAGAAACTAAAAGCATAATTTTACCCCTAGTTAAAAGAGTTTTTGGTGTTTGGGTGCTTCTGTTGGTTGTCTTTACTAGTTTTAGTGTTTGTAACCTTTTGGTTCTAAACTTTTTTAATAAATTATTTAGCTTAACTTTAAATAGAACAGAAATGATGGACTGTAAAATAAATGTTTTTAAAATTAATATTTAAATTATTTACAATCTTATATAAGAGATCAATATATTTGGACGCATAACATTTGTTAGGTAAACTGGTTGATTTATTAGAAACTTTTTAAAATTCAATTCTGTAACTAAATGACTAATCAGTTATACAAGTCCTCTTTTTGTTTTTGTATATTTGTGATTATTAGGTATAATAATATATTAAAAAAATCAGTTCGTGAAATATTAAAAATCTAAATGATTTAATATTTTAATGAATAAATGTAAAAATTATTAAGAGTTTTTGGATATTACTCTAAATTGTAATTGCATAAAAATGTAATTACAACTCTAGTAATTGCATTAGAGTGATTATAATGATTCTATTTTTTCAAAATATGTTTGATTGGAGGAGTGTAATTACATTTTAATTCTCTATATTATATTTATAATACAAATTATAATTATATAGTTATATAAGTTTAAATTTTAAAATAATATTAAATATAAACTTAAAGAGTGTAATTACATTAATTCTCGCCCTCTAAGAATTGAAGAGTCTAATAAGAGACCTTCACTTATTCACACTCAATTCAGTAAAATCCATAAATTATGATGGTTGTCTAAACACATCACAACTGTTTAATTAAACTCAAATTCATAAATTATGATGGTTGTCTATTATATAATAACACCCAAATCCAAATACAATATGTCTCTCTAATTGCTCCCTAAGTAGATAAGGACCTAATTAGGTGATGAAGAATATTTACAACACTTTTTATTTTATTTTTTTAATTGTTTTATCCTTAAGTGTATATTTATCAAACAATTTAATTATATCTAGTATTTAATTTTAAGGAAAAAATTTGATACTCAAACTTGTGTAAACTTTAGTTATACAAGCTTGTTAGATTTATAGTTTATAATTTAGGTTTAAGTTGTCAGCAACTTCTAAAGCAAGTGGTTAAAGCTCTAAGTTGACATTCTCCCCTAGGGTGTGTATCAAATTCTAACCCTTAATTTTAAGCAAAAAAATCAAACAAATTTATAATTTAAATTCAACGCTTAATTTTTTACTATTTAACACTTAATTTTTCAGTTTACCAAACAGCACAATTGTTACATTATAAAATATTTTTGTACTGTGTATTGTAGATTTAATCTTTCTATTGAAATTTAATCTTTCAAAATCTTATATTCTTCTTCTGTGATGGTGGGATGTAGAGGAACCATGAATGTCCATAAGAGAGAATCATGTGAAATGAAAAGAAAAAAAAATTCTGCTGAATGCAGAGATCTAGGGCCAAATTTATTTCTGATCTGGTTGAAGAAATGACAGCCGTTTTTTAATTTTAGCCATTTAAAAAAGCACATACCGTGTGTACAAACTGTAGAAACCGAATCTCATAAGAATTATAACACTTTTTTTTATTGAGACCACTCAGTAGGTTCTAAACCAACATATTTTTAGATTGAATAAAACATCATATTTTAATAAATAAATTAAATCAAGTGATTCATTCGTAATACATGAATTCACTTGTGTTGAAAGTCTCTAAACTTATGTTAACGCTGGACCACATGATTCATTCCTTATTCTAGTGGGAAGTCTCTAAACTCGTGCGAACGCGGTGCTTAAATCAATTCGTAATTAGTTTAAGAAAATAAAATAAAAGGGCAAACTAAAAGAACACTTGTTTTAGAAAATATTTTAATTTTTATTTTGAAAAAATATTTTTTTTTTATTTTTTAAAAGTTAGAAAATATGTTTAATTAATAGAGATGAAAACTTTTTAAGAAATGAAATGTATTTAATATTTAATTTTTCAAAATAAAAATTATTAAAAAATAAAATCAAAATATAATTTTTTTTTAAAAAATATTACTATAATAATAATAACAAATAAACTATAATTAAATAAACAATAAAATTTAAAAATCATAATCCAAATTAAATAAAATTATAACTAAAATATCCTTTTTCTATCTTTTCCGTTTTTCTAAAATATTTTTAATGAAAATACAAAAATCATATTATTTCATGAAAACGATCACTAAATATTTTAGAACCAAACCGAACTCTGAAACTTGCAAGTCAATTGCTAGTTGATACGTCCGTGGCAAACGTATGTTAATTGTTACAGTGACTCATGAAATTTGTTGAATAAATAATAAAAAAATCCAGATCCTCCAGAGGATAAAAATAATCGAAAATAATATTATTTCAAGTCCAATCAGCAAAACGTTTTGTTTTATTAGATCATTTAGTTAATTTTTTTAATTTAGTAACATACTTAAAAATATAATGTACACATAATTTTAGGTTCAACTCGATAAAATTCATGAATGGTCAATGATATGAAAATGGAAACTCATTACCACTGCTTTGACACTGCACAATGGCGTAGGGGAGACTTGAATGGAAGAAGTACATTAATCAAGCTGAATATTCCGGCCAACGTTGACTGTAAGGGTGCAATTTCCTATACTTGGAGGTGATGAAATCTGAAAAAACTTCCCAGGAACTTTCCCGGGACAACAATTTTGCCGACGAATAATGGCAAAGCTATAGGAGTACTAAATGGTTCCGACTTTTACAAAAACAAATGAAATAAATTACAAATTATCTACAGGCCCTTATTAGGTTATCCATCCAACTCAGTCAGAGGGGATAACCTTGCCGGAAGGGCAAGGCCACAGCCAATAGTTTTGACAAACAGGGAGGTTAGGCTGTGATGATGCAATTGCAAACCCGGCAGATTGTGGAACTCCAATCGGTGGATGCTGCATCGAACTGCCACATAAAAATTCCCACCCAAAGGACGGGTGAATATCAGATGTCATCGCTATGATGTTTGATGAACATAATGCACAAAAGAGGTGACAAACACATAAACATACTGGAAACATGACATATTCTGGATCCATGAATGAGAAACACTATTTTTCATATATGAATAATTTAAAGGGTAAACTATATCGATCATCATTGCAGTAGTAGTTACAAGTATAAACTGCTAAAAATACTACCGAAGGGGTTTCGGTATTAGTGACTATTAGTGGCAAAGACCTCCTAACAAGAAGGTAAAATTAATAAAACAAAAATCCATGGACCGTCACAAATGTTCAGTTAAAGTATCAATACACCTAGCCATTACTGCTAAACTCACCGCATGCACAAAACCTGAGATGAGTGAAGCAAAAAGAAATAACTTACCTGAATGAGAGAGACAGAGAAGATTCAACTGGTGCTTGAATTCCGTTTTGATCAGGAGTAAGCAATGACCAAAAAACTGAGAATGTAAAGATCGCAGACCATTAGTGGTTAACACTGTCATTTGCGGAAAGTTCAACGTAAAGGTAATATTAACTCAAATGAAGCGCGGTATTCACATTATTGTTCAAAATAAAAATCCATTTCTCAAACAAAATTGCTATACGAACCACTACTGTTCATTCCCCTTCCCCTTGATCTCTGTTTCTTTGGATCATATGAGTTTACCTGATTGCTCTGGATGATCATTCAGACTAGGACAAAACAGTATGTCCTGCATTATGAAGTCCAGGAGTTAGCCATATTTGTGGAATGTTAACAGATGTGATCCACATCAAAGATATATAATAGCCAAGGGCAACATTGTTGAGTCAAACTGCAAACTCACCTCTTCCATACGTTGAGAGACATTATGGACTGCCTCTGCAGAAATAAAACAAGTCAGATTCTTATTTTTGTGGTAAACCCTTTGACACAGACCCGGAAGAAAAGGATGCAAAGAAATATAGTACATTATAAAAAGTTGCAATAAACGGAAATTTATCCATAAAAGTCATGTAAATGGACCTTCCTAAACAATGATGTTTTTATTGGATCTTAAAATCAGATACCCATTAATGCTGACATAGTTTTAAAATGTAACAATGAAAAGCATATTTAGTCGATAGAGAACTACACGGCTTGCAAATATTGCTTCCCAAGTGGAAAACAGTAGACATTATTTCTAGGTACATCTACTTCCATATCTCCATGAACATATCAAATATAACATCCATTATTCCTCAAAAACCAACCAGAAGATGAAAAAGGATGCCTATCAACACCACATGCATATTTATGGAGTTGGTGACCAAAATTTGAGAGGCAACAGTTTCTAACAAGAGCAGTCTACTGAAATCTGAACCATAAATGCAGGACATACAATAATATTACCTAGTTTTGAAACACTTGGTTTTACAGCAAGTGTCAGACCCAGAAAACAATCATCAGGTTGTGTGTCGAAATCCCAAAGATTCAACTCAAGATTTGGTTTTGACCCTGCAGAATAATACAAGAAAACGTTAAATTGGTTGAACCAGAAAAAAAGAGAGAATAGAAATGGTTATCCAATAGTCTTTGCACAGGTACTATAGTGATCTTCAAGACTCACCCATGTTGTTTAGCCTCAGCTCAAGATCATGCAGTGGCGGACGAGGAACACGAGCATCCACCTGTCCAGGATTTTTTAGTAAATTGATGTAATACAATTAGAAAAAGAAAAATAACTCGAGGACACGTGTACCACATTAAAAAAAGGATGCTGCAATGCTTGATCTGCCGTGGGCCTCCTTAACGGGTTCCATGAACAAAGTTGCTAGACATTCAAAGCAGGGGGTGTAAGATATTATAGTAGAGCAAATGCAACTTTGCTATATGCTAGTCAACCAAAATACATACCATGATTAAATCAATAGCCTCTGGGCTAGCATTGGGAATGACATCTGATAGGTTGGTAGGTAAAATCTGTGCCCAAAAGTAACGGTGATAGATAAGATAAAATAAAAGCAAACATCAAAACATAGACAATAAAATATAACTGAGAAATAAATAAAATTACCTCTGAATAACTAATATTGATTAAACGAGAGATGTTTGTTGCTTCAGGAAAAGATGTCCAATCTGGTGCCCCCAAAACACAGCATATCTTGTACAGTTGATCAATTTCCCTGCAAAGTGAGAGTATTACAGTAAGAGGGAAAACCCATGAGTAAGCTCCGACGTATCTTTCGTTCACTTCAGTGGCAAATGTTAAATAACAAATCTACATACAACACCTACAAATATTCTTTTACTTTGAGGAAAGTAAAGAAACGTTCTTAAGATCACAGAACTGCCAAGATTGTAACACATGATAGATATTTATAGTTATGCATCCCTCCCATGGATGCAAGCACACACGTTCATGTACATAGACATAACAGTGTCCTCAAATACCAAAGGGTCATAGAACTGCAAAGACTATTATATAGAAGGATGACAAATATTCCTCCTCATTATCCATGGTTATGAATCCCCTAGCCTTGTTTTCATGCACAGACATTCCTGTACAAACACAAAATGTATGTATAAAGCGGGAAAAAGAGGAATAGACTGAGGATGCTATGAGTAAATTTGCATACAATATTTTGCGCATAAGCAAAAAGGGTCCTACATTAGAAGAAACAAAGAACAAACATGTTGCGTTCATTTTCTAGGAATACAATGTTAAATTACCAGTTACATAAAATCAACAAACCTGTAACTTTAAGCCATTGAAAGTATTGACACTAGCAATCATAATTACAGATCCAACAGAATTACCAGAGTCAAGCGTCACAGGGCATACCAACTATGTGTTACAGGAAACTTACCAAAGGCCAAACTTGAATGCAAACTTAAGGAACATATTGAAGTTAGCTTATACTAAATGTATAATATATGTTGTGACAACATGGTAAAGTAATACAAGTTGGACATCAAAGTATTTTCATTGCTGCATGCATTTATGCTGTGAGAAAAGATATATTTGTCAAGACAAAAGAATTGCCTTAATTTACATCTTCGTCCACCAAAACTAAAAAATGAACAGCTCAGAATAATAAATCACCTTTCACCAGGAAAAATAGGAGATGAAGTAAAAAGCTCTGCTAATACAGCACCAACAGCCCACATATCTGTAAATGTTACTATTATCAGTCATCATTCATGCCCAAAAAAGAAGATATAAGTAAACCTCTAACAGAAAGAAAGAAATGTCTAAATCAAATTGACATGGAAAAAAAATTATCAGATGCAAGTGAAGTTTTGGATTCGTACAACAGTACCATAAAGCTACTAGAAGAAGATGCACATAACATATACACACAGATAAAGATAATTAGATCAAGTAATATCCATATACCAATAGCAGGAGTGTAGGAGGAAGACTGCAACAAGACTTCTGGAGCACGGTACCTGACATAATTATCCCACAAATCATTAGAAGGGAAATAATACCGTATGAACAGGATATAATTATGAAGTAATCGGTGTGACTGCACAGACATTGTGATAACATATAGAAACATGAATGCAAAGTAAATGAGACAAGTACTCACCATCGAGTAGAAACATATTCCGTATAAGGAGGCATTGATGATACTTCTCTCGCCAGTCCAAAATCAGCAATTTTCAGAACATCCTTTGTCACCAGCAAGTTTTCTGGAAAAAGGAGATAGTTCACTATATGTATATCCATCATAACGACCTACAGAATCCACATAGATGAATGGAAGATTTACCAGGTTTCAGATCTCGATGAAAATATCCATTTCTATGCATGTGAGCAAGTCCTTGCAGCATCTGGGACACGAAGCTGCGTATCTCCCATTCAGAAAAAGGTTTTTGTCGCTCCCTCATTATTTGGTAAAGATTATATTCCTAGAAAGAAATGTTCAACCTCTTACAACCGAACTGGAAGGGGTTTCATTCAATTTAATTCTTGGTTACAATAAATAATTTATCACACAATGAGTTATACAGAAGTACACAATTGTTGTATCATTATATTTATAGGAAAGGAAATTCAATAGTGAGAAGATCAGCAGGCAATCACCACCACTGAACCCTTTATTATTAAAATAAACTATGAAATTTTGTTGAAAGAGATACAAAAATGAAGAATTTTTGTGTCTTTGGGAAATGGGGGTGGAGGTAGTAAGCATCTGCACAACTCTGTCAAAAATTAATTATAGAATCTTCAAAATTAAGCCATGCATAGATCTGGTTAATATAGGATACCCTTTCAAATTTTACAAGTTTAAACATTGTAATTGAGCACATCCCTGGTACCCTAGCACCAGCTTAAAAAGGACTACAAACTGGTATTTGTAACCAAGACAATGACAATTACTCTCCATGTTCCTAGCTCCAACCTAATCAGAGTCGTGTTCACAAGCTTTGTGTTGACCAAAAAAATGAAAATAAAGAAACTTAAATTATAATAGCAGGGAGCAAAAGTAAAATAGTTAAGTGGAAGATAAAATCATAAAACATCATGCTTTTTGTAGAAAAATGTGAAGTTGGAAAAGTACCCTTACCATGTACTCAAAAATGAAGAATAGTTCATTGTTTTCCCTGACAACCTCCTTTAGCTTTACAATATTAGGGTGATTTAGTTTACGAAGGGCCTGAAGACAATAAATGGAACAAGCTCTTATGATTAAGGGTTATGTAAAAAGCAAAGGACTCTAACATTCAAGGAAATACAACAGCTTACCTTAACTTCTCTCAGATTCATGCACTCTTCCCAAAAGTAGAACTTTCGTTTCATTTTCTTTACAGCAACCTAGATTGAAAACATTTACAAAAGGCATGAGGAGCAGCAAATCAAAGAAGTTCCACATTAATAAATGAACTATTGTCTTGTTTAACTTAAGAAAGAGTATAAATAGGGGGAGGGGGAACATTTCAAGCAGCCACCCATAATAGACTGAGTTATGTTTTCCAGTCCAAGGTCTTTCTAATCACCATTGTAACATAGTCATTGAGGTGAGAAACGCCGGAATCATTTTCCACGGTGAACCTTTCAGCTTCCAAGTTATTATAATCTTGTTTGTATACATACGTTTACGTACGCATAACATATATATGCTCCAAATTTATACTTGAAGTGCTGGTCATATTTATATAAGCCTCTAATTATCACATGCCATGCATATATCGAACTTTTCTAGTAATAGACAACTCAAATTGCTTGCCAACCCTCCTACTACAAGGAAGGGGGTAGCGATGGGGGTGGTAGGATACACAGTCAGGTGCACAAAGAGAGAAACACCCTAAACTGTGGTCCGGACACCCTAAGTAACACCCCAAAATTAGCAGCTGCTAGAAAAAGGATTGACCAATTAAAAACAAAAAATTCACTAAATGAATCAACCTCAGAAAGTGGCTTCAAAATTGATCCCATATTCATCATTTGCCATTTCCAAGACATTGAGGTGCTAGAGTTAATGTTGGTTTCCCCACACATTAAAAGAAAATTTTTAAGTGCAGCAAAGTATATAATAATATTAATCATTGAGTTAACGTCAACCATGGGTGAGGAACAATGAGCAGAACATATCTTATTGGCAAATAAAAAGAATTTGTGTAGTTATGTAAACTGAAAGGTAAAAACAACTACAGGAGCAAGTTACATACAATTTCAAAAGTTTCTATGTTGAAGGCTTTGAACACACTACCACAGGTACCATCTCCAAGCTCCTCGGAAATTTTATACCTATGTGAGAAGAGAAAGTAGCAAGATATAGTGCCAAAGAGATACAAGCTTCAAATGAAAACTTAACAAATTTTACCAATATCAAATGCAGTGGCAAGAAACAAACCTTTCCATTCTTGCAGTTGTAGCTGATGACAATCAACAATTTGTCAATGTAGTTCTAGCAACCTCCAAATAGAGGTGTTTACAGTATTGACATAGGCTTGATCACTAGCTTGCATATATGGTTTACTGCTAAACTGTAGCATGTAATGTAAGATACTGACAGGAAAAGACTTCTCATCGTAAGAATGATAGAATATAAGCCAGAAAATTATCAACATCCTCAACTGCAGCTTCTACAAGCTGCGGCTAGAGCTTATCATCTAAACTCAATGAATCTATGAGACCTCCAAAATAACTCCAGCACAAGTGTAAAACTTCACCCGTTGGTCCATTTTCTTTACACTCAGCTTGACTGATGCCCCATATATCAAAACCAGGGTTGGGCTGTAAACAATCATCGAAAATTAGCTTAACTTTGCAAGACTAAATTGCGTGACATAAATCATGATCTAAAGAAAGAAAACTGACCAACATATTATATAGACAGCAATTTTAGACTCAGTCTTATAAGGCTTGTATAACAAAGATACAAAACAAAATTCTGCTCAAAGAGGTTGTAACACGGTGGTCTAGACATAGAAACAAACGTTGACTGAGCGTCATCTATCAAAAAAAAAATTTTTTTTTTTTTTTTTTTGGGGGGGGGTGGGGGCAGAAACAAACAAGCAGTATCAGCATTTCCCTCCTTACTCTCTTTTACTAATTAATCAAACAAAGTGTTCTGTAACAAATGAATTCTCAGGATTTCAAACAAGGAGGTTTTTGCAAGAAATACATCAGCATATTCAATCAGATCTCCTACATGTAAAGCCACTGATACAATTTATTTTTAACATCTTGTCCATAAAAATAAAAATAAAAACCTAACACGGTCATAACACACAGATAAAAGAAATTAAAAATAAAAATAAAAATAAGGTGAGCTTGTCGGAAGTCATCGATTTTCTAAAGCCAGAAAAAAAATCAATTTGAATTGGAAAAAATAAAGTAAATCATCAAAAGAGTATGAGGGAGAAACTTTCCGCGAATTAAAGAAAAATCTTCGGAATCGAAAATTGAAAAAAGAATTACAACAAGGGCGAAAACTGCGACGAAAGCCAAATAGCTATCATTTTTAGCAAAAGAAAAAAAAACCTTCTACGTTCTATTTCCTCACCGAGAAAAGGCAAGTATTCCTTTTATAAAAAAAGAAATATATAAATCTAAAACTATGAATTTATAATCCAACGAACACCAGAACTCAATTCTGCTCAATTCAATCACATAGGCCATGGCCAAATTTAAATCAGTATCCTCTTTTTTTTTACCACTTTCATTATTAAAAATGCAAAATTAAAAGAAAAGAATCGAGAGCTTTCGGAAACTTTTTACCTCTCATTTTTCCCGGGAAACAAACAGGAAGTGAAACGAAAACTCCAACTGCATTCCAATATAGAAAAGAAAAACAGAGCTCAGAAAAATATAGTCTATAGATTTATCGAAACAAGGATTCTGTATTCAAAAAATGAAAATATTTTGAAGGAAGAATAGTGGAAAGTAAATGGATTAAACAAACCTTCAAGACACAAAGGGCGAAAATTATTAAAATTTGAAAAAAAAAAGAAACGGATCGCCAATGTATATTGGATGTTGTTTAAAACAATGGAAAGGGAAGAATTTCTGAGATTTAGATTAATGGAGAAGCCATATGAGAGAGAATTCCGCAGAAGAAGCGAAGGAGAAGAAACCAAGGAAAAATAGAATAGTAATTAAAATATTATTTTTTTAATAATTATATTTTTTTCTTTTTAAAAAAATTGGAAGTTGAAAGGAAGAGCAATGCTTGGTTGTGGTGGGGAAGGAAGGTGGTCCACCGATAATATAATATTATTTCTTTGTTGAATTACCTAATTATCCCCACAGATCTCGATATATTACGGAATTGCATTTTTGTGACGATATTGCCCTGAATTGATGGATAAGGAGTGACGTGGACGGCACTTAAATGTGCGCGTTGAGTGCGGGACTTAAGCGTCATTAAAGGATAAGTATAAGGGGTTTCCTGTCTGTGGGGAAATTTGAAGTGCGGGTTTAGCGTGTGATTGATACGGTTCGGATTCGGCTTGTTTCTTTGCGTGATTTGGGTCTAAATTAAGGATCGGTTCCTCTTGGGGGTTAGTAGCATAGGCCATTCGTGCTATTGTGGTTAACAGCTGACAAACTGAAAAGTTTACAATTTAATTTAGGCTTAAACCAAAAAACAGCACTAAAATTATATTTTTTTTTTATTTTTAGCCTTTAAACTATCATTTGAGTAAAATAGGCCCTTAAACTATCATTTGAGTAAAATAAGCCCTTAAACTATCATTTTGGTCACTTTAAGTCCCTAAACTATAATTTGGGAAAAATAAGCCCTTAAACTATCATTTTTGGTCACTTTAAGTTCATGGTTACAAAAATATCATTTTATAGGCTTTTCTAACATATATAAATATTAGCTTAAGGGTTTAATAAGCCCTTAAACTTTTGTAAGAAAATCAATTAAACCCATAAACTTTTTTGCACTCAATTAAGCTCTCAAACTCAAGAAAAAAAATCAATTTGGCCATTTGACCAACGTTGACCGTTAACTTTAACGGTTTTTTTGAAAAAAAAACTTTGACACATGTTGCAACATGGTAATATCACTTGTTATTTCTACAAAATTTTAAATTTTAATTTTTAAAACATATATAAAAATTAGAAATTTTAAAAAGAAATCTGAAAATTATAAAAATCATTATAAAAATATAAAAAATATTTTTAATTTTTTAAAAATAATAAATATTTTTTTTAAAAGATTAAAATATTTTAAAAATTAAAATTATTAAATATTATTATACAATTATAAAAAAATTGAAAAAATATAAACAATAAAATTTATTTTGGGTTTTAAAATAACTTTTATTTTTTATATTTTTAAAATAAATTTATTGTTTTATATTTGGAAAATCAAAATAACTTTTATTGTTTTATATTTTTTCAATTTAATTTTATAATTTTATAATAATATTTAGTATTTTATTTTTTAAAAATACTTTAATCATTTAAAAAATTATTATTTATTATTTTTAATGCATTTTGAAATTAAAAAATATTTTATATATTTTTAAAATAATTTTTAGAATTTTCCAGATTTTAAGTTTTTTTAGAATTTTTCTTATTTTATATATTTTTTAAAAAATAAAATTTAAAAATTCCTAGAAATGATAAGTGGCATTATCCTATTACGACATGTGGCAAAAAAATCAAGAAAAAGCCGTTAAAGTTAACGGTCAACGTTGGTCAAAGGGCCAAATTGATTTTTTTTCTTGAGTTTGAGGGCTTAATCAGGTGCAAAATAAGTTGAGGGGATTATTTGATTTCTTTTGCAAAAGTTTAAGGGCTTAGTGAACCCTTAAGCCATAAATATGTATGTTCCTTTTAAATTTTAAAATATCATATATCAAAAAAAAGCCCCTAAACTATCATTTCTAGTCATTTTAAGTCTGATAGTTATTTAAGTTAAAAGAAAATTATTTCGACTAATAAAATGTTGACATATCACATATTTTTTTGATCAATTGATAGTTTTGGGGACTAAAAGAAGAAAAATAACATAGTTTAAGTACTTATTTTGACCAACAAATAGTTTAGGGACTTAAAGTGACCAAAAATGATAGTTCAAGGGGCTATTTTGCCCAAATCATAGTTTAAGGGCTAAAAGCAGAAAAAAAAATACATATTTTGAGGGCTGTTTTTTGGTTTAAGCCTTTAATTTATCAAAAATTCAAACTGTATTCAAAAGGATATATTAAGAATATGGTAACGGGTGATATTCATCATAAGAGACTCGAGTTCAATCATTCTACTTACAAGGTACGTGTATTGTTAAAGGTTAAAAATATGCATAAGCAGATAGTATCTTCCAATAGCTTTTAGATTATTCAAAAAAATTCTGAGATAGTATATCTCAATTAATTCTAATTTTTAATAATGCACACTTATCGTACAGATACGTTGCTTGAACATAGATCGTCTAAGAATAATAACATTAAAAAAATTTCTCATCCTCTTACCTAGCATCGCAACCTCTTTTTTCATTTTTTTTGCTTGGTCAACGGTAGCCACCAACTTTACTGTTTGTTGCCAATCAACGGTATACATTTATTTTTTCCGTATACTGTTTTCTTATTCAATTTTTAATAAAAATATATGCTCTTGTGGTACGTTTTTTCCTCTGCCTTTGTAGCACTTTTTTGTTTTTGTGGTTCGTTTCCTCTGTCGTTTGGCACAGTTTTCGCATATCTTAGCGGTCGTTTGGTGCTCATACAGAGATCCTCATGACGTTTGTTTTCTGATTTGAGTTTGTCAGCGGTCATAGAAAGTTTAATGCCCCTTGGTGGTTGTTTGCCGATATAACCAGAACTGTGTAGCGGAGGAATCTGCCTAATAGTTGGTTCGCTCACAACTCCCTTTTCACATCGTAAAACTTCTCGTTTTCGATAAATACAAGAAGATTCATGACGGTTTTTAGATTATTTGACCATGTACGCCGATCTCAAGAGAAGAGTTTGTTTTTCTTTATATCTTTAGTTTTCATATTTTATTGTTGAATAAGTTTTTTTGTGTGAATTTAATCATATTTTTCTCTCTTTTGAGTGCATTATATTTGTAATATCTTTTATTATTTTTTAATAAAATCTAGTAGTCATTGTTAAAAAAAAAACAGTAACATTATATTTTCTAGTGAACCCATTTTTTTAGATCAATAGTGGAACATTTAATGGGTTCATTTGAAGTTTAATTTCTTAAACAACCGCTTTGCATGTTCTCAATCATATTTAATGTAATTTTGTAAATGAATTAAACTTTAATAAAGATATTTTTATTTATTCAAAAATAAACATATTTTTATTCATGTTCATTTATATATTCGTGTTTAGTTTATGTTTTTTAAATAAAATTGTGTTCATGTTTATATATTTAAAAATATTTTATTTCCCTACTTAGTCTTTTCGTGTTTGAGAATATGTTCACAAACAATAAACAAGTGTGTTGGTAAAATTTTCACAAACATATAATTAAAATTATCCACAAATAATAATCAAACACAAATATTTGTAATTATGCTATAAATAAAATAAAATGAGCACGCAAATAATAATAAATTAGTAATTATATAGTAATCGAATACTAGAAAAACTTGAAATCATTTTTTAAACGAGCTTCAAATAATCATAAGAAATTTATTCACGAGCATAAATCAAATGAACATACCTTAATCGTGTTCGATTAGTTTGGTAAAAGAGTTTTAAAAAATCTTTTGTATGTTTATTTATTTAATTTTATAAAACGAATATAAACAAATAGAATTTTAATTGTTCATTGAATATTCTATTCAATTACAATCTTAATTCTATATACGATAAGAATCTTGTTTTATGAAATTATTTAAAAAAAACTTAAAATAAATATATTTGTTGAAAAAAGTATTTTTGATTTTATATTTATATGATTTTTGTATAATATTGTTTTCTATTGATTGGTTATTTTTAAAGAAAAATATGTGTTGAAATATATAAAAAGGAATTCTCAGTTTTAAGAGTTAACTATGGATTTTGATTTAGTCTCTAATTTTAAGAATCAATCATGTCTTTTTTTTCTAGTTATTCTCTCTTCTTTATAGTAGTTTTGCTTAGTTTTTTTGTGTCGACGATTGTTTATTCTTGTGTTGGCTGTTGACCGTTGGTGACCTTTCATCATCTCTTATTTGTTATTTTTAATTTTAATAAGAATCTTCTTTGTCGTGGATTCCTTCTTTTCACACATTTCGTTGCGCTCGTTTCGTCTGCCTTTGTTGCACATTTTTTTACCTTTTGACATCATTCTAATCTACCTTCTTTTGTGGTGGTTCTGTCTTTGTGCAACCATCGTCATGACACACGTCCCTGATCAGTGAAGGTCGGCAACGGCGGTCTAGTATGGTTCGATCCCCATTTGTGACAGTTTGCTGATGTAATCAGGACTATTAGAGGAGTAGATGTGCAAGATTGATTATGTCCATCACATCTACATCACTACATAAGCGTATAGATGAATAAAGACATGAAGATTTTGATGATTCTTGTTGGGTTTCTAAGGAAATTGAAGGATATGCTCAAAGGAAGGTTTTATTTTTCACGCCTTTACGTTTTCATATTTTAATTTTCTTTCTGTAGAAATTCTTGATGGACATAGTCCTTAAATGTCTCATCATGACTGAGATGTGTTTTGTTGTACATTTTCTTATCATTTTTAATGAAATCTGGCTTTTCCTAAAAACACCAATCATATAAATAAGAAATCAATATTTTTTATACTTTATTTTTAAAATACATTAAATTTTGTCACACTCGCACAATGGGCAAAGGAAAACATTTTATATAAAAAATATATTATCAAAAATTTTAAAATAAATTATTATTTGTGGAGTTGTAAAGAATTTATATAAATTCATGGATTATGTATTTGATCCTTATATAAATATATTTTAGTTCATTTATTAAATTATATATAAGATTGTGAAAAGAAATATACTTTTCTAATAATATTAAGGAAAAAATTTTGATACAATACTAATATAAATAATAGTATAAAAATTGTGCTCCAATATTTTTCTAATTGAGTTGAAAATTGGTTAATCGATCACGCCAACTCAGTTAGACAATTAAATAATAGTATAAATATTTTTTAAAATACTTTAATTTTGAAATTTATTTTGTAGTTTTTTAAAGTATGAAATATTTTTTAAAAAAATAATAAACTTCATTTATAGGAAGCCAATTATTATTTGATCAAGTTGTTTTCAGTGAAAGCATACGAAAACAAAACAAGTATATAATCTTAATTGAATCAAACATCTATATTTTTGCAGCTAATTTTTATTGGAAATCTATATTTTTTTGTTTCTTTGATATGACAACAAATTTAAAATAGATTCTCACTTGCTTTCAGTATGTCACGGGTTTGACATTTAATTTTTTCAAGTTCTCACTTTATGCAATTGGAGTTGAGGTCGATGGCTTTGGTATTGGGATGTGTGTATGGTGATTTGCTTTTTAAATCTTTGGGGACGCCAATTGGGGTTAATCCGAGGTCTCATAGTATATGGGAACCTCTATTTCAGAAGTTGCGAGTAAAGTTAGGGGTTGGAAGGAAAGTTCTTTGTCTTTCTAGGCAAGAGTGGTATTGGTGAATTCGGTATTGTCAGCTTTGTCAACATATTATATGTTTTTTTATTACGAAAGGAGTAATTTGCAAGATTGATAAAATACGACGAGCTTTTCTATGGGGAGCGGACGAGGGGAAGAGGCGCATGAGTAGAGTTGGGTGGGATCATGTGTGTAAACCGAAGCATTTAGGTGGCTTGGGGGTGGTGGATTTAAGACTCAAAATTTGGCATTGCTGGCCAAATGGGCATGGCGTTTTGCGGTGGAATCGAATTCATTATGGAAGTCTTTGATTCAGGCAAAATACGGGATAGCGATTTTGAATTAGCGTTTTAGTACGGTTGGAAAAAAATCAGATGTCAGCTATTTGGCGACAAATTGTTGAAGTATAGGATGACACAAAGGTGCAAAGATTCATGGGTTTCCAATGTTTTTCCTGGGTTATTTTGGCAGTATCTATGGTGCTCGGAGGAGCCACTTCGGGTGTTGTTTCCACGATTGTTTAGGATCGCTGTCAATAAAACGCGGTTATGGCTGATTATGTTTGCAAAGGGACTTCGGCGCATAAGGAGTGGGCTGATTTTTTTAGCTGTGACTTGTGGATTTTTTAGCAGCAACAATTGCATGACATGGTCGTGTTAGCTTCTTGGCCGAAGTTGGCATTGATTGTGGTCGATAGATTGGTTTCCTGTCCGCATATCAGTGGAAATTTTTAGATGGGAGTTGACGAGGTTAGTGAGTTCATTTGGGATGTTGGATGATGGATTTGAAGCATTCTCAGTATGGGGGGTTGAGGTTCATCCAAAGGTACAATGTTTTTATGGTTTATTTCATTACAACAGTTGCCCATGATTTGTTTTTTATTAAAGCGATGAGTGAATTTAGGTAATCTTGAGGAGGCTTACCTTTGGTGCCATGAAGATAAATATGAAATAGATCATTTATTGTTTTCTTGTGAGATAATTAGGAACTTGTGGTACTTGCTTTTTGATTGGTGGGGGATGATTACGGTGCTGCCTAGGTCATTGGATATTTTTTTGTTCAAGGCGTGGGTTTGCTTTCAGGGGTGAAGCATAAATGGTGGATAGCCAGATGTGCACCGGTTCTTTGGACAACTTGGTTAGCGAGGAGTGATCTACTCTTTAACAAGAAGATAATAACATTGGATAAGTTATTCTTTGTGGTTAAATTACGCTCTTTGTATTAGGTGAAGGCGACATCGAGCGAGGTGACAATTATAGAGTCTAAAGGGTGGCAGTGCCCTTGGCAATGTTACAATCTGCCAAGTTTGTCTTTGATTTGATCACACTCTATTTGGCAATTTTCGTCTCCTGGGTATTGAAGCTCAATGTGGATGAATTGGCGCGTGGTAAACCAGGACCATCAAAATGTTGGGGTGTATTACACAATTCAGATAGATGTGGTGTTGGCGATGTTTTTAGGTCCGTTGGGTGTTATGGAGTCGAATGAGGATAATTTTAGAGCCATAATAGTTACGTTGGATATGCTTATGAAGTCGAGGTGAGGGGAGGGATACCCGATTGTGATTGAGTTAGATTCTCAGGTGACTATATCGTGGATCTTACATGTTGAACGTCGACATGGTAGTTAAGGCAATATTTTCGTGTCATTGATGAGGTCTGTCTGTGAATGTCTTTCGTGTGTTTCACGAATGTTTTGAGGGAGGCGAATGCGATGGCAGAAGCGTTGGTGAAAGGTGAGGTTGATTGTTCGTCATGGTTTTAAGTGATGACATAGAGAACGATTTTGCGTGAGATGTTGGCACGGATTGAGGTGGTACAGATGAGGCTCACTTGATGGTTTTTTGTCATAGCCGAGGCTTTATGGACAGTTTTAGAATGTTTGTTTTGATTTTTTATGTGGGTGGTTCCCAATTTTATGTTTTTTTGTTGGATTTTTGGCTTGTGGAAGTGTTTTCGGCTTTTGGTTTGTTTTTTGTTATGTGGTCGCGTGTGTTTTGTTTTTCATTTAATCATTCGAATGTACTCTTTTCCTCTATCTTAGGTTAAGAAGGTTTTTAATGAGGCTTTCAGATAATTCTTGTATGATTTTACACCTTATATGAAATCATACTTTTTTGGATCAAAAAAACTTTTAATCATAAAAATACTAGAATTTGAGTTTAGTGAAAATAAGAATTTTCAATCTAAACCTTTAGGTTGAGTTTGATATTAACATTACAATGGAATATGATTCTTCATAATAACATTACAACGTTTGATAACTACATGGGCATTATAGATATTGTTGAGATATTATTTTGATATAACAAAGAAAATTGTTTTTGTAAAGTGTTTTGACTTGCATACATGTTTAATTACTCAAAATAGTAAAAAAATGTACAGCCGTATCGATACGGGCCTTGCCCGTATCGATAAAGGCTTGCTTCTAGAATTCTAGAGAGGAATTCTGGTACTGATACGCTATACAACATACTGATACCCCTAGTACCGTACCGATACAGAAGTATTGCGTACTAGTACACCTAACAGCCTACAGCGGCTAGTTTTCTGATTTAAATGCAGGTACTGATACGAACATCACACGTATCGATACCCACTGCCGAGAATTGCCTCCAACGATTGGAAAATGTCCTCAACGGCTCTAATTTACCCCTAACAGCTAGTAACGGCCACAAGCTCATTCTAATCAATAAAAGAAAGGTTGGAGCAGTTGAAGATAGTGAGAGAACACATCCAAGCATCATGTTCAAGAGAAATTAATTTTCAAATCCAATTTTATTATTTCTTGTATCCCCCTTAGCCCGACCTAGCCGAAACCAGACTAAAAGAGCTGCATTAGGTTTGCCGAAGCAAACCTAAACTAATAACCTAAACCGAGCCCATTTTTTCTTTTTATCTTGTCTACATGCAACTTAATATTATCCTATGTGATCATACTTTAGCGAAAAACATCTCATTCAAAACAGATTGCAAAACGGTGACCAATTGCTCAACATTTCAAATTAGGGACCAAAATGTAATTTTTTGAGATTCATAAGGTCTTGGTTACAATTAAGATTACCTAACCTTAATTAAGTCCATTTCATGCTCACATGTTAAATCTTAATTCAAAACAATCATCCACGTTCATTCAATTGCATCCACAACAATCAGGGACTGGTTTGCAAGATTCCAAACTTCATTCAATTGCATCCACAACAATCAGGGACTGGTTTGCAAGATTCCAAACTTCAACAAAGCAAGATTGCATAAAAGCAGCATAGCGTACCGATACAGTATCACAAAAAATATTTTAGTCCATTTCAGTTATCCAACTGCTGTTTTGAACCAATGAACTCACTTGGTTTGACAGTATCACAAAAAATAATTAAATTGATGGGATTTTTAAATATGAAGGGTTAAATTTATTGAATTGTTTCAAATTAGGACTAAATTGATAGAAAGTATAAGTTTTGAGGACTAAAATCATTAATAAAAGTATCTAAATAGTGGATAAAATTAAAGTGTGAGTACCAATTTAGGAATTAAAAAAAATTTAGGTACCAATTTGAGAGAAAATACATAATTTAGGTACTAACTTGAGAGCAAAAATTCTTCGTGTACTAATTTGGAAGGATATGTCCACGTATTTAAGCCTGAAAGTATGAAATGACCGAGACCAATTGGGAAAAGGAAAACATTGATGAAAATAAAATGAATATTCTACACATGAAAAATAATGTATATATGATATGGATATAATATGTTCGTGTGCATTTGGATAACATAAAGCGATTTCGATTCCCTTTTGTTCTTGCATGTTCATGGTGGAAGAAATAAAGCTGCTCAACTCTTTACTCGTGTTGGTAGATCGTTTTCCGAACCCAAGTTTTGGCTTGAAGAAGCTCCACCGAAAGTTGATTGATTGCTTTTTCCTTGTCTTTTATCCAATCGTCTTCATCCAGTCAACTTCAAAGGGGTTTCGATTGGTTTAGCTGATTATTGTTTTAAGCTTTCCTGTTTGTAGTTTGTTTTCGGGTTATCTGTGTGCTTCTTTCAGTTTTTTTACCCTTTCGTTTTGTTTTAATTGTTTTTTCCATTAAAAAATATTACTTAAAATAGTTTGCTTAATTTTTGATCTCATTTAGTTCTAAAATCAATAAATTCTAATTAAATGACCTTAACCATGAATCACATGTTTCATTCATGTTAAAACTTTAATATGACCATTTAATTCATTTGTGTGAATAGGTTAAGACTTTGTCCACCTGGATAACAGTATATCCACAAAGTGAGTCTTTAATGGAAATCATAGGTTCCTTTTTTACCCTTCTTACATTAAAAAAAAATAAGTACAAAATTTAGTGTTAAAATTTAGGGTTAGTATTTAAAATTATAATTTAGAGAACTGAGAATATAATGTATTTTTATGGTTTAGAATTTAAAATTAAAGTTTAAAATTTAAAATTTTAATACTAGAATACGATAAAAACACTTAAAAAAACATAAAATTTTTATTGTCTGATCTCATAGTCTTGCACGCTTAAGCCAAAACCTCGTCCATTTGTAAACACAAAGTTATCTTATCATTTTAGTTTGAAAAAGATTACTTACCGCTTAAAATTTATTTATGACGCGATTGCCATTATCAACTACTTATTAATCTATATATTTTTATTATCTTCAATCATTTTTGATTCAACAAATTTAAATTCAAATAATAAAAACAGAATTCATTATAAAATTATATAATTATTATTACATTAAATTATAAAATATATTCAATTCTAATATAAGCATATGTTAAACATATTTTTTAAAAAGTAATATGTAAGTTTTTTAAAGGTATAATGTCAAAAAATGTCTCTAACGTTTGACTAAATAGTCACTTTGGCCCCTATTTTTTGAAGCAAATTAGCTCTCAACGTTTTATTTTGTATCAAAATGGCCCCTCCAAAAATGAAAATTGTTAGTCAACTGGCGCTAAACAACTTGAAATTACTTGACAGAATGACACGTAAGAAAGACTTTTTGTATATTTTATACAATTTTATAAAATTATTTTTTTACTTAAGTGTCATTCTGTAAAGTGGGCATATTTACTTATATGTCACTACTATCGCAGCGTACACTGCCATGTAGGTTTGCCACATCATTTCAAGTCATTTTGTGTTAGTTGACTAAGACTAGCGCCACATACCCATAGCCGTCAGATCTAAGATGATCTGACAGTTCATATCAATTCAATGAGAGGCTTTCTAATCCATTCACTCCCGCGTAGGGTTGTAAATGAGACGAATCATATCGCGAGTTATTCGAGCTCGACTCGATCATAGTTCGGTCAACACTCAATTCGATTGGACTTAACTCAAGCTTGAACTCAACTCAAGTTTTTAATGAGTCGAGCTACTTGATACTCGACTCGAAAAGCTCGCGAGCTACTCGAAAATATAATATAATATTCTTAAATTTTTAAAATTAAAGTGAACTAAAATGTTGGTTGGTGCTTTTGCTTGTTGTGTTAGTTTAATTTTTAATTTAACTTTCTGTATATTTTCATGTGTACTACTTTTTTCCGATTAGGATTGAGGGTTTTTAAGGTACATAGAATTATTATTATTATTATTATTATTATTATTATTATTATTATTATTATTATTATTATAAGAGTTGTAAATGAAACAAAACAGATTGCAAGTTACTCGAGTCCTACTCAGTCAAAGCTCGACCAACACTCGACTCGAGCTCGAACTCGGATCGAGTTCTTAACTAGCCGAGTCGAGCTCAGCATACTCAAGCTTGAATCAAGCTCGAACTCTCGAATTCTTTTACTAGAGAAGTTGAGCTCATCACTACTCATACTCGACTCGGCTCGTATACACCTCTACTCCAGCGTGCGTGCCACGCTCTAAATGTCTCATCTTACGCATGTAACTCACACGCCTTCTAGAATGTTCGAACCATCAGAAGCTCGCCATATCAATGGCTCCCAAGAGATCGAGACCGTTGGCTCTCGAACCATCTTAGTCCTTGGTTTTCATCCCATCAAAGGGCCAAGACACCTCCACTAGGGGTGCTTATCGAGCTAGTCGATCGCGAGTTGAGTAGTGCTCGACTTGTGCTCATTAAGCTCGATAAAATTTTGCTCGACTCGTGCTCGTTAAAAAATCTCGTTGCTCAACTCAACTCTTTGCTCGTTTAGCTCGCCAAAATTTTTATTTTGTTTTTATAAAAAATATATAGGTATAATCTAGTGATACTAGTAGAGCTTAATATAAACATAGAAATTAAAAAAATGTGAGGTATGAGGAGATAAATAAATGAACATATCATGACCGAGTTAGAGATGAAGTCGATATTTGAGTGTGAGGCTCTTTTTAGTTTCTCAACAATCTTCGAAGAACAAGAAACTAGAGAATGCCTTAAAAATTTCGGGGTTTTAACTTTCAATTGTATTTTTTTATATAGGAAACGGAAACTGAAGATTTTTTCCTTTTTCTACTTCTATACATAAAGTAATAATAAAAGAAAAAGAAGGAGTTATTATTATAATTTAATTTCTTATTAATACAAATTAATTTTTTTAATTCTGGGAAATATGAAACATTTTGTAAATTCGAAACCAAAATTTTATGGATATATTACCTAACAATTCACTGAATTTTTCTAAAGCTTTAAATTAGTATTTAAACTTTTAGGAACATAATTTTTAAGTTAGCTACAAAAAAATCATAAAAGAAATTATAAAAAAATAACGAGCTGCTCACGAACTTATCGAGTCGAGTTGGACCTTGCTAACTCGACTCGCTAAGATCTCGAGTCGAGATCGATTTCAAGTCGAGTTAACTCGAGTCGAGTGTTAATCAAATTTTAATCGAATCGAACTCAAATTATTAGCGAGCTAATCATCTCATAAGAACCCATAACCTCCACCGTACAGAGCTTTGCCAATCTCCTCCTCCCCCCTATGTAAACAAACAAAAAAGAAGAATGAATTAGTACGAATTTCAGGAGATTAGCAGCGAATATGAATTTAATTTTTGAATTTCCTTCCATGTGTAAATACCAGAAATTCATTTATAAAGACCGAATGAAATAACATTGAAAGTGGCAACAATTGAGCAATAGAAAAGCAAGTTTTTAAAGCAATTTCCTCTATTTTTTTGTGAAACGGTATAATTCATAGGGTAAAATCATAAAAGTTTCCTATTATCAAACGAAATTAACAAAAGGGGTTTGAGTTTTCAAATTAAATTCAAATCATCCTATTTTTCAAATCAAACCTTAAAAACCCAAAATTCGTCGAGCTTAAAGAATTTTTTTGTTTCGACAACCCAAAATTCAATTTTTTTTTTAATTTGCGTTATCATGGGATGGGAGGAAACAATAAGAAAAGTGATCAAACCTAGATACTTATGAGAATCATTCAACACCCGACCACTAAACCAAACACCAAAGTTGTTATATAGTTGACAAATTTAATATTTAGATTAAACTGGTATTGAAATTAATTACACTGAATAAATTCTTAAATTAATATTAATATATTCTTAAATTTAATATTTTATATGATTAAAGTATGAGTTCAATATAAAATATATAAATGGTGTATTGTTATGAGGGAGAACATTTTGCATGCACTAGTTGTTTTAGAGATTTGTTTTTGTTCGAAAAAAAGATTTCATATCATAAATTAAAGAGAAAGACAAGAAATAAGTGCTAAAGGAGATTCGAAGTCCAATATGAAGGACAGGAAACCCTTCTCATTGACTTCGCAATCCAATCAGCAGCGCTATTACAAGTTCGAGGGATGAGAGAAAAGCAACATAAGGAGAAAGAGGAAGATAAAATTAAAATGTCCTTTTCAATTCCAGCAGAACTCTAAAGGGACTGTGAGCTCGTGGATAATTTTCTGACGATTCCTTCATTGTCAGATTCCATGATAATGTTAGAAAGGCCACAGTTTCACTAATCCTAGCCTTATTGCTTCTGCCTCCGCAACAGCAATAGAAAGGAAAGAAGCCAGTTCAGTAGATCCTCCCACTAAACAACCCAAATGGTCAAGGATAATTGCTGCAAGACCAGAGAACCCGATAATAAAATCTCGTGAGGCATCGCAGGAAATTTTAAAGAATCCCCTAGGCGGTGGAGACCATCTTCATAGAGAAGGAATGGGTGGTTTGGTCAAAGAGCAACCGCCAGGCAAGTTTTGAAACTCCTGGAAAGCAGCTTCTGATAAAAGCTAAATATCAACAGGTTTGTCAATGTTGCCTCTCAAGATCATATTGTTTCGTGATTTTCAAATCTGGCCGCAGAGAAAAGAGATACGTTGAAAGCCGACACTAACACCCGATCTTGCACATATATGAGACACCGCTAACCACCAATTGGGGAATCCCAAAAAACCCTCTTCAGAGGGACAATAATTAAAACTTGAGGCTTTCCAAATTACTTGGGCAAAAGGGCAAAGAAACTAGACATGTTCTATGCTTTCCTGATCATGAAAACATCGACTACAGCAAGGAGAATGATATTTTAGCCTTTTGTTCAGGTTAAGGTTTGTGGCAATGGCATTTTGTCCAACTTTACAAAGGAAAGATCTGATTTTTGGAGGAATGTTAAGATTCCAAATCGATTTCTAGATCTTTTTTAAGTCATAAGGGTTGAGGCTTGAGGAAGGCTGGTCACCATAGATTTTCCTTTCTCAGGGAGCATGATACCCAAATTTCACCGTGTAAGATCCTGTGGTAGTGTGCATCCATACCAGTTCATCTGAAATTGAGGGACCTCCAATGGGCACTTTGGAAATGCATTCCACTTCAAAATCTGAGAACATCTCTTTTAGCTTGGGAATATTCCAATCTAGACCGAGTTAGATAGGAGATGAGAAACAAAGTTATTCAGGCATCCCATGGGTCGATTAGAGACAATTGCACTGTTCGAAAGACTTGGTATCCATCTATCATCCTAGATAGAAACTTTATTTCCTTTACCAATAGTCCATAAAAGACCTTTAATCGTCGAAACTCCATCTTGAAGGCTATTCAATCCCCACGAAGGAGTTTTGCACTTTGGGGATTTAAGAAGATCTCCATTTGTAAAATAAATTTCTCTTAGAATCCTTGCAAGTACGAAGTTTTTGTTCTTTAAAACTCTTCACGCTTGTTTACCAATGAGAGCTTTATTGAAGGTATGAAGATCACGGAAACTCATGCCTCCCAGGTCCTTAGAGTTACACATTTTTCCTCAATTAATCCAGTGAATGCCACTCATTAGTTCTGTGGTGTTTCTCCGTCAAAATCTCCCAATGAGGGAATTTAACTAATTACAAAAGGAACTTGGTAAAAGAAAGCTCTGCACGATATAAGAAGGGATAGTAGTGGCCACGACTTTGATAAGAACTTCTCTCCCTGCTTGAGAAAAATGCTTACTCTTCCAACCTTGAAGCTTGGACCGAACTTGATCATATAGGAAACGGAGTGCTTCCCTTTTACCTTTACCCCAGATTGAAGGAATACCCAGGTACCTACTAGCTTCTTCCATCAGAGCAAAACCAATAACATTAAGAAGGTGATATTTCTTGCAAACACTGATATTTGGGGAGAAAAAAACCCTCTGATTTTGATCTATTAATCATTTGTCCTATAGCTCTTTGGAAAGAAAAAACCTAAAAGCTAATTGCTTTTGATTCTTCGAATCTTCCCCAAATTGGTTCACTTCCACAGCGAAGTTTTGTTCGATTGACTATCTTAGGTGAGTGGGTTCCCTCCCCAAACTTTTCTCTTCGTCTTCTCTGCTTGTTTGGTCCGTTTGTTGTGTGGAGTTTCTGGTTCGAGTGCTATTTTAGAGTTTATGGGTTCCCTTCTACTGGAGTTTTTCTTTCTTTCTCTCAAGTTATCTGGGTGGTGTTTTTTTTGACAAATTATCTGCCGTGGGTGATTTATTTTCGAATCTGCTCGGGATTTTTTCTAATCTCGTTTTGTTGCGCTTGGATCTCTTTGAAACTTTGGGTTTCTTTTTCAAGGGGATTCCCCTTTTTACCTCTTCTTCTTTAGGTTCATGGTTTTTTCTTTTCTCCCTTTGCTGAGTTTCTATCCTGACATAGCTGGTCAGTTAAGCCCTATTTTTTCTGGTTTTTATTATGACTTGCATAGCTTGGAATGTAAGGGGTCTGGGCAATCAAGAAATAACAAGGGCCCTTGGTTATCTTATCCTCAAATTTTAACCTATAATTGTCTTTTTTAGTGAAACAAAACAAAAAAGAGCAAAACTGGAAAGAATCAAAAATAGTCTCAGATTTGCTAATAGCTTCTATGTGGAGCCGAATTAATGGTTTATCGGGAGGACTTGCCCTATGGTGAAATTGTGAAGCTGATATAAGTTTTCTCAATTCTGGGAAAAATATTATTGATACTCAGGTTCCGATCCAGAATGGTCCCAAATAGTTTTGTTCCTTTGTTTATGGCCCTCCTTGTAGGAAAGAAAAAGAAAACTTTTGGGCAAACTTGAAAAAGGCTAAGAGATGATTTGAAATCCCCATGGTGCATTATATTGGACTCAAATATCGTTGCAAAGCAGGATGATAAATATGATGGCAACATGTACGATAAATTACGAGTGAATTGGTTTAATAATTTCTAAGAAGAATGTGGAATGATGGACATGCCTATCAAAGGGGGAAAGTTTACTTGGTCCAACAAAAGAACAAATGAGGATGGCATCACAGAAAAGCTGGATAGGATCATTATAAATACCTCCTGGAAAGCCTTTTTTCCCTCGGCCTCTAGTCTTATGGAACCATCAATAGGGTCAGGCCATAACCATATTATGTCTATCCCAAGGGCGCTAGAGGAAAAGGAAAAAGATCTTTAAGTTTGAGTCAAAATGATTACTTGAAGAAGACTGCAGACCAACCATCAATGAAGCCTGAAAACAACAAAGACAACCAAGATAAAATCTTGCAGTCAATTGAAAATTAAAAAAAAAAATACTAGAGTAAAGCTGCAGAAATGAAGCAATTGGAAATTCAAAAGGGCATAAAAATAGCTGAAGAGTTGATCCAAAAAATTACTGCAATCCAGCGTGTACCTCTTACAGAAGCATCAGCTGTGGAAGAAAAAAGCCTCCAAAAAGAGTTGGATAAAATTTGGGAACATGAGGAGAGATACTGGCATCAAAGGGCCAGAACAAACTGGCTAAAATATGGGGATCGTAATACGTCTTTTTTCCATGCTACTATAATTCAAAATCGAAAGAAGAATGCCATAGTAAAGTTAATAGACCGTGATGGAAATTGGAATAAAAGATTATTCCCAGGCACTGTTTAAAAAGGATCCAAATGTGAGCCTTCAACATGTTGCCCACGTTATCCCAAATGTCATTACCGATGACATTTGGGATATTGTTAAAGATGATGTTATTAAAATGGTTAATGTGTTTATGCTTGAGGGTGTTATGCCTAGGGATCTAAATAAGACTGATATTGGCTTAATTCCTAAGAGAAAGAACTCGGAAGTAACAAACCAGTTCAGACCTATTCAGTTTATGCAATTTTATGTATAAAATTATTTCAAAAATTCTGACCACGAGACTCAAAAGAATCTTGGACATTTTTATCTCACCTACGCAAGCTGCCTTTGTCAAATGGAGATTTATTTAAGATAACATTTTGATAGCTCATGAGGCTTTTCATGCCACTAAAAAAAAAGAAAAGGGAAGACGGGATTTATGGCTTTAAAGTTTGATCTCGAAAAAGCTTATGACAAGGTTGGTTGGGACGTTTTTAAAGAAATTGTGGAAAAGATGGGATTCTGCCACTAGTGGATTCAAAGAATTATGACATGCATTACCACTATCTCCTTTTCCATTATGGTGAATGGGGAGAGAACTGTAAAATTTCTTCTGGAAAGGGGTCTTCGACAGGGGACCTTTTATCCCTTTTTCTTTTCATGCTTGTCTAAACGTCTTCTCTTGGATTGTGGATTACGAACAAGAATTTCGCAATCTATCAGGCTATCAAATCAATAGAAGGTGCCCAAATCTGAATCATCTCTTTTTTTACAGACGATTGTCTTCTTTTCACTAAAGTTGTTTGACATGGAGAGATATAATTGTAGGAATTGAATAAAATATTGTTCTATTGAATTAATAATCAGTTCGTCTAGCGGGATGAGATGTTAGGTATTTTAAGCAAGTTCAAAGTTTCAAATCATGGCATTGTGAATAAAAAAATTAAATTGGAAGGGTCACCCGATATTGAGTCTCTACAAAACTCAATTTAAATTAATCATTTAATAAATTAGATACCAGTAGTTAAACAAAACAAAATTGTTTCATTGAGATAAAACTAAAGTAATAAATCTAAATTAAACATGACTGGCAGCCAAGAAAAAAATGGATGGAAATAAACAAACAAATCGAAGCCATACAAGAAAACAATCCAACTGGTGTGAATGTTGCATCAGTATTATCTCTTATGAATCGAGGATTTATTACGAAATAAAGGAAAGAGAAGAAAAAGGAAAAAAGATATGAGTTCATAAAATTAAGACCTACATCTAGGATTTTTAAATTGTTTAAATCTTTTGATTTCATATTATAAGATTATTTAAAAAAATAAATTCAGATTAAGTTTTATGAAAAATAAAATTGGGTCGAGTTTGGGTTTATGAAGAATAGTTCTCAAATCAGGATAATAGTATAATTTCCTTGTATTTATTTAAGAATAATTAATATAATATTTTTATTTATTTTTTCAATTAATTTCATATTTTTTTTGAATAAAAATGAGAAAAATATTTTTTTAGATTAGAAATTTATTTTCATCCTAAAATTTAAATCAAATTTGAGTCGAATAAAACATAGCCAAATTTCGGATTCGATTAAAGTCGGATAAAAACTTCTAATTTTTAATTTAAGATCAGAACGGTCAAAAATTCCAGTCGTGCCATCGCTTCATACACCCGTCCAAAAAAGTACTTGCTTTTGTTAATATTAAAAGAATAAGCAGTCAACAGTTCTATATATCCATTGTATCGTAAACTGGAACGGAGTAATCTACACAACGAATCAAGTTAATGATTTTTACCATGTCCATCAATCTATTTCAGTTTTCTCTTGAAAAATGTTTTATTGTTTCTAGACATATGTTAAATTCTATATATTTTCAACGATTTTTTTATAAGAAAAATATTGTGAATAAAGTAAAGAAGAACAAAGATGAGAGACAAAAAGATACTTGTATTATATTCTCAATATAGGCTTGTGTACAATGATTTCTTTAAACTCTATATTTATAGACATAAGATGTAAACCCTAATTTCAATGGGTATTAAACCCTAATAATAAAGTACATTAAAGTCTCATTTAATATACATATATCCACCATACATAAAGATATTCATAACATTCCCTATTGGATATCCATGAAGATAATATGTCTCGTTAAAACTTTACTAAGATAAAAATCATGTGGGAAAAAAATCTTAGTGAAGGAAAAAAAGTACACACATCTTTGATACGCATAACATGTTGCCTCATTAAAAACCTTACCAGAAAAACCCATTGAGATAAAACCTCGTTAAGGAAAAAAAAGTGCAACGTGTATTTACTCCCCCTCATGAAAACATCACATAAGATCTTTAAATCTTCACAATTAAATCTTGAATACAATCTTCAAATGTTGAAGTAAAGTATGCACTAGTGAATAAATCTTCCAAATTACTGCTTGAAAGGATTCATCGAATACTATTCTTTCAAAGATCATGAGGGACGGATCTCTGAAGAAATATGTTTTGTTTTGTCACATTTGATGTATTCACCTTTCGATTAAAATATAAATTTTACATTATCTCCGAACAAGATAGCTTGCATCTTATCTTATGAAAGCAATTCACATATCTTTTGGATATGTTTAGCCAAACACATTTTCGGATTTGCCTCATGCATAACAATTATTTACACGATTTGAAGAGGCATCGAGTTTTAAAATATCTAAAGGTAATGCTCTCGTAGCACTTAGATAGTACTTTTGGACCAACTAAGCATAAGGGTGCTCAACGGATGTGCGTTATGCATGTAAAGTCTTTTTAAACATTTTTCTATGTATGTCGATCGATGCACAAGGATTTCATTGTCAGGGAGATCTATTCATGAGTCTCAATGATATTCAAATCATCAACATACACAACAACGACAAATCCGGAGCTAAACCTTTTAATAAAATTGCTCGGGGAAATTGAATCATTCTTATAGCCTTCATCTAATAAGTGTTCACTGAGGTGATTATACAACATACGCCCAAATTGTTTTAATCTATAAATAGATATGTTCAATTTGATTGAATAATATTCTCGAGAACTTAAATTAACTACTTCTGGCAGTCTAAATCCTTCTAGAAGTTTCATGTAAATGTTATTATTAAGAGGCTCATACAAATAGGATGTAACAACATCCATTAGGCGAAAACTAAGTCTTTTATTGCCAGACTAATAAAAAAATCTAAAAATTGTTGCATCCACCATCGAGGAATATGTTTCCTCATAATCGATTCTAGGTCTTTGTGAGGATCCTTGTGCAATCAAACGAAATTTATATCTCGTGATTTCCTCTTTTTTATTTCTCTTTCTCACAAAGACTCATTTATATCCATGGGTTTTACACATTCTGATGCACGAACTATAGGCCTAAATACTACTCTTTTCGAAAGAGATTTTAGTTTCGCCTCAATTGCCTCTTTCCATTTTGGCCAATTATTTATTTGTTTACATTGTCCAATTGGCAATGGTTAATGATCCACATCATCATCCAAAATCTCTAGTGCTATGTTGTATGCAAATGTATTATTGATATCGGTTTGATTTCGGTTTCACTTATTACCAAACATGACATAATTTATTGAGATCTCTTTATTATTAGGTACTTGAGTCACGTCTAATGTCTTTGTTGGAGACCTTTTAATCTCTTCTTGAGATTTTCATTGATTCCTCAATCAGACCATCATAAGATATAGATTATTTTCTTTTTCGAGGATTTTTATCTTTGGAACCTACGTGTCTACCATGCTTCAGGTGTGAGTTAGACTCATTAGCAACTAGAGTTTGTCCTTCCGGGACATCAATTTTAATCGGAGCATTCATAGCTAGTATATGTGACTTAGTCACTCTTTTACGGTCAGCAAAATTATCTGGCAATTGATTTGCTAAGTTTTATAAATGAATTATCCTTTGAACTTTTAGTTCATATTTGTTGAGTATGTGGATCAAAATAAGAGAATGGTAATTCATTTCAACCTATTTTTTACCAGCTATTTATTTTCTCCTTCTAACGTTGGGAAAACTGACTCATGACAGTCACCAAATCAAACTGTAAATAAATTCCCCATCAAAAGCTCGAGATATTTAATTATCGAAGGCGATTCGAATCTGACATATATTCTCAACCTCTTTTGGACCTATCTTTGTGCGTTGTGGTGAAGCAATTAGAACATATGCCGCACACCCAAAAATTCTAAGATGGGAAATATTTGGTTCCTGACCAAAAATATTTGTAATGAGGAGAACTTATGATAATTTATTGGCCTGATGCGAATTAATGGTGTTGCATGTAAAATGGTATGTCACCAGCATTATCAAGACAAATTGTCTTTATAAGGTAATCTGGAAAATGTTCTCATAATTTTATCAACTGAGTAAGTAACCTCACAAATGCCAAGTTGCGGGTTGATAACAATGATACATATGACTATCTAGTCGATGCATCAATTAAAACCGTAAAATATCTAGATGGTCTGTAAAAAGGGTGTATGGGCCCACATTTATCACCCTATATCCGTTTTAGAAAATTAATAGATTCACAATCTATCTTAGCAGGTGATGGTCGAATAATTAGTTTTCCTTGAGAGTAAGCATCACATGAAAAACATTACTTTGTAGAATATGTCAGTTCTTCAATGAATGACCACATGAAGTGTCAATAATTTTTTGCATCATAATTGAACCGGGATGGCCTAACCAGTTATGCCAAACAATAAAATTATTAGTAACTTTTGGTTTACAATAGCATGAGCTTCAATTTATACTAATTCTCGTGTAATACAATCCGGATGATAGTGTGTGTAATTTTGTCAAGATTTTCTTATTTCCTTGAGTTATACTCGTTATATGGAGATAGTCAGCATCCCATTGACTAATAGTCTCAATATGATACCCATTTCTGTGAATATTTTTAAAATTCAATAAGTCTCTTTGCGACTTTGACGAGTATAACGCATTGTAAATATGGAATTGAGTTCCATTTGGCAATAACATATTTTCTCTTTTGGAGTGATATTAGTACTTTCGAATATAGTACTCGCATTATTCCCTTGTATTTTTAAAGGAAAAATATGCATAATTATGCACATTTTAGTATATGCTTTTGTCATGACTCGGGCTTTAAACTTGAGTATCGGGTTAACCCGAGGCAAGAGCCTTGTGTTTAGGCCATGTTATTGGGCCTTATGAACCTTTTTGGGATTGGGCTTTTAGTTTAAGTGTGGGCTTGAGAACATGACATGAGGGTATTTTGGTAAATGCCAAAATAGGGTAAAAAGAGGGAGAAAGCCTTAATTTTTCTGTATTGTGCAGAATTTGGTGATATCACTATTTTTATGTCTTCTTCCTCTTTCCTAAACCCATTATTCCCTTCAAACACCATCACCAAAGGTAGGATTTTGAAGTTTAGCCTCTTGAATCACATTGGGCTTATAGAGGGAAGTTTTATCAGCATTCAAGGATCTATAAAAATGGGGTAAGAATGGTTTAAAATTGTGGGGGTTCTTGAGGAAGAATGAGAGTGTATTTTGGGAAGCTCCATTTATGGTTTAATGTGAATTTTCAGCTTCCTAAAACTACTCCAATGGTGTAGTAATCCTTTAGCAATCTTTCTTGTAGTGAAAGAGGTAGGAGAACCTTCCAAAGGCTTGGGGAAAGAGAAGGCTTAGAGGAGTGCCAAGAGCTTTTTTTTTCAACCTATAATTCGAGGTTAGTACACTTCTAACTTATGTGTGTTCATGTACATTATCATTTTGGTATGTTTGCTTGAACTATGATGTTTTGGTCAAGTTAGAGCTTGGTTGATCATCCATGGTAAAATCTATAATTGTTGCTGTTTGGGGATAAAAATTGATAAAAGCACACCTAAATAACTCCTCATAACATGTAGGAATGATTTGGGGCTCAATGGTTAAGGCTAAAGGCAAAATCAGGGAATTTCGAGCTCCAAAACA
The DNA here is from genome assembly GCA_019671005.1 of Hibiscus mutabilis. NCBI lineage: Eukaryota > Viridiplantae > Streptophyta > Magnoliopsida > Malvales > Malvaceae > Hibiscus > Hibiscus mutabilis. The sequence continues at coordinate 42,465,716 of CM033724.1, read as the reverse complement.
TGAAATCAAGGCTCAAGTATTGGTACAATTCATGCCCGTATCGATATGCCCTTATGGAATATGAGTCTTTCAGGCGAAATTACAAAGGGGTATCAGTACGCCTAGGGGCGTATCGATACCAGTGTTCCATTACAATTTCTAGTGACCAAAAAGGTATCGATACGTTAAGGGGTGTATCGGTAAGGGCTTCGAGATCGGTACGCAAGGCGACCGTACTATTTTTTGGCTTCGATACGCCATGTAGGCATTTTGGTATGAGTTTAGGGATCGGTACGCAGGGTATGCATACCGATGTTGGGTTTTTATATGCTATAAAGGTGTATCGGTACGACTGGCTGACAAACTCTTGTGAACCAAAGTTGGGTATCGATACTCATGGAGGCGTATCGGTGCGGCCTGGACAGTCTGCCCGAGATTTTACATTTTAAGTTTGAGGGTTCCATAATTTGTGATTCAGGTCCCAATGAGTCTCTTATGATGTAAAATGAGTAGTAAAATTGAGAAAGTGTGTTTCTAACTTCTTATGTGAATTATTTGGACAAAAATGTGTTTGAATAAAAGGGAATTTCTTGTGTTAGCAAATCTTAGGGATCCTTGGTGGATTATATGTGGTTGTGCCATGTGTGGGAACTTGTTTGGTTATGTGTCTTTGTTTGGTGGGATCCGGATACCCAATGAGTGAGTGTTGCAACACAAGAAGGCCACTCGATGCGAGATTTCGAGTGATGAAATAAAGGTCATCCGATGTGAGATTTTGGGTGATGATATTTGCTCGATGCAAGATTCCAAGCCCCACTCAATGTGAGATTCCGAATGGAGACTCGACGTGAGATTCTGAATATATCCGCTCAATGTGATATTTCGAGTAGCTCGATGTGAGATTCCTAGAATGAGTGGTTTCCCAGTGTCGGGTGACATTGAGCCTCATCTTGGTTTGTTTATTGATGTGCTTATGTTATTTGAGATGGTGTATTGTGCATAACATGTGTTTAGGTGGTTATGGTAGCGTCATTGCTTTATCTTACCCTAATATCGTATCATCTAGCATGCTCTTAATTATGATTCACCTGAAGCATGATCGAGTGGTTGTGTATCCACTGAGCTTTGTTAGCTCAGCGTTCGTAATTGTTGTTTCCGTTTGCATGTTGATAAGTTGATTGTGTGTTGCGGAGGACCATCGAAGCGAGGAATTCAGCATTGGCCTTTGTGGTTGAGTACAAGTACTTAGATGTATTGGGCTATGTATTCGTAAGACCCTTGTATTTGTAACTCTATTTGAATTAAATTTGTATCGGTCAAATATTTTAAATGTTGGTTATTTGGAGCTCCTTATGAATGTTTAAATGTTTTAAATATTGTTGAACTTAATATTTTGGAAATATCATAGTTTGGACTTGCGAATTGTGTTTATTGAATTTATAAATGAAAAATTTTATGGGAGTGGTTTGGGCTTGTGGCCCAAATGTAGCATCCGGGTTTGGGGTGTTACAGCTTTGTTCTATTCACTCCAAGGAATGAAAAATATTGAATATAGAACATATCAAATCAATTATCTATCAAAGATAATGTCTCAAGAACTTATTACTCTTCTGGAGCATTGATAGTACTTTAAGATATAGTACTCATATTTTCTCCTTGCATTTAAATAGAAATTTTTTTCTTATGCTTAAGTATAGTATGAGTACTTGCACTGTCTGCTAAGCATAAATCGTCTCAATTTATTGCATATTCTGGAAGCAATCATATTCTTCAAAGGATAGTAAATAAATATTTTAACATATTTAAATATATAATATAAAAACATAAATAAATAATATGTAAAACAAATTAACATAAAGCAAAATAAATTAAAAGATCAATTATTCCTTTTAGAGGTTATAAGGAAATAAAATAAAAAGATGAATTATTCTCTTCAAGGGTTATAAGGAAATCAACAACATCCAAATGGGTTGGACCAACAACGCCATAATTATTTTCACAATTTTCATAAACAAAATTTATTTATATTTTCTTTCCTTTATCATTCATGATTGTGGATAAAGGTCGTAATGCTTCGACGTTTGATAAGTACGAGACCAATAGTTTGTACCATCGCATTGATAACATAAAGATTTTAATAAGATCCCTATCACTCTTGTTATCCTTATAATCCTACTTCTGGTGGGTCTAAGCATTCTTAAATTGATCATCTTATCTATGTTTATTTTTATGGCCTCAATCACGACCACAATTGCTAATGTGACACTTATTCTTTTCGCTATAAAATGTCACATTCACTTCAGGGAATAGAGTGGAGCCAATAGGTCTTTAAAACCTTTTTTCACGATATTGTGTCTGCAAGACAACATTAATTGCGTGAAAAGTGGACTATATTTTACTAACATATCCTCATTAGTGATACTCTGACCGCAAAATTTTAATTTAATTTGAAATATTCACATAACTTAGATTTATTCACTGACCATATAGTGAATTATCATGTTCAGGGAATGAAACAAATCCAATAATCGCATTGAGTAAACATCATCCTGGCATTCACTCCAGGGAATGCCTCCTATAAAAATTCTTGGATCAAGATGAATTTTCATAACTTGAACTTGGGAGAAGTCTATAGTAGAGTTTTTCGACAAAAAAGAATTATTGATTTCAAGCAAATATAGACTTTATAACAGTCATACTATTAAAGAATAATTGATCAACCAATATATATAATACTTACCAGACTTAAAAATCAAGACACGAAATAAAAAACTTATAGGTATTGAATTTGCCTTTGGTCTTTTTCTTTTGATTTAGGTTTTCAATCCAATAAAGAACTGCATTGGAACCTTGTTCATCCTCAGCGAAGCATGAAACAATCACACATTTCTATCACAATGTTTTGTGAACCTTAAAAATCAAAACGCCAAATTCAGACTAAGAATAATAAAAATTAATTTCATATATATGTACATAAAGCAAAAGTAAATGAAAAAAATTATTGAGGTGCATATAACCTGGGGAACTCGAAAAACATCGTTGTCAAGTGGTATATCCAATCCATCGCTTTCTTCACTTTCCTTAAAGTAACGGTTGGTCATTCTATCACCATAATTTTCAAATTATGTTGATCTCGTAGGTTTTGTTAAATGCTCGATATTTGTTCATGGAGTTATATATATAAATTCGGTGCAACAAAACGTTATTGAATATTAGAACGAAATAATAATCAAATAATAGATCAAAATACACTAGCCTTACTATAAGAGTGATTAACCAACTACTATATCGATATATAAATAAGAAAACATAACAGACTTTCTAAGTTAAGTTAAATATACAGTAGATGTAGTCACCAATATTTTGTTGAAATCTTTTTCGGAAATTGCCGACAAGAACCACAATTATTGAGCGAGATCGTGCTGATAACGTATTGTGAATAAAGTAAAGAAGAACAAGAGAGATGAACAAGAACAAAGATGAGAGACAAAGAGAGAGACTTTTATTATATTCTTAATATAGGGTTATGTACAATGCTTTCTCCAAACTCTATATTTATAAACATAAGATGAAAACCCTAATTTCAATGGATATTAAACCCTAATAATAAAATATATTAAAGTTTCATTTAATATATGAATATCCACAATAAATAAAGATATTTATATAAATTTTCTAAAATTTTCAAATTTCATATATTTTTAAATTTTAAGAGTTTTAAAAAATCTCTTTAGATATTTTAAAACTTTTTCGCAAACATTACAAGATTGGAAGTAAATCTTTCACATATTTTTCTTGTTTCACAAACAGACAAGTATTGTTCGTTGTCTCCATTCAGAGGTCTGCGGCTCCGCGCTGATTTTAGAAAAATTATTAGATGGAATCGACTTACCACGTTATTTGTGATTTCAGTTAATAAAATTTATTTATTTAATTTTTTAAGCGAATCTTTACCAATTTTTTACATGTCAATAAAAAATAGAAAAAAATATTAGATAAACCCAGCTTACCTCGTCATTTGTAGTCTCAACCAAGAAGGCTTATCCACCTTTTTAACATCTAAATAACTACTCATTTTTTCTTTACATGTAAAAAAAGGGTGAAGATTCACCTTGAAAAAAAATAAGGTGGATGAACCTTATTGGTTGAGACTACGGATGACGTGGTGAGTCAGGTCCATCTAATATTTTTTCTAAAAAGTGGGTGTTTATTTAGAAATTAAAATAAAATTATTGACTGAGATCACAAATAACACGGTGAGTCAAATTCATCTAATAATCTCTCATAATTTTGGGTTTTTGGTCAAATTAAATAATTTAATATATAAAAATATATATGTTATATATATAATTTTGTGAGGCATGGCCCTACAAGTTTATTGGGCATTCCGCCTTGTGTCTCATGGTGTATGTCGTTTTTTGAAAATGGTAACTCATTCTCTTGAAAGATTATATTATGGATTATTTTATCCGTCCTCACCAAATAAATTAGGATATATTATCTGTATAGTCGCTTAATTATAAAAGTAATGTTATTTTATCAATTAGATCATTTAATTATTTAAATAATATTAATCAAGTTATTAATCGTTAAATTTATTATTGTGAAGTTTATGTGGTTTACTTTTAATTGGGATAAACATTCTTAACCCTTCATATTTAACATGTTTCTAATTTAATCTTAAAATTTAAATAATTTGACAAAACCAACTCTTCACATTTATAAATTCTATCAATTTAGTCCACTTTCATGTCACACCACCAACATCTAGGGATGGATTTATGTATTGCCTCTCCCCACCCTTAAAGAAATTTTTTTTCACCTTTGTCTCCCTATTTAAATTTTTTAAAAATTTAATTTGTTTATGAATTTGTCCCTCTTACTTTCAAACATTTATAGTTTACCCCCAATTCTAAACCCTAGCTCCGTCCTTGCTAACATCTTATACACTCTCTCCTCCGTCGGAGACATCATTAGAAATTCAGGTAGTGTCATCGAACAATAGCGGCAAAGTACGACTTTCAAATCCAATATCCGAATTGAGAATGCCCCATCAAACAATAGCTTTTCACCAATTTTGGTCTAAGAGATTCTATCTAACGTGCGTTGAACCTTTTCTTCTTCTTCTTTTCTCATAAATTCTCAACCATTTCAGATTTTCTCGTCAATCAAACATGTGAAAATCCAGAAAAGTTCCAGATCTTGGTGAACACAAAATGCTATAGCATCGAAATTATGATTCAATTTCATGGCTTGCAATCGTGATTCTTTGGTCTTCCATTGTACGAGTTAATCCATTATTAGAGATTGAACAAAACAAGTTTTTTTTTTCTTTTTTTGGTCCTAATTCTGGAACGAAGTGGGGTTTTCATTGTTGAAGGAGATGTTGATGATTGCACTCTTTTTAAGAAATTAATTTCAGTTTGGGACTTCTTGTAGAAGCACGTTAGAAAGAAATATGGGTCAATTTTGAGTTAAATAAATTTTTAGAGACTAAAATGAATAATAATATCATCAAATAAAAATATTACACTAAATTATAAAAATTAGAAAGAAATAGGGGTGAATCTAAAAATGAACAAAAATAAAATATGGTAGACTTAACGTACAATTTACCCAATTTTTTATTAAAATCAGCTGATTTTTTTGTTAACAAAATGACCATAACGGGTCGTGATTGGTCAAAAGAATTTGTTAATAGAGTTAAAAATTGGGATAACTAATGTAACGATGTAAAATTTAAGGAATAAAATATAACTATAAAATTATTTACTTCATCATTCCCCCCCCTCAAATATGGAAAAATAAAATGGATGATATGAATAGTTTATATTGTTTATAACTCCAACTGATCTGATGATATTATTTTTCACTCTACTCGGCGGCAACTGATTGTGGAAGATCATATAAAATCGTGACTACTAGAGCCATAGAAAACGACGAAAGGTAAGACTAAGACTCTGTTTTTTGTTTTTTTGAAAAATAATTTCAAAAGTAAGGTTAGAAAGTAATTTTAAGGAGTTAATTGTAAAATTTTTAGTGTTTAATATCGTTACTAAAAAGTGTTTTTAAAAACATAAAATGTCCATTTTAGACATGATATTGCAAAGTAAAAATAAATAAACGTAAATGATGTTTAAATTCGTTCTCATAAATTTTATTAACATTATTAACTTTTTAAATATTAATTCAATATATTAATAATTATTATATTTAAAATATTTAATAATTATTGTATTAACTCGATATATTAACATTATTAATTTTTTAATTTTTTTTACAATATTAAAGTTTTTATTATTTATTTTTATTTAAAATATTAAAATTTTAATATTATTTTAATAATTATTATATTTAATAATTATTGTATTTACCATTAAAATATTAATTTAATATAATAATTATTATTATATTTAATATTAGTGTTAATAATTAAGGGTAAGAAAATAATTTCACATTCAAGAATGATTTTCTACCCCAAAAGCTAGAAATTTTAGCTCTTGAGATTGGGTGAAAAATCACTTTTTTAAATGATTTTTCACTCCCAAAATAAACTGTTTGGCATTGCTTTTGATTTCAAACCAACTTTTGAAGCCAAAAACTTGTTTGAAAAGCAACAAAAAAAACATGACCTAAATTTTAAAGTATTTTTGCAGATATATAATGATACCATCGATTTAGAGACTGCATCTAAGGAAAAGGAATTTGAGAGAGAAAGAAATGGTGAACAATGAAATAAAAAAAATAAGAAAATGCTTATATGATAATACAAATATTATTAAATATATTGAAATTTAAATGTTATTTATTAATATAATATTATTTTTATTAAGTATTACATATAATATTAACTACAACATTAATCTTTTATTTTGGCTATAATATTTTTTTTTGTTGTTCTTCCGATTTTCTTTGCACATATAATTTTGGTGGATGAGTCTTTTAGCGAAAATTTTCTACATATACAATGCCTCGAATACTTTGATCATAATATTTTAATATATAATTACAATGATGTATTTAAAACAAATTATATATGTTTGACTGATTGTCAACGGTGAGAGCTTGATGAACATGTTACGCCTGAGAAGAGGCGGGGTCATTAATCCCACATCGGAAAGTAAAAGGGAGGTATTGGGATATAAATACGGTGGCGTTGCACATCCTATCAGACATGTCTTTTGGGAAGAGGGTAATGGCCCCGTGACAAGTGGTATCAGAGCGACCCTTTGACTGCCCGATTTCACGTCGAGCACCCATGAGTGGGGTAGGCAGGGTGGACAACTGTGACAATGTGGCCCATCATGAGAGCGGAACCTCGTGACGAGGGCGTCACGAGGTTGAGTGGGGGAGAATGTCACGCCTGAGAAGAGGTGGCAGTTAAGTGCTCTTATTTTTGATCAGTAGTCATTAAAATCTAACGGAGATGATGATGTGGCAGTTAATGAAAATTTATATAATTACACATTTAGTCTTTGTTATTTATATATTATATTAATTTGATCATGATTTTAATTTTATTCAAAGAAATTAATTATTTAATCAAATGGTTACACGTATCATCATATTTTTCTCTTAATTTTAATTTAATAAATTTAACCTATCAATCAGATGGTGACACACGTGTCATTATTTGATTTCTCTTAATTTTAGTTTTAATTTAATAGATTTAACAAAGTAACAATCTAGCGCGTCAAAAATAAAGCAACAAAATTACCATCTGATTGGTGGAAAACAAAGCAACAAAAAAAAAAAAAAAAGAAAAGAAGAAGCAATGGCTGTGATGGGTTTTGAATCCAGGCCTACAACGCGAAGGACACCACCAGGACAAGCTCTTTTATATGCTAAAAGTTGGTAACACACGCTATTTAAAGGTATTTGGTTGGTGAAAATTAATATAAATATTTATTATTTTTATAAAATAATAAATATTAAAATTATATAATAATTTATTAATAATATTAAAAATATATTAATTATATAATATTTATTGCTGCAATCAAAACAACAACAAAATGCAACCACCTTAAAATACTAATTCGATCAAACACTAATGATTCCGTTCATCTATTCCTCATTCTAACAGAATTTATCATTACTCACATTTCCATATTTGCAAAGAAACCAAGGGCTTTGATATATTTTTTAATATTTTATTAAAAATATTATATAATTAATATATTTTCAATATTATTAATAATTAAAATATATTAGTAACTTATTTACAAACATATTTTAATATTTTTTCAAAAATAAAATTTAAATATTATATAAATATTGTTATTAATCTTAGTAATAAATACTATTTTATATAAATATATTTAAATATTTTAATTTTATGAAAATAATAAATATTCATATTAATTTTCACCAACTAAATACCTTTAAATAGCGTGTGTTATCAACCATTAGTATATAAACGAGGATGTCTTGGTGGTCGGAGATTTAGTTCTCCACGCTACAAGATTGGTTTCTAAAACCATCGCAACCGTTTTCTTTGTTGCTTTGTTTTCGACTAATTCCGACTGATGGGTTAAATTTATTAAATTAAAATTAAGAAAAAAGATAGTGACACGTATCATTATTTGATTGGGTGATTAATTTTTTAAATAAATTGATATAATATGTAAATAATATTAACTAAATGTGTAATTATATAAATTTTCTTTAACTGCCACGTTACTTTCCAATTAAATTTTAACGGTTGGTGGTCAAATTTAGAGCATTTTTATAGTTTGATGGTCTGATTGATTGGTTGTTTAGTTGAGTGGTAAAAATAAGAACGATCTCACATGTAGTTTATTCAAAAATAAAATATTTAAGAAAAAAATAAAAAATTATTGTGTTTATTTGATTACCTTAATTCCGGTAATAATTACCGAGGTCGGTGATCAAATGAATTTTTGGAAATAATTATGAAATCACTACGATAACAAATATTTAGGGTTTGAATTTTCTTAATTCACAAATAATTTTATTTTATTTTAATTTTTTTATCAATAAGATAGTACCACATGACAATTATTTTTTCTGTAAAAAGAAATATCTTATTGAAAATCTTATTAAAAATCATTCTCTTGTATTAACCATTCATAATAGGTACATGTGTAAACAAGCCGAGTCAAGTTCGAGTAGTGTTGAACTCAATTCGACATGTTAAGAATCCGAGCTCAAGTCGAGTCTGAATAGTATTGAGCTTGACTCGACTCGTTAAAAATTCGAGCCGAGTTTGAGTTTAAGTCGAGCCCAATAATGCTAAGCTCAACTCAACTCGTTAAGAACTCAAATATTAACCAAGCTTTGACCGAATCAGACTCGAATGGTTCACGAACTATCTCATCTCATTTACGACCCTAATAACAGGAGTTAATGCATGATATCTTCATTTGCTCAGAACATGAGGAATTTTGTTGAATTAATGCATCACAATTCCACAAACAACTCATTTGCAATCATGGTATCTTGAAGAAGAAAAAGTTTTGATGCATCCCCGGTATTACCACTATGAATTGGAACTTAAGCGAAGTGAAAGCTTGATTACTTCTAAACATTCATCAACCAAATACCAAACAAGTGGAATGCTCTCATTGATTAACAAAGTTTTTACTGTACATTATTCCATTATATCAACTTATAACTATACAATGCGAGTTGCCGAGTTCCTGAAAACCACACCAACGTAGGAAAAACATCTCTCTTCTATACAAACTTAACTGCTATAGTGTCCCTTCTCCAGTCAGTTCTCCTTCAGCTTATACACCGTGTTCACATATTCTTCAATGTCCCAAAGGAACGAACCAAAGGCCACAGCTTCCAAAACTAATCTCTTCAGGCTCGAAAAAGATGTCTTAATCACCTCGTTCGACTCGGGAATACCTATCTGCTCTTCACCAAAGAGCGCACAGCTGTGCCTCTCGATCAAATTTGCAGCCTCTTTGGATCTCAGTTTGGCACATCGCTGCAGTGTCTCAGGGTCGAATCCCATTATGTAACACTTTAACTCTTCGAGATTCTTATCCTGTCTACCCGGTCCTTGACCTATTGGAACAGATTGCATGTCACCAGCATGGCCAAATACCAGACTCTTAATTCTGCAAGGTAAAAGATCCAGAAACTGAAGGGAGTTCCTATGGTTGAGACGTTTTTGATGAACCAATGTTAGGCATCGTTCCAGTTGGTGTCTAGAGGAGGCAGACTTGAGAAAATAGCCATACAAGATGGAAGCTGCATAAAGTCGGCCTAGATGGAGCCGTTGGATCTCAGTCGTAGCCCAATTGTCTGTGACACTGGAGTTAGTTCTCAAGCCAATAACAGCACTGACATGTTCCCTAACCATCTCTAAAACCTCAATGCTATGGACGGACTCTAGCTCCCAGTCTTTTGAAGGCAATATCTCGAGTCTACAATTGTAAATGCACCTGGAGAGCTTTGGAACCAATGGTACTCTGAATTCAGAGAACTGGTAAAAGATTAACATGTACATGACATCTTCCACGGCAGCTTGGCACTCCTGCTCTTTCAGTAGAGCAATCCTTCTGGAATTTACAAAAAAAATGTAACAATGTCAAAAAAGGAAGAAAAAGATTGTTATATCGATCAACAGAGTCAAAGGATCCAACATACAAATTTTGTGGTATTCCAAGGGCAGCTCATTTAATAGGGTGATAATAATGGCAGTTAAAATAACACCTACTTCATTGGTGGTTAATACTATTACAACCATCTCCTGGAAGCATCGCAAAACATGCCAAGCCAGGGATTTTGGAGAGCTCCCATTCAGCAGAAGACAAATGCCTCAGTGCCAGAATGTCTAATTGATATCACTATAAAACATAAAATACAATAAACTTCTTTTCTAATCCAAGCCACAACAGAAATTCCACAAACTGACAAGTGCAAATGCAAACAAGTTACGATAACAGCATTAACTTTAAACCGAAAGAACAAAAGAAATTACAATTTACAGGTACATATATGTCAGAAGAAATATGAAATCAGCAATATAAACAGGGGAAGAAGTATCCAAAACGCAAGTAATACACCTTTATGTTCTTCCATCCAATTACTGAATAAGATTTAACTGCATTAGACTGAAGGCAACTCAACACTTTCTACAACACATTAGTAGGCTTAGCATAGTCTTAGAATTGGTCAATCTACAAGGTATTAGGCACAATAACATATATGTGAGACTGATATATCTGACCCTTCATAACTCTTATCGAAGTGTTCGTATTGAATAATCCATCATTCTGGCCCTGAAGTCCATAGAATTTTCATGAGTTTCTTTATGAGATTGTTAGTACCAGAAGGAACCAATTAATAATCTCTGATTTAGAAGACCAAAAGCACACAAATGACTTACAAGTCATAATTACTAATGAATCTATAACACATATTGAATTCAGGTCAATTCACAATATTCCTGGATTGACAAGGTCCAAGGGATTTGAATTTGATTAAAATTGAGTTGGTATGGAAGCTGATTTTTCCCCCCACACAATATCTACTTAACTAGACTCATCACATGATAAAAACCTCTTGTATCAAAACAAGATGCCAAGGTTAGTTTAATTAGTACATCATACAAATGAATAAGAAAAAAATAGCAAAAGGGAAAAACTTAATCAAACCCAAAGCATCACAAATATCAACTTATCAGCATAAATGAAAGTTAATAAACTTCAAATTATTTAAAAAAAAACTTCTTCCTTTTCCTCGTAAAGAACTGTTATACAAACCTGTGAAGACATCCTTCATCAGAATCCGAGCTAACAAACATACGAGCAACGGTTGCATCGCGATCATCGGCGAGCCGCTTGAGTTCATCGGCGGCGGCGAAGTGGAATAACTCCCGTTGATTCTGTAGGACGCCGCTTAAAAGCTTCCCAGGAGCCGACCTCGGTTCAAGAGGCGCGTTCAAGCTGCTGAAGTCACAGTGACTAGGCCCGGCGCTGGCTTTGATGGAGGGTACCCTCCGGTCATTGAAAACAGTCGAAGTAAAGCCAGTCCCAAGTGATCGCCGGCGGGCAAAAGCAGAGTTGGGATAAGTAAAACCGTGGGGGCCCCGAGAGAATTTTACCAGGGACGGTAAAGAAGGAGGAGGTTTTTGGAGAGAGAAACAACGGTCCATCAACCGAATACGCAGAAGTTATGGGAAAGATGAGGGATAAGGATCGGGTGGGTTTATCAATGGTTGTATTGCTTATCCTATCATCATTGTGATTGCTTAAGAAGACGCCATCTGGATAGGGTTTTCAATTTTTCACGAAGCAATCATATACACTTATTTATTTATAAAAAAAAATTAAAAGGATAAAGAGGTTGGAGAGATTGTTAGGGTTACATGATATAGATGTATGCGTCTGTACAACCTGACACGTGGAGAAAAGGGTTGGCACCAAATGAACCCGTCTTTGATAAATAAAAGATATATATATTTTTTGTGATGGGGGAGAACAGTGGCCAATGACTGAATAATGGTCCCGAAAAGAGAAAAGGATTGAGATATTTTTTCATTCAATTTATTAGATATTATTTGTAAAATTTATTTTATCAAATAATTCAAATAAAATTAATGAAATTCAATCAACCTTTCCATTTTATAATGGCTTAAATAAAAAAAGTTTAAATTTGATACATATGCCTACTTATTTATACTATACATCAAAATTAAATCTAAATCTTAAAAAACTAAACTCCAAACTCTAAATCCTAAACCCTAAATTCTAAACACTAACCTTAAATTATAAACCCTACAACCCAAAACTCTAAGCCCTAAACTAAATCACTAACCCCTAAAACTAAAAAGAGTTGTGTAAGTTTATACAGCATGTATATTGAAGTTTTTCTCAATAAAAAACCAGCCTTTAAACTATATTTTTGTTTGCTTTCATCCCTTAAATTATTTTTAGTTAAAATAAGTTCTTAAACTATCATTTTTATCACTTTAAGTTCTTAGATTAATTTTTTTCAAAATAGATACCTAAACTATATCATTTTTTTTCTTTAGTCTCCAAATTATCTATTGATCAATTTTTTTTTGTGATACATCAATATTTTATTAATTAAAATAATTTTTTTGACTTAAATAATTATTAGACTTAAAGTGACCATAAATAATAGTTTAAAAACTTTTTTTGACAAAAGTAATTTAAGGTTGCTTTTTTATTTAAGTTTTTTATAAATAATGATGAAGTAAAAGATAAAGATGAGTGAATTTATGGGATAAGATAAGAACAGTAGAGAGATAGATGAAGAGGAACAAAATGAATAAGACTTTACACTCTTTCTGCAAGGAGACCAATCCTGCACAGCACAGCATAGCACCCATTGTTTTTATTATTTATATCAGCACCCATAGTATTTGTATTTATAACAATACTTTATTTTTGATGTCCTTTGTATTAAAATATTGGAATTATCTTTTTAGGTTGGTTTTGATTGATAAGTACGGCTCGGTTAGTCTATGCTATTCACGTTGTCTTTTAGTGATAGTTCTATTTTACCATTCATTTTTTTTAATAAACTTTACAAATTTTAAAAAGTTTAAATGAAAAATAAGTGTTCAAATTATATGTTTTTTAAATTTTAAGTGCCTAATATATTTTTTTTATAAAAATAGATATTTAAAGTTTTAACCGTTATAATTTTAATTAACTGACCGTTTAAGAAACTATTACCCGATCAGAACGAGACATAAGACAAAAATATTAATTTTTAATATTTTTTAGGAAAAAACTTTAAAACTATTTTTAAAAAATCTTGAAATTTTCAAAAATCATCAAATTAGTCTCTAAATCGGTAAATTGCTAAAAATAACAAATCCCTAAATCTTCACCGGTGTCACCACCGATCATCGTCGCCGACCACACTCGTTCGGTCGTCAGACATAGCTGACCATTTTCCCAGCGTATCGTCGCCAAAAATTAGCGAACGGTGTGTCAATCAAACGACTATTTCACATTCAACGTTCAATGTTCGGCTAACACACCGTTCACTGATTTTCGACGATAGCACGCTGAGGAAAAATGGCCGACTAGGTCCAGCGATCGAACGGCTGTGGTCGGCGGCGGAAACAATGAAGATTTGGGGTTTTAGGATTTAGGGATTTGGGGGCTATTTTAGAAAATTTTAGAATTTTAAGATTTTTTGAAAAAATTTAAATTATTAAAAACAAATTATTTAAAAGAAATTCTAAAATAAAACATGACATGTATCGAATTTTTATTAGTTAACAGTTTTTTTAACGATAGTTAACTACCAGGCACCTAAATTACAATGGTTGAAATTTTAGATACCTATTTTTAACAAAAACTAATTTAAGCACCTAAAATTTAAAAAAATGTATAGTTTAGACACTTTTTTTTATATTAAGCCTTTTAATAACTAGGGCCTATTTCTGATCATCATTTAAATTTATTGATGCACATGCCAAGGACTATTTAGATAGACGGCAAGTTTAATTAGGGAGAGATTAAAAAAACAGTGGTGGTGAAATTTCAAATTAGTTGATGTGGTTGTGTGATTGATTTTTTTTTAAATACTGAATTATATGATAGTGTATGTTTATATTGTTAGAATTAGAATATATTCGGTACGAATATAAAGTTAAGATTTATACATGCCAAATCATTAAGAACAAAAGACTAGATTTGCGGAAGCGTACCTAAATTTATTGATGAAGAATTTCCAGAGGGTTTTGTAATACCCCAAAATTTGCTATGTTGATTAAGGGTCGTTTAGTACTAAGATAAGAGCTTAAAAGCTAACTTAGTGACTAAAATAACAGCAAGCCAAAAGTTGGTGTCTAGAGTCTAAAGATGGAAAAAGAATAGGCACCTGATGGATAATTTTACCATTAATAATTTTTATTCCTCATAATATAAGTAATACATGTTGCAAGAAGATGATCTGTACAGTCAGATTTCCAGTATAAGATTTATGTAGAAATTTATTCCTGATCGAACAATCAGGGAAATAGCAGATATTTGATTCGAATAAAATTACATGAAGAATTTATCAGTAATTATTTTATTCTGTACATGGATTAAACAAATCATGGAGAAAAATCTAATATAGATTCCGGGAATAAAAATGCAGTATAAGATATCGAATTTCGATCGAACTGCAAAGTTAAGCGTGCTCAGGCAGAGTAGCACTAGGATGTGTGACCTCCTCGGAAGGTCCCATATCAGTACTTTAGACTGATAAAAAAGAATCAGTCCGAGTTAATATTATTCATATAGATAGCCGATTAAGAAATATTAAGAGAAATTGTATCCGATAAAGATTTCGAGAAATTATCAGTATATTTGGACTGAGTCAAAGTTTTAAGTTTGACTTCATAAATATGGAATACTTTATTTGATAGCCCGGTGAAGGGGAAATCGCAGTAGAAGTAGTAAGTGAATATCAGGAAATCGAATTGAATCGAAATTTCAGAGGCTGTTCCATAAGTCACGGAAAATTCATAAAATATTATTTTATGAATAAATTATTAATTGGTTGATTGTGATCTAACTAGAATAGTTGGATTTTTTTTACAAAATGGCAAAATTAGTGATTTAAGTGACTAGTTTTGGTAATTTGGTCACAATGACAATTTTGAAATATTTTGAAAGTACCATGGGTAATATGGTAATTTCCTATGTGGAAGCATTACTCTAGTTTGGTTAGAGTTTAATGGAATTTGGTTGGAGTTGAACTAGAATGACAACTTGTAAATTATGATTCAATTGGAGGTTAATTTTAGAATAAGGACTAAATTGAATAAAAAATCAATTTATCAATTACAGGTGGCATAAATTAATAAAAGATGAACAAATGTTCATCTTCTTCAACCTTATTTTCGAAAACCATGGGAAAAAGAGAGAAAAATACACAAAATTTTCTCCAAGCATTTTGAAGGCCCCCAAACAAGATTCAAGGTATGTTTTTGGTAGAAAGTTGATCTATTTTCAATTCTCTTTCATTTGATAGTAATTTTATCAAGAGTTATGAAGATTTGATTATGTTCTTGAAGAGAGAGAAAATAGGGTTTCATGTTCCATGTTTAGATTGGAGCTTGATCTATGCAAATCTAGTGTTGTAGAGATAAAATCAAGCTTAGATTGTGATTAATTTCATGTTTAAGGATTAAAAACCCTAACCCTAGAATTTGGGATTTTATTTAGGGTTTTGAAATTGATGATGAAAATGAAAGATTGATGATATTAGAAGCTTGATTTTGATGTTAGAATGAAAAATCCTCAACTAGTCCTTTAAGTGACCATTTCGGCATACATGGGGAAAGTTGGAGAAATATTGTGAAAATTATCCTAGTGATGGATTTGAAGAGATTATGAACTTAGAAGCTTGATTATGGCGTTTGGAATGAAATAAAGTCATTGGAAAATATAGATACCATTTTCGACTTGTAGAGAAATTATGGGAAAAATATTTTGAAATTATTATGATTATGAGATTTTATGATTCAAATATGTTGTATAAAGTTAGAATTGAAATTAGAATCCAAATGATTAAATTGACAAGAAAGGAAATGGCAAGGGACCATTTCGATAGCCCTAAATAGTTCAAGGACCAATTCAGCTTTGGTCTAAAAGTAGGGGAAAATGTGAAAAAATTATAGCAATGTTGGATTAATTATTCGATACAAGTTTGAAAGTTTATGTGTAAAATTAGTGACTAAAATGTCACTTTAGTAAAAGTTAGTGGATGAAGGGTATTGAATAAAAGTTAGTGAAAAATGATGGAATTATTGAATAATTGTGATTCGAATTTGAATAAATTGCAAAATGCGCAAAATGATCACTAGGGACTATAATGAACAATTCGATATTATTAAAGGAAAAAGTGAAAATTTTTAGAAATATTTTATATTCAGATAATTATACTAGTGTAGTATAGTTAAATAATGTTAGATTAAAAACCTAACATGAATATTGTTATTTTTGTTCAAATGGTACTCTACAGCTATTGACGAGGCTAAGGGTACCAGATCAAAAGAAAGCAAGGAAAAAGTATCGAAATAGCTTAGTGAGGCTAATATCATGTATGGCCCATGTGAGTGCATTATATGTATTTATGACATGTTGTTAAATAGGACGACTTGCGATGACTTGGCCTTGGTATAAGTAAAAATGTATGATGGCTGATTTATGCAAATAACATGAAGTATTAAATGGCATATTGATACAATGATTTTAGCATAATGATTTACTCAAGGTAAATCGAATTTTAGATATTTGGGTATGAACTGCCCATTATCGAATTATGCATGATATTACTCATGGATTGGATATTGAATAACGAATTATTACATTGCTATGCCCGAGTAATAATGTGAGAGTCTTTGGTATAGTTGGATATCCATAGAGTCTTAGCAGCTGAGTCCTAGCACTACGGTGCGTTTCAGTCACTCGGTGATGTTTAGACACTTCGGTGTCGACTTAGACGCTACGGCGTTGTTCAGACACTACGGTGTTGTTCAGACACTACGGTGTTATTAGCACAAAATGTGCGATTATGAGGAGCAAAGAGCATCCTCGAGTACGTACTCATCTCAGTCGCTTCGTCTATGCAGATGTTACGGCGTCGTAGACACTACAGTGTCGTGATGACTCGCATACCATAACATCACATGATTTTGTACTTTGGGCTATAATACTTTAAATGCATTTATGTAGGTAGTTAAGCTAAAAAGCTTAGTGTACACAAGACTGGTAAGGCAGATTGAATCCTATGATTTGAATATTATATTGGTTTAATGAACTATACATGTAGGATAGTTCTATGCATGATAAAATGTTATCAACTGCAATTGGAAATCGCTTGCCATTTTGCAGGGCTGTGTTATTTGTAATCATTGTTTTACATTGTTATGATTATGACTTACTAAGTTATACTTAGCGTGTGTTTCGTATCACACGTAGGTACTTCGGACTAGATAGAAGAGGAGGAGCTGCACATCATTGGATCAAGTTAGCCTGCATTATCAGTAAGTATCACCACATCCTAGTCTAGTAGGGCATGTATAAATATTAAATAAGTAGCTTTTTTGTATGATCTAGAAACATGACTTAGTTTGAGGAATTAAGAATATTAGAAAAGATGCTTCAAACGATTTTAAACTTAGTTGGTTGTTTATCGCGTAACGATTTTAAAATCAAGAAAGGGTCTAGGCAGCACACATAGTTTTCACCCTGAATTATATTTTCATTTTAATACCTGCTTGAAGTATTTTATAAGCCAATTTAGGGTCGAAACTAGGTGACTCTAGACAGATTTGTAATTTAGTGAAAACCGAGAAAAGGGTTGTTTAATCAAATTAGTTTTGCATCAAATGATTTTTTTACAAGTCTGAAAATTAGTGTAAATCAGTTAGTAACACCTTTAATGTGTATTCGAATATCGAATATACGTTGAGGGTGTTACATTGAGTGGTATCAGAGCAAAGGTTTAGCCGATTCTAGAAGTTAAACCGAGTCCAATATGATTTTGCTAAAGTATACATGCCCCTAAGATGTGATGTTATTGATGTATTGCTTACATAACTTGATGTAGCTCCTCAATAGTATGAATAAGACTCTAATGGCTATAAGAAAAATAAGATACTGTTAGATTTTGTCTGTTGACGAATTTCGAGGGTTAAAAAAAGACCTATAGTGGATACAACACAGTGAAATAAATATGGTAGTTAACTCATATCCAGGATGAGTTATCTGTATAATAGAGAACTTGTACAGTAATTATAAGATGTTAGTCTCTAACATATGTATTTGCACTTACGCTTATAATAGCATAAGTTATAGGAAACTTAGAGAGAGTAAGGGCTCATATGCACATTTCAAGGTAAAAGGTAGTCATAGGACGGTAAGCTTATGATTAAATGGAATTGTGATTGTTATTAATAAATTAAGATAGTCAGATATGAAAAGTTACAAAAAGAAGAAGTATTCTTATTCTGGAAATACGTATTTGTTAAATGGATAAACATGAAATTGTTGGAGATTACTACAGATGTAATATGACAGACTGCTTAAGATAAGCTGTAGGCTGCAAATATGAAAATTTAGAGTATGATGGGAATAAGTTAAGAGATGATATTACTGATTAGGAAAGGCTAATGTAGTAGCTGATGCTCTTAGCTGGAAAATGCTCTTTATTGTAACCCCCTTAACCCGACCTAGGTTCCCAACCGAACTAAGGAGGCTACATTAGGTTTGCCGTAGCAAACCGAAGAGATACAACCAAACTCGGTCCATTTTTTTCTTTTTATCTTATCTAGATGCCAATTATTAACCCTACATGTTCATGCGGACATCAGGTGCAACCCCAACTCAATCGAGCATCAATTTGACATCCAATTGTTCACATTTGTAATCTAGGGACCAAATTGCAAATATAGAAAATTTTAGGATTAAAACTCACTTTTAAGTTACCAACCTCTAATTAGTCAGGTCCTAGACTTTCATCTTAAATTTCAGCTCAATCTGATCATTCTACCACATACAATTTCATTGGCAAGATTTAGGGACTAAAATGTAAAGATGGTGAAACTTCCCCAAAGTGACATTTACAAAAAAAAAAACGGCCATCCATACCGATACAGGTAAGCCTGTATCGATACAGTTTGAAACACCCTGTTTCAGTACACCACCATACCGTATCGATACGCCTAACTGAAATACCTAACTTTTGAAATGTTATAAATCGTACCGATACGGCTCCTCAAGTGTTCCGGTACGCGAGTTCGAGTTGAAAAAGTGAATTCTAGAGGCTAAAACTCGTACCAAAACACCCATACCTGTACCGGTACGCCTGGCCAAATATGCCTAGGCGTATCGAAACGCACAAGTCCTGCATCGATTCTACAAGCCTGAAAATGCCCTGGCCTGTAATGTCACATTTTGGCTGGTTTTTTCATCCCAAAGCACACTCAAACCACTCCAACATGCTTAAAACACAATACCAACATGCCAAACATATCACAAGCCAATTAACATCTCAATTCTAACAACACCACAAGGCTTCATGCATCACAAGGAAATCTATAGGCATGCTTCCTAACTTTGCAACCAATCAACATATCACAAGATAAACCAACACCAAAACCAAACGTTTAAGGCCTTTTACAACTTAAGAGAAACTAATGAAACATGCTCAAACAGGGAGTTCCACAAAACATCTCCCAAAACACAACAAGTGCCTCATTGCCCTTATTCATTATAGTCTAGTCTCTAACATACTTTGGAAACAAGTCTTGCCAAGATCCCCTTGCTTCTTGCTGCCTTTCGGGACTTTAATTCTCTGCATTGATGGACAAAGAGAGCATAAGCACACAAGGCATAGTGAGGAATACTCAGAACAAAACACCATCAATGCATTTAAAACCATTTACTTAACATCATCATTTAAAACATCATGCACCTTTTAAAACATGCACTTTGCATCATTAAAACCAGCATATTAAACCATATGCTACATGTATCATTAATCAACAACAAGTCACATTGCTAACCCTCTACTTAAGCCTTCCCATGCATTACTACCAAATACAAAGCTCAAGGAGAAACATGTATAAATCACATTATACAACGTAAAACATTTGCAATGATACATTAACAATTAGATTAGCTTACAAGTGATCATTAAACAAGACCAATAGCAAAAGAGTTCATTGGATACACGGGTTCAACAAGTGTTAACCAACACTTCAATCCATCGCAACCGGAATAACGATAGAATTACAATCGCGGTACAATAACAACCGGGTGCATTATCAACCAGGTACACTTTCAACCCACGGGGACACCTAGCCCTTTCATCGGTTAGATGCTTAACCTACTAACGGGAGTTTACGGTACCGTTTAACCCCTCAATCGTTAGGGTACTTGGATGGAGTATTCGGTACGCCGTATAAACCCCTCAACATCCAAGGTGACTTATTTACAGTGCACTCAATCCTATGGCCGGCCAACTATATCCGATAACAATTTTAAAACCACATCACTTGCCAATATAATTAACCAAATAGCATTTACCTCACTGTTTTTAACAAGCACTAAACCATGCCATTTCCAAAGCAACTACTATGCTTTAAAACACAAGTGTAAACCATACTTACAAGGATCACTTACGTGTTCATCCTTCAGCAAAACATGCTTAAAAACAATATATCGATTACTTTAAAACATGCTTAAGCAATAGGTACATGAACATTAAAACCAAGTGCATAAAATCCTTCAAACAAGCATGACCGAGAGAGTAAAACCACTTTATACTTACTTCCGAGTACAGGTAAGCGTTTCAAGCTCTACCTTAACTCCTAAAACTTTGTTCCAAAACATCAAAACGCTTTAAACCACGTTTTCACTCATCTATACCCGCAACCTCGATTCGCCGATGCGAAATCAAGTATCCGTAGCCTCCAACGCTTCTCCAATCACTTCCGGATCAACCTCCCATGTTTTTACCACAAAACAACAGAGGATTAATGCATCATAATGCATTATAAACACAACAACTACAATCCTTCTCGGATCTCCACAAAACCTTCACAATTAACCCTCGACAACAACCGAAAACATAACCAAAACACTTCGATTCACAACCCAACCAACATCTAACAATCTAACATCACTTTCAACATCAAAACACATCTAAAAATAGATCCAAAACAACCTACCACCTCCAGCAACCCTACAACCATAGAAACACCACAGAACCTCAAAACTAACAATCTAAACAAATAGAGATTCTTAAGTTTTGGGATTCCATTGATAAAAATCTCTTATCAACATTATTAAACATCCAAAATATAAATCAAAGCATCCTTAATTACTGGAAATTAGATCCAATCCGTCAATTAACTCATTTTCCCCAAATAACTCAATTAAACATTAGATAATCATCAAAATCAGATTAGAAACACAAAACAAGGATCAAATGCTTGGGAATTTCAATAAAGAACCATACAATAGATGAGATCTCAGACCTTACCCCTATTGTGAAGTTTCTCCCTCAATTGATTTGTGAAAAACTAAGAAAACATAAGATTACAATGAGATTTTGCAAAACAAAGTTAAAGAATCAAGTTAAAATCAATAATCTGAGTGAAAAGAACCTCCCACCTCTAGATTTTGATGAAATTTTGATTGTTTGGCAGAAAAGAAGTTGAGAGAAAAGGTTTAGGAAAAAGTTAAGTAAATTTTCTCCAAAAGCTAATAACTAACTTAGATATTTTAAAACACCTTTAAAACACATGTTTAAAATGATTTAATTGAAGGGAGAAACCACCAGCAAAAAAGTGGTAATTTAGCTCCTTAAGGATTATAAGAATTTAACCCTTTTCATTTTAGTCACTTTAAAACAGTATTCAAAAAATCGCATTTTGGTCACTAACCAAGATGTCACATTTCCAAATTCCATTTTCCAAAATTTATTCCACCAAAAATCAATATATATTAAAAATGATTTTTAACTATTTTCCACATTTTTATCTTACCGAAAAATATATGATCCCGAAACCGACTCGAATCTTTACTCTGGTCCACTATACCGTCTAATAAATCACCAAATTGCTAAGCCCTAAAAACGAGGCGTTACAACTCTCCCACACTTAAGAAATTTCGTCCCCAAAATTTACCTAGAGGAAACAGGTGCGGAAACTGTTTCAACATATCCGACTTGCGTTCCTACGTGGTCTCCTCAACACCTTAACTAGCTCGACTGTTTTGCCACGTAGCACTTTACTGTTGGTATCAAGAATCTCTACTGGTTCTTCATCATAAGATAGGTCCGGTCTCAACTCAATCTCCTCCACCAGCATAACATGTGATGGATCTGACCTATACTTCCGCAACATCGAAACGTGGAACACATCGTGAATCTTCCCCAACTCCGAAGGTAGCCTCAAACGATACGCAACAGGACCTACACGCTCAATAACCACGTATGATCCAATGAACCTCGGACTAAGCTTCCCTTTCTGCCCAAACCGCAACACTTTTTTCTAGGGCGACACTTTCAAAAACACTTTATCACCCACAACATACTCTATATCCCTACCTTCAAATCCGTATAGGATTTCTGGCGATCTGCAACTACTTTTAAGAGCTCACATATCAACTTTACCTTTTCGGTTGTGCCTTTCAAAACATTGGGCATCGACACAAACTTTCCCCCCAACTTCTGCCTAACATACGGGCGTACGACACTTCTTGCCATACAACGCCTCATAAGGTGCCATCTGTATGCTAGCATGATAACTGTTATTATAAGCAAACTCTACCAACGACAACTGCTTCTCCCACGTTTCCTGGTACTCAATAACACAACACCTCAACATATCCTCGAGAACCTAAATCACGCGCTCCGACTGGCCATCCGTCTGAGGATGATACGAGGTACTGAAACTCAGCTGGGTTCCCAAAGCACGATGCAAACTCACCCAAAACCTTGCGGTGAACCGTGAATCCCTATCCGAAACTATAGATTTGGGCACTCCGTGCAAACGCACAATCTCAGAGATGTACAGCTCAGCCAACCTGTCCAAGGTATACGCAGTATGTACTGGCACAAAATGTTCACACTTTGTAAATCGATCCATAATCACCCAAATGGAATCCTTTTTGGTCGGCGTCAAAGGCAGCCCAGACACGAAATCCATGTTGATTCTTTCCCACTTCTATTCTGGTATCCTTAACGGTTGCAACAACCCGAAAATAAACTGATGCTCAGCCTTTACCCGCTGACAAACCATACACCGAGCCACGAAATCAGCCACATCCTTCTTCAGTCCAACCCAATAGTACTCCTCCTTCAACCTTCGATACATTTTAGTACTACCGGGATGCATAGAAAAAGGACTAGCATGTGCCTTCGTCAAAATAGCATGCCTCAACTCTTCGTCCTCATGCTCCACTATTCGACCTTTGAAACACAGCACCCCCTCATCACTGAAATGAAAGTCCGTAGGATTCCCATCCCTAATATCTTCCACACGAGGTACCAAACTCCCATAATACGGTTGCTTCTCCTTAATCACCTGCGACAATGACGGCTTTACCCGCAACTCAGCCAACAAACCCCCGTCATTCGTCACACTCAATCAAGCAAACATGGCTCTCAACTCCACATCCGCTTTCCTGCTCAAAGCATCCGCCACAACATTGGCTTTCCCCGGATGATACTCAATGGTCAGATCATAATCTTTAAGCAACTCCAACCATCTATGTTGCCTAAGATTCAGCTCCTTCTGTGTCATCAGATATTTCAAACTTTTATGATCCGTATAAACTACACATTTCTCACCATAAAGATAATGCCTTCAAATCTTCAAGGCAAACACAGCCGTGACAAGATCAAGATCGTGAGTAGGGTAGTTACGTTTATGCACCTTCAACTGCCTAGATGCATACGCCGCTACCTTACCCTCATGCATCAACACACAACCAAGCCCAACATACGACGCATCACTGTAAACAACAAACTCCTTCCCCGATTCTGGTTGAACCAAGACTGGAGCTCGCGTCAAAGCTTCCTTCAACCTTTCAAAAGCTCGATGCCTATCTCCTATCCACTCAAACCGAACATCCTTTTGTAGCAACTTTGTTAATGGAGCCGCCAATATGGAGAACCCTTCCACAAACCTTCGGTAGTAACGCGCCAAACCAAGGAAGCTCCTCACCTCCGTCACTGACTTGAGCTCATTCCATCTCATTATAGCCTCAACTTTATACGGATCGATACGCATTCCTTCGACTGACACAACATGCCCGAGAAACACAAATTCCTTAAGCTAGAACTCTCATTTGCTTAACTTAGCATAAAGCTGATTAGCCAACAACGTTTGGAGCATAATTCTTAAATGTCTATCACGATCCTCCTCGATACGGGAGTACACAAGGATATCATCGATAAACACAACCACAAACTGGTCTAAAAACTCATGAAACACTCAATTCATCATATCCATAAAAGCAGCTGGTGCATTGGTCAAACCAAACGGTATCACAAGAAACTCGTAATGCCCGTACCTCGTACGAAAGACTATTTTAGGTACATCTAACTCCTTCACCTTTAACTGGTAGTACCCCAACCTCAAATCTATCTTAGAAAACCCCGAGGCTCTCTTGAACTGATCAAATAGGTCATCTATCCGCGGTAAGGGATACTTATTCTTTACTGCCAACTTATTCAGCTGCCGGTAATCTATACACATCCGCAACATACTATCTTTCTTCTTAACAAACAACATTGGCACTCCCCATGGTGAGATACTGGGTCTAATAAACCCACGGTCAAGCAACTCCTATAACTGCATTTTCAACTTCTTCAATTTTTTCGGAGCCATGCGGTACGGAGCAATAGATACCGGTACTGTACCCGCAAAGACCTCGATGCCAAACTCTACCTCACGTTCAGGTGGCAACCCCGGTAATTTCTTCTGAAAAACACCTAAAAACTCACATATGGTGCGAACATCCTGCACCCTTAACTCATTTGATCTATGATTCATAACATAGGCCAAATAAGCCTAACATCCCGAATCCAACATTCGTCTTGCTTCCAAAGCCGAAACAATATTAGACAAAAACTTGGCATTTTTGCCAACAACCACCTCCTCATAATCATCTGACAACCTCAAAGGTATCCGTTTGGTCTCAAAGTCCACCACAACCCGATGTTCGGTTAACCAATCTATTCCAAAATCACATCAAAACCATGGAATGGTAACTCTATCAGGTCTACAGCAAACACATATCCCTGAACCATCAGCGGACACCTACAATACAACCTTCTAACCACGACTGTCTCCCCAAGATAACTAGTCACTCTAACACCCGCATTAAGAATTTCAACCGATATATCAAGCAACTCAACATGCTCACTCAAAATGTATGAATGAGTAGAACCAGAATCAACCAACGATAAAACGACAAAGACTGTAGGGTAAATGTACCTGCAATCACATCGGTGTCATTGCGACCCTCGCGGTGCGCATACACCCTAGCCGACCTACCTCCCTCAGGCTGGATAGCAATAGTATGAGCTACAG
Organism: Hibiscus mutabilis; assembly: GCA_019671005.1. Classification (NCBI taxonomy): domain Eukaryota; kingdom Viridiplantae; phylum Streptophyta; class Magnoliopsida; order Malvales; family Malvaceae; genus Hibiscus; species Hibiscus mutabilis. The sequence continues at coordinate 42,439,675 of CM033724.1, read as the reverse complement.
TCCTCTGCCCACCATATCGATGCTAAAAACGGTCTGCGGCCACGACCATGACCCCGCTATGGAGCAACAGGTGCAACACCCTGCCCACCTCGAACCAACAACGGACAATCACGCTTCTGATGGTCGACTGACCCACAACTCCAACAAGCATTAGCCACTACAGGCGCAGGTGCCTGGCCCTCTCTGGCCAAACACGGGCAATCTCGCCTCAAATAATCTTGGGATCCACAAACCCAACAAGTGCTAAACGAGGCTCTAACCTGGACACCTTGCCCTTGGACTCCACATCCCACAGCACCTCCGCCATGCCTCGGCTCCGGGCGAAACCTCCTGTCACGGTGTCTCTTGGCCTAACCACCGCTATAACCTGAATTAACAGCTCTTTTACCTGAGCTAGAACCTCGTGATCCAGATGCCAAACCCAAATTCTACTCCGTATCTTTGGCTCGCGAAACCAACATATCAAAATCAGTATAATCAGCAGCAAGCATGTATGTCTTAACATCCTGTACAAGCCCATAGCGGAAACGATCACATCGAGTACGCTCGTTAGGAACCAACTCAGGTGCATACTGGCTCAACCTCATAAACTACACCTCGTACTCCGTAACAGATATACTGCCTTGCACTAGAGCCATAAACTCACACTTCTTTTCGTCCTGATATCGGACTCCCAAAAACTTCTTTTGAAATACCCCGCAGAAGAACTCCCAGGTCACCTCCTCAGTATCCATACCAGATATCGTGGTAGTCCACCATGCATAAACATCATCCTGCAGCAAGAAAACAACATAGCCCAGCTTACGAGTATCGGTGCGCCCTATCTGGCCCAGTATCCTCTCAGTACTGGCCAACCAACCTTCAGAGGCCTCAAGTAACAAACCTTAGAACTCAACTCCACCCAAACTACGAAAACGTTCAAGCGGCAAACCTTTCCCCTCAACTGGTGGTGCTGGTACACGAATACCCGTAACTACTGCCTGAAAAGCACCGATCATGGCCTTTATCAACGGTGCCATATTGCCCATCCCTGGCCCAGCTGGCACATGTGGTACTTGTTCCACTCCCTCAGGTGGAATAGGTGGGGGTGATGGCAGCCCTCTAGGAGGTACAACTTCTCCTTCAGCATTCTGCCCAGAGGCAACAATAATTGTACCCGATCGTAACTCTCTCCTTGGTTCCCTCGTGCTAAAATATATCTAAGGAATGGTAATCATTTCAAAACAAAAACAGTCAGGCCAGCCTCAAGCAAGGATCCAAGACTTCCATTTAAAAAATCAAAACTTTTCAGACTATAATAATAAGGCAATGGGTACCCCAAAACTTCCCTAACATAACATACATCAGCCAACATTCATATATCAATCACCGTACATATCAACCAGCGTACATACAACAATCACCGTGCAAATCAAACATGGCAACAATACAACAACCTCCCAAACGAACCAAACCTGGCTCTGATACCACCAAATGTAACCCCCTTGACCCGGCCTAGATGCCCAACCAAACCAAGGAGGCTATATTAGGTTTGCCGTAGCAAACCGAAGATATACAACCAAACCCTGTCCATTTTTTTTTCTTTTTAACTTATGTAGATGCCAATTATTAACCCTACATGTTCATGCGGACATTAGGTGCAACCCAACTCAATCGGACATCAATTTGACATCCAATTGTTGACATTTGCAATCTAGGGACCAAATTACAAATACAAAAAATTTTAGGATTATAACTCACTTTTAAGTTTCCAACCTCTAATTAGTCAGGTAAGCCTGTATCGATACGGTTTGAAACACCCCGTTTCGGTACACCACCATACCTTATCGATACACCTAACTGAAATACCTAACTTTTGAAATGTTATAAACCGTACCGATACAACTCATCAGGTGTTTCGGTACGCGGGTTCGAGTTGAAAAAGTGAATTCCAGAGGCTAAAACTCATACCGAAACATCCATACCCGTACCGGTACGTCTGGCCAAATATGACTAGGCGTATCAAAATGCACAAGGCCTATATCGATCCCACAAGCCTGAAAATGCCTAGCCGTACCAATACGGTCCCCCGCGTATCGGTGCCCCTGGCCTGTAATGTCACATTTTGGTTGGTTTTTTCATCCCAAAGCACACTCAAACCACTCCAACATGCTTAAAACACAATACCAACATGCCAAACATATCATAAGCCAACTAACATCTCAATTCTAACAACACCACAAGGCTTCATGCATCACAAGGAAATCTATAGGCATGCTTCCTAACTTTGCAACCAATCAACATATCACAAGATAAACCAACACCAAAACCAAACGTTTAAGGCCTTTTACAACTTAAGAGCAACTAATGAAACATGCTCAAACAGGGAGTTCCACAAAACATTTCGCAAAACACAAAAATACCCCAATGCCCTTATTCATTATAGTCTAGTCTCTAACATACTTTGGAAACAAGTCTTGCCAAGATCCCCTTGCTTCTTGCTGCCTTCAAGGACTTTAATTCTATGCATTGATGGACAAAGAGAGCGTAAGCACACAAGGCTTAGTGAGGAATACTTAGAACAAAACACCATAAACGCATTTAAAACCATTTACTTAACATCATCCTTTAAAACATTATGCCCCTGTTAAAACATGCACTTTACATCATTAAAAATAGCATATTAAACCATATGCTACATGTATCATTAATCAACAGCAAGTCACATTGCTAACCCTCGACTTAAGCCTTCCCATGCATTACTACCAAATGCAAAGCTCAAGGAGAAACATGTATAAATCACATTATACAACGTAAAACATTTGCAATGATACATTAACAATTATATTGGCTTACAAGTGATCATTAAACAAGACCAATAGCAAAAAATTTCATCGGGTACACGGATTCAACAAGTGTTAACCCAACACTTCAAGCCATCGCAACCGAAATAGTGATACAATCACAATCGCGGTACAATAACAACCGGTTACAATTTCAACCCACGGGGACACCCACCCCTTTCATCGGTTAGATGCTTAACCCACTAACGGGAGTTTACAGTACCGTTTAACCCATCAACCGTTAGGGTACTTGGATATAGAATTTGGTACGCCGTATAAACCCCTCAACATCCAATGCGACTTATTTATAGTGCACTCAATCCTATGACTGGCCAACTATATCCGATAACAATTTTAAAACCACATCACTTGCCAATATAATTAACCAAATAGCATTTACCTCACTATTTTTAACAAGCATTAAACCATGCCATTTCCAAAGCAACTACCATGCTTTAAAACACAAGTGTAAACCATACTTACAAGGATCACTTACCATGTGCATCCTTCAGCAAAACATGCTTAAAAATAGTATGTCTATTACTTTAAAACATGCTTAAACAGTAAGTACATGAACATTAAAACCATGTGCATAAAATTCTTCGAACAAGCACGACCGAGAGAGTAAAAACACTTTATACTTACTTTCGAGTCCAGGTAAGCGTTTCATGCTCTACCTTAACTCCCAAAACTCTATTCCTAAACATCAAAACGCTTTAAACCATGTTTTCACTCACTGATACGCGAAACCTCGATTCGCCGATGCGGAATCAAGTATATGAAGCCTCCAACGCTTCTCCAATCACTTTCGGATCAACCTCCCATGTTTTTACCACAAAACAACAGAGAATTAATGCATCATAATGCATTCTAAACACAACAACTACAATCCTTCTCGGATCTCCACAAAACCTTCATAATTAACCCTCAACAACAATCGAAAACATAACCAAAACACTTCGATTCACAACCCAGCCAACATCTAACAATCTAACATCACTTTCAACATCAAAACACACCTAAAAACAGATCCAAAACAACCTACTACCTCCAACAACCCTACAACCATAGAAACACCACAAAACCTCAAAACTAACAATCTAAACAAATAGAGATTCTTAAGTTTCGGGATTCCATTGATAAAAATCTCTTATCAACATTATTAAACATCCAAAATATAAATCAAAGCATCCTTAATTACTGGAAATTAGATTCAATCCGTGAATTAACTCATTTCCCCCAAATAACTCAATTAAACATTAGATAATCATCAAAATCAGATTAGAAACACAAAAACAAGGATCAAATGCTTGGGAATTTCAGTAAAGAACCATACAATAAAGGAGATCTCAGACCTTACCCCTATTGTGAATGTAATACCTCAAAATTTACTAAGTTGATTAAGGGTCATTTAGTGCTAAGATAATAGCTTAAAAGCTAACTTAGTGACTAAAATGACAAAAATGCAAAAGTTAAGATTTCTCTAATTATGGGTTTTGAAAAGGAAATTTCTAAGGTTTAAAGGTCTCATGTGATAGATAGTGAATTGAATAAGGTATTATTAAAGTTTGGTTGAATTCCAAGGAAGACTGGAATGGGAATTGAAGTTTAAAAAGTTAGTGACCAAAATGTAAATTTTGAAAATTTTATAGCTAAAGTATAACCTTTGGAAAATTTTGGGGACTAAAGTTGTAATTCCCTTAAAGTTAAGGGTTTTTATTTCATAAATAAATAGATCACATAAGGGTGTGAATCGAATGCGGAATTATTGGTTCGATCTGATACTTCGATTATTGGGAAAATCACAGTTAAAGTTTATGTGGAATTTAGGTACCCGGATCGAACTGGAAGATTTTGAAATTTTGCCATATGATAGAGAAAGGTTACAAAAGTCATTTCCAAGTGTTGGAAATATTTTTAGTTTGATTCAAGATGAATACTACAGTTTATTTCTGAGTAAAGGATTATTTATCGGTATATTGGATCAAATGGAAATTTTGGAGACTGATCCAAAAGCTATGAAAAAGTCACAAAATTTTATTATGGTTGGTTGAATTTTAACTAGATTTAGTTAGATTGTAATGGAATGGCAATTTTGGAACAAACTACTAAATAAAAACTAGTTGAAGGACAAATTGGTCTTTTGGCAAGGATGGCAATTTTGAAATATTTGAAAGTTATAAAGGGAAATTTTGGAAGAAGGGAATTGAAGATTAAATCTTAGCACTTGATGGATGATAAAATCAATCTCAACCGTTGGATAAAGGGGCAATTTGGTAATTTTACTTTTTGAATGAATTTTAAATTCATTTTAAAGATACACGTGGTATAAATTAGAGGAAATAAAAGTAAATGGTCAAAAGATGAATAAAACTCATCTTGAATTTCGAATTTGAAGGGAGGAAGAAAGAAAAAAATGGAGAAAAATTTCCAAGTTCGATTCAAGCCCTGAAACTCGATTTTCAGGTAATCTTTTCAACTACAAAGTTGTTCTTCTCTTCAAGCTCTATCTTTTGATATCAATAACTCATGGAATCCATGCTTTGTTGATGAGAATTTACATGAGAAAGAAATTAGAGTTTATGGATCAAAATGGGGCTTTTGAGATTTTATGATTCCATGATTGAATTCAAGTTGAAATCAAGTTAGTATGATACTAAAATCATGATATTGAGTTGGGATTTAAGTTTTACATGTTTTAATTATTATGAAGATGATTAGTGTTTATGGATTCAAGTTTAATTTAGGGTTTGTGATGTTGAAATAATGATCTAGTAAGCTTGAATCGTTGTTTGGAAGCAAAACCCTAAGTTAAATTGTGTAGGGACCATTTCGACAACATGAAAAGTTGAAGGACCAAATCTGAATTTTCAGAATTTGGAGTGCATTTGTGTTATTAATGATGTTAGAAATAAGAAATTGAAGTTATAATGCCAAATTGATGTTGAATTGAATTAGTGACCATTTTGACAATTTGTCAAAGTTAAGTGACCAAATCAAAATTGAAATTTTGTATGGCGATAAATATGATTTTTAGTTGTAATGATGGAATTAAGGTAGTAATGTTGAATTGAGGACTAATTTTCAAAGTTAAGAAGCTTGAATCCTTACCTTTGCATTTTAGTGACTATTTCGGTAAAGAAGGAAAATTAAAGAGAGTTATTATGAATAACTATTTGATGAATAAGGTCATAAGATGATGGTTTACAGCAAGTAATTAGACTAAATTGAAAAGTAGAGAAGTAAGGAGAAGTTAGTATAAAAGTTGAAGTTGTTTATGGAAGTTGTGTAGAAAAACTGGTTTATGGCAGTAACTTTGAAAATTCACCATAAAATCTACAAAAATGTTTAGATGGTGAGTTTTATACCGATGTAAAGATTTGTTCGTCTAGTTTCGTTTCCATCAAACGGAAACTGATTTTGAGTTCCGAGTAAAAAGATATGAATTTTTAAGTGGTGAAAGGTCAGAAAACAGTATAGCAGGCTCTTCCGAAATTCAATTCTGGAAATTGACTTTGAAAATTCACCATAAATCGTACAAGTTGAATTTGGGCTATTAATTTATATGGTTGAAAATCTTATTGAATCTAGTTTCTTTCAGAACAAACGGAATCGAATTCTGAGTTTTAGATTATTTTATAGAAATATTTCTTTGGAGGTACTGCAAACTGCCAGAAAATGAGAATTGATACACTTTGTATCTAAGGTTGAATAGTAAGCTTGAAAGGGATTAATGGAAGTTCAAATTGGTCACTAAGGACCATAATGAGTTTTTGAACAATATAAGGAAGAAGAGAAAACGTTTGGAGATTTTGTATTCGAATGATTATTTTGGACAATATGTCTAAGATATTCTTAGCCTGGGAACTAACAAATATTTTACTTATTTGAATTATGAAGTTAAGTTCGAATCAAGGGAAGTTCGAGGTACGATGAAGGAAAGGATCAAAGAGGACTTAGTGAGGCATACTAATACATGGCCCAGGTGAGTGCAACTACATACATGTCATACTACATTGATATTTTATACATGATTGGGATGGCTTGCGATGAGCCTACCCTAAATTATTGTTGCTATGATATTTATGTCATTGAGTATATGATTGACATATCGTAATATGTTAAGAATTGAAATATAAAATGCATTGGTCATATGATTACTTACATTGATGAGATTGAAATATTATTTCTAGTATAAACTGCCAAATGTTGATATATATATATATATATATTGATTAATATATGTTGCCACTGATGACATAAATGATGAAATAAAGCCCAATGTATGGTATAGAGGTTCGATGGTATAGTTGGATATCCATAGAGTCATAAACAGCTGTATAAATATTATAAGCACTTCGGTGCCTTATTCATAAATACTCATTGAGGGTATACTCATGCAAGGTTTGGGTATACGGAAACACTTAGGGTGTTAAGCACTACAATGCAATTTTTATTAATACTCAATGAGGGTATACTCATACAAGGTTTGGTATACGGAAGCACTTAGGGTGCTAAGCACTAGGGTGCAAATAATATACATACTCAAGAAAGGTTGGGTATGGGGGGATGACTCGTGTACATAGAATCACTTAATTCGATACTTTGGGCTAAGTAAATTGAAATGAAATCAAAGAAATAGAACGATAAGCTTGAAAACTTGCAAATATAAATGGAAAAAGGTAGTTGTAAGCATTGGAAGCTTACGGAAAAATGGAAAATGTATTGGTAAGATCTAATCTTATCTCTTTGGTATACACATATGCTATTATATATTTATTTATGTTAACAAGCATGTAATGGTAAGGTGATCATTTGCATTGTTAATCATTAATATTGATATTATGACAATTGCACTTGAATTTGAATTATTGCCTCACTAAGTAAATACTTAGCGTGTAACTGTTTTACATGTCGGAAAGAAGAAATGGTTGGAGTAAGGAGCATAAACGGACATCATCAATCAATAACAAGTACAACAATATTAGTAAGATATCTTTTGACACTATTTGGTAGTTACTAGTTGGCATGTATATTAAAATGCTATGCATGCTCTGATAAAATTTGTAATTTATTTGGAATTTGGATGAATTTTAAATTAGGCAATTTTTAGGCAGTTTTACTAATTATATAAAGACAAATTAAATTGATAAGTTGCTGCCTAAAAATAAACTCGATTTGAATATGAAAATATTATTTTTAAACTTTACACGAATAACTAGATTTGTAAATAAAAACTAAATACATTGTAATATTTTTAAAGAAACAAAATTTTACCGAATTGTAAATGTAGAGGGTTTTATGAATGTTTTGTGACATCTCTGTCTCGTATCCAATGATGGATACGGGAAAGGGGTGTTACATTTATTGGTATCAGAGCTGCAGGTTTAGCCGATTCCCTGCCTAAATGGAAGTGGTTTATGTTAAAAAGAGTATACATGCTACTAGGATATCAATATTACTGATATGATGTTTTTATGATCCGATTGATGTCGCTCCTTACTAATGTAATTTTGGGAGGAATTATAAGAAATATTTGAGTCAAGAAAGTGTGATGAACTAGTAAATTGGACGCTTTGGAAGGAATCAAGAGTAGTAACAATATTAATGATAACCCTTTAGATAAATCGAAACAAGAAAGGGGCACTAGTACAACAAGGAGTGCCTATGCCGGATTAAGGAACTGAAAAGCTTGGAATCACCTAAATTGAAAGGAAAAACATATTAAGATCCAGTGATTGTTGATTTATAGCTGAATAACCTAAGAATTACACTGGACGGATTCCACTATTTGGATACCAAGAAATTGGATGGAGCTGTCTTGTTGCTCCGAGATTTAAGCTAGATTTGAAAACCATCTGAATTTGCTTCATAGATAGGATTGCACATATCAGTCCGAGTTTATAACATCAGGACTGATAAAAATTGGGATGATCCAGAAATCATAGAATGTATATGTCATCTTTTTGGATAAACCTGTATTGATGTTAATGGGTCCTAGCTTTACACATTCGTATATAAGTACAAAGTTGAATGGTGAATGAGATATCCTTTTAGAACCCATTTCAAGTAATATAGCGGCCACAAATTTGTTGGGTTGTAATGTAAGGGGGAGATGAACATGAGGAATTGCTCGACAAAAAAGAAGAAGTTAAGTTTAAGATTTATTGGGCTATAAGAAATCGTGAAAGGAGTTAGTCTGATAGTTAAGCTTAATGGCTAGATTTATCTTTGGAAGTAGACAAGATTCATAATGTATCGATGCTCAGGAAATATTGATTAGACCCCTCACATGTTGTTACTCCGGATAAAATGGAGATTCAGCCAAATTTAAGTGATGAGAAAGAACTGGAAAAGATCCTAGCATATGGATTCAAAGAACTAAGAAAACAAGACAATCCTGTATGTTAAACTTCTTTGACAAAAATCACAAGGTTAAAGAAACGATTTAAAAGAAATAAGAAGAAAATATAAGAAAATAGTTTTCTCACCTTTTGAATGAGGTGCGTGTTGAAAATTTGAGGACGAATTTTCTTAAGGGGAGAGAATTGTATTACCCCAAAATTCTCTAAGTTGATTAAGGGTCATTTAGTACTAAGATAATAGCTTAAAATCTAACTTAGTGACTAAAATGAAAAAAATGCAAAAGTTAAGATTTCTCTAATTATGGGTTTTGAAAAGGAAATTTCTAAAGTTTAAAGGGCTCATGTGATAGATAGTGAATTGAATAAGGTATTATTAAATTTTGGTTGAATTCCAAGGAAGATTGGAATGGGAATTGAATTTTAAAAAGTTAGTGACCAAAATGTAAATTTTGAAAATTTTATGGCTAAAGTATAAACTTTGGAAAAGTTTGGGGAGACTAAAGTTGTAATACCCTAAAAGTTAAGGGTTTTTATTTCATAAATAAATAGATCACCTAAGGGTGTGAATCGAATGCGGAATTATTGGTTTGATCTGATACCTAGATTATTGGGAAAATCACAGTTAAAGTTCAAGTGGAATTCAGATACCCGGATCGAACTGGAAGATTTTGAAATTTTTCCATATGATAGAGAAAGGTTACACAAGTTATTTCCATGTGTTGGAAATATTTTTAGTTTGATTCAAGATGAATACTACAGTTTATTTCTGAGTAAAGGATTATTTATCGGTATATTGGATCGAATGGAAATTTTGGAGAATGATCCAAAAGCTATGAAAAAGTCATACAATTTTATTTTATGAATATTTTATTATGGTTGGTTGAATTCTAACTAGATTTAGTTAGATTGTAATGGAATGGCAATTTTGGAACAAACTAGTAAATAAAAACTAGTTGGAGGGCAAATTGGTCTTTTGGCAAGGATGGCAATGTTGAAATATTTGAAAGTTATAAAGGGATATTTTGGAAGAAGGGGAATGAAGATTAAATCTTAGCCCTTGATTGATGATAAAATCAATCTCATCCATTGGATAAAGGGGCAATTTGGTAATTTCACTATTTGAATGAATTTTAAATTCATTTTAAAGATACATGTGGCATAAATTGGAGGAAATAAAAGTAAATGGTCAAAAGGATGAATAAAATTCATCTTGAATTTCGAATCTGAAGGGAGGAAGAAAGAAAAAATGGAGAAAAATTTCCAAGTTCGATTCAAGCCCCGAAACTCAATTTTTAGGTAATCTTTTCAACTACAAAGTTGTTGTTCTCTTCAAGCTCTATATTTTGATATCAAAAACTCATGGAATCCATGCTTGATTGATGAGAATTTACATGAGAAATAAATTAGAGTTTATGGATCAAATTGGTGCTTTTGAGATTTTATGATTCCATGATTGAATTCAAGTTGAAATCAAGTTAGTATGATGTTATAATCATGATATTGAGTTGGGATTTAAGTTTTACATGTTTTAATTATTATGAAGATGATTAGGTTTTATGGATTCAAGTTTATTTTAGGGTTTGTGATGTTGAAATAATGATCTAGTAAGCTTGAATCGTTGTTTGGAAGCAAAACCCTAAGTTAAATTGTGTAGGGACCATTTCGGCAACTTGAAAAGTTGAAGGACCAAATATGAATTTTTATAATTTGGAGTGCATTTGTGTTATTAATGATGTTAGAAATAAGAAAATGAAGTTAGAATGCCAAATTGATGTTGAATTGAATTAGTGACCATTTTGACAATTTGTCAAAGTTAAGTGACCAAATCAAAATTGAAATTTTGTATGGGGCTAAATCTGATTTTTAGTTGTAATTATTGAATTAAGGTATTAATGTTGAATTGAGAACTAATTTGCAAAGTCAAGAAGCTTGAATCCTTATCTTTGCATTTTAATGACTATTTTGGTAAAGAAGGAAAATTAAGGAGAGTTATTGTGAATAATTATTTGATGAAGAAGGTTATAAGATGATGGTTTAAAGCAAGTAATTGGACTAAATTGAAGTAAGGAGAAGTTAGTAAAAAAGTTGTAGTTGTTTATGGAAGTTGTGTAGAAAAACTGGTTTATGGCAGTAACTTTGAAAATTCACCATAAAATTTACAAAAAATGTTTAGATGGTGAATTTTATACCGATGTAAATATTTGTTCATCTAGTTTCGTGTCCAACAAACGGAAACTGATTTCGAGTTTCGAGTAAAAATATATGATTTTTTAAGTGGTGAAAGGTTAGAAAACAGTATAGCAGGTTGTTTCGAAATTCAATTCTGGAAATTGACTTTGAAAATTCACCATAAATCATACAAGTTGAATTTGAGCTATTAATTTATATGGTTGAAAATATTATTGAATCTAGTTTCTTTCAGAACAAACGGAATCAAATTCCGAGTTGTAGATTATTTTATAGAAATATTTCTTTGGAGGTACTGCAAACTGCCAGAAAATGAGAATTGATACACTTTGTATCTAAGGTTGAATAGTAAGCTTGAAAGGGATTAATGGAAGTTCAAATTGGTCACTAAGGACCATAATGATTTTTGAACAATATAAGGAAGAAGAGAAAACGTTTGGATATTTTGTATTCGAATGATTATTTTGGACAATATGTCTAATATATTGTTAGGCTGGGATCTAACAAATATTTTACTTATTTGAATTATGAAGTTAAGTTCGAATCAAGGAACGTTCGAGGTACGATGAATGAAAGGATTAAAGAGGACATAGTGAGGCATACTAATACATGGCCCAGGTGAGTGCAACTGCATACATGTCATACTACATTGATATTTTATACATGATTGGGATGGCTTGCGATGAGCCTACCCTAAATTATTGTTACTATGATATTTATGTCATTGGGTATATGATTGACATATCGTAACATGTCAAGAATTGAAATATAAAATGCATTGGTTATATGATTACTTACATTGATGAGATTGAAATATTATTTCTAGTGTAAACTGCCAAATGTTGATATATATATATTGATTAATATATGTTGCCACTGATGACATAAATGATGAAATAAAGCCCAATGTATGATATAGAGGTTCGATGGTATAATTGGATATCCATAGGGTCATAAACAGCTGCATAAATATTCTAAGCACTTCGGTGCAATTTTCATAAATACTCATCGAGGGTATACTCATACAAGGTTTGGGTATACGGAAACACTTAGGGTGTTAAGCACTACGGTGCAATTTTTATTAATACTCAATGAGGGTATACTCATGCAAGGTTTGGGTATACGGAAGCACTTAGGGTGCTAAGCACTAGGGTGCAAATAATATACATACTCAAGAAAGGTTAGGTATAGGGGGATGACTCGTGTACATAGAATCTCTTAATTCGATACTTTGGGCTAAGTAAATTGAAATGAAATCAAAGAAACAGAAAGATAAGCTTGAAAGCTTGCAGATAGAAATGGAAAAAGGTAGTTGTAAGCATTGGAAGCTTACGGAAAAAATGGCAACGGTATTGGTAAGATCTAATCTTATCTCTTTGGTATACACATATGCTATTATATATTTATTTATGTTAACGAGCATGTAATGGTAAGGTGATCATATGCATTGTTAATCATTAATATTGATATTTTGACAATTGCACTTGAATTTGAATTATTGCCTCACTAAGTAAATACTTAGCGTGTAACTATTTTACACGTAGGAAAGAAGAAATGGTTGGAGTAAGGAGCATAAAAGGACATCATCAATCAATAACAGGTACATCAGTATCAGTAATATATCTTTTGACACTATTTGGTATTTACTAGTTGGCATGTATATTAAAATGCTATGCCTTCTCTGATAAAATTTGTAATTTATTTGGAGTTTGGATGAATTTTAAATCAGACAGTTTTTAGGCAGTTTTACAATTATATAAAGACAAATTAAATTGATAAGTTGCTGCCTGAAAATATCCTCGATTTGAAGATGAAAATATTATTTTTAAACTTTACACGAATAACTAGATTTGTAAATAAAAACTAAATATATTGTAATATTTTTAAAGAAACAAAATTTTACCGAATTGCAAATGTAGAGGATTTTATGAATGTTTTGTGACATCTCTGTCTCGTATTCAATGATGGATACGGGAAAGAGGTGTTACAGTGAAGTTTCTCCCTCAATTGATTTGTGAGAAGCTAAGAAAACATAAGATTTCAATAAGATTTTGCAAAACAAAGTTAAAGAATCAAGTTAAAATCAATAATCTGAGTGAAAAGAACCTCTCACCTCTGGACTTTGATGAAATTCTGATTGTTTGACAGAAAAGAAGTTGAGAGAAAAGGTTTAGGAAAAAGTTACGTAAATTTTCCCCAAAAGCTAATAACTAACTTATATATTTTAATCCCTCTTAAACCTCCTTTAAAACACATGTTTAAAATGATTTAATTGAAGGGAGAAACCACCAGCAAAAACTTGGTAATTTAGCTCCTTAAGGAATCTACGAATTTGACCATTTTCATTTTAGTCACTTTAAAATAGTTTTCAAAAAATCGCATTTTGGTCACTAACTAAAATGTCACATTTCCAAATTCCATTTTCCAAAATTTATTCCACCAAAAATCAATATATATTAAAAGATGATTTTTAACTATTTTTCCACATTTTTATCTTACCGAAAAATATATGATCCCGAAATCGACTCAAATCCTTACTCTAGTCCACCAGACCGTCTAATAAACCACCAAACTGCTAAGCCCTAAAACCGAGGCGTTACATTTATTCCGCATGCAATGAATGCTTAATTGTCTTTGGGAAAGAATGGTACACTAAGTAAAAAGTTACAACTTTAACCAACCTTGTTAGATCCAATTAAAGATTTGCAAGTGGCAGATGAAGAATGCCTTGAAAAGAGAAAGTAAGTTGAATCTAGAGAAGCCTAAGATTATGAAAGCAAATATGATGGATTGCTATTAAGGAAAAGTTTATAATTGTGAAATGAAGAAAGAAATTTTAATAGAAGGACAGTTAGTTGGACTATTCTGATCTTTGAAGATAAGTTACGAGCTTATATTATTGAGAACACATGATTGTGGGAAAGGATTGAAATGTTCGGAATAATTCAAAAGTGGATGGAGTTGATTTGACTCGAGAAATAAAAGACAAAGTGAGGATTCTTTAAATAATCCTAAAACAATTGCAGATCGACAATAGGCACATGTGGATAAAAAGAAAAAGGATATTGATTTTAAATTCAGAAACAAGGTATGTATGGAAGTTTCACCTTGGAAAAAGGTAGTATGCTTTGGTCAAAAGGAAAGCTTGGTCTCAGATTCATTGGGCCGTATGAGATTCTTAAAAAATAGAAAATGACTTATTAATTGACTTTACCTTTGGAGGCGAGCAAGACTCACGATATATTTCACGTGAATTTGCTTCAAAGGTATTGATCAGATCCTTTTCATGTTATCAACCCAAATGAAGTTGAATTACAACCCGATATTTGACGTATGAAGAAGAACCGATGAAAATCTTAGCATATGGAATTAAAAGGAATAATAAATAAGAAAATTTCATTGGTAAAAGTCAGTTAGCTGAATTATAAAGTATAAGTAGCTACTTGAGAAATAGAGAAGAAAACGAAAGTGCAGTACTTGCAAATTTTTTTCTTAAAGGGGGAAGAATTGTAATACCCCAAAATTTGCTATATTGATTAAGGGTCATTTAGTACTAAGATAAGGCTTAAAAGCTAACTTAGTGACTAAAATGACAGCAAGTCAAAAGTTGGTGTCTAGAGTCTAAAGATGGGAAAAGTATAGGCACCTGATGGATAATTTTACCATTAACAATTTTTATTCCACATATAAGTAATACAGGTTGCAGGAAGATGATCTGTATAGTCAAATTTCTGGTATAAGATTTATGTAGAAATTTATTCCCGATCGAACAATCAGGGGAATGAGCAAATAATTGATTAGAATAAAATTACATAGAGAATTTATCAGTAATTATTTTATCCTGTACATGATTAAACAGATCATGGAGAAAAATCTGATATAGATTCCGGGAATAAAAATGCACTACAAAATATCGAATTTCGATCGAACTGCAAAGTTAAGCGTGCTTAGGCTAGAGTAGCACTATGATGGGTGACCTCCTGGGAAGGTCCCGTGTCAGTACTTTAGACTGATAAAAAGGAATCAGTCCGAGTTAATATTATTCATATGGATAGCCGATTAAGAAATATTAAGAGAAATTGTATCCGATAAAGATTTCAGGTAATTATCAGTATATTTGGACCGAGTCAAAATTTTAAGTTTGACTTCATAAATATGGAATATTTTATTTGATAGCCCGGTGAAGGGGAAATCGCAGTAGAAGTAGTAAGTGAATATCATGAAATCAGATCGAATCAAAATTTCAAAGGCTGTTCCATAAGTCACGGAAAATTCATAAAATATTATTTTGTAAATAAATTATTAATTGGTTGATTGTGATCTAACTAGAATAGTTGGATTTTTTTTACAAAATGGTAAAATTAGTGATTTAAGTGACTAGTTTTGGTAATTTGGTCACAATGACAATTTTAAAATATTTTAAAAGTATCATGGGTAATATGGTAATTTCCCATGTGGAAGCATTACTCTAGTTTGGTTAGAGTCGAATGGAATTTGGTTGGAATTGAACTAGAATGAGAACTTGTAAATTATGATTCAGTTGGAGGTTAATTTTGGAATAAGGACTAAATTGAATAAAAAATTCAATTTATCAATTACATGTGGCATAAATTAATAAAAGATGAACAAAATGTTCATCTTCTTCAACCTTATTTTTGAACACCATGGGAAAGGGAGAGAAACATACACAAAATTTTCTCCAAGCATTTTGAAGGCTCCCGAACAAGATTCAAGGTATGCTTTTGGTAGAAAGTTGATCTATTTTCAGTTCTCTTTCATTTGATAGTAATTTTATCAAGAGTTATGAAGATTTGATTATTTTCTTGAAGAGAGAGAAAATAGGGTTTCATATTCCATGTTTAGATTGAAGCTTGATCTATGCAAATCTAGTGTTCTAGAGATGAAATCAAGCTTAGATTGTGATTAATTTCATGTTTAAGGATTAAAAACCCTAACCTTAGAATTTGGGATTTTATTTAGGGTTTTGAAATTGATGATGAAAATGAAAGATTGATGATATTAGAAGCTTGATTTTGATGTTAGAATGAAAAATCCTCAACTAGTCCTTTAAGTGACCATTTTGGCATACATGGGGAAATTTGGAGAAATATTGTGAAAATTATCCTAGTGATGGATTTGAAGAGATTATGAACTTAGAAACTTGATTATGGGTTTGGACTGAAATAAAGTCATTGGAAAATATAGATACCATTTTCGGCTTGTAGAGAAATTATGGGAAAATATTTTGAAATTATTATGATTATGAGATTTTAAGATTCGAATATGTTGTATGAAGTTAGAATTGAAATTAGAATCCAAGGGATTAAATTACAAGAAAGGAAATGCCAAGGGACCATTTCGACAGCCCTAATTAGTTCAAGGACCAATTCAGCTTTGGTATAAAAGTAGGAGAAAATGTGAGAAAAATTCTAGAAATGTTGGATTAATTATTTGATACAAGTTTGCAAGTTTATGTGTAAAATTAGTGACTAAAATGTCACTTTAGTAAAAGTTAGTGGATAAAGGGTATTGAATAAAAGTTAGTCAAAATGATGGAATTATTGAATAATTGTGATTCGAATTTGAATAAATTGCAAAATGTGCAAAATGATCACTAGAGACTATAATGAACAATTCAACATTATTAAAGGAAAAAGTGAAAATTTTTGGAAATATTTTATATTCGGATAATTATACTAGTATAGTATAGTTAAGCAATGTTAGATTAAAAATCTAACATGAATATTGTTATGTATGTTCAAATGGTATTGTACAGCTATTGACGAGGCTAAGGGTACCAGACCAAAAGAAAGCAAGGAAAAAGTATCGAAATAGCTTAGTGAGGCTAATATCATGCTTGGCCCAGGTGAGTGCATTATATGTATTTATGACATGTTGTTAAATAGGACAACTTGCGATGAGTCGGCCTTGGTATAAATAAAAATGTATGATGGCTTATTTATGCAAATAGCATGAAATATTAAATAGCATATTGATACAATGATTGTAGCATAATGATTTACTCAAGGTAAATCAAAATTTAGATATTTGGGTATGAACTGCCCATTATCGAATTATGCATGATATTACTCATGCATTGGATATCGAATAACGAATTATTACACTGCTATGCATGAGTACTAATGTGAGAGTCTTTGGTATAGTTGGATATCCATAGAGTCTTAGCAGCTGCGTACTAGCACTACGGTGTGTTTCAGTCACTTCGGTGATGTTTAGACACTTCAGTGTCGACTTAGACGCTAAAGCGTTGTTCAGACACTTCGGTGTTGTTAGCACAAAATTTGCGATTATGAAGAGCAAAGAGCGTCCTCGAGTACGTACTCATCTCATTCGCTTCGGCGATGCAGACTTTACGGCGTCGTAGACACTACGGTGTCGTGATGACTCGCGTACCATAGCATCACATGATTTTGTACTTGGTTATAATACTTGAAATGCATTTATGCAGGTAGTTAAGCTAAAAAGCTTAATGTACACAAGACTGGTAAGACAGATTAAATCCTATGATTTGAATATTATATTAGTTTAATGAACTATACATGTAAGGTAGTTCTATGCATGATAAAATGTTATCAACTGCAATTGGAAATCGCTTGCCATTTTGTAGGGATGTGTTATTTATAATCATTGTTTTACATTGTTATGGTTATACCTCACTAAGTTATACTTAGCGTGTGTTTCATATCACACGTAGGTACTTCGGACTAGATAGCAGAGGAGGAGCTGCACATCACTGGATCAAGTTAGCCTGCATTATCAGTAAATATCACCACATCCTAGTCTAGTGGGGCATGTATAGATATTAAATACGTAGCTTTTTGTATGATCTAGAAACATGACTTAATTTGAGGAATTAAGAATATTATAAAAGATGCTTCAAACGATTTTAAACTTAGTTGGTTGTTTATCGTGTAGCGATTTTAAAATCAAGAAAGGGTCTAGGCAGCATACATAGTTTTCACCTTGAATTATATTTTCATTTTAATAACTCCTTAAAATATTTTATAAACCAATTCAGGGTCGAAACTAGGTGACTCTAGACAGATTTGTAATTTAGTGAAAACTGAGAAAGGGTTTTTTAATCAAATTAGTTTTGCATCAAATGAAAAAAAATTACAAGTCTAAAAATTAGTGTAAATCAGTTAGTAACATCTTTAATGTGTATTTGAACATCGAATATACGTTGAGGGTGTTACAGGTTTTGTGCTGGAAAAAATATGATAACGTAGAAACTTTGAGGTATATTTTCTATGGGTAAAGGTGGAGATTCAAATAATAAAATTACGTCTTCATATTCTACTCCATGAGACCTTTAGAACAATATCTTATATGCTTAAAACGGGTGAATGATGAATGAAAAATTAATGCTCAAAGTAGGCTTGTAAATTGAGTTAAGGAAAAAGGAAAAGCTTATTCCCACATTGATGAGTCACCAAGCGTGAGATATATTTATATACAATACTCTACTTGATAGTTATTGAGTAATTTAAGCTGATATAATATGGGTGATGAGAATGTTCGGATCAGTTGGGCCCTCTATAGGCTTGCTGATATTTTAGCACATTAGGTGATAATTTTCCTTAAATGTAGCATTTTTAATATCTCAAATAAAAGGATAAATGATAAAATATTATCTTTTAATTCATATATTATTGTGATGATGTTATTTAATTAATGAATTTTATTTTAAATAAAATTCAGATAATTCACAAATTATATTTTCAATGAAATTCCCACCACTATATAAACCGTGTAAACCTACTAGGTTAAACATAAAAAAATAACACAGAGAATTTTTAATTGCTTTTACTTTATGGTTCGTTGATCACTGCAGACGTGTTATTGTTGTGCTCATTCTGTTGTTATATCCTAAGAGATAGACGTCCAACGTTACGCAGACGTCCAACGTTATGCGAGCCATTGAACATCTAAAATGGGTAGGCCCTAACATAAAAAATGAGGCCCGAAAAAAACCCAGGAAGAAGACCTTCTCTTCCTATTGTTCTTTGTTTTATATAGCTTACATCATAAATAAGTATCTAAAGTATATTAATTTTTTATTTAAGTACATACAGATTTTTTGGTCAAAATAGGAATTTAAGTACTTATTTTGACCAAAAATATACTTTAAATACTTATTTTGACCAAAAAACATTTTAAGTACCGAAATAAAAATGTTTATATTACTATAAGTACTTATTTGTAATATAAGACTCGTATACATCACAACGCCAAAACTAACGAAATGCATAGCTCATTTACCGAATGAGGTAGTATTTTTTTTTTCATTTTTCTTATATGCATTTATTCAGCATTGATTTTTCATGGCCGTTTATCTACGAATGTGGAATTTGTTACTTTGCTCATGAAATCTAACGAAATGCAGAGCTCAATTACCGAATGAGGTTTTACTTTTTGCCTTTTAATTTGGCAATTTTAGTTCATATTGTTAAATTTTATATACAAATAACTAAACTGACTGTTAGGGTGAGTTTACTTTCCTACAGCTTAAAAAACGGCTAAATTAAAATGTTATCAAAATATATAGGAGTAACATTTTTAGTTGGTTCAGTTAATATTTTGAGTTGCAACTTAAAATGTTATCCCACGTACAATCTAAATTATTACCCACACAGTCTAAAATGTTATACGTTCCTAAAATATTATCTCATGCACAGCCTAAAGTATTATACGTTTTTGATAACATTTCAATTGTGTGTTTTTCGGCGATTTTTTAGGTTGTCATTCTTTAAAGGGTAAACTACACCAGTGACCATCGAACTATTTGGGCGTACTTATTTTGACCACCGAACTATCGAACTCATCAATCAGACCACCAAACTTATTAAATTGACATATTTTGACCACCGCCTTTAAAAAACTAACGGATGGGTGACGTGACAGTTAACAAAAATTGTAAAATTACACATTTAGTCTATGTTATTTACCTATTATATCAATTTGGTCCTAATTTTAATTAAATGACGACACGTGTCCCATCTATTTTTAAGTTTTAATTTATTTAATTTAATAGATTTAACTAACCAACCAGATGGTGACACGTGTCACCATCTGATTGGCCGTAAACAATGAGAGGAAATAAAATTGAAGGGAATTGCACCCACGCCAATAGCATGAAAGGGTGATGCTCTAGCCACTGAGCCAAGTTCACTAATGTGATATGGGATACTAACATATTTTATTAAAGGATTACTTTGTTGGTGAAAACTAAAGAGGGGAATTAATGGGATTCGAACTCGGGAGTAATTGTACGAAACTAAAATGCTAAACCACTAAATAAACCTTATAATATAGAAAAATGTTCGAATATTTTTTCACATTTAAATTAAATCGAACGTAGATCACTTGAGATGTGTATAATCACACAAACATTCGATTTAATTTAAATCTAAAAATTATTAAATATTCGATTTTAAAAAATATTCGATTTCAAAGAAAAGAAATTCAATTTAAAATATTCAAATATTTTTTATTTTTCATATTTAAATTAAATCAAATATTTATTAAAATATTAAATATTTGATTTAAAAAATATTTGATTTAAAAGAAAAGAAGTTTGATTTAAAAAAGTATTCGAATATTTAAAATATTCGAATATTTAAAGTATTTTGAATTAATTTAAATATGAAAAAATATTCGAATTTTTTAAATCAAATTTCTTTTCTTTTAAATTGAATATTTTTTAAAATCAAATATTTAATAATTTTTAGATTTAAATTAAATCGAATATTTTTGTGATTATACACATCCCAAGTGATTTAAGTTCGATTTAATTTAAATATGAAAAAAATATTCGAACATTTTCCTACGTTATAAGGTTTATTTAGTGGTTTAGCGTTTTAGCTTTGTACAATTAGTCCCGAGTTCGAATCCCATTAATTTCCCTCTTTAGTTTTCACCAACAAAGTAATCCTTTAATAAAATATGTGAGTATCCCATATCACATTAGTGAACTTGGCTTAGTGGTTGGAGCATCACCCTTCCATGCTATTGGTGTGGGTTTAATTCCCCATTGGTGCAATTCCCTTTAATTTTATTTCCTCTCATTGTTTACGGCCAATCAGATGGTGACACGTGTCACCATCTGGTTGGTTGGTTAAATCTATTAAATTAAATAAATTAAAACAAAAAAATAGATGAGACATGTGTTGTCATTTGGTTGGGACACGTGTCATTTAATTAAATTAAAATTAGGACCAAATTGATATAATAGGTAAATAATAAGGACTAAATGTGTAATTTTACAAATTTTCGTTAACTGTCACGTCACCCATCCGTTAGTTTTTTAATGGCAGTGGTCAAAATAGGTCAATTTAATAAGTTTGGTAGTCTAATTAACGAGTTTGATAGTTCGATGGTCAAAATAGGTACGCTCAAATAGTTCAGTAGTCACTGGTGTAGTTTACCCTTCTTTAAACTGTCCATTGACTGTTGTTTATTGTTTCTCGTTCTTTTTGGCCCCCGTTTTTTCTCTGCTTCAGTGATCTTATTATGTTTCTTTCTCACCTTTTTCACGGTATAAGCTGAATTCCAAGCTCATAAAGGTGATAGAGTCAAAGTGCAAGGGTATGTTTCAGTAACTTCAGCTGGATGTTATGTTTTATTATCATAAAATGACGAATATTGGCTTGTGCCTTTGAGTTTCTCCCCTGCTAAACATTTTTTAGCTTTCTATATATCAACTGGTTTCAACTTTCTAGCATGCTTTTTTGTTGGATTCTGGAAATAGGAGTTTGGTTTAAAATATAAATATTTGATTGTGCATTTTTCTATTTCTAATTCATTGCTTAAATACCAATGGAAAGGGGTGATCGCATTGAGTTTGAGCTTGGTCCCCTTAACAACTACTCCACCTTTTGTTTATTAATCTGAAAATGAATCATTTGCTTTACTACCAGATTGTTCATTTGTTACATTCATTGATGCCTGAAAATGGATATGGTGAACAAGGTTCGCCGCCCACCATCCCCGGTAGAATATTCGTTTCTGTTCGAATTCTTTTATGCTCGACTATCCAAAATGTTTTGAAGGAACGCTATTATTTTGGATCCAAATCTATGCATTAGATGTCTGATTGCTTGTCCATAAGGAAGTAAAATATACTGACAAGTTTGTGGTTGTGACTAACTTCCAGGTGGAGCAACGCTAATATTTGAAACAGAGCTTGTTTCAGTCGATAGGAAGCCATCGACCCATGGGGATACAACCGATGATGAGCTATAACACTGGTCACCTACAGTCGATATATGGATGGCGTTCTTAGACAATGAGTGTTAATAATCCAAGAAAATAATAAATAGTAAAATAAATACCAAATTTGTTATTATATCAAACATAATAAAATAACTACAAATAAAACTGAAGAATAATCGAACGAATAAAACTATGCATCCGGATCATCGCTTCGCTACTGCTATACTTAAATCTGTTTGTACGGCTTCTCCCACGTGATTCACTAAATACCAATACCTAGCTTTTCACATATTTCCTTTACTGCAAGTAATAATAAATTGCCAAGGAATTAAAAATAATGGAATCTAATAAACTAATTGAAAATGAACCTTAATTAGATTTAGTAGAAACGAGTTGAGGCTTGTGAGA
Source organism: Hibiscus mutabilis (assembly GCA_019671005.1). Taxonomy (NCBI): domain Eukaryota; kingdom Viridiplantae; phylum Streptophyta; class Magnoliopsida; order Malvales; family Malvaceae; genus Hibiscus; species Hibiscus mutabilis. The sequence goes on along the minus strand of CM033724.1, from coordinate 42,416,658 downwards.
ACACAATTTTATTAAGATAGATTCTCGGCCACCCTTGTAGTGCTTGAGATACATTGGTCGTTTGTATCTTAGGATACAACAACTTTATGATCAACTGTAGTAGCACGTCTGCAGAGATCACGAACTGTAACCTTGCCTTTCTCTATCATCGAAAATACTTTAGAAAGTCACAGAGTAAAAATAGTAGAAAATCTATATGTTTTGTCATTATTAAACCTAGTAGGTTTGCATGCTATTTATAAGGGTATGAGTTTCATTGGAAATAAAAACTTGTGAAGTATCTAAATTTTATTTGAAATAAAATTTATTAATAATAACATTATCACAATAATATCTGAATTTTAAAAGATAATATTTTATCCTTTTAATTTTAGAATATTCAAAAAATAAATTCTAAATTTAAAGATAATATATTATCATTTTATTTGAGATATTAAAAATGCTACATTTAAGGAAAAATTATCTCGTAGTAGGTTAAAATATTTGCAAGCCCATGGAGGGTCCGACCGGTCCAAACATTCACGTCATCCATATCATATTAGCTTAAGTTATTCAATAACTACCAAGTAGAGTCTTGTAAATAAACATATCCCACGCTTGGTAACCCATTAATATGGGATATAAGTTTTTTCTTTTTCCTTAACTCAATTCACAATTAGCCTACTTTGAGCATCAATTTCTCATTCATCGCTCACCCGTTTTGAGCGTATGAAATATCGTTGTAAAGGTCTCATGGAGTAGAATATAAGATATAAGCTTGGAAACCCATTAATATGAGATAGAAGCTTTTCCTTAACTCATGTAACCCCCTTGACCCGGTCTAGACGCAAGATCGAATCGAGCGAGTTACATTAGGGTTTGCCGAGACAAACCCCGAAGATTCACAATTGTAACGATCTATTTTTTTCTTTCATCTTATCTAAATGCATCTTTAGATCGGGCGTCAATTTGACATCCAATTGCTCCATTTCGCTTCTTAAAAACTAAAACATAATTTCCAATACTTTAAAGACTTTTACCAACTTAAGGTTACCACTCCACAATTAGTCATATTTCATGCCTTCATGTTAAATCTCATCTCAAATTAACCATTCAAACTCATTTAATTGCATATTTACGAAAAAGGGACCAAAATGCAAAGAATTTAAACATCATGAAGCATTCTAACAGATTTAACGGTCAGCGTATCGGTACGGGTGTCCACCGTATTGAAATAGCACTAAAAGAAAAAGGCGTACCGATACGGTCCTCAAGCGTATCGGTACAATATTGTATATTTTGAAAACTCAGATTCCAGTAGCCATTGACCGTATCGAAATGGTAGTTTGTGTACCGACACCTTCACTAATTCCCAGCTATGCGTACCGATACAGTTACCAGGCGTATCGGTACTCCTAGGCTATTTTGATCATTTTGAGCTAGGACAGATCCCCGCGTACCAAAACCCTGAGGTGCGTACCGGTACAGTGGGACCTGTAATGACCTCTAGGTCTAACATATGACACTTTGGCTCATTTCAAATCACTCTAACTCTAAGATAAACATAATACAACATCATCAACATGCTTGAGCATCAACAATACATCCATGTAAACCAACCAAACTTATCTAGCATACTCATACACCAAATCTAGAGACATGCTTCCTAGTCCACATTCAAACCAGCAGATTAAACACAACTCAACCACTTTAAAACTTATTACAAGTCCAAAACAGCAATCAAAACTTGCAACAACAGGGAGTTCATCAAAACATCTCCCAAAAACCCCAAACGACACATTGGCATTATTACTAATTATCAATGTTCCAAATCGTACTTTGAAAATCAAGTCTTGGGAATTTCTTTCCTTGCCTCCTCGCTACCTCAAACCTTATTTCTCTGCATTGATGGAAAAGAGAGCGTAAGCACACTAGGCTTAGTGAGGGATGCTCAAACAACAACCATCATCAATGCAAGTTAAACCATTTTTATGTAACTTTGAAAACCACTTTCAAAACTCTTTGAAACATCATCATAGCATCATGCCTTATCAAAACCATGCACTTAACCTTTCCAAAAACAACATATTAAACCATATGCAACATGTATCGTGGATTCAATAGCAAAGTCTCAATTGCTACCCTCAATTTAAGCTTTCCCATGCATACTACATATGCAAGGCTTAAAGAGTAAACAAGTTTAAACCACATTAAACAACAATCCATCTCATGATACATAAACAGTTATATTGGCTTACAAGTGATCTTTAACCAAGTTTCCCTTTACAAAACATAACATCGTATACACGGATTCAACAAGTGTTCACCCAACACTTAACAAACAACCTACTGGTAACATAAGGCTCACACACTTGAGTATTCGGTACACATAAACCCATCCACCATTGTGACACCCGTAGTGGAGTATTCGATACACATAAACCCCTCAACACCACTCATCAGTAGAATGTTTAACCCACTAACGGGAGCCTTCGGTACATATAAACCCCTCGACCGTTAGGGTACTTGGACGGAGTATTCGGTACACCATATAAACCCATCAACATCCAAGGCGCCTTTTTATAGTGCACTATCAATACTACGGCCGACCAACTATATATGATTTTATTTACAAAACTTTTCATAACATTACTTGCCAATATAATTTATTCTAACACCAACAACTCATTGTTTTCATATGCATCATCAAAATCATTTAACCAATGCAATAAACCTTGCATTAACCAATGTTCATAAACATTAACAAATCATGAATTACTCTCTAATGCAACATCATCATTTGTAACCAATTTACAGCATTAAACCATGCTCAAAACATGCATGTACAGTGAGTAACTAAACCATGTAAAACAAGTGCATCAAACTATTAGCCAAATTGAGTTCGAGAGAGAATTCATTCTTTACCTACTTTCGAGCTTAGACCAGCGTTTCAAGCTCGATCTAAACTCTAAAACACAACTTTCAAACCTTTACAAAGTTGAAAACACATTTCCACTCACCGACTCGCAAAGCCCCACTTGCTGATGCAACAACCACGCCTCAAAAGCTTCCGAAATCAATGTTCAAGCTAGAGGTCCAACTTCCCATGCTTTTATCCACACAAAACATAGGTACGTTGCATCAAAATGCAATCAACGTCGCAACAACACTAAACCTTAACATCCTTTATCCCAATTCCCCCCACAACACCCAAAATCAATAACAAACCTCTTCCAAATCTAACCCAACCACAATCTAACGTTTCAACACATCGATTTAACATCAATCAACATCTAAAACATAAATCTAACATCCTTATATCTCCAGCAAATAATTAACACCACAACTCCTCAAAAACATATAACTAGCAACCTAGAAAAATTAGTGATTCATATAGTTTCGGGATTCCAATGTTAAAACCCAACTATTAACATTATTCAACATCAAAATTATGATTAAAATCAATCAAGAACCATCAAAACAGAATCTATACGAAAATCACTTAATCATCCCAATTAAACCTTGATTTAACCAAATTCCATAATTAAATCATCAAAACTTATTAGAAAACATTAAACAAGGATCAAATACTTGGGAATTTCAATAAAGAACCAATTGTTAGAGGAGAAGAACGAACTTTACCTCTAATGATTGAATTTCCTCTCAATTGGATGCTTTAGATCTTGAAAACAAAGAAATTCAATAAGGTTTTGCAAAGTAAGATTAAAGAACCAATTAAGAAATAAGAATTTAAGAAATCAAGAGTGTTACCTCAGATTTTGAATGAAAAAATGAGTGTTTGGCTGAAGAACTTTGAGAGAAAACTTTAGTAGGAAAAGTTACGTCAATTTTTGGTTTTAAGAAAATAACTATCTTTTTGTTAATCCTTCTTTTAATTACCCAATTAAAACTCTTTTAAAATAATCATAAATGAGAGGAAAATATGATAAACATTTAGGTAAAATAGCTCCTTAAAGATTATAAGTTTTGACCTTTTTTCAAAACAATCACTAAAAATAGTTTTTATTTTTTACATTTTGGTCACCAGCCAAAATGTCCAATTTTCGAAATCTATTTTCCAAAATTAACTTTACCAAAAATATCCATTTACTAAATAATTATTTTTAGATATTTTTCTCGCACCAAAATTATTTATTCCGATTTTAATCATGAATCTAACTCGAATCTCTAATTCCGGTCCATCAGACAATCTAAACACTAGGAAAACTTCTAGACCCAAAACCAGGGCGTTACAACTCTCCCCCTTAAGAAATTTCATCCTCAAAATTTACCTGATGGAAACAGATGCGGAAACTAAGCAACCATGTCCAACTTACTCTCTCACGTGGCCTCCTCAACACTGCAATGTCGCCATAAAACCTTAACAAGTTCTATCGTCTTGCCACGAAGAAATTTACTACGGAGTCAAAGATCTCCACTGGTTCTTCTTCATAAGACAAATTTGGTCTCAATCAACATCCTCAACTGGCATAACATGCGATGGATCCGAGCGATACCTTCGCAACATGGACACATGAAACACATCATGAATTTTCTCCAACTGAGAAGGTAACCTCAACTGATAAGCTACAGACCAATGCGCTCCAGCACCTCATACGGTCCAATAAACCTCAGGCTCAACTTCCTTTTACGCCCAAAGCGCATCACCTTCTTCCAAGGCAAAACTTTCAAGAAAACTCTATCTCCCACATCGTACTCAATCTCTTTAGGCTTCAAATCCACATAAGATTTCTACCTATCTGAGGCATCTTTCAAACGATCACAAATAAGCTTCACTTTCTTATCTATTTCTTTTAACACATCAGGCATGGAAATATAGTTTTCCCCAGCCTCAGCCCAACATAAAGGTGTACGTCACTTCCTACCATACATGGCTTCATACGGTGCCATCTTTATACTTGCTTGATATCTATTGTTGTACGCGAACTCAACCAAAGGCAACTGTCTTTCCCAGGTTCCTTGAAACTCAATAATACAACATCTCAACATATCCTCCAAGATCTGAATCACACGTTCAGACTGGCCATCCCTCTGAAGATGATATGATATACTGAAATTCAAACGAATACCCAAAGCTCGATGCAAAAATCCTCAAAACCTTGTTGTAAACCACGGATCTCTATCCGACACAATCGACTTGGGCACTATGTGCAACCTCACAATTTCAGCAATATACAAATCCGCCAATCTATCCAAAGAATACGTCGTTTGCATTGGCAGAAAATGTGCACACTTTGTAAACCGATCAACAATCACCCAAATAAAATCCTTTTTAGTCAGTGTCAAAGGTATCCATGAGACAAAATCTATGGTGATTCTCTCTCATTTCCACTCTGGAATTCTCGATGGCTGCAACAACCTGAAAAAAAATTGGTGCTTAGCTTTCACACTCTGACATATCATTCATCTAGTAATGAAATCAGCTACATCTTTTTCAAACCCACCCAATAGTACTATTTCCTCAACCCCTGATACATTTAATTACTACCGGGATGCATAGCAAAAGGATTAGTATATGCCTTAGTCAAAATCATCCGTCTCAACTCCATGTCATTAGGCACCACTATTCGTTCCTTAAAACACAACTCCCCATCATTATTAAAGTGAAAATCCATAGGATTTCTATCCATGATATCCGTGACATGTGAAACTAACGTCTCATCATACGACTGTTTCTCCTTAATCAACTGTGCTAAAGAAGGTTTCACTTGCAACTCTGCCAACAACCCTCCATCACGTGTCACACTCAACCTCGCAAACATGGCTCTCAAATCCATAACGACCTTTCTACTCAAAGCATCAGCCACAACATTGGCTTTGCCCGGGTAGTACTCAATGGTCAAATCATAATCCTTCAACAATTCCAACCATCTACGTTGACGAAGATTCAACTCCTTCTGTGTCATCAAATATTTCAAACTCTTATGATCAATGTATACAACACACTTTTCTCCATAAAGGTAATGTCTCTAAATTTTTAACGCGAACACTACCGTAGCAAGCTCAAGGTCATGCATGGGGTAGTTGCGTTCATGCACCTTCAACTGCCTCGATGCATAAGCTACCACTTTCCCTTCCTGCATCAACACACACCCTAATCCAACATAGGATACGCTATACACCACAAACTCCTTCCTTGACTCAGGTTGAATTAAGATTGGAGCTTGTGTCAAAGCTTCCTTCAACTTTTCAAAAGCCTACTGCCTAGCCTATGTCCACTCAAACTGTACATCATTTTGTAATAACTTGGTTAATGGAGCAGTAAGTCTCAAAAACCCATCCACAAAGCGTCGGTAATAACCCGCCAAACCCAATAAACTATGGACTTCTGATACAGACTTCAGTTGCTTTCAACCCACAATTGCCTCAACCTTTTTAGGATCAACCCAGATATCTTCAGTTGAAACCACATGTCCTAGGAAAACTACTTCCCTAATCCAGAATTCAACTTGCTTAACTTAGCGCAAAGCTGATTATCCAACAAGATCTATAACATAATCTGCAAGTGTCAATCATGATCCTCCTCGGTATGAGAGTACACAAGAATATCATCAATGAATAGTGCTACGAACTGGTCTAAAAATTCATGGAGCACCCGATTCATCATATCCATGAATGTTGTAGATGTATTTGTTAGCCCAAACATCATCACCAAAAACTCGTAATGGCCATACCGCATACGAAAACCAGTCTTTAACACATCATTATCCTTAACTTTCAACTGGTAATATCCAGATCTCAAATCAATCTTGGAAAATATCGTAGCACCTCAAAATTAGACAAAACAAATCATTAATTCGCGACAAGGGATACTTGTTCTTTGTCGTCAACTTGTTCAGTTGTCGATAGTCAATACACATCCTCAAAGTGCCATCATTCTTCTTTACAAACAACACCGATGCTCCCCGCGGAGAAACACTAGGCCGAATAAAGCCACGATCTAATAGCTCTTGAAGTTGCATCTTCAACTCTTTCAACTCCTTGCGTGCCATAAGATATGGCGCGATCGACACTATAGTCGAATCAGTATATGTCTCTTTACAAAACTCCACTTCCCTATTCGATGGTAAACTAGGTAATTCTTCTGGAAACACACCCGAAAAGTCACTAACAGTACGAATATCCTTGGTCCACACTTCTTCCACATTCGGGTTCATCACATAAGCTAGATACGCTTGGCATCCAAAATCAAGCAAGTTTCGAGCTTCTATGGCCGAAACCATATTGGATAAGAACTTTACATTTTTACCCACAACTACAACCTCATAATCATCAACGAGCTTCAACAAAACTGTTTGGTCTCAAAATCAACCACAACTCGATGCTCAGACAACCAGTCCATACCCAAGATCTCGTCGAAACTATAGAATGGCAACTTTATCAGATCAGCCGTAAACACATATCCTTCAACCATAAAAAGACATATCCGATACAAATTTTTCGTAACAATCATCTCACCAGAAGAACTCATCACCTACATACCAACATCAAGCATTTTTACCGGTATACCAAGAAAATGTGCATGCTCATGCAAAATATATGAATGTGTGGAACCATAATCTATCAAAGATAACAATGAAATAGACTGCAAGGTAAAGGTACTTGATACTATGTCTGTGTCATTTCTCCCTTCGCGGTGAACATAGATTCTTGTCGGTCCACCATCTTCAAGTCGAACCACCACGGTATATGCCACAGTTCTTTGTCCCTCTTTCCTCTGTTGGAAGGTACATCGGTCGCGCTCACAGCCCCTCGGTGGTGTAGCAACAGGTGTAGGTGCCTGCCTACCTCTAGAAAGTAAAGGACAATCTCGACTCATATGATCAGCCGACCTACAACTCCAACAAGAATTTACTACCACAACTACAAGAGCCTGTCCCGCTCGAACCACACGTGGATAGTCCCACCTCACATGATCCCTCGATCCAAAAGCCCAATAAGCATTATGTGCTGCCCGAACCTGGGTATTCTGTCCATATGATCCCCAACCTGAACCATCTCTACCTCTTCTTGCATCCGATCGAAACCTCCAATCACGGTGCTTCTTGGATTGACCACCACCAGAACCAAAGTCTGCCACTCTCTTCCTGGAGCCAGAACCTCTAGAACGATGAGATAAACCCAAGCTCTACTCAATATCCTTTTCCCGTGTAACCAACACGTCAAAATCAGTGTATTCAGTGGCCAACATATAAGTCTTGACATCCTGTACTAAACCATACCAAAAACGTTCACAGCGTACCTCATCTAGCACTAGCTCTAGTGCATACTAGCTCAACCTCACGAATTGTACCTCATATTCTGACACTGTCATACTACCCTGGACCAAGGCCATAAACTCACGTTTCTTCTCATCCAGGTATCACACTCCTAGATACTTCTTCCTAAAGGCAGCTTGAAAGAATTCCCACCTTACTTCACCTTCTTCTATATTTGCAATCGCGATGGTCCACCAACTATATGCATCTCCCTATAACAAGGACACTGCACACCTCATATTTCGCTCATTATTACATCCCAACTAAACTAGAATACGCTCTGTACTAGCCATCCACTCCTCGAATGTCTCAGGTGTCAACCCTCTAAACTCGACCCTCCAAGATTACGTAAACGCTCTAACGTCAACCCCAAATTAGCAGCAACAAGTGCCAGAGCAGGTACATTAACTCCAGCCATCGCGGCCTAGAATACTCCGTCATTGCCTGAACCAAAGGTGTCATATCACCAAAAACTAGACTATATGGTACATGTGGTACTTGTTTCACTCCCTTAGGAGGTTAGGTAGAGGAGGCGAAAAATCCTTAGGGTGTACAAGCTCGCCCTCAACTCCCTGCTCTCCAGCAAAAGTGTTTTTGCTAGATCGCAACTCTCTTCTCAGTGGCATAGTCTAAATCGTATCTAAGGCATGATAATTACACAAAAACAATCAGGCTAGCTCAAAGCAAGGATCCAAGACTTTCACTTTAAGCCAAAATCATTTCATAAACATAGTAATATAGCAATGTGTCCCCAAAATACCCCGATATGGCATACATTTCAAACATCGTATATGTAAACAATCACCGTGCATAGCAAACAACATGTTACAAACACCAACAATATCCTAATTTTCACAAACCCGTCTCTGATACCACCAAATATAACCCCCTGACCCGGTCTAGACTCAAAACTGAACCGAACGAGCTACATTACGGTTTACCGAGACAAACCCTGAAGATTTACAATTGTAATGATCTATTTTTTCTTTCATCTTATCTAAATGCATCTTTAGGTCCTAAGGTGATCATACCAGATGTGGTTAATGATACAACTCAATCGGGCGTCAAGTTGACATTCAATTGCTCAATTCCGCTTCTTAAAGACTAAAACGTAATTTCTAATACTTATAAAGACTTTTACCAAATTAAGGTTACCACTCCACAATTAGTCATATTTCATCCCTTCATGTTAAATCTCATCTCAAATTAACCATTCAAACTCATTTAATTGCACATTTACGAAACATGGACCAAAATACAAAGAATTCAAACATCATAAAGCATCCCAACAGATTTAACGGTCAGCGTATCGGTACGGTCCATCGTATTGAAATGGCACTAAAAGATAAAGGCGTACCGATACGGTCCTCAAGTGTATCAGTACGGTATTGTATATTTTGAAAACTCAGATTTCAGTAGCCATTGACCGTATCAAAATGGTAGTCTGTGTACCGACACTTTCACTAATTCCTAGCTATGCGTACCGATACGATTACCAGGCGTATCGGTACTCTTAGGATATTTTGAGCATTTTGAGCCAGGATAGATCCCCACGTACCAAAACCTAAGGTGCATAATGGTACGGTGGGACCTGTAATGCCCTCTAGGTCCAACATGTGACACTTTGACTCATTTCAAATCACTCTAACTTGAAGATAAACATCATACATCACCATCAACATGCTTGAGCATCAGTAATACATCCATGTAAACCAACCAAACTTATCTAGCATACTCATACACCAAATCTAGAGGCATGCTTCCTTGTCCACATTCAAACCTGCAAACCAAACACAACTCAACCACTATAAAACTTATTACAAGTCCAAAACAGCAATCAAAACTTGGAACAACATGGAGTTCATCAAAACCTCTCCCCAAAACCCCAAATGACATATTACCATTATTACTAACTATCAATGTTCCAAACCGTACTTTAAAAATCAAGTCTTGGGAATTCCTTTCCTTACCTCATCGCTGCCTCAAACCTTATTTCTCTACGTTGATGGAAAAGAGAACGTAAGCACACTAGGCTTAGTGAGGGATGCTCAAACAAAAACCATCATCAGTGCAAGTTAAACCATTTTACATAACTTTGAAAACCACTTTCAAAACTATTTGAAACATTATCATAGCATCATGCCTTATCAAAACCATGCACTTAACCTTTCCAAAAACAACATATTAAACCATATGCGACATGTATCATGGATTCAACAACAAAGTCTCAATTGCTACCCTCAATTTAAGCTTTCCCATACATACTACCAATGCAAGGCTTAAAGAGTAAACATGTTTAAACCACATTAAACAATAATCTATCTCATGATACATAAACAATTATATTGGCTTACAAGTGATCTTTAACCAAGTTACCCTTTACAAAACGTAACATCGGATACACGGATTCAACAAGTGTTCATACAACACTTAATAAACAATCTACTAGTAACACAAGGCTCACACACGGGAGTATTTGGTACATATAAACCCCTCTACCATTGTAACACCTGTGGTGGAGTATTCGGTACACATAAACCCCTCAACACCACTCATCGGTATGATGTTTAACCCCTCAACACTCAAGACGCCTTTTTATAATGCACTATTAATCTTATGGCCGGCCAACTATATCTGATTTCATTTACAAAACTTTTCATAACATCACTTGCTAATATAATTCATTTTAACACCAACAACTCACTATTTTTATATGCATCATCAAAATAATTTAACCAATGCAATAAACCTTGCATTAACCAATGTTTATAAACATTAACAAATCATGCATTACTTCCTAATGCAACATCATCATTTTGTAACCAATTTTCAGCATTAAACTATGCTCAAAACATGCATATACAATGAGTAATTAAACCATGTAAAACAAGTGCATCAAACTATTAGCTAAACCGAGTTCGAGAGAGAATTCATTTTTTACTTACATTCGAGCTTAGACCAGCGTTTCAAGCTCGATCTAAACTCCCAAAATATAACTTTCAAACTTTTGCAAAGTTGAAAACATGTTTCCACTCACCGACTCGCAAAGTGCCGCTTGCCGATGCAATAACCACGCCTCCAAAGCTTCTGAAACCAACGTTTAAGCTTGAGGTCCAACTTCCCCTGCTTTTATCCACACAAAACAGAGGTACATTGCATCAAAATGCAATCAACATCATAGCAACACTAAACCTCAACATCCTTTATCCAAATTCCCTCTACAACACCCAAAATCAACAACAAACCTCTTCTAAATCCAAGCCAATGACAATCTAACATTTCAACACATCGATTAACATCAAACAACATCTAAAACATAACTCTAACATTCTTATATCTCCAGCAAATAATTAACCTCCATAACTCTTCAAAAACATATAACTAGCAACCTAGAAAAATTAGAGATCCACATAGTTTCGGGATTCCAATGTTAAAACCGAACTATTAACATTATTCAACATCAAAATTATGATTAAAATCAATCAAGAACCCAGCAAAATAGAATATATACGAAAATCACTTAATCATCTCAATTAAACCTTGATTTAACCAAATTCCATAATTAATTCATCAAAACTTATTAGAAATCGTTAAACAAGGATCAAACACTTGGGAATTTCAATAAAGAACCAATCATTAGAGGAGAAGAACGAACCTTACCTCTAATGAGTGAATTTCCTCTCAATTGGATGTTTTTAATCTTGAAAACAAAGAAATTCAATAAGGTTTTGCAAAGCAAGATTAAAGAACCAATTAAGAAACAAGAATTTAAGAAATCAAGAGTGTTACCTCATATTTTGAATGAAAAAAGTGAGTGTTTGGCTGAAGAACTTTGAGAGATAAGTTTAGGAGGAAAAGTTACGTCAATTTTTAGTTTTAAGAAAATAACTACCTTTTTGTTAATCCTCCTTTTAATTACCCAATTGAAACTCTTTTAAAATAATCTTAAATGGGAGGAAAATCTGATAAAACATTTAGGTAAAATAGCTCTTTAAAGATTCTAAGTTTTGACCCTTTTTCAAAACAATCACTAAAAATAGTTTTCATTCTTTACATTTTGGTCACCAACCAAAATGTCTAATTTCCAAAATCCATTTTCCAAAAATATCCATATACTAAATAATGATTTTAGATATTTTTTCCATAATTTTCTCACACCAAATTTATTTATTTCAATTTTAATCCTGAATCTGACTCGAATCTCTAATTTCGGTCCATCGGACTGTCTAAACCACTAGGAAAACTCCTAGGCCTAAAACCAGGGCATTACAACTGAATTCACAATTAGCCTACTTTGAGCATCAATTTCTCATTCATCACTCACCCGTTTTGAGCGTATGAAATATTGTTGTAAATGTCTCATGGAGTGGAATGTGAAGTTGTAATTTCATTATTCAAATCTTCACCTTTACTCATAGAAAATATGCCTCAAAGTTTCACTTTATCATATTTTTTCCAATAATCCCCCACATGAATGAAATTGATTTAATCAAAAATATTTTTACTTGATGTGGTGATAGATTCTACGATCAATAGTTGCATAGGATAGGTAGGTGTCCACCCTTGAACATTCCTTTGTGAAAGTATATTTACTTTATTGGCTGAGAGTATACATGATATCCTTGAATTGTTATGCCGTTTTTGTAAATGATGATATACTTCACACAACTATTTACCTAGTAAGAATATTAGTTCTCATAGGTATGTCCATATAGCCGTGGACATCTCCTGATTCTTCAAGATTTTGAGAGAACTATGTCCAACAGTCTCCTTGAAGCGGCCCCGCTTCACTTTTATATAGGTGACTTATATTGCTCGGGTCACCAAAACATATAATGGTCATTAAAAGCTTTGCTTAGCCTATTCCATTTTTTATCACTGTTAACATCATAGGAACGGACTTAAGAGAAGAACCCTATAATAACCGCACAGATATATGCAAGTAGGTTGTCCTTTTGAACCTAGATCTTGGGATCTCCAGTCAACTAGGTAGGATTTTCCTTCACATAGCGCCTTAAATTTTCCTAGGTTTTAGTCACATTCCTTTCGATGTTTTCTCAACCTGGTCTCAATTTAACCTTTTGGTTAGCGGATCCACAACATTATCCTTTGATATTACAAAATGAATAGAGATAACTCTATTTGATATTACAAAACAAAAGTAGTATTCTGTTCTAAAAGTAAACATAAAGGTTTAGAAATTTTTAATAAGTCTTTAATAAAGCGACGATAAAACCTGTATGTCCTAAGAAACTTCTAAAACATTTAACACTTGTAGACCGTGCCAATTGTTTGATTACCTTTGCCTTGTCTACTTCTAGTCCTTTTTAGTCACTTTGTGCCCGAAAACTATGCTTTCCTTCACCATGAAGTGACATTTCTCCCAGTTTAAGACCAAGTTGGTTTCAATGCATCTTTGAAGAGAAAGTTCTAAACTCTAAGGGCATTTCTCAAAACTTTTACCAAATACGGAGAAGTCATCCATGAAGACTTCTAAGTTATTTTTGATCATATTCGAGAAGATCGATATCATGCAGAGCTGAAACATTGTTAGAGCGTTATACAATCCAAAGGGTATTCCTCTATATGTCCCATATAGACAGGTGAACATAGTTTTCTCTTGATCTTCTGGAGCAATGGCTATTTAATTATAGTCTGAGTAGCCATCCAAGAAGTAATAAATGTCTTCCCTGCCAGTTTGTCCAATATCTGATCAATGAAGGACAGCGGGAAATGATCCTTCTGGGTGGCATTATTTAGCTTCTTGTAGTCCATGCACACCCTTAAGCTCATCATGGTCCTAAAGGGGACCAGTTCATTCTTTTTTGAACCACGATCATTCTACCTTCTTTTGGCACACACTGCACTGGTTGACCCACGACCTATCAGAAATAGGATAAATTATTCCAGCATCTAGCCATTTTATGACATTTTTTTACTACCTCCTTGATGTTAGGATTCAGTCTCCTTTGGGCCTTGATTATTTTGCCATGACTTTCTTCTAGAATAATTTTGTACATACAAATTGTTGGGCTTATCCCTCGAATATCAGCTATGGTCCACCCTAGGGCTAGCTTATAATTGCCCAGTGCCTCTAGCAATCTTTCCTTATAGTTCTCAGTCAAATCAGCAGCGATGATCACTGACAAAGTGGAACTTTCTCCTAGGTAAGCATATTTAAGGTGACTTGGCAATGGTTTCAGTTCCAAGTTCGGCAGCTCCTCAATAGGTGGCTTTGGTGCTCTGATCTCTCTGTCATCCAACTCAAGTGGCTCAGATCTCCTGTAATAACTCATGACTTCATTCAGCATGGTTGGTTCTTCAGATTTTTCACTCGTCATATCTTCATCATCCTGCTCCACATCATCAACTTCTGTGCCCTGGAAAATTTGTGCTATGTCCACATTGAAAATAGACTCTATTAGCTTAATAGCTTGGCATTCCTCAGATTTATCTGTACACTTAAGAGCTTGAAATACATTAAATGTAACCACTTGGTCATTCATACACATAGTAAGCTTATCTTTTTAAACATCAATTAATGTCTTACCCATGACAAGAAATGGTCTTCCCAATATTATTAGGACATTAATATTAGCCTCATATTCTAAAATAATAAAATCAACAAGGAATATAAATTTATCTACCTTTACCAACACGTCCTCAATCTTACCCTTGGAATGTGCATAAGATTGATTTGCCAGTTGAAGTGTTACTGTGGTAGGCTTGGCTTCTCCAATAACAAGTTTTTTGAAAACTGACATTGGCATTAAATTTATGCTGGCTCCCAGATCACACAATGCTTTACCCATGAATTTAATAAAACTCCCAAGATCTTTCAGTTTTGGCGGTGATTTTTTTATCATTACACTGCATCCCTCAATAAGTGTGACAGTCTCGAAATCACCCAGCTTCTTCTTTTTGGACAAGATGTCCTTCATGAATTTGACATAATTGGGCATTTGTTCGAGAGCTTCCACTAATGATATATTAATCTGTAATTGTTTAAGGACTTCTAAAAATCGCTTAAACTGTTGATCTTGGTTGTGTTTCTAGAGCCTCTGTGGAAAAAAGGTGGTGGTGGATAGGCAAATGCTGGTTCCACTAGTTTTGCCAAGGTGACACTAGCATCAGATTAAGGTCTGGCATTGCTAGTGGTTGTTTCCACTTTCTTGGCTTCTTTAGGTCCACCTGTTGGCCTTGACTTCTCTTCTTGACAAATAATTGGTTGTTTGACAAGTGTTTTATTCTCAACATGTTTGCCACTTCAGAGGGAAACTGCTTTGCATTATTTATTTCTTTTTTGTCGAGCATCATCCGTATCACTTGGCAAAACTTCTTGAGGTCTGTTATTGAGTGCGTTGGCAATCTGTCCTAGCTGGACCTCTAAGTTTCGCATAGATACTGCTAAACTCTAAACAGTTGCATTATTTCGCTCCATATAATCTGTTAGGGTGTTCCCATGGGTAGATCTTTGCCTTGGATGGAAATTGTTTGTGCTCTCTGTGGCATCTCGTTCTGGTTGAAACCTGGTGGTGCATTAGTGTTCTGATGTTGGGCATTAAATCAGTTACCTCCCTAATTTGCCCATGAAAAGTTCAGATGTTTCTTTCAACCTGCATTATAAGTATTGGAATGTGGGTTATTGTTATGATTGTTGATAAGTGTTCAAAAGTACTATTTTTCTTACCCTTTTTACTCATATTATTGTTAGACTTAGGCTCATATTAGTTGCATAGTTAGCCATTCATGCATTAATCCATGTTTCCTTCAATCGTTGAGCTTGATTACATAACTTGGTAGTTTTTGTGGAAAAGATGCTGCTTTAGTGTGCTTTGTGTGTGTATGTGCAGGATCACTTGCCAAAGCAATGCCGAGCTAGTTGCCAGGGCAATGCATGAAGGAGACGCCGAGCTAGTTGCCAGGGCAATGCATGAAGGAGACGCCGAGCCAGTTGCCATGGCAATTGTCGACAAGAGTAAAGGTGATATCGTAGTCGAAATTGATGACTAGACAAGCCCAAGATAACGTGGAGCAAAGCCCAAACCCAAAGAAATTTGATTGCCATGCAGAGATTAAAGAAGAATTAAATTCCAAGAAGATAGGAGAAGTTCTAGTAGGAATACAATTATAATAAAGAATTATATTCTTTAAAGATAATTTAATTCCAACTTAAACTCCTCCTCAAAGAAGGACTTTGGCCTAGCCCTATAAATAGCAAGGAGATTTCGACAATCCAAGGGGAGAGAGAAATAGGGAAATTTCGACAAGTCCAAGTAGGGCAAGAGAAGAGAATTTTCGACAAGCATCAAGGGCAAGGAGGATTTCGACAAGCATCAAGGGCAAGGAGGATTTCGACAAGCCTCCTCCTTCATCCTTTTCTTTCTTGTTCGATTGGGTTCATGCTAGGGATTATTTATCTTGTGTTTCTTTGGAACCTAGCCATGAACTAAATCTACTTGGCTATGGTTATTGTGTTTTGTGGTTGTGAGAAACTATTGGTTTTTGTTTAGGTAATAAGAGTTTGCACTTTTCTATTTCAAGGTTTATTCATTCTTGGTTCTTATTCTTGTTTGCGAGTGAATTGGGAGAGGATCTCGTGATTTCATCTATTTATCTAATATTGGGAGAGTTAGATTCAAGAAACGAATGAATATGATATTTATTCAATCTATTGATGGTGAAGATTAATCCGGCTTAGGAATAAGTTAAGGATTTCAACGGCTAAGAGGAGCGCATGATTGGTTGTTGTTCACCCTTGATTCACGCAGGGATGTATTATCAAGGCATGCACAAGTAGCTAGAGTTTTGACTTAGGGATAAGAAGAAACCATTGAAGAACGCTCTGCCGAACCTTGAAGGTTGCAGCCCAGACACCCAAGTAGTTGCCCAACTAGTTGCCCAGGCAACCATCGATTAGTTGCCAAGGCAACTGAGTTGCCTGTGCACTCTTTTACCAAAACAATCCAATTCGCTATCACATCTCAACTCACGATAACCTGGCCTATCTCTCTCTCATTTGAATTCATCTTTTCTTTTACTTTATTGCTTTCTAGATTAGTCATTAGTTAAACTCCTATAACCCTTTACTTGTGTTTTTACTTTTTACAGTGCAAGAGACTAGATCCTTGAAGTGGCACCAATCCCTGTGGAGACGATATCTTTTATACTATAACTTGCGACGTGTATACTTGCACATTTGCGTAGCTCTTATTACGCGCAACAAGTTTTTGGCGCCGTTGCCGAGGATTGGCAATAGCGACTTTGTTTTTATTTTCTTGCACTTTTTTTTATTTTTCTTGTTTAAAATTCAAAGGGCTAACAAACTTTGGTTTTGCATTGGTATATGACCAGGGCGAGACCGACTTCACCAGAATATCCCTTTGATCCAGAAATCGAACGAACCTTACAAAGACTTAGACGAAGGATAAGAGAAGCAATGGCAAATCAAGACGGCAATATGAATCAAGATATTCGAGCAGGAGGAGGAGTGATTCTTGCACGAAACAGAACTATTCGAGACTATCTTGAAGAAGATCTTGATGGACTTAACCCAGGAGTTGTCGCACCTGAAATTGAAGCCGACCACTTTGAGTTGAAGCCGACCATGTTTAATATGATCAACACAATTGGTCAATTTGGCGGCTCAGCAACTGAAGATGCACGACAACATCTGAAATCTTTCCTCGAGATTTGCAACTCGTTCAAGATACACGGAGTCACCCCCGATGTCCTACGATTAAGATTATTCCCCTATTTACTGAGGGATAGGGCGAAAGCATGGTTGAATAGCATTCTTGCCGGATCAATAGCATCTTGGACTGATCTTTGTCATGATTTCCTTGCTAGATTTAATCCTACAAATTTGATTGATAAGCTTCGTAACGACATTACTTCTTTTCGGCAGGCAGATGATGAATCCATGTATGAGGCTTGGGAGCGATATAGAGAACTTCTACATAAATGCCCCCTACACGGATTCCCGGTGTGGACTCAAGTAACAATGTTTTACAACGCCGTGAATACACCAACAAGGATGATGCTAGATGCCTCAGCAAACGGCATACTCCTAGATAAGTCGCCGGAGGAAGCAATGCAAATTTTAAACAGGCTGGCCAAGAATGACTATCAATTCCCATCTGCTAGAAGATGAGGAGTTAGACGCCAAGCCACAATACATGAACTAGGATCATCATATTCAATTTTGGCACAATTGGCCACTTTAACCAAGATGGTCCAGAACATGCAAAAACCAAACAACACACATAAAGTCAAGAATCCGGAATCCAGCTTCTATGTGGGGAATTACAATCGGAGCAATAACGTGATGTCCAATACATACAATCCAGCTTGGAAGAAGCACCCAGATCTTTCATGGAGTAATCCCAACAATGCTCTAAACCAGAACAATCAGAATGCACAAGCATCGAGATTCCAGCAGAATATGCCACGGCAATAGTTGCCACAGCAACAACCGATGACATCTAGTTCTTTGGAAAATTCTCTAAATGCTTTTATGATGAAAACTGAATCTTATATGGCTGAGAATAGTAATTTCATAAAAAGAACTGATGCTTTTATTAACAGGACCGAGATGAGATTGCAAAACCAAGAGGCGGCAATCAAATCATTGGAAAATCAAGTCGGACAGTTTGTTCAAAATCTGAATACTAGACCGCAAGGAGGTTTACCTAGCGATACTGAAGTCGCAAGAGGAACTGGCCATGAGCAATGTAAGGCAATCACCACTAGAAGTGGCCAACAACTTAGAGAGGTTCAAACCCGTTCGTCAAGCAAAACTCCACAAAAAGATCAAGACGAACCTAGCAGTAAAGCCTCAGATGTTGAACCATGAATTACCGCGGCAACCGGCAATAAGCATGCCTCGGCAACCGACGATAAAGATGCTTCGGCAACTTGCGATAAGCATGCCTCGGCAACCCCAGTTGATAACACCTCGGCAACTCCAGATGTCCCGGCAATGCCATCAATCAGATTTCAAACCAATGAAAGGATCGAAGATATCCGACTTCCACCACCATTCCCACAAAGGTTGAAGCGACAAAAGTAAGAGTATCAATTCAAGAAATTTCTTGATATCCTAAAGCAAGTCCACATCAACTTGCCATTGGTGAAAGAAATTGAACAAATGCCAAACTATGCCAAGTTCCTTAAAGACATTGTGTCCAAGAGAACAAGGCTAGGAGAGTTTGAAACAGTTGCCGCAACAGAAGGATGCATGGCAATGTTGCACAATCGTATGCCACCCAAGTTGAAGGATCCCGGAAGTTTCACAATACCTTGTTCCATTGGAAATCACTATGTCGGGAAAGCATTATGCGACCTTGGGGCTAGCATAAACTTGATGCCTAAATCGGTTTTCCAGAAACTAGGAATCGGGAAGGCAAGACCTACAACAGTTATGCTACAGCTAGCCGACAGATCCTATGTGCATCCAGAGGGAAAAATCAAGGACATACTGGTAAAAGTTGATAAATTTATTTTTCGGCTGACTTTATTATTTTGGATTGTGAATCAGATGAGCATGCACCCATCATTCTCGGGAGACCATTCCTAGCAATAGGGAGAATCTTGATCGATGTTGAAAAGGGAGAACTCACAATGAGGGTGAATGACCAGCAAATTAAACTAAATGTGTTCCAAACACTAAGGCATGCCGATGATCCAGAAGAATGCCAACTTCTTCATGCCACGATAGAGTTTAACTTCGACGAGGAATTTAGTTGCCTCAGCAACTACATTGTCGAACAAGAGGAACCTGAGGAGTATGAAGAACCGGTCAATGAGGAACAACAAGAAAAGGCAAATTGGCTAGTCAATCGACCAGGAAAAGAAGCTGATCAAAATGTTGATGCCACACAAGAAGGCAATAGGGAGGAGGACGCGGATCTAGAGATATGCGATGCATTCCCGGATGAACAACTTTTAGTTGCCTCAGCAACCATGGATGCGCACGCCTCGACAACCCTCGACGCCGCAGCAGCCGTTGACGCGCACGCCTAGGCAATTTTGGGAGCAGTCGCCACGGCAGCACATGCCTCAGCAATACCCTGGTACGCGGATTTAGTTAATTTCCTTGTTTGTGGTATTTTACCTTATGGCATTACTCACCAAGGAAAGAAGCGGTTCCGCCATGATGCTAAGCATTACTTTTGGGACGAGCCTCTTTTGTTTAAACAATGTACAGATCAGGTTATACGCCGATGTGTCCCTGAAGAAGAGCAACAGAATGTACTCCGGCAATGCCATTCTTCACCCTATGGAGGACATTTTGGAGGAACTCGTACCACGGCCAAAGTTTTGCAATCCGGTTTGTATTGGCCAACATTGTACAAAGATGCCCAAGACTTTTACAAGCAATGTGATCGTTGCCAGAGGACGGGCAATATCTCTAGACGACATGAGATGCCGCTCCAGAACATCATCGAGGTGGAACTGTTCGATGTGTAGGGGATCGATTTTATGGGACCTTTCCCATCTTTATTCGGCAATACATTCTACTTGCCGTCGACTACGTGTCTAAATGGGTTGAGGTAGCTGTAGTTCCCAATAACGATTCCAAGACCGTGCAAAGATTCTTGCCGAAAAACATATTTACACGATTTGGGATGCCGAGAGCAATTATCAGCGATGAAGGCAAGCATTTTGACAACAGACTAATTGCCAAGATGTTGCAACGCTTCAACATATCACACAAGATCGCCACAACATATCACCCACAAACCAACGGGCAAGCAGAAATTTCCAACCGGGAATTAAAGGGTATACTCGAGAAAGTCGTAAATCCCTCAAGGAAGGATTGGTCATTAAGACTAGATGACGCACTTTGGGCATATCGCACTGCATTCAAAACACCCTTAGGTATGTCCCCCTTCCGACTTGTCTATGGTAAAACATGTCATCTACCGGTGGAAATCGAGCACAAGGTGTACTGGGTAATCAAGACCGTGAATATAGATTGGGAAAGTGCTGGACAAAAGCGTTTGATGGACCTTAATGAGATAGAAGAATTCCGTGCACTCGCCTATAACAATGTACGAATCTACAAGGAGAAAACAAAGCGATGGCACGACAAGAAACTATTGCCGCGACAATTCACGCCAGGGCAACTAGTTTTCCTATTCAATTCTCGGCTAAAACTTTTCCCGGGAAAGCTGAAATCAAGATGGTCGGGACCATTCGAAGTCGTCAAACCATTCTCCCATGGTGCTGTGATAATCAAGTCCATCTCTTGACAACCATGAATTCAAAGTTAATGGACAAAGATTGAAGCACTACAATGGTGCCCATGTGGAACGTAACAAAGAAGTGGTCAACTTAGGAGATGCATGAGCATGCTCTCCTTTCAAAATTTTCTTTTTCTTTTTATTATCATTTTTATTTTTAGGTGATATTTTTTTTTCTTCATTATTTTTAGTTTTCAGGTTTTCTTTGTTTTCTTTTTCACAATAAGACTCACAACTACTATGCTAAGGAAATTTACTGCCGAGATCCTTGCCCCGGCACCCAATGAAGTAGTCGCCACGACAACCACAACAGCTGATGCCACGGCAACAAACCCTGAAGATGCCACGGCAACCAAAGCTAAAGACATCCAGGAAACCACTGCAAAAGCCAAAGGTAAAGCATCTATGTCCGAATCAACTCCTACGGAATCATTTTTTTGATTTTTCAAATTTGGACGAGTCCTCCATTGCACCAACAAATACCGCACCAATTGAATCCTCCAAGCGAAAAGCCAATGACACTGATGAAGAGGACGATGAGGACAACCCCGTACGAGGATCGATTCCACCACTATCAACAAGAAAACAACCATCGCGTTCAAGCAAGAGAATCAAGACACCGACCAAAAAGAAACTAATCATCTACGATGACGAACTCTCGGAGTAAGTCCTCGTATGCATTTTTATTTTTCGTTATTTTTATGCATGCATTGAGGACAATGCCTCACTCGAGTTTGGGGGGATTGGTATTAGTAGTTACCATATTTCGTTACATTCATCTTAAGTATTACATTTAGGATACATAAATTGCTTGCCATGCCTTTAATTGGAACAAGAATTGCTTAGATTTGATGAATATCCGATGATGACTTTGCCAATGCACTTAATTGATAGAATTTTTATTCTAGGATAACCATGGAAAAACTTAGAATTTTACTATGATGCTAAATTTGATGAAACACTGTTGTGGTTTGATTGATTTAAGGAATTCTAGTGAACCTAGGTTGATAATTAACAAATTGAGGGATTGGAATAAAATTTGGATGAATGCTAGAGGTGCCCGAAATTGGCTCTAGCATGTGCTAAAAATTTATCGCTAGAGGTGCCCAAAACTGGCTCTAGTATGTGTTAAAAAAATAATTGATCACTAGAGGTGCCCGAAACAGGCTCTAGTCGAATAAATTAACTTAATAAAACTAAAAACAAAACACTAGAGGTGCCCAACACTGGCTCTAGTTAAAACATGTTAAAAAAGAACCCAATGAAGTAATTTGAAAACCTCTTGTTTGCATAGAATCCGAAAAATCAACTTGCACACAACTCCGCACACACTCACAAGCATTATAGTTTGATTTCGAGTAACTCCTAAGTTTTCCGAAAAATAAAAAGCCAATCATACTGTGCCCCGGTTCAGAGAATTGAAATCAATTTCAAAGCTAAGTTTGTGAAAATTGAAGTCTTGGCAGGTAATTATGAGTTTGCATTGCTTGAGGACAAGCAATAGTTCGAGTTTGGGGGTGTGATAAATGTTCAAAAGTACTATTTTCTTACCCTTTTTACTCATATTATTGTTAGACTTAGGCTCATATTAGTTGCATAGTTAGCCATTCATGCATTAATCCATGTTTCCTTCAATCGTTGAGCTTGATTACATAACTTGGTAGTTTTTGTGGAAAAGATGCTGCTTTGGTGTGCTTTGTGTGTGTATGTGCAAGATCACTTGCCAAAGCAATGCCAAGCTAGTTGCCAGGGCAATGCATGAAGGAGACGCCGAGCTAGCTGCCAGGGCAATGCATGAAGGAGACGCCGAGCCAGTTGCCATGGTAATTGTCGACAAGAGTAAAAGTGATATGGTAGTCGAAATTGATGACTAGACAAGCCCAAGATAACGTGGAGCAAAGCCCAAACCCAAAGGAATTTGATTGCCATGCAGAGATTAAAGAAGAATTAAATTCCAAGAAGATAGGAGAAGTTCTAGTAGGAATACAATTATAATAAAGAATTATATTCTTTAAAGATAATTTAATTCCAACTTAAACTCCTCCTCAAAGAAGGACTTTGGCCTAGCCCTATAAATAGCAAGGAGATTTCGACAATCCAAGGGGAGAGAGCAATAGGGAAATTTTGACAAGTCCAAGTAGGGCAAGAGGAGAGAATTTTCGACAAGCATCAAGGGCAAGGAGGATTTCGACAAGCCTCCTCCTTCATCCTTTTCTTTCTTTTTTGATTGGGTTCATGCTAGGGATTATTTATCTTGTGTTTCTTTGGAACCTAGCCATGAACTAAATCTACTTGGCTATGGTTATTGTGTTTTGTGGTTGTGAGAAACTATTGGTTTTTGTTTAGGTAATAAGAGTTTGCACTTTTCTATTTCAAGGTTTATTCATTCTTGGTTCTTATTCTTGTTTGCGAGTGAATTGGGAGAGGATCTCGTGATTTCATCTATTTATCTAATATCGGGAGAGTTAGATTCAAGAAACGAATGAATATGATCTTTATTCAATCTATTGATGGTGAAGATTAATCCGGCTTAGGAATAAGTTAAGGATTTCAACGGCTAAGAGGAGCGCAAGATTGGTTGTTGTTCACCCTTGATTCACGCAGGGATGTATTATCAAGGCATGCTCAAGTAGCTAGAGTTTCGACTTAGGTTTAAGAAGAAACCTTTGAAGAACGCTCTGCCGAACCTTGAAGGTTGCTGCCCAGACGCCCAAGTAGTTGCCCAGGCAACCATCGATTAGTTGCCAAGGCAACCCCGTTGTGCAAGTTACCACGGCAACTGAGTTGCCCGTGCACTCTTTTACCAAAACAATCCAATCGGCTATCACACCTTAACTCACGATAACCTGGCCTATCTCTCTCTCATTTGAATTCATCTTTTCTTTTACTTTATTGCTTTCTAGATTAGTCATTAGTTAAGCTCCTATAATCATTTACTTGTGTTTTTACTTTTTACAGTGCAAGAGACTAGATCCTTGAAGTGGCACCAATCCCTATGGAGACGATATCTTTTATACTATAACTTGCGACGTGTATACTTGCACATTTGCGTAGCACTTATTACGCGCAACAATTGTAATTGACAACAAAATATACCAATTATGGGTTTACTAGGCATTCTTCCATATTATGATCCTCTCCACAAATAGTGCAAATGGTTTCAATGCCTTCATTTCTCAGACTTCAATAGGTTTTTGCATTAACTTCACTATATTAGTGAGGTTGGAAATTTGAGCATTGATAGATGATAATGCATCAAGCTCTAATATCCCAGCGACTTTTGTCCCATTTCTTAATCTGACAGTAAGGCATTAAAGATCATTGGTGGCAATTGTTTATAGGAAGTCACATGCCTTCGTGTAATTCTTGTCTTGAAACGAACTATTTGCTGAAGCATCAACAACAATCCTGATATGAGCATTGAGTCCGTTATAAATGGTCTCCAGTTGGGTCTGTGTAGGAAATCCATGCATGGCATTGACTAGCGGCGGCTGGCGGTGGAGAAGACGGCGGTTGGCTGCCGGTTACTAGGTTCAAAGTTTGGGCTTCGGTTTTGAGAGAAAGTAAAAGAGGAGAGGGTTTATTCAAATGGTTAAAAAAAATTTGGGGAAAGGGTTAGATTTTAGCCGGATAGGTATGTTATATAGAGTTATAAACTTTTGAAAATGGTCAAATTACTACCTAAGGAGCTCCGCGTTTTCATTTCTTTCAAATCGAGCACGCCGCATGGTCCATTTACAACCCGGTCCTCCTTGTATTTTAAAATCTTGCAATTCAACCCCTGAATTAAATCGAAATCAGCATTTTAATGGTAAAATCACTCATTCAGTCACTTCGTGTTTTCAAACTTTTCATTTCAAGTGTGCCGCATGGGTATTTTACAGCACTGGTCCTTTTAAGTTTCAATAGGCTTGTAATCACGTCCTTAAATCAAGTTTTATTTCCTTTTAATTTCTGCCTTTCTGTTTTATTTCTTAGTGTTTCAGTCCTTGTTTTGCTGTTCTAAATATTCATTGCTTACTTGTGTTTTTATTTGTTTTTTAGCATGTTCTATTACTCGCTGTATTCATAAATGTCATGTTTTACCGTGTCTATTTATGTTTTAGATGTGTTGTTTACTTTTTATCTTTTTGTCCATATTCATTTTTATATCATACTTTACTTTGGTTTTCATGGTATGTTTGTTTATGTTAGTATGAGTTTTATGTTTTTAGGTTACATGTTAGTGTGTTTTTTGGTCATGTATAATACCATGTTTTTATTTATTTATGTATGTATGCAAATTATGTCATATGTTATGTACTAGGTATTAGTTTCTTTGTTAGCATGTTTTTTGATTTGTTAAATTAACATCATAATACATTTATGTCATGCATATGTTACATTGTGTTTTTATTTTTAATATGTATGTATTCTTGAAGTATATGTTTTTTATTTCCCACATGTTTTTTATTCATGCCTCGTTATTGTTATTATTATGATGTGCTATGTTCGTGTTTTTATCATATTTGTTTAATTTTGTGATATCCATGTTTTTCATTATTTATTTTGTCCTTTACCATGTCAATGCGAATGTATGTTTCCAAATTATTTCTCTAAGATTGCATATCGAGATACATAAATTGTCAATGTGGTGCCCTTTTATCCGAGCATAAACGAGGCCAGTATCAGGCGTAGTGATGGTGGTTGGGCATTGACTCTCGGATAACGGGGCCTTTAAAATTTACCCCCACTTATAACCAAATTTTAAATTAATCGTCACTTTAATCCGGAAAGTCTAATATTAATAAAGCGGTAATTATTAAAGTACCAATTTTGGGCGGTGTGGGGGTGTTAATCCTTCCCCATCCGTAACCGGCTCCCGAACCCAAAGTTTTCAAAATCTCTGGTTTTTATGGTGTCCGGCCTACCTAAGTGGCCGGTGGCGACTCCAATTTTCAAATAAAATACGGTTTTAAAAAAAACCCCACGGAAGACATTATTTTCAAAACAAAACAAAACAAAATAAAATACCTTTTTAGCGAAAAGGATATCGCTACAATAATGCCAATAATATATCTTTTTACGTGCAAGTATACACGGTCAACAAGTAATAAAGTAGTGAGTTGAGTACCGTATCCACAGGGATTGTCCAGGAATTAAAAGCCACGATAAATACTTGTGAACTGGAAAATAAAGGTGATGACAATTGATTAAGAGAACGAGTAGAATAAAAGAACTAAAGAAATTAAAATGATAAAATAAATTAAAGTAAAGATCTAGGTAGTTTGGCAAACAACTGGTGTAATGATGATTGGAAGGCTTGGCAAAGGATATTTGGATTTCATGCTAGCGATGACAGCAATTAATAAAGTTAAACCTTGGTTTTAATGCCGAGCATATTTTAAGCTAGTATTGCTTGACGAAAATACTTTTAAGTTAATTACTTTTAACACCTATATTTCTTTAATTTTCAACAATTAACTTGATGAAGATTTAATCTTTACTCCTAAGGGGTAGATTCATTTCAGAAGTAAGTTCATCTATTTGAATCTCTTATGTCGAAGCTTCTCTCCTTAATATTTGACAATTAATCCTTATCTCCTAAGTCTGTTAAGATATTATGGAATAATGAGCATTCAATGCCAATTGTCGCGTGACATAAAATATAATGAAATTAAGCGCAAGAAAAATAGAAAAAATGCCAAGGCATTCAATTATTAAAAACCTAAATCTAAGCGTTCATTGCAAACACCCTAGCCAACTTAAAAGATTAGTTCATGGATGGGGAAACCAACAACAAATCATCGTTTTTAAACATCATCTCAAAATCAGAAATATTTTTTAGAGAAATGGACTAAAGAAGGAGATCCGTCGATACAACCCTTCAATAGATTCAGAGATCTTGATAAAGCTGCCTAGTTGAACCTTGGTTCGCCTCTACCCTTTCTTTCCTCCTCACGGCGCAACACACTTTTGCTCATTCATTGGACTCCTTTATATAGGCACTCATGGAAACTCTAATTAAGGTTAGGGTTTGTTACCACCATTTTTGGCGTGTTTTCTACTCATAAAATTAGGGCCGACCTCGCTCTGACTCAAGGCTATTTGATCGGGCATCAAACTTATTTTTTCCAACCGAGCTTGGCATTCTTCTCCTGCATTTTTCCAACTGTGCTTATCATTTATGTCATGTATTTACCTCCTCCAAACTTGCACACCATGACAAAAAGACACCCTGTAGACTCTCTAGGTGAATGCTGGCAAAAGTGGCAGAAAATATAAGAATGTGCCAAAATGAGTCTTTTGCGTGCAAGTATACACGGTCTGCAAGTAATACAGCTGGTAAGCTGAGTATCGATCCCACGGAGATTGACTTGGAATTCAATTGATTTGATTGTTACTTACCTTAAGAAAAAGTTGATTTGATTTGAAATTGGTTTTGGAAAAAAATTAAAAAGTAAAGGAATGAAAGTAAAGTAAAGACGTTGGCAAGGAAGGTGTTTTAATGAATGATGAGTGTTGACAGGGAATGCCTGGTTTTCACGCTCTTCATGTCGTGCCAGCCTTTAACAACAACCTATCTTGGCATTGTTCGCTGAGCAGATTCAAAATTAGCAAAGCCTCTCTCGATGGTCATTGCCCTAAATTGATCATGTAAAAACCCTTATATCTCTATAGTGTTTGTTTTTAAATAAACCAATTTGATTAAGCACCAATCTATACTCCTAAGGGGTAAATTTTACTCCCGAAGTAAGTTCATCTACTTGAACGACTTCTCTCGAAGCTTATCTCCTTAGTATTCAACAACTTAATCATTGCCACCTCAAGTCTGTTAAGATATTGAGGAGCAATAGGCCAACAGTGCCAGCTCTCGCTTGGCAGAGTATTTAGGAAATATTAAAGTTTACCGAATAGATAAAACTTTGACAAAGCAGATTTATTATTAAAAACTAAAGCATGAAAATAATATAAAACCCAAACATCCCCCACCAACTATTAAATTAGTTCATGGTGAGGGATTTAACCAACAATCCACAAACATTTTCAAAATACACCATCCTTAAAAACAAGATAAAATAACTTAAAAGAGAGAATGAGCTAGAAGATATCTCTCGATGCAGCCCTTCAAGATCCAGGCTTCTCGTCCAAGTTGGTCAGACCACCCTTCCACGGTGCAGCCGGTCGTCAGTCGTCACACACCAACTCCTCACGATTCAATCTTCTTCGCTCTCTTAAGTCTAGCTTGGTTGGTGTTTAAATAGACGTTCAAGGAAGGGATAGGACTAGCTCTTCAAATTTTGAATTTCAACTGCCCAAGGGATAAGGGATTATCTTCTTATCCAAATTTGAATGAGAGCTGATCAGGCTAAGGCTGACGTCATCCTGCCGACGCTGCCCTGGCATCCAAGCTTGGCATGAATTTGCCAACAAGTCTTGGCACCATCTTATCCGCTATTTTTTCAGAGATTGATCCAATTGCTATCTTTTCAGAGCCTGCTCATTTCCTACTTTTTTAGGGTCCAACAGCTTCTTGGCGTGGCATCAAGTTCACTTCTTTGCCAACTGGTGTTTGGCATTGTCTGGTCCATCTGTGCTAACAGCAGTCAGCATTCTCTCTGGCGCTCTTTCTTGTGTTGCTTTTCTGGGCCAAATCCTATGCCAAACCTACAAAATTGCCAACAAAACAACCCTTCACGCTGGCATAGGCAAAACTCTAAACTCTTTATGCAAATGCATGATTCTAACATCCTAATGCAACTAAATATACCTAAAACAAGCAAAAGCATTGTAAGATTGGCATTAAAAATAGTACTTTTGGAGAGGTAACACACACCCAAACCTAACTGATTGCTTGTCCTCAAGTAATGCAAACAAATAAAAACAAAAACTGTGAAAAAGTTACTTCGGCAAAATTTTGGTTGAATGCCAACACGTGTGGGCAAGCAGAATTTAGCTCTATTTCTGTCCTCAGTATCTCAGTGCAATAATGCCAAGCATGTAGTAATTCAAGTGCAGCAATATAACTCTAGTCAAAGTTCATGAAGAGTGCATAAGTGTAGGCAATATGCATCAAGTATCCTTTCACTCCCTTAGCCAATTTTACTACCTAAACTCAGATTTTTTTTCTTTTCATTCATTTTTCCTTTTCTTTCTTCGCCAAGGGTTTCTGGTGGCATTAATTTAAGCTTGCTTCCTGACACTATTTAGCGTGAGAGATCTATTTTTTCTTGCCTTGGCAGAATATTGTTGTCTTATTTGTTTCTTTTACCCTGGCATCATTTGATCTTTTTTTTTAAATCTGATCATAGTTTCAAAAAGTCTAAGTTTGCTAAGGAACTAGATACATACTACGTGTTAAGTGAAATTTCAGTTCCCTAAACTATAGATCAATTGCCGAGCTAACCTGGCATACAACTCTGCTAGCATGGCATGACAACTAAAGATTAAAGTTTCCTCATTGGACAGACACCCAGATCAAATTAAGCTTGCCTAACAATTGTTAACATTTTTCAAAATTAAACCGAGGCAAAATTTTCTTTTTCTTTTTTTCTTTTTTTAGTGGTTCGATATGCATCTACTCTAAATGACCTAGATGACATGGCAACAAAAATTAAACATGAAATGCATGGCATAAATGTGAAGAAATGCACACCCCCAAACCCAAGATGTGCATTGTCCTCAATGCATGAAACAAGACATATATACAAAAGAACAGAATAAAATAAAATTCATGGTCATGTGAATGTAATAAAATGTAAAAGGAGTTTAGGAAGAAGAAGACTCTCATTCAAAGACTATTCGCCGTGTGGTATGGGTCTTCCTTCTCACATACGGCCCACGATCAGGGGCCATGTGTTTCTTTCTTTTCAGGCTTGATTTTGAAGCGGTAGTAGAGGCTCCAACTTTCTCCTTGTCCTTGGCAGGATCTGATGCAACAGGTGCATCGGTGGTATCAGATGGCGTATGGACATCAGGTGTTACTGGCGACTTGGCTTTGGTTTCCTTCGATTCAGATGAAGAATCAAAACTGACAAACTCGACTTCAACTAGGGACAACGAGATTGTGGCATCAGACGAGGTATGAACTAGACTAGCTGGCATGGCATTGTCACTGGCAGAGAGCTCGGCAGGGAAGTCTAGAAATTTTGGCACAAAATCAGTTGATAATTTTGTAAGAGCCTCCTTGATCACAGCATCCCTGGCCTGGATGTAGTGTCTCAGCTTGACATTGAGCTCCTCAGCCTTTTCCAGCTTTTCTAGAATAATCTCTTGACATTGGTGAATTTGGGACAGCATTTCCAGTGAACTATCTGGCACAGTTTTTGGCATGGTTGCTGGCGTGGTCCTTGACTCCTTGGGCTTTGGCATGGGTGCCCTTGTCTTTCCCTTGCCGTTTTTCTTTAGGCTCGACAGCAACTAAATTCCTCTACATAGCTGCAGTAATCGTTGTTCCTTTGATCGTTTTCCCCTTATCTGTATCCAGCCTTGGCACATTATGGAGCATACAAATGTTAGAAATCAATAAAGGAAAAAACAAGCTGCCAGTACCTTTCGCTGTGCACTTGTAGGTTTCCTCAATAATAATCTTGCCAACATTGATTTTGCTCCCCATAACAATGGAGTGCAACAAAATCATCCACTCTTCCGACACAGTCTCATTATGGGATGCGGGCATCAAATTAGCCTTGAGGAAGTGATTCCATCCCCTTTATTGGGGTTTCAATGCCAGCCTCTTCACCATACGGTGCCCCTTGGATGACATTGTCCATGCCGTGACAGGTTCACATAGATCTGCCAGCAACCTCTTTCTCTTGGCAGTGTTCATTGAATCTGCATACTCGAAATACTCATCCTTTGATCCATCTAACTCAAACATATTATTGATATACCCTTCATCGAAATGAACACATTTACCTCTAATCATCAAGAATGGTGAATCCTTGGTCACAAGGTGCGCATAGAATTCTTGGACGATTGTGGCAAAGAAACACAAAACAAAGAATCCCTAACATAAACCTAATCAAACAAGAAAGAAAAGATGAAGAATGGTTGAAAGCCCTTGTCAAAATATCTCCTCTTTTGCTCTCTCTTCAATCGAACTCTCCCCTTTTTGCTCTCCCTTGGAGTTGACGACTTAGTCTCCTTTAAATAGGAGATGGCTAGGTCAAAGTCTCTCTTGAGGAAGAAGTTAAGTTGGAATTAAATACTTTAAAAGAATATAATTGTTTATTATATTTAAATTCTTTCTAGATCTTTTCCTATCTTCTTGGGATTTAATTTCTCTTTGGCCTCTTCATGGAAATCAAACTCCTTTGGGATTTAACTTTTCTCCACATCATCTTGGGCTTATCTAGTCATCAATTTCGACTGCCATATCATCTTATCCCTTATCGACAATTGCCCTGGCAACTAGCTCAATATCTCCTTCATGCATTGGCCTAGAAACCGCGTCGGCATCTCCTTCATGCACTGCCCTGGCAACTGGTTCCAGCCTTGTTTAGGCAAGTGATTCTGCACACACACAAAAAAAACTATCGGCAACACCCTTTTTCCACAAAATTAAGCAAAATATGAAATCAAGCTTGTCTACCAAGGAAACAATGCAAACATGCATGAATGGCTAATAATGTAACTAATATGAGCCTAAGTCTAGCAATAATATGAATAAAAAGGGTGAATAAGATAGTACTTTTAGACACTTATCAACAATCATCTCTAGAATGTCAACAGCCTCGGTATATGTCTTATCAAGCAGTGAGCCAGCTGCTGAAGCGTCAACAACAGTCATTGTTTTTGCATTCAATCCATTGTAAAAAGTTTGAATCTGAGTCCAATTCGGGAATCCATGCATAGGATACCTCCTCAACAAGTCTTTGAATCTTTCCCAGACATCATATAAGGTCTCATCCTCAGCCTGCCTGAATGTAATGATCTCACCCCGTAGCTTGGTAGTGAGTGTTGGAGGCTGGAATCTTGTTAAGAACTTCTGGCATAGGTCTGCTCATGAAGTAACTGAGCCATGTGGCAAGGAATTAAGTCGAGCATTTGCTCTGTATCTCAAAGAAAAGTAAATAACTTCAGTTTCACGGTATCTTCAGGTACTCCATTTTGTTGGAATAGCTGGCAAATCTCCATGAACTGTTTAAGATGTTGCCTCGGATCTCCATTGAGTGCGCCATCAAACTGACCTACATTCAAAATATTTCGAAATTGACAATGTTTACCTTTGTGCCAACAAGTCCTGGCATCAAATTGTCAATGGTTGGTGCCGAATGTTCTCTAATAGGTCTCTCATTAACAACTGGGACAACAGGTGGTGGTGGTATCTCATTGTTAAGTGGATTTCCTCTATTGTTCACCACACCATTCCCTCCATTACCTTGGTTCATCTCTCAAAATCTTCTTTTTAACCTCCGTAAGGTTTTCTCAATTTTCGGATCGTATGGCCACTCGTCTACCACAGGATGGCTTCTGGTCATACACCGACAAAAACAAAAGGTAAAAACAAAAACAAAAATAAAAAGAAGACAAGTAAAAATTTAAAAACAATCAATTCCATTGCAATCCCCGGCAACGGTGCTAAAAACTTGTAGACTCTCTAGGTGAATGCTGGCAAAAGTGGCAGAAAATATGTATTAGAAAATATAAGAATGTGCCAAAAGGAGTCTTTTGCGCGCAAGTATACATGGTCTGCAAGTAATACAGCTGGTAAGTTGAGTATCAATCCTACAAAGATTGCCTTGGAATTCAATTGCTTTGATTGTTACATGCCTTAAGAAAAAGTTGATTTGATTTGAAATTGGTTTAGGAAAATAATTAGAAACTAAAGGAATGAAAGTACAGTAAAGACGTTGGCAAGGAAGATGTTTTAATGAATGATGAGTGTTGGCAGGGAATGCCTGGTTTTCATGCTCTTCATGTCGTGCCAGCCTTTAACAACAACATGTCTTGGCTTTGTTTGCCGAGCAGATTCAAAATTAGTAAAGCCTATCTCTATGGTCATTGCCCTAAATTGATCATGTAAAAACCCCTATATCTCTATAGTGTTTGTTTTTAAGTAAACCAATTTGATTAAGCACCAATCTATACTCCTAAGGGGTAGATTTCACTCCCGAAGTAAGTTCATCTACTTGAACGACTTCTCTACTTCTCTCCTCAGTATTCAACAACTTAATCGTTGCCACCTCAAGTCTGTTAAGATATTGAGGAGCAATAGGCCAATATTGCCAGCTCTCGCTTGGTAGAGTATTTAGGAAATATTAAAGTTTGCCGAATAGATAAAATTTGCCAAGGCAGATTTATTATTAAAAACTAAAGCATGAAAATAACATAAAACCCAAACATCCCCCGCCAACTATTAAATTAGTTCATGGTGAGGGATTTAACCAACAATCCATAAATGTTTTTGAAATACATCATCCTTAGAAACAAGATAAAATAACTTAAAAGAGATAATGGGCTAGAAGGGGTCTCTCGATGCAGCCTTCCAAGATCCAGGCTTCTCGTCCAATTTGGTCAGACCACCCTTCCACGGTGTAGCCGGTCGTCAGTTGTCGCACACCAACTCCTCACGATCCAATCTTCTTCGCTCCCTTAAGTCTAGCTTGATTGGTGTTTAAATAGGCGTGCAAGGAAGAGATAGGACTAGCTCTTCAAATTTTGAATTTCAACTGCCCAAAGGATAAGGGATTATCTTCTTATCCAAATTTGAATGAGAGCTAATTAGGCTAAGGCTGATGTCATCCTGCCGACGCTGCCCTGGTATTCAAGCTTGGCATGAATATGCAAACAAGTCTTGGCACCATCTTATCCGATATTTTTTCAGAGATTGATCCAATTGCTATCTTTTCGGAGCCTGGTATTTCCTACTTTTTTGGGGTCCAACAGCTTCTTGGCATGGCATCAAGTTCACTTCTCTGCCAACTGGTGCTTCGCATTGTCTGGTCCATCTGTGCCAACAACACTCGGCATTCTCTCTGGCGCTCCTTCTTGTGTTGCTTTTCTGGGCCAAATCCTATGTCAAACCTATAAAATTGCCAATAAAACAACCTTTCACGCTGGCATAGACAAAACTCTAAACTCCTTATGCAAATGTATGATTCTAACATCCTAATGCAACTAAATGTACCTAAAAACAAGCAAAAGCATTGTAAGGTTGACATTAAAAATAGTACTTTTGGAGAGGTAACACACCCTCTCACTCTGGAAATGCAAACTGTGCATTCCTTAACTCCTAGATGCAAATGGATGAAACTACTGGCAAAGTATGCTAAAATGTACCTAAAATCAAGCAATAGCATGGCAATGTATGCATAAAAATACATCTTTTGAGGAGTTAACAATTTTCTAATGATATTATGCCAATGACGCATATGTCTCGACTTACCATTATACATAAAACTCTGTGATCTACCAATTTTTGCTTGGTCATCACAATATATGCATATTATGGGCACATGCTTATGTCATTCAAGAATATTCTCCAAGAAATTTCGAAGTTATTTGGCTTCTTCTCTAAACTTGTCTAGAACTACAAACTCAGATTTCATTATAGATCTAGTTATAATCGTTTGTCTTGAGGATTTCTATCCACTTGTGCCTTTGATATCTTGAATATTAGATATCCAACTGGTATCAGAGTATCCTTCTACACAGTAGGATATTAGGAATAATGCAATCCATAATCTTGAGTATATCTAAGATATCTCAATACTTTCACAATCGCTTTCCAGTGATTTTCACCTGGATTGTTTGTGAATCTACTTAAACTGCTCACAGTAAAAAATAATATCTAGTCTACTGCAGCTCATGAGGTACATTAGACTGCCTATGAACCTAACATATTCCACTTGGTCAACATTTTGACCTTTATTCTTGGACAGATCTTGACTTGTGTCTATTGGAGTTCTGACTATACCAAAATCATCCTTGCTAAAATTTTCAAGAATTTGTCCACTTAGTTTGACTATATAAGACCTTCATGTGACTATTTGATTTGGATGTCCAAAATCGTATCGTCTAAGTCTCATATCTTTCATGTCAAATCTTGAATTTAACATGCCATTGTTACGTTTTACCATTTCATTGTTGCTTCCAACAAAAAGTATGTCATCAACATACATACATAGAATAATATTTCCAATATCTGTAATTTTAAAATATACACATTTGTCACACTTATTAATCTTGAAGCCGTTTGTCTTTATGACACTATCGAACTCCTCATGTCATTACTTTGGTGACGAGGCTATTACCTTTGCAGGACACCCCACATTTTAAGTATTTGTATAAAGGGTTTATTCCCTTTCATAACTCATATGGTATCTTATCCCTTTAATTTTGGGAACCTTATTTAAAGGGTAATTAGCTGATAGAATAACTCCCCCCACATGTTAGGCACATTTTTGAAATTTTAGTTCTTTTTAGAAGACATCTTCAAAATTATAGTACCAACATTACTCATATAGAGCTTCTCCTCATCTTATGGCAACTGAAGCATTTCCTATAAAATTTGCTTCTTGAACACACCGCCCTTTTAATCTCAAAGAAGATCGTGTCTACGGTTTGTTTTCTTTGAAGTTCTTTTTAACTTTCACTACGTTTTCCCTGGCAATATTTGTCATAGCAAAATTTGCCTTAGCAACATTTGAAAGTGGTAACAACTTTTACCTTATCCTCTATAATAATAGGAGGATTGTCCTTCAGATCTTTGACCAAGTTTAAGATGGTCAAATAGACAACATTATTTATTGCCACATTTTGAAAAAATTTCATTAAATTTTACTGGTTTTCCATTGTGTCACATAGTCACAAACTAAAAACAAAATATTATGAATCTGTTAAATGTCAATAATTTAGCTATAGACTAAAACCAAAAACAGAAACGTAATTTTTAACTTTTGTTAGACTGCATGATTTTAGTAAACTAAAACCCAAAACAAAAGTTCACACGGTCTTAATGGAAAGAACAATAATGAACAGTGCACCAGGTAGGTAACTTATGAAAAAAGATGTGGTGCACTAGGCACGCTTAAATACCAGGTCTTTCAAAGAACCAATCCTAGACAAGCACTTTGATATTGTTTTTCAATCACCGTTTATGGGTTTCATTCTCTTATGCTTAAGGAAGTTCTTGAAGTCGTTCCAAATAGGGGTTAGCTTTTCAAATAACTAATGCCTGAACGAATTCACTTATAATCATTCCTTTTGCGAGAATATCGTAAGTGATCAGTTAAAGTCATTGCCTTTGATTCACAATAATTTAGAATCAATCATCACAAAATTAAGAATTTGATAACTAAGAATTTCTCAACACCGACATCTTTATTTTGTACTTACGGTCCAACAACCCTCACAATTCTCTAGCCATTTTAAGCACTGTACACTTCATAACGTGCATCAGACTAGGCTTTGAGAATTTAATTTGACATAAAAAAAAACAAAGCTCTTCTATACTTTGATTCAAGACCTCGGTCTGAATCAACACTCTAGATTCTGTTGAACATAATAGTAACTGATGTTACTTTCGATGACAATTTCTGTTAAAATAGATTTGTCAACAACAAACTTTGAACAGATCAAATTTATTCAAATTACCTCTTGTTTGAGGAAGAGATCAAGTAAACCCATTGAAACGACATGAATTAAATCTCGAAATAAATTATTTACGAGATCTCGGTTTACAAACTGATAATGGTTTCATTGACTCTTGTTTGGAAAAGAAAATCCAGTAAACACGTTGGAACGGTAGGAATTAAATGCTAAAACAAATTGTTTACAAGATATTAGTTTCCAACTAGATCAAGATTCGTCTGAGTATCATGTTCATCTCTATAAAATTTCTCAACGGAAATTATTAGTACGAAAGAAAAATAATAGTGTTTCCAAAAACACAAACAATAATAATTATTACATTTATAATAATAATTATTAAAGCCAAAAAACATTAAGGAATAATAGATATTACCTTGATAATACCATAATTTAAGGTTTTAATAATACATGGCGTTCAATATGTGATCAGCCGTTACAAACAATGCTTGTCGTGCTTGCTTGAAGCTAAAAAATTCAATATGACCGTTATCGACATTTGTTGTAATGAATCCATATTTCCATGAAAGAAAAAAAAACAAACGTAAAAGTATTGCTGCTCATCATACTAATTATCACTGTTAAGTGTTCAAAAGTACTATTTTTATTACCTTTTTACTCATATTATTGTTAGACTTAGGTTCATATTAGTTGCATTATTAGCCATTCATGCATGTTTGCATTGTTTCCTTGGTGGACAAGCTTGATTTCATATTTTGCTTAATTTTGTGGAAAAAGATACTGCTTTGGTGTGTTTTTGTGTGTGCAGAACCAGTTCCAAAGCAAGGTTGGAACCAGTTGCCAGGGCAGTGCATGAAGGAGATGCCGACGCAGTTGCCAGGGCAGTGCATGAAGGTTATGCCGAGCTAGTTGCCAGGGCAATTGTCGATAAGGGATAAGATAATGTGGTACTCGAATTGATGACTAGATAAAGCCCAATATGACGTGGAAGAAGATAAATCCTAGAAGAATTGGAGATTCAAAGAGAGATTAAATCCCAAAGAAGATAGGAGAAGATCTAGAAGGAATTTAAATATAATAAATAATTATATTCTTTTAAAGTATTTAATTCCAGCTTAACTTTTTCCTCAAGAAAGACTTTGACGTAACCATCTCCTATATAAAGAACCCCTAGCTGCCTATTTCATCAAGTTTTGGAGGGAGAGTTCGATTGAGAGAGTTTCCAAAGAGGGTTGGTGATTTCTTCATCTTTTTCTTCTTTATTCTATTCGATTCATGTTTGGGGATTATTCTTTGTATATCTTTCGAAACCCAGCCATGAATTGATGTGAATTGGCTTGGGTTATTTTGGGTTTGTTGTTGTGAGAACCAATTGGATTTTTTTTAGGTAATAAGAGTTTGCACTTTCAATTCAAGGTTTACTCATTCTTGGTTTTTATTATTGTTTGTGAGTGAATTGGGAGAAGATCTCGTAATTCTATCTATTTATCTAATATCGGGAGAGTTAGATTCAAGAAACGAATGAGTACGGTCTTTATTCAATCTATCGATGGTAAATATTAATCCAGCTTAGGAATAAGTTAAGGATTTCAACGGATAAGAGGAGCGCAAGATTGGTTGTTGTTCACCCTTGATTCACCCAGGGATGTATTGTCAAGGCATGCACAACTAGCTAGAGTTTCGACTTAGGGATAAGAAGAAACCATTGAAGAACGCTCTGCTGAACCTTGAAGTTACTGCCCAGCCGCCCAAACAGTTGCCCAGGCAACCGTTCGATTAGTTGCCAAGGTAACCCAGCTGCGCAAGTTGCCACGACAACTGAGTTGCCCTTGCACTCTTTTACCGAGACGATCCAATTGGCTATCACTCCTCAACTCACGATAACCTGGCCTATTCCCTCTCTTATTTGATTTCATCTATTCTTTTAGTTTATTGCTCTTAGTTTACTCGTTAATTAGAACCTATATTATCAATTGTGTTTTTATTTTCACAGTGCAGTAACTTAAGCAAAGTGGCCCAAACCAATCCCTGCGGAGATGATACTCGATACTCGTATCACTTTATTACTTGCAACGTGTATACTTGCACCGTTTGCGTAGCACTCAATACGCGCAAGAATCACAACAAACACACATGTTAGGAATATTAAAACATGTTCTCAAGTATGCAATTAGACGTGAATACTTTCTGTAACATCAAGCATGAATTTACGACATTGATTGAACAACAGGAAATGCTTTGTACGCTCACGACACTGTTTGTATATGCATATTGCTCATCTTGGATTTGAACTTCGAGAATTTGTCTTAAGATTGTTAGACAATGAGCGTTAATAATTCAAAAAATAATAAATAGTAAAATAAATATCGAATTTATTATTATATCGAACATAATAAAACAACTATAAATAAAGTTGAAGAATAATCGAATAAATAAAACCATGCATTCGGATTATCGCTTCACTACTAATACACTTGAATCTGTTTGTACGGTTTCTCCCATGTGATCCACTATATACCAATACGCAGCTTCTCACATATTTCCTTTACTGCAAGTAATAATAAATTGACAAGAAATTAAAAATAATAGAATCTAATAAACTAATTGAAAATAAACCTTAATTAGATTTAGTAGAAACGAGATAAGGCATGTGAGAACACAATTTCCTTAAGACAGATTTTCGGTCACTCTTGTGGTGCTTGAGATATGTTGGTCGTTTGTCTCTCAGGATACCACAACTATATGATCAACTATAGTAGCACGTCTGCAGAAATCACGAACTGTAACATTGCCTTCCTCTATCACCGAAAATACTTTAGTAAATCATAGAGTAAAAATAGTAGAAAATATATGTGTTTTTATCATTATTAAACCGAGTAGGTTTGCATGCTATTTATAGAGGCATGAGTTTTATTGAAAATAAAATTTGTGAATTATATGAATTTTATTTGATATAAAATTCATTAATTAAAAGCATTATCACAATAATATCTGAATTTTAAAAATCATATTTTATCCTTTTTAATTTCAGAATATTCAAAAAATATATCTAAATTTAAAGATAATATCTTATCATTTATCCTTTTATTTGAGATATTAAAAATGCTACATTTAAGGAAAAATTATCTCATAGTGGGTTAAAATATTCACAAGCCCACAGAGGGCCCGACTGGTCTAGACATTCATGTCACCCATATCATATCAACTTAAGTTATTCAATAATCACCAAGTAGAGTCTTGTATATAAACACATCTCATGCTTGGTAACCCATTAATATGGGATATAAGCTTTTCCTTTTTCCTTAACTCAATTCACAATTAGCCTACTTTGAGCATCAATTTCTCATTCATCACTCACATGTTTTGAGCGTATGAAATATCGTTGTAAAGGTCTCATAAAGTAGAACATTAAGTTCTAATTTCATTATTCAAACCTCCACTTTTACTCATATAAAATATGCCTCAAAGTTTCCACTTTATCATATTTTTCCAACAAACGTAGCCCAAGTAGGTGTCACTATTGCTAACGCTTGGCAAAAGAGTATATTTTTAGTGTAAAAGTTTGCCAAAGAGCAGTGCCAAGGTGAGTTTTATGCATGCAAGTATACACGGTCAGCAAGTAATACAACAGTAAGTTGAGTATCGAATCCACAGGGATTGACCAAGAATTTATTTGCTCAACATTTACTTGTTCGAAAGTTTTAAAAGTGTTTGAAATGTTTTGGGATTTTAATTGAAAAGTTAACAAAACAAAGTTGTGAAAAGAAGCAGTCTAGCAACGAGTTATTCAAAATGAATGATGAGCGTTGGCAAGGGGATGCTGACTTTATGCTACTTATGCCATCCTTTAATAATGATCTGCCTTGGTTTATTGCCGAGTAGATTAAAGGTAGTATTGCCTCTGCCGATGGCAATACCCTAAGTTAACTATGATAAAACCTCTATATGTCTATAGTGAATG
Organism: Hibiscus mutabilis; assembly: GCA_019671005.1. NCBI lineage: Eukaryota > Viridiplantae > Streptophyta > Magnoliopsida > Malvales > Malvaceae > Hibiscus > Hibiscus mutabilis. The sequence continues at coordinate 42,375,658 of CM033724.1, read as the reverse complement.
TTTTTCATGAATTAACTCGATTAAGCAACAATCTTTACTCCTAAGGGGTAGACTCACTTCCGACGTAAGTTCATCTACTTGAACATCTTCTGTAGAAACTTCTTGCCTTAGTACCTGGCAACAAATCGTTACCCCTTAAGTCTGTTAAGATATTAAGGTGCAATAAGCACGCAATGCCAACTATCGTATGGCAATAGATTGGTAAAAAGGTTAAGTATATGCCAAATATAAAACAATGCCAAGGCATTTTCATTATTAAAAACTAAACATGAAATCAACATCCATCCCAAACATCTCCCAGTCAATTGTAAAAGTTTAGTTCATGGTTGGGGTTTCCATCCAAAAAAATTATTGTATCCCCCATCATCATTTAAACAGAATAAATAAAAAAAAGAGAATGGGCAATAATGGGGTATGTCGATGCAGCCCTTCAATGGCTCTAAGCTCTCGGTCTTCATCTGGTCGAACCACATCTTGGTTTACCACCGTTCAGCCTCTTCAATCTGATCTCTCCAATCCCCCTTCTCAAATGCTGGATCGATCTCTTTAAATAGGCTTGCGTGGGAAACCCTAGGATAAGGCCTTTGAATTTAAATTTTGAATGCACAAGGGATAAGATGATAGCGTATCTTATCCAGATTTGAATCCTAGGGCTGACATGTACAAGGTCTAACGGAGACTTTGACTGGTCAGCTGATGTCACTCATTTGTCAGTCGGGCTTAGCATTGATTGGTCCTTCTGTGCCAACTGCGCCTTGGCAATTCTCTAGCTTCCTTTCCTGCATTCCCTACCAAGCTTGCTTGCCTTTGTCCTGCATCAAAAATAGCAAAATAACCCTTTACACTGGCAAACAATATAGCTCATAAACTCATTATGCAAATGCATGATTTTAATACCTAAATGCAACTAAATGTACTGAAAGGGGAAGCAAAAGCGTTGCAAAATTAACATAAAAACAATACTTTTGAGGAGCTAACACACCCCCAAACCTAGCTCATTGATTGTTCTCAAGTAATGTAACTAAAAATAAAACAGAAAAACAAAAAGATACCATGGCAGAAATTTTCATAGTCACCAACACTTGCCAACTAACAAAATATGATTCTAGGTTTGTCCTCGGATATTCAGTATATCAATGCCAAGCAAATAAACAATTTCAAGTGCATCAATATAGCTCTAGTTTGAGGTCATTAAGTGTGCGTGAAGTGCGGCCAATATGCATCAAATTTACTTAACTTCTTTAGCCACTTTACTGCCCAAACTCAGAATCATTTTTATCATTTTTCTTTATTTTCTTTAATTGCAAAGGGTGTTTCTATGGTGGCAATTAATTAGGGTCATGTCATGTACTGTTTGGCCTGAGAAATAAGAGTGAGCAAACCACGAATACCCACGTTAATCCAGATTACATCATTAAACTAACCCATTACACTCATACCCTAAAGTTATGTTGGCTTGAGAACTAAGAGGGAGTAAACCACGAAGCACCAAGTTAATTATTTCTTCTAAGGCATAAGAGTGTTCTAAATTATTTCAGCCTTTGGCAAAACATTGTTGCCTTATTCTTTGTTTCTACCCTGGCATTGTTTCTCTTCTTCTTTTTTTATTCTGAATTCAGTTTCAAGAGAACCTAAGTTTGTCTTGCAAACTAGATGCATATTACGTGAAGGGTAAAACTAAAGTTCCCTAAACTAGAGTTCAATTGCCAAGCTACTTGGCAATGCTAACCTGTTGGCATACAAGTTCTAAAATTCTAGTTTCTTCATCGGACAGATAATCTAGAACAAATTCAACTAAACTAGCAGTGTTGGCAACTTAAACAACTTATTGACTAATGTATTTTTTTAGTGGTTTGGTATACAAATTTAAATCCTACATGGTGAACTATTCTATAAGCAAACTAAAAATAAAACATGAATTTCATGGCAATAAAATGCGAGGCAACCTACACCCCTAAACCTAAGGTGTGCATTGTCCTCAATGCATGAAAATAACACATATATACAAATGAGATTTAAAATGAATGAACATGTGAATGAAAATTAAATGAAATACAAAGAGTTTAAGAGGATGAAGACTCCCTTTAGAAGGTTCTGGGTGTGAAACACGTGTTTCCTCTTGATGAAACCCCCTCTACTGGGAGCCATATGCTTTTTGCACTTCAGGATGGGTTTTGATGCTGCTGTAGACTTTTCAAGCTCATCGAGGACTTCCTCAACAATCTTCATTGGCTCAGAAGTAGCCGAGACATTAGTATCAGCAGATGAGGCAGGTGCTGCAGGCATGGTAGGTTTTGTTTCTTCTTTAGAGTCAAATGGCGTGGTTGTGATGACGAATTTAACTTGAACATGTGATACTAGAACAGTGGCATCTAATGGAGTATGGACTGAAGGAGGACTGGCTGGCATAGCAGTGCTGGCAAATAGGTTGGTAGGGAACTATAGGAAGGCTGGCAAAACACTTGGGGACATCCTCTCAAGAGTTTCTTTGATTGCACAGTCCCTGACATTAGTGTAATGCCAGAACTTGATATTTTTCTCCTTTGCTTTCTCTAACTTTTGGAGAATGGTCTCCTGGCATTGGAAGATTTGGGAAAGCATTGCCACTGAGCTGGCTGGCATATGAGTGTCAAGCTCTGCCTTGGGTAACTTGGCCTTGGTCATTAGCTCTATTGCATTTCCCTTGCCCTTGTCTTTGGACTTGGTGGTAGTGAGTTACCTCTACAGGGCAGGTGTAATTGTTGTTCTCTTAGTCTCGTGGACCTTGTCCAAATTAATCTTTGGCACACCATGCTTCATACAAATATTAGAAATCAATAGAGGGAAAAACAAACTCCCACTGCTCTTATCGGTTCATTTATAAGTTTCATCGATAATGATACAAATGATGTTGATCTTGTAGCGCACTATGATCGAATACAATAAGGACATCTGATAAGTGTTCAAAAGTACTATTTTAATACCCTTTTTACTCATATTATTGTTAGACTTAAGCTCATATTAGTTGCATAATTAGTCATTCATGCATTAATTCATGTTTCTTTCCATCGTTGAGCTTGATTACATAACTTGGTGATTTTTGTGGAAAAAGATGCTGCTTTGGTGTGTTTTTGTGTGTATGCAGAATCACTTGCCTAAACAAGGCTAGAACCAGTTGCCAGGGCAGTGCATGAAGGAGATGCCGAGCTAGTTGCCAGGGCAATGCATGAAGGAGATGATGAGCTAGTTGCCAAGGCAATTTTCGACAAAGAATAAGATGATATGGTAGTCAAAATTGATGACTAGATAAGCCCAAGATGACGTGGAGCAAAGTTAAATTCAAAAGGAGTTTGATTTCCATGAAGAGGTTAAAGAGAAATTAAATCCCAAGAAGATAGGAGAAGTTCTAGAAGAAATTTAAATATAATAAAGAATTATATTCTTTAAAGATAATTTAATTCCAACTTAACTTCCTCCTTAAGAAGGATTTTGACCTAGCCATCTCTTATATAAAGGACCAAGCCGTCAAAGAGAGGTAAGCAAGAAGAGGGAAAATTTCGACAACTCCAAAAGGCAAGAGGAGAGAAATTTCGACAAGAGAGCAAGGGGGAGAGTTCGATTTCTTCTTCTTCTTCTTTGCTTCCATTAGATTCATGGTTTGGGGATTATTCTTTGTATATCTTTTGAACCCAACCATGAACTAACTTGATTGGTTGGGGTTATTGTGTTTTGTTGTTGTGAGAAACAATTGGATTTTGTTTAGGTAATAAGAGTTTGCACTTTCAATTCAAGGTTTACTCATTCTTGGCTTTTATTCTTGTTTGAGAGTGAATTGGGAGAGGATCTCCTAATTTCATCTATTTATCTAATACGAGAGAGTTAGATTCAAGAAACGAATGATATGGCCTTTATTCAATCTATTGATGGTGAAGATTAATCCGGCTTAGGAATAAGTTAAGAATTTCAACGGCTAAGAGGAGCACAAGATTGGTTGTTGTTCACCCTTGATTCACGCAGGGATGTATTATCAAGGCATGCACAAGTAGCTAGAGTTTCGACTTAGGGATAAGAAGAAACCATTGAAGAACGCTCCGCCGAACCTTGAAGTTGCTGCCCAGCCGCCCAAGTAGTTGCCTAGCTAGTCGCCCAGGAAACCATCGATTAGTTGCCAAGGCAACCCCGCTGTGCAAGTTGCCACGACAACTGAGTTGCCCTTGCACTCTTTTACCAAGACGATCCAATCGGCTATCACACCTTAACTCACGATAACCTGGCCTATTCACTCTATTTTAATTTCATCTATTCTTTAGTTTATTGCTCGTAGTCTACTCATTAGTTATAAGTCCTACAATCACCTACTTGTGTTTTTCTTTTCCAATGCAGTAACTTAAGCAAAGTGGCCCAAACCAATCCCTGTGGAGATGATACTCGATACTCATATCACTTTATTACTTGCGATGCGTATACTTGCACAATTGCGTAGCACTTATTAAGCGCAATAAGTTTTTGGCGCCACTACTGGGGATTGGCAATTGGTGTTAGTTGCTTTTGTTATTGAATTTTTTTTCTCTTAGTTTTACTAACTTTTCTTTTTGTTTGTTTTATCAAAAAAAATAATTAGGTGCGCTACAAGTTAAGGGACATCAACATGTCAGGAAATAAATGATGTTGGAAGATATGAATCAATCCAATCAAGAGTTTCTTGCACCTTTTGATGATTACCTATACCAACCGAGAAAAGCCCAAAGAGCTTATACCGTGGAAAATATTGTGCTATGTGTGGAGAACATCATGTGTTTGAAAATTGCCCTCACATTTTCGGTGCATATGACTACATGGAGGACCATAGAGGGAACCAGCAGCAAAATTCTTCATGGTATGGTCAAAAAGCTCAAAAAAATTTTTACCATAACAATTTTGCCGCAGCAACAGATATGCCATGGCAATGTAGTCCTTTTCAAGAGCATTCCAATTCCTTGGAGGAAACGTTGCTAGCTTCCTTAGCTAGACTTGACGGATCAATTGAAGAGATTCGAGAGCTATCAAAGTCCATGGATACGAGGATAGCTCAGTGGGATGCAACCTTGGGGGATTCAGAAGATCAATTGAGGAGATCCACATATGTCATGGATAACATGAACCAACAATCCATTCCGGGGGATACTGACGTCCCAAGGCAAGAGGATAAGGAGCAATGCAAAGAAAGCTCTCCGATGTGTGGGGAACAACTAGAACCTCCAAGTCAAGAGGATGCCAATGAGAGAGACTGCCCAACACATGATGAGCCCGAGCAACAAATTACCTCGGCAACAATTGAGGAGCTTGAACAGAGCAATGCAGCGACAACACTCAATGAAGCTGAGAACAACAATACTACAGCAAATTATGAGGAGCCTGATGCCCAGAAGGTTACAACATTGATGTTGAAGTAGGAATTCGTAGATTTCTCTCATCTACAGTTGCCACGGCAATTACACGACCACATACAAGATCAACGAGATGATGATACTTTGCCAATGGAATATGAGCAGTTAATGGTTGAACCTTTCGAATTCTTTAAAAACTTACCTCGTACATTGCAGGTATGTCTTGAGGAACCGATGTTGGTAGCTTTGAAGCTATCGAAATCTCTACTGATAGAGATGTTTGAGAGGTCAAAAGAAAAAGGTGTTTGGATTCATAAAGCTTTTCAGAAAATTGGTTCTTCATTTGACTTACAACAAATTTTGGCAACTGATTGCCACGAAAATTGGCTAGAGTAGCAATTGCCACGACAACGAAGGCTACATCCAACCATGATGGAGCCCAACGAGAACGAGGTAATTAAATGGTTGGGTGTTGATATAACTTTTTCTACTAATATATTTATGCCTTCAGGAATAGTAGCAAGGTGGATAGTATACATGGACTACAAGCGAACAAAGAAGAAAGACACCTCCACCATGATAACACAAAGGGGAGTAGCTAGGAGCACATTGGCCCAATTATTTTTGGGCAATATTGTCACTCGATGGAGGGTGCGGGTGGACTATAAGAAGTATCAAAAACGATCATCCTCAAGTTTTCTCAGATATGCACTAACATTAGAAGATGCATGATGGCACTCTTTTCAGACATGGTCGAAGACTTCCTTGAGATCTTCATGGATGATTTTTCTGTTTTTGGTAGTGACTTCAACAGTTGCCTCGACAATTTAGAGAAAGTGTTGGCAAGATGTGAAGAAACCGATTTAGTTCTTAATTGGGAGAAGTGCCATTTTATGGTAGATGAAGGAATAGTGCTCGGCCACAAGATTTCATCTAAGGGAATTGAAGTAGACAAAGCCAAGGTGGACGTGATCGAGATATTATCCCCACCAAGTTCGATTAAAGGAATTCATAGCTTTCTTGGACATGCAGGTTTCTACAGGAGGTTCATTCATAATTTTTCTAAAATTACTAAACCCTTGTGCAATTTGCTTGAACAGGATAAAGTCTTCAATTTTGATGATTCTTGCGCCCAAGCATTCGAAACCCTCAAGGAAAAGCTTGCCTCGGCACCCATTATCGTTCCACCAGAATGGACGCTACCTTTTGCGCTCATGTGTGATGCAAGTGATTTCGCGGTAGGAGTAGTCCTAGGCCAACGCACAGGAAAGGAACAAAAACTCAAGTGGCCGATCACTTATCACGTTTAGAATGCAATAGGGAAGAGGACGCAGATTTAGAGATATGCGATGCATTCCCGGATGAGCAACTTTTAGTTGCCTCGGAAACCATGGATGCGCATGCCTCGGCAACCCTCGACGCATCAGCTCTTAACGCGCACACCTCGGCAACCCTCGATGCCGCAGCAACCTTTGACGCCTCGGCAACCATGGATGCGCATGCCTCGGCAACCCTCGATGCCGCAGCAGCTCTTGACGCGTACGCCTCGGCAACTCCAGACGCGTATGCCACGGCAACCCTTGATGCGCATGCCGCGACAACTCTAGACACGCACGCCTTGGCAACCGTGGAAGCAGTCGCAACGGCAGCACATGCCTCAACAATACTGTGGTACGCAAATTTAGTTAATTTCCTTGTTTATGGTATTTTACCTTATGGCCCCAAGGGGAGAAACGGCTTCGCCATGATGCTAAGCATTACTTTTGGGACGAGCCTCTTTTGTTTAAACAATGTGCAGATCAGGTTATACACCGATGTGTCCCTGAAGTGGAGCAGCAGAATGTACTCTGGCAATGCCATTCTTCACCCTATTGAGGACATTCTGGAAGAACACGTACCGCGGCCAAAGTTTTACAATCTGGTTTGTATTGGCCAACATTGTACAAAGATGCCCAAGAGTTTTACAAGCAATGTGATCATTACCATAGGACGGGCAATATCACCCACAAACCAATGGGCAAGCAAAAATTTCCAACTGGAATTGAAGGGTATACTCGAGAAAGTTGTAAATCCCTCTAGGAAGGATTGGTCAGCAAGACTAAATGACGCACTTTGGGCATATCGCACTGCATTCAAAACACCCTTAGGTATGTCCCCTTTTCGACTTGTCTATGGCAAAACATGCCATCTACTAGTGGAAATCGAACACAAGGCATATTGGGCAATCAAGACCGTGAATATGGATTGGGAAAGTGCCGGGCAAAAGCGTTTGTTGGACCTCAACGAGATAGAAGAATTCCGTGCACTCGCCTATAACAATGCACGAATCTACAAGGAGAAAACAAAGTAATGGCATAATAAGAAACTATTGCCGCGGTAATTCATGCCAGGGCAACTAGTTCTCTTATTCAATTCTCAGCTAAAACTTTTCCCAGGAAAACTAAAATCAAGATGGTCGGGACCATTCAAAGTTGTCAAACCATTCTCCCATGGTGTCGTGATAATCAAGTCCATTACCGACGAACATGAATTCAAAGTTAACGGACAAAGATTGAAGCACTACAACGGTGCCCATGTAGAACGTAACAAAGAAGTTAACACCTTAGAAGATGCATAAGCATGCTCTCCTTTCGAAATTTTCTTTTTATTTTTCTTTTTCTTTATTTATTTTGAACTATTTTTTTCTATTATTTCGGTTTTTTTCTCTCTTTATTCTTCTTTGGAATTTTTAGGAGATATTTTATGTTTCTTCATTATCTTAGTTTCTAGGTTTTCTTTGTTTTCTTTTCTTTTCCACAACAAGACTCACAACCACCCTGCTAAGGAAATTCACTGTCGACTACTTACGACAGCAACCACAACAAAGATTGCCCAGGCAACAACAATGGCATCGGCAACTTCTAATGCCCAAACATGGATCAAATCAAAGTAATGTTATTCACGCGATACCAGCCACAAGCATTCAACCACTGACCAAGAAATGAATCAAGCAAACGGCACGAAGGAAACTTATCACTCGATGTGACGACCTCTCCGACTAACTCATTTCATTTAGTTTCTTTTAAATTTTGTTTCACTTTTACATGCAATGAGGACAATGCTTCTCTCGAGTTTGGGGGGTGTTGGTTTCTAGTTAGTTTCATGTTTAGTTGCATTCATCTTTAGCAATCACATATAGGTTGCATATGTTACTTGCCATGCCTTTAATTGGATTTAATTGCTTAAGACTTGTTGAATATCCAATGATGAATTTTTGCCACTGCACTTAAGTGAAAGAACCTTTAATTATAGGATTGCATGAAAAGAACTTAGAATTTTACTATGATGCTGGATTTTTTTTACACGGTTGTGGCTTGTTGATTGAAAGAAACTTAATGATTAGGTTGCTTAAATTTTGGGTAAATTTAAAATTGAAAATTTAAATTTAAATTCTTGCTAGAGGTGCCCGAAACTGGCTCTAGTAGTTAATGCACATTAAAGAATCGCTAGAGGTGCCCGAAATTGGCTCTAGTCGACTAAAATAAAATGAGAAATTGCTTACTTTGCTAGAGATGCCCGAAATTGGCTCTAGTGAAAATAAAAATAAATGCCCTGGTAATTAAATTGATAAAAGCCTATTGTTCACATAGAATCTTGAAAATCAACTTGTACACAACTACGCACACACATTGTCACGAGCATTATAGTTTGGTTTCGGTTAATTTTTGTGCTATCCGAAAAATTAAAAGGTGATCATACTTTGTGCCACGGTTCCGAGGTTTGAATTCAAGTTTGAAGCATGTCTTTGATGATTAAAGTCTTGGCAGGTAATTGTTAGTTTGCATTGCTTGAGGACAAGCAATAGTTCGAGTTTAGGGGTGTGATAAGTGTTCAAAAGTACTATTTTTATTACCCTTTTTACTCATATTATTGTTAAACTTAAGCTCATATTAGTTGCATAATTAGTCATTCATGCATTAATTCATGTTTCTTTCCATCGTTGAGCTTGATTACATAACTTGGTGATTTTTGTGGAAAAAGTTGCTACTTTGGTATGTTTTTGTGTGTGTGCAGAATCACTTGTCTAAACAAGGCTAGAACCAGTTGCTAGGGCAGTGCATGAAGGAGATGCCGAGCTAGTTGCCAGGTGTAGCGATGTCTTTTTCTATCTTTCATCGCTAAAATAAAAACGTGGCTTTTTAGAAAAGGATTTTTGAAAGATGTTTGAAAGGTGTTTGTGACTCTTTTGGATATAAAATATTTATTCTGTGGGGTTTACAAAAAAACCTCATAAAAATGGAGTCGCCACCGGCCACTTAGGTAGGCCGGACACCATAAAACCAGAGATTCAAAAAGACAGGGTTCGGGAGTCGGTTACGGATGGGGAAGGATTAGCACCCCCACACCGCCCAAAATTGGTACTTTAATAATTACCGCTTTATTAATATTGGATTTTCCGGATTAGAGTGACGATTATTTTAAATTTCGGTCATAATTGAGAATATATTTTAAGGGTCCGTTACCCGAGAATAAACGCCAACCACTATCACTACGCTTGATACTGGCCCCGTTTACGCTTGGGATAAAAGGACTCGTGATTAACAAGTTATATCTTGGTATGCAATCTTAGTGGCAAAAACGTAAAACATGGCAAAATATTTAAACATAATAAATATTGACATACTGTAATACTAATTTAACATGAATGATATTTTAGACTAAAACATGTATATATATACATATTATTCTAAATAATAGATAAAAACAACTATCATGTGTCAAAATAACAAGGCAGGAATAAGTACATATAGACGAACAAATATTTCAAAAAGACATGCATACTGGAAGTAAAACATATTTCAACATATACGGGTCCGCATATCGCACAAAAAGGGTAAATACACTAACATGTAACCCTAAAAGAACAAGGAAATACACACATATAAAATACAAAATACGCCATGTACGAATCAATTAAAACATAACATGCTTAATATGAATAACCGGATAAAAGACGCATGACCATTATAATCTTAATACACATATATATGTAAACATAGAATACGAGTCATATACGAGGGACATAAAATAAAATAAATTAATAGAATACATCAACATATACGATTATAATACGAACATTAGTATTTACAAAGAATACAGATCAAAATGAAAGAAAAACAAAAGTCAAAGTAGTGTAAATTAAGAACAATAATATGTAATTTGGGGACGAAATTGCGAAACAAACAAAACCTAAAAGGACCAGAATTGTAATTAGACCAAGGGGCAGACCCAAAGTGAAAAATTCAAAAACGCGGGATGGTTAAGGGCGTAATTTTACCATTCAGAAACTGATTCGGTGTAATTTAGGGACTAGATTGTAACCTTTTGAAAAATTAGGGGGACTGGAACTGTGATTATACCATGCGGCAAGACAAAAATGAAAATATTGAAAACGCGGTGGGATTAAGTGTGTAATTTACCCATTTAGCAAAATAAAAACAACTATAAAAGCCCCATTTTAAGGCCGAAATCAAAATTTTGGCCATTTGTTTTATTTTCTGGTTTTTCAGAGTCTTCTGTTCTTCGTTTTCTCTCATTTGTTCTTATAATACCCGTAATCCGCGGGTCGGCATTGTGTTCTCTCGCCACGGCCGCTAACTAACCGGGCGCCGATGAGCCTCCAAAATAGACCAAAACAACCCCCTTGTCGTCCTCAATACGAATCCTAGGTTGGATTCAGAGGATATACCTCCATTCGCCCTAGATCTAGGAAATACGAACCAAAAAAAGAGTTCTAAACCTAAAATATAACTACCAGGGGGCCTTCCCCTCCCTTTAGTTCACCAGATCTGGCTTGTAGAAGCCGAAAGGCTTATCACCGAGGGAGGGAAGACCCACAGACAACACCGGTAAGACTACTTCCTTTTTTGTTTCTATTTTTTTTTGTTAATCTTTCGTATATGCATGTAAAGAAAACAAGTAAAAAAAAGAGACAAAAATTTACCACTGGACTGCCTTTTGATTATCTTGGATGTTTACAACTTTCAGATTTTTCGTATTACAAGATCTCTTTTCTCCTTTTTTTTTTGTTCTTACTCTCCCTTTTTTTGCGCTAATCTCCCCGTTACAAAAGCCCCGTTTCATATATATTATTGCCTCTGTTTTTTGGTTGCAAGTTGCATCTTTCTTTTTCAGATCTGAACTGACACTTTGCTTGTTGTCTTTGGCATAATCAACGCTGGATCAATATCGGCGCGGTGTAGCGGTATGGACGCTCGCCACGCCAGCCAGACGCGTTTTCGACCGTTAGATCGATCCGATCTAATGGTCGAGATGGCTTGAAGAACGATCGGCCGGATGAAGCCTCGATTTGATGAGACGGCTTCGATTTCGCCACGGAGCTCCGCAATGAGGAGTCGAGCGCGGGATATTAAAGCGTCCGCGCGCGCGGCACTCGAACGGTCCATACGTGTGGAACACGCGCTCGCGTATATTTTTGACCTCGGTTGCATCGTGGTCGCGTTGGATCGATCTTGATCCAACGGCCCACGCTACCGCATATTGTAATTAAATGGGATTCGATTTGGGCCAAACGGGCCTTGTAATTGAACTTGTAATTGGACTTGGACTTCATGTTTATTTGGGTTTAATATATATTTAATTTTTTCATTTTACCAGCCCAATAATATTAATAATAATATAATTATAATAAGAAATACATGTATATACGAAAATGTATACTTATATTATACAATCATTAATTAATATAATATTCTAGTATACGACGTATAACCATACATATAATTAACATAACATCTATATATTAATCAAATACGCTCATACTCTAGATACATACACGACGTACATACACCCCTAATAATACGTATACATAGCTTATACATGCACACACCACCTTATATTAGTAACATTCATATAATAAATATACATGCAATATTAATATATTTACAAGTGAAAATGAGTGATTATAGCTTGCCTCTTTGCTTGTTCTCATGGAATGGGAAACAAAGCAAAGATTCATAAGCACTCATTTTTATCGACTTCCTGTTTGTAGCCTTGGAAAACGAATTCTTTTGGACATCTCCGCTCTTCCTTGGCTGAATCTTCAGCTCGTAAGTTCTTCCTATATAGAGCTTCACACCTTCCGATCTTGGAGCTACAGGCTCTTTCGACATAGAACCCTTCACTCAAGCCTCGAGTTATGAGTCCCTCCTATATAGAACCTTTCATTCTCGAGACGGTGTAGCTTGGAGTCCTTCCTATATAGAACTCTTCGCCTTCAACGCTGGTTTCTCCTATATAAAACCTTCTCAAGTCACCGATGGATTCTTCCGACCGGGAGTTCCTCCTATATAGAATCAAGTAGTCTTCAAACCCCGAGCCGCCAAATCCTTCCTATATAGAACTTTTTGGCGCTCGAAATCTCGAGCTACAGTGTTCTTCCTATATAGAACCTTTCACTCTAAGACAATGAAGCTCTGAGTCTTTCCTATATAAGACTCTTTTGCTTTCGACACAACAGTTTCCTATATAACCCTCGTGTCATAGGTGAATTGCTTTGACCGGGAGTTCTTCCTATATAGAATCATGAGTCTTCACCTTGGAGCCATCACCCTTCCTATATAGAACTTTTTTATGCTCGAAATCTCGAGCTACAGTGTTCTTCCTATATAGAACCTTTCACTTAAGACAATAAAGCTCTGAGCCCTTCCTATATAGAACTTTTCGCTTTCGACACAAAGCAGATTTCCTATATAATCTTGCGTGTCATGGGTGAATTGCTTTGACCGGGAGTCCTTCCTATATAGAATCATGAAGTCTTCACCCCGAGTCACTACCCTTCCCTATATAGAACTTTCAGCTTTTCAGAAACCTCGTAGAGAAGGATTCTTCCTATATAGAACCTCTCTCTAGAGCTTGAAAACATGTGTCTTTTGTATGTAAAAACATTGTCTTCTCATTTGGGATTCACACCGTGATGGTCTTCGATGTCTCTTTGGATCTGCAGATACCGCCTCGAGACGAAAACAAAATGCTATGACAAATGAATGAATTGACATGCTCTTAATTCTATTGATGCTTGACTATTCATGATGCATGAGAGTCAATCTCTGGGTGGGCTTGTTTTGGTCCTTATTTGATCTTGACGTCCGCTTTCTCTTCTTTTACACAGCATCGATATCTCCGCCACCACAAAGTTCAACCATCTCAACCTTTCTTTTTCTCCAATTATGATTTGGAATTTTAAAGCGCCTCTTTCGGGTTTTCACTTTAAAGAGTTTTTTTTGCCCTTCTCGGTTTTCACCCAAGAGATCTCTTTTTGTTATCTCGTGTGCCTTCCTTGGATAGATAGGACATGTGCCATTGGTCATCCTACCGAGTTGTTTAAAGCTTCACCTTCCTTCCCTAGCCATTATGTAGGGAACTGGAGGACTGAGTTAACATCGCTTTTTTTGATCACCTGCATTTTCAAGGTTAAATCATAGTAATGCTCCAAAATCTCTTGTTTCATTATAAGCCTATGTTATCTTATTTGACTAAAATTGACAAGAAGGCCAGGAATGGATGCTCAAAAACACGGCTTTATTACGATTAAGGGCTTCGAGATATCTTGAAAAGAAAGGTATGACACACATGAGTTAAGTATGAAAATACAAGATCCCCATTATCTTCGATATGAATGATACATGACCTCAACAACCGTGTAGAATTTTTTGCCTCAAGCCTTCTCTTCACAATGTTCATGAAGATGCCCTTCTTTTGGATATTCAACTTTTCAACTTACCCGAGCCGCCTTTTTGCGGGTTTTCAACTCGAGTCCTTCCTTTGCTTCAAGACGCCCGGTTTCGGGTTTTCGTCCTGAGCTCTCCAATTTTTTTTTAGAGATAATATTTCATGACGACATCAGAATTTACGGGATTTTTCAGCTCGTCCCCATCCATTTCTGTTAGGATCGGGCTCCTCCCGAGAAGGCCTTTTTATGACGACGACGGTCCTTCCCAATTGGCCCATTTTCCTCGAGAATCTTTCTCGATAGGAGGATTCTCTTGAGTACCGCATCCCCTTCTTTGAATTCTCTTGGGCGCACTTTTTTGTTGTAAGCCCGCACCATCCGCTTTTGGTACATCCGACCATGACAAATGGCCTTTATTTTTTTTTGTCAATGAGATTTAGCTGGTCGAATCCGCCTGCACCCATTCGCTTCTTCCGCTTTTACTGCTTAAGACCCGAGGGACGGAATCTCTACCTCAATTGGGAGTACGCCGGAACCATACACCAAGGAGTAGGGCGCTGCCCCGCTGATGTGCGAATGGACGCCCTATAGGCGAAAAGGGCAAAAGGCAACTTCTCATGCCAATCCTCGTAGGTATCCGTAGTTTTCGCTATGATCTTCTTTATGTTCTTGTTTGCTGCTTCCACTGCTCCATTCATTTTAGGACGATAGACTATGGAATTATGGTGTGTTATCTTGAATTGAGTGCACACATCCTTCATCATCTTGTTGTTCGGGATTGGAAGCGTTGTCGGTGATGATCCTCTCTCTCGCAATCCGTATCGACAAATAATTTCCTTCTTTAAGAACTTACAAACTGTAGTCCTGTGATATTGGCGTAAGACGCGCTCTACCCATTTAGTGAAGTAGTCTATGGCGACCAAAATGAAACGGTGCCCATTGGAGGCTTTCGATGGATTTGCTCGATGACGCCCATGCCCCATGCCGCGAAAAGGCCACGGAGAATTCATGGTGTGTAGAGGCGATGGGGTGCATGAATCTTGTCAACAGAATTTGGCATTTGTGGCATTTCCTCGCGTAAATCGATGCAATCTCCTCCATGGTCAACCGTAAATAACCGTATTTCATAATTTTCCGGCTATAGACAGCCCACATGGCGTGCGCTCCACGTATCCCGCCATGTACTTCAGCTAAGATTTCTTCGCCTCTCCTGGGCATCCACACATCTCAAAGAATGTTTGATCATGACTTCTCCTATATAGGATTTCCCCATCTAGGATATATTTTGTTGCCATTTTTCCGAGCGCTTTTCTCATTTGTCGCTTGCCCTTCGATACTTTTGAAGCTTGACATATTGCGTGATGTCATAGTACCATGGATTTCCGTCAATCTCTTCCTCAGATATTACAACAATGAGCAGGTTTTTCAAACGCTCAGATCTCAATGGGCTTCATTTCTGCCCCGTGTTTTGTTTTAAACATGGATGCCAAGGTTGCCAATGATCCGCCATCCGATTTTCTTCTCGGGGTAGGTAATTGAAGTTGACCTTTTCGAACTCTTTGACGAGCTCTTGATCCATTCGTGATATTTGACCAACTTCGGTCTCTCGTTTCCCACTCCGCCAAGAATTGGTAAATGACTAGGACGAATCTCCAACACTCGGTTCCTTAACCTTTCTTTCGATGGCTGAGTTCAGTCCCATGATGCAAGCTTCAGATTCAGCTATATTGTTTGTGCAGAAGAATTCCAATCTGCTGGTGAAAGGATAATAGACGCCCTCGTGAAAAATTAGCACCGCCTATCCCATGTCCGAGGGCATTGAGGCTCCATCAAGTAAAGTTTCCATGACATATCATCCAAATCTCTTCTTCTGTTGTAATGCACATCAAGTCTTCGCTGGGGAAACTAAAGTTCAATGCCTCATAGTCATCCGGCACGACTAGCCAGAAATCTGCTACGGCACTCCCTTTACAGCTTTTTGATTAACATATACTATGTCGAATTCGATAAGAGCATCCGCCATCGGGCCATCCTTCCCGTTAGCGCCGGGCGCTCCATTAAGAACTTTAATGGGTCTAGCTTGGATATCAACCGTAGTATGGTATAACATGTACGCCTCGAGCCGCTTGGTAGCCCAAACTAGAGCACAACACACCTTCAGATCAAGGGTATCGTGTTTCGCAATCATTGAATTTCCGCTTAGGTAATAGATGGCTTGCTTTTTTTTTCACTCATCGTGTTGCCCCAAGACACATCCCATTGAATTCTCAAGACCGTTAAGTAGAGAATTAGTGGTCGACTGTGCATCGTGCGACTAAAATTGGAGCATTTGTCGTACCTTTTGATCTTTTCTAGGCTTTTTGACATTCTTCATCCCATACGCTAAGATTATTTTTTCCTAAGAAGTCCAAGACCGGGTCGCATTGATTGGTTAATTGGGAAATGAAACGAGAGATATAATTCAGCCTCCCCAGAAACCGCGGACTTCCTTCTGCGCGGGGTGGTGAAATATCCTGATGGCTTTCACTTTATCCGGTCAATCTCAATCCTCTTCTTCGCTACTACGAACCCCAAGAGTTTTCCGTATAACGGCGAAGGTACACTTGGCGATTGAGCCTCGCTTGGTACTTCCGTAGTCTTTGGAATAGTTTTCAAGTTCTGTAGGTGCTCTTCCTCCGCTCGGGATTTGGCAATCATATCATCCACGATACTTCTATTTCTTTGTGCATCATATCATGGAAGAGAGTCACCATTGCTCTTGGTATGTTGCCCTCGCGTTTTTAGTCCAAATGGCATCACCGATAACAAAAAGTACCCCACATGGTTATGAATGTGGTTTTCCATGTCGTTAGGATCCATCTTTATCCGGTTGTACCCTCGAGAAGCCGCCCATGAAGGAAAACCATGAATGTCCCGCGTGTTGTTGTCAACCAACGTGTCAATATGTGGCAAAGGGAAGTTGTCTTTAGGGCTAGCTCGATTCAGATCCCTATAATCTACACACATACGAACTTTCCCGCCTTTCTTTGGTACTGGTACAATGTTTGCAACCCATTCGGGTATTTGGCTACCTCCAAGAATCCAAAGATCAAATTGCTTTTTCACTTCTTCTCGGATCTTTAACAACATATCCGCCTCATTCTCCGGTTTTTGTTGTATCTGGTTTGCACTCCGATTTTGTTGGCAATTTGTGCACCACTATGTCGGTATTCAATCCCGCATATCTTGATAAGTCCAGCGAAGACATCCTTGAATTCCTCAAGTAGGGCTATCAGTTCATGCTTGGTTTTTGAGGAAATAGTCGCTCCTATTTTTATTTCTTTTCTCGCTTCTTCAGTCCCCCCAAGTTGACAATTTATGTTTCTTCTTGGTGGGGCATAATCGCCTTTTCTTCGTCGCCCACCATTCTCTTTTAACTCTTCCGGGACCTCAATTTCTATTTCATCATATCCTCCTCAATTTCCTCTCGAGACCTCGTGGCATTCAAATTTACTCCAGATTGATCCGTATCATTCATATCACAATCATGAGCGACCTGCAATAAATGAGAATGAATTGTATTGGGAAAGAGACGGCTTTACATGAAGGGAATGAATATGAAGAATGCATGAATGGAATAAATGAGACTTTGGTCATTTTTAAGAAAGTGGGGATATTTTCATTTCAATCAAAAAGTTAACATAGGTGCCCCATACAAGAGATCCCCATTGTCTATGGGCAAAAACAAAAGGTTGATTCGAGCATTACTCGATCTATTCCTAAAAACTACAGTAGATCAATGCAGCTCCAGCTTATCGAGTGTTTCCCGGGATGGCAAGGGCGGATGTTGGTCAACATTTTGCTACCTCGGTCCTTTTCAGCTATCATGTTGATGTACATCCTTCAAATGATTTACTGAGTATTTCCTCCCGTTAAGTTCATCATTTTTCTTCATTGCCTCTCCAATATCTTGACTGGGCCGGTAGAAACCCTCCGAGATGAAAGTGGCTTTCAAACTAGGAAAGGATATCGACCTCCACGGAATGTCTCTCCTTTAGATCCGGCTTTTCTTTGCTCCTCCTTCCTCTTATATTCCTCTTTTTTTCTGTTGGACACTTGGTTGATAACCCAGCAAAACGATCCTTCTTGGTTATCATATTCTTGGGTCTCGTGTTTCCTTGTAATTTCTTTCCCCAAATTTCTTTTTCCTATTTTGGCCTCTCGCCCAGAGTTTCGCGACGGTCATCTTAGTACAATTAGATAACCTGGGGTAAGGGATCCATCCGCTTTCCTCCTCAAACGAATATGGCATTTACTAGTTCTAATGCTCTAACGAGCATTCTGCAACATCTTCATCATTTTGAATGTAGGGGTGTCCGATGTCACTAAAGCAACAAATTCATGCTCGCTTTCTACGGTGACCAATTTGCCTTCAACTACAAATTTTAATTTGATGCAATGATGATGGGGCAACTCCTCGCGAGTGGATCCACGGTCTTCCCAATAAGCAGTCAGTAAGATGGTTTTATGTCCATCACCACAAAATCGATCACATATTCGGGCTGGTCCGATCAATAGGGCACCTCAATTTTCCCCATTGTTCCTTTTTGCGTACCATCAAAGGCTCTACCGAGTTGTAGCAAGGCTTTAGGTGCGAACCATCTATTGGCAATTTTTGCAGGGTTACCATAGGCAAGACATTCAATGCTGACCCGTTGTCGATCAAGACGCTGTAATACATACCCTTTGCAAAGGGGTAGTGATGTTAAGGGCTTTGGTAGACCCCATTCCTCCCTCCGGATCTCATCATCACTGAATGTGATATGATTATAGGCGTAATATGCCCTACTATCATGTCCAGTTTGTTACGTAAAATGTCCTGGGGCACAAAAGTTTGATTCAAAGACTTTCAATAGCGCCTCCCGATGCTTCTCTCAACTCAAGAGTAATTCCAAAGACTATGATCCTGCCGGTTGTTTCCGTAGTTGTTCCACTACGTTGTACTCGCTATGTCTCAAGAACTTTAGAAATTCTTTGGCCCGGGCCTCGCCACGGCTCATTTATCTTTGGGGGAGGTTCTTCTCCAAATATCTCGCGTAGGGCTAATCACTGCTGCATTCTTCCCCTATCTTTTTCAGCGCTCTCAAAGCCTCGGAGGAATAACATCGCCGCTCCTTGAAATGGCCTGCTTCACCAACGCTCACATTGTTCGCTTTGTTGGTCTTCCAAACAGAGACTCTTTTACCTGCTCGTGTTCTGATTTTTTCTGCATGGTCACATTCGCAAAGATAATTCCAGGAATTTGTCGCATATCTTTGAATGGGAATGGAGATGGTGCTGAAATGACGATCTTGGGATTTATCTTGCTGGTTTCTCCTTGGGAGACACCTGCATTCCCTATCCTGGGAGAGATGATAAAAGGTCTATCCTTCTCGTATCTAGTCTTGGGGCTATCTGTCATGTGTATGTCTGATCCCTTCCCCACGGGGTCCTCAAAGAATTCAATTTGTTTTTCATTCATCAACTTCTGCACCAATTTCTTGAACTCATCACATTCTTGGATATCATGCCCTTCAGTCTGATGGAATTCGCAATACTTTCCACATTCCTTCTGCCTTATTATCATGCCTTTGTTGATCACACGAGCCATGCATAATTGTTGAAATACCCACCGTAAAGGAGACTTGATTTCTGATACGTCATCCTTTATCCTCCTGGTAAAGCATTCTTCTATGACATTAACTTCTCTGCTCCCATGATTGGGCAGCGGGTTGTTGGCTACGCTTGGCTCTTCAAACTTCAATATCCCGTAATCGATTAAATTCTGCATGCTTTTTGAAGGCAAGGCAATTCTCGGTGGGATGTCCAGGGGTACCGCCGTGATAGTCGCAATGTGTGCTTGGATTGTACCAAGGCGGGAAGGGCGGATTGACGGGCGTAACGATATATGGTCGGACCAGGTCTGCTTCATACAACCGGGAATAAAGCTCGAGTATGAAACATGTAGGGTGAAAGTTCTCCTCTCTTTCTTTTTCGTGACTCTCTCATCTCTTTGATTTGAATTTTGTGTTTTTCCCACAGTGTGCTTGTGGCTGTGAGACTGTGAAGTTCTTCAAGCGGTATAGGTACGGTGGTGTTTACTTCATTTCTCTTGATGTACTTTCGAGACCCTTCCCACCATCAATTCTCGCCGCTCTTAATTGCCGTTCAAGAGACTCCCGACCCTGATCAAGTCGGCAAAACACTGTGTTGTGTTATTAATGAGGCGATCAAAGAGTGCCCCTTTCGAGTATTGACAAATAATGGCGTGATTTCATGCTCCGGGATAGGTGGCTGGATTTGGGCGCCACTTTCCCACCTTTGGGCATATTGTCGCAAGCTTTCATTGACTTCGCCCCATATTTTCTAGCATAATTCTGCTAGGGATCATGTTTGTTACATGTTTGTATTGCTCAAGAAAATGCTTTAGATAGATCTTTCCATGTTTTAACATTCGGCTTTGCTTAACCGAGTATACCAACGTAACGCCGCTCCCAGCTTAGACTATCCTAGAAACAATGGATCAAGAGCTTTTCATCTTTATGGTAAGCCGCCATTTTTCTACAATACATCGTTATGTGTGCGTAAGGACATGTGGTTCCGCCATATTTATCGAACTCTGGCGTTTTGAATTTTGGCGGCAAGACAAGATCGGACACCAGACTTAGGTCACTAGCGTTGTTTCCTGATTCTTCATTTGATTGTAACGCTTTAAATTTTTCTTCCATGAGGCGAAATCTTTCTTCCCACTTTTTTTCTACCTCATTCCTGATCCTTTCGACCATGTTTAGGTCCGGCACTTCTTCTTCATAAAGTGCTTCAGTATCGAGGGGTTGAGTCTCAGGTGCCCCTATTTGAAAGCTGGAAGACATTCCTGTAGGGTCAATATACACCTTCCTAGCCTGGTTTGGTGCAGTTGGTTGAACCTTGTAGTGAGCCGGGGTACCTTCTGCTCTGTATATTTTCTCCTTCTACTGCTTTTTCCAAGACTTTTTGCCAAAGAATGCAGCTTATGTCGATACTATAGATGTTTGTGATCATCAAGATCTGATCACTAAGGCTTCTCTCGGGCCTCTTCAAGCCTTGACTCGAGCTCTCTTTGCCCTCTTTCTAGACTGATTATTCTTTCTTCCATGAGCTTTCTTTGTAGCCGGGTAAAGTATAGGTGATGAATGATTGCGGGTTAACTACATACAATGCCACAATATTCATATTGTTAATATGGTTGCAAAAAATAAATGCATGTACAATGATGCGAATGTTATGATGCAAATGCAAGAATGCATGCGCATAAGGTATGATTCCGCTGGTAATCACCCTTTTGAACTATTTCCACGGGAATTAAAGGGTCTTGATTACAACAAAATTCGTGTTACAAAGTAAAGATCCCTAGTACAAAAGATCTAATCGCAACACAGAGTCCTATAGATAGACTCTAGCTCTATCTCCTAACTTTCCAATTGCCTTGAGCAGCTTGAGGAACCTAGGAGCTTCTTCCATTCCCGGGGCTATGAAAGGTCGGAGTGTTTCAGCCTCGACAGCTAAATCATTTACATGTCTGGCGACTCGCTGTATGTCCACCATTAGGTTTGCGTAGTACTGGTCTCTGTCCTGTACCATTCGAGCAGCGTCGCGTAATCTCTTCTGCCAATAGGTGTTCCCTCCGGCTGCAGCTTCTTCGAACACATTAATTCTTTCCTTGTAATCCTCCACGATTGCTTCGAGGGACCCAATCTGTGCTTGTAACACACCCACCTCTCGTTCTCTTTCCTGCAGCTCAGCGAAGTTATTCCTGCGGCAGTACATTCGAAGTGAGTGTTCGACTTCCGCCACCTTTCCTTTTAATTCATCACTTTGACTTTGGCTTTGCTTCAATCTCTGAATAGTGTCATCGTACAGTTTCTGCATTTCTAACAGTCTATTTCGACTACTCATGGATTTTCTTTTCCATACGGCGACACTTTCTCTCTCATGATGAACAGCCTGTTTTCCCTTGCTGATTTCTTGTCTGAATCTTTCTTTCTCTTGATCAATGGCCTTCTTGGCGGACCGTTTTTCTTCCTCCACAGCCAAACGGTAACTTTCAATCTCTTTCTCGATCGCTCTTTTGTTAATTTCTCGTTCTTCTTCCACCAAACGGATACCGTTCATTCTTTCTCTTTCCACAGCTATGAACTGACTTCGGCCGACCTTTTGTATTTTTGCCTGTAATAGGAGGGCATCTTTTTGATAAAGAGTATTCTTGTCACTCAAATCTACATTTAATTTCTTCATTTGCCTAATGATCCCATCCCGCCACAACTTCTAAGCTTGCTTTATAGAGCTCGCCGCATGTTGGGTCCGTTGGATGTCCATTTTCTTTTAACTTCCTCGAGTTCACTCCTTAAGATATCGGCTTCGACGGTACCACCCTTGTAAGCTCTTCGAGTGACACCGCTGGTCCTTGATCGATTCAGAATCACATTATTAACCCTCAAATGTCTCCAAAGGTCGTAACTGGGGTAGTCATGTGCTCGCGGTATCTCCTTCCACCCCGATCCGTAACAATGATCCCAGCCCTCATGATGGTCTGAATTTTTCCTTTGAACTCTCCTTTGAAAAGAAATTCAGTTTGGCTTAATCCGGCGGTATTGGGAATGAACTGCCGTGATCCGAATCGCCGAGATACTAAAAAAGCGGGCACAAGCGATCCCTCCATGCAATCCCAACATCATCAACCAGTTGAAGTCACCACAATCAGATAGAAAATAATTAACTTTACCGAGCCATGGGACCCTCCATGCTATGTCTTCATCTTGAATGTTCCTCAAGAAATCGGGTCCACATTTTTGTTTTCAAATCTTCTCGCCATTCCTTTGCTAAGTATTCTCGTAAAGGCGAAAAACCTTGGAAGGATATCCCCGACCAGACCCGCGCGTCGCCTTTCCACATGTGACTCGATCCATACTTGTATTAGCTGTATGCGCAGCCTCAAAACGCCATTCTTCATGTTTCCGGCTAGCGTTTAAGGAAATGAAAGTCTCGACCAAGATTGCTGGTACCGGTTTGCTTTTCGCTTCACCCGCTCAAACAAATCCGAATGGCTATGTCAATGTTCCCGAGTACTGGGAAAGATCACCAAGCCATATATTCCTAAAGCGAATAGGTCCATTTTCTTTGCCTCGCCTGGATGTGTTGATATGATGTCCCGAATACTCTCCCACGCAAAGACTGTATTATCTCCTCGGATTTGAAGGAGGCCACTAACCCAATCGCCACTCATTCCCGCAAAGGTTTTGAGTTTAGCAAAGTGTAATTCGATTCCTTGAGGCTTCGCGTAGATCCAATCTTCCCCCGAATATTTTTCTGGTTAAGTAAAGCAAAGTACTCTTCTACCGTAGGCATCATGTCCTGCGCATTGAAGGTGAAGCAAAAAAAGCCGGATTCCGAATCGACTATAGCTCGGAGTAGGGGCTGGTTAATCCGAACATATAATAGCCGCGCGATGTCGCCATAACTATCGCTAAATAAGTCTTGTAGTCTTCGGTCCCATCTTTCCCAAATGCTTTGAAGATCCCACAAGTCGCTTCGCTGGAGACTCACATAGGTGTATCCAGCTATTACGCGCTCAGTTAGGCGACCGTCCCCTTGGATTTTCTGGTTGACCTCTCACCAATGTCTAATCGACAAATTAAGCTCTTCTTTCCTAAGACACCTTTTTCCATGGTGAAAGACTTTCGATCAGGCAAACCACTTGATCCAAGACCTTTATGCAATGCAAATGCAATGATGTATGAGAAAAAGAACAAAAAGCGAAAAGAAAACAAGTCAATACCGGATAAAATTGATAAATATATAAATAAAATGACAAAATTAAATGTAAATAAACACACAAAACAACCCTATTTATCCCGCCTAAAACCTAAGGTTATCCGCATGGCTCTAAATGGGTAGGTTTCTATGTATTCTCTACATGCAGTCTTGGTTCTAGGAGGTACCCGAATTGTCCTTGCTGTCCTCTACTAAGAGTAGCAAGGCCCCGATCATCACCCATTATAGGCTCCTTTCAACCGGGTTCAATCTGGGGGACCCATTCGCTTATGCCCGCATTTAAGGAACGATATCCTTACGAAAGCATAAGGTACTCGAGCCCCGAAGGTACTTGCTAGGCCCATACGGGAGAACGATATCTCCACGAAAGCATTAGCGTTTTCCCCCCACTTAAAAAGACGGGTTTATATGCCATATTTTAAATGCGTTAAAATAAACGCGCAATTATGACCGAATGTTAATTTAATAGTCACTTTAATTCGGAACTTCCAATATTAGTAAAGCGGTAATTATTTGAAAAAGCTCGACTCTCATTTGTTTTTGAAAAACAAAAATATCCCCAGCGGAGTCGCCATCTGTAGCGATGTCTTTTTCTATCTTTCATCGCTAAAATAAAAACGTGGCTTTTTAGAAAAGGATTTTTGAAAGATGTTTGAAAGGTGTTTGTGACTCTTTTGGATATAAAATATTTATTCCGTGGGGTTTACAAAAAAACCTCATAAAAATGGAGTCGCCACCGGCCACTTAGGTAGGCCGGACACCATAAAACCAGAGATTCAAAAAGACAGGGTTCGGGAGTCGGATACGGATGGGGAAGGATTAGCACCCCCACACTGCCCAAAATTGGTACTTTAATAATTACCGCTTTATTAATATTGGATTTTCCGGATTAGAGTGACGATTATTTTAAATTTCGGTCATAATTGCGAATATATTTTAAGGGTCCCGTTACCCGAGAATAAACGCCCAACCACTATCACTACGCTTGATACTGGCCCCGTTTACGCTCGGATAAAAGGACTCCGCATTAACAAGTTATATCTTGGTATGCAATCTTAGTGGCAAAAACGTAAAACATGGCAAAATATTTAAACATAATAAATATTGACATACCAGAATACTAATTTAACATGAATGATATTTTAGACTAAAACATGTATATATATACATATTATTCTAAATAATAGATAAAAACAACTATCATGTGTCAAAATAACAAGGCAGAATAAGTACATATAGACGAACAAATATTTCAAAAAGACATGCATACTGTAATAAAACATATTTCAACATATACGGGTCCAATATATCGCACAAAAAGGGTAAATACACTAACATGTAACCCTAAAAGAACAAGGAAATACACACATATAAAATACAAAATACGCCATGTACGAATCAATCAATTAAAACATAACATGCTTAATATGAATAACCTGATAAAAGACGATGACCATTATAATCTTAATACACATATATATGTAAACATAGAATACGAGTCATATACGATGGACATAAAATAAAATAAAATAATAGAAAACATCAACATATACGATTATAATATACGAACATTAATATTTACAAAGAATACAGGATCAAAAATGAAAGAAAAACAAAAGTCAAGTGGCGTAAATTAAAGAACAATAATATGTAATTTGGGGACGAAATTGCAAAAACAAACAAAACCTAAAAGGACCAGAATTGTAATTAGACCAAGGGGCAGACCCAAAGTGAAAAATCAAAAACGCGGGATGGTTAAGGCGTAATTTTACCATTCGTAAACCGATTCGGTGTAATTTAGGGACTAGATTGTAACCTTTTGAAAAATCGGGGACTGAATCAGATTATACCATGCGGCAAGACAAAAATGAAAATATTGAAAACGCGGTGGGATTAAGTGTGTAATTTACCCATTTAGCAAAATAAAAACAACTATAAAAGCCCCCCTTTAAGGCCGAAATCAAAATTTTGGCCATTTGTTTTATTTTCTGGTTTTTCAGAGTCTTCTGTTCTTCGTGGGTGTACCACCGTAACGCCGCTCCAGTTAGGCTATCCTGGAAACAATAGATCAGTAGCTTTTCGTCCTTAAGGTAGGCCGCCATCTTTCGACAGTACATTGTTATGTGCGCGGAAGGACACGTGGTTCCATCGTATTTGTCGAACTCTGGCGTTTTAAATTTTGGCAGTAGGACAAGATCGGACACCAGACTTAAGTCACTAGCGTCATTTCCTGATTCTTCATTAGATTGTAACGTTTTAAATTTTTCCTCCATGAGGCGAAACCTCTCCTCCCACTTTTTCTCTACCTCGGTCCTGATCCTTTCAACCATGTTCAGGTCCGGCACCTCTTTTTCATAGAGTGCTTCAGCGTCGAGGGGTTGAGTTTCAGGTACTCCGATTTGAAAGCTAGATGACATTCCTGCAGGGTCGATATACACATTTCTAGCCGGGTTTGGTGCAGTTGGTTGAACCTTGTAGTGAGCTGGGGTACCCTCTGGCTCTTGAACGTTTTCTTCTTCCACTCCTTTTCCAAGACTCTTAGCCAACAATACGGTTATGTCAGATACTATAGATGCTTGCGACTGCGCAATCTGATCACTGAGGCTTCTTTGGGCCTCTTCAAGTCTTGTCTCGAGCTCTTTTTGCCCTTTTTCTAGACTGATTATCCTGTCTTCCATGAGCTTGCTTTGTAACCAGGTAAGGTATGGGTGATGAATGATTGCGGGTTAACTACACACAACGCCACAATATTCATAATGTTAATGTGGTTGCAAGAAATAAATGCATGTATAATGATGCGAATGTCATGATGCAAATGCAAGAATGTATGCAGATAAGGTACTGATTCCGCTGGTAATCACCCTTTTGAACTACTTCTACGGGAATTAAAGGGTCTAGATTACAACATAGTTCGTGTTACAAAATAAAGATCCCTAATACAAAAGATCTAATTACAACACAGAGTCCTATAGATAAGCTCTAGCTCTATCTCCTAATTTTCCAATTGCCCTGAGCAGCTTGAGGAACCTGGGAGCTTCTTCCATTTCTGGGACTATGAAAGGTTGGAGAGTTTCGGCCTCGACAGCCAGATCATTCACATGTCTGGCAACTCGGTGTATGTCCACCATCAAGTTTGCGTAATATTGGTCCCTATCATGTACCATCCGGGCAGCGTCACGCAGTCTCTTTTGCCAATAGGTGTCCCCTCCGGCTGTAGCCTCCTCGAACACACTAATTCTTTCCTTGTAATCCTCAACAGTTGCTTCGAGGGACATAATTCGTACTCGTAACACGCCCACTTCGCGCTCTCTTTCTTGTAGCTCAGTGAAACCATTTCTGTGGCAGTACATTCGAAGTGAGTGTTCAACTTCCGCCACCTTTTCTTTTAATTCGCCATTCTGCCTTTGGCTTTGCTCCAGACTTTGAATAGTGTCGTCTTACAATTTTTGCATCTCTAATAGTCTATTCCGGCTACTCATGGACTTTCTTTTCCATACGGCGACGCTTTCTTTCTCATGATGGACAGCTTGTTTTCCCTTGTTGATTTCTTGCCTGAGTCTTTCCTTTTCCTGGTCGATGGCCTTCTTGGAGGACCGTTTTTCTTCCTCCATAGCCAATCGGCAGCTTTCTATCTCTTTCTCGATCGCTCTCTTGCTGATTTCTTGTTCTTCTTCCACCAAACGGATACCATTCATTCTTTCTCTTTCCACGGCTATGAATTGACTCCGGTTGGCCTTCTGTATTTTTGCTTGTAGTAGAAGGGCATCTTTTTGATAAAGAGCATTTTTGTCGTTCAAATCTGCATTTAATTTCTTCAACTGCCTAATGATCCCATCCCGCTCGTCAACCTCTAAGCTTGCCTTATAGAGCTCGCTCGCATGTTGGGTCTGTTGGATGTCCATTTTCCTTTTAATTTCTTCGAGTTCATTCCTTAAGATGTCAGCTTCAGACGGTACCACCCTTGTAAGCTCTTCGAGTGATACTGCTGGTCCTTGATCAGATTCGGGAATCACATTATTAACCCTCAAGCATCTCCAAAGATCGTAGTCTGGGGTAGTCATGTGCTCGGTATCTCCTTCCACCCTGATCCGGTAACAATGGTCCCAAGCCCTCAAGATGGTCTGAATTTTTCCTTTGAACTCCCCTTTGAAAAGAAATTCAGTTTGGCTTAACCCGGCAGTATTGGGAATGAACTGTCGTGATCCGAATTGTCGAGACACTAAAAGCAGAGCACAGGCGATCCCTCTGTGCAATCCCAACATCGTCAGCCAGTTGAAATCACCACAACTGTACAGAAAATAATTAACTTTACCGAGCCATGGGACCCTCCATGCTATGTCTTCATCTTGAATGTTCCTGAAGAAACTAGTCCACATTTTTGTTTTCAAATCCTCTCGCCATTCCTTTGCTAAGTACTCCTGTAAAGGCGAAAAACCTTGGAAGGATATCCCCGGTAGGACCCTCGTCGGTGTCTTCCACATATGACTCTGAATCCATACCTGTAACAGCTGTGCGCATCCTCAAAAACGTCCTTCTTCATGTTTTCGGCTAGCATTTAAGGAAATGAAAGTCTCGACCAAGATTGCTGGTACTGGGTTTGCTTTCCGTTTTACCCTCTCAAACAAGTCCATAATGGCTATGTCAATGTTCCCAAGTACTCTTGGAAAGATCACCAAGCCATATATTCCTAAGGCGAACAGGTCCATTTTCTTTGCCTCGTCTGGATGTGTCGATATGATGTCCCGAATACTTTCCCATGCAAAAACTGTATTGTCTCCTCGGATCTGAAGCAGGCCATTAACCCAATCGTCACTCATTCCCGCAAAGGTTTTGAGTTTTACAGTGTAATTCTGATTCCTCGGAGGCTTCGCGTAGATCCAATCTTCCTGAATGTTCTTCTAGTTAAGTAAAGCAGTGTATTCTTCTACTGTGGGCATCATGTCCTACCCATTGAAGGTGAAGCAGCAAAAAGCCGGATTCCAGAACTAAACTATAGCTCGGAGTAGGGGCTGGTTAACCCGAACATATAATAGTTGTGCATTGTCGCCATAACTATCGCAGAACAAGTATTGTAGTCTTCGGTCCCATCTTTCCCAAATGCTTTGAAGATCCCATAAGTCGTTCTGTTGGAGACTCACATAGGTGTACCCTGCTATTACGCGTTCGTTCGGCAAACTGTCCCCTTAGGTTTTCTGGTTGACCTCTGACCAATGTCTGACTGACAAATTAAGCTCTTCTTTCCTAAGACACCTTTTTTCCATGGTGAAAGACTTTCTGATCAGGCAAACCACTTGATCCAGTACCTTTATTGATGCAAATGTATGATGTATGAAAAAAACAAAAGCGAAAAGAAAACAAGTCAGTACCAGATAAAATTAATAAATATATAAATAAAAGGACAAAATAAAACAGAATAAAACAGAATAAACACACAAAACAACCCTATTTATCCCGTCTAAAACCTAAGGTTATCAGCATGGCTCTAAATGGGTACGTTTCTATGTATTCTCTACATGCAGTCTTGGTTCTAGGAGGTACCCGAATTGTCCTTGCTGTCCTCTACTAAGAGTAGCAAGGCCCCCGATCATCACCCATTATAGGCTCCTTTCAACCGGGTTCAATTCAGGGGGACCCATTCGCTTATGCCCGTACGAAGGAACGATATCCTTACAAAAGCATAAGGTACTCGAGCCCCGAAGGTACTTGCTAGGCCCATACGGGAGAACGATATCTCCACGAAAGCATTAGCGTTTTCCCCCCACTTAAAAAAAACGGGTTTATATGCCATATTTTAAATGTGTTAAAATAAACGCGCAATTATAACCGAATGTTAATTTAATAGTCACTTTAATCCGGAACTTCCAATATTAGTAAAGCGGTAATTATTTTAAAAGCTTGACTCTCATTTGTTTTTGAAAAAAACAAAAATAGTCCCCAGCGGAGTCGCCATCTGTAGCGATGTCCCTTTTTTATCGCTAAAAAACGTGGATTTTGAAGGTGTTTGTGATTTTTTTTGATATAAAATATTTATTCCGTGGGGGTTTAAAAAACCGCATTTTAAAAAAATTGGAGTCGCCACCGGTCACTTAGGTAGGCCGGACACCATAAAACCAGAGATTTAAAAATTATTGGGTTCGGGAGTCGGTTACGGATAGGGAAGGATTAGCACCCCCACACCGCCCAAAATTGGTACTTTAATAATTACCGCTTTATTAATATTGGATTTTCCGGATTAAAGTGACGATTAGTTTAAAATTCGGTCATAATTGAGAATAAATTTTAAGGGCCCCGTTATCCGAGAGTAAACGCCCAACCACTATCACTACGCCTGATACTGGCCCCGTTTACGCTCGGATAAAAGGGCACCGCATTAACAATTTATATATCATATGCAATCTTAGTGGCAAAAATATAAAACATGGCAGATAATTTAAAGACAATAAATATTCACATAACAGAATACTAATCTAACATAAATAAAATACGTAATTAAAACACACATATACATATCGAGCTTAATAGTAGATAAACACAAATTTAACATGTCACAATAACAAGGCACGAATAAATACATGTATAGACAAAAGCATATATTTCAAGAAGACATACATATTAAAAATAAAACACATTTCAACTCATATAAAGCAATATATTATATATAAAAAGAAAATATACTAACACGTAACCTAAAAGCCAAGAAAACATACAATACGTACTAAAATACAAAACATGTTGTGTACGAGCCAACTAGAACATAACATGCTTAATATGAATAACCGAACAAAAAGATACATAACCATCATAAACTTAACACACATATACATGTAAACATGAAAATACAAGGCAGATACGAGGGATATATAATAAGGCAAAAGACTACATCAACATATACGATTATAATATGAACATGAATATTTACATGGAAACAGGACTGAAATGAAAAGAAATAAACATCAGTGGCAGAAATTAAAGGATAATAATATGCAATTTAAGGACAAAAATGCAAAATAGACAGAACCTAAAAGGATCAAAACTGTAATTGGACCAAGGGGCAGACCCGAAATGAAAAATTCAAAAACGCAGGATGGTTAAAGGGGTAATTTTACCATTTAAAAACTGATTCGGTGTAATTTAGGGACTGGATTGCAAGATTTTGAAATAAAAGGGGGACCAGAGTTGTAAATATACCATGCGGCGAGACAGAAGTGAAAATATCAAAAACGCGAGGGGATTTATTACGTAATTTCCCCATTTCACGAAATAATAACACCTATAAAACGCATTTTTTTGGCCCGGCTCAAATTTCCCTCATTTCGTTTCATTTTTTTCAGTTTTATAACAAAGCTTCCTTCTTCATGTTCTCTCAACCTTCCTGATGAACCCAGAATCCGGCGGTCGGCCGCCGTCTTCTATGTCGCCTTACCTTACCCTTACCTTAACCCTTACCTTACCCTTGACACGAATCCTAACTTGGATTCGAAGAAAAAGCCTTTATACAACCTAGATCTAAGAAATACGAAACATAAAAACCCATTTTTTTTATTTTCAACCCAAAACGAAACCAAAAAGGGGTCTCCCACTCCTTTCAATTCACCATGTTCGGCTTGGGAAAGCCGAAAAGGCTTATCACCGGTGAGGGAAGATCCACCGACGACGATGGTAACGAATTCTAACCCTCTTTTTTTACTACGTATCTTTTTGTGTATGCATGCAACAAAAAAATAAGAAAATAGACGAGTATTTACCACTGGACTATTTTTTTTGTATTTTTTCTTTCGATTACAACTTGGCTCTTTCGATTACAACTTGTTGTCTTTACAAAATGATTTTTCATACATATATCCTGTCTTTTGGTTTGGTACAAGTAATATATTATTTTCTTTCAGATCTGGACTGCTACTGACATAATATTTCTTTTCTTGCTTTTTGACATGTCTGTGCGCGGTGGTTGAAGATCGGCATGGTGAAGCATGGTGGCGGTGTGGGGGTTCTGTCTTCGGCCAGAGGTGTTCTCGGCCGTTAGATCAGATTTGATCTAATGGTCGGGATGGCTTGAGGGACGAACGGCCCAGATGAAGCCTCGATTGGTGAAACGGCTCCAGATCGTGACACGTGTGGCCCAGCAGTCGAGGGGTCAGAGCGCGTGGGGTTCACGCACGCGTGGGATATCAAAGAGTCTGCGCGTGGACCGCACGCGCGCATGGCACTCGAAGCGTCCAGACGTGTAGTACACGCGGCTGGCAGATATTTTGTTCCTTGCTTGATCGTGGCCGTTGGATCAGATCTTGATCCAACGGCCCATAGTTATCTGCACACAAAATAATTATAATTAAATAGAGTTTGGGTTTGGGTTTGGGCCAACCGGGCCTTGTAATAATATTAGACTTGTAATTGGACTTGGACTGGCAATTTATTTATTTGGGTTTAATATATTTTTTTAGATTTTCATCTTATATTAGCCCAATAATAATAACATTAGTTATAATTATAACAGCAATACACATACAACAATACATACGTATATACCTATGCAAACATTAATTATAACATACCAGTATACATACATATATAATCATACACATAATTAACATAACATCTACACACATTATCCGTAAAAACAAATACGCTCGTACTAACTATAGATACATGCGTGACACACATACCGTTAATACGTATACATACATAGTTTATAATATACATGCACACACCACACATTATATATATATTAGTAACACTCATGCACATAATAAACATATAATATAATATAATACAATGTATACATGCAACACTAATATACTAATAATTATACTAATATGTATTTACAGACCAGATAAAAATGAGTGATTACAGCCGTCAAAGAGAGGTAAGCAAGAAGAGGGAAAATTTCGACAACTCCAAAGGGCAAGATGAGAGAAATTTCGACAAGAGAGCAAGGAGGAGAGTTCGATTTCTTCTTCTTTTTCTTTGCTTCCATTAGATTCATGGTTTGGGGATTATTCTTTGTATATCTTTTGAACCCAACCATGAACTAACTTGATTGGTTGGGGTTATTGTGTTTTGTTGTTGTGAGAAACAATTGGATTTTGTTTAGGTAATAAGAGTTTGCACTTTCAATTCAAGGTTTACTCATTCTTGGCTTTTATTCTTGTTTGCGAGTGAATTGGGAGAGGATCTCGTAACTTCATCTATTTATCTAATATCGGGAGAGTTAGATTCAAGAAACGAATGAGTATGGTCTTTATTCAATCTACTGATGGTGAAGATTAATCCGGCTTAGGAATAAGTTAAGGATTTCAACGGCTAAGATGAGCGCAAGATTGGTTGTTGTTCACCCTTGATTCACGCAGGGATGTATTATCAAGGCATGCACAAGTAGCTAGAGTTTCGACTTAGGGATAAGAAGAAACCATTGAAGAACGCTTTGCCAAACCTTGAAGTTGCTGCCTAGCCGCCCAAGTAGTTGCCCAGCTAGTCACCCAGGCAACCATCGATTAGTTGCCAAGGCAACCCCGCTGTGCAAGTTGCTACGGCAACTGAGTTTCCCTTGCACTCTTTTACCAAGACGATCCAATCGGCTATCACACCTCAACTCACGATAACCTGGCCTATTCACTCTATTTTAATTTCATCTATTCTTTAGTTTATTGCTCGTAGTCTACTCATTAGTTATAAGTCCTACAATCACCTACTTGTGTTTTTCTTTTCCAATGTAGTAACTTAAGCAAAGTGGCCCAAACCAATCCCTGTGGAGACGATACTCGATACTCATATCACTTTATTACTTGCGACGTGTATACTTGCACAATTGCGTAGCACTTATTACACGCAACACCATCCTCTCCTTCGAGACACTCTCGTTATGAGTCTCAGCATCAGGTTTGCCTTCAAGAAGTGGTTCCACCCTTTTGGTTGTGGCTTCAATGCCAACCGCTTCACCGTGGGGTGGCCATTGGATGACACGCTCTACTTGATGCCATACTCACATAAATCGTTTAGTAGCTTTTGCCTTTTGGCATCGTCTAACGAGTCAGTAAACTCGGAGTGCTCATCCCCTACACCATCCAATTTAAACATAGTATTAACATACCCATCATCAAATCTGACACAAGTACCTCGTATGAGCAAGAAAGGCAAATCTTTAATCGTGAGGTGGGCATAAAACTCTTGGAAAATATTGGAGTAGACTTCCCCCATTTGTTGGCTAAACAACTCCCAATTGTGTTTTTGACCACTTTCATGAACTTCGATGAATAACCCAAGTTCGGTTCATTCTTAAACTCAAAATTCTTCCCGTAGCAAAATATTCATGCGGCAAAGTTAACCTCGTATTTCTTTTGAATTTCTTCATTAAAGAATATCTTGAAGGGTGTCGAAAAAGATGCCATGGAAAGAAGTTAGAGAGCTTGAAGGATTTTTATCGAGAGAATGAGAAAAGATTCTTTGTGTTCTTGTTGATAAAGCAACTAGGGTAAAAGGTGAAAGGTTTTAAGGCTTGGATCGGTTAGGGTTTTAAGGAGATAAAAAGGGTTGAGTGTTTAATTGGAGTTGTTTAATGTGGCCGGTTAAGGAGGATAATGATGGGCTTTTGCGTGTTTAAGGTAAAAAAAGGTTGATGTTATAAGGGTGAATTAATAGGATAAGGCGCACAAAGGGTGGAGGGATAAGTGAATTGAGTTTAAATTTGAATTTTAACTTATCACTCTTTGGGCAGCTAGGGTAATTTCGCGCAAAATTCTCTCTCCTTATTTTTAGGCCGAACTTCATCAAGCCTTGGGCGGCTAGGGTAAAACTTTCTCTCCAATCTTCTTATCGCCCCATGCCAAGATGCCCTGATATTCTACTTGGCAGTCTGCCTGGCACACAAACCTACACTCACTCAAAGAAAAACCTTTCAACGCAGCAAGAAAAAATAAAAACTAAAAGAAAGAAAAAAATTAACAAATATAATGTTGAAAAAGAAAAACATCTATCTTACTATATACAAAAATCAAACCATGATGATGATGTTCACGAAATCTCTGCTAGGAGCACAACCTCTTTGTCATCCTTTTGGGTACCTTCCCAATAGTGTTTCAAGCGTTGGCCGTTCACCTTGAAAATTATTCTTGTTTTCAAATCCTTGATATCTACTACTCCATGAGCATATGGTTTCACCACTTCAAAGGGTCCTGACCATCTAGACTTGAGCTTACCTGGAAACAACTTTAGTCTTGAGTTAAATAACAAGACACGTTGACATGCCTCAAATTGCCTTGGAATATCCTATTGTCATGCCATCGTTTTGTTCTTTCATTGTAGAGTCTGGCATTCTTATAAGCTTGCATTTTGAACTCCTCTAACTCGTCAAAATCTAATAGCCTCTTCTCACCAGCAACACTTCATTCCATGTCAAGCGTTTTGATTGCCTAGTATGCTCGATGTTCCAATTTCACTAGCAGGTGGCATGCCTTCCCAAACACAAGCCTATAAGGAGAGGTTCCCAACAGAGTCTTAAAGGCTGTTCTGTAAGCCCACAAGGAATCATCTAGTCTCAAAGACCAGTCCTTCCACGATGGATTCACAGTCTTCTTCAGAATATTCTTGATCTCCTTATTTGATATCTCCGCTTAGCCATTCGTCTGGGGATAGTAGGGTGTGGCAATGCATTGCTAGATTTTGTACCTGCACGGAGCTCTAGAGATTAGATTACACTTAAAATGTGTACCTCCATCATAGATGATAACTCTGGGGCACTGAATCTAGTAAAGATATACTTGTGCAAGAACTTGGCAACAGCCTTGGCATCGTTTGTTGGCAAAGTTATTACCTCTACCCATTTTGAAACGTAGTCTACAGCTACAAGGATATACAAGTTCCTGAATGATGGGGGAAATAAACCCATAAAGTCTATTCTTTATACGTCAAACAACTCTACTTGCATGATATTTTAGAGCGGCAATTGATGTCTGCTAGAGATGTTACCCTTCCACTAGCATCGATCACAGGCCTTGGCAAAGTAATGAGCGTCTTTAAATAGAGTAGGCCAAAAAAATCCAGACTACAATACCTTGGCAGTAGTCTTTATTCCAGCAAAGTGTCCTCTATACGATATTGCATGGCATAACTGTAAAATGTCGTGATGCTCATCCTCTGGCAAACATCGAAAAATTACTTGGTCGGCACACTGCTTGAACAAAGTTAGCTCATCCCAATAGTATTGTTAAACATCGTGAAGGAACTATTTTTTGGCACTACTTGCCAGATCCGGTGGCATGATATTACTTACCAGATAGTTGACTATGTCAGCATACCATGACATAGAACTGACTGGAAGTAGGTATTCATCGGGGAATTCATCTCTAATAGCATGGCACTACCTTTCTCAAGATGATGTTCTAATCTAGATAAATGGTCAGCAACTAAGTTCTTACGTTTCTTTTTATCTCGAATCTCGAGATCAAACTCTTGCAATAATAGTGCCCATCAGATTAATCTGGGCTTGGCATCTTTTTTTGTCAATAGAAATTTCAATGTCGAGTGATCTGTATACACAACAACATTGTTACCAACTAAAAAATATTTGAATTTATCAAATGCAAATACAACAATGAGAAATTCCTTCTTGGTTGTTGTGTAGTTGAGTTAGGGTTTGCTCAATGTTTGGCTGGCATAGTATATGGCATGAAAAACCTTACCACGCCTTTGGCCCAATACAGCTTCAACGACATAGTCGCTGGTATCGCACATGAGCTCGAAGCGCTCGCTCCAATCCAGTGCCACAACTATGGGGGCATTAATCAATTTGTCCTTGAGTTTCTAAATTACTTTTAAACAAGAATCATCAAACGCAAAAGTTGTATTTTATTCTAAAAGCAAGCATAAAGGTTTAGAAATTTTTGAGAAATCTTTAATTAACCAACGATAAAAACATGTATGTCCTAAAAAACTCCTGATACCTTTTACACTTGTAAGAGGTGGCAACTGTTTGATTACCTCTACTTTCGCTTTATCTATTTCCAAGCCTCTCTTGGTTATTCTGTGACCGAGAACGATGCCTTCCTTCACCATGAAGTGGCATTTTTCCCAGTTTAAGACTAGGTTGGTCTCAATACAAGCTTTAGACTCTATAGGAATTCCTTGAATATTTTGCCAAACACCAAGAAGTCATCCATAAAAACTTCCAAGTTGCTCTCAATCATGTCGGTAAAATAGACATCCTACATCGTTAGAATGTTGTCGGCACATTACACAGTCCAAAGGAAATTCTTCGAAAGGCAAATGTCCCATATGGACAAGTGAATATGGTTTTCTCCTAATCTTCGGGAGTGATGGCAATCTGATTATATCCTGAATAACCATCTAGAAATCAATAGTATACTTTGCCTGCCAGCCTATCCAACATCTAGTCGATGAAAGGTAGTGGAAAGTGGTATTTCCTAGTGGCATTGCTCAGCTTCCTATAGTCTATGCACACTCTCCATCCGATAACAGTTCTGGAAGGAATCAATTCATCTTTGCTATTTTGAACCATGGTCGTGCCACCTTTTTGTGGCACATATTGCATCGGGCTGACCTATGAGCTATCAAAAATATGATAGATTATCCCGGCATCCAGCAATTAATAATTTCTTTTTTACTACCTCTTTCATGCTCGAATTTAATCTTCTATGGCCTTCAATTGTTTTGCCATGATATTCCTTTAAAATTATTTTATGCATACAAATAATTGGGCTTATTCCTCGGATATCAGCCAAGGTCCATCCCAACGCTTGCTTGTGACTTAGAATTTTCAACAATCTTTCCTCTTGATCATTAGTTAGATCAGCAGCAATGATCATTGACAAGTTTGAGTGTTTACCTAAATAAGTGTAGTTAAAATGGTCTGGAAATGGTTTTAGTTCCAATTCAGGTGGCTCCTCCGTGGAAGATTTAGGTGCCACGATCTCTCTGCCAACCAACTCTAGTAGCTCTGGTTGTCCAAAGTAACTCACTTCTTCTCTCTCCAAGAATGTTCCTTTAGTGTCTTCACTTGTCTCTCCCTCACTATCTGACTCGCTGGTATCATTATCAGTATCTTGGCACAATTGTGCCACGTCTATAGTGAAAATAGACTTTATCATCTCATCAGCTTGGCATCCCTCAGGTTCATCTGTGCATTTAAGGGCTTAAAACATATTAAATGTAACATGTTAATTATTCATACGCATAGTTAATTCTCTTTTGTGAACATCAATCAAAGTTCTACCTATGGCAAGGAATGGTCTGCCCAATATAATTGGGACATTCATTTCTGCCTCATAATCTAAAATAATAAAGTCAGCTGGGAATATAAATTTGTCTACCTTTATCAACACATCCTCAATCTTACCCTTAGGATATGCAAAAGATCGGTCTACCAACTAAAGTGTTCCGTGGTAGGCCTTACTTTGATGCTAAGCTTTTTAAAAATTAACATTGGCATCAAATTGATGCTGGCTTCCAGGTCACACAGTGTCTTACCCATAAATATGTTGCCAATGGTACAGGAATAGTAAAACTCCCCAGATCTTTCAACTTAGGTGGCAACCGATTGAGTAGCATTGCATTGTATCCCTCAGTGAGAGATACAGTCTCGAAATCACTCAATTTTCTTTTTTTGGAAACAATATGTCTTTCATGAATTTCACATAATTGGGCATTTGATCGAGAGCTTCCACCAAGGGTATGTTGATTTACAATTGCTTAAGGACTTTCAAGAAGCGCTTAAATTGCTGATCTTGCTTGTGCTTCTATAATCTTTGTGGGAACGATGGAGGTAGATAAGCATATGTTGACTCTGCCAGCTTTGTCAAGTGATGGTTGGTATCAGACTGATGTCTGGCATGAGATAGTGGTTTGGCATTACTTTTGTCCACTCATTTCATCTCTGCTTCTTTTGGTTCATCTACTGATCCCTTCTCTTTCTTTTGGCAATTAACTAGCTGCTTATCAGATGTTTCAGTATCACATTGTTTACCACTCTAAAGAGTTACAACTTTGCATTGTTCATTGCCTCTATACCGAGCATCTTCTGTATCGCTTGGCAAAGCTTTCTAGGGTCTATTGCTGAGTGCATTGGCAATCTCTATCTCCAAGTTTTGCATAGATGCTGCCAAACTCTGGAAAGTTGCATCATTCCTCTCATGTAATCTTCCAAAGTCCCACGGTTGTTTTTTTGCCTTGCATAAAAAAATTATTTTGCTCCCTCTGTGGCATAGCACTCTGATGAAATCCTTGCTGACCAGTGCTATTCTGACGTTGGGCATTGTTTTGATTATCCCTTTAATTTCCCCAAGCTAAGTTCGGGTGTTGTCTCCATCCTGTATTGTAAGTACTGAAATGTGCATTATAATTATGATTGAAATTTTCAACAAAATTTTCTGACTCTGGGTTGGTAGGGCAATCTTCCATGAAATGGTCCTCCCCACATATGGTGCAAAATGGGTTCAATGCCTTAATTTCTTGAGAATCATTACTCCTTTGCAAAGATCTCACCATGCTAGTAAGATTGGAAATCTCAGCGTGGATGGATATAAGTTCATCTAGCTGTAATTTCTCACTAGTTTTAGTCTCTGTCCCTAGTCTGGCAGTAGGATACTCAAAGTCATTAGTTGAGATCCTTTCAAGGATACCAACTACCTCTGTATAATTCTTGTCCAGCAGTGAACCATTTGTTGACGCATCAACAATAGTTCTGGCATGAGTATTGAGTCCATTGTAGAAGGTCTCCATCTGGGAATCCATGCATGGGACATCTTCTCAACGGGTCTTTGAATCTTTCCTAGGCATCATATAGAGTCTCATCATCAGCTTGCCTAAATGTAATGATCTCTCTTCTCAACTTGTCATTGAGTTTTAGTGGTTGAAATCGCGTAAGAATTTCTGACATAGATCTTTCCATGAGGTG
This sequence comes from Hibiscus mutabilis, assembly GCA_019671005.1. Taxonomy (NCBI): domain Eukaryota; kingdom Viridiplantae; phylum Streptophyta; class Magnoliopsida; order Malvales; family Malvaceae; genus Hibiscus; species Hibiscus mutabilis. Next base: position 42,335,850 of record CM033724.1, on the reverse strand, counting down.
ATAGATCCAAGTGGCAAAGAACTAAGCCACATTTTTGCTATATCTCTCAAGGAGAATGTAAGTAATTTCAGCTTCACTGTATCTTCCAAAACTCCAGGCTGCTGAAATAGCTGGCAAACTTCCATGAATTACTTTAAGTGTTGTCTTGGGTCTCCTGTAGGTGCTCCATCAAATTGTCCTACATTCAAGAGCGTTTGTATCATTATCGATTTAAGTTCAAAATTTGGTGTATTTACCTCCGGACCAGTTAGTTCTAGCATCAAATTGTCTATGTTCGATGCCGAGTATTCTCGGATAGGTCTCTTTTCTTCCACATTAACGGTTGGGACAACAGGTGCGACCGGTGTCCCATTATAGTGTGGAGGGTTTCCCTAGTTGTTTGGGTTACCATCAGCTCCTCCATTACCACAATGTGTCATCTCTCGAGCTTTTCTTTTTAACCTCCGTAAGGTTCTTTTAATTTCTGGGTCGTATGGCCAATCTTCCATCACATGGCGGTTTCTGGTCATACACCAGTTAAACTAAATAAATAATAAAAGGAACGAAACAAGTAAATAAAACAAAAAAATTCATCGCAATCCCTGGCAACGGCGCCAAAAACTTGTCTACTATTGCTAATGCTTGGCAAAAGAGTACATTTTTAGTGTAAAAGTTTGCCAAAGAGCAGTGCCAAGGTGAGTCTTATGCGTGCAAGTATACACGGTCAGCAAGTAATACAGCATTAAGCTGAGTATCGAATCCACAGGGAATGACCAAGAACTTATTTGCTCAACAGTTACTTGTTTGGAAGTATACTCGGTCAAAGCTCGGTCAAAGCTTGACTCGATTGGACTCGATTAGAGCTTGAATTCGAATTGAGATCTTAACGAGCCGAGACGAGATAAGTTACTCTAAATTATAATAATTATATTACATTAGTTAATTAGGATTTGATTTTTGGTTTTGGGGTTAATTTAGGTTTTAGAGCATGGCTTGAGATTTGGGGTTAGGTTATGTTATTAATAGCCAATAGGTTTTGGGGGAATAAGGGGATAGTAAATTAGGGTTTAGTTCGAGCTGAAGCTCCCATTTTTGTTTTCGAGTTCATTTCAAGCTTGAAAACTTTAAGGTCGCAAGCTTTTGTGTCAAGCTTGATCTTGATAATTTTAATCTTGCGAGCTTTCAAGCCGAGTCGAGCTTAGCCTTGAGCATTTCTAGTTCCAGTCGAGATTAACGATACTCGAGTTCTACTCCGCTCGTTTACACTCTAACATGTCTTCTGGCAAGTAGTATTTACTAAATAATTTAGGTTTGTTTGTTGGAGAAAATGTTTAGCCGGAGACGAGGTGAATGTAAATGTCCAAATTACAGCAAGAGCTGATAGAAGTATTAGGGTTTTGACTTGAGAGATTTGGGAAATTTGGGAAGATGAAGAAAAGGAATCGTTTTTATTCAACTGCTTATTAACCAATAAATGGTTTCTTTATATACAAATAAAGAAAAGAAAAGACAACTGTCTTTTAACAATAAAATACAGCTAAGGTAACTAACCCAAAATTACTATAACTAACATCCTAATAGCCCCCTCTCAAGGTGGAGCATACAAATCTTGTATGCCCAGCTTGGAAATAGAGTGCAGAAAAACAGGGGCTAAAAGAGATTTGGTGAAGCAATCTGCTGACTGATTTGTGTTTGAAACAGGAAGTAAGTTGATGAGTCCTTGTTGAACCTTCTCTCAAATGAGGTGACAATTTATCTCAATATGCTTAGTTCTATCATGATGAACCGAATTTTCTGCAATTTTAATGGAAGAAAGATTGTCACGGTATAGATTAGCTGGAAATAAATGAATATGTAAATCAGAAAGTAAAAAATCTATCCATTGTAGTTCACAAGTCACAGATGCTAAGGCTCTATATTCTGCTTTAGTGGATGATCGAGAAATTGTCTGCTGTTTCTTGGATTTCTAGGAAACCAAAGCAGATCCAATAAAAATACAAAATTTAGTAGTAGATCGCCTTGAATCTGGGCAAGAAGCCCAGTCAGAATCGGAAAAAAGCATTCAATTTTAGTGGATTATTAGCAGGGAAAAATAAGCCTTGTCCAGGAGTTCCCTTCTTCGGATCGAAGAACTCTATGTCCTGCAGTCATATGAACATTAGTAGGGGCAGACATAAATTGAGAGACTTGTTGGACAGCAAAACAAATATCAGGTCAAGTATTAGTTAAATAAAGTAATTTTCCTATTAGCTTCCTATAAGAAGTTGTCTTTCAACACTTCTCCCTCAGTTCTAGATATCCTTTTAGTAACAGCTATAGGAGTAAAAAGAGAAGTGTCAAAACTAGCTTGTTTAAAACCTTGTTGAATAAGAGCATCAGTTAATCTTTCATTCCACTTACGACTTGCTTGTTTCAATCCATATAAGCTTCTATTTAATTACAAACTAAACCAGTAGTATTAGGATTAGAAAAACCATGTGGTAAATCCATATAAACCTCTTCTTGTAAGAATCTATGAAGAAAGGCATTGTTTATATCAAGTTGCTGTAAGTGCCAATTCTGAGCAGCAGCCACTGCCATTAATATTCTTATAGTAGTTATTTTGGCAACATGACTAAAAGTATTAAGGTAATCTACCCCTGGTTGAGTATAACCCTTAGCGACTAACCTAGCTTTGTAACGCTCAAGAGAACCATCAGACCTAAGCTTTGTTTTAAAAACCCACTTACATCCAATAGTATTTTTATCTTTTGGTAAAGGAACTAGAGTCCAGGTATTATTCATTTCTAATGCTCTAATCTCTTCAGCCATGGCATCTTTCCAACAATCATGTAATATGGCTTGTTTAAAAGTCTTAAGTTCAACTAGAATATCAACATTATTAATATAAGACATGTAATTAGAAGATAAATGTTGGTAAGAAAGCACCTGAGCAATGGAGTGAGGAGTAGTTTTTGATCCTAGCAAAGTGACTTGGTAATCTCTGAACTTTTGTGGAAGCTGCTTAGTCCTGGATGGTCGATCAAGTTTCTTGGAAAAATTAGCTTGATGCTGAACTGTTTGAGTGAGATCCTGAACTGGATCAGAAGATGATTGTTGAGGCAAACAAAATGATGAAGGAGATGTTGTCTGAGAGGAATCAGAAGTTATCTTCTGTGGTTCAGTGGATAAAATATGTTCTGTAGGAATTGGAAAATCCTGAACTAAAGGATTCTGTTGTTGCAAATGAGTTATAGACTGAGAATTACTAGAATCAGATTTATTGAAAATCTTTTTCACAAAATCCTCCATTAAGACTTTATTGTTATACTTAGGTAAAACAAATTTACTAGTAAAACTTGGAATTTGTTGAAAAGGAAAAATATTTTCAGAGAAAATGACATCTCTAGAGACAAAAATATTTTGAGATTCAAGATCATACAACCTATAGCCTTTAATGTTCTTAGGGTAACCAATGAAAACACGTTTACTAGCACGAGGATGCAATTTAGTTGTAGATTTAGGCAATATGGATGCATATGCAAGAGAACCAAAAACCTTTAAATGTTCGAGTTTAGGCTTTTTGTTAAACAAAATCTCAAAAGGAGTACTATGTTGCAGAATAGGAGTTGGAGTAATGTTGATTAAATATGCAGCATGTAAGATACAATCTATCCAGAAGGATAAAGGGCAAATTAGCCTGAAGTCTCAAAGTTCTAGCTACATTAAGCAAGTGTTGATGTTTTCTTTCAACAATATTGTTCTGTTGAGGAGTATAAACATGGGAATTATGATGTATAATACCCTTAGAGTTATAAAAATCAGCCATGTCGAATTCTTTTGCATTATCAGTTCGAAAGCATTTAATTCTCCTTAAAAATTGTGTTTCTATCATATTATAGAAATTGAAAATTATACTCCTAACCTCAGATTTATATTTCATAGGGTAAATCCATGTAAAACGACTCTTATCGTCTACAATGGTTAAAAAATAGAAATGACCATAAACACTTTCTACTGGAAAAGGCCCCCAAACATCTAAATGAACAAGATCAAAAATACATTCAGAGACAAAACTGCTAATAGGAAAAGGTAAACGTTTTTGTTTAGCTATATGACAAACATCACAATGTGAACAACTTCCAGAAGGAATTTCAGAATGTAAAGAAACAAAATACTTCATCCTTTGTTTAGAAGGATGGCCTAACCTTAGATGCTAAATATTCAAAGAAGAAATATCAAAAACATTACAAACAGTAGAAGGCTCATAATATTGGTTCTCAAGCTTATACAATCCACCAAAAGCTTTAGCTAAACCAATCATTTTCCATTTCTTGATGTCCTGTATACAACAGAAATCAGAAATAAAAAATAAAGAAATATCTTGATTTTTGGTTAACTGAGAAACATATATAAGATTGAAATGAAAGAAAGGTATATTAAGAACATTAAATAACAACAAATCAGAATGAAGTTGTACAGTTCCTATATGTAAAACCTGAACCAACTGACCATTAGGCAATTTTACAAACTTATTAGATACTTGCTGAAAACTAACAAAGAAATTTAAAGAATTAACAATATGGTCTGTAGCTCCAGAGTCAATTATCCAAGGAGTATTCAAAGATTCAGAAAAACAAGTTAGAACAGTACATGATTCTGAAGTTGGTGCAAGATCAAAAGTAGAAGCTAGCAAATTCACTTTAGATTGAGGAACATAAGATTGAACACTATCAGTCCTTTCTTGCAATATACGCAACAAACTGTTATACTGATCCTTAATAATGGAAAAAGATGAAACATTGTCCTTGTTAACAGACTCATGCAAATCTTCAGTATGAGCAGACCCAATCTGATTTGCTTTACTGGTCTGAGCCCGATGCTTATACTCATGAGGAAAACCATGTCTCCTGTAGCACTTATCGATCGTATGACCATAAAGACCACAATGAACGCAAATAGGCTTTTTATTACCAGAGCCATAAAATCTCTTAGCAGACATAAACCTATGATCATGTTTATCCCCATTCTTAGCAGATACAAAATATCGATCAACCATCAAAATGTTGGAATCACATCCTAAAACAGAATCCTTAGAACTAACAATGGTTCGTTCATGTTGGAGAACAATAGCAAAGATTTGATTAATAGATGGAAAAGGCGTCATCATAAGGAGCTGGATTTTGGCACGGAAAAAACATCATTTAATCCTCTAAGAAATTTAAGGGCAAAATCATGTTTTCTATACTCAATGGCAGAACAGGAACAAGAAGACAATGGACAAAGATTGCAAATCTCATCCCAAAGAATTTTAAGTTGGGTATGGAAAGAAGTAACATAAAGGTTACCTTGCTGAAACCCATAAAATTCTTGCATCAAGTCCGATAATCGAACAAGATCACCCTGATTGAAGCGATCGTATAGATCCGTCCACAACTCATAGTAAGTGTCTATCCAAATGATGCTCTGGGCAATATCAGGATGAACGGCACGTTGCAACCACGAAAAAACCATATTGTTGCATTTGACCCAAACTTGATACTTAGAATCGCCTTTACTGGGTTCTTTTATCGATCCATCAACAAATTAAAATTTATTCTTGGAAATAAGCGACATTCGCATAGATCTTGCCCAACTGTGATAGTTGCTTCCGATGAGCAGATTGGATGTGAGAACAAGAGCAGGATTCTCGTTAGGATGAATGTAATATTCATCAGAAACATCATCTTTTTTGTAAACCCAACTGGGTTCGGTTGATCGAGAGGTTGGATGTGAGGCAAAATTCTCTTCTAATACCATATTAGGGTTTTGACTTGAGAGATTTGGGAAATTTGGGAAGATGAAGAAGAAAAAGGAATCGTTTTTATTCAACTGCTTATTAACCAATAAATGGTTTATTTATATACAAATAAAGAAAAGAAAAGACAACTGTCTTTAAACAATAAAATACAGCTAAGGTAACTAACCCAAAATTACTATAACTAACATCCTAATAAGAAGTTGTGCATTTTCAGTGGCAGGCAGGCAGGCAGGCAAAGCTTCAATTTCCATGGCTAAATGAAGCAACCAACTTCCACGCTTTACAAAATTTGAACGTTATTTGATTAAAATTTAGCTTGTTTGATTCTGAAATTAAAAGGTTAAACAGAATACTTCTTTTATTATACTCATTATGTCACATTAATACGTCTAGTATTTATCTTTTTTGGGTCAATTTTTTTAACTTTGACTCATTATTACTTAAAATTTATTATTGATAATAATATAAAATATATATTTTAAAAACATTCAATCAAGTAGTTTAAAATATATATTTTATAAAATTTAAGCAATGAAAATATTTAAAATAATTATAATTAAAACTTATTTTTTAAAAATATAATCGAGAATGCAACCTTTAATTCATTAAGGGTGGGTATTCAAATATTTTATTTAAAATATTCACCTTTTTTATTTATGATTTATTAAGTTGAATGAATCATATTTTATAAAAAAACGTTATTTGAAGAATTTTGGATATTCTAGTTGTCTATAATTTACAAATTTGTAATTTTAAACTTATTTTTAAATATTTATAATGTTATAATACTAATTAGTTCAAAAAAATTAATTTAAACAATTTTTTATAACCAAACTAAACAATACAATTTATATTTATTTATAAATATTTTAATTATATATACTAATTAGATATAATTTAAACAATTTTCTATAATTTAAACAATACACATATTTTATAATTTTTTCAAACTTTATTTTTTAAAAACTTTTTTTTTGTTCAATTTAGGTATTTAAAGTTAGCTTTCGTTTTAAATTGATACATGAATTTAGCTTATTGGTTCAATTTGAGATTTATGTTTTTTTCCAATTAGGTTTTGAACTTATTTTTTCAATTCAAATTGATACATGAACTTATTTTCTGCTCAATTTAGTTTATATTTTTTGTTCTATTAATTATTGCATCAAAATAAAAAAATTATTTATTTTAGAAAGTTTAAAATTCAACCAATTTGAAATTTAAATACAAAATAATTCAATTTGAACTAAGAAACTATTTCCATGCATCAAATTTAACCAAAAGCCTAGGTATCAAATTAACTTTGAAACCAAGTACAAGTACCGAAGTGTATATTTACCCATAAATTTATTAAAAATGAAGGTATAAAACAACTTTTAGTCATTAAACTTGATAACTTTTTCAACTTGATCCCTTAATTTTTTTTGTCCACATAATCATTAACATGGATTTTTTTATCACATTGATGACATGGTATTTTGAGAATATCTCGTGTGATACATTCTCACAGTATCGCGTCAAAAAAAACACACACACAAAAACTAAAAAAAATCAATTTTAGGGATTAATGTGGAGTTGTGGAAAAGAGTTTAGGGATCAATTTGGTAAAAACTGTTAAAGTCAGGGACTTAAAGTTGCTTTTATCAAAACATAGAGAAAATAAAATATTTTGAAATAAATAAAATGAAATTCTGGAAGCATCCTAACCCTTAAAAAATAATCAATCAAGTCTTCTTCACGTTTCTCCTAAAACCCTTTAAGCTTGGAAGCCTCTAGAACCTACACTCTCCATAAAATCCCTTTCTTCATTTTCATTTCTTTGTTTCTTTAAGGTCTTCGTCCAAGCACTCGACTTTATTTTACTCGCGCTCATTCTCTGTTAGCTCTAGATTCCACGATTCAAAATGGATGCGGATTTCGATATCCCGGCGGCCGGCGATATGATGAACGACGACATCGATCTCCCCGACGAGGCTCCCATTATGAAGGTCGGAGAAGAAAAAGAGATCGGAAAGCAGGGCTTGAAGAAGAAACTTGTTAAGGAAGGTGAAGGCTGGGAGAATCCTGAAAGCGGCGACGAAGTTGAAGGTATGAATTATACTCTAAACTAGGAACAAAATTTCAAAAAAAAAATCTGAAAAATGTTTTGGAATCTGATTGGTTGTTGTTGGTGCAGTTCATTACACGGGGACATTGCTGGATGGAACTAAGTTCGATTCGAGCCGTGATAGAGGGAATCCTTTCAAGTTCACTCTCGGTCAAGGTAAATGAAGATTCGTCACTTTAGCTTTTAGAAATTTCTGAAATCAATAGGATAAGATTTAAGCACAAGTTGTCTTTTGATGTCAATATGTTGGGCATGTTATTGATATGGTTGATTGAGGGCTAGACCTCCGTAATTTCAAGATATGTGATTGAAATTTGAACCATTTATTGTAAATTTTATGCTTATATTGGACTTCTAAGGGATTTTGTTGAAGATAGAAATTCCTCTATTCGGCATTACGCATTAATATGGTATTTCTACTTTCTTTTAATGTTTGCAGGACAAGTTATTAAAGGGTGGGATGAAGGTATTAAGACTATGAAGAAAGGAGAAAATGCTATTTTTACCATTCCTCCTGAGCTGGCATATGGTGAGTCTGGCTCACCACCAACCATTCCTCCTAATGCAACCCTCAAATTCGATGTTGAATTACTATCTTGGACTAGCGTCAAGGATATTTGCAAAGATGGTGGGTTATTTAAGAAGATACTGACTGAAGGAGAGAAATGGGAGAATCCAAAGGACCTTGATGAAGTGCTAGGTATTATAATCTTTTCCTTCTAATATTTATAATAATATTATTTGTATATGAGTTGCTGTTTGATTGAAACTAGGTTTATTAACGTGTTTGTATCTTGAATTTAGTTAACTATGAAGCTAAGCTCGAGGATGGAACAGTGGTTGCAAAAGCTGATGGCAAGGAGTTTACCGTTAAGGATGGTTTGTGTTGCTGATGTTCATTCTCTTCAGTTATCTCCTAATCCACCTGGTGCAATTCTTCAATTTCTGTGGTTGTTCTTTTATGAATAGGTCATTTTTGTCCTGCATTGGCAAAGGCTGTTAAGACTATGAAGAAAGGGGAGAAGGTACTTCTTACAGTGAAGCCACAATGTAAGCTCTTCTCATTAATTTTCTCTGAATAATGAAGGTAAATATGCATAGTTCTTGTTGTTAACCTTATTTTCCATGATAAAGATGGCTTTGGTGAGAAGGGGAGAAGCCAGCTGCTGGTGTTGAAGGTGCAGTGCCTCCAAATGCCACACTCCAGATTACCTTGGAGTTGATTTCATGGAAAACTGTCACTGAGGTCACTGATGACAAGAAGGTTATAAAGAAGATCCTGAAGGAAGGGGAGGGATATGAGAGCCCAAATGAGGGGTCTGTTGTCGAAGGTTTGTTTTGTATTATGAGAAAGAAATTTCAGTTTTCTGCATGCGGTATAGTAGAAAATTGTCATCTGAACATCTATTTTTTTAAACCTTTTGCCAGTTAAATTGATTGGGAAACTGCAAGATGGTACTGTCTTCTTAAAGAAAGGTCAAGCTGAAGGAGAAGAGTTGTTCAAATTCAAGACAGATGAAGGTAACAAACTAACAGATGATGTCACCCTCCTCTACCCCCAAACTCCAGTTCAAAGATTTTAGCTGAACAGCCTCTTCTTTAATTTTCTTGCAGAACAAGTCATTGATGGCCTTGATAAAGCTGTGATGACAATGAAAAAGGGTGAAGTAGCACAGCTGACTATTGCACCGGAGTATGCTTTTGGGTCATCTGAGTCAAAGCAGGAGCTGGCTGTGGTTCCCCTAACTCAACTGTGTACTATGAAGTTGAGATGGTATCATTTATCAAGGTTAGTGGATCAGTGTGCTTGTATGATTTTAGTTCTTTGTCGTGCATCTGTGAGTTACCTATTTGGGAGTGAATTAAAAATGGGTTTGGTAATTTGTTTCTGCAGGATAAAGAATCATGGGATATGAACACTGCAGAAAAGATTGAAGCAGCTGGTAAAAAGAAGGAACAAGGAAATGTACTCTTCAAGGCTGGTAAATATGTGAGAGCTTCTAAGAGATATGAGAAGGTATGCAGTGCAGTGCAATTGTATTGGCTTGTGGAAGGTTGCCTTCCAATACCTTGAGATTTAATTGGTGTTTGTACAAGCAGGCTGTAAAGTATATCGATTATGATACATCCTTCAGTGAAGAGGAGAAAAAGCAGTCAAAGGCATTGAAGGTTGCTTGTAATTTGAACAATGCTGCTTGCAAGCTGAAACTAAAGGATTACAAGGAAACTGAGAAACTGTGCACCAAGGTTTGAATGTTCTTCACAGTTGCAGTCATAACATTTGGCTAGTTCTTGTAGCAATATTAACTGTTGCATGTTATGCCGATGCAGGTTTTGGAATTAGAAAGTTCAAACGTGAAAGCCTTGTATAGAAGGGCTCAAGCATACATCCATTTGGTGGATTTAGATTTTGCAGAGTTTGATATCAAAAAAGCTCTTGAACTTGATCCTGATAACAGGCAAGGAAGAAAATGATTTTGTGAGTCTGACGTTGATGAATGTCTCTCTAAATGATTTACTTATCACTCACTGTTTGGTACCAGGGAGATTAAAATGGAATACAAAGTTTTGAAAGAGAAGATCAAGGAGTACAATAAGAAAGAAGCCAAATTCTATGGCAACATGTTTGCTAAAATGAATAAAGTGGATCCTGCGAATGTAAGTATATTTGGGCAACCTTGCTCTTTAAGTGATTGAGATTCATTCATATGTATATGTTTATTTGTGCAGAAATCAGCTGCTGCAATGAGCATAGATAGCAAGGCATAGGCGACAGTTGGATGGCATCAACCTAGTCTTGTTCAACTACTTTTGTTTCATTTGTAGGGGGGACAAGAGAGAATTGGATTGTAATGGATTCTTCTGTGTCTGAGGCTTGAGGATTGTTGACATTAAAAATGTTATGCTTATTTGCTGAATAATAACTATCATATTCAATATAAGGAAAACATTTGGCTTGCTTTTGTGCTTGATACAGTTAAAAGATAGTGTTTATTTTAAGAATTTGGCTAGGAACTTGATGGCATATTTTGGATTCTTAATGTTCATCCTCCAAATTGAATGGCTGGTAAATGCAAGTAAAGAAAATGAGCATATATATTATATACGTTCTTCAGTCTTGGGGTCATTTGACAGAAATGCGATGATCTTTTACGATTTGGACCATTAATTCATGTCGAGCATATGGCTGCTAGTCTCCTAGCAGCAGCTCAAAAAGGTATAGGAAGAAAATTCTGTGTCCATTCCAAATCAAAATACAAAAGGAACGACTTCCAGCTCCATTGATTTTCCTTTTTAAGCAACTCCTGTACAATTGTTTAAAAAACTTATTAACCCAATGGAAAAGATTAATAACTAGGGGTTAGATAAGTTGAGTCGAGCCTGTTGAGCTCAACTGACTTATTAAGAAATCTAATAGGTTCACCGAGTTTTGTCCAAATCATATTCGACTAGTTTACTACTCATTTATAACCCTTAATTATTATCATCATTATATAACAACATATTTTAGCTTATTTTAATTTAAAAAATAATAAATAATATATTATATTTTTAATACCTTGCGAGCTTTTCAAGTCGAACATTGAATAGCTCAACTCGTTAAGAACTCAAGTCGAATTCAAGCTTAAATCGAGTTTAATCAAATTAAGTATTGACCAAGCTTTGATTGAGTCGAACTCTAATAACCCGAAATCTATTTCGTCTCATTTACGACCCTATTAATAACAACTTATTTTCCAAAAAAATGAATCACAATCATTTTTTTTATTTTGTAACTTAATTATTAGATAAAAAATTTCATCCCCATCCCTCATACCCAACAAAGCTCAGGGAAAATTTTAGAAAATTAATTTCGTATTAATTCAAGATATATAATTTGTAAATTAAATTAACAATCATTACCACTAATTAATTTTTGAAGATATAATAAATCATGTATGCTTTTTCTTTTCTTTTTTTTTTTAAAAGATAATGGAGGAATTCTTTCATTTTCCCTGGGGCAAGCTGAACCTGACATATAGATGCTATTCCACTACTAGAAATCTTCTAAATTTTTTATTCCATCATTAGATTCAGAAGGGAACAACAACATCAACAAAATCTCAAAAACACAGTCTGCCTGAAAATAAAGAATCGACGCCAATGATGCCTGCCTCAGTGCCTCGTTCGTTGGCAATTCATAGGCAAGCAGAATTTACATTACACAGCACAAACAAAAACACCACACAGTTTCACATCCTCCGGCGCCGGTTTTGGAGCTTCTCTTCTCTAATCTCCAAAACCCTTTGTTTGATGAACTTTATGTTCAACTATGGCATGCGACTTAGCAACAACAAAACAAACGAACAAATATGTTCTGGTGGTCCATTTTAATACGGCCAAAAGTATTGTTTCATGCACAAATCAATTTACTGCTTCAGTCCATTACCAGTAACCACCAAATTTGCTGGTTATTGATCCATGGAGGCTATTGATAGAAATTGGTATTGGCTCAATTTTACCTGTAATTCATGGAACTCCCATCCTGGGACACAATGTCGATCCATCAACTCACCTGTTCTCCAATCAAATCAAGACCAACCACGATGAAACTGATACCTTGAAATAATAGGAAATAGAAGTGAATTCCTTGGGCTGATAACAAACTTCCCACCGAGGCAGTTAACAAGACAAGAGCAAGAGCAAGTTCTTTCCTGTACAGACGATTTCTCTTTGTTTTCAAAGTTTTCTTGGTTGCTTCTAGTTTGCTAAGCTCTTCAAGGCCAGAATCTGAGGGACCTCAGAAGACTTGTTGCTTCCATTAAAGTATCTGATTCCTTCTCATATGCAACGAGATCGGCCTCTGATGATCTCCCTGACTTTTTCGTAACTATCCATTCATAAGAACTTCCAAACCGAAACAGTCCTGATATCATTGCATTGAACTTTGTCACCGACATGGTGTTTTCAAATAGAAGGTATGGGACTACGAAAGGGAATGATCGTGGGGCTGGAAGGATATTCAACACGGACATAATTCCAGGGACATAGCAAACAACCCAAGCTGGTAGCTGAGCTTCTGGCAGAAACATTGTCAACGGGAGAATGATGCAGAACAGGGTGAAAGAGTAAAAGGGCAGAATAAGCTTCCGTAGGAGAAAGAACAGAAATATCAAATTGGCTTTCTTGGCCATACTTACCTGGAATATGGAAAATGAGAAGAAAGCAGAAAATTGAACGCTACACTTTTATAGTCATAAAGTAGATTGTGAAACTCCATAACTAAATGAGGCCAGTAAACATTTACCAACAAATTTGAGTAGAAACTTTCATGAATTTCCATGTTCAAAGGGTTTGGTAAACCAAAACTAAGCTTCATTTTAACAGATAGTTTAAGACATGCATTTGCATACAAACAAATAACATGAGTAGTCTATTACTGCAAAATTATCACTGATTTTGTTTTTACTTTAGTAAAAAAGAGTTGGTTGAGGCTAAATCTTAGATTGTTGCTCTTGTTTTCTTTTTCCAAAAGCAGCTTAACAACCCACATCTTGAGCAACCCCACAGGTTTAAAAGTTTGGACTGTTGGTTGATGTAGCGACAGACTAGGATTTCAAGTTTTACTCATCTAAATGAGCAGCAGAGTGAGCTAAATAAATATAAGATGGTAAGGGCTAGCATAGTGATATATGAAAGCAGTTCCCTATAACATGTTTGAGTATTACTCATCTGGAAGAAGACCCAAGGTGACTTAAGAAGGAGTCCTAATTAAGGTTTATCTCCTGAAAGATAGTCTGATTGGATTGTCCACAGAAATGAGGAAATTAATAAAAAATTTATGAAGTACAATATTTTAAAGGAGATATAATTTATTTATGCATGTATGGTTTAATTTTTATTAAAACAAGAAATGACTGACATAATAGTTTTAAGAAACCACAGTACCTTAGAACGAAGAATGTCAAAGAAGCACAAGCGGAACAACTGCATGGGACCTGAATGCCAGCGGTGCTGCTGTTTCTTATATGCCTCGTAGGACTCAGGAAGCTCACAAAGGCACTGCAGATAAAAAGATTGTCACCTTTCCTTATTCTCTCAAGTGAGGAAGGAAATTTTTAAATTATAAATGTCAGTCACACACCTTAACATCATTCAGATATACAAACTTCCATCCAGAAAGGTGAGCATGAACGGCAATATCCATGTCCTCAACAGTTGTTCGTTCCAGCCATCCACCACATTCCTCAAGGGCCTCAATTCGCCACACACCAGCAGTTCCATTGAAACCAAAGAAGTTGATAAACACACCATTGACCTGCTGTTCAACCTCAAAATGGAATGCTAAATTTATGTTCTGCAATCTTGTGAGCAAGTTCTCATCCTTATTTACAAAGGCCCACCTTGTCTGGACCAATGCGATATCATCATTCCCCTAGAAGAAGACAGGGAAACAAGTGCTGATCAGACAGAAATATATGTGAGCTAACAAATGAAAATAGAAAACCACCAAGGAAATATATATTTTTACAGAAAAAATCAACTAGTCCCAGCACAAACAGAAAATAGAAAATTCCAACCTAGATCTGGAGTTCCATCATTCAATTATTTTCAGTGCAAGCATTGAACTACCTAAAGTCACAATGGTGGCATTGGATACCAGCTAAACAATAATTGACATATCACTATTACTAAAAATAAGCATGGCATAGAAGCTGAGAAATGTCCAGCATTTAAAAAACCAAGTATGTTCCTAAAATGAAAATGTTACACCGTTGGATAATTAATTCATCTGTGCATATTTTTCAAAAGGAAAATTGCAACTCGATTTGAAAGTTAAATGTGGATTCTAGGAAAAGATGAAAACATAAGATTTTAAATCATGTTTGATCTCTAGTAGCATCCAAATTGTTATCTAAGTTTCCAACTAGATTTATTGCAAGGATGAAACAAATACACATAAAATGGATGACCATGGATCCAGGAATCTTCATCTTAAGTGTCAAATGCCCTGGAATAAATCTTAATGTCAAAGAATATGTTTGCTAGTAACAAAATAGCAGTTAAAACTCCAACGAAGTTTATCTACATAACCAGATTGTAAATAAAGACCACATTGGTCAGAATTGCATTGCTTACAACTGTAAACTGCCAAAACTATGGTATTTCTTCTCTTGGATCAACGACTACAATTACAAAGCATTAATCCTAATCTTTTTCAGGTTAGCTTTATCTTGAATAGGTGACAATGATAATAAGGATCATCTTGGGCACCACACCAAAATCATGTTTAAAAAGTAATGACTAAAGGGTATAAACACAAAACACAAAAGGCAAATTTACACAATAAAATGAAATTTTTTATATTTCTATATTTCTCCACCTGACTTTAAATGTCAAATGTCAAAACCTTATTAAACCTATACAGCTCTCAGCAGATGTGAACTAAAATATTACCTTGAAATGAGGAATGGTTTTCTTCAAGAAATCTGGTGCCGGTTGAAAATCAGCATCAAAAATTGCAACAAACTCGTAATTTTTCACATAATCACAGTTCATTGCAGATTTCAGGTTTCCCGCCTTGTAGCCAGTACGAATAAGACGATGCCTATATAATATATGCACACCCCTGTGCTGCCATTTCTGTACTTCAGCCTTGATAAGAAGCTGAACGTTTACGTCATCAGAATCATCCAGAACCTGAACCAGCATTCTCTCCTTTGGCCAGTCCATAATACAAACAGCTGCAATCGATTGTTGGTACACCTGCACACCATAAAGTGAAAATTTTATGGAACTAACAAGGGAACTAGAAACCTCTAAGCACTAGGCCTAATTTTTCTATGCTACCAATGCACGCTGCCCTATCTACCATAGAACACTAATAAGGAAGACATAAGAAGGAATGTAACCCGGTAAAATCAAAGTAGCCTAACCTAATCTTAAAATTTTGTTTCTTTTAGTACCCTAATCAACACATAGCATGAACATAAGATTAAAGTTCATAGAAGTAAGCAAAGTCAACAGGTTTACAGGCCACTGTTCAAGCTTCCCTTATCTAAATAGTGCATCCAAGGCCAAATTGAGCAACTTTAGTAAATTGGAGCTTGCCTTTAAATCTACTAAACAGTTTACTAAAGGAAATGGTTTCGCCAGGGACTTTAAAACCTGCATCTGCCTAGTGCTTACCTCCCTCTCATTGCACATAGGAATTTGCACTAACACCATTGGATAATCCTCTACATTCTCTCCTTCTACTCTCCCCGCCGGATACACCATCGCTGCCGTTGGCTTCAGCTTCCTAAATTTGATCCAGAAACATCCTAATATCAACACCACGCGATCCACCGACTGAACCAAGAACAGAACTATGCATACATTCGCCAAGCTCTGAAGCGGCGGCGCCAAGTAATCAGCTCTGATTTCGAGCCACCTGGCGTAAACGAGCTCGACGGCGGCCTCCGCCTCCGCCACCGACGGCGGACTAAAATGCCATCCCTTGAAAAACGCGACCAACTCGACGCAAAGCAAAAGAATCACCAGGAAGAGAAAGAACTTGATAACACGGTAGAGCCTGGAAGCGGAGTGATTGAGGAGGAATCTGGGGAGAAGATTCGCCAGTTGGCGGTACGGAAGAGGAGAAGAGAGGCGTTAGCGACTGAGACGAGGGAGTTAGAGAGTTGCTGGAACCTCAAGAGACAAACCCAGGAGAGCTGGCGTGCGCTTCTGGAGCGGTCCTTGTCGGGCGTCGGATCAGGGAGGGGGTTGCTGATCTGGGCGGTCAGGACGGCGTCGGTGGGATTGATAGTGTCGTTGGTGAAAAAGTGGTGGTTATGGTCCCTTTGCTTGTTCCACCATTCCTGGAACTCATAGTTGGGCGCTGGAGACATAAATCAACAAATGTCTTTGATTCTGAATGTTTTTTCCCCTCGCTTCTTCCTGTATGTTGGAGGAAGTAGGTAATTTAATTATTAAGAAACGGTTAACCGTCAACGGTTAATTTTTAAGACACGGTTAACCGACGGTTCGGTTATAGGTTAACCTGTAACCTATTACAATTCTTTCTCACAAGTTCACTATTTTTTTAGAGAATAATATAGTAATTATCTTTTCTATAAATATTATATTAAAATATTCATAAAAATATTTAAATAAAGATATTCTAATCACTTACGCTATAATTATAAAAAATGGCGTGTATATTTGTATATGTGAGTTGATTTTTTAAAAGTTATTTTATATTTTAAATATATATATAATTTAATAGCGGTTAACATATAGGTTAACCATTAGTCAAAATTCGTAACCGTAACCGTAATCATTAACCATCATTTTTAACGGTTCGGTTAACCGAAACCGTTTAACGGTTCAGTTAATTAACCTGTAAAATGTAACGGTTATGGTTAATTTTGCACACCCCTAACGCTAATCACGAGGATCATGTAATTAGATTTTGGAAAACACCTGAAAATATTTTTGGTAAAATATAGTATGTGTTTATAAATGGCTTAATATAAAAATAATTGTCCAAATTATATATTTTTGAATTCTAGGTGGCTAAAATATTTTGGAAAAAACTTTGATACACAGACCGTGTAAATTTTCATATACACGTGCATTTTAGTTTTAGGGGTTAGGATTTTAGTTTAGGGTTTAAAATTTAGGGGTTTAGGTTGTAAGGTTTAGAATTTAAGGTTAGTATTTAGAATTTAGGGTTTAAGGTTTAGATTATGGGATTTAGTTTTTTAGGGTTAGGGTTAAGAATTTAAAATTTGGGTTTTAATAGTGTAAATACATAGGCTTGTGTAAAATTAATTTTACACAGCCTGTGTATCAAAGTTTTACCCAAATATTTTTGCTAAAAATAAGTACATAGAGTTTTAATCATTATAATTTTAAGGGTTTAGTAATTAACTACCGTTAAAAAATATGTTAACAATAAAAATTTGACAAGTGTCATGTTTTATTTTATAATTTATTTTAAATAATTTTTTAATAATTTATTTTTTTTCAAAAATATCTTTGAAATTTTAAAAATTTCTAAAATAACTCCAAAATCCCAAAATCATAAAACCTCAAATCTTCATCGTTGCTACTGTCGATCATCGTCACTGACCACACCCGTTCGGTCGACGGACCAAACCGCCCATTCTCCCAACGTGTTACCGTCGAAAATCGACAAACGGTGTGCCAGTCGAACATTGAACGTCAAATGTAAAATAATAGTTCCATTGGCACACCATTCATCGATTTCCGATGGCGACATGTTGAGAGAAATGGCCGACTGAGTTCGGCGATCGAACTGGTGTGGTCGGTGACGGCACAGGTGAAGATTTGGGGATTTGTTATTTTTAGGGATTTAAGAACTAATTTGATGATTTTTGAGATTTTTAAAAAAAAAATTAAAGTTTTAAAGTTTTTCTTCAAAAAAATATTAAAAAAATTAATATTCATGCCACATCTCTCATTTTGATTGGGTAACAGTTTTTTTTAAACAGACGGGCACTTAAAATTGTAACGGTTGAAATTTTAGGCACATATTTTTACAAAAGAAAAATACTTAGGCACCTAAAGTTTAAAAGTTGTATAGTTTATGCAATTATTTTTTATTTAAGCCTTTATAAAAATTCATTTGTTTCTTTTGGTTGCCCATATGGTTTCTAGGGCTCCGTTTTGACTAATCTGGATCGATCAGCGTCGTACGCCTAAATTTTGTGGGTGAGTCTCGCAGTGGGATTTTCTGCATACACAATTGTTAGGATAATCAATCAACAATGAAAGTGGCCAAGAGGAGGTGAATTGGCTATTTAAAAAGTTTGGAAGCAAAAGGAAATAGGTAGACAAAGGGACACAATAATTTATAGTGGTTCAAGCTTCTAACAAGCTCTACATCCACTACCTTAGCTTCCTACTAAGGATTTTCAAAAATTCACTATTGAATTCTTCCCTTTTTCTAGGATAAGGAGGCAACGTTACAACCGATCAAAGCTTTCTACCCAAAGCTTGATCAAAGATCACTCTTTTACAAGAAAGAAAATGGCAAAAAGAAAATGACCTCACAAGGTGGATATTTGCCCAAAATTACAAGATCACTCAACCCCAAACTTGAAATAAAATATTACAATGAAAAACATAAGTTGGGTACAAGGATTTGACTCTAAGAGCACAAAGGGTTGGATTTTGCTTGAATGCTTGGATGTTGATCAATGTAGGTTCATTAGTAGTTGTAGTTGCACTTGAGGCTTGTATTTATACCCTTTCATTGAATTCTAGCCGTTTGAGTGGTTGGAGAATTGAATATAGCCGTTGAAGAGCAAGTTTTCCCGCAATAAATGTTGTCTGCCAATCCCAGGTAGTATCGGTACCTGCCAAATATAGAAATAGTCATTACAAAGCAAGGTGTACCGGTACTCGAAGTCGAGTATCCGTACTCAAAAAGAGGTACCGGTACGCCAAAGACGTATCGGTACTCAAATTGCTTACTCGAAAATTTTGAGGCTATAGGGTATCGGTACTCATATTGCTGTACTGGTATGCATTAAAAAATAATTTTTTTCCTCAAAGAGTATCGGTACGCATATATCTGTACCGGTACTCATTTTACATTCGATGTCTTAATAAAAACTACATGTATCAGTATGCTTTTTATATTTGCCCTTTTTAAATCAAATACGAGTATCGGTACGAATATTTCCGTACCGATACTGATTTTACATCGATGCTTTTAAAATCAAAGCCGCGTATCGGTACGCTTGCTGCCGTACCGGTACTGATTTTACATTCGATGTTTTAAAATTAAGTACGCGCATCGGTACGCCTGGTGCCGTACCGGTACTTGGTTTACATTTGATGTAATTTGAAAGCAAGCGCGTACCGGTACTTATAGTACCGTATCGGTACGCAAGGACTTTTAAGGCCATTTTAACTTAGAAAAATTCATCGAATGCATTTTTAAAGTTCATCAAATGTTTGGTTAAGTTGAAGACATTTGTTCGAATGCGCAGTGAGTAATTCCTATAGGTTATTTAAAATTTACTTTAAAAGAATTTTATATTTAGAAGCAATTGTTATATCAAAATCATTATGAGTTAAAAACCATTTATTATATCAAAATCAATATGAGTTCTACAATCTCCCCCTTTTTGATATAACAAACCTTAAAGTAAATTTTACAAAATATTTAAACCTTGAAGTAAAGTTTACAAAATATTAAATTTTACGAAATATTTGAACCCAGTTATTTCTCCCCATTTTTGTTAGATCAAAAGCAATATGCGCAATAGGAGAAGATAAACAAATTGAAAGCCAAAGTAACAATTTAAAGCTACAAACTAAAGCATAATATATATCAAATTCAAGCCAAAGTATCAAATCCAATCCAAACATAAAATTCAAAGCAAATAGGAAACAATAAAAACAATCCAAAGAGAAATAATCCAAACATTAAATCCACATATGTAGTCTAGGATGCATGCAAAATAAGATGATAGAACAAAAGAACTATGGGATATCCCCATCATCCTCGTCCTCATCCTCCTCCGTGGCGGTGTCTCCAAAAGTGTGTGTCTTCCACTCATAGTGAAATGAGGCCAAGTCGGTCTCTATGCTCGTCACACGCGCACTAAGAGAAGTGAAGCGATCATCCATATGAGAGGTAACCATAGATTGCATCTCAATAAATTTCCCATCAATGTAAGACCGCATTTCAACGAGCTTGCCATCAAAGTAGGAGCGCGTGTCATCACCAAAGTTCGGTGGAGGTGGAGGCGCAATCGGAGCGGGAACTGGATGTGGAGCTGCCACGTTTCCTTCATTAGGCGGACCGAGTTGTAATCGAATCCATTCGCCATCAATATACTGAAATCCTTTCTTTCGAAGAGATTTCTCATTAATGGGATCGGTAAGGGGGCAAGCAATATCACAAGAGGTGTTTATGTTTTCTTTTGCAAAAATGTGGCTTAAGACACAACCGTAGGTGAAAGATTTAACTTGAGGTTTATGACGATTTTGGACAAGATAAACAATTTCAGCAAAAATAATTTGAGCGAGGTTAAGACGAATGCTATTTTGGAAAGAATGTAACCAAAAAGCATCTACCCCTGAATAGTAGACCACTTCCCCCCGGAAGGACGAAAGAACCAAATGACTAATAGATGGAAGAATCTATCATGTGTATTAAGGACGGATGCGGAAGAGTTTGGGGCATGAACAAGGAATGTGCTTGGTTTCATCATCTTCCCGATATCATCTAATCCTAGATTAGCAATAATAGAGGAGTCTAGCCTAATGACTTTACCCATAACATATGACTCGATAGCAACGACCTCTTTTTCATCTTGGATAAGAATAGCCCTAGCATTAGAATAACATACTCTAACTAGAGTTTTATAGACAACCCCAGGTAAGCGAAGAAAGGGTAAAAATTTCCATTCCCTAAGATTTTCAAGATAAGGAAACTGAAACTTGTCGGATGTCATAAACTCATAATCAAAGACTCTTTCTCTCCTAATGGGAAAATTTCCATATAACCGAAAATGTTCTAATTGACCATGACGACCCGGTTCATTAAAACGGGAGTTGAAGATTGAGGAAAAGTTCAAAGGATTGGAATTTTGGGTTGAGGGACCGGATCTAGGGCGTTTAGTTTTATGGGCCATTAAGATAAATTCAATTTGAAAGAGCAAAAAAATCACCCTACAAAAAATTTTAAACAAACCACAATTATGCACTAATCAATATCTCAATCCAATATATCCAACAAATTATTTTAGAAAAGTACGTATAATAATAATTTTTTAATGTAAAGCAAAATAGATAAAACTTTGATAAATTTAATAAATTATATACATATACCATTCTCAAATAAAACCTAAATCTAAGTTCCATATAAGAACACAAAAATTGAAAAAAATAGAACGAAAAAATACCTTAAAATTGTTGGAATAGATGAGAGAGTTGATGGAAGTGCACAATCTCGATGAAATATTGATGGGTTGTTGAAGAAGTGCAAGAAACATTAAAGATTTGTGTAAATTTCGAGTGAAAAACAAGAGAATTTGAGAGAATTTTGTGAGGGTTCACGGTTAGGGATGAAAGAATGGGTTTTGGGGGAAATTTTCTAATTTTAAAAGCCCTAAGAACACTTCTCGTGTTTTGCGTACCGATACCGTAATACGAGTATCGGTACTCACATTTCGTGTTTTGCGTATCGATACTGAGATCGGTACTTGACATCGGTACCCGTTATAAAGGTCGTGTATCGATACTGGTATACTAGTACCGATACCCTATGCACCAAATGGTCAAATTTGGCTGCAAATAAGGTTATGGGAATAAATAACTACCTCTATTATGCATGTATGATATATGAGCAATTAAAAAGGTAAAGCATAGGTCAAGATATTTACATGCAAAAACTCCCCCTAGCAACAAGCATATATTCATATATGAGCAAAAACACATAAGCAATCAATCAAACAAATTTAAGCAAATTTTTAAGACCAAAAAGATGGTCTAAGGGTCAAGGATGGCTGGTTAAACCTAACTCTCTCCTAAGAGACCAAAAACGCTATTTATCTAATGGTTTGGTAAAATATCCGCTAATTGATTCAAGGTGTCTACATATTCTAGAACTACATCATTTTTCAAGGCATGATCTTTAATGAAATGATGTCTTATTTCTATGTGTTTGGTTCTAGAATGTTGGATGAGATTCTTAGTGAGACAAACGTCACTAGTATTGTCACACCTAATGGGGATGGTACCTACATCAATTCCATAATCTAAGAGTTGTTGCTTCATCCAAAGGACTTGAGTACAACAACTCCTTGCGGATATGTATTCGGCTTCGGTGGTAGATAATGCTACACTATTTTACTTTTTAGAAAACCAAGATATGAGCATACTACCTAGGAATTGACATGTGTCGGATGTGCTCTTTATATTTATCTTACAACCTCCATAATCTGCATCCAAGAAGGCATGTAGGTTAAAGGAAGACTCTATAGGATACCAAAGACCTAAACAAAGTGTATCTCTAAGGTACCTAAAGATTCTCTTAACAGCTATAAGGTGTGATTCTCTAGGACTAGCTTGAAATCTAGCACACAAGAAAACACTAAACATAATGTCGGGTCTACTTGCGGTAAGATAAAGCAAAGATCCAATCATAGAGCGGTAAAGCTTTAAATCTACACACTTACCTCCTTTATCTTTGTCAAACTTTGTGGAAGAACTCATTGGTGTGGCTTGAGGTTTCATACTCTCCAAGCCAAACTTCTTGAGCATGCCCTTGATGTACTTGGCTTGATTGATGAAGATGTCGTCCTTCCTTTGTTTAATTTAGAGCCTCAAGAAGAATGAAAGCTCCCTCATCATGCTCATCTCAAATTCACCTTGCATCAACTTAGCAAAGTCTTGGCAAAACATTTTATTAGTAGAACCAAAAATTATATCATCAACATATATTTGAACTACTAATATGTCTTTGCCAATTCATTTAATGAAGAGTGTAGTATCCATCTTTCCTTTGTTAAAACCTTTTTCAATTAAAAAAATTGATAATCTCTCATACCAAGCTCTAGGACCTTGTTTCAAGCCATATAAAGATTTTGAAAGTTTAAAAACATGGTTTGGGTAATTTGGATCTTCAAAACCAGGTGGTTGTTCTACATACACTTCTTCATTAATAAAACCATTTAAAAATGCACTTTTTACGTCCATTTGAAAAAGCTTAAATTCATGATAACATGCAAATGCTAGTAGCGTCCCAATTGTTAGAATGATCAATCAACAATGAAAGAGGCCAATAGTGGGTGAATTGGCTAATTAAAAAGTTTGGAAGCAAAAGGAAATAGATAGACAAAGGGACACAATAATTTATAGTGGTTCAAGCTTCTAACAAGCTCTACATCCACTACCTTAGCTTTCTACTAAGGATTTTCAACAATTCACTATTGAATTTTTCCCCTTTTCTAGGTTAAGGAGGCAACCGTTACAACCGATCAAAGCTTTCTACCCAAAGCTTGATCAAAAATCACTCTTTTACAAGAAAGAAAATGGCAAAAAGAAAATGACCTCACAAGGTGGATATTTGCCCAAAATTACAAGATCTCTCAACCCCAAACTTGAAATAAAAGATTACAATGAAGAACACAAGTTGGGTACAAGGATTTGACTCTAAGAGCACAAAGGGTTGGATTTTGCATGAATGCATGGATGTTGATCAATGTAGGTTCATTAGTAGTTGTAGCTGCACTTGAGGCTTGTATTTATACCCCTTCATTGAATTCTAGCCATTTGAGTGGTTGGAGAATTGAATATAGCCGTTAAAGAGCAAGTTTTCCCGCAATAAATGATGTCTGCCAACCCCAGGTATCGGTACGCTGATCTTAGTATCGGTACCTGCCAAGTATAGAAATAGTTGTTACAAAGCAAGGTGTATCGGTACTCAAAGTCGAGTATCGGTACTCAAAAAGAGGTACCGGTACGCCAAAGACGTATTGGTACTCAAATTGCTCATTGGAAAATTTTGAGTCTATAGGGTATCAGTACGCATATTGATGTACCGGTACGCATTTAAAAATATCAATTTTTGCCTCAAAGAGTATCGGTACGCGTATATATGTACTGATACTCATTTTTCATTCGATGTCTTAATAAAAACTACGCGTATCGGTATGCTATTTAGCGTATCGGTACGCTTTTTACATTTGCCCTTTTTAAATCAAATATGAGTATCGGTACGAATATTGCCGTACCGGTACTAATTTTACATTCGATGCTTTTAAAATCAAAGCCGCGTAACGGTACGCTTGTTGTCGTACCGATACTGATTTCACATTCGATGTTTTAAAATTAAGTGTGCGTATCGGCACGCCTGGTGCCGTACCGGTACTTGGAACGCGTACTGGTACTTATAGTACCGTATCGGTACACAAGGACTTTTAAGGCCATTTTAACTTAGAAAAATTCATCGAATGCATTTTTAAAGTTCATCAAATGTTTGGTTAAGTTGAAGACATTTGTTCGAATGCGTAGTGAGTAATTCATATAGGTTATTTAAAATTTACTTTAAAAGAATTTTATATTTAGAAACATTTGTTATATCAAAATCATTACGAGTTAAAAACCATTTGTTATATCAAAATCAATATGAGTTCTACAACAATGCCTCAAACTCAAGACACGCTTAAGCGATATCAGGTTACTTACCACTTAGACCAACCTCTGTTGGTAAAAATTCATTTGTTTTTAACAAATGATTTTCAATAGAAAAGAGGATAATGTTCATTCTAGTAGATTCGGGTTTGAACAATTTTAGTTGATTAGCACATTTTTGTAGATTCGAATTTGAACAATTTTATTTGTAAAGTATATAAAAAACAAATATGGACATATATTATCTTGTAATTACACCATTAAAAAAATAAATGTTGATTTATACATCATTTAAGAGTTGTATAAAAGTATATATGAGAAAATTGTTTTTATAATAGTACAATTAGTATCATTTTTAAAATATCATAATTTAATTCCAATGGAAATAACATTCAATTAACTTGTGGGTTTTATAATAACATTCAAATAACATTCAATTCGAGCCGATCCGATTCGATCTGAACCTGCCCAGGCTCGGGCTCATCACCCCTATCTCCAACTGTATGGAAATGCCCGTGGATCTTTCCCACGTTTTCTTTTGTTGGAATTTCTACGTAAATGAATATTTCAATTTCCATCATTCCTGTACAAAATCATTTAGAATTTAGGGTAAACTACACCAGTAGTTATCGAACTATGGTTTCTTTTCTATTTTGGTCACTAAATTATTTTTTTGGCAAAAACATCACTAAACATTATTTTTCCTTCCTATTTTGGTCACCGAACTATTTTTTTTTGACAAAAACATCACTAACGTTATGTTTCCTTCCTATTTTGGTCATCGGCTGTTATTTTATTTTTAATTTTCCATGTCATTTCTTCTCTCTCCTTGTAAGCAATATATGTTATTTTAGAATATTTTTATTTAAACTAACAAGATGGTGACACATGTAACTGCCTATTAGAGGAATAAAATGAATGAAAAATCAAGCCCCTTATGCAGCCAGAGAGATGGTGACACGTATAACTGCCTATTAGTCGAATCTCTCTGGCTGCATAAGGGGCTTGATTTTTCATTCCTTTTATTCCACTAATAGGCAGTGACACGTGTCACCATCCTGTTAGTTTGAATAAAAATATTATAAAATAACATATATTGCTTACGAGGAGAGAGAAGAAATGACATGAAAAATTAAAAAAAATTTAACAGCCGATGACCAAAATAGGAAGTAAACATAACGTTAATGATGTTTTTGATAGGAAGGAAACATAACGTTAGTGATGTTTTTGCCAAAAAAAATAGTTCGGTGACCAAAATAGAAAAGAAATCATAGTTCGGTGACTACTGATGTAGTTTACCTTAGAATTTATTATATTTTTTGTTGCAAATATGTCATCTTGCCGTTAACGTTGAAACGCACATCTAACATAACTTTATAATAATAATTTTATTTCTCAAAACATACACATTTTATTTATTTATCCTAATTTGAAATAATTTAATAAATTTAACTTTTCATACTTAATAATTTTATTAATGAAGTGATTGTGTCTAATAGCAGGCAACGTTAAGGTAATGATGAATATATTTCATTAGTCTATCAGTTGTTCACTAGTTCAGTAGTGAAGTGATTATGTATATCGAGCTATCTCATCTATCAAGCTGATGGACAATAACAAAGAGTGCAACAAGTGATCAAAGGGTGTGTCGGGAGAGTACAATGTCAGAATTTTAAATATGAAGAGTTAAATTTATTAAATTGTTTTGAATTAGGATCAAAATAATATAATGTATGAGTTTTGGGACTAAAAATATTATTGTACCAATACACGTTTCAGTTTTAACGACATAATAATCTGTTTGTAACAAAATTTTAATTAAGAGACTAAATTATAACTTAAAAAAAGACTCGTTTATAATCGAACACAAAATTAAGTGATCTAAGTGTATTTTATCCCTTGATTTCATGCGAACCCTTTTGATATCAATCTTTGTTGTAATCTCCAAGCTATGCTATTATTGATAGTATTTTGTTACTCCATAGTTGAGCCCAAGACGATAGCCTTGATATTTGGGTTATACCGTTTCAGCACCCAACAAGTCATATATCTTGTAGGCTCATTCTGATGACACGCCAAACAAGCTGAAGTTGAGTGTAAGGTATGAGAATAGGACGAAAAACTATTACATGGTTCCGGCTCACCACGTCATTCATGGTCACATTTAATGAGACTCATCATTTAATGACATGTAAGAAAGAGGTGAAGATTCACCTTGAAAAAAAATGTGATGGAAAATTATTATTGGATGAGACCATGAATGACGTAATGAGCTAAACCTATCTAATAATTTTTCGAATAGGACAGATGATATAATATTATTGGATACGGGTAATTTTTTAGGTGAATTGGGACAAAAATAATAGTTTAAGGGGTAAATTAGGATAAAAATAGTTTGGAGTGCAAAGTATGAAAATAGTTATACTGCAGGAGCTAATTGTGAATTAAGCCTTAGATTTTCAAAAAAAATATTTTATTTTTGCCATTTTACTATTTGATATAGTCGGTTTTCTTTTCCTTTATATGCATATATAATATATTTAAAGTGTTTTTTTTACTACGCCATGCATATCACATCACACCGGAATTTCTGAATCCAGTATGAAATCATTTTTCCATTTTCTGTATTGTTTTCATTTTAATTTTTAAACATTTTTTATAAGGAAAAATGGCATTAACTGTGGATAAAGTAAAACAAGCCTGATAGATTAGGTTAAGCATGCGTCGAGACATTGACTTAACGTGTTTATAATATGGGTTTTAAGATTATCTTACAGTTTTCACGCGAGATGTGTGTGCTTTTCGAGAAATTATATCATAGGTCCGGCTTGTCATGTCATTTATGATTTCAACCAATAAAAAATATTTATTTTATTAAATTTTTCTATGTTATTTTTTTATCAAGTGAATCTTTACTCAAATTTACTGTAAATTAAATTAAAAATTACTTTTTACCAATTGTAGATTCACTTGGTAAAAAGATGACATAAAAAATTTTAATAAAATAGATGCTTTTTATTGATTGAGACCATAGATGACGTAGCAAATCGGGCCTATGATATAATCTCTCGTGCTTTTCTTATACAAAATTAAGGTTGCCATAAATTTGAAAAGTATATTTCTACCACCTAATGCGCCGCTTGTCTTTTTTTTTTCCAAAATTTCAATCAACTTTTTTTTCTTTATTCTTATTCATCGACGATGGCATCAATTTTAACATTAGTCGCTATCACCGATAGTTTTTTTTTCTCCTAATTTTTTATTTTAAATTTTTTTTATATTTTTTATATTTTTCTAATTTTTATATGCCTTGTAGCATGTTTTTTCTCTGCTTTGTGGCATATTTTTTCTCTGCCTTGTGGCACGCTTCTGCCTTATGACACGTTATCCTCTACCGTTATGGTAAATATGCGTTTGTGGATACAATTTTCATGACGTTTGGCTCTGATCTGCGGATTATCTATGGTCTTCAGTAGTTTGATCTCCTTTTGTGGTTTGTTTGCTGATGCAGTTAGATCTATTTTATGAAGCAACATCCAAGATTGTTGGTTTTGCTCGCCACTCCCGCTTCAATAATGAAGCGTGCAAGTTGATAAAGACAATAAGTCTTGCTCTTTGCTTCTATTTCTCCAGTGTTTTATCTTTATCACTGTTTTGCAGCCTACTGGACTTGTTTTAATTGTCTGATGTTTGTTTTTTTAGTTTTTTTTTTAATTTAAATTTATTGCGTGTTTTTTTTTTGCTACAATTTAATTTCTTTTAGACTATTTTTCTATTTTGATTTCTAATAAAATTCAGTTGGCATTTTGTTCAAAAATATATATTTCACCGATAGGCAATAGAGAAGAAACAAACAATTCTACAATAAATGCCATGTACCATAATGTACCACTATTCATATGTACCGCAATGTACAATGAATTGTTTTAATTAGTTTTGAAAACTTAGGGACCGAAAGTGTTATTATCCCGTTTTAGAATAAAATCTTAAAAAATAATTTTTATATTACTTTTTTAGATTTTCTTTTATTTTTTATTTCAAAAAATAATTAAACTTTTATTACTATAATAATTCCTACATTTACTTTAATTTAAAGGTAAAGTTCACAAATGGTCACTAAACTTTGATCAATTATTCAATTTGGTAACCAAACTTTCAATTGCTTCCATGTTACCATTAAACTTTTAGTTTCGTTTCAATTTGGCCACTGACCCGTTAACAACTATTAAAAGGGTGATGTGGCTGTTAAAATATTTTTTACAATAACACATTTAGTCCCCCCACATTTACACATTCAAACAATTTAGTCCTAATTCAAAAGAAATAATAAATTCAACTCTCATTATTTCAATTTGACCCTATTTTTAATTAGAGATAATTTAATATTTTATTTTGATCCCTCAATTATAACTATTGTTATCTTGCCCCTCCCAATCCCAACCATACCAACAAAACTAAAAGTTTAATGGTAACATTGAAGCAATTGGAAGTTTGGTTACCAAATTGAATAATTGGTCAAAATTTAATGACTATTTGTGAACTTTACCCTTAAATTAAAGTGAATCTAAGAATTATTATAGTAATAAAAGTTTAATTATTTTTGAAATAAAAAATAAAAGAAAATCTGAAAAAAAATATATTTTTTTAAAATTTTATTCTAAAAGGGGATAATAACACTTTCGGTTCTTAGTATTTCAAAACAATTAAAACAGTTAATGATATATTGCGATACATACAAATAGTAGTACATTGTGGTACATGACAATTACTATAGAATTATCCAAGAAGAAACTAAGAACAATGAAGCAAAGAAACAACATTAAAATGATGGAGGGTGAGTAGATGACGCACAGGGACGAGGTGTGTGGGCTGTGTACGAAGGACAATTGTCCTCAGATAAAAAAATATCTTTATTTTTATATAAGATTTTTCTTAAAAAAATTAAATTATATATAAATTTGTCCCATCCACTATTAAATATTTATATTTTACCTCTAAATTCAAATCCTAACTTCGTCCACGTGACCAAATATATTAAACACTTTTCCCTCCTCCCCACACGAACAAGGCAAAGGAAAGAAGCTTTGAAATGCAGAAAAAAACACATAAACACGCTTACAGTTGGAGGGCATGGAACAAATATAGATGCATAATTTTATGTTAGAAGTGTTAAAAGTTTTATTAAAATTTATTGAAATTATAATTTATAGACATATAAAATTAGATCATCAATGACAAATACAAAAAGAATACTAAAATTATATGAGAATTTAAAATTTTCAGAAGACGACAGTTCTCCGAATAACGGTGGTCTAAGCCTTATTCTTTTTTCATACCCAATAAAATAAAATTAATATTAATTTTGAGGTCAATTGGCCTAAGATTATTTTTTTTAAATGATTGGATTTAGTACAATTATTACTAAATAATTCTCATATGATTAATATCAATTTGTAGTGTTCCAATTTTGTTTTGTGGACGGGAAAACATTGGAAAACATTACCTTCTTTTTGAAGGTATTTTTTTTACAATTTTTTGAAGGTATTGTCTTCATCTTTAATCAAGGTTGAACCGAAAAGATTTAGAACAAAAGAGTTTTCCAAAAGGGTGAAAGAATAGTTAGAATTATTATGGCAAATGGCCATGGGAGACAATACATACCCTAATCAACCGTACAATATTCTCTAAAATAGCAACCAAATGGCCTCCCGAGGAATTATCTGTCCGGTTAAAATAAAAATAAAAATGGTGAAGTAGGAGGCTCTGAAATGGCCTTTTCTTTTATCTGCTGAGCACATGGGATTGGGTCTATTTACCAACAAATTCTCATTAAAAAAGAGAAGTTTTATCAATAGAGGCATAATGCTACTGGTGTAGACCCGTTAAAACACGGATGACCAAAAACAACAACATACCATCATCTCATAACCCTTAACTCAAAATACTCCTATTTCAAGCCCGGGCAATAAAACTCGATTCGAACTAAAAAAAATAAATTTTCCGCTCAACGTGTAAAAGTTCGACTCAGATTTATTCGAATCATACTTTTATAAATTTAAAATGAAACTTCAAATAACACAAAATTATTGTGGATAAGTTTTTAAGTTCGAGTCGAATCCTCAACTCTCATCTCGATATATATATATATATATATATATATATATATATATATATATATATATATATATATATGAAAAAATATATATGTATATCGTTATAGAAAGTGTTTTAAATTAAAATCAGTTAGTACCATAATATTATAAATGTTTACAGTTAAATTTGAACAGTAACTCAAACTACTCGGCTAGAAAAAAATTCAAATAAAGTTTGAGATATAAGATAAGACTCATGAAATCAACTAATTCAAAAATTTTTGATTCGAGTCGACTCGACCGAATATTCACACTTATATCTAGATGCTGAAATTTGTAGCATTAGATCTTAATTCTATTGACACCATTATTATAATATCTTGTAAATCATAAGTTTAAATGTATTTAGACAAGTAATAACCTTCGAATTACGAATAGTTTAAACATTATATTAAACGATTAAATAAAAAAATAGAGAGCAATAAAACATTTCTCTAAATGGCTGGTTTTCTATTTTAATTTTATGTTACTGTCACATGAACATCTTCCATGGCTATGTTATTTTACAAAGGCATCTTTCAGGTAATTAAACAAAGTCCCAAATATTGACCCTTGAATTAGAAATTAAATAAAAAATATTTACCAATTTAAATTTTGATGAAAGCATATTTCCAATATAAATACCTGAATTCCACTGCAATAATTACTATTTTTTTAAATTTTTTATCCTTCTTAATAATAATAATAATAATAATAATAATAATAATAATAATAATAATAAAGCTCAATGATTCACCGGGTCTAGTCAGAATCTCACCAATGCCAACCTGGGATTCTTTTGATGCATAAAATAATCTTTTGGTTATGCTTAAATGAATTTATTACTTGTTTCTTTTGTTTTTGTTACACAAAAAAAAGGGACAAAAGGATCTATCTTTGCTTAATCTATGAAGATTAGTGGAAATTGCCAAGAATTAAGGGTTGAAGCCAGCTAAGCTCAGCTAAAAGATCACCAATGTCTTAATCACTCTAAATTACACATTGCTTTTTGTTGGTTTTTGAGATAGATTTTTTTGGTATGTTATTGATATTCGATCTATTGGTCAATTAATTTAGATTGAATATTTTAGAAGCCTACAAGTGCGACACTTCCAACTCAGTTTTCTCCATTCACAATGTCAGAACTTGAATTTCTAATTTTATTGAAGTGACATAGCGCCTTATCTCGTTGGATCAACTGATTATTGGTTGAGAAAGAAATTTTAGCCAACAAATACAGCTGGTTAACGCTTAAAAACACTAGTAAGGATCAAATCAACTAGATTACAAGATCTAGCAAGGCTTTGATGTGATGGTGACCCCCGTGCAAAAGTTTCCAAGAGAATTCTGGGAAATCTTTGCTTTGAAATGAATAAAGTTGAATGTCCAATAGTGTGGAAAATGAAAGCTGCTTAATTAGCATTAATTGATTAAGATACTATATATTACAAATGTTGGTGCGTTTTGCTATAAAGATCTTTGCACCATTAATACATAGATTTTACATTGGATAAATTGGTAAGAACAAAAAAAAAAAAAAAGAACTCCACAAAAAGGGTGGAGAATTAGAAGTTGAAAAAGAGAACCCTAAAATCAAGATAAAAATATTATATATAGAAAGGGAAAAGAATTCTCCACTTTAAACCTAAGCATATTTTATATACAACAGCAATCCTCTGCTCAAAACCTTTAATCCAGGGCCAAAGAACAGACGGTGTGTTATTAGAGCTCAACTTTCATGTCAGGGACTTGATTTGACCCTGCAATTACAAGAATAATCAATCATTAATTAATCAGTCTGATCTAATTGGTGTGTTAATTCTATTATTATTATTATTGAGTAGTGCTTGGATTCTATTCTTTTCCCTTACCCTGGAAGCTTTGTGAATGTAATGCCATTTCTTGGCTCTGATTCTGGCCAAACCCCATCTGAACCAGGGTTTCCAGGTCACCTTCACATAATGTTGGGTACTGAAACATGATTTTGACGCCCAAATTTAGTTGTTTAGGTCTATGAAAATGGGAAAGATAAGGATAGGTTAACTCTGAAAATGGAATTTACCTGAGATACAGTTTCAGTAAACTGGTTAATTTGGTGTCCCAAAAAGGCTGATGCTGCTGAGGAATTTGTTGGGAATTCTGGATGCTGCTGCATGGTGTTGTTTGATTGAAATATCTGCCAAAAAGGGTAATTCAAATTCAAAGATTTGAAACATTATTTGCTCTAAAAATTTAAGTGTTGAAACTTACATCCTTTGACATTAAACTCTCCACGTTGAAGTCCAGCCTGGTATTAACTGAAGCTAACTTCATTGAGAGGAACTGCCAATAAAAAAATCCATGAAAACTTGTATACCAAGAAATTGATCACCACACGTTCAAAAGTTAATAATCTTACCTCAACTTGTCGTTGCAATGATTGAACATAGTTTATAATTTCGTCCAGCATCAAGGCTTTTCCAGTAACCTACAATTTGAAACCCCAACAACCCCATTCTTTTTTAAGAATTAGAGCAATCATTTCTTTTTTACTTGATTTAGAACAGATTTTGTTTCAGACCTTGTTGCAACCGGGAACAAGATTTTGTAGAAGCTTCATTCTCTCACTGATTTTCTCTCTACGGACCTGATCAAAGTGACATAAACCATGTTAATGCAAGAAATCCCAGTTTTTGATTTCAGAAGAAGGGTGATTTATGTGTGATTCTCACTCTTTCAGCTAAACTATGGCTGTCAGTGGCTTGACCCCTTCTAGCTCTAACATGAATATAGTCCTTTGTGTTGCTTCCTTTGGCATCTTCATCTTTCTTACCATAGCCATTTTCGCTTCCATTGCTTTCGGATAACTTGCATCGCTTTTCGGTCACCTGGAAATGGCTACTTACGGAATGTTAAAATGAAAATTTTCTCTTTAGACTTCGAAGAAAGTTGCAACACTCTATACCTTTGAACTTGAAGCATTTGGTGATGGGGATGGTAAAGTTTCCTTTGTTTTTGCTTTGGGAACCGCTTTTCTTTTCCTTGAATTTGAACCTTTCGAACCAGGCTCGGGATTGTGTTCGGAAACGGTGGACTCTTGAGAATTGGCTAACTCGGATCGATCCTGCGATTTGTTGGTGCCACCAACTTGAGCTGCCATTGCCTTTATAGCAGGAATACTGGAAACGCGCGGTAGCTCGTCATTCGCTGCCGGCGGATCAGATCTACAAGCAGCAATTTCACAGTTGCCTTTGAGTCCAAACTGAGTCGTTTGACCATTGAAACTCCTGCTTCCAAAGCAAGAGAATTTCGCCGCTCTCTCCGCAAATCCAGGATCAGCTGAGAAATCCGCCACACTGGAATTCAGCCCCATTGATTTGGGCAATGGCAAGTTCAATTTAGGAGGGGAATTCAATGGAGTACCGTAACAAGAAGCCGCCGCCAACATGGGCTGAGAGTGTTGGGGGATCTCACCGGAGTTACCACTGGTCCCCAATTTCCCTATCAATTCCCTTATCATTAAGCTCTCACTGGACATATTGCAATTCGATGCAGCTGGGGAAGACACCATGGAACTCAAGCTCGACTCATACTGTAAACCATAATCTGTGGGGAAACAATCTTGGGACTGCCAATCGGACATCGGCGGCGACGACCCGAAGTGCAATGGCGGAGCCTGTGGTGGGATTCCTGCATTAAGGAAGAACTGGTTCTCCATTGATTAAAATCCAGATGGGGAATTTAGTCCGGGTTTGATATCTTTGTAACTTGGGATTCTTTAGAGTGAGATTTAAGTGGGATCAAAATGATTGCAGCTTTTCATAAAATGGAGGTGGTTAGAGGAAAGGTGCCGCAGAGCACAAGTTTGGGGAACAAATGCAAAGGAAAAGGGAAAAGGGGAAGGGGGAAGAATGGAGGTCGGGCAGCCATGGAGTTATATAGATGTAAAACAATGATTATTGTTTAACATTTTTATTACATCAAACCCGCACACCAATTTTGGTAGAATGTATAATGCGGTATATGAATTTTGGTTTTGTATAAGTATACACGTAAAGTTTTAATTTGATTTATTTTTCATAAATTATTAACATATTTTTCAACGCAGTATCATTTTATATATTTTTTAGTATTGTTTATACATATTTTTAACCATTTGACAAGACAAATACTTTGCAGATAAGTATTGCATAAACAAAAAATTATATATAAAACAAACGAATACATTTTTTTTTCAAATATATACAATTGAATTAAAATCAAATTTTGATCCAAACAATTAAACCATAATCAGTTTTGTTTACAAATAATAGTTGCTAGTTTTATTAAATAGAGGGATGATACAATAAAGTTACAAGAGAGTCTACAAAATTAGTGTAGACTAATTACAATAACCGATTATCTCCCTTAAAACCATTAAAGTGTGCAAATTAGCTACTAAAACATAAAATAGGACCATACATGAAAAATGTTAAAACTTAACCAAACAACTCGAAAAAATGATAGATAAATAAACACCACTATCGTTGGTGAATGAACACCATCGACACTAACATAAAAATGCATATAACAATGATAACATGTTAACAAAATTTACTTTAATACAACTCAACTGTGAACTACATTTACTGATTACAAATATCTATCAATACAAGACAATTAGTCTAAAAGTCTAAATCAAGGATAAATTAGCATGATAATCAAATAACCGCCAATTAAAGAGGCAACGGCGAATTCAACTCTTAAAATGAGAGAAAAATATCCTATAAGAGTAGAGAAAACGTGTTATAAGAGCAAAAAAAGCATGCTACAATAACGGAACGAAAATGAAAAGACTTATTAACCAAAACACACAAAAATTTAAATATACAAAAAAAAACTAAAAAAATAAAAAATAAAAGATGAAGAAAAATAGAACAAAGATTATAAAAAAATATGAGTGACAACCACTTGATTAATGACCGACAATGTTACCCTCTTAAACCAAAAAACAACTAAAAAAAAAGAGAAAATGTCTTTAAAAGAACTTGGACTATTAAGATTAATTATAATCAAAACTATACGTATATAATTATACCAAATTAAAATTTATAATATTATATTAGACGCCAAATCAAAATTCTTTTATTAAAAATTCTATTTATCACAAAAGAAAAATTACTCTAGACATTTTTTTGATAAATACTACTTCTACTTACAGAGAAAGAGAGACTTTAAGAGAAGAAATACTTTTATTAAATTTTAAATTTGAAATTTAAAAAAGAGAATGCAAGCAGGTAAACAGCTCTGACCAACCGACTATTAAAACTTACTCAACTACTATATATATTTAGGACGAAGATGTAGGTTTTCAAATTTCTTTAGTCAAATTTTTGACGTAATCTTTTTGCATATTTTTTTGTTTTACATTTATTAATGTAAGTAAGCCGTGCATGCACAAATGATTAATCTTTCATTTCATGGCAGTAGTCTTTTGACGTTTCCAGATCATCCAATAAAAATATTGTTGGAGTAACTATCCAAAGTAGTGGACAAATTTTAAACTAAGTATATTTAAATTAAGGCAAGTAGATGAAGTGCACAACAATTATTTAGATTATAAAAAGTATTCAAGCTCTTGAAGTTTGTTAGAAAATCTATTTGTTATTTTTTTTGTGAAAAAAAAAATTATCATGTGTCTCATTAAAAAATCTACTAAATTTAGTCGGAGAAAAAGAATACACATGAATTTTTTTTACTGAAATCAATGAAATAAAACTTGGACAGCAATGTTCACAATAAAGATAGTAAAAACTAAAAACCAACGTAAACATAATAGACCAGTCCATAACTAGTCACCAACATCCGCATTCAACAAGTATTCAACCACCGCTGGGCGTGTCTGAAACAGTCGTACCTTCAAATCCTCTAAAACTGCCAACTTTGTCATTTGGTCGACAACCTTATTAGCCTCACGCTGAACGTGTTGAAATGATACATGCCACTGTCGGCCACATAACTCCTTTATATGCAAGACCAATCCGGGTACTTCTTGAGTACAAGACCCCGACTGTATGAACCGTAAAGCCTCAAGGCTATCAACGTCAACCACAACGTACCGAAAATGAAGATTCCATGCACATGTTAGGCCCGTAAAAATTCCCATAATTCAGCACCCACATCCAAGCAAATGCCCAAGAATTTAGCAAAACTCAGAATCCATTGCCCTGCGAAATCCCTAATAGCTCCACCACAAGTTGTCGTGCCATCCTGCAACCTTCGACCGTCGTCTGTATTGATTTTGTACCACCCCTGAAACGGTGGCGACCAAGTCACAGGTTGTCGCACTGAACCTCCTCCAGAAACACAACTTACCGAGGTTTGAGCGATGGCTTGCACCATAGTACCCTGCATAAGCCTACCGAGACTTGTTATTTGTAATTTGAAAAATCACCGATTCTCTCATTAAGTTTGAAATTCACTATTTCTAAAGATTTATTAATTATTTGAATTTTTTAACGGTTCCTATTAAGGCAGAGGGGGAAAATATTAGTTTTAATAAGTATTGAACACATAACGTAGGAGAAGAGGAGAAAGTGTCAACCCGGTAATTTGTCACTGCACTAAAACTAAGTTAACTTAATTATTTGAATTTTAAATAAGAAGACGAATTTATCATTTATTAATCATTTTATTTATTTATTTATTTATTTATTTATTATTTTTATTTTTAATCAATAATATTCAATTAAAAATTAATTCTAAAATCTACTTAATTGAAAAATTATTTTGATCATTATTAAATTAAATTATAATTAAAATAAATAGAGAGGACAATTACTTTTTTTTAACTTTATTTATGAATTTAAAAAACTCGGTAGACATTAAAAGAAGTCTAATTACATTTTGACACTCAATTTTTTAGAAAAAAATACCTTTGACTTTTTTTAACCATTGAACATTTTAGAAAAATCATTTTAACTCTTATTTTTTTGAAATTTTATTTTTTTTTATCAAAACTGAAAAAAAATAAGACATTTTAAGTCGGCGACAATTGTCTTATTGTTAGAGTTGTGACTTAAATCTTTTTTATGGACGAAATGTATGTTCTCCACTAGCTGATGTCCTATGCTGATTTTTTTTTGGATTGGTGTCCTTCACGGCATCCTCCGTAGATTAAGATCCTCTGCAAATGTTCTCCGAGATACAAACGAGTTCAAGACTGAGTGCAAATCAACTTCCCACTTTGTGTGTTAGATGAAGAGTAGAAAACTATGTTGAGTAGAATTTCTTTTTATGCATGTTTTCTTTGTAAGCAAATAATATCTCTATAAATTGATACTTAGGGATTAGAGTTTTGATATGTGAGATAAGTTGTACACAGGGATGGACTCAGAGGGGGTTGGAGGGGGCAATCGCCCCTTAAAAATTTAAAATTCATATATGATTTAAATTTTTTTTAAAAAAATTCTATGTATTTTATATTGAAAATCTATTTTCGCACCCCTTAGAATTTTATATGTTCGCCTAACATAAAATCATGCGTCCGTCCCTGATTGTACATACACGGTGAGAGTTTTGTACGACATACAAAGTAGAGTAACACTTGTAATCTCTTTTTTCGACAAAGTAAAAGTTTTCATCCTCTGTCCGTGATTTTTGCCGTTTGAGTTTTGTACGTAAATATTGATGTTCTTTTTTTTTCTTGCTTTGTTTGCGATCGTATTCTTCATTGTTTCACCGATATCATTCGTCTTTGGTATATATATATCCAGTATAACACTTATTTTTTCGTTAATTTTTAAAATTCTTATACATTTTTATAATCTTTAATAAATTTTACATTTTTTTAATAATTTAAAAATATATATTATAATTTTTATTTTCTTTTCTCACTAGGACACAATAGCTATGGTTAGCATTGAAGAAAAAAAAGGATAAAATAGCTTACATAAGCTTAATAGATTTGTTATTTTTTTATTTGGTTGCTTAAATTTGACAAAATAAATTCGAAAACTAAAAAAGACAAAAAGTATAAGAGTTAAAAGGATTTTTTTAAAAGTCCGAGAGACAAAAATTTCATTAGACCAAAAAAAAAAACTCTATTATTGATAGGGTAAAGTAAAAAAAAATCACTAAACCATCTCAAAATGTTTATTTTAGTTACTCAACTTTCAAATATTACAAAATGACATTAAACTATCTCAAAAATATTTATTTTGATCATCAAACTTTTAAATGTTACAAAATGACATTAAAATTTGTATTTTATTACAAAATAGACATTATGCCTTTAACTGTCGTTAATGGTATTATGTGATATACTAATGGGAAATATCTCACTTGTCCCCCAAATGTAACTAAAATTTTGTTTTGATATTTTCTTTGATATTTCTAAGTAATAACTCCAAAATAAATCAGAAATAAAAAAATATATAGAAATTCACAATTTATTTTTAAAATTATAAAACTTTTTTAAAAAATATAACTTTGTGCTTTTTAAAATTAAAATGAACATTTATTTTTAAAATTATAAAAATACTTTTAAAAATTATAAAAATACTTTTTAAAATTATATTTTTGTAAATTTTTAAAACAAAATAAACGAAAAAACACTTTTTATGCCCAATAAACCTCCAAAAGATACAATTTTTTTAATTATAAAAATGATTTTATAGATAGCCCAATCACAGCTAAACAGAAAGATTTATAATGGTTCCCTTGTTTTTTTTTTCAAACGACCTCAAAATTGTTACGATAACTGAGATTCCAAGCTTCTACAAGGGAAATTTTGCTTTAACAATGTTTGACTAGGAGTGAGCGTACGATCGAGTCGTGTCGAGTAAAAAAAATTTAATTAGTCGAGTTTACGAGTCCTATTTAACGACTCAAACTTTATTTGATTTTTTTCAATTCGAGTTTATGAAGTTCGAGTCGAGTCAAAAAATTTCGAGTTAGTCGAGTTTACGAGTCCTATTTTATGACTCAAACATTATTTAGTTTTTTTTTATTCGAGTCGAGTTTATGAAATTTGAGTTCGAGTCGAGTTTTTGAGTTTCTATACAGATTTAATTGTACTTATTTATAATGTTATGGTACATATTGATTCCAATTTAAACGACTTTATATATATATCATGCATAATTAAGTGATTCAATTCGAACTTGAAAATTGATCAACTAATTATTAAAAATGTTGAGTTATTCGAATTTCTATTTTACAACTCAAATTTTATTTGAAACTTTTTCGAATCGAGTTTATGAAATTATGAGTTGAGTTTTTTCGCGTTAAGTCAAATCCAAAAATTTGATTTTTTTGAGTCGAGCCGAATTTTGCTCACTCCTGTTTATGACTATTGACTACCTCTACACATTAAGCAAAAAATAGAACACAAAAAATACTCATAACACATAATCAAACACAATACAAAATAAAAAAAAAATCTTTCATCCAGTGGCGGATCCAGAATTTTTTTTTAGGGTGGGCACGCATTTATTAGTAACATAGAATTTTTTAAGATAAAAGTACTAATAATATTTTAATTATAATAAGAAGTCTTACAAAACAATATTACTAAAAATAAAATTTACAATTGTTCCCTCTATGCTTCATTTTATGATATCGTTGTATGATTTTTTTATTGTCAACATTATCAAACATATCTTTATCAATAAAAGTAACTAAGCAATCATTCAATCATTCATCTCCCATACGGTTGCGTAATCGATTCTTTATAAAGTGCATCGCAGAGAATGTTCTTTCCACTGTTGCGGTTGCAACTGGTAGAACCAAAGCCAACTTCAAAAGTAAGTACACAACTGGGTACACAACATGCTTCATTGTCTCGACCATTTTTTTAGATAAATCAGAAAGTTCTTTTAGATCACAAAATCTTTTATCTGAACGAACATCAACAATATAATTCTCAAGCTGACAATCAAGCAATATAAGGTCTCGACCATTTTTTCAGATAAATCAGAAAGTTCTTTTAGATCACAAAATCTTTTATCTGAACGAACATCAACAATATAATTCTCAAGCTGACAATCAAGCAATATAAGGTCTCCCGTAGAAAATTCATAAGGATAAAATTGGGCAATACGAATATGCTTTTTCTTATAAAAAAATACAAGTCTCTTCGACTCAAGCAAGCCACACAAAGAAGCAACTATGCACTTGACTCAGAAAAACGATTATTAAGCTCTTGAAGTTGCCTATCAATCACCTGATAAAACAATTCAACCTGAAAATGATGCAAATTTAAAACTTCGTGGACTTTTCTCCTAGACTTCCCTAGAACAATAAATATATCTTCCATCTTTGGAACCTCAATGTTATTCTTTTCACAAAATAAAGAAACTTCTTCAAGAAAAGATTGTCATCACACATCTATCAACATTTGTAATCATTACTTGGACACACTAACTAACTGCATAGCATTCACAATGTCTTGATCACTCTGTTGCAATGCTTGAGATAATTCACTAGAAACCCCCAATATATTTTTTATCAAGTGCAAATTAAATACAAACTCAAAAGACTGTAAAAAACTTAACAACATACAAGCTTCAGCTCTTTGCTCTGATTATGTTCCATATTCCTCAATAATTTCAAGCACATCCATCACAGAAGAAAACATAGTAATCAAGCTAACAACAGTTTTATAATGTGAACCCCAATAAGTATCTCCAACTCTATTTATAACAGTTTCTTGATCTAATCAACGGCCACTGAAGATTTCACCACTTTGTAATGCTTCTCTTACCTTAATCATTTGACTAGATTGAAGAATTTCTTTTCTTTTACATGAAGCACCAACCACATTAACCACCAAATTAAAAACAAATGCAACATCAACTTGTTTTTTTAGCAACATTAACAAGTGCTAATTGAAGCTGATGTGCAAAACAATGAACATAAAGAGCACACTCATTATTTCTTAGAATCAAACTTTTAAGCCCATTAAATTCCCCTTGCATATTACTTGCTCCATCATAACTTTGTCCTCTTATTCTTAAAAAACATAATTCATGAGTTACAAACACATCTTCAAGAGCATTTATAAGTGAAGCAACAGAAGTATTAGAAACACGAACAAGACACAAAAATCGACAACTCTTCTTTTTTATCTACATGACGTAAAACTATAGCCATTTACTCTTTAACAGATATGTCTCGAGACTCATCTACCAAAATAGTAAAAAATTCATCTCCAAGATCATTTATAATTGCATAAATAGTCTCACTAGCAGCTGCACTAACAATATCTTTTTGTATAGTCGGTGCCACTAATTTAAGATTGCCACGAGCATGTTTGAAAACTTTGTTAACAGTTTCATTATGAGTAGCAAAAAACTGTAAGAGTTCTAGAAAGTTATCTTGATTACAAGAATTATAAGACTCATCATGTCCATGAAAAGCCAACCCTTATCGCAAAAGAAATTGAACACAATCAACTGTAGCTGTAAGTTGAGTCTGATATTCTTGTTTGGCTTGATTAGATTGCTTCGTAATGACAACTTCAACATGTTGCTTCTGATTCATTAAGATTTCACATTTTTTCCAAGCTACATTATGAGCACTATCAGGACCTCCAACATGAAGTTGCAATCTGCTCTTATCTTTCCAATACTTAAAAACCATCAACAACAAATGTATCACCTCCCCTTGTTCTCCTTTAGATTCAGGTCTCATAAGGTAACAATATAAACAAAATGATGCATCTTTGGATACACTATATTCTAACCAACTTTTATGCTCTTCGAACCACTTGAGATTGAAACTTCGTAATTTATCATTATACTTCTTGGGAAACTTGTGTTTTTCTGGTTGGCAAGGACCTTTCAACAAATAAGCTCTTCTAAGTTTTTCGTGATCATTAGGATGACATTCTATAATCTTTAGTCTTTTTCTGGGATCCCTTTGAAGATTTTTCAAGTTAAGTTGTAAAAACTTTTTTTTTACCGAACATGAATTATCTAACTCTGTTGTCTTTCTTTTAAAATATTTATCCATGCCTAAACAAAAAAAAACTTAAAATTAGTTGAGTTGTTACATGAAAAGACACATAAAATATAAAATGAAAAGGTGTGTTGTGTGCAGTGGTATTTATTTGTGGAAAAGTTTATAAATGTTAATTGGCAATTAAAAATATCAAACTACTACATATGTAAACATTGTTGTAATATAAAGACAATTAAAAATGTTGATGACTGATAGTAAATAACAAACAGGGCAGACTTTCAAAATGCAACCTTTGAAATCAAGCTAATGTAATATAAAGGCAAGTGGACGTGAATGCATTTAGCTGGATAAATTATTAAATATAAGACTAACTAAGCATAATCATGTTAAATTGTAAGTTCTTATACGTATATATGTATGTATATAAAGTTTCACAACTAATAAGGCCATTGTTCCTAATATTATTCAAAATTTATTTCAGTACTCCACCGAAACTTGAAAGAAGATTGTAAACCAGTAAGCATTGCCACCACCAACAAACCAAATTGAGTTGGAAAAATAAAATCAATCCACCCGACAAGAGTAAGATATGCGAGAGGAATACCTAGACTGTAAAAGGCAAAGGTGAGTGGAGCAGGCGAGAATCAATCACGGTGGTGTATAGCGGTGGTCAATTGGCCATGGAGGGATTGGGAATATCTCTATTTGGCGATTAAATTTTAATTCAAAGGAAGCAAGATTATTTGTTTTGCAGAGGATTGGGTGAAAGAACCGTGCACAATACGCTTAGAAAAAGAGAAAATGAAAGCTAAAACCAGTTGTTTGGAGAAATTTAGCTTTTCGAAAAGACAACAGAAAAAGTATTTTTCTTTTTGTTTATTTAAAAAAAGATAAGTATTACATAAAATCTATACTTTTTTGTATTTTACAATCTGGTCCCTCCAACCTGTTCACTCCAATTTAAACGAGTTTTTTAATTCGGCCCTCCTTTGAAAGCTGATTAAAGCCTAATAATATATTTACAATTTTTAGGGTGATTAATGTATTGCAAGCTTAGCTGGGCCTAGGGTGGGCACCTACATAAAAAATAATAATTAATAAATATTTTTTTTCAGGGTGGGCGGCTCACCCTCACCTACATATAAATCCGCCGCTGCTTTCATCAACATGAATTTGCGGTAACTTGGGAACGTGGAGGTAAGGATCGATGTGCATGATCATTGTGATCAATATGCATGATAGTTTAGCACCAATGAATTATTCATAGGGTTTCCGACAGGCAATGGTTCAGGTTGCTTGATGTCCACAACCACAACATCTGAAGTGACGAATGTCCTTGCAACAGAAGCTGCATTTTGCTCCAAGCAGCATCTTACGACCTATGTTTCATTGTTGATTTTATTTTGAAAAAAAATATAAAATTATAATTTAAAAAATAAATTAT
Source organism: Hibiscus mutabilis (assembly GCA_019671005.1). NCBI lineage: Eukaryota > Viridiplantae > Streptophyta > Magnoliopsida > Malvales > Malvaceae > Hibiscus > Hibiscus mutabilis. Next base: position 42,291,352 of record CM033724.1, on the reverse strand, counting down.
GATTTTTCACATTTTTTAAAAAGAAATTCTGATTATTTTGGGATTATTACTTAAAAATATTGAAAAATATTAAAATAGAATTTTAGTAACAATCGAGAGGTCAAATGAGATATTTTCTATTACTTTTAACATGTCACGTCAACCTTTTAATAACAATTAGCGGTGCTCATTTTATAACAAAATCTAAAATTTAATGCTCGTTTTGTAACATTTGAAAGTTAGGTAACCAAATTAACATTTTAGTATAGTTTGTTTTACCGTTATTGAACTTTACCCTTATTAATGATTTTTTACTTTTAAAAAAAATACCCTTATTAATAATTATAGTTCCAAATAACTATTCTTGTCCTTTTAGTTGCTCTCCTGGTTTTACAGGACTTTATCAGGACTAATTCGAATAGACCCGCGTCGCATACATGACTTTGGTAAATGAATTTTTCAGCGAGAATTTTTTTACATACAAAGGCCTTGAACTTAAAATACGCTTAAACAATACCAAATTATTTACTACATGGACCAACCCATTGGTCAAATAACCATCCTTATTAATTAACGTGTTGAGGGGGAAAAGGCTTATAAAGACAGCGGGATTTCACTGTAAACAACACGCAGGACAGGAAATAGGAATGATCATCATTTCACAGGTTAACAAAGATTTGAAAAGAAGAAGAAAAAGTTGGCAAATAAAATGGAGAAGTGGTTTGGTGCACGCATGAATCCCCCATGGCCATGGACTTGAATGTCAACAACTGATGATTGCATGCATGCATGCATGATGAACTAAGTCTAACCTAAACCTACCATTTAGTAGAATGCTCGCTCTTCCACTTACTGTCATAACCTTTGCTTCTTTTTGACTTTCTCTATTTCCAATTTTCTCTACTTGTTTCTGCATTTGGTAAACTTTGACTGAAAGGAGCCTCGATTTACATGTAATTTTAACGATAATGTTTTCTTTAAAACCAAATCTTAAACAGAATGTTATTATATTGGGTAGTTTACATTTTAGGGTATTAATTGAAGGGTAAACAACTTGCGTAATTTTACACAAGCTTATATATTTATACTATAAAATTTAAGTGTTAAATTCCTAACCCTAATCATAAACAACTAAACTCTAAACCTTGAACCCTATCCCATAAATTCTAAACACTAACCTTAAATTCTAAACATTAAACTAAAACCCTAATCCCAAAAACTATAAGGCACATATAAACTAAAGTTTACACGGCATGTGTACCAAATTCTTTTTCCTTAATTTAATATCAATTTTTATGTATGTTACGATCATCAAATTTTATCAAATGACAACAACCCAAACACGAAAAATGATAATTTAAAAGCACTTATTGAGATCATTTCGTCATCATATTTTTTTAAAAGCAATGTAAAATTAGAGAATTTTTTTATGCATAAATTTAACTTAAATCTGATCTGGTCCGACCCATAAATACTTTTAGTGATGATTATTTACATCGTCTCTTAATTATGAGATCAAAAATTTTATTCCCGCCCATTGGGACCTTAACTTTGAAGCAGCGATGGATGTCCCGATTACAAATGTGTTTGACATACGTTCAATGAGATGTTTGATTGTTTCAATCTCATTGGGACCTTAACTTTCAACGGGAGCTTAATTGTACAAATTGGAACCTCAATAAAGAGTATAATTACTATTTTAACCGTTCTATTTTTATTAAGTAGAAATATATTTACATTTTCAATATAAATATCGAGATTCGAACTCATACAAAATAAGACAATATAAACATCCTTATCACTCGACCAATTAGTGGGAGAACAAAAATCTAATCCTAATCCTACCTAGAGAGGAGGGGAAGGGGAGACTCTAGAAAAAGGAAGGGAAGTGTTCCTAGTGGGTTTAGAACTCATAACCTAAGAAAAATGAGGGAAAGAAATGAGCAACTTGGCCAACCGGCCAAATGCACTTGCTCAATTAGTGGAACTCTCTAGCCCCTCTATTTTTATTATTCTTTTCATCCGTTTATTTTTTAGTATAAATATAGTTTTAATTACTATTTAATATACTACAAATATAATGTATTATTTAATATAAATCTAATACGATTATTTCATTATTTTGCTTTCTTAATATAAAAATATATTTATTTATTATTTAATACTCCCTCTGTCCCACCAATTTTGTCCAGTATTGACTTTTAAAAAGTAATTTTTTTTAACTTTGACTACAATTATTTTAAATATTTAAATTAATTAAATTTTATAAAATATATAGTTTTAAACTACTTGATATAAAGTTTTTAAAACATATTTTTTCATATTTTTACCAATAATACATTTAAAATAATAATTAGTCAATGTTTAAAAAGTCAGACTTAAAAAAAGTCAATACTGAATATTTTCAGTGGAATGGAGGTAGTACAACACAATTTTAATATATTTTTTATTTACTATAAATATAATTTTAATAATTTAATCATAATTGATTACAAATAAACGTTATAATTCTAAATTCAAATAACATGTAATATATTCATATGATTACAATCAATACAATGTATAAAATAAATTACAATTAATATATTCATATAACTACAATCATAATGTACAAATATACAAATCGATAATCAAAATATTTCTTGTTGGTGCAACTCGTGTTGCCCAGGCAATGATCACTCATCATTTGTGCCAGAAATTTGACAAATATAGTGTTGGTATTTTTTGTACAAACCAAAAACATGTTTGAAGGATTTTTGGAATTTTAATTGGTCTCAAATATCATGGTATCCTTGTTGGAGGTTTTAATTTAGTCTAACTGTTCCTGCAATTCAGTGGATATAAGATTGGAATTAAAACACTTCTTGTACCAATTGTTTTTTAGTGTATTTTTATTGAATTTGACGTAGGATCATTTGGTTTGATTTGTTTACTTTTCTCTTTATTTATTTGCAGGTAGACAATGTCTACTACCCAACTTGTAGAAACACATCAACATAGCCAACATAGGCCAAAATGATTTGGGATAAGCTTAAACTTAGTTAAACTTAAAACCCAAATAAATTCACGTGATGAGACTCGAATTTTACTTTTACGTTCTTGTTGTGTTTGGGTCTACTCCCAAATAATGAGCTGCATTGTCGTGGGAATTTGGACAGCTTATTTTAAGATTCTTATTTCTTAATTAAACCAATTAATTACTTGCAATCAACCAATCACATGCTCTATTTTTTTTAAAAATATTTTGTTATTAATATAATTAAATCTTGTTTTTTATTTTATATTATACTTGTCAATTATGATGGAGAGAGCTAATCTAATCTGTCTTCAACCATAAATCACAATAATAATAACAAGGCTTAAGGGTTTAATAAGCCTTTAAATTTTTGCAAAAAAATCAATTAAGCCCCTAAACTTTTTTTGCACCCAATTAAGCCTCAAACTCAAGAAAAAAAAATCAATTTGGTCCTTTGACCAACGGTGACCGTTAAATTTAACGGATTTTTTAAATCTTCTTGGCATGTGTCGCAACAGGATAATGCTACTTGACATTTCTAAGAATTTTTAAACTTTAATTTTTAAAAAATATATAAAAAAACAAAAAAATCTAAAAAATTTAAATATATAAAAATCCGAAAAAAATCTAAAAAATATATATTTTGTTTCAAATTTTTATATATTTTTCAATTTTTTTATAATTTTATAATAATATTTAATTTTTAAAAAATATATTAATCTTTTGAAAATTTATTATTTATTATTTTTTAATAAATTTTGGAATTAAAAATATTTTTATATTTTTAAAAGAATTTTCCAGAATTTTTAAATTTTTTTTTGGATTTTTATATTTTTTTTAAAAATTAAAGTTCAAAAAATTCCTAAAAATGACAAGTGACATTATCTTGTTGCGACACATGCCAAGAAGATTTAAAAAACCGTTAAATTTAACAGTCAAAGTGCCAAATTGTTTTTTTCTTGAGTTTGAAGGCTTAATTGGGTGTAAAAAAATTTAGGGGCTTATTTAATGGTCAACATTGGTCAAAGGGCCAAATTGATTTTTTTTTTTGAGTTTGAGGGCTTAATTGGGTGCAAAAAAAATTTAAAGGCTTAATTGATTTTTTTGCAAAAGTTTAAAGGCTTATTAAACCCTTAAGCCTAACAACAATAATAACACATGTACTCTTTTTTAATTTAATTATTTTAGGTTATTGTTTACGTACACTTCTTTTATTGATTATATAATTGAATTTCAATAGTGATTAAATATTTCACAGAGAAAGAGAGATGCTATCTAATCAACTGTCCACCCACAATTAACTCATCAGTGTCCTAAAAAAACTTGTCGAAATTGGGTATAAAAGAGTTGCAAAATTAACTTAAAATTGATAAACCGAACATTTTGTTGGCACATAACCTATAGCGTATCTCATTTATTAAAATTCTTTTAATCATTGGAGTTTTATTCCATTCAACGTTACTTGTGCAAGCAAAGCGAGCATTTTATTTTTTGGGTGGGGGGGGGGGGGTTCAATTTTTAAACAAAAAGTCCCCTTTATTTGGAGAGAATGTTGTTAAAAGAATGGAATCTGAAGAATTCATTCAAGCTGGATTCAGTAAAAAGGATTACAACTGTTTTTATACAAGTCAAAATAATTACTTAGCCAATCTAACTATCCACTAACAACTTTCTAACTAACTAACTAACTAACTAACTAACATATTCTAATTACAACAAATGTATCATAATACACCCATAACTTCAACTTTGACAAAAGGAGAAAAATTATATTCCATGAGTGACCCGACAGAGACACATGCTCAAGCCTAAACATTATGGTTGCAGCAAGTGTCTTTCTTTGAACATTTTGTTTATGTTTTTATTGGATTCAAAGGGAATGGTTCCATCAAAGTCGAATTGGGTTTTTGCCAACCCTCGTGCATTTATATATAGCTTTACAACCCAAGTTTCCATGCATTTATGGCTAAATCTTAATCAAAAGAATTAAATAAACGACACACACACGCATGACAGATTGATCTCAATACTCTATATAAATGCATGGCTGGCTATGAATAAATGGTCAAAATTCAACCACTTCTGGCACCGCCTTATCAGATTCAAACATTTTCTAAATATGAGCAAGTTTCTTCTTTAATTCATTTGCCACCTTTTCCAATTCATAGTATATATATCAAGAATCTGTGGCCAGTTTGGCCTTGGAGCTGTTAGGTTTTACAAGCAATCCAATTAGTAAATACATGGAGAAAGAACAATGTGAAAGCTAAGCTCTAAATATTGTTATGTGCAAAAAAAAATGAAGTAAAGCTCTAAATATTGAGTTCCCATTTATTTAAAATTATGGGGGCAGTCAAACATAGTTGCATGCCATTACTGCTACATTTCTTCTTCGATGAATGTGCCCATTAATTCACTGCTTCACTAAATTTATACATTTAATATCAAATAATATAAAGCTTTAAGTTTTTTTTGTATAATTTGTTGAAATTTTTTAATCAATTGAAAATTAAATTATTTTGTGATTTATTTTTTTTTAAATACTTTTGATGATTTGTGAATGGTTTCAGTATTTATTTTTAATGAGCTTTTTATAATAAAAAACGCGAAACATCCATTAATATGTTTAGTTATCTGTTAAATGAAAAAATCCGATTGTTTTTTAGAGAAATAATTTGATATTAAAAAGGTAAAAGAACAAAATTTTGCTTATTTTATAGATTATATAGTGTTAAACTTATATTTGATTTTGATATAACAATGACTATTTTGTAATAAGAAATAAAACTTTAAAATACTCAATTTACTCACAAAATTGATAGGCATTCAAACTTAAAATTTTCCTAAGTCTAAACTTAAATCCCCAAATATTTTCTAAGTGTTTTGGTACTCAAAATAGCCAATTTGGTACAGAAGTACAGATATGGCCTATGGCGTATCGCTACTGGAAAACTGATTTGTGCATAAAGGCTATAAAGTACTGATACGGCCTCAGGCGTATCAGTATGCTGTTTTGAAACTGTAAACCAAATTGCATCTAAGTACTGGGATGACCTACCGATACGGGGTTTAAAGATTTGCTAAATCTTTTCATTAAATGAGTCGACCGTTGCCTTGTCAGTTTTATTGGAACCATAATTTTTGAAAAATGGCTACTCGTACCGATGCCCTTATAGGCTCATCGATACTGACTTTTAAATAAAACTTCCAAGGATTCCAGTGAGAAAAATCGATATCGATACGGTACGGGGCATACCGATACCTTTGTAAAATAGTCACTTTGTATCGATATAGCTGGTCGTGTATTGATACCCTTTTATTGCAACGTCTCTTTATTCTTATGGCAGGTACCGATACGAGTCCTCGAGTACTGATACCAGTGTTGCTAGACAACATTTATTACAGGAAAAATGCAACCCAACGGCTATAATCAATATCCCAACTACCCAAACCGTTAGAAATCAATGAGGGGTATAAAATCAAGTCTCCAAAGCTTCTTCAACAACTATTCATCAAGTCTAAAGCATTCAAGCACACATCCAACATCTTTGAGCTTTTTATTGTCAAATGTTGTAAAACCATTTGAGTGATCTCAATTGTAATCTTTTTATTCAAGTTTTAGGGTTGAGTGAACTTTAATTGTGTAAACTTTTCTACCTTTGTGAGGTTTTCTTGGTTTTTTAAGTTTGTAATTTTCTTTGTAAGTGTTCCTAAGGTTTTGGGGTATAAACCTTAAGGGAGTTGTAAGGTTATCTTCTTGAGCCTCAAAAGGAAAGTAAAGCTAGTGGATTTGAGAAATCCTTAGTGTGGATAGCTAAGGTAGTGGATGTAAATCTTATTGAGAAGGTTGAACCACTCTAAATTCTTGTGTCAATTTTTTTTGCTTCTACAAAATTTTTAATTGTCAATCCACCCCTTTTGGCCATTTGTAATTGATTGTTTATTCCAACAATTAGTATCAGAGCTACACTCATTGGAAGGCTTCACATCCTCTTGAGTAGATCGTAATGGTGTACAATTAATCAACAAATCAAGCTATGGCCTCTACCTCTAGATACCACTTTGAGGAATCACAATCTATCTCTAAACTGCCTTATTTCAATAGGGGTAAACTATCCCTATTGGAAGAATCGAATGAGGCTCTTCATTAAATCCAATAACTACCTCCTTTGTGATGTAGTTGAAGATGGACCATCAATTTCAATGAAGGAAGAAGGAGACCGAGCCATGCACATTCTTTTTTGTGCTCTTGGACTAGACGAGTACGCCAAGATATCTTCTTGTACAAGTGCGAAGGAGATATGGGACAAGCTAGAACTTACATATGATGGCATCAATAAAGTCAAGGAGACCAAGATTGGACTCCTAAATCTTAGCTATAAGAACTTCAAAATGGAATTGAATGAAGACATCACTAAGATGCTCGATTGATTCTCCATCATCATCAATGAGCTTAAAGGATATAGAGAAGTCATTCTAGAAGACAAGCTTGTTCAGAAGCTTATCTAGTCTCCTCCCGAGTCATGAGACTTAAAGAAGACTGCCATCATCGAAGTTAAGAATCGCAAGACCTTAAAGCTTGATGCTCTTTTAGGGTCTCTTCTCACTCATGAGGTCATAAAGAAAGGAAGAGAAGAGGAGAAAAAGAAAAAAAGATAAGAAGATAGAAAAGAAGAAAGTGGAGAAGAAGAAGATGGGAATTACTTTCAAAGGTTCACAAGAGAAGAGAGATTCAAGTGAGGAAGAAGGTGAAGGAATGTCTATGCTAGCCAAAAGATTCACATGGTTTATGAAATCCAACCAGGAAAGAAAGTTCCAATGGAGAGAGGGTTTTAAGAACAAGCCCAAAGAATAAGAGAATAACCAAATCATTTGCTATGAGTGCGAAAAGCTAGGATACATCAAATTCGATTGTCCCCAACTAAAAAAGAAGAGCTTCGGGAAGAAGAAGCTCAAGGCACATGTGGTATCAGAGCGACCCTTTGACTGCCCGATTTTACTCCGATCTCTCATGAGTAGGGTAGGCAGGATGGACAACCTTGACAATAGTTCATCATGAGTGTGGTTAACTCGTGATGAGGGCATCATGATATTGAGTGAGGGATAATGTCATGCATGAGAATAAGCAGGGACAATAATCCCACATAATCCTACATCATAAAGTAAAATGAAAGTCTTGGGATATATAAATGGTGGCGCTACACATCCTATCAGACAAGTATTTTGGGAATAGGGTAATGGCCCTATGACAAGCTACTTGGAGTGATGAGGACTCATCCGATGAGGAAGAGCAAGAAGTAGCTAACCTTTGTTTCATGGCATTGGAGGAGGATCCTAAGGTAACCTCAAACTCATCTAATTTCGATTTTATGTTTGATGAGCTTCAAGAAGCTTATGATGAGTTGCAAGAGGTTTTTGACGAATTGATTTTGAAGTATAAAGAATCACTTTTGAAAAACAAGAAAACAATTTTCGATTTGAAAAACCAAAATAATTCTTTATTCCATTTTGAAAAAAAGGGAATCATTCAAAACCCAACCATGTGAAAAGAAACTTTAATGGCCACAAATATAGAGGATTCTAAAGGCCCTTTTATGGTAAGAAAGTTAGAAGTATTTGGGTTCTTAAGGAACTAGTTAGTTCTAACAATATTGATGCTTTTGCTTTTTGGATTCCCAAGGGAAACCAATATTTTGGGAGCTAATACTCATGGACCCAAAAGAATTTGGGTACCAAAAATTAAGACTTGATTCTATGTTTGTAGGGGGAGCATTGCTACAAGTTTAACTCTTCAAGTGCAAATTAATGGTACCTTGATAGTGGATGCTCGAGACACATGACTGGGGACGAGAGTCGATTCTTGAAGTTAAAACCAAAGAGTGAAGGAGTAGTAACTTTCGATGACAACTCCAAAGGCTACATTGAAAAAGATAGGTTCCATTGGTAATCATTATTCTATTCTTACAGAAAATGTTTTATATGCCAACGGTCTTAAGCATAATTTTTTTAAGCATAAGCCAATTGTGTGATAAAGGTTTCGATGTCATGTTTGATTTAAATGGTTGCAAAATCATTGAAATTGTATCAAATCAAATTGTGCTTATTAGTCATCTTATAGGAAATATTTACATGGTGTATCTAGACGACATTTATATTTTAAATGCATGTTTTGTTGCAAAAGATGAACATGATTCTTGGTTGTGGCATAGAAAAATAGGACATGCAAGTATGAATGTTTTGGAAAAATTGATTTCAAAAGATCTAGTAAGAGGTTTTCCAAAAATAAAGTTTTATCTTGACAAAATTTGTGCTGCATGTGCTAAAGGCAAACACAAAAGAGTTTTTTAAATCTATTAATGATGTATCTACAAGTAGAGTTTTACAATTAATCCATACAGATCTTTTTATCCCTATAAGAATTATGAGTTTGTGTGGAAAACAATATGTTTTTTTATTTGATAATTACTCTAGATTTACCTGTGTTCGATTTTTAAGTACCAAGGATGGGGCTTTAAAAAAATTCATCATGTTTTTAAAAGAAAACCAAAATGATGTTGGTTACTCTATTTCTCGTGTTAGGAGTGACAATGGAACTGAATTTCAAAATCTTGATTTTGAAGAGTTTTGTAACTCAAATGGGACTAGCCATAATTTTTTGGCTCTTTGCACACCCCAACAAAATGGGGTTGTTGAGAGGAAAAATAGAACTTTAGAATAAATGGCTAGAACCATGCTTTCTGAAAACAATTTCCCTAAGTATTTTTGGGTGAAAGCCACAAATACCGCTGTTATATTGTCAACCGAGTAATGATTAGGTCAATTTTGAAAAAAATACCTTATGAGTTTTTCAAAAATAGAAAACTTAACATTATCTATTTTCATCATTTTGGATGCAAATGTTTTGTTTTAAATAATGGAAAAGACAATTTAGGCAAATTCGATGCAAAAAGCGATGAAGCAATTTTTCTAGGTTACTCTTTAAACTCTAAAACCTATCGAGTATTTAATAAAAAGAACTTTAGTGGTTGAAAAGTCAAATCATATTATTTTCGACAATAACCTCCTTCCGAGGAAGGATACTTGTGATGATGATGATGTAGGAATTTTGGATGCCAATGATGGTGAAGGACAATCATCAAAGGTAGAAGAAGTTCCACTAAAAGAAGAACCACAAGATTCACCTCTAGAAGCCTTGAAGGACATGTCTTTAGAGGGAAGGAAGGTCACCTACCCAAAAGAGTTATACTATGTCAAAGGTAGTGAGATTTCGGGTAATCCATCCAAAGGGGTAACCATTAGATCCTATCTTAAAAATACGTGTAATTATGTTGCATTTATCTCATGCATAGAGCCTAAAAATATCAAAGAAGTATTAAATGATGATTATTGGATATTGTCTATCCAAGAAAAGTTAAATCAATTTAAGAGGAGTAAAGTTTGGACATTAGTTGATAGGTCTAGTAATAAATCTACTATAGGTACTAAATGTTGACTTTAGAAACAAACTAGGTGAGAGTGGTAACATAGTGAGAAACAAGACTAGACTTGTTGCTCAAAGTTACACTCAAGAAGAAGGAATTGAGTTTGATGAAACCTATGCACCCGTAGCTAGAATGGAAGCTATTAGGATGTTGCTTGCATTTGTATGTTATCACGAATTCAAGATTTTTCAAATCGATGTTAAAAGTTCTTTTCTAAATGGTTTTATAAATGAAGAAGCGTATGTAGAGCAACCATCATGTTTTGAAGATCCAAAATATCCAAACCATGTTTTTAAACTTTCAAAAGTTTTATATGGTTTGAAACAAACTCCTAGAGCTTGATATGAAAAATTGTCAAATTTTCTAATAGAAAAAGGTTTTGACAAAGGAAAGGTTGATGCTACACTTTTTATATAAAGAAAAGGCAAGAAAATTTTAGTAGTTCAAATTTATGTTGATGATGTCATTTTTGGTTCTACTAATGAATTTCTTGGCCAAGATTTTGTTAAGTTAATGCAAGGTGGATTTGAAAAGAACATGATGGTGAGGCTCTCGTTCTTTTTAGGACTCTAAATAAAATAAAGGAAGGATTCCATCTTTATCAATCAAGCAAAGTACATCAAAGATATGCTCAAGAAGTTTGGCTTGGACAATGTGAAACCTCAAGCTACTTCAATGAGCTCATCTACAAAGCTTGACAAAGATGAAGGAGGTAAATATGTTGATCTTAAGCTTTATAGATCTTTGATAAGATCTTTGCTTTATCTTACCACAAGTAGACCGAATATCATGTTTAGTGTTTGTTTGTGTGCTAGATTTCAAGCTAGTCCTAGAGAATCACATCTACAAGCTGCTAAAAAATCTTTAGATACCTTAGAGGCACCCCTTGTTTAGGTCTTTGGTATCCTAGAGACCCATCCTTTAGTTTGCATGCTTATTCGGATGAGGATTATGGAGGTTGTAAGATAGATAGAAAGAGTGCCTTCGGTACTTGTCAATTCTTAGGTAACATGCTTATCTCATGGTTTTCTAAGAAGTAAAATAGTGTAGTGCTATCTACCATCGAGGCAGAATATATTTCGACCGGTAGTTGTTGTGCTCAAGTTCTTTGGATGAAGCAACAACTCTTAGATTATGGAATTGATGTAGGTGCCATCCCATTAAAGTGTGACAACACTAGTGTTATTTGTCTTACTAAGAATCTCATCCAACATTCTAGAACCAAGCATATAGAAATAAGCCACCATTTCATTAGAGATCATGTCTTGAAAAATGATGTTGTTCTATAATTTGTAGACACCTTACACCAACTAGCGAATATCTTTATCAAACCTTTAGATAAATAGTATTTTAAGTCTTTTAGGAGAGAGTTAGGGTTTCTAGCCTTTCTTGAACCTTAGAGCCTTGTTTTGATCTTAAAACTTGCTTGAATTTGGTTGATATTCATGTTTGTGTAATCTTGTTCCTATATGCATCTATTCATGTTGTTAGGGGAGTATGTATCTGCTTTGCCCATTCATGATGATCTCATATCATAAGCATGCATATTGATTCGAGTAAAATCAAAATTTTAGGTCCTTTGTAGCCAAATTTGGTCAATGGGTATCGATACAGGGAAGTTGTATCGACAAGGGGTATCAGGGGCAGTGTTTCGGTACAATTAAGTTTATATCTATATGGGTCAATGATCAATACGGGGTTATCTCGTACCGATATGCTGTGTCGGTGTGCATAAAGTACTTATTGGTACGTGTGTCCGCTGAATCCATAAATAAGGGTTTTCTTATTCAAATCAAATACAAACTTTATTCTCTCAAAACTTAGCCGTTTTTCCTATTTAAACACTCCAAATCTCTCAATTTTTCATTAAAACTTATCAAATCTCTTTGGGGGCTTTTTTTTCAACATCAAACCCAAGCAATTATCATCAAGTCTAGTGCAAATCATCTCCTCATTCATCCATACTCAAGGTAAAAATCTTATTTTCTTTATAATTTGAATTATTTTATACTTGTATAGGTTTTAGGTTTAAAATTTATATATTTAGGATGTATATATCCATGTTTTTAAAGATTTTACAAAAACTTTTTTAAAATTGGAAATTTTTTATTCGAATATATTATTATACTCGTATATTTTATTTTTTTTCTTTTAAAGATTTAAATTTACCAATTTTTTTCTTTATATTTGTGTAATACCCGGATTTTGACCGGGCTAATAAATAAATAATAAATAATAAATAGTCCATAAATAATATCCTACGGTCCAAATAATGTCCAATTTACATATAAAACACCCAAAGCCCAAATTTTACAACCAAAAACCCATTTTCAAATATCTAAATAAATCCAAATATTGTGCCCGTCCAAACATACACTAAAAGCCCAAACTAGCACACTTGTGCTTCTTTTTCCCGCTCAAATAGCCATGTGGCATTCTGTTATTGGTCCATTTAGAGTTCACCCGGATTAAACTTATTCCCTCGCCAGCTATCAATAGCTGATAGCACCCATGACGTCAGCAAGCCTGACACATATAAATAGGGAGAGAGAGAGAGAAAAGTCAGATGGGCAATTATTAGTCATTAATAAACTATTAAATAATAATAAGGGGGAGAGAGTTACCTCGGGAGATCAACCGCCGTCGAAAGCCGAACCGATGCAAAAATAGAACCGCCGTGAAGCTCGCCTTTACCGGGAAGATTATCGGTCGCCGGAGTCACAACGGCCACCGTTACAAAGCTATATTTCTCTTCATTTTTTATTCATGCAAAAACAAAAAACATTAGTTTTACATTTTAAAAACAGTAGCTAAAATAAAGGATTTAGGGTGGCTGGAACTTCCCTTCGGTCGCCGGTGAGCGGTGAGTGCGAGTCGGAGTTGTAAAGTGAGATCTTGGGTAGACTAGGCCGGGGAAGAAGGGGATCCTATCAGATCTGGTTTGATCTAGGATTCTAGGGTTAAAATTTGGAACTTTTGGAGGTTTTTAGGATTTGGCAACGACGGAAGACGGTGGTGGAAAATTGCCTTGCAGCGGCCAGTCGGAGGAGTTATAGTGGCCGGAGTGAGGATATGGATGATTGAAGTTTAGACGGTCACTGGAAATCGCCCTAGGGCGGTCGGCGTCGCCTGCGGCAGCCGGGATTCGAATCCTAGTGGTCGGCAAACACCCAATGGTTGCCGAAGTTCTACGGAGGAAGATTGAACGGCGGACTGTGTAGTAGAGATTGGTCGAAAAGTTTGAAGTTCATCCGGTTCTTGAAGAACACGGATGAACTTCATCCAAAAGCAAGGTGTTTTGATCCGTTTTGGGGAGGGTTTATGGGTTTTAAGGCATTTGTGTTTAGAGAGAATGTGAGAGAGGGAAAACATGAGAGAGAGTGAAGATTGGAAAAATGAGCGAGTTGGCTCATTATTGGGCTTTTATGGGAGAGTCAACACGGTGCCGTTTTGGCACCGGGTCAAGGCTAGGGTCCGCGCGTTTTGAACGGGTTGGGCATAACCCGCGCACCTTTATTCTGGTTCCTTTGGTTTTTGCCCAAAAGGTTTGTTTTCTTTCAATTTAGTCCAATTTCCTTTTATTTTATCCCCGAGGTTTTGTATTCCTTTCAATTAGATCCCCTATTTCCATTAATTGAATCCCAAATTTGTAAATCATTCAATTTGGTTACATGAGTTTTGTAATTGGGCATTAATACTTTGTATTAGTTCAATTTAGTCACCATAATGATAAAAACAAGCTTTGTTTCTATTTGTTTTTAATTTAGTCATTTATTTTAATTGTTTGTTTAATTAAAATGTAATTAATTTATATGTATGATGCACGTTTTAAATTAAGGATATAGTTTCATATGTTAGATAATCAAATACACCTAGTTTAATTAATTATTAGAGCCTTTAGTTTAAGTTTCTCTAATTAGGATTTAATAATTTAAATAGGATAGATAATTATAGTAATTAAAATATATTAAATATAAATTTAAAATCCCAATTTAGATGGTGTTCCATTGTTTACAATGGAGTGTTATCTCAACATGGATTTTAATGAATATATTTAATATATTACACTTATATTTGGAAATCAAATTAGTTCTTTAATTGACATTAATAATTAATACATTGTAGTTAATTAAATGTACATCGAATAGAATCTTTGAGGTTCAAATCTGGATGGTGTTCCATTGTTTACAATGGGGTGTTATCTCAGCCTTGGTCATAAAGTATATTCAATATACATTTTCACTTATAACACTGAATAATAAATTGTTAGAGCCTTAATTAGGGCTAGAACTTTAATTAATTAGAGGGATTAACTGATTAGGAATATAATTAATTTAAGGGCTTTACATATATGGAAGGCGTTCAAGAAATTGACATTTTCACATAAAAGCCTTTAAATTAATTAATATTCATAATTTTAAATAACTAATTAATTAGAGCCCTTTTTTAGGATTAATACTTAAAATCAACAAGACAATAAAATATTATTCATTAAAAACCTTTTATGTTGGAAATTCATTTTTAAATACGAATAGGGGTGCCACTTAACAGGGTGCTTTTAATCTCGTATTCGAACAAAATGAATTTCCTTAAAAGGGATATCTGCATTCAGAATTAAAATTTAGTTAATAATTATGGGATAAATTAAATTCAAATTAATATTCAAAATGTCAAAATGCCATGTAAAAATTAAAGGTACCTATAACAGACGTTCGTAGGGGTGTTAATCCTTCCCTTCACGTAACCGACTCTCGAACCCAATTTTTAAAGACATAAGCTCTGGTTTGTTTTTTGGTGTCTAGTCTACATTGAAGTGCTCGGTGGCGACTCCAAACGTTTTTTTAAAGATAAATAAAGGAAAATCCGATTTAATATGAAAAACCCCGAATTTTCAAGATTAAATTAAAAATGGCCAGAAAAACCTAATTTTCCTAAAAGACCGATCGTCAGGCTATTTTACACGTCCCGATTTCAAAAATGGCCGCGACAGCTTGGCGACTCCGCTGGGGAATTTAAAAACGAGAGTCAGGCCTAATTAGTTTTACGTGGCATTTTGGACAATAATTTGAATTTAATTTTTTTCATAATTATTGGATGAATTTTCTGGAGAAATGTAGGTAGCTTTTTCTTGTGTGATATAAATTGTCATTCATGCATAAGCCTTCTACCCGAGTTTTCACCTTTAAGTGGGAGTGAGGCATGATCTTACGTGAGTTATTCAGCTCCGTGATCTGGTTTTGTCCTCCTTCCGATATACCAACCTTATATACCGTGAGGTTATGCCTCCGCTATAAGGGACCGTATACTCCCGAATCGATGTCTTACTAGTCCAGTAACGACAGTTCGGGTACCCAGAGTCTAGATCAAAAACTACATGCTGTAATAGAAGCCTACCCCACTAGAGCTAGACAAGGACCTAGGACAGGGTGTTGTTGAATTAAATTTATTTCTCTGGTTAAAATAAACTGTTATATGGTTAATTTAATGCAATATAAATTATTTTTTTCCTGTAACAATTGTTTTTGCTTACAGTATTACTTTACCATACTGACACAGTTTTTGTTTTGTTTTGTTTTGTGTTTTGTTACATGTTACATTGCATTCATGAGAGGCATCGGTTCGAGAATTAGTCGAGTAGGTAGTGGCCATAAGAGTTGAAGGGTCTGATAGAAAAGTGGGGGATAATATGTTACTAAGGACATGATTCGAGAAGACTCAATACAACAACGAAGACAATATTCGTAGAGACCAGATGTCATTAATGCAAGATAGTACCAGAAATTTCTGAACATGATGAAGTTTTGCCAGAACTAGTTTAATTTGAGAACCATAGGATGAGGAATATGAAGATTCATTTCCAGTAAGATTTATGGGTTATAGTGTTGCTATCAGACAGTCAAATAGATCAATAGTTGTTTAGGGCTGTGTCCTGTTTATGAAGCCCGATATAATTGTTTGTTCCTTGGGAGAATAGATGTGACACCAGCAAAAGAGAAAACATGAGGCTTTACTATACTGCTCTAGTGGTAAAAAAGGACAAGGTTCATAGAAGGCTTAATAACAGATCGAGTTTCAAGATAGAGTCAACGACAGTTACAGAGATAAATAAGACGCAATATTTAGAAAAACAGTGATAATTAGAGGAAGAATAGAGAACAAAAAAATTGAAGGGGCATTCAAGGGCTATTGCTGACAAGTAAGAACTCGAGGAAGAACCAAAAGCTTTGAACTTAGAGACGATGCCCAGGTTTAACAAATGATGAAATTTACTGAAGGATACCTTAATCAAGGGAAATGCTGATAAAAATAAGGAGCTGTGGAAAGTGATAGAATCAGAAAATACAGTACAACAATTGAAAGATTGGCTTGTAAGTTTCAAAGAGGCACCACAAATGAAAAGCAAGTCGTTGAAAATCAAGTCGAACCAGTAATCTAGGATATCCAGAAACAGAGTGGTGAAATGATTAACTTTAGGAGTCAACTGTGGGAGGTTGCCTGGCATGTGCAGATTTTGTTTGATGAAGTTGTGAACCTGCAATAATATTCTGATATCGACACCAAGCCAGAACAAATGATGACTCAGAGGCTGAACAAAGTGGTCAACCAATGGAGCTAGAGCTAGTGAACATATTGCCTTTGCTTTGTATTTGACCTTTTAGTTAGATGAGTGCTATTCTAATGACTAGTTCTTGAAATTGATACCTCATACATTCATGCATTACATCATTTAAACATTATGTAAAATAAAAAATATTGTATTTTTGTTTAAAATATTGCATTTTTTGTAAATAACATTGCATTGGTTAAAATTTATGTTCTGAAAAGCATGGGTAACAGGCTTATTAAGGTTGAACAGTCACAAAGGCAGTTAAGGACCATTTAGATTGAATAAAGAAAAGGCTGACCAGTTCGAAAACCAGATAAAAATATGAGCTACCACATTGCTTGTAGTCAGATAGGTTGAAGGAGGAAATATGCCATAAAAAATACGAACAAGGGTAATCAGGATAGAAATTGATCTCAAATAAGGGTTCAGTCTGAAAGGACTCTTCATGCAAAAAAAAGAGAAGTCAAAAAGAGAGAGATGGAAATAAACAGCCAGAAAAAGTTGGGTAAGTTTGGATCAATATGGCTGGGGGCATTTGTAAAAAATCTAGAAGATCTGAGTTTGGATTATGATGAGAACAGTGGAGTGCTTGACTTAAAGGCACTGGTGGATTTTGAAAATGTTAAAATGATAGAAGCCCAGTGGATTGGTGTAGAAAGACTGAATAAAGTCAAATCTTGGAGTTTGGCCGAAAGTTTTGCCGATCAATGGTTTAGTAACAGTCAGTGGACGTAATGATCCCAACAAAGACGAGGGGTAGAATATTCTTTCTCTAAAGTGATGGATGCCAAAGTCAGTAGAAGACTGAAGTTTGCTTACGAAGGAGTTGATTGCAAGAGTAGCAGAATATATATACGAGATAAAGAGACAGAATCGATCAGTCAAAAAAGAAGACAATCATTCATATCCAATACCGTATTCAGATTTGTGGCCCTGCTCTACATAAAATCACTTTTAGATAGTGACCCTATTGAAGTCTTTGGTCTCATCAGGGTTGGGTATTTGTGTTCCGAAAGTAAAAAGCCCCGTTTAATCAAAGACTAGCAGTTGCTAAAGTAGTTGAGTTAAAAAGAAAGGGACAAAAGTTGTGACAAACTTTTGCAGAGTCAGAGAAATATTTGGTGACTTCTCTGCAATATTTTTTGCTCTAAGATCAGATGCTCAAGTTGCTCCTATTAGTGGAAAGTCAAAATCTAAACTGGATCTTATATTGCTTGAAGCTTCGCGGTACCATGAGAAATTATCAGAGCCCTATTAATTAAGTTGTTACAATATCAAGACTATTGTGAGTTATGATTGAGACATTGAAGATTGCTACACTTTCAAGCTGCAATTTAAAAACTTTTTGAAGTGGAAGATTTTGGAAGTTGACACTGAAGATCAGCTATTAAGATATGTAACTTAAAAAGTAGTACCCTGATTGGAGAAAATGTAATTGGATTGCTCGAAAAACAAGTGCTGAAAATGTCAAGTGAAAGAGAGGAAGAAGTGAATGAATAGAGTGATCAGATTCCCAAAAGAAAAGGTCAACTGACTCACCGGGTCTATCATGGAAGATCCCTCAGAAAAATGCAAATTTTGGAGTGCTCATTTCAGACTTATCTTACCCCAGGCCGGTGAAGATGTCAAGCCCGTCTGCCCAAAGTTATGATCCCAATAATATTTACAAGTTTCATATGGGAACCAAGATGTGCTACCAAGAACTATATGCCGAAATAAAGAAGTTGGTTAGTCAGAGATCCCGAATGAATGCTTCCAAGATTATCTGGAGTTTTGAAGTCTGTCTCGTTCATATTTATGCAACAAGGGGGTGCAGTTTGCAAGAATTATCTCTGAAGTAGTATATGAGATCAACTCTGCTACTTCAAGCCTAAAGATTTTCTTGTATTGCTTCAAAGGAGATTTCAAAATGTAAGGTCGTGGTTGAAAATGTTTGGTCACTCATGGGGAGGATATGACTGAGTACGGGGCAATCATCTTTAGTTAATATATCAGACAGTTCAGGGACATAACAAGTTTTCCCACGGAGTTCTGGTGGTTCTGTAAAATTAAAGATGAACTTGATGAAAGCTCAAGAGCTTAAAATGACCGAGGACTGGGGGCATTTGCTTGCCCTAAATAATAAAGGCGGGGAAAACTTAATATGGCAAGAGACCAGTGGAGCGACATTGAGGAATTTGATCACTGGAGAATAAAAAATCTGTTTAAGAAGAATGAGAGCATCAGAGCATGAACAAGAATGGACATGTCTTTGTAATGGTGAATGAAAATAAAGAATTGACGGTAGAAGTGGAGTGACCAAAGTGAACCCAAGTCTTCATTGATTAATGGTTAATAGTGATCCACGGGAGATCTGTCGGCAATTTTAGGATCATTGCAGAGTAATACCCTGAATCATCCCGATCGCTTTTGCCCGCGAGCATTGGGGGTCCTTTGTAAGGGAGGCTATTTAAATTTATTTGTTTATGATGCTTGTTTCCTATTATTTTTCTCAAATAGCAAACATTCTGCACTTTTTGATTTTTTTAATATTTCATTCGTTCTTTGTTATGGGTTAGTTTTTGTTCTCCTATACATATATGTATATATCTTCAATAATATTTTTTCTCTCAGGTCCCTGGATATTAATTGTAAGAGTGATATTGAATCAAATTCAGAGATCAGCTTCAAAATGTGGCTATCTTCGATTTTATTTAGGCCAATGGGAAAACATTAATGAGTGTTCAAAAATCACGGGAAAATCCCAAATACAAATTTTGAGTGAATTGCCTCTCAAGCATTGTTAGCTAAGGTCTTTGAATGAAGTGATAACCCAAAACATCTTCCACCTGAAGGCGGCTTTTCTTCGAAGATATCCAAGTATGGGAGGATATTTGGCATTCCTTCATCTCCCTTCACAAAGAAAGAAAATAAGAAAAATATCAATTGTTGTCCCCTTTGAGCTTGAGGATTTTCTTTCGATTCAACCCAAACCAAGGATCACCCCTACACTGGGGGCAAAGAGGATGAAAGTTCGTTTGTAAGTGAAAGTGTTCGATTTTGATCATCCTATGATAGTAATGCCTTGTAAGCGAAGAATCAGAAGAATATTCTACCCCTTGTAAGTGAAAATATTCAAAAGTGAACATATCAAGCACAAAATTCAAAAAGGCAGGATGAATGAAAAAGAATGATCTGAATTCAGCAACAAAAGAAGAATCAGAAGAAAAGAAAAAAAAGAAATAGTGGAATTTGTGTTCAAAAAGTCAATTGAATCAAGTTGAAGCAAATAAAGCATTGAGGTTGAAAAGTGCAAAAGAAAATAATATATATATGTGAGATATTCCATTCAACAAGCCTCTATCTAAAAGAGTAGTAGAAGATTGATTTCAAGGAAAGGAAATGAACTCTAGGGTGAAAACCCAAAGTGGACAGTCGAGAGCGATCCAAAAAGAAAAAGAAAAAGGAAAAAAGAAAAGAAAACAACATTTCATCTGAACATATTCAGATCCGTGCAAAAATGATATTTCACTTGGAAGAAATGATCCTTGGTTTCACCACCCTTAAGTATTTATTTGAGCATATATATCATTTCTTTGGCAGCCGTGAACCATAGCCTACATTACAAGCCTCAAAAGTCCATTTTGACCATATACGGGTATTGGAGCAAGTTAAGTTTGTCTTTAGAATACACCCCGCTTATTAGGATTAACCTTTCTTCAAGGACTTCTAGGCTTCTAATATTTGATCGAGACCGGAAAAGAGGGAATGATTGGGCATGGTGAGTTAGTGAGGTAAAGAGTGCCACCTTAAATGGGATAGAATTAGGTATACGGGAAATGTTTTTCTCAAAAGTCTAATAATTCAGAAGGGGTCACATTGGAGTTGATCTTTGCATTTTGATTTGAAGGCTCTATTGCACTTGATATTTATGGGGCTAATCTTGATTTTTGTTTTTCTCATGTTTTCCATGACTTATCAAATTATTCCAATTTCTCAAATCTAGTAAAATAATATTTTGAGCCATTCATTTATCTTTTCAACAAGCATCTTGCAGATAAATTGATTAGATACAAGAAAAGCAAAGGATTTCGTGGGTATTACTATGATGTACTAACCCTTTAAGTGCAGGCAGAACAGAAGGTGGCTTCGATACTTGTTTAATGATGGAAAGAAAGACGAGGAAAAGACGTAACTCCGGGTGTCAGTAACATTCAAACAAAGTTGCAAGAAAACGACACAAGTGATTCTGGGGCAAAAAGAGAAAGCATGAGCTATCTTTTGAGAGCAAACATGTAGTCAGATCAATCCGTTGAGGATTTTGCTATTTAAAAGTAAGAAAACAAGGCGATTGTGAGCAAAGATAGCAGATCAAGTTAGGCCTGAGTGGGGAAATGTTGCGAAAAGAACATTGTAGAGGAACATCATATGCCGGTAAACAAGATCTGCAAGTCGAAGTAATCGTGAATTATGAATTCTTTAAGATTTAAGAGGAAGAATTTTGTCAAAGAAGCTAAATGAAGACATAGAAAGAGTGTCTTTATAAGGAAGGAATGATCCCATGGTATTCAAATTATGAGAAATACATGGTGAGATGCAGCAAAAAGGGTCCATGTGCTTAATCCATGAAGGCAAGGAAAGTATCATTAGAATGAACAAAAGGAAACACTGTTGCAAAAAAAGAAAAAAGAAGAAGAAAAAGAAAAAGATAGAAAAACCGAGGTGACAACCCAAAAGGGCGCCTTGACAAGAAAAAAGAAAAGAAAAAGAAAAAGAAAAAGAAAAATCTAAAGTGAAAACTTGTAAAGACGCTTTAGAGCAAACGATGTAGAGATCCCGAAGATTGAACCTGAGTGTGAGATGGGTTATGCTGTTAGTAGAATATGTTTAAATGAAAGATGAAGCGAAGACATTTGGAGCTCCCCAGCAGATGAAAGTTTGCCCAAGTGATCCTCAATTGACATCATCCATGCATCATATAGTTAGGCATCTATAAGTCGGAGCATGATAATTCACACATTCAAAGCATTTTTGAATATTTTAACTAGAATTTGTAGATTCAATCGAGGAAAGGCGAAGATCAATTTAAAGCTTCGAGTTTTGGAAAAGAAGATCCAAGCAAGAATGAGCAGAGATTTCAGAAAAGATCCAGTTAAGAAAGAATAAATATCTTGAAAAGGTAGATCCAATCAAGAACAAGTAAAGAACTTGGAGGAAATATCCAGTTGAGTGAATAAAGATCTCGAAGAGGAAGATTTAGCAAGGAATGAACATAAATCTCAGAGGAGAAAATCTGACAACGAGTGAGCATAGATCTTTGAGAACTAGACCTAGCAAAAAGTACAGTTGTGTTTGTGAGAAAACAAATATATTAATTTATGATTTTCTATTTGCAAGTATAGATCTCAAGACATTCCGTTTACAGAGGCAGATTTCTCCAAAAGAAAAGAAAAACTCTGTTTGCAGAGGCAAATTTCAAGATATCCCGCTTATAGAGGCAGATTTCAAACCAGATTTCAGCAAGATATTTTGTTTGTAAAAGGCATATTTAGTCAGATGTTCTGTTTAAAGAGGCGGATTTCAGCAAAGATTTCAATCTGTTTAAGGAGGTAGATTTTAGCAAAGATTTTAATCCGTTTGAAGAGGCGAATTTCAGCAAAGATTCCAATCTATTTCAGAGGTGGATTTCAGCAAAGATTTCAATCTGTTTGCAGAGGCGGATTTTAGTAAAGATTTCAATCCGTTTGAAGAGGCGGATCTCAGCAAAGATTTCAATCCGTTTGCAGATGCAGATTTCAGCAACAATTTTCTAATTGTTTGCACAGAAAAGGAAGTGTATTACAATTCTAAATCTTTTGGGTCATCAGTAAGTCCTTCGGGTATGATGTTAAATCCTTTAGGTCATCAGTAAGTCCTTCGGGCATGATGTTAAGTCCTTCGGGCCATCACCTTCGGGAGTGATGCGATTGTGTGCACAGGAAAGAAAGTGCATTACAATTCTAAATCCTTCGGGCATGATGTTAAATCCTTCGGGTCGTCAGTAAGTCCTTCGGGCATGATGTTAAGTCCTTCGGGCCATCACCTTCGGGAGTGATGTGATTGTGTGCACATGAAAGGAAGTGCATTACATTTCTAAATCCTTTGGGTCATCAACAAGTCCTTCGAGCATGATGTTAAGTCCTTCGGGCCGATATCTTTGGAAATGATGAGAACTTTTCGAATGTTATTGCAATAAGATGGTGGGGCATGATATCAACAGAAATATTAATCCTTTGGGCCCTCGGTTTAAAAAAAAGAGAAGAAAAAGAAAAATAAAAAAAGAGAAAAGGAAAAGAAAAAAGACAAAAAAAGAAAAAAGAAGAGAGAAAAAGAGAGAAAAAACAAAAAAGAGAAAAAAAGAAAAAGAAAAAAAGAGTGAAAAAAAGAAAAAGAAAAAGAAAAAGAAAAAGAAAAAGAAAAAGAAAAAGAGAAAAGGAAAAGAATAAGAAAAAGGAAAAGGAAAAAATAGAAAAAAAGAAAAGATGAACAAAAAAATGGCAAAAAGGAAGGAAGAAGAGAGAAAAAACAACAAAAAGAAAAAAAAGGGAGAAAAAGAAGAAAGAATGAAAAGAAAAAATAAGAAGAAAAAAGAAAAAGGAAAAGAAGCAGAGGAAAAATAGAAAAAGAAGGAAGAGAAAAAGAAAGATAGGAGAAAAAAGAAGAAGAAAAACGATTCAAGTTGCCAGATTGAAAAGCAAGATAAACCAACTTCGGGCTCAAACGAGGAAGATTCATAGTTTCAGCGTCTCTTGTTGAAGCACTTGAAATTTTAATGATATACCCAAATTGTGCATTTTTACAATTAATGTTGGAAGATTAATGATAAAATTGAATTTTGCAGGAATAGAAGAAGATTGATCAACAGAGAAAGAGAAACAGGAGATGAGATCCCATATGAGCTTCAGATAGAAAGATCATGATACCTTAGATAGAAAAGCAATGACATCAAAGAACTCGGTGCTTCAAGCGAGAAATTGAAAATATTTCAAGATATTTCAGATTGAATTTGAATTAATTGATGATGTTTCTTGTTGCAGGATTAATCGTTCTCCAGAGGAAAGGAGAATCAACATTTCTAGAATCCAGGGTTCTCAGTAGGAATAGCTCAACCAACAAAGAATTCAGAGTTCATAATAAGAAGAACTCGCTAAGAAATATTGAAGAGCTCCTAATGGGAAGAGTTCGTTTGTTAAAGAATGAGGAGAGTTCCTAATAAGAAGATCTTAATTTTTCATGCCTTTACAGAGAGGTGGATCAGCAAAATTGAAGAACTCCTATTAAGAAGAGTTCACTCCAGAATTCCTAATGAGAAGAATTCGCCACAGAGCTCCTAATAAGAAGAGTTCGTCCAGCAAAGAATGAAGAGCTCATAATAAGAAGAGTTCACCCTTTTGAAGAATGAGGAAGTTCATAATAAGAAGAGCTTGCTTATTCGACGCCTTTATAGAGAGGCAAACCAATGTTTTCAGCAAAGAATCCAGAGTTCATAATAAGAAGAACTCGCTTGTTCGACACTTTGATAGAGAAATGGATGGCTCAATAGAGGAATGAAGAATTTCATAATAAGAAGATCATCTTCAAACCTCAGAAGGTGAAGAATTTCAAGGAATGATGTCAGAATTTAGAAAATGAAGAATTTTGTAATAAGAAGAACAACTTCAGATTATATAGTTCGACAGAGGGATGGAGAATTTCATAATAAGAAGAACAGCTTCAGACCTCAAGAGATGAAGCATGACAAGAGCAATTTCAGACCTTGGAAAATGAAGAATTTCATAATAAGAAGAACAGCTTCAGATTCCACATTTTGGCATAAGATTGAAGAATTTCAGAATGAGAAGAACAGTTTCAAACTTTAGCATTGTTCGTAATGAAAGATCCGCCTTTTAGAGGATGACCAAGAGGTATGGACAAAATTCGTGCATTTTCAGTCTTTGCTCTATCCCTATTCCACATCAATGAGCAAAGAGGGGTAGCTGTAATACCCGAATTTTGACCAGGCTAATAAATAAATAATAAATAATAAATAGTCCATAAATAATATCCTACAGTCCAAATAATTTCCAATTTACATATAAAACACCCGAAGCCCAAATTTTACAACCAAAAACCCATTTTCGAATATCTAAATAAATCTAAACATTGTGCCCGCCCAAACATACACTAAAAGCCCAAACTAGCACACTTGTGCTTCTTTTTCTCGCTCAAATAGCCACGTGGCATTATGTTATTGGTCCATTTAGAGTTCACCGGATTAAACTCATTCACTCGCCAGCTTTCAATAGCTGATAGCACCTATGACGTCAGCAAGCCTAACACCTATAAATAGGGAGAGATAGAAAAGTCAAAGGGGAAATTATTATTCATTAATAAACTATTAAATAATAATAATTAGGGGAGAGAGAGTTACCTCGGGAGACCAACCGCCGTCGAAAGCCGAACCGATGCGAAAGCGAAACTGTCGTGAAGCTCGCCGTTGCTGGGAAGATTATCGCTCGCCGGAATCACCACGGCCACCGTTACTGAGGTATATTCCTCTTCATTTTTATTACTGCAAAAACAAAAAAAACATTAGTTTCAGATTTTAAAAACAGTAGCCAAAATAAAGGATTTAGGGTGGCTGGAACTTTCATTCGGTCACAGATGAGCGGTGAGTGCGAGTCGGAGTTGAAAAGTGAGATCTTGGGTAGACTAGGCCGGGGAAGAAGGGGATCCTATCGAATATGGTTAGATCTAGGGTTCCAGGGTTAAAAATCAGAACTTTTGGAGGTTTTTAGGGTTTGGCAACGAGGAAAGATGACGGCCAGAATTCACCTTGCGGCGGCCAACCGGAGGAGTTGTAGTGGCCGGAGTTAGGACAAGGATGATCAGAGTTTAGACGGTCACCGGAAATCACCTTGCGGCGGCCAGCCGAAGGAGTTATAGTGGCCGGAGTGAGGACAGGGATGATCAGAGTTTAGACGGTCGTCGGAAATCACCCTAGGGCGGTCGGCGTCACCTGCGGTGGTCGAGACTCGAATCCCGGTGGTGGCGAACACCCAATGGTTGCCGGAGTTCGTCCACGGAAGATTGAACGGTGGACTGTGCGGTAGAGTTTGGTCATAAAGTTTGAAGTTCATCTAGTTCTTAAAGAACACGTATGAACTTCATCCAAAAGCAAGGTGTTTTGATCCATTTTGGGGAGGGTTTATGGGTTTTAAGGCGTTTGTGTTTAGAGAGAATGGGGGAGAGGGAAAACAAAAAAGAGAGTGAAGATTGGAAAAATGAGCGAGTTGGCTCATTATTGGGATTTTATGGGTGAGTCAACACGGTGCCGTTTCGGCACCGTGTCAAGGCTAGTGCCCTCGCGTTTTGAATGGGTCAGGCATAACCCGCACACCTTTATTTGAGTTTCCTTTGGTTTTTGCTCAAAGGTTTGTTTTCTTACAAATTAGTCCAATTTCCTTTTATTTTATCCCCGAGGTTTTGTATTCCTTTCAATTAGATCCCCCGTTTCCATGAATTGAATCCCAGATTTGTAAATCATTCAATTTGGTCACCTGAGTTTTGTAATTGGGCATTAATACTTTTTATTTCTTCAATTCAGTCACCATAATAATAAAAACAAGCTTTGTTTCTTTTTGATTTTAATTTAGTCAATTATTTTAATTGTTTGTTTAATTAAAATGTAATTAATTTATATGTGTGATGCATGTTTTAAATTAAGCATATGGTTTCATATGTTAGATAATCAAATACACCTAGTTTAATTAATTATTAGAGCCTTTAGTTTAAGTTTCTCTAATTAGGATTTAATAATTTAAATAGGATAGATAATTATAGTAATTAAAATATATTAAATATAAACTTTAAAATCCCAATTTAGATGGTGTTCCATTGTTTACAATGGAGTGTTATCTCAACATGAATTTTAATGAATATATTTAATGTATTACACTTATAATTGGAAATCAAATTAGTTCTTTAATTGACATTAATAATTAATACATTGTAGTTAATTAAATGTATATCGAATAGAATCTTTGAGGTTCAAATGTGGATGGTGGTCCATTGTTTACAATGGGGTGTTATCTCAGCCTTGGTCATAAAGGTGTATATTCGATATACATTTTCACTTATAACACTGAATAATAAATTATTAGAGCCTTAATTAGGGCTAGAACTTTAATTAATTAGAGGAATTAACTGATTAGGAATATAATTAATTTAAGGGCTTTACAATTATGGAAGGTGTTCAAGAAATTGGCATTTTCACATAAAAGCCATTAAATTAATTAATATTCATAGTTTTAAATAACTAATTAATTCGAGCCCTTTTTTAGGATTAATACTTAAAATCAACAAGACAATAAAATATCATTGATTAAAAACCTTTTATGTTGGAAATTCATTTTTAAATACGAATAGGGGTGCCACTTAACGGGGTGCATTTAATCCGTATTCGAACAAAATGAATTTCTTTATAAAGGGATATTTGCATTCAGAATTAAAATTTAGTTAATAATTATGAGATAAATTAAATTCAAATTAATATTCAAAATGCCAAAATGTCGCGTAAAAATTAAAGGTACCAATAACTAGCGTTCGTAGGGGTGCTAATCCTTCTCTACACGTAATCGACTCCCGAACCCAATTTTTAAAGACATAATCTATGGTTTGGTTTTCGGTGTCCAGTCTATCTCGAAGTGATCGGTGGCGACTCCAAATGTTTTTTTAAAGAGAAATAAAGGAAAATCCGATTTAATATGAAAAACCCTGAATTTTCAAGATTAAATTAAAAATGGCTAGAAAACCCTAATTTTCCTAAAAGACCGATCGTCAGGCTAGTTTACATGTCCCGATTTCAAAAATGGTCGCGACAATTTGTTTATGGTTTTAAACTATACAATATATATTTACCCTACCTTGATCATTGGATTGATTTATTGGATTGAATTTGATATGATTGCATACATATATTTTTGTGGTTTGAATTTTTTCTGTTTTTAACCATGCTTCCCAAAAAGCGATCTAGAAAAGATTCGAGTGCTAGTTCTTCCAATCTCAATCCTAATTCCGGTAACAATGGTACCAAACCCAACCTTAACTAACTTTTTATCCATTGTTTTAATGAACTGAAATATCCTACCGCTATGGAATATTTTAAACAATTTTAAACTTTCAAAATCCGTTGTGAGCGAGTTGTTGATTATGCCTATATGTGCTCCGATAAATTTAATTTTCGATATCTTGATTTAACGAGGCAATGGAAATTCATGACTTTTTTAAACATACCCGGTATTCTTTACAAAAATCTTGTTCGTATTTTTTATTCTAATTCCCAGTGTATTTTAAATCGAGAGAAAACTGAAATTATAGCTCTTGAATCCTATCTTATGGGAAAGAAATTTACTCTTGAATCTACAAAAATTACCGATCTTTTAGGGATGAAAGAAGTAGGTATAGATGATGAACACTCTTTTGGTCAAATTTATGGGGGCTCAGAGTCAGTTCTCGATGCCCATGAGCGTTTCCTCCATTTTCTCATCACTTGTTAGTTTTGACCATCTGGTAGCAAGTGGTCTACCATTCATATGGTTGATGATTTTTGGCTTCATTGCTTCCGTGAGGGAAAACGTCCAAACCTTGCACAAATTATCTTTGCCGAGTTGGTCCATATTGTTAACAACCGTCATACCACCCTCGTCACCTCTTTTACCTATGGTACGTTTCTTAGCTTCATGTTCCACAAGCTTGAGATTGATTGTTCTCTTGAACTTAGTGTGCATATCATCGAACCTATTGATGATAAATCTCTTCGGAAGGCCAAGTTCACATTTTACAATGGAGAATGGGTTCGCAATACGGATCTTCCCCGTGGTGCTCAAGCCGATCCAGAGGAGAATGTTCTAATTACTCGGTTGCTTAACCTTCCCTTGATGCTCTCATGGCTTGCCTTTATGGGAAGTGTTGAGATAAATATTTTGATATAACAAATTGAAAAATGTTATTGGACTTAAACATATTTCTAAAATATTTCAAAGTCCACAAAACTTGTAAAATATGTTTAAAATGTTTTAAATTTGTTCCTATATCGAATATATCTTTTAAAGTCAATTTTTAGCTGGTTATACAAGTTTTTAATGCAGGTTTTGAAACCCCCTATAAATGGTTTCGAAACCAGTGAGGCAGTAAGGCCTGGAAACCAAACCTAGGAAACAGGTTTTGAAACCCCTTTCATGGTTTCAAAACCTTCTGGTTTCGAAACCCCCATGCCTGTTTTCTATACCAAGCCCCTGTAACGGCTAGTAACGACTAGTTTTTCATTTAAAAACCCCTAATGGTTTTGAAACCCCTACAATGGTTTCGAAACCTCTATGCATGTGAGAATTTAATGCTCGATTTTAATGGCTTCCAACAGCTCCAAAACATCCACAATGGCAATAAACAACTAGAATATCATTTCACACTATAAAAGCAAGCTTGGGACACTTGAAGATGGTGAGAGACAATATCCAAGCTTCATGATCAAGAGAAATAGTTTTTAAGTCTTTATTTCTTTATTTCTCTTGTATATATTGCATAGAGAGTGTTCTTCATTGTTTTTATTCTTTACACTCTTGTGAGCTCAAATTGTGTAAACACCCACCTTGTGAGGTATTTAGTTTACCAAACAAACCTTGTAAAATGGAGAGGTTATAGTTTAGGCTTAGTAAAAACTAGAGTGGTTCTATCTTAGCCATTGAAAAGATAGGATTGTAAGGGTTAACTCTTGATCACGTGAAAAAAGAAGAATTTAATAGTGAATTGAAAATCCTTAGTGGTGTGCTAAGGGAGTGGATGTAGGCATAGTTTAGTGCTGAACCACTCTAAATCATTATGCAAATTGTCCATTAATTTTTGGTTTATCCAATTCATTCGAGAAACAACTTTCAAACCTCTTGACGATTATTTAAAAGATCAATTCGAGCGTACTACAAGCCTATCAATTGGTATCAGAGCCCCATCTCCATCGAAGGTCTTACAAACGGGAGAAAATATCATCAAACTCGAAGTCTACCATTTAAAAATGGCTAGATTTGAAGAAGGCTGCTCTATCTCGTGTCCTCCTCTCTTCAAAGGAGATGCATACTTCCATTGGAGAAATTTAATGAAGTATTTCATCCAAGCATTCAATCTTGATGTTTGGAAGATAATCGAAGATGGTCATATGGAATTCCTAAGAAGAAGAATAAAATGAGTACAAATGACACAATGAAGGTAAAGCTAAATGCCAAGGCTATGCACACTCTTTTTTGTGGCCTCAATGAAGATGTTTCCAAGAAAGTCACCACATGCAAAAGCGCCAAAGAGATATGGGAGAAATTTGAGAAACTCTATGGCAACAATAAGGGAGAGAAGAAAGACGGTGCTTCATCGTGTGCAAACTTCCTCTCAATCCCTAAGGTAGAATGTTTGATGGCTCCCGATGAGCCTAAGGTATCTTCTAACTCAATTAAATTTAATTCATATTCATTTGATGAGTTACAAGATGCTTTTGATGAATTATTTTTGGAATTTGAGATCATGAATTCCAAATAAAAGAAAATGATTTTTAAACTTGAATTTGAAAATGATTTTCTTTTAAAATCGAAACTTGATTTTAAAAACCAAAATGAGATTTTCAAGAATGATATAGAGTTTTCAAAAATGAGCAATAGAGTTTTGGAAAAAGAAAATCTTTATTTAAAGGTTAAGCTTGAAAGCTTAACAAAAGAAAATAAAATTATTTCAAATAATTCGTCTCATCTCATAATGAAAAAATGCTCACATTGTCATTATCATGGTCATTCTTTGCATACTTGTCCTATAAAGAAAAAGAAAATCTTATAGGATTAGACAAGTATGCGTTCCGAAGGGAACTAGGGACATTGAAATTAATTTCAAAGGATCCAAAGCAATTTGGATACAAAAAATCATGTAAAATGTCTCTTGTAAGTGTGTTGGAGCAATGGCAAGAAAAGCAGGGATCTAAAATGCTCTAGCCACACAAATGAAGAAGATGAGTAACCTCTAATCTTAATGCTTTTGATTCTAAAATATTTGGTTGCCTATTTTGATGATAAATGTTCATGCATTCTTGCTTATTTATATTTATAAGTGCATGACATTTTATGATGCTTTATGCATATGAGTCATATTGTTTCATTCATATGTTTGCATAAAGTTTTAATAAAACTTGGATACATTGAATTTTATATGTTCTTAATTTGATTTTATCTTGAAATTCAATATCTCTTAAGTGTCAAGCATTTGAACTAATTTTTGAAAATGGAATGCTTTGATTAAGGGGGAGCTTTGATTTAAAAAAAGATTTATCTTACTCTCCATTGTTATAATGCTTTTACAGTGATTTCATACATTGTTTTGAATTATTTTTGATATAACAAAAAGAGTGATAGATACGTTTAAAAAATTCAATTTTAAAAAGAAAAAAGGGAGCTTAAAAATATTTTCCTAAAATATTCTCTTTTTCTAAAATTATTTTTCTAAGGGGTAGTTTTCACAAAAACAAAATTTCAAGTGGTTTCGTTATATCAAAAAGAGGGAGATTGTTGAGATAAAGATTTTGATATAAAAAATTGAAAAATGTTATTGGATTTAAACATATTTCTGAAATATTTCAAAGTCCATAAAACTTGAAAAATGTGTTTAAAATGTTTTGACTTTGTTCCTGTAATCACTCATTTTATCTGTAAATACATATTAGTGTTGCATGTATACATATTATATTATATGTGCATGAGTGTTATTAGTTTATGTGTGCATGTATATTATAAACTATGTATGTATACGTATTAAATACGGTGTATGTGTGTCGCGTATGCATCTATATTTAGTACGAGCGTATTTGTTTTTATGGTTAATTATGTGTATAATTATATATGTATGTATACTGGTATGTTATAATTAATGTTTGCATAGGTATATACGTATGTATTGTTGTATGTGTATTGCTATTATTAATATTATTGGGCTAATATAAAATGAAAATCCAAAAAAATATATTAAACCCAAATAAATGAATTACAGTCCAAGTCCAATTACAAATCTAATATTATTACAAGGCCCGGTTGGCCCAAACCCAAACGTATTTAATTCTAATTATTTTTGGTGCAGGTGACTATGGGCCGTTGGATCAAGATCTGATCCAACAGCCACGATCCAAGCAAGGAACCAAAATATCTGCCTGCCGCGTGCACATCACGTCTGGACCGTTCGAGTGCCACGCGCGCGTGCGGTCCACGCGCGGACTCTTTGATATCCCACGCGTGCGTGAGCCCCACGCGCTCTGACCCCTCGACTGTTGAGCCCCACGTGGCACGATCTGGAGCCGTTTCACCAATTGAGGCTTCATCTGGGCCGTTCATCCTTCAAGCCATCCCGACCGTTAGATCAGATCTGATCTAACGGCCGAGAATGCCTCTGGCCGAAGACAGAGCCCACACCGCCACCATGCTGCACCATGCCGATCTTCAACCACCGCGCTCAGAACATGTCAAAACACAGCAAGAAAAGAAATATGTCAATCCAGATCTGAAAAGAAAACAAATATTATACTACTTGTACCAAAACCAAAGACAGGCATATATATGTACGAAACAAATATTTTGTAACAAGAAGTTGGAATCGAACAAGCAAAGTTGTAATCAAAAGAAAAGAAATACAAAAAGTCAGTCCAGTGGTAAATACTCGTCTCTTTTTTTTATTTTTATTTCGCATGCATACGCAAAAGATAGAAAACAAAAAAGAGGGTTAGAAATCTTACCATCACCGTCGGTGGGTCTCCCCTCACCAGTGATAAGCCTTTTCAGCTTTCCCAAGCCGGATGTGGTGAACTGAAAGGAGTGGGAGACCCCTTTTTGTTTTCGTTTTGGGTTAAAAAAAATGGGTTTTTTGTTTCGTATTTTCTAGATCTAGGGCAAATGGAGACTTTTCCTCTGAATCCAACCTCGGATTCATGTCGAGGGTAAGATGGGGGGTTATTTTGGTGTGTTTTTTAGGCTCACCGGCGCCGGTTAGCGGCTTCCGGTGGCGGAGAATACGGCGACCGGCCGCCGGATTCTGGGTTCTTCAGGGGAGGTTTGAGAGAAAACGAAGAACAGAGTTTGGTTATAAAACTGAAAAATGAAACAAATGAGGGAAAAATTGGTTTCGGCCTAAAAGAGGGGTTTTTATAGCTG
Source organism: Hibiscus mutabilis (assembly GCA_019671005.1). Lineage (NCBI taxonomy): Eukaryota > Viridiplantae > Streptophyta > Magnoliopsida > Malvales > Malvaceae > Hibiscus > Hibiscus mutabilis. The sequence continues at coordinate 42,258,049 of CM033724.1, read as the reverse complement.
TTATTATTTTGTGAAATGGGTAAATTACGTTATAAATCCCCCGCGCTTTCAATATTTTCACTTCTGTCTCGCCGCATGGTATATTTACAATTCTGGTCCCTCTTGTATTTCAAAATCTTGCAATCCAGTCCCTAAATTACACCGAATCAGTTTTAAATGGTAAAATTACCCCTTTAACCATCCCGCGTTTTTGAACTTTTCATTTTGGGTCTGCCCCTTGGTCTAATTACAGTTTTGATCCTTTTAGGTTCTGTATATTTCGCATTTTCGTCCTTAAATTACATATTATTGTCCTTTAATTTCTGCCACTGACTTTTATTTTTCTTTCATTTCAGTCCTGTTTCCATGTAAATATTCATGTTCGTATTATGATCGTATATGTTAATGTAGTCTTTTGTCTTATTTTATATCCCTCGTATATGCCATGTATTTTTATGTTTACATGTGTAGGTGTGTTAAGTTTATAATGATTATGTATATTTTTGTTCGGTTATTCGTATTAAGCATGTTATGTTCTAGTTGACTCGTACACGGCATGTTTTGTATTTTTGTATATGTGTATGTTCTCTTGGCTTTTTAGGTTACATGTTAGTGTATTTTCTTTTTATGTATAATATATTGTTCCATATATGTTGAAATATGTTTTAGTATGTATGTCTTCTTGAAATATATGTTCGTCTACACACGTATTTATTCCTGTCTTGTTATTGTGACATGTTAAATTTGCTTTTATTTACTGTTAAGCTTGTTATGTATATGTGTGTTTTAATTACATATTTTATTTATTTTAGATTAGTATTCTGTTATGTGAATATTTACTGTCTTTAAATTATCTGTCATGTTTTATATTTTTGCCACTAAGATTGCATATCGATATATAAATTGTTAATGCGGTGCCCTTTTATCCGAGCATAAACGGGGCCAGTATCAGGCGTAGTGATAGTGGTTGGGCGTTTACTCTCGGATAACGGGGCCCTTAAAATTTATTCGCAATTATGACTGAATTTTAAACTAATCGTCACTTTAATCCGGAAAATCCAATATTAATAAAGCGGTAATTATTAAAGTACCAATTTTGGGCGGTGTGGGGGTGCTAATCCTTCCCCATCCGTAACCGACTCCCGAACCCAATATTTTTTGAATCTCTGGTTTTATGGTGTCCGACCTACCTAAGTGGCCGGTGGCGACTCCATTTTTTTTTTAAAAAAATGCGGTTTTTTAAAACCCCACGGAATGGATATTTTTTATCCAAAAATCACAAACACCTTCGAAAATCCACATTTTTTTAGCGATAGCAAAAAAGGACATCGCTAAAGATGGCGACTCCGTTGGGATCACTTTTTTGTTTTTTTTCAAAAACAAATGAGAGTCAAGCTTTTAAAATAATTACCGCTTTACTAATATTGGAAGTTCCGGATTAAAGTAACTATTAAATTAACATTCGGTCATAATTGCGCGTTTATTTTAACGCATTTAAAATATGACATATAAACCCGTTTTTTTAAGTGGGGGGAAAACGCTAATGCTTTCATGGAGATATCGTTCTCCCGTATGGGCCTAGCAAGTACCTTCGGGGCTCGAGTACCTTATGCTTTCGTAAGAATATCGTTCCTTCGTACGGGCATAAGCGAATGGGTCCCCCTGAATTGAACCCGGTTGAAAAGAGCCTATAATGGGTGATGATCGGGGGCCTTGCTACCTTTAGTAGGGGACAGCAAGGACAATTCGGGTACCTCCTAGAACCAAGACTGTATGTAGAGAATACATAGAAACCCACCCTGTTAGAGCCATGAGGATAACCTTAGATGTTTTAGACGGGATAAATAGGGTTGTTTTGTGTGTTTATTCTGTTTAATTTTGTCCTTTTATTTATGTATTTATTAATTTTATCTGGTACTGACTTGTTTTCTTTTTGCTTTTGTTTTTTTCTCATACATCATACATTTGCATTACATAAAGGTACTGGATCAAGTGGTTTGCCTGATCAGAAAGTCTTTCACCATGGAAAAAAGGTGTCTTAGGAAAGAAGAGCTTAATTTGTCAGTCAGACATTGGTCAGAGGTCAACCAGAAAACCCAAGGGGACAGTTTGCCGAACGAACGCGTAATAGCAGGGTACACCTATGTGAGTCTCCAACAGAACGACTTATGGGATCTTCAAAGTATTTGGGAAAGATGGGACCGAAGACTACAAGACTTGTTCTGCGATAGTTATGGCGACATTGCACAGCTGTTATATGTTCGGATTAACCAGCCCCTACTCCAAGCTATAGTCCAGTTCTGGAATTCGGCTTTTTGCTGCTTCACCTTCAATGGGCTGGACATGATGCCTACAGTAGAAGAATACACTGCTTTACTTAACCAGAAAAACATTCAGGAAGATTGGATCTACGCGAAGCCTCCGAGGAATCAGAATTACACTGTGAAACTCAAAACCTTTGCGAGAATGAGTGACGATTGGGTTAATGGCCTCCTTCAGATCCGAGGAGACAATACGGTCTTTGCATGGGAAAGTATTCGGGACATCATACCGACACATCCAGACGAGGCAAAGAAAATGGACTTGTTCGCCTTAGGAATATATGGCTTGGTGATCTTTCCAAGAGTACTCGGGAACATTGACATAGCCATTCTAGACTTGTTTGAGCGGGTAAAACGGAAAGCAAACCCGGTACCAACAATCTTGGTCGAGACTTTCATTTGCTTAAATGCTAGCCGGAAACATGAAGAAGGACGTTTTCGAGGATGCACACAGCTGTTACAAGTATGGATTCAGAGTCACATGTGGAAGACACCGACGAGGGTCCTACCGGGGATATCCTTCCAAGGTTTTTCGCCTTTACGGGAGTACTTAGCAAAGGAATGGCGAGAGGATTTGAAAACAAAAATGTGGACTAGTTTCTTCAGGAACATTCAAGATGAAGACATAGCATGGAGGGTCCTATGGCTCGGTAAAGTTAATTATTTTCTATACAGTTATGGTGATTTCAACTGGCTAATGATGTTGGGATTGCATGGAGGGATCGCCTGTGCTCCGCTTTTAGTGTCTCGACAGTTCGGATCACGACAGTTCATTCCTAATATCGCCGAATTAAGCCAAACTGAATTTCTTTTCAAAGGGGAGTTCAAAGGAAAAATTCAGACCATCATGAGGGCCTGGGACCATTGTTACCGGATCAGGGTGGAAGGAGATACCGAGCACATGACTACCCCAGACTATGATCTTTGGAGACGTTTGAGGGTTAATAATGTGATTCCCGAATCTGATCAAGGACCAGCAGTGTCACTCGAAGAGCTTACAAGGGTGGTACCGTCTGAAGCTGACATCTTAAGGAATGAACTCGAAGAAGTTAAAAGGAAAATGGACATCCAACAGACCCGACATGCGAGCGAGCTCTATAAGGCAAGCTTAGAGGTTGACGAGCGGGACGGGATCATTAGGCAGTTGAAGAAATTAAATGCATATTTGAGCGACAAGAATGCTCTTTATAAAAAAGATGCCCTTCTACTACAAGCAAAAATACAGAAGGCCGGCCGAAGTCAATTCATAGCTGTGGAAAGAGAAAAAATGAATGGCATCTGAAGAACGGGAAATCAGCAAGAGAGCAATCGAGAAAGAGATAGAAAGCTGCCGGTTGGCTATGGAAGAAGAAAAACGGTCCTCCAAGAAGGCCATTGATCAGGAAAAGGAAAGATTCAGGCAAGGGAAAACAAGCTGTCCATAATGAGAAAGAAAGCGTCGCCGTATGGAAAAGAAAGTCTATGAGTAGCCGAAATAGACTGTTAGAGATGCAAAAACTGTACGATGACACTATTCAAAGTCTGGAGCAAAGCCAAAGTTAGAATGGCGAATTAAAGGGAAAGGTGGCGGAAGTTGAACACTCCCTTCGAATGTACTGCCACAGAAATGGTTTCACTGAGCTTCAAGAAAGAGAGCGTGAAGTAAGCATGTTACGAGCACGAATTGAGTCCCTCGAAGCAACTGTTGAGGATTACAAGGAAAGAATTAGTGTGTTCGAGGAGGCGGCAGCCGGAGGGGACACCTATTGGCAAAAGAGACTGCGTGACGCTGCCCGGATGGTACAGGATAGGGACCAGTATTACGCAAACTTGATGGTGGACATACAACGAGTCGCCAGGCATGTGAATGATTTGGCCATTGAGGCTGAAACACTCCGACCTTTCATAGTCCCAGAAATGGAAGAAGCTCCCAGATTCCTCAAGCTGCTCAGGGCAATTGGAAAATTAGGAGATAGAGCTAGGGCTTATCTATAAGGCTTTGTGTTGTAGCTCTTTTGTATTATGAATCTTTATTTTGTAATACGAACTCTGTTGTAATCTAGACCCTTTAATTCCCGTGGAAGTAGTTCAAAAGGGTGATTACCAGCGGAATCAGTACCTTATCTGCATACATTCTTGCATTTGCATCATGACATTCGCATCATTATACATGCATTTATTTCTTGTAACCATATTAACATTATGAATATTATGGCATTGTGTGTAGTTAACCCACAATCATTCATCACCCATACCTTACCCGGTTACAAAGCAAGCTCATGGAAGACAGGATAATCAGTCTAGAAAAAGGGCAAAAAGAGCTCGAGACAAGGCTTGAAGAGGCCCAGAGAAGCCTCAGTGATCAGATTGCGCAGTCGCAAACATCTATAGTATCCGACATAACCGCATTATTGGCTAAGAGTCTTGGAAAAAGAGGGGAAGGAGAAAATGTTCAAGAGCCAGAGGGTACCCCAACTCAACCCCTCGACGCTGAAGCACTCTATGAAGAAGAGGTGCCGGACCTGAACATGGTTGAAAGGATCAGGACCGAGGTAGAGAAAAAGTGGGAGGAGAGGTTTCGCCTCATGGAGGAAAAATTTAAAACGTTACAATCTAATGAAAAATCAGGAAATGACGCTAGCGACTTAAGTCTGGTGTCCGATTTTGTCCTACCGCCAAAATTTAAAATGCCAGAGTTCGACAAATACGATGGAACCACGTGTCCTTCCGCACACATAACAATGTACTATCGAAAGATGGCGGCCTACCTTAAGGACGAAAAGCTACTGATCCATTATTTCCAGGACAGCCTAACTGGAGCGGCGTTACGGTGGTACACTCAATTGAGCAAGGCAAATGTTAAGACATGGAAAGATCTGTCAAGAGCATTTACTGAGCAATACAAGCATGTAACATACATGACCCCCAATAGAATTATGTTGGAAAATATGGGGCAGAAGTCCAACGAAAGCCTGCGGCAATACGCCCAAAGGTGGCGGGAAGTGGCCGCCCAAATTCAGCCACCCATCCCGGAACATAAAATTACGCCGTTATTTGTTAATACTCTGAAGGGGGCACTCTTTGATCGCCTCATTAATAACACAACGCAGTGCTTTGCTGACTTAATCAGGACTGAGGAGTCCCTTGAATTGGCAATTAAGAGTGGTAGAATTGATGGCGGGGAAGGGTCTCGGAAGTATAGCAAGAGAAATGAAGTAAACAACACCAGCACTTATACCACCCCGAAGAACTTCACAGTCTCGCAGCCACAAGCACCTGTGGGAAAAACACAACACTCAAATCAAAGAGATGAGAGAATCCCCAGAAAAGAGAAAGAGAGAAGAACTTTCACTCCCCTACCTGTTTCGTACTCAGAACTTTATTCCCAGTTGTATGATGTAGACCTGGTCCGTCCATACATCGTTACTCCTGTCAATCTGCCCTTCCCTTCTTGGTATAATCCAAACGCGCATTGCGACTATCACGGCGGTACCCTGGACATCCCACCGAGAACTGCCTTGCTTTCAAAAAACTTGTGCAGAATTTAATCGATTCTGGGATATTGAAGTTTGAAGAACCGAATGTAGCCAATAACCCGCTGCCTAATCATGGGAGCAGAGGGGTAAATGTTATTGAAGAATACTCTACCAGGAGGATTAAGGATGATGTATCAGAAATCAAATCTCCTTTACGGTGGGTATTTCAACAGTTATGCATGGCCCGCATGATTGACAAAGGCATGATAACAAGGCAGAAGGGATGTGGAGTGTATTGCGAATTCCACCAAAATGAAGGGCATGATATCCAAGAGTGCGATGAGTTCAAGAGATTGGTAAAGCAATTAATGAATGAAAAACAAATAGAATTCTTCGAGGAGCCCATGGGGAAGAAGGGGTTGGACGTACACATGACGGATAGCCCCAAATCTAAATACGGGAATGATAGACCTTTTATCATCTCTCCCAGGCTAGGGAATGCAGGTGCCTCCCAAGGAGAAACCAGCAAGATAAATCCCAGGATCATCATTTCAGCACCATCCCCATTCCCATTCAAAGATATGCGGCAAACCCCCTGGAATTATGCTGTAAATGTGACCACGCCGGAAAAACTAGAAAATGGTCAGGTAAAAGAGCCTACGCTAGAGGACCAACAAAGCCAGAGCGATGTAAACGTTGGTGAGGCCGGCCATTTCACAAGGAGCGGCAGATGTTATTCCTCCGAGGCTTTGAAAGCAGCTAAAAAAGATAAGGGGAAGAATACAGCAGTTAGCCCCACGCAGATATTTGGAGAAGAACCTCCCCCAAAGATGAATGAGCCGGTAACTGAGGCCCAGGCCAAAGAATTTCTAAAGTTCTTGAGACATAGCGAGTACAACGTAGTGGAACAACTACGAAAGCAACCGGCCAGGATCACAGTACTGGAATTACTCTTGAGTTCAGAAAAACACCGGGAGACGCTATTGAAAGTGCTGAATCAAACTTTTGTGCCCCAGGACATTTCTGTGACACATCTGGACATGATAGTGGGGCATATCACTGCCTATAATCATATAACGTTCAGTGATGACGAGATCCCTGAGGGAGGAATGGGGTCCACCAAAGCCCTTAACATCACTACCCACTGCAAAGGGTATGTAGTACCGGGCGTACTGATCGACAACGTGTCAACATTGAATGTCTTGCCTATGGTGACCCTGCAAAAACTACCAATAGATGGTTCTCACCTAAATCCCTGCCACAATTCGGTAAGAGCCTTTGATGGTACGCAAAGAGGAACAATGGGGAAAATTGAGGTGCCCCTATTGATCGGGCCAACTGAATATGTGATCGATTTTGTCGTGATGGACATAAAACCATCTTACAGCTGCCTATTGGGAAGACCATGGATCCACTCCGCAGGAGTTGTCCCCTCATCATTGCATCAAAAGTTAAAATTTGTAGTCGAAGGCAAATTGGTCACAGTAGAGGCAGAGCAGGAAATTGTTGCTTCAGTGACATCAGACACCCTCTACATTCAAAATGACAAAGATGCTGCAGAATGCTCGTTCCGAGCATTGGAATTAGTGAATGCCACATTCGTTTCGGAGGTAAGTCGAATCCCCTACCCCAGGTTATCTAATTGTACCAAGATGACCGTCGCAGAAACTTTGGGCCGTGGAGCCAAAATAGGAAAGGGGCTGGGGAAGAAATTACAAGGAAACCTAAGAGCCAAGAATATGATAACCAAGAATGATCATTTTGGGCTTGGTTACCAACCAAGTGCCCAAAAGAGAAAAGAGGAATATAAGAGAAATGAGGAGCAAAGAAAAGCCAGGTCTAAAGGAGAAGACATTCCGTGGAGACCAATGTCCTTTCCTAGTTTAAAAACCACTTTTGTCTCCGGAGGGTTCTACCAACCAGGTCAAGAGGTTGAAGAGACAATGAAGGAAAACGATGTACTCAACCAGGAGGAAATACTCAGTGAATCATTTGAAGGGATGTACATCAACATGATAGCTGGAAAAGACCGAGGCAGCAAAATGTTGACCAACATCCGCCCTTGCCGTCCCGGGGAAACACTCGATAACTGGAGCTGCATTGATCTACCTGTAGTTTTTAGGAATAGATCAGAGTAATGCTCCGAATCAACCTTTTTGTTTTTGCCCGTAAACAATGGGGATCTTTTTTACGGGGTACCTATGTTAACTTTTTGATTGAAATGAAAATATCCCCACTTTCCTAAAATGACCAAAGTTTCATTTATTTCATTCATGCATTCTTCATGTTCATTCCCTTCATATAAAGCCGTCTCTTTCCCAATACAATTCATTCTCATTTAATGCAGGTCGCTCATGATTGACGATAGGAATGATACCGGATCCAATCCTGGAGTAAATTTCGAATGCCCTGAGGTCTTAGAGAGAATTGAGGAAGGATATGATGAGATAGTGAGGTCCCGGAAGAGTTAAAGAGAATGGTGGCCAACGAAGAAAGGCAGATCATGCCCCACCAAGAAGAAATAGAAGTTGTAAACTTGGGGACTGAAGAAGAGAGAAAAGAAATAAAAGTAGGAACGACGATTTCCTCAGAAACCAAGCACGAACTGATAACCCTACTTTAGGAATTCAAAGATGTCTTCACCTGGACTTATCAAGATAAGCCAGGGTTGAATACCGACATAGTGGTGCACAAATTACCAATAAAATCGGAGTGCAAACCAATACAGCAAAAACTTCGGAGAATGAGACCATATATGTTGTTAAAGATCCGAGAAGAAGTGAAAAAACAGTTTGATGTTGGATTCTTGGAGGTAACCAAATACCCCGAATGGGTTGCAAACATTGTACCAGTACCAAAGAAAGACGGAAAAGTTCGTATGTGTGTAGATTATAGGGATCTGAACCGAGCCAGCCCTAAAGACAACTTCCCCTTACCACATATTGACACGCTGGTTAACAACACTGCAGGGCATTCATGGTTCTCATTCATGGACGGCTTCTCAGGGTACAACCAGATAAAGATGGACCCTAACGACATGGAGAAGACCACGTTCATAACCATGTGGGGCACTTTTTGTTATCGAGTGATGCCGTTTGGGTTAAAGAACGCGGGGGCAACATACCAAAGAGCCATGGTGACTCTTTTCCATGACATGATGCACAAAGAAATAGAAGTATATGTGGACGACATGATTACCAAATCCCGAACAGAGGAAGAACACCTACAGAACTTGAGAAAACTATTCCAAAGACTACGGAAGTACCAGCTGAGGCTCAATCCTGCCAAGTGTACCTTCGCCGTTACTTCTGGAAAACTCCTAGGGTTCGTGGTAAGCAGAAGAGGGATTGAGATTGATTCAGATAAAGTGAAAGCAGAAGAGGGATTGAGATTGACTCAGAATGAAGTTCGCGGTTTCCTGGGGAGGTTGAATTATATCTCTCGTTTTATTTCCCAATTAACCGACCAATGTGACCCGGTCTTCAGACTTCTTAGAAAGAATAATCCTGGTGTGTGGGACGAGGAATGTCAAAGAGCCCTAGAAAAGATAAAAAAGTACCTGACAAATGCTCCAATTTTAGTCGCACCAGTACCAGGTCGACCATTAATTCTCTATCTGACAGTTTTTGAGAATTCAATGGGATGCATATTGGGGCAACATGATGAGTCAAGAAAAAGGGAGCAAGCCATATATTACCTAAGCAGGAAATTCAATGATTACGAAACGCGGTACCCGCCAGTGCAGAAGCTGTGTTGTGCTCTAGTTTGGGCTACCAAGCGGCTTAGACAGTACATGCTGTACCATACTACCTGGTTGATATCCAAGCTAGATCCATTGAAGTTCTTAATGGAAGCGCCAACACTAACAGGAAAGATGGCCCGATGGCAGATACTCTTATCCGAATTCGATATCGTATACGTAAACCAGAAAGCCGTAAAGGGGAGTGCTGTAGCAGATTTCCTAGCTAGTCGTGTTTCGGATGACTATGAGGCATTGAACTTTAATTTCCCAGACGAAGACTTGATGTGCATTACAACCGAAGAAGAGGTTTCAGATGATAAACCATGGAAGCTTTACTTCGATGGAGCCTCTAACGCCCTCGGACATGGGATAGGAGCAGTGCTAATTTCTCCTAAGGACGTCTATTATCCTTTCACCAGCAGATTGGAATTCTTCTGCACAAACAATATAGCTGAATACGAAGCTTGCGTTATGGGACTGAACTCAGCTATTGAGAGAAAGATTAAGGAACTTCGAGTGTTCGAGATTCATCCTTAGTAATTTACCAATTGCGCGGGAATGGGAAACCGAGGACCCGAAGTTGGTCAAATATTATGAATTGATTCAAGAGCTCACCAAAGAGTTCGAAAGGGTCAGCTTCAATTACCTGCCCCTAGAAGAAAATCAGATGGCAGACGCCTTGGCAACCTTGGCATCCATGTTTAAAACAAACACCGGGGGCAGAAATGAAGCCCATTGAGATGCAGATGTTTGAAAGGCCTGCTCATTGTTGTAATGTACAAGAAGAGATTGATGGAAACCCATGGTACTATGACATCTTGCAATATGTCAAGCTTCGAAAGTATCCAGAAGGGGCAAACGACAATGACAGAAAAACGCTCAGAAAAATGGCAACAAGATATGTCCTAGATGGGGAAATCCTATATAGGAGAAGTCATGATCAGACATTGCTGAGATGTGTGGATGCCCGGGAGGCGAAGGAGATTTTAGCTGAAGTACACGACGGGCTCTGTGGAACGCACGCCAACGGGCTGTCTATAGCCCGGAAAATTATGAGATATGGTTATTTCTGGTTGACCATGGAGGGAAATTGCATCAATTACGCCAGAAAATGCCACAAATGCCAAATCTACGCTGACAAAATTCACGCACCCCCATTGCCTTTACACACCATGAATTCTCCGTGGCCTTTCGCGGCGTGGGGCATGGACGTCATCGGGCAGATCCATCCGAAAGCTTCCAATGGACACCGTTTCATTTTGGTCGCCATAGACTACTTCACTAAATGGGTAGAGGCAGCGTCTTACGCCAACATCACAAGGACTACAGTATGTAAGTTCTTAAAGAATGAGATTATTTGTCGATACGGATTGCCAGAAAGGGTCATCACCGACAACGCTTCCAATCTGAATAACAAAATGATGACGGACGTGTGCACTCAATTCAAGATAACACACCATAATTCCACAGTCTACCGCCCTAAAATGAATGGAGCAGTGGAAGCAGCAAACAAGAACATAAAGAAGATCATAGCGAAGACTACAAATACCTACAGGGATTGGCATGAGAAGTTGCCATTTGCCCTTTTCGCCTATAGGACGTCCATTCGCACGTCAACGGGGGCAACACCCTACTCCTTGGTATATGGTATCGAAGCAGTACTCCCAATCGAGGTAGAGATCCCGTCTCTCTGGGTCTTAAACGAAGTAAAATTGGAAGAAGCTGAATGGGTGCAGGCCAGATACGACCAGCTAAATCTCATTGATGAAAAAAGACTAAATGCCATTGTCATGGTCAGATGTACCAAAAGCGGATGGTGCAGGCATACAACAAAAAGTGCGCCCAAGAGAATTCAAAGAAGGGGATCTGGTGCTCAAGAAAATCCTCCCTATCCAGAAAGATTCTCGAGGAAAGTGGATGCCCAACTGGGAAGAACCGTACGTCGTAAAAAAGGCCTTCTCAGGAGGAGCCCTGATCCTAACAGAAATGGATGGAGACGAGCTGAAAAATCCCGTAAATTCTGACGCCGTTAAGAAATACTATCTTTGAAAAAAAAAGAAGAAAAAGAAAAAGAAAAAGAGAAAATAATAAAAAAGAGAACAAAAATGGAGAGCTCATGGCGAAAACCCGAAACCGGGCGTCTTGAAGCAAAGGGAGGACTCGAGTTGAAAACCCGTAAAGGGCGGCTCGGGTAAATTGAAAAGTTGAATATCCAAAGAGAAGGGTATCCCCATGAACATCATGAAGAGGAGGCTTCAAGCAAAAAATTCTACACCGGTTGACAGGATCATGTATCATTCATATCGAAGATAATGAGGGATCTTGTATTTCATACTTAACTTTTCTTCTTTCTCATGTGTGTCATGCCTTTTTTAAGATATCCCAAGCCCTTAATCGTAATAAAATCGTGTTTTTGAGCATCCATTCCATGCCTTCTTGTTAATTTCAGTCAAATAAGTTAACAAAGGCTTATAGTGAAACAAGAGATTTCGGAGCATTACTGTGATTTAACCTTAAAAATGCAGGTGATCAAGAAAACGATGTTAACTCCGCCTTCTAGTTCCCTACATAATGGCCGTTGATAGGGAAGGCGGAAAGCTTCAAACAACCGGATAGGATGACCAATGGCGTACGTCCTATCTATTCAAGGAAAGCATGCGAGATAACAAGAGAGATCTCTTGGGTGAAAACCCAGAAGGGCACCCCTAAAAAAACAAAAAAACAAAAAAAAAACTCTCTCTAAAGTGAAAACCCGAAAGGGCACTTTAGAACTCCAAGTCGTAAATGGAGAAAAAGAAAGGAATGGTTGAACCTGACAGTGAAGTGGGGTATTGACGCCCATGAGAAAGGAGGAAGTGAACAACGAGATCGAATAAGGACCAAAACAAGCCCACCAAAATTTTGACACTCATGCATCATGAATAGTCAGACATCACTAGGATTAGGAGCATGTCAATTCATTTGTCATAACATTTTGTAGTATCTACAGATTCAAAGAGACATCGATGGCCATCGTGGTGTGAATCCCATATGAGAAGACAATGTTTTTACATACAAAAGGCATATGTTTCCAAGCTCCAGAGAGAGGTTCTATATAGGAAGAATCCTCCGCTCCGAGGCTTCAGAAGCTGAAAGTTCTATATAGGAAGGACTGACAGCTCCAGGGTGAAGACTAGCAGTTCTATATAGGAAGGACTCCCAGTCAAAGGAATTCACCCATGACACACAAGATTATATAGGAAATCCTACTGTGTCGAAAGCGAAGAGTTCTACATAGGAAGGGCTCTGAGCTTCAATGTCTTAGAGTAAAAGATTCTATATAGGAAGAATCCGTAGCTCCAAGATTTTAGACGCCAAAAGTTCTATATAGGAAGGACTGACGGCTCCAAGGTGAAAACTCGCAGTTCTATATAGGAAAAACTCCCAGTCGAAGGAACTCACCTATGACACACAAGGTTATATAGGAAACCTGTTGTGTCGAAAGCGAAGAGTCTTATATAGGAAAGGCTCCGAGCTTCACTGTCTTAGAGTGAAAGGTTCTATATAGGAAGAACCTGTAGCTCTGAGATTTCAGACGCCAAAAGTTCTATATAGAAAGGACTGACGGCTCCAGGGTTTGAAGACTAGCAGTTCTATATAGGAGGAACTCCCAGTCGAAAGAATCCATCAGCGGCGCAAAAGGTTTTATATAGGAGAAACCAGCGTTGAAGGCGAAAAGTTCTATATAGGAAGGACTCCAAGCTTTACTGTCTCGAAGTGAAAAGTTCTATATAGGAGGGACTCATAACTCGAGGCTTCAGAGCGAAGGGTTCTATATAGGAAGAGCCTGTAGCTCCATGATCGGAAGGTGACGAAGCTCTATATAGGAAGAACTTACGAGCCTGGAGATTCAGCTGAGGAAGAGTGGAGATGTCCAAAAGAACACGTGTTTCCAAAGCTACAAACAGGGAAGTCTGATAAAAATGAGTGCTTATGAATCTTTGCTTTGTTTCCCATTCCATGAGAACAAGCAAATAGGGGCAATTGTAATCACTCATTTTTATCTGTAAATACATATTAGTGTTGCATGTATACATATTATATTATATGTGCATGAGTGTTATTAGTTTATGTGTGCATGTATATTATAAACTATGTATGTATACGTATTAAATACGGTGTATGTGTGTCGCGTATGCATCTATATTTAGTACGAGCGTATTTGTTTTTATGGTTAATTATGTGTATAATTATATATGTATGTATACTGGTATGTTATAATTAATGTTTGCATAGATATATACGTATGTATTGTTGTATGTGTATTGCTATTATTAATATTATTGGGCTAATATAAAATGAAAATCCAAAAAAATATATTAAACCCAAATAAATGAATTACAGTCCAAGTCTAATTACAAATCTAATATTATTACAAGGCCCGGTTGGCCCAAACCCAAACTTATTTAATTCTAATTTTTTTTTGTACAGGTGACTATGGGCCGTTGGATCAAGATCTGATCCAACAACCACGATCCAAGAAAGGAACCAAAATATCTGCCAGCCGCGTGCACATCACGTCTGGACCGTTTGAGTGCCACGCGCGCGTGCGGTCCACGCGCGGACTCTTTGATATCCCACGCGTGCGTGAGCCCCACGCGCTCTGACTCCTCGACTGCTGAGCCCCACGTGGAATGATCTGGAGCCGTTTCACCAATCGAGGCTTCATCTGGGCAATTCATCCTTCAAGCCATCTCGACCGTTAGATCAGATCTGATCTAACGGCTGAGAACACCTCTGGCCGAAGACAGAGCCCACACCGCCACCATGCTGCACCATGCCGATCTTCAACCACCGCGCTCAGAACATGTCAAAACACAGCAAGAAAAGAAATATGTCAGTCCAGATCTGAAAAGAAAGCAAATATTATACTACTTGTACCAAAACCAAAGGCAGGCATATATATGTACGAAACAAATATTTTGTAACAAGAAGTTGGAATCGAACAAGCAAAGTTTTAATCGAAAGAAAAGAAATACAAAAAGTCAGTCCAGTGGTAAATACTCGTCTCTTTTTTTATTTTTATTTCGCATGCATACACAAAAGATAGAAAACAAAAAAGAGGGTTAGAAATCTTACTATCGCCGTCGGTGGGTCTCCCCTCACCAGTGATAAGCCTTTTCGGCTTTCCCAAGCTGGATATGGTGAACTGAAAGGAGTGGGAGACCCATTTTTGTTTTCGTTTTGGGTTAAAAAATGGGTTTTTCGTTTCGTATTTTCTAGATCTAGGGCAAATGGAGGCTTTTCCTCTGAATCCAACCTCGGATTCGTGTCGAGGGTAAGATGGGGGTTATTTTGGTGTGTTCTTCAGGGTTATAAAACTGAAAAATGAAACAAATGGGGGGAAAATTGGTTTCGGCCTAAAAGAGGGGTTTTTATAGCTGTTATTATTTTGTGAAATGGGTAAATTACGTAATAAATCCCCCGCGCTTTCAATATTTTTACTTCTGTCTCGCCGCATGGTATATTTACAATTCTGGTCCCTCTTGTATTTCAAAATCTTGCAATCCAGTCCCTAAATTACACCGAATCAGTTTTTAAATGGTAAAATTACCCCTTTAACCATCCCGCGTTTTTGAACTTTTCATTTCGGGTCTGCCCCTTGGTCTAATTACAGTTTTGATCCTTTTAGGTTCTGTCTATTTCGCATTTTCGTACTTAAATTACATATTATTGTCCTTTAATTTCTGCCACTGACTTTTATTTTTCTTTCATTTCAGTCATGTTTCCATGTAAATATTCATGTTCGTATTATGATCGTATATGTTAATGTAGTCTTTTGTCTTATTTTATATCCCTCGTATATGCCATGTATTTTTATGTTTACATGTGTATGTGTGTTAAGTTTATAATGATTATGTATCTTTTTGTTCGGTTATTCGTATTAAGCATGTTATGTTCTAGTTGACTCGTACACGACATGTTTTGTATTTTTGTATATGTGTATGTTCTCTTGGCTTTTTAGGTTACATGTTAGTGTATTTTCTTTTTATGTATAATATATTGTTCCATATATGTTGAAATATGTTTTAGTATGTATGTCTTCTTGAAATATATGTTCGTCTACACATGTATTTATTCCTGTCTTGTTATTGTGACATGTTAAATTTGCTTTTATTTACTGTTAAGCTTGTTATGTATATGTGTGTTTTAATTACATATTTTATTTATGTTAGATTAGTATTCTGTTATGTGAATATTTACTGTCTTTAAATTATATGTCAAGTTTTATATTTTTGCCACTAAGATTGCATATCGAGATATAAATTGTTAATGCGGTGCCCTTTTATCCGAGCGTAAACGGGGCCAGTATCAGGCGTAGTGATAGTGGTTGGGCGTTTACTCTCGGATAACGGGGCCCTTAAAATTATTTGCAATTATGACCGAATTTTAAACTAATCGTCACTTTAATCCCGAAAATCCAATATTAATAAAGCGGTAATTATTAAAGTACCAATTTTGGGCGGTGTGGGGGTGCTAATCCATCCCCATCCGTAACCGACTCCCGAACCCAATATTTTTTGAATCTCTGGTTTTATGGTGTCCGACCTACCTAAGTGGCCGGTGGCGACTCCATTTTTTTTAAAAAATGCGGTTTTTAAAACCCCACGGAATGAATATTTTTTATCCAAAAATCACAAACACCTTTCAAACACCTTCGAAAATCTACGTTTTTTTTAGCGATAGCAAAAAAGGACATCGCTACAGTTCCTATATTGAATATATCTTTTAAAGTTAATTTTTAGCTGGTTATACAAGTTTTTAATGCAGGTTTCGAAACCCCCTATAAATGGTTTTGAAACCAGTGAGGCAGTAAAGCTTGAAAACCAAATTTGGGAAACAGGTTTCGAAACCCCTTTCATGGTTTCAAAACCTCATTGTTTCGAAACCTCATTGTTTCAAAACCTATAGCAGGTTTTGAAACCTCCTAGTTTCAAAACTCCCTAGTAGGTTTCGAAACCCCTATGCATGTTTTCTATACCAGGCCCCTATAATGGCTAGTAACATCTAGTTTTTCATTTAAAAACCCCTAATGGTTTCGAAACCCCTACAATGGTTTTGAAACCTCTGTGCAGGTGAGCATTTAATGCTCGATTTTAATGGCTTCCAACAGCTCCAAAACATCCCCAACAGCCATAAACGGCTAGAATATCATTCTACACTATAAAAACAAGCTTGGAACACGTGAAGATGGTGAGACACAATATCCAAGCTTCATGATCAAGAGAAATAATTTTTAAGTCTTTATTTCTTTATTTCTCTTGTATATATTGCATAGAAAGTGTTCTTCATTGCTTTTATTCTTTAAAATCTTGTAAGCTCAAATTGTGTAAACACCTACCTTGTGAGGTATTTAGTTTACCAAACAAACCTTGTAAAAGGGAGAGGTTCTAGTTTAGCATCAATAAAAACTAGAGTGGTTTTATCTTAGCCATTAAAAAGATAGGGTTGTAAGGGTTGCCTCTTGATCTTGTGAAAAAGGGAAGAATCTAATAGTGAATTGGAAAATCCTTAGTGGTGTGCTGAGGTAGTAGGTGTAGGCTTAGTTTAGAAGTCGAACCACTCTAAATCATCGTGCAAATTGTCCATTAATTTTCGATTTAGCCAATTCGTTCGAGAAACAACTTTCAACCCTCTTGGCGGTTATTCAAAAGATCAATTCGAGCTTACTACAAGCCTATCAGGAAGTTTGCTTCCTTGGATGCGAGGATGGATTCTAGCTTCACCACCATTGATACTCGCTTGATTTCTTTGGATGCTAGAGTGACCTTCGTTGAGCATCGTGTGGCCTCTATGGACATGACTCTCACCGCTTTTCACAACAAATGGTGTGGCCATGCTCTTGGAGACAATGATGAGGATGAGGAAGAAGATGATGGCTCTTAGGTGTTGCATCTCATTTATCTCATATCATATTTTCTATTAGGATTTGAGTTTTTTGCACATTTGTTTCTTTTGATATTTCCTATGACATTATTATGCTTTGGTTTATGTTTTAAGTTTGTTGGATACTATGTCTTGAATTTTAATGCTTTGAATTTATAATATCTATGTTGTTTGATTATCTTTGGAGTTATATTGTTTTATGCTTGAATATCTATGTTGTTTATTTACCCTATTGATTTTGATTTAACAAAAAGGGGAGAAGTGTGAGATATAAATTTTTCAAAGGTTTTTCAAAAACAAATTGTATTTTAGCCTTAAAGAAAGGGGGAGTGAACTAAAAATTTTTTTGGTATTGATATATCAAAAAGAGGAGATTGTTAAACCTATATTTGATTTTGATATAACAAGGAATATTTTGTAAAAAATAATAAATTTTTAAAGTTCCCAATTTACTCACAAAATTGACAGGCATTCGAACTTAATTTTTTCATAAGTCTAAACTTAAATCCTCAAATATTTTCTAAGTCTTTTGGTACTCAAAATAGCTAATTTGGTATAGGAGTACGGATACGGCCTATGGCGTATCGGTACGGTTTTTTGCTATTGGAAAATTGATTTGTGCATAATGGATATAGGGCACCGATACGACCTCAAGTGTATCTGCATGCTGTTTTGAAACTGTAAACCAAATTGCATCTAATTATCGGTACGACTTTTAGCATACCGATACGGGGTTTAAACAGTTTCTAAATCTTTTCATTAAATGAGTCGACCGTTGCTCTGTCAGTTTTATTGGAACCTTAATTTTTGAAAAACGGTTATTTGTACCAATACCCTTATAGGCGTATCGATACAGACTTTTAACCAAAACTTCCAAGGATTCTAGTGAAATCGGTATCAATACGGTACAAAGTGTACCGATACCCTTTGTAAAATAGTCACTACGTATCGATACGGCTGGTA
Source organism: Hibiscus mutabilis (assembly GCA_019671005.1). Taxonomy (NCBI): domain Eukaryota; kingdom Viridiplantae; phylum Streptophyta; class Magnoliopsida; order Malvales; family Malvaceae; genus Hibiscus; species Hibiscus mutabilis. The sequence goes on along the minus strand of CM033724.1, from coordinate 42,239,663 downwards.
TCGTATCGATACCCTTTTGATGCAACGGCTCTTTATTCTTATGGAAGGTACCGATACAAGTCCTTGATTACCGATACCAGCGTTGCCAAATGTAGCGCCCCGGTTTTGGGCCTAGTAATTTTGAGGTTTATTAGACGGTCCTGTGGATCGGGTTAGAGATTCGAGTCTGATTCGGGGTCGTATATTTTTTTGGTATGATAAAAATGTGGAAAAATAGTTAAAAATCATATTTTAATATATATTGATTTTTTATGGAATCAATTTTGGAAAATGGAATTGGGAAATGTGACATTTTGGTTAGTGACCAAAATGCGATTTTTGAAAACTGTTTTAAGGTGACTAAAATAAAAAGGGTCAAAATTCTTAGAATCCTTAAGGAGCTAAATTACCAAGTTTTTGCTGGTGGTTTCTCCCTTCAATTAAATTATTTTAAACATGTGTTTTAAAGGTGGTTTAAGAGGGATTAAAATATCTAAAGTTAGTTATTTGCTTTCAAATAAAATTTACGTAACTTTTTCCTAAACCTTTTCTCTCAACTTCTTTTCTGCTAAACACTCAGAATTTTATCAAAATCCAGAGGTGAGAGATTCTTTTCACTCAGATTATTGATTCTAACTTGATTCTTTAACTTTGTTTTACAAAATCTCATTGAAATCTTATGTTTTCTTAGCTTTAAACAAGCAAATTGAGGGAGAAATCACATAACAAGGGGTAAGGTCCCTGATCTCCTATGTTAGATGGTTCTTTATTGATATTCCCAAGTATTTGATCCTTGATTTATGGTTTATAATCTGATTTTGTGTTTTTATATAGATTTAATTGGGTAAAATTGATGAAAGATTCGAATTGAATCTGATTTCTAGTGCTATGGATTGCTTTTGAACATATTTTGGAAGTTAAATGATGTTGATAAGTCGATTTTATCAATGGAATCCCGAAACTCTTGAATCTTTAATTGTTTAGGTTGTTAGTATGGTGTTCTTGTGGTGTTGTGGTGGCTGTGTGTTTGCTGGAGGTGTATGGTTGCTTTGGTTTTGTTTTGGGTGTTAATTGATGATAAATGTGATGTTAGATTGATAGGTTGTAGCTGGGTTGTGTTTGGAAGGGATTAGATGATGTTTTCAGTTGTTGTGGTTGGGTAATTATGAGGTGAATGTAAGAGTCCATGAGGATCTGTTGTTGCAGAGTTATAAATGCATTGAGATGCATTAATCCTCTGTTGTAATGGGGATAAAATAGGGGAGATGGATCCGAAAGAGGTTGGAGAAGCTTTGGAGGCTTCAGATGCATGTTTTTGCGTCGACGAATCGAGGTTTCATGTATTGGTGAGTGAGAACGTGGATTCCAGCATTGGAATATTTTAAAGATGGTTTATGGGAGTTTAAACTTAGCTTGGTACGCTGGTTTAAACTCGGAAGTAAGTAGAAGTGGGTATTCTCTCTCGGTCGTGCTAGTGTTAAGTGGTTTTATGCCCTTGTTTTGATTTACATGTTACCTATTGTTTAAGCATGTTTTAAAGTATTTGATATGCTTTATTTGAGCATTAAATTCTGAAGGATGCACATGGTAAGTGATCCTTGAAGTATGGTCTATACTTTGGTTTAAAGCATGCTTGTTGCTTTGGAAAAATGGGATGGTTAATGCTTGTTAAAAACAGTAAGGTAAATGTTAAATGGTTAATTATATTGGCAAGTGATGTGGTTTTAAAATTGTTATCGGATATAGTTGCCCGACCATAGGATTGAGTGCACTATAGTAAGTCACCTTAGATGTCGAGGGGTTTAGAACTGTGTGCCGAAAACTTTATCCGAGTACCCTAACGGTAGAGGGGTTAAATAGTACCGTAGACTCCTGTTAGTGGATTAAGCGTCTAACTAATGATTGGGGTTGGTGTCCCCGTGGGTTGAAAGGTGTACCCGATTGGTAATGTACTGCGATTGTTATTGTATCGCTATTCCAGTTGAGATGGCTTGAAGTGTTGGTTGAACACTTGTTGAATCCGTGTATCCGATGAACTCTTTTGGTAAATGAACTTGGTTAATGATCACTTGTGAGCCAATATAATTGTTGATGTATCATTGGAAAGGTTATGTTGTATAATGTGATTTATACATGTTTACTCTTTAAGCTTTGCATATGGTTGTTATGCATGGGAAGGCTTAAATTGAGGATTAGCAATGAAACTTGTTGTTGGTTAATGATACATGTTTTACGTTTACTCTTTAAGTCTTTGCATATGGTTGTTATGCATTGGAAGGCTTAAATTGAGGTCTAGCAATGGAATTTGCTGTTGTAAATGATTCATATTGCATATGGTTTAATATGCGGGTTTTTAAAGATGAAAAGTGCATGGTTTTCAAGGCATGATGTTTCAACGGTAATGTTTACATGATGTTTAGAGAATGATTGAAATGAGATTTCAAGGTGATATTGAAAATTGGTTTTAAATGCATTGATGGTGTTTTGTTTTGAGCACTCATCAGTAAGCCTAGTGTGCTTACGCTCCCTTTTTTCCATCAATGCAGAGAATTAAAAGCTTGGAAGGTAGCGGGAAGCAAGGGATCGGTACAAGACTTAGTAACCAAAGTATATTTGAATTAGACTATAAGTAATAAGGGCAATGCGGGTTTCTATTGTTATTTGGGAGATGTTTTGTTGAACTCCCTATTTGAGCATGTTTGTTTGGTTGCTCTTGAGTTGTAAATGGCCTCTATGGTTTGATTTTGGTAATGGTATGAAATTTAGTGTTTTGCTTAGATGAGTATGGTTGATCATTTTGAGCTGATTTTTGACATGTAAACATGAAATATATTTAACTTAAGGTTGGTAACTTAAAATTGGGAGAAGTCCTTGTATTTTGATAAAATTGCATTTTAGCCCCTGATTTGCGTTTGTGTCCAATTGGATATCGTTCGATGCCCGATTGAGATGAGTTCTCACATGTGAACAGTATGCACATGTAGGAAAGTAATAAAGCATCTAGACAAGATAAAAGAAAAAAAATGGACGCGTTTTAGGTTTCATCTTCCCGGTTTACTACGGTAAACCTAATGTAGCTTGCTCGGTTCGGTCTTACGGCTTGGCCGGGTCGAGGGGGTTACACCAGACATCATTTATTGCGAGAAAAATACAGCCCAACGGCTATAATCAATATCCCAACTACCCAAACCGTTAGAAATCAATGAGGGGTATAAAATCAAGTGTCCAAAGCTTCTTCAACAACTATTCATCAAGTCTAAAGTATTCAAGCATACATCCAACATCTTTGAGCTTTTTATTGTCAAATCTTGTAAACCCACTTGAGTGATCTCAATTGTAATCTTTTAATTCAAGTGTTGGGTTGAGTGAACTTTAATTGTGCAAACTTTTCTGCCTTTGTGAGATTTTCTTAGTTTGCTAAGTTTGTAATTTTCTTTGTCAGTGTTCTTAAGGTTTTGGGGTATAAATCTTAAGGGAGTTGTAAGGTTATCTCCTTAAGCCTCAAAAGGAAAGCAAATTTAGTGGATTCGAGAAATTCTTAGTGTAGATAGCTAAGGTAGTGGATGTAAACCTTATTGAGAAGGTTGAACCACTCTAAATTCTTGTGTCAATTTTTTTTGCTTCCACAAAATTTTTAATTGCCAATTCACCCCTCTTTGCCATTTGCAATTGATTGTTCATCTTAACATATATTGATGAACCATAAGATAACTCATGATTTAGGTTCAAACTACTAGTAAAAATTGAAAAGGAATAAATGAATTGAGTTCATTTATTTATCTAAGCTAGATTATGGACAAATACAATAAATGTTTTTTTTACAAGCAGTGATAACTGATAGCTGATAATTGATTGCATTAGCTGATTTGACTAGCTAATTGCATTAACTTATTGTATAAAAGTATTTGGTAAAATTAAGTCATAAAGTCAAAAATATCCCCCAACGTTTGACCTTATGGTTACTTAAGCTCTCATTCTTTTTTTTGTGCAGTTGGACCCTTAACATTTCATTTTGAGTCAAAATAAGCCCTCCCACAATAAAAATTATTAGTCAACTAACGATCAACTCATTTTTGACGATGTGGCATGTCTGCATAGCAGAACATGCTGATGTGGCGTGCCACATGTAAGGAGATGTTGACATGCCACTTTGCTTACATGACATGAACAATTCTTATAAAAATAATTATTTTTAGGAAAATTCTACCACGGGCGACGAACACCCGCTGAACACCACTAACGCAATACACCGTTGAACACCATTATTTTTTTAATGACTATTAAATAAAGATTAAAAATCTATAGAACTCGACATACAATTAATAATTATCAAAATAAAATTAAAATTTGGATTAAATTACCTATGATGTTTTTGTTTTATACTATTTTTAATCACTATTTTTTAAATAATAAGATTATATTCTCTATCATTTTCAAACCCTAGACAAACAAAACCTAGATATTTTCTTTCTCCTTGCCGCCGCCGCCGTCACCTCAATTGTCTGCCGGCGAGATTTGCTAATAAGATATACAGCTTCACATCAACCAGTAATAAGTGATCCATTGTTGATTGAAATGTTTGTTTTCAATTTCATGCTCCAGTGTGGCTGACAGACAGTTAAATACCTCTAGATATGGAGTTGCAAACTGTTCCTATTTATTTAGTTTCTCAAATTTTGTATTTTGGTTGCTGCTGTTTTTTTTAAAATGGCTGACTTTTCATTTATACTTGTGCTCTGGATCTTTATACAAGTGTATTAAAAATCAAAATTTTATATATTTTTATAATTAATACCCTGAAGACTCCAAAGCAATCCAATCAATTTGTTTCAAAGTACTTGTATCCCCAAACTCCGAAAGACTTTAAAAAGAAAATGAAATATAAAGTGTTCTCAAGTATAGCAGGGAAGTGAAGCCTTTAGGCAAATGTATGTATGTTTTTTTAATGGGATTCGTCTATGGTTAAAACAGGGACAAAAGACAATATTTATAAGTTGAGAAACAATAATAAAGACGGCATTAACTATACAACTCAAAGATAATAAAAAACAATCGCAGCAAAGTCATTTCATCTATTATATTGGCCGTAAATGATGCGTGACAGCGGCGGCGGAGAGAAGAAAAATATTTAGGTTTTGAGTATTATGAAGAATATGATTATATTATTTTAAAATAATGAGTAAAAGATAGTATAAAACAAAAATATGAAAGGTAATTTAATCTAAATTTTAATTTTATTTTGAATAATTATTAATTGTATGTCGAGTCTTATAAATTTTTAATCTTTATATAATAGTCATTAAAAAATTAATGGTGTTCAGCGGTATATTACATTAGTGGTGTTCAGCAGTGTTTGTCGCCCGTTGTAGACTTATTCTTATTTTTATTATATTAATTTTTGACCAATTAAATGATATATCATCATTTGATTGGTCTGATTGGTCGAAAATTAATAAAATTGAAAAATTACTAGCACACAAATTTTAACACATGACCAAAGATATTACAATCCATGTCTTAACCACTAGGCCAAGTTACCTTATTCTATTTTTATAAGACTATACCATGTCTTGACCACTAAGCTTAGTGGTTAAGATTTTTAAGGAAGATAATCACGGATAATTATTTTATACAACTATGTGGTATGTGCACATTTTTTTGTTCTCCACGTCGTGATAATGTTTTATACAATACTTAGAATACTCAAATTCCTTTTTTGTCCCCCTATAATTGATAAAACAAGTAATTAAAATATATAAAAATAAAACATATAAATATATTAAAATTTATATTTACTAGATTTTGTCACATTTACAATGTCGGTGGATGGATACCTTTTATGTAAAAATAATATTTGTAGTGTGGTAAGAATAATTATGTCTACATTGGTTGTGTGGTAAGGATTTTTCATATGGATTTATTGGTCACGTGCTTAGTTCTCAAACAACGTTTTTAATTGTTTTATTTATAAAGTATATAAAAATATAAAAAGATAATAATATATTTATAATAATATCAAATTTCAACAATCACTTTATTTATAATATAAGTTTAAATTTGATACACATGCTGTGTAAAATAAATTTTACACAAGCTTGCTTATTTATACTATAAACCAAAATTAAACCTAAACTCTAAAAAATTAAACCCCAAACTCTAAACCCTATACACTAAATTCTAAACACTAACCTTAAATTCTAAACCCTACAACTCAAATCCCTAAACTAAATCCCTAACCCCTAAAACTAAAAGACTTATGTAAAGTAAAGTTTACACAACCTGTGTATTGAAGTTTTTTCTTATAATGTATAGGCCTAAGATATTTTTAAACATGAATATAAAATTGATTTTAAGAATCTAGTATAAGCAAGTGCTTTGTTATTTTAATGTGGCTAAATAAGTAAATTAGCCTTGAATTATACTTAAATTCTCGTTTTGGGCTTTATATATATAAATACCCTTAAAATTTTATTTTGTTACTTCTGACGTAGTTTACAAATGATGTGGCCCCTCTAGCTAATAATGAGTGCCAAATTGAGAAAAAAATTTAAAATATTTTTTTGTTACGAATATTATTAAATGTGGACGTCCTTTATTATATATTCACTTCTCATTTATATCATATTGTTTCTCAATTTATGAAGATTTACTTACAGGAATATTCTTGTATTAAATGAGATTTTATTGTATTTTATTATTAGGGTTACAATTAGGGTTTTCTCCTTGTGCATATAAATATAGACTTTGAAAAAGGCATTATACACACTTTAAATTCAGAATACAATACAAAATTCTCTCTTATTGCTTTATTGTTCTTGTTCTTGTTCTTGCTCTTGTTCTTCTTTTATTCATAACATATTATCAGCACGAGTGCTCTAATCAAGAAGAAAAGTCTTGCGTTTAAATCAAGAAATAAAATCTACGTGTTTTCCATGTTCAAGAATTGGATTATAATACCATTTTTTCCATTTAAAAGAAACATAAATACACAGCCAAATTATAATACAATATTTAATCATGTTTTCCATATCATTGGCCAAATTATCTACTTTATTTTTTATCATCGACATAAAATTTGGTATTACTTTATTGGTTTATATTTGATCTAATTTATTTTTCATTTTATGATAGTTTACCAATGTCAAATATTGCAAAGCTTGAATTTGTGGTTCTTGACATCTCCGGAAAGAACTATTTATCATGGATCTAAGGGGCAGATGGTCTGGAAGACTGTAATGTCTTAATTTTTTATTAATGACCAAAATATAAATTTAAAAAGTTTAGGGGTTAAAGTGTAAATTTTAAAAGTTCAGGGACCAAAGTATAATTTTCAAAAGTTATGTATTTTGACCCCGTAAATGAATAGTTTACCCCAAGAGTGACATTTCCGTGTTACCCAGATTTTTCGTACGAAGCTTATATTAATGGCTATAAAGCGGTAAAGTTCAGAAATTTGGAAATCGTAGTTGGATCTAATGAAAAATTGTTAAGCGTGCTCAGACTAGAGTAGCACAAGGATGGGTGACCTACTGGGAAGGTTCCATGTTAGTATTTTGACTAATAAAAAGGATTCACCGCGAGTCAATAATATTTGTAATGATTATTGTTATAAAATTTCCAAGAGGAATTGTATCCAATAAAATTCCTGGTAATTATCGGTACATCGGATCGAATTGGAATTTTAAAGACAGTTCCAAAAGTTATGGAAAATTCATAAATTACTATTTTATGAGTATTTTATTGTAGTTGGTTGGATTCCAACTAGACTTAGTTGAACTTTTACAAGAATGGCAAACTAGTAAATAAAGAATAGTTGGAGGGCAAATTAGTCATTTGGTATAGGTGGCAATTTTGAAATATCTGAAGTTACAAGGGCCATTTTTTGGAAGAAGAAAATTGAAGATTTAAATCTTTGCCCTTGATTGATGATAAAATCAATTTCAACCGTTGGATAAAAGGGCAATTTTGTAATTTCCCTATTTGAATGAATTTAAAATTTATTTACATAATACAAGTGGCATAATTGGAGCAATTTAAAAATTAAAAGGCCAAAAGATAAAGCCTTCTTCATCTTTCAAAATTTCAAAAATTTGGGAAAGGGAGGGAGAAAATTTTCCAAGCTCGATTCAAGCCCCGAAACTCGATTTTCTGGTAATATTTCGAGCTGCAAAGTTGTTCTACTCTTCAAGCTTTATATTTGGATGTAATTAATTCATGGAATACATGCTTGATTGATGAAAATTTTACATGAGAAGGAAATTAGGGTTTAAGAACAAAATTAGGGCTTTTAAAATTTTATGATCCCATGGTTGAATTTAAGTTAGAATCAGGCTTATATGATGGTTAAATCATGTTATTGAGTTAGGATTTAAACCCTGCATATTTTGGTTTGTATGGAGAAGATTAGGGTTTATGGATTTAAGTCTAACTTAGGGTTTATGATGTTGGATTAATGATCTAGTAAGCTTGATTTGTTGTTTAGAAGCAAAACCCTAAGTTAAATATATAGGGACCGATTCGGCAAGCTTCAAAGTTAAGGGACCGAATCTGAATTTTATGAAATTGGAGTGTATTTATGTAATTAATGATGTTGGAGATGTGAAATTGATGTTAGAATGCTAAACCGATGTTGAATCGAATTAGTGACTATTTTGACAATTTGTCAAAACCAAGTGACCAAATAGGAAATGAATCCTTGGATGGGGATTAAATTTGATTTTTTTAGTTAAAATAATAGAATTAAAGTAGTAATGTTGATTTGAGGACTAAATTGCAAATTTAAGAAGTTTGAATCCTTTCCTTTGCATTTTAGTGACTATTTTGGCAAAGAAAAAAATTAGAGGGAATTATTTTAAATAATTATTTTATGAAGAAGATGATGAATTGGTGGTTTGAAGCAAGTGATGGTACTAAATTGACAAGTAGAAAAATAAGAAGAAGTTAGTATAAATTAGAAGTTAATTATGGAAAGCTATGTAGAAGATTAAATTTTGGCAGTGACTTCGAAAATAATTATTATATTAAAAAGGGGAAGACTTGTGAAAAGTCAACCCAAATTTAGAAATAACATTGCATTACTTTTTAAAATAAATGATCTGATGCATTACTCGGTATAACAAGCTTGATGGAGTACAAGGTATGAACTATTGTTTGCATAAATGATGATGAATTATGTTTATTGATGAAATATGATAACAAGTTGCATGCTTACATGAATAATGATAATTGATTGACAATAAGATGAAATGCACAAGTATTTATGTATGAGAGTTCAGGGTATAATTGGATATCCATAGAGTCTTAGCAGCTACATTCCAGCACTACGTGCGTTCCAGACACTTCGGTGTTGACATCAGAATCTACGACATTGCAGTCACTTCAGTGATGTTTAGACACTTCGGTGTCGACTAGCACAAAAGGTGCGATAACGAGGAGCAAAAGGCTTCCTCGAGTACGTACTCACCATCAGACGCTACTGCGTTGCAGACACTACGTGTCGTTATAATGACTTGTATACCATAGAATTCACATGAAATTGTACTTTGGGCTAAAATTCATAAAATGCTTTGAACATGAAATGTTAATTATAATGTTGATTTTTCCCAAGTACTATTGTGAAGTCTTTGGTATAGTTGGATATCCATAAAGTCCTAGCAGCTGCGTCCTAGCACTACGGTGCGTTTCAGTCACTACGGTGATGTTTAGATACTTCGGTGTCGACTTAGACGCTACGATGTTATTCAGACACTTCGGTGTTGTTAGCACAAAATGTGCGATTATAAGGAGCAAAGAGCTTCCTTGATTATATGAGGAGCAAAGAGCGTCCTCGAGTATATACTCATCTCAGTTGCTTCGGTGATGCAGACCCTACGGCGTCTTAGACACTACGGTGTCTTATCAAGATGACTCACGTAACTTGGTCTCATATAATATACTTTGGGCTATGTTAAAGGATATGATATGCAAATAATTGCATGATGAAAGTATGACTATGTTACAGAATATGATATGTAAATAATTGCATTATGAAAGTATGACTATGTTAAAGGATATGATATGCAAATAATTGCATGATGAAAGTATGACCATGTTTCAGAATATGATATGTAAATGATTACGTGATGAAAGCATAACTACTTGATGATCATGAACCATTGATATCATGATTCTATTATAGAATTGATAGATGACATGATTCTTAAGATAGTCATGATACATTATACTATTATGTTGTGAAATGCTTGCCATCTTACCGAAATTGTAATGTACTTTTATGTAACACAATGTAATGCATCTCTTCATGTTATGATAAAGGTGTTAAATGCTCACTAAGTTCGTACTTAGCGTGTGTTTTATTTCACATGTAGGTTCTCCGAAGTAGATTAACAAGGAGGAGCTGTTCTTTTGGAAAGTCAAGTTACTACAATAAGATACAATAAATACATATTTATCGTAATTTGATATCTAGCAGGCATGTATGTAACACCCTAATTAGTATCCCATATTAAATACTAATTAGAGTATCACATAAATTTTTTTATCGCGTAGAATCATATTTTGTATTTTTATCCTATCAAATTAATTCTGATTCCAGGCAACAACTTAATAATTCTTTTCTATAACATATAAGGAATATAACTGCCTAAAAACTGCCTAAAACAAAAATCTACCCGATTTCTCTATTTAACTCTTTTCTAGTCGTTACCCGATTTTAACTTTATTATAACTACTCATCATTTGCTATAAACATAAACTAGTTTATAAGTTAATACAAACCATATAAAAACTAGTATGTAACTGATTAATTTTAACATATACAGGCCATCTAGAAACATCAAAACACATCAAAGGATGTTATTACTGATACCATTATTACACTCTGGATAAGTAGGATGCCCGCTCCTTACTCCGATTTCTAATTTTTACCTACGCGTGAAAACCATCACACGCTAAGTATATACTTAGTGAAGCAATAATAATATCCAGTGCAATATAACATAACCATAATTAATAATATGTAACCGTATTCATGCATTTTGAATCACTAGATATGTTTACCATCATGTTAATTATACATCAATACGATATAAACCGGATATAAATTTTCTTACCAATATACTTGCCATAATTTTAAGAGTGTATAAACTCTTTAACCCGCTTATCAATTATTTACCGATTTCATAGCCCAAGTATAAACCTATGAGGACTCTGGGTACTCGAGTCAAAGATGCACTGAAGTGCTAATACACATAACGTTGTCCCCACCATCCACACATTTATAAGACAGTGCTAACCATACACTAAGTGTCCCTTATATACACTATAGTGCTAACCCAGATAACCGAATATGCAGCGCGCTGCTGGAGTCTATGGCATGCCAACTATACCTTGTCCCTCAATGACTTATTTGGGCATAATTTCCGTATTTAATTCATCCATGGCAATATATATCAATATAATTGAATATTGGGCAGTTCATACCCGAAATAACATTCATAGTATACCATCATATATAACTACTGATCCATACATTAATATTCAACTTTTGACATATTTAAAATATGTCAATCATATGATCAATGACATACATATCATGCCCATATATAAACCAGGTAGACTTATCGCAAGTCTTCCCAATGATGTATAAAACATCCATGTATCATGTTATGTATGCATTGCACTCACCTGATGCCTCACTAGTAAACCTTACTATAGCTTGTAGCTTTACTCTTGAAACTTTTCCTTATCTTTAAATTTCTCGTACTATGATCTTGATCACGATCACGATCTATAAAATCATCGTTTACCGAATACATACATTTCAAAGCGTATGTTAGTATCATTCTAACATAAGCACATATTAGGAATAAAATTCCTAAAAATCCTTCACTATCCATATCCATCACAAATCTCACAAAATAACCATAAAATGAATTCTTTTAGAATTCACCTCAACTTTCCAAATTATTCAAAATGGTCCCTTATCATTAAACTTCAAATTCAAACACTTAACAACATATTTAAGCATTCGAAGAATACCTTCAAGCTTAACACATTAATTTCTAATCACTTTCCATATCATTCCCAATTTTACCTTAATATGTCATTTGGTCCTCAACACTTAAAAAACTTACAAATTGATCCAAACAACATTCTAAGCTTTATAGAATCATTCCCATATGATTTCTAGCCTTAGGGAAATTTTCCATAATTTTTTCCTAATATCCCCCTTTAGGCCGAATATGAAAGGTCACGGTAACCAAAATTTTCAACTTGATTCAATCATGAATTCAACTTCTACACCTTATCTCCAGGCTTCTATAATTATTCCCATGTCAAAATCAATCCAAATTCAACTTCCTATCAAAACCCTAACTTAATCCAAAATAGGATTTAAGTACTTTCAAGTTGTTTCAATCATCATACAAGCTTTGATATAATTCTACTACAACAACTTCATCAATAACTAACCTTAATTCATCATATTTAAACATCCCCATCATCCATCAAAATCACAAAACTAGGGTTTCAAGCAAGGAAAACATGAACAAATGGAACCAAAAGATAGAGAATTTCATGGAGATCAATTTCATGTTTCATGCTTTCATCCAAAATCCAACTAAATAAGCTTGGAAATCCAAAAGAAAAATTTTCTTCTTACCTTGGATAGTATTCGAACAAAGGGGAAAAAGATGAAGATTTGTCTTGAAATTTCATTTGTTTCCAATTTGGCCATTTGTCATATAATTTAAAAATCTAAATAAAAAATCTATTTTATGATAAAATGACCAAATTTCCCTTTTAATCCAATGCTTCATATCTTGCCACATGTCTACCTACTTATCCAAGGGTCAAAAATAATCCAAGTAGTTAGTGATTACCAACTTTGCCCTTGGAATTTCCCAAATTTACCATCTTGCCATTTTTCATCCAATGGCTCATATTTAACATGGAAAACCTACTTTAATCCAATGGTTCATGTTAAATCCTACCATTTTAAGACATGGAAATGACATTTTTAACCTTGTCTTATCATCTTTTAAAATATCTTAAATTTCTGATTCGATTCGATTATCCGAATATTTTTCTAAACTTTATCGCTTAATAGCCAAAAATACAAACACCGTATGAAAAATCCGAGTAACACGAAAACGTCATTCTTGGGGGTAAACTATCCATTTACGAGACTAAAATACATAGCTTTTGAAAATTACAATTTAGTCCTTAAACTGTTCCAAAGTTTATACTTTGACCACCAAACTTTCAAAACTTTCATTTTGGCCACTATCCAAAATTTGGGATATTACAATGTAAATATTTTTTTAAGTTGAGCTGTTTAAAGTATAAGTTTACAACTTAAATATATGCTTTTATGATGAATAAGTTTAGAAGTATAGTTTGCTAATAGTAGCATTGAACTTTGGTACAATTAAATATAGTTTAACCCTAATTGTGTAGAAATTTTATAATTAAGAAAAGGTCTAGGCAGCACACATAGTTTTTACCCTGAGTTACATTTTTATTTTAATAACTAAGTTATAAGTTTTGTAAACCAATTCAGGGTCAAAACTAGCTGCATTTAGACGACATAGTTTTTAATTTAAAACCGAGAAAAGGTTAAACCACAAGCTAAATTTTGATATAAAATTTACAAGTTAAAATTTCTTCCAACGATTTCGTAACATCTTTAATGTATATTCGGCCTACGAGTATACGTTAAGGGTGTTACATTTATTGGTATCAGTGCTACAGGTTTAGCCGATTTTGGAAGTTAAACCAAGTGTGATATGATTTGTTATTAAGTACATGCCCCTAGGATGTCATGTTACTGATGTACTATCTGTGTAACTTGATTATGCTCCTCATTAACATGAATAGGTTATAATAGTAATAGATAATGTTGAATATTTCTGAATCGCGTCAGATGATTGATCATGGGGACCAAGAGGAGGTCCAAAGTGGAAGTAATGAGGTACAAAATATTTCACCTCTAACTCCTACCCCAACTGAGCCACCTACGCAGTAGGGAGCTCCAGTATAAAAATATGGAGCCTTAGTACGAGCCTTAGAGGCTATGGTTAATAAAAAATTTAACCATTAACACTCATACCAGCTCCGACATCTGCACCAGTAAGGACGACGAATGTTAAAGAGCTTAAGAAGTTAAGAGCTCCTGGATTTAATAGAGAAAGTGGTCCAATAGCTGCCAACTTATGGCATAAAGATGTCAAAGTCATGTTAGAGGAGTTAAACTGCATAGATGCTAAGGAGTTTGAAGAAACTTTGTTGAGGGAACATGCTCATATTTGATGGTTTAATGCCACATATTCAGTACTTGTTGAGGAAGTGGTGTGGAAATTCTTTTAAGAAGTGTTTAAAGCCAAGTATATTGGCGACCAGTTAACAGAGAGAGAGATATGTTGCAGCAGTTCCTAAGTTTGAAACAAGGTACTCGTACTGTCTACGAGTACGAGCTGGATTTTAATAGATTAAGTCAGTATACAATTGATTTGATTACCGACTGAAAAGTCCCTATGAGAATGTTTTATCGAGGGGTTTCACCCGAGGCCTTAAGAGTTGTTGTTAGGTATGAGTTTATCGGTTTACCAAAATGCTGTAAATAAAGCAAAGGCTATGGAGAGAGCCTGTATTTACTTTAATTGATCCGGGTTTGACTAACTTATATATATATTGGTACTAAGATAGTAGTACAAAGAAAGTTTCTTAAGGAAAAATATTTTTAGTAATGTGATTCCTAGTAACCCACTTGGACATAGAGCATGGGTGACTAGAATATGTAAGACATGTCCATTAGTAATTCAAGGGATTAAGTTCCCGACAAATTTAATGGAACTTCCATTCCGTGAATTTAAAGTTATTCTTGGAATGGATTAAGTTATCTGCATATGATGCAGAGGTGAAATGTAAAAAGAAAAGGTTGCAACTTCAAGGAGCAGTTGTGTTATCAAAAATTAGATATTCGATCAGGGTATTATCAGCTCAAGGTTAAGGAAGAGGATATACCAAAGACAACATTCAAGACACGTTATGAACATTACGAGTTTCTGGTAATGCTATTTGGACTTACGGATGCCCCCGCTGCATTCATGGATCTAATGATTAGGGTATTCCAACCCTGCTTAGACCAATCTGTAATAGTCTTCATAGACGATGTTCTAGTATACTCAAAGATAGAAGATGAACATGATTACCATCTTTGAATGGTATTACAAACACTGAGGGATAAATAACTTTATCCAAAGTTTTCTGAATTGTGAATTTTGGTTATCAAAGGTAACTTTCCTTGGACATGTAGTATCGGCAGAGGGAATAAAGGTTGACCCCAAGAAAGTACAAGCCATTCTCGAATGGGTGGTATCGAAAAAAATGTCTCTGAAGTCCAGAGTTTCATGAGAATTAACTGGATAAAATAGACGATCACTTCGGGAAGACTAAAGTAGCAGCTGATGCTTTTTATCAGAAGATATTTTTGTTTTGTACAAAATGAATGTACAATTGTCATTGAGACAAGATGGTTCATTAGCAGTAGAATTTTAGCTAAAACCAACTTTGTTGGATCGAATCAAAGATTTGCAATTTTTGGGATGAAGAATGTATTGAAAAGATGAAGTAAGTTGAATCAAGAAAAACAAAGAACTATGAAATTAAGTCAAATTGTTGCTTATATTATCGAAGGAAAGTTTACATTCCTGATGATGGTGTTTTGAATAAAGAGATTTTGACTGAAATTCGTCATAGTCCATTAACTATGTACTTTGGAAGTAGCAAAATGTATTAAAATCTAAAAACTTGGTATTGGTGGCTAGGAATGAAAAAGGGAAATTTCAGAATTTATGATAAATTTCTTGACATGCCAACAAGTAAAAGTTGAATATCAAGTACCTCATGGATTGATTCAGCCTATTTCTATTCCCCAATGGAAGTGAGATTGAGTGACAATGGAATTTGTAATAGGATTACCAGTAACAATAGTTATTAGACAAGCATCAAGATGGATCATTTGAAGCACTGTATGGAAGAAAATGTCGAATTTCTCTTAATTTATTCAAGTTACAGGACCGACATATTCAAATTAACCCAAAGGCTGGAGGGGTTGATTTGATACTAGAAATGTAGGATTAAGTGAAAATTATTTAGCATAGTCTCAAGGCTGCCACATATCGACAAAAGGCTTATGCATACAAGAAAATAAACGATGTTGAATACGAAGATGGGGACAAAGTGTTCCTAAAGGTTTCACCTTGGAAAAAGGTGTTATGATTTGGTAGAAAAGGAAAAACTTAGTCTCGAGTTCATTGGATCTTATGAGATCTTGAAAAGAGTTGAACTAGTGGCTTATCAATCACCTTACCGCCAGAATTAAGCAAGATTCATGATGTATTTCATGTATCTATGTTTCAAAGGTATCGATTGGATCCTTCGCATGTCATCACCCCGAAGAAGTTGAATTATAATCGGATTTGACTTATGAAGAGGGACTAGTGAAATTCTTAGCATATGGACTAAAAGAACTAAGAAACGTGAAAATTTCATTGGTTAAGGTCCTTTGGAGAAATCATAAAGTGGAAAAGCCACTTGGGAGATCAAAAAGAAAATGAGGGAACAATATCCATAATTGTTTTGAACTGACATACGTTGAAAATTCGAGGATGAATTTTCTTAAAGGGGGATGAATTGTAATGTCCCAATATTTTATTAGTGACCAAAATTTAAAATTTGAAAGTTTAAGGGTTAAAGTGTAAACTTTGGAAAGTTTAAGGACTAAAGTGTAAATTTCAAAAGTTATGTATTTTGACCCCGTAAATGAATAGTTGACCCCAAGAGTGACATTTCATTGTTATCCAAATTTTTCGTACGAAGCTTATATTAATGGCTATAAAGCGATAAAGATCAGAAATTTGGAAATCGTAGTTGGATCGAATGAAAAATTATTAAGCGTGCTCAGACCAAAGTAGCACAAGGATGGGTGACCTACTGGGAAGGTTCCATGTTAGTATTTTTGACTGATAAAAAGGATTCATCATGAGTCAATAATATTTGTAATGATTATTGTTATAACATTTCCAAGAGGGATTGTATCCGATAAAATTCCTGGTAATTATCGTACATCAGATCGAATTGGAATTTTAAAGACAGTTCCAAAAGTTAGGGAAAATTCATAAAATACTATTTTATGAGTATTTTATTGTAGTTGGTTGGATTCCAACTAGACTTAGTTGAGCTTTTACAAGAATCGTAAACTAGTAAATAAAGAATAGTTGGAGGGCAAATGAGTCATTTGGTAGGGGTGGCAATTTTGAAATATTTGAAGTTACAAGGGCCATTTTTTGGAAGAAGAAAATTGAAGATTTAAATCTTTGCCCTTGATTGACGATAAAATCAATTTCAACCATTGGATAAAAGGGAAATTTCCCTATTTGAATGAATTTAAAATTTATTTACATAATACAAGTGGCATAATTGGAGAAATTTAAAAATTAAAAGGCCAAAAGATGAAGCCTTCTTCATCTTTCAAAATTTCAAAAGTTTGGGGGGAAAAGGGAGAAAATTTTCCAAACTCGATTCAAGCCCCAAAACTCGATTTTCAGGTAATCTTTCGAACTGCAAAGTTGTTCTACTCTTCAAGCTCTATCTTTTGATGTAATTAATTCATGGAATACATGCTTGATTGTTGAAAATTTTACATGAGAAGGAAATTAGGGTTTATGAACAAAATTGGGGCTTTTAAAATTTTATGATTCCATGGTTGAATTTAAGTTGGAATCAAGCTTATATGATGTTAAATCATGTTATTGAGTTAGGATTTAAACCCTACATATTTTTGTTTGTATGGAGAAGATTAGGGTTTATGGATTTAAGTTTAACTTAGGGTTTGTGATGTTGGATTAATGATCTAGTAAGCTTCATTTGTTGTTTGGAAGGAAAACCCTAAGTTAAATATATAAGGACCAATTCTGCAAGCTTCAAAGTTAAGGGACCGAATCTAAATTTTATGAAATTGGAGTGTATTTATGTAATTAATGATGTTGGAGATGTGAAATTGATGTTAGAATGCTAAACCGATGTTGAATCGAATTAGTGACTATTTTGACAATTTGTCAAAATCAAATGACCAAATAGGAAATGAATCTTGGATGGGGATTTAATCTGATTTTTTAGTTAAAATTATAGAATTAAGGTAGTAATGTTGATTTGAGAACTAAATTGCAAAGTTAAGAAGTTTGAATCCTTACCTTTGCATTTTAGTGACTATTTTGGCAAAGAAAGAAAATTAGAGGGAATTATTTTGAATAAATATTTGATGAAGAAGATGATGAATTGGTGATTTGAAGCAAGTGATGGGACTAAATTGACAAGTAGAAAAATAAGAAGAAGTTAGTATAAATTAGAAGTTAATTATGGAAAGCTATGTAGAAGATTGAATTTTGGCAGTGACTTCGAAAATTCACCATAAATTCTACAAAAAAATGTTTAGATGATGAATTTTATATTGATGTAAAGATTTGTTCGTCTAGTTTCGGTTCCAACAAACAGAAATTGATTTCGAGTTCTGAGTTAAAAAATATGAATTTTTAATCGAACGAAGGTCAAAAAATTTACAGAGCAGTTTCTGTCAGGACAACTCTATGATGGGAGTTTCAATAATTTTCATAATTTTTTTTAGATTTTATTAATTTATGTGGCTTATACCATTAGAATCGATATCGAAGCTAGTTATTACAATATGAAGGATATTAAGATCCAATGTGTATTCCGTTCTTTAGAAGTAAAACTCTGAGGGTAGGACAAGTTGCCAGAAAATAGAATTTGATACATTTTGTATCTAAATGTTTGATAACAAGCTCGGAAGAATTATTGGAAGTTCAAAATGGTCGTTAAGGACCAAAATGAATTTTTGGACAGTATAAGGAAGGAAAATTATGAAAAAAATTTATGTTAAATGATTAGATAGCTTGATTGAAATATTGTTAGAAGTGAATCCAAAAAATGTTTGTTTATATTCATGTGGCTAATGAAGTCAAATCCAAATCAAAAGAAGATTCAAGATACTATGAAGGAAAGAATCGAGTAGAATTTAGTGAGGCATGCTAATAAATGGTCCAGGTGAGTGCATTTCTATATGTGTATTATATTAAAAAGGGGAAGACTTGTGAAAAATCAACCCAAATTTAGAAATAACATTGCATTACTTTTTAAAATAAATGATCTGATGCATGACTCAGTATAGCAAGCTTAACGGAGTATAAGGTACGAACTATTGTTTGCATAAATGATGATGAATTATGTTTATTGATGAAATATGATAACAAGTTGCATGCTTACATTAATAATGATAATTGATTGACAATAAGATGAAATGCCCAAGTATTTATGTATGAGAGTTCAGGGTATAGTTGGATATCCATAGAGTCTTAGCAGCTGCATTCCAGCACTATGGTGCGTTCCAGACACTTCGGTGTTAACATCAGATGCTACGGCGTTGCAGTCACTTCGGTGTCTACTAGCACAAAAGGTGAGATAATGAGGAGCAAAGGGCGTTCTCGAGTACATACTCACCATCAGACGCTAGCAGACACTACTGTGTCGTTATAGTGACTCGTATACCATAGGATTCACATGAAACTGTACTTTGGGCTAATATTCATAAAATGCTTTGAACATGAAATGTTGATTATAATGTTGATTTTGCCCAAGTACTATTGTGAATTCTTTGGTATAGTTGGATATCCATAAAGTCCTAGCAGTTGCGTCCTAGCACTACGGTGCGTTTCAGTCACTACAGTGATGTTTAGACACTTCGGTGTCGGCTTAGATGCTATGACGTTGTTCAGAAACTTCAGTGTTGTTAGCACAAAATGTACGATTAGAAGGAGAAAATAATGTCCTTGATTATATGAGGAGCAAAGAGCGTCCTCAAGTACGTACTCATCTCAGTCGCTTCGGCGATGCAGACGCTACGGCATCTTAGAGACTACGGTGTCTTATCAAGATGACTCGCGTACATTGGTCTCATATAATATACGTTGGGATATGTTAAAGGATATGATATGCAAATAATTGCATGATGAAAGTATGACTATGTTACAGAATATGATATGCAAATAATTGCATGATGAAAGTATGACTATGTTAAAGGATATGATATGTAAATAATTGCATGATGAAAGTATGACCATGTTTCATAATATGATATGCAAATGATTATGTGATGAAAGCATAACTACTTGATGATCATGAACCATTGATATCATGATTCTTAAGATAGTCATGATACATGATACTATTATGTTGTGAAATGCTTGGCATCTTACAGAAATTGTAATGCACTTTTATATAACACACTATAATGCATCTCTTCATGTCATGATAAATGTGTTAAATGCCTCACTAAGTTCGTACTTAGCGTGTGTTTTATTTCGCATGTAGGTTCTCCGAAGTAGATTAACAAGGAGGAGCCGTTCTTTTGGAAAGTCAAGTTACTACAATAAGATACAATAAGTACATCTTTATCGTAATTTGATATCTAGCGGGCATGTAAATATTTTTTTAAGTTAAGATGTTTAAAGTATAAGTTTACAACTTAAATATATGATTTTATGGTGAATAAGTTTAGAAGTATAGTTTACTAATAGTAGCATTGAACTTTGGTACAATTAAATATAGTTTAACCCTAATCGTGTAGAAATTTTATAATTAAGAAAAGGTTTAGGCAGCACACATAGTTTTTACCCTGAGTTACATTGAACTTTGGTACAATTAAATATAGTTTAACCCTCAACAAAATAGTTCAGTGGTTGGCCCTTTCTCAGTTTTCATAATCACTACACGATAAACAACCAACTAAGTTAAAAACCGTTTAAATCATCTTTTCTAATTATTCTTAATTCTTCAAACTAAGTCATAATGATAGATCATTCATAATGGTTACCTATTTAATATCTATACATGCCCCACTAGACTAGGATGTGGTGATACTTACTGATAATACCAGCTAGCTTGATCCATTGTTGTGTAGCTCCTCCTCTACTATCTAGTCCAAATTACCTACGTGTGAGACAAAACACACGTTAAATATAACTTAGTGCAGTATAACCATAACAATACAAACCAATGATTATAATTAACTCAACCTTGCAGATTCGCAAGCGATTTCCAATTGCAGTTAATAACATTTTAATCATATATAGCTCTTTTAACCATTATATTATTGTAATCATAGGATTCCATCTGTCCTACCCATCTTATGTACATTAAGCTTTTTAGCTTAACTACTGGCCATAATGCTTTTCAAGTATTATAGCCAAAGTATAAAATCATGCCATCATTGTTCTATGTTCATTAGGTATTCACATGCACAATAATTTCTTTAACATATATATGCTCTCAATATGATTCATATCATCTGTCAAGTCTATCATAGAATCATGATATCAATGGTTCATGATCGTCAAGTAGTCATGCTTTATCACGTAATCATTTACATACCATATCCACATAGCCATACTTTCGTTATGCAATCATTTGCATATCATTTCTTTTATCATAGTCATACTTTCGTTATGCAGCCATTTGCATATCATTTCCTTTATCATAGTCATACTTTCATTATGCAGCCATTTGCATATCATTTCCTTTATCATAGTCATACTTTCGTTATGCAGCCATTTGCATATCATTTCCTTTATCATAGCCCAAAGTACAAAATCATGTGATGCCATGGTATGCGAGTCATCACGACACCGTAGTGTCTACGACGCCTTAGCTTCTGCATCGTCAGAGCAACTGAGATGAGTACGTACTTGAGGATGCTCTTTGCTCCTCATCCTAGCACATTTTGTGCCTTTTAACACCGTAGTATTTGAACTGACTCCGTTGAGTCTGTCCTGACTCCGTAGAGTCTTTCCTGCACCGTAGTTCTTTGACTCAGCTGCTAAGACCCTATGGATATCCAACTATACCAAAGATTCTCATGTGAACTTATGGTATATGAGTCCGACACCGTAGTGTCTACAATGCCGTAGCGTCTAATGGTGAGTACGTACTCAAGGACGCTCTTTGCTCATCACACCTTCAGCACCGTAGTGCCTACTTTACCTTCAGCACCATAGTGCCTACTTTCCCTTCAGCACCGTAGTGCCTACTTTATCTCAGCACCGTAGTACTGGTTCGCAGCTACTATGACTCTTTTTGGACATCCAATTATACCAAGACTTCACACTAGTACTTGGGAAATTTATTTCCTTATAGACCAATCATCATTGTTCATATAATAGGGCAATTCACATCTCATATTTCATCTGCAATATCCAATTCATCAAAATTATCAACCATAATTCGATAATGGGCATTTCATACCCAAAATCTAAAATCCGATTTATCTTAGATAAATCATTATTCCATATCCATGTATCATATATACCATTTAATATTTCTTTCATCAACATACATTTTCATTATTATCAAAGTTACTTATTGCAAGTCTTCTTCACATTATATATATATAAACATATAAAAATGCATTCATTCATCTCACATATATAGTAAATAAATAAAATACACTCACCTGGGCCATTTATTAGCTTGCCTCACTATGCTCTATTCGATCATTTCTTTCATGGTACCTCGAACCTTCTTTTGATTCAGATCCAAACTTCATTAATCACATGAATATACACAACATCTGTTAGATTCAAATCTAACAATTTTTCAAACATACTATCAAATCTAATCATTCGAATATACAAATTTAATCTTTCCTTCCTTATACTGTCCAAAACTCATTTTGGTCCTTAATAACCATTTAGAACGTCCTTTAACTCTTTTCAAGTTTACTAATTAACATTAGATACAAAATATATAAATTCTTATTTTTCTAGAAGATTGCACTACCTTCAAAGAAATATTTCTATAAAATAATCTACAACTCGGAATTCGATTCTGTTTGTTCTGGAAGAAACTAGATTTAATAAGCTTTTCAACCATATAAATTAATATCCCAAATAAACTCGTACGATTTACGGCAAATTTTATAAGTCGATTACAATGCTGAGATTCGGAACAGCCTGGTGCTCTATTTTCTGACCTTTTGTCACTTAAAACTTCATATCTTTTGACTCGAAACTCGGAATCAATTTCCATTTATTGGACACGAAACTAGACGAACAAATCTTTACATCGGTATAAAATTCACCATCTAACCATTTTTGTAGAATTTATGGTGAATTTTCAAACTTACTGCCATAATCCAATTTTCTACACAACTTCCATAATTAACATCAACTTTTATACTAATTAACTTCAACTTTTATACTAACTTCTCCTTACTTCACTACTTGTCAATTTAGTCACATTATTTGCTTTAAACCACCAACTTATCACCTTCTTCATCAAATAATTATTCACAATTGTTCCCTCTAATTTTCCTTCTTTATCGAATGGTCATTAATAATGCAAAGGTAAGGATCCAAATTTCTTAACTTTGCAAATTAGTCCTCAATTCAACATTACCACCTTAATTCTATCATTACAACTAAAAATTTAGAATTATTCCTTATCCAAAATCTCATTTCCGAATTGGTCCCCCTAACTTTGACAAATTGTCAAAATGGTTACTAATTCAATTTAACATCGGTTTAGCATTCTAATATCAATTTCACATCCCCAACATCCTTAATAACATAAATACACACTAATTCCATACAAATTCAAATTTAGTCCTCTAACTTTTAAGATTGCCAAATTGGTCCCTAGTGACCATTTTGCAACTTTTGCAAATTATTCAAGCCCAAATCACAATTTCTCCATAATTCTAACATTTTCCACTAACATTTACTCAATGACCTTCAATCCACTAACTTTTGCTAAAGTGACATTTTAGTCACTAATTCTACACTAATTCCAATATTTTTATCATTTTCTCAAATTTTTCCTTTTATTTTGACCTTTGGCCGAAATGGTCACTAAACTTTTCCAATGTTTTTTTTCGTTCAAACAACATTCTAATATGCTCAAAATAATTTTTCCAACATATAATCTTCATTTCCAATAAATAACAATTAAATCCCCAAATTCTTCCTACTTGGTAAATTAGGTATCTAAACTTTGCAAGGACTTTATTTTAGTCCTAATGTCATAATCAAGCTTCTAACTTCATAATCTCTACAAATCCACCAATAGAATAATTTTCACAATATTTTCCCTAATTTACCAAACATGCCAAAATAGTCACTTAGAAGATAAGTTGATAATTTTCCATTCTAACATCAAAATCAAGCTTGTAGAAACATAAATCTTCCATATTCATCCTTAATTTCAAAACCCCTAATGAAACCCCAAATTCTAGGGTTAGGGTTTATGTCTTCAAACATAAAATTAAACACAATCCAAGCTTAATTTCATCAAAACAACATTGAATTCATGTAATCCAACTCCTAATTTTAACTAAGCACGTCAATTCCCTAATTCTTTCTCATCAATAATTCAAGTGGTTCTTCACAACACCTTGCAATGTTGCTACGAAAATGTAGAGAAATGAATGTAGAACAAATTATTCTAAAGGATCATACATTAAATTTTGCTTTAAAGCCTTCAAAATTGCCAAGAAATTTTTTTTATAGTTTCTCTCTTTCCCCATGTAATTTTGAAAGCGAAGAAGGGAAGATGAACACTTTTGTTCATCTTTTCTTAATTTATGCCACATGTATATATTAAATGGAATTTTTTATTCAATTTAATCCTTATTCCAAAATTAACCTCCAACTAAATCATAATTTACAAGTTGCCATTCTAGTTCAATCCCAACTAAATTCCATTCAACTCTAACCAAACTAGAGTAATGCTTTCACATGGTAAATTACCATATTGCCCATGGAACTTTCAAAATATTTTAAAATTGCCATTATGACCAAATTACCAAAACTTGTCACTTAAATCACAAATTTTTACCATTTTGTAAAAACCTAACTATTCTAGTTATATCACAATCAACCAATTAATAATTTATTCATAAAATAATATTTTATAAATTTTCCATGACTTATGGAACAGTCTCTGAAGTTTCGATTCGATCCAATTTCTCCATATTCACTTACTACTTCTATTGCGATCTCCCCTTCACCGGGCTTATCAATTAAATTCTAAAAATTCATTATCTCCATATTTATAGAGTCAAACTTAAAATTTTTACTTGGTCCAATATACTGATAATTTTACCCGAAATCTTTATCAGATAAAATTCTCTTAATAATCCTTTACAAGATATTCATACACATAATATTAACTCGAACTGATTCTTTTTTATCAATCTCAAGTACTGACACAAGACCTTCCTGATAGGTCACCCATCCTATGTTTTGAGCACGCTTAACTTTGTAGTTCGATCGAAATTCGATATCTTATTCTGTATTTTTATTTCTAAAATCTATATCATATTTTTCTCCATAATCTATTTAATCCATGTATAGGATAAAATGATTACTGATAAATTATTCAACACTTGGAAATGACTTTTATAACCTTCCTCTATCATATGGTAAAATTTCATAATTTTTAAGTTCAATCTGGGTATCCAAATTCTACTTAAACTTTGACTACGATTTTCCCAATAATCGAAAATATCGGATCAAACCAGTAATTCATCATTCGATCCACACCTATAGGTGCTCTATCTATTTATAAAATAAAACACCTAACTTTTGGAAAATTACAATTTTGGTCCTTTAACTTTTTATATTTCCACTTCTATCACCCAAGTTTTAAAACTTATCATTTTGGTCACTAACTTTAACCTTGAATTCCCATTCCAATTTCCCTTGGATTTTAACCAAAATTTAAGAGTATTCTATTTTACTCATTCTTCTATCACATGACACCTTAAAACCTCAGAAATTTCTTTTCTACAGTCCATAATTAAGAAAATCCTAACTTTTATATTTTTGTCATTTTAGTCACTAAGTAAGCTTTTGAGCCCTTATCTTAGTACTAAATGACCCTTTAATAGTACTTTAAATTTTGGGGTATTACAATTCTCTCCCCTTAAGAAAATTTGTCCTCGAATTTTCAAAACATACCTATTTTAAATACTTTCGGGTACTATTTTCTCATTTTCTTCTTTGTCTTCCAAGTTACCTTATCCACTTTATGGTTCTTCCAAAGGACTTTGGCCAATGGAATTTTCTTATTGTTTATTCCTTTTAATTCCTTAGGCTAAGATTTTCATCAATTTTTCTTCATACACCATATATTGGGTTGTAATTCAACTTCCTTTGGTTTCTTTTATTAAACTTTTATTTTATCAATAAGTACGGCATGTTCGAGTAGGGCCACTTTGAATTACCAAAATTCACATTTAGTAAACTTCAAATAAAACTACTTATCTCTTAATGTCTGTAATACCACTCGAAGATGTTGATCATGATCAACTTCAGTATTATAATACACTATTATATCATCTATAAACACCACCATATACTGATCCAAGTAGGGTTAAAACACCTTATTCATCAAATCCTTATATGCGGCGGGGCGTTTGTAAATCCAAACGACATCACTAATAACTTGTAGTGTTCATAACTAGTCCTAGGTACTATTTTCAATATATTTTCTTTCTTAACTTTTAACTGATAATAATTCAATTAAAGGTTAATCCTTTGGAAATACAGCTCCACCCCGTAGCTGATTAATCAAATCCCCAAATCCTTGATAATGGATTTTTCTTTTTCTTCTTTACGAATAATACTGGAGTACCTCATAGTAACTCACTTAATCGATTATAACTCCAGTCTAATAGTTCTTACATCTGAGCTTTCAGTTTCTCTAACTTGATTGGTGTCATTCTATAGGTGCTATCAATACCTGCTTTATTCTCGAATTAAATGTCAACATCGAATTGTACCTTTTAATCTGGAGGTAATCCTAGTAATTCATCCGAAAACACATTTGAAAATTTCCTTACAATAGAATATTCTCTATTTTCTTAAAATTATTGTACCAATTCTCTATTATACAGATAACTTATTCTGAATAGAAATTAACTAACATGTTTATTTCATTGTGTTGTATCCACTATAGGTCTTTTCTTATCCCTTAAAAAATCGTCAATTGACGAAATCTAACATCTTATTTTTCCTATAACCATTAAAGTCTCATTTATACTATTGAGGAGCTACACCAAGTCATACAAACAATATATCAGTAGTATCAAATCCTAGGGGAATGTATACTTTAATAAAATCATATTGGACTCGGTTTAACCTCCAGAATCGGATAAACCTGACTCTGATACCAATAAATGTAACACCGTCAACGTATATTCGACATCCGAATACACATTAAAGATGTTACTAACTGTTTTTCTGACTTGTAAATTTGTTTTTAAAACCTAAACAAAGTAGTCCAGTGGTTGGCCCTTTCTCAGTTTTCATAATCACTACACGATAAACAACCAACTAAGTTAAAAACCGTTTAAAGCATCTTTTCTAATTATTTTTAATTCTTCAAACTAAGTCATAATGCTATATCATTCAGAATGGTTACCTATTTAATATCTATACATGCCCCACTAGACTAGGATGTGGTGGCTAGCTTGATCCATTGATGTGTAGCTCCTCCTCTGCTATCTAGTCCAAAGCACATACGTGTGACACAAAACATACGTTAAATATAACTTAGTGCGGTATAACCATAACAATATAAACCAATGATTATAATTAACTCAACCCTGCCGATTGGCAAGCGATTTCCAATTGCAGTTAATAACATTTTAATAATATATAACTCTTTTAACCATTATATTATTGTAATCATAGGATTCCATCTGTCCTACCCATCTTATGTACATTAAACATTTTAGCTTAACTACTGGCCATAATGCTTTTCAAGTATTATAGCCAAAGTATAAAATCATGCCATCATTGTTCTATGTTCATTAGGTATTCACATGCACAATAATTTCTTTAACATATATATGCTCTTAATATGATTCATATCATCTCTCAAGTCTATCATAGAATCATGATATCAATGGTTCATGATCGTCAAGTAGTCATGCTTTATCACGTAATCATTTACATACCATATCCACATAGCCATACTTTCGTTATGCAATCATTTGCATATCATTTCTTTTACCATAGTCATACTTTCGTTATGTAGCCATTTGCATATCATTTCTTTTATCATAGTCATACTTTCGTTATGCAACCATTTGCATATCATTTCCTTTATCATAGTCATACTTTCGTTATGAAGCCATTTGCATATCATTTCCTTAATCATAGCCCAAAGTACAAAATCATGTGATTCCATGGTGCGAGTCATCACGACATCGTAGTGTCTACGACGCCTTAGCTTCTGCATCGCCTAAGCGAATGAGATGATTATGTACTCGAGGACGCTCTTTGCTCCTCATCCTAGCACATTTTGTGCCTTCTAACACCGTAGTGCTTGAACTGACTCCGTTGAGTCTTTCAAGACTCCGCAAAGTCTTTCATGCACCGTAGTACTTTGATGCAGCTGCTAAGATCCTATGGATATCCAACTACACCAAAGATTCTCATGTAAACTTATGGTATACGAGTCTGACACCGTAGTGTCTAAAACGCCATAGCGTCTAATGGTGAGTACGTACTTGAGGATGCTCTTTGCTCCTCATACCTTCAGCACCGTAGTGCCTATTTTACCTTCAGCATCGTAGTGCCTACTTTCCCTTCAACACCGTATGCCTACTTTCCCTTCAGCACTGTAGTGCCTACTTTATCCCAGCAACGTAGTGCTGGTTCGCAGCTGTTGTGAATCTTTTTGGATATCCAATTATACCAAGACTTCACACTAGTACTTGGGAAATTTAATTCCTTATAGATCAATCATCATTGTTCATATAATAGGGCAATTCACATCTCATATTTCATCTGCAGTATACAATTCATCAAAATTATCAGCCATAATTCGATAAAGGGCATTTCATACCCAAAATCTGAAATCCGATTTATCTTAGATAAATCATTATTCTATATCCATGTATCACATATACCATTTAATATTTCTTTGATCAAAATACATTTTCATTCTTATCAAAGTTACTTATTGCAAGTCCTCTTCACATTATATATATATAAACAGATAAAAATGCATTCATTCATCTCACATATATAGTAAATAAATAAAATACACTCACATAGGCCATCTATTAGCTTGCCTCACTATGCTCTATTCGATCCTTTCTTTCATGGTACCCTGAACCTTCTTTTGATTCGGATCCAAACTTCATTAATCACATGAATATAAACAACATTTGTTAGATTCAAATCTAACAATTTTTCAAACATACTATCAAATCTAATTATTCGAATATACAAATTTCCTCTTTCGTTCCTTATACTGTCCAAAACTCATTTTGGTCCTTAATAACCATTTAGAACGTCCTTTAACTCTTTTCAAGTTTACTAATTAACCTTAGATACAAAATGTATAAATTCTTATTTTCTGGCAGATTGCACTACCTTCAAAGAAATATTTCTATAAAATAATCTACATCTCAGAATTCGATTCCGTTTTTCTGGAAGAAACTAGATTCAATAATCTTTTCAACCATATAAATTAATATCCCAAATCAACTCGTGCGATTTATGGCAAATTTGCTAAGTCGATTACAATGCTAAGATTCGGAACAACCTGGTGCTCTATTTTCTGACCTTTTGTCACTTAAAAATTCATATCTTTTGACTCGAAACTCGGAATTAGTTTTCGTTTGTTGGACACGAAACTAGATGAACAAATCTTTACATCGGTATAAAATTCACCATCTAACCATTTTTGTAGAATATATGGTGAATTTTCAAACTTACTGCCATAATCCAATTTTCTACACAGCTTCCATAATTAACTTCAACTTTTATACTAACTTCTCATTACTTCCCTACTTTTCAATTTAGTCCAATTATTTGCTTTAAACCACCAACTTATCACCTTCTTCATCAAATAATTATTTCGCAATTGTTTCCTCTAATTTTCCTTCTTTATCGAATGGTCACTAATAATGCAAAGGTAAGGATCCAAATTTCTTAACTTTGCAAATTAGTCCTCAATTCAACATTATCACCTTAATTCTATCATTACAACTAAAAATTCAGATTTATTCCTTATCCAAAATCTCATTTCTGAATTGGTCCCCTAACTTTGACAAATTGTCAAAATGGTTACTAATTCAATTTAACATTGGTTTAGTATTCTAATATCAATTTCACATCTCCAACATCCTTAATAACATAAATACACACCAATTCCATACAAATTCAGATTTAGTCCTCTTAACTTTTAAGATTGCCAAATTGGTCCCTAGTGACCATTTTGCAACTTTTGCAAATTATTCAATCCCAAATCACAATTTCTCCATAATTATAACATTTTCCACTAACTTTTGCTAAAGTGACATTTTAGTCACTAATTCTACACAAAAGTTGGGAAACTTGTACTAATTTTTCAATCCAACACTTTTATCATTTTTCTCAAATTTTTCCTTTTATTTTGACCGTTGGCTGAAATGGTTACTAAACTTTTTCAATGTTGTTTTTCATTCAAACAACATTCTAATATGCTCAAAATAATTTTTCCAACATATAATCTTCATTTCCAATAAATAACAATTAAATCCCCAAATTCTTCCTACTTGGTAAATTAGGTATCTAAACTTTGCAAGAACTTTATTTTAGTCCTAATGTCATAATCAAGCTTCTAAATTCATAATCTCTACAAATCCACCACTAGAATAATTTTCACAATATTTTCCCTAATTTACCAAACATGCCAAAATAGTCACTTAGAAGATAAGTTGAGAATTTTCCATTCTAACATCAAAATCAAGCTTGTAGAAACATAAATCTTCCATATTCATCCTTAATATCAAAACCCCTAATGAAATCCCAAATTCTAAGGTTAGGGTTTATGTCTTAAACATAAAATTAAACACAATCCAAACTTAATTTCATGAAAACAACATTGAATTCATGTAATCCAAGTCCTAATTTTAACTTAGCACATCAATTCCCTAATTCTTTCTCATCAATAATTCAAGTGGTTCTTCACAACACCATGCAATATTGCTACCAAAATGTATAGAATTGAATGTAGAACAAATTATTCTAAAGGATCATACCTTGAATTTTGCTTTAAAGCCTTCAAAATTGCCAAGAAATGTTTTTGTATAGTTTCTCTCTCTTTCCCCATGTAATTTCGAAAGTGAAGAAGGGAAGATGAACACTTTATTCCAATGCTTAGATGACATGCAAAGCAACAAAAACAAAGGAATAAACTATGTAAAAAATATTACAAAAGAACAGAGCAATCGTAAACACCACACTTCACTTCAAATATATGAAGCCTTTTAAATTATTAAAAGGAAAAAAAATCAGAGCACATACGGCATGTCTCCCTCAAGGTTGCAGTCATCACAATTCACAATCTTAATAATACAAATTCGGCCACAAAATGAATGAGATTCCAGTAATGGGCAATTTGCAAGCATTTCATTTCATTTCAAATAAAAAATTGAAGTTTTGGTAAGGAAAAACACATTTGAAAATTTCCTTACAATCGAAATATTCTCCATTTTCTTATAATTACTGTACCAATTCTCTATTATAGAGATAACTCATTCTGAATAGAAATTAACTAACATGTTTATTTCACTGTGTTGTATCCACTATGGGTCTTTTCTTATCCCTTAAAAATTCGCCAGTTGACGGAATCTAACATCTTATTTTTCCTATAACATTAAATTTTCATTTATACTATTGAGGAGCTACACCAAGGTATACAAACAATATATCAGTAGTATCACATCCTAGAGGTATGTATACTTTAATAAAATCATATTGGACTCAGTTTAACCTCCAAAATCGGCTAAACCTAGCTCTGATACCAATAAATGTAACACCCTCAACGTATATTCGACATCCGAATACACATTTAAGATGTTACTAACTGATTTACACTAATTTTTTGACTTGAATTTTTTTTAAAACCTCAACAAAGTAGTTCAGTGATTGGCCCTTTCTTAGTTTTCATAATCACTACACGATAAACAACCAACTAAGTTAAAATCCGTTTAAAACATATTTTCTAATTATTTTTAATTCTTCAAACTAATTCATAATGCTAGATCATTCAGAATGGTTGCCTATTTAATATCTATACATGCCCCACTAGACTAGGATGCGGTAATACTTACTGATAATACCAGCTAACTTGATTCATTGATGTGTAGCTCCTCCTCTGCTATCTAGTCCAAAGTACCTACGTGTGACACAAAACACATGTTAAATATAACTTAGAGCGATATAACCATAACAATACAAACCAATGATTATAATTAACTCAACCCTGCAGATTGGTAAGAGATTTCCAATTGCAGTTAATAACATTTTAATCATATATAGCTCTTTTAACCATTATATTATTGTAATCATAGGATTCCATCTGTCCTACCCATCTTATGTACATTAAATTTTTTAGCTTAACTACTAGCCATAATGCTTTTCAAGTATTATAACCAAAGTATAAAATCATGCCATCATTGTTCTATGTTCATTAGGTATTCACATGCACAATAATTTCTTTAACATATATATGCTCTCAATATGATTCATATCATCTGTCAACTCTATCATAGAATCATGATATCAATGGTTCATGATCGTCAAGTAGCCATGCTTTATCACGTAATCATTTACATACCATATCCACATAGCCATACTTTCGTTATGCAATCATTTGCATAATATTTCTTTTATCATAGTCATACTTTCGTTATGCAGCCATTTTCATATCATTTCTTTTATCATAGTCATACTTTCTTTATGCAGCCATTTGCATATCATTTCCTTTATCTTAGTCATACTTTCGTTATGCAGCCATTTGCATATCATTTCCTTTATCATATCCCAAAGTACAAAATCATGTGATTCCATGGTACGAATCATCACAACACTGTAGTGTCTACGATGCCTTAGCTTCTGCATCGCCGAAACGACTGAGATGAGTATATACTCGAGGACTCTCTTTACTTCTCATCCTAGCACATTTTGTGCCTTTTAACACCGTAGTGTTTGAACTGACTCCGTTGAGTCTTTCCTAACTCTGTAGAGTCTTTCCTTCACCGTAGTGCTTTGATGCAGCTGCTAAGACCCTA
This sequence comes from Hibiscus mutabilis, assembly GCA_019671005.1. Classification (NCBI taxonomy): domain Eukaryota; kingdom Viridiplantae; phylum Streptophyta; class Magnoliopsida; order Malvales; family Malvaceae; genus Hibiscus; species Hibiscus mutabilis. The sequence goes on along the minus strand of CM033724.1, from coordinate 42,206,479 downwards.
TGGATATCCAACTATACCAATGATTCTCATGTAAACTTATGGTATACGAGCCCGACACCGTAGTGTCTACAACGCCGTAGCGTCTAATGGTGAATACGTACTCGAGGATGCTCTTTGCTCCCCATACCTTCAGCACCGTAGTGCCTACTTTATCTCAGCAACGTAGTGCTGGTTCGCAGCTGCTGTGACTCTTTTTGGATATCCAATTATACCAAGACTTCACACTAGTACTTGGGAAATTTAATTCCTTATAGATCAATCATCATTGTTCATATAATAGGGCAATTCACATCTCATATTTCATCTGCAGTATACAATTCATCAAATTTATCAACCATAATTCGATAATTGGCATTTCATACCCAAAATCTAAAATCCGATTTATGTTAGATAAATCATTATTCCATATCCATGTATCATATATACCATTTAATATTTCTTTGATCAACATATATTTTCATTATTATCAAAGTTACTTATTGCAAGTCTTCTTCACATTATATATATAAACAGATAAAAATGCATTCATTCATCTGACATATATAGTAAATAAATAAAATACACTCACCTGGGCCATTTATTTTCTTGCCTCACTATGCTCTATTCGATCATTTCTTTCATGGTACCTCGAACCTTCTTTTGATTCGGATCCAAACTTCATTAATCACATAAATATAAACAACATTTGTTAGATTCAATTCTAACAATTTTTCAAACATACTATCAAATCTAATCATTCGAATATACAAATTTCCTCTTTCCTTCCTTATATTGTCCAAAACTCATTTTGGTCCTTAATAACCATTTAGAACGTCCTTTAACTCTTTTCAAGTTTACTAATTAACCTTAGATACAAAATGTATACATTCTTATTTTCTGGCAGATTGCACTACCTTCAAAGAAATAATTCTATAAAATAATCTACAACTCAGGATTCGATTCCGTTTTTCTGGAAGAAACTAGATTCAATAAGCTTTTCAACCATATAAATTAATACCCCAAATCAACTCGTATGATTTATGGAAAATTTTCTAAGTCGATTACAATGCTGAGATTCGGAACAGCCTGGTGCTCTATTTTATGACCTTTTGTCACTTAAAAATTCATATTTTTTGACTCGAAACTCAGAATCAGTTTCCGTTTGTTGGACACAAAACTAGACGAACAAATCTTTACATCGGTATAAAATTCACCATCTAACCATTTTGTAGAATTTATGGTGAACTTTCAAACTTACTGCCATAATCCAATTTTCTACACAGCTTCCGTAATTAACTTCAAATTTTTTACTAACTTCTCCTTACTTCTCTGCTTGTCAATTTAGTCCCATTATTTGCTTTAAACCACCAACTTATCACCTTCTTCATCAAATAATTATTCGCAATTGTTCCCTCTAATTTTCCTTCTTTATCGAATGGTCACTAATAATGCAAAGGTAAGGATCCAAATTTCTTAACTTTGCAAATTAGTCCTCAATTCAACATTACCACCTTAATTCTATCATTACAACTAAAAATTCATATTTAGTCCTTATCCAAAATCTCATTTCCGAATTGGTCCCCTAACTTTGACAAATTGTCAAAATGGTTACTAATTCAATTTAACATCGGTTTAGCATTCTAATATCAATTTCACATCTCCAACATCCTTAATAACATAAATACACACCAATTCCATACAAATTTAGATTTATTCCTCTAACTTTTAATATTGATGAATTGGTCCCTAGTGACCATTTTGCAAGTTTTGCAAATTATTCAATCCCAAATCACAATTTCTCCATAATTCTAACATTTCCACTAACTTTTACTCAATGTCCTTCAATCCACTAAATTTTGCTAAAGTGACATTTTAGTCACTAATTCTACACAAAAGTTGGGAAACTTGTACTAATTTTTCAATCCAACATTTTTATCATTTTTCTCAAAATTTTCCTTTTATTTTGACCTTTGGCCGAAATGGTCACTAAACTTTTCCAATGTTGTTTTTCATTCAAAAAACATTCTAATATGCTCAAAATAATTTTTACAACATATAATCTTCATTTCCAATAATTAACAATTAAATCCCCAAATTCTTCCTACTTGGCAAATTAGGTATCTAAACTTTGCAAGGACTTTATTTTAGTCATAATGTCATAATCAAGCTTCTAAATTCATAATCTCTACAAATCCACCACTAGAATAATTTTCACAATATTTTCCCTAATTTACCAAACATGCCAAAATAGCCACTTAAAAGATAAGTTGAGAATTTTCCACTCTAACATCAAAATCAAGCTTGTAGAAACATAAATCTTCCATATTCATCCTTAATTTCAAAACCCCTAATGAAACCCCAAATTCTAGGGTTAGGGTTTATGTCTTCAAACATGAAATTAAACACAATCCAAGCTTAATTTCATCAAAACAACATTGAATTCATGTAATCCATGTCCTAATTTTAACTTAGCACATCAATTCCCGAATTCTTTCTCATCAATAATTCAAGTGGTTCTTCACAACACCATGAAATATTGCTACTAAAATGTAGAGAATTGAATGTAGAACAAATTATTCTATAGGATCATACCTTGAATTTTGCTTTAAAGCCTTCAAAATTGCCAAGAAAATTTTTTGTATAGTTTCTCTCTCTTTCCCCATGTAATTTCGAAAATGAAGAAGGGAAGATGAACACTTTTTTTTCATCTTTTCTTAATTTATGCCACATGTATATATTAAATGGTATTTTTTATTCAATTTAATCCTTATTCCAAAATTAACCTCCAACTAAATCATAATTTACAAGTTGTCATTCTAGTTCAATCCCAACTAAATTCCATTCAACTCTAACCAAACTAGAGTAATGCTTTCACATGGGAAATTACCATATTGCCTATGGTTCTTTCAAAATATTTCAAAATTGCCATTGTGACCAAATTACCAAAACTTGTCACTTAAATCACAAATTTTTACCATTTTGTAAAAATCTAACTTTTCTAGTTAGACCACAATCAACCAATTAATAATTTATTCATAAAATAATATTTTATAAATTTTCCATGACTTATAGAACAGTCTTTGAAATTTCGATTCGATCCAATTTCTCGATATTCACTTACTACTTCTACTGCGATCTCCCCTTCACTGGGCTTATCAATTAAATTCTGAAAATTCCTTATCTCCATATTTATAGAGTCAAACTTAAAATTTTTACTTGGTCCAATATACTGATAATTTTACCCGAAATCTTTATCGGATAAAATTCTCTTAATAATCATTTACCAGATATTCATACACATAATATTAACTCGAACTGATTCCTTTTTATCAATCTCAAGTACTGACACAAGACCTTCCCGATAGGTCACCCATCCTATGTTTTGAGCACGCTTAACTTTGCAGTTCGATCGAAATTCGATATCTTATTTTGTATTTTTATTTCCGGAATCTATACCATATTTTTCTCCATAATCTATTTAATCCATGTATAGGATAAAATGATTACTGATAAATTCTTCAACACTTGGAAATGAATTTTATAACCTTCCTCTATCATATGGTAAAATTTCATAATTTTTCAGTTCAATCTAGGTATCCAAATTCTACTTAAACTTTGACTACGATTTTCCCAATAATCGAAATATCGGATCAAACCAGTAATTCCTCATTCGATCCAAACCTATAGTTACTCTATCTATTTATAAAATAAAACACATAACTTTTGGGAAATTACAACTTTGGTCCTTAAACTTTTTATATTTCCACTTCTATCACCCAAGTTTTAAAACTTATCATTTTGGTCACTAAAATTTAACCTTGAATTCCCATTCTAATTTCCCTTGGATTTTAATCAAATTTTACGAGTATCCTATTTTACTCGTTCTTCTATCACATGACACCTTAAAACCTCAGAAATTTCTTTTCTACAGTCCATAATTGAGAAAATCCTAACTTTTATATTTTTGTCATTTTAATCACTAAGTAAGATTTTGAGCCCTTATCTTAGTACTAAATGACCCTTAAAAAGTACTGTAAATTTTGGGGTATTACAGATGAGGATATGTTAGAAAAAACATACTCCACCTTTCACGCAAATAATGTTATCCTGCAGACACAATATCGTGAAAAAGGTTTTAATAAATATTCTGAGTTAATATCTTATCTTCTTGTGGCTGAGAAAAATAATGAATTATTAATGAAAAATCATGAGTCTCATCCTATTAGCTCTGCTCCATTCCCTGAAGTGAATGCGGCATTTTATAACGATAGAGGCAAAGGTCATGCCAAAAATCGTAGTCGTAGTTATGGACGCGGTCGTGGTCGTTCTCAAGGCCAAGGATGTGGATGAGGTGGTCATTTTAAGAAAAAATATACCCACCAAAAGTGAAATTATAAAGATGGCAAGAGTGATAAAGATCAATCAAAGAAAGTTGAATCTTCGTGTTATCGATGCGGTGGTTCAAACCATTGGTCTCGTACTTGTCGTACATCGAAGCATCTTGTGGACCTTTATCGGCAATCATTGAAAGATAAAGCAAAGAAAAATAGAAACAAATTTTGTTTGCGACAATGGCGAAGATGCTAATGGCATTATCGATTTTGGCAAAGATGATTATGGCATTACTGACTTGGATGTCACTGATTTCTTCATAACCCCTAAAGGGAATATTTGATCTTTAATTATTATTTTCGCAAGAATAAATCTTATGTTTACTTTATTATCGTCATAGTTATTATCTATATGTTTTGAATATTACAAGAATAAATTTTATGTTTACTTTATTATCATCATAGTTGATATGTTTTTTTTTCAATATCTATATGTTTTGAATCTTTTCGTGACATTTATTTATTTTCTTTGAAGAATATGGTCCCTTCTCAAATACAATCTGCAATAAATGATGAAGAGTTATGCTTAGCGGACAGTGCAACTACTTATACTATACTTAAGCATAAGAAATATTTTTCTCATTTAAAAATGCAAAAGAATAATGTGAATACTATATCCGAAAGTACCAATATCATAGAAGGATCTGGAAGAGCAATTATATTATTGCCAAATGAAACTAAATTCCAAATTCATAATGCGTTATACTCCCCAAAGTCACAAAGAAATTTATTGAGTTTTAAGGATATTCGACAAAACGGATATCATATTGAGACCATTAGTGAAGGGGATGCTGAATATCTCCAAATTATGAGTATAACTCAAGGCAATAAGAAAATCTTGGAAAAACTATATGCACTCTCCTCCGGATTGTACTACACAAGAATTAGCAAAATTAAAACACATGTAATTGTAAACCAGAAGTTTATTGATAACTTTATTATTTGGCATGACCGGCTGGGCCATCCCGGTCCAATTATGATGTGAAAGATTATTGACAATTCATGTGGTCATTCAATAAGGAACCAACAGATTCTTCAAAGTAATGTTTTTTCATGTGATGATTGCTCTCAAGGAAAATTAATTATTCGACCATCACCACCTAAGATAGATTATGAATCTATTAATTTTCTGGAATGGATACAAGGTGATATGTGTGGGCATATACATCCTCCTTGTGGACCATTTAGATATTTTATGGTTTTAATTGATGCATAAACTAGATGGCCACATGTATCATTATTATCAACTCGCAACCTAGAGTAGCTCATCATGCTGAGATTTTAGCTATTCATGAAGCTAGTCGTGAATGTGTATTGTTAAGGTCTGTAGTTCATCACATTCGAGAAAATTGTGGCTTATGCTCCGGAAAAGTAGCTCCGACGGTCTTATATGAAGACAATACAGCCTGCATTACCCAACTTAGATAAGGATACGTAAAGGGTGATAGAACAAAACACATCTCACAAAAATTTTTCTTCACTCATGATCTACAAAAGAATGGAGACATTGATGTCCAACAGATCCGTTAAAGTGAAAATTTAGCAGATCTATTCACTAAAGCGCTTCCTACTTCTACATTTGAGAAGTTGATTTTTAACATTGGATTGCGTCGTCTCAGAGATCTTAGTGATGCATAAATGAGGGGGAGTAAATACGCGTTTGTTCTCTTTTCCCCTTAACCAAGGTTTTGTCCCAATGAGTTTTCCTAGTAAAGTTTTTAATGAGGCAACCTGTTATGCGTATCAAAAGATAGTGTACTCTTTTTCCTTCACTGGGTTTTTGTCCCACTGGGTTTTTCCTAGTAAGGTTTTAACGAGGCACATATTTTAGGACATCCAAGAGGGAGTGTTATGAATATTATTAAATGTGGATGTTCTTTACTATATATTCACTTCTCATTTATATCATATTGTTTCCCAATTTATGAAGATTTACTTACGGGAATATTCTTGTATTAAATGAGATTTTATTGTATTTTATTATTAGGGTTATAATTAGGGTTTCCTCCTTGTGCCTATAAATATAGACTTTAAAGAAGGCATTGTACACACTTCAAATTCAGAATACAATACAGAATTCTCTCTTATTGCTTTATTGTTCTTGTTCTTGCTCTTGTTCTTCTTTTATTCTCAACAATTTTACATTAATTTTTTTATTTTTTCTCGCTGTTCTCTCTCTATTTTGGTCGTATTCTACTATTTTAATCGATTGAAGTGTCCTCCACCTCAAGGCAGTTTAAAATTTACCATGGACGGAGCTATGAACAGGGACGACAGGTCTGGTGGTATTGGGGGTATCCTGAAAGATGATGCTAGAAGTTCGCTTCCATCTTTCTCAATCCCGACTGGTTCTGGATCCTCAGCCTTGGCTGAAATTCGAGCAATGAAACATGCTGTTAACTTGTTTCTTAATTATTCATAGGCTGGAAGTTTAAGGTTAATTTTGGAGAGTGACTGCTCGAATGTTGTGAGCTAGATTCTTAATCCATCCAAATCTCCTCAATGTTTTGTAAGCAGGATTCAAGACATTTCATCAAAGGTTTTAAGACCTGGCATCTTGGTGAAATATATTCCTAGATCGTGTAAGGTTGAAGTGGATTCCTTCGCGAAGGGGGCAATTACTTGAATCTTTTCCCTTTGGCGGGCTCCTATTGAGTGCTGGTCTGAAGGTTATTTTTCAGATTGACTTCTTGTTCTGCTCTCTAAATTAATGTCTTCATCTATGCCTTTGGTTTTGTTTTTGTTAATGGTGGGTAATGATAGAAGCACTGTAGGAATGGTTGATCTAGATGATAGTATTAAAACACTGGGGATTAGCTTTGTTTGGAGAAGGGTTCATTATTTTATGCGTGAAGGTTTATTATATAATTATTGAATAAAAGTGTGGGTACTCTTTTCTTCTATTCGCAAGCTGATACCAACTTTTGGTGTTGGTTTAGCAAAAAACGTAGAAATTTTTAACGTGCCTTCAGAAAAAGAAAGAGTTTCGAGGTATTTTTTGATAAATTAAATAGATAAAAGGCGTTAAAAATATAAGTAGTTACAATGAAGTTTTCGAATTGAAGATCAAAAATTGGATTTCTCAAGAAAAAATATTGATTTCTTGATTTTTTTAGAATTTTATAATATATATATATATATATATATATAATGAAATTTAGGGTTGACTGGATGATGATGAAGACGATTTTGGTGTAAAATGGGGTCAAAATGAAGTCGAAACACGACATATCAAATTGAACGAAGTATTCCGGAAACATTGAAATTTGGGTTTTTGACACATAGTTTTAATTTTTGTTCATTTTGACCCTTAAACTATTATTATTCTCAATTTGCTCTTTCACGCGTCACTCATTAATTACTTGAAAATATCACGTCATCTTTTGATGAGTTCTTACACCCATGTATATTTGGGGTTTTTTCGGGTTGTATTCGGTAACGATGGTTAGCTGGTTGTGCCGCAGTTCTTTAGACTATTTAGTTGGCTCGGAATGACGTGGTATTTAATGTAAAGAGGGGATCGGTTGAGGATATTGTTTTTAGTGAAATTACGATTATTTTATTGGATCAAGGCTACAAATGAGGGTCGTGATGTGGTTGAATTACAATGGTGGACTTGTCCGTGGAAGGATATCTTGTTCTTACCAAGGAGGAAAAATAGGGTGAGAGTTAATTGGGTTCCACCGTCGTTGGGTTCTTAAATTTAATGTTGACGGATCTGCAAAGGGTAACCCAAGACCATCGGATTGTAGTAGTGTCCTTAGGGACGATAATGACAAGATTTTGGCACTTTGTTCAGGTTCGCTATGCACGCTTGAGTCTAATGAAGCGGAGCTCCAAGCCATTCGACATGCCTTGCTATTCTTTAAGAATTCGGTTTGGTGTGATCTCTCTTATTGTGGAATCCGACTCTATAGTCGTTGTTGCTTAGGTGATGCATAATGAACATCGACCTTGGAAATATTGATTTTGTTTTCAGCTGATTGATGAGATGTGTGGCCAATTACGGAATGTGTGCTTTCATAATGTTGTCCGAGAGGCAAATAGACTTGCCGATGCACTTGCGAAAAGGGGTGTCGAGCGTGTGGCGTGGTTTCAAGCTTGTTAATGGGCTGCTCTTTTCTGTTTGCTGCCGACTGTGGTGTTGAATTCTCATGGCTGATTTTTATGTTTTTTCATGTAATTTCTTGGCTTCTGTGTTTTTAATCATTATTCTTGGGATGTGTTATTTTGTCTTTTATTTTAGTGGTACTATTTTCTTTCACATAGGATTAGAAAAATTTTTAATGAGGCCTACAAATAATATTTTGTATGATTACTTCTGATAAAAATTATATATTACTGATAAAAAAATAAAATGTTAATGTTATTTTTTATATATATTTCCGGTTTTTCTGTTTCTTGTCTTGAACTCGGCATGCATGACATTAGTAGATTAACTAGTTTAATCTCATTTCAATTTTAATAAATAAATGAAATAGGCGGCTCGTTGTTCAAAACCAGAAATTGTTAGAAACCAGCAGGGTGAAAAGGAAGGATTAAACCGCCAATACTTAGGATTAGGATTAATCATACTTAGATTAGGATTAAGATTAGGGTAGGGGTGTTTTAATTTTTATGTGATAACTAAACAAAATAATACGCAGGAGAGAAATTGCGGTATCTTCCCCAATGTTCCAAACACTAGGGTTTTCGTTGTTCAATTAAAATTGAATTAACTGATCGAACTAAAATTTAGCTTGGTTAATCGGTCGGTTAATTAGATGTTAGATCGGTTAACAATTAATTTTTTCAAAAGTTCGGTTATCTATTAATCCAGTTCGAAATCAATTAACTAACCGAATTAACTGAAAATATTAAATACTAAATATAATATATATTGAACATATATATATTAAGCGTAACCCAACTGAATTAGATGCTAATTGTTATTTTATATATTGTCTATTTTTATTTTGATATTTATAATAGATACAAACTATTTTATATGTAATGTTTATATTTTGATACTTAGGGGGTGTTTGGCAAACGGATGATAGCTGGTAGCTTATTACAGTGGCTGATTTGACCAAATAATTTTATTAGCTGATTTGAGAAACTGTTGATTAACTGTTTATATAAAAGTGTTTGGTAAAACTTAGCTGATAGCTTATATGGGTACAATGACAATTAAGGGTATGATACATTTAGTTGTTAAGTACATATATGTTTATAATACTTTAGTCTTTATTGGGGTAAAATAATTCGGATAAAATGCTTTTGACAATGAATTAAAAAATTCCTTAAGAAAATTAGTGAATATTTTTTAAAAATTTAAATATATTTTTAAAATTTAATATTTTCAAATATTAACCTTGTGGAGATTGATACATACTATTAACCTTGTATAAAATATCAACATTACAATTTTTTCTTTACTTTCATGTTTTGCTATCTTTTCTTAACTAAAATATACTTGAGAATGTACAACTAAAAAATAAAATAATAAAATAATGAACTGTTCAATTTAACAAGAAAAAAGTGGAAATAAAGGGAGGAAATTATTTAACTGGTGGAAAAAATTAACTATAAATAAAAAAGTTATATTTATAGACCAAAAGTTCAAATTACATGGAAAAAATTGATGAGATACACACAAAGAAATGAAGGAAAAAGAAACGATTCACATTTATTTTTCAACTGATCGATTTTTTGTGTAAACTACTTCAGTAAAATTGATTTTTTTCGGGAAAATTTCTATAAGAAAAAAATAATTACAACCCATTAAAAACGTAGAAGAAAAAAACTAACCTTAATGGGTGAAATTATCTTGCAAAAGAATCCTCATGGTTTGGTTGCTTGATGTTGTAGTTTGACGATGGAGAATACTGTGACAGAACATTCAAGTGGATTAGAATGAAGGCTATTTCATTAGATTAGATTTTATGGCAAGGACGTAATTATGGAAATAACAGGGTCAAGTACGTTATTTAACAACTTATTTTTGCAAATCAGCTCTTCCAATCCGCTAAAATTTCTAGCGTTTTATCTTTTAGCTTATTTTGCACAATCATCTCTATCAAAAAGGTGTTTACCAAACACTAGAAATGGAGGGTTTGATTGTCAATCAACTATTTGCTCCCAAATAAGCTAAAAGCTCTTCAAAACGTTGTTTACCAAACACCCCTTAACAATTAGATTGAAAATGTTTTTAGGTACTTTTCATTGTTATTTTTTTAAAAAAAAATGGTTCGGTTAACGATTAAAGGGAAAAATCGATTAATGAATTTTAGTTAGTTCAGTTTAGTCGGTTAACCTAATTAACCGTTTGAACACCCTACCCAACACCTACCCATCACATCTTTGCTCTCTGTTTGACTTTTGTTTTAGAAATCAATCAATAATAATAATGTAACGACCCAGATTTTTGAGTTAAAGATGGGTGTTGATCCGGGTCTTGGACGGACACGTCGAGTCGGATGTTCGAAACTTGTCGGGCTGAGATGTTGGGCTTTGTGAACCTTCATGAGTTGCTGGGCTTGGATGTTGGGTTTGTGTTTGGGTGAGGAAGGAATAATGAAGAGTAAAGGGGTAATTTCCCCTCAAGGGAAGACAAAGGTTGATGCCTTCTTTATTTTTCTGCATTTTGCAAGGAGGATGAAGTCATCCTTGTCTCCATCTTCTCCATCTTCCCCCTTCAAACACCCACCCAACTCAAGGTAAAAGTGGTATTTTATTATTGTTGAGTGAAAATCTTGGATTGGTCATCAAGGAGGACTTCATCAGAAAGCAAGGATCTATCTTTCAAGGTGTTCATCTCTTGGTTTGGTGGAAGTTGAGTTTGGAAGTTTAAACCAAGAAAAAGAGGTGAGAGAAGTTTGGTGGGTGCTTCATTTTTTATTTGCTTGCTTAAGGTCAGTGCATTTCTGACTCCTTCATTTTATGAGGATCTTAAAATGATTACTTTGTGTGATTTATGGTGTTGGGTTGCAAAGTTAAGATTTACAAGCTTTAAACCTCCTTTAATGGAAAATCAAGATCCAAGTGTTGTCAATAGGTAAAATTGGTAGTAAACCACCTAATAAATCTTCAATAACATGTAGGAATATTTTGGGGCTTAACCATTTAGGTTAATGGCTGAGATTGTGAAATCCCGAGCTCTAAGTTTTGAAATCTGGGCTCGTGTTCTGGTATAAGGTGGTCCATATCGATACGTCTTTGTATGAAAGAGGGACGTTATGTGAGAGGCATATCGGTACAGCTAGTTGTGTATTGGTACCTCACGCTTAATGGAATTCTAGTAATGTTTTCGCGTACCGGTATGCTAAGGGGCGTATCGGTACTACTGTTCTATTGCTTGATGAAGGCTTTCGCGTACCGGTACGCAAAGGAGGGAGTACCAGTACAGGTGGGGGTCGGTATGGAGTGGTTCACATACTGATACTGAGTACATATACGGGGGTGAGCGTATCGGTACGACTTGAGAACCCATTTCTTTTGAACCTAAATTAAGTATCAGTACTTGTACAAGAGTACCGATACCATAAGGGATGTATCGATGCCTATATAGGTGTATCAGTATGCATAGGGCAATCTGCCCAAGAAATTCGAGGTTGTGTTCAGGGGCTAAAAGGTCCCAATTGGTCTCTAATGGTATAAAATGAATTCTAAAATCAAGAAATCAAGGGTTATAACCTACAAGTGGAATAAATGGCTAATGGCTTAGTAATTGTTGTGTGAATTGCTTGTATTAATAATCCATAGGGATCCGTGGTGGATCGGTTGATGTTGTGTGGAACTTGGGGGTCCTTGTTGTGTGCTGAAGGGACACCTATATAGACTAGTTGCAGTGAATAATGAGATGATCTAATGAGAATGTCGTGAATGAGCTTAAAAGACATATATTAATTATTGTAACAAATGAAATATGCCTTGGGGCATTTGTAATGGTTGGCTTGATGCTTTTTATCTCTTGGGGAGATGTATAGATACTCAGGGTTCATATGTTATCTTATGTGACTTGGTCAAGAATCCGGATGTCTTAGAGTTAGTGCAAAGACACTTATATAAGGAGATGTATACTTCGGGCTGTTTGATCGAGTACATCCAACGTATCCATGGGCTATGTGATATAGATATGGTTAGAAACCTATCTGTGGCTATGGTGAATTGGATAAGGAAATATAACTCGGTGGGATGTGTGAGCTCGAGGAACTCGATGGGCCATGTGAACTCGAGTAACCTGATTGGCTGAGTGACCTCAGATAAAGACTGCTTGTGGCTATTGTGATTCAAGTATAAGTAGGACATATCTGTGGCTATGGTGATCCGGATATGGTCTATTAACTCGATGGTTATGTGATCACGGGTAACCCGACGGCTATGTGAGCATGGGTAATGTAGGGCTTCGTTGACCATTGCTTAGGGAATGTATGTTATTTATGTTGTTGTGTGGACATTTGATGTTGGTTATATTACCCTAAGGCTATGTGATTAGGGTATAATATTTATAACTCGGTAGGCTGTGTGAGCTCGAGTAAACTCGATGGGCTGTGTGACCTCGAGTATGGTAAGCCTGGGATGGCATGTGAGACTTCTTATATTTCAACGGTGCCTTGAGACAAATATTGTGGACTCTAGCTAGGGTAGGCTAGAAGATTATCCTTATTTTTGAGAAGCCTTTCTGTGCACTCTTAATTATATTATCATGCATGCTTGTTTTATGATATTCATGAATTGAGGTAGAGTAGAAATGTAAAACTAAGCTTTGTTAGCTCAGCGTACGAAATTGTGGTTTTTTCTATGCATATGTTGACAAGTTTTTTTGGATGAGCACATCAAAAAGGACTTCCCAGCACCGAGCTAGTTTCAAGTACAACACTTGATATTTTAATTTGGACTGATTGTATTCATAGGACCTTATCGCAGTTGAGTCTATAACTTTATTTGATTTACTATTAATTGGTTAAACATTGTATTTTAATTAGAACTCCTATTTTGTAAACTCTTTTAATGTTATTTAATTATGTGGATTTATGAAAATGGATATTTTTGAGAAATGCCAAGTTGTGATTTTTAAATGGAAAATTTGATGGGTCAGTTTTGGGAGACCCAAATGTAATACTTCAGATTCAGATTAGGATCGGGGTATTATATTTAGTGGTATCAGAGCTTCGGTTTAGTCGGTTCTAGAAAACCCCAGGGTGGTATAGAGGTCGTGGTAAAGTGTCTAGTAAATACAAGTCCCTAAATTTGAGTTGTACTTTACAAAACTGAGAATCCTGATGTGCCACCTTATTTTCTTGTGTTTCATAAAAGAGTTGATGAGAGGGGAAATCGGTAATAGAGAGGTGAGTCACTTCTGTGATCTTACCTTTGTCCTTTTACAAGTGGTACAAGCTAGTTCGAGGTAATCTGAGACGCCCCGCAAGACCCTTTTAGAGAGGTTTCACTGTTTTAGGCCTAAAAATTTTGAGGGCTTGGGTGAGGATAACCTGATCAAGGCTGATCAGTGGTTGCACGATACATAGAGAATTTTGAGGCAGATGAGGGGAATCTCAAAAAATGATCTTGATTGCATTGTTTTCCTTTTTAAGGGCAATGCACATGAGTGGTGGGAGACCGTTGAGTTGGGTCTACAACCTGCACTCCGCACATGGGATATCTTCTTGGATGAGTTTGAAATAAGTATATCAAAGGAGGTACACATGAATGAGATGAGGGATCAGTTTTTGTATTTGGTTTAGGGAGACCAAATTCTGTTTACTTATGAGTAAGAATTCCTGCGATTGAGCCGTTATGCCCAGAGTTTGTTGCCACAGAAGAGTTAATGTGCAAGAGGTTTAGACAAGGCTTGAGGGTTGAACTTCAGGTGCACGTGATAGTAGGTCTACTTGGGACATTTTCAGAGCTAGCTAACAGTGCAAAGGCACTGGAACGACTTTAGAATATTACACCTGGTAAGACGGAAGATGCTAGAGGCCATAACATGGAGACCCAGGATATTATAAGTCATTCTCCCTTTCCGTATGAGAGGTTTTATGCTTCGAAGGGTTCGAGGAGAGTTGCTTCAGACCAATTAGCAAGAGTAAGTTGAGGATCTCGATCCAGGGTTCGTAGGGGCGCTTTGATTTCTACTCCAAAAGGAAGTACTGATGGTTTAGTTGGAGCATTGCTTTCACAATTATGCGAGCATTGTGGCCGACATCACCTTGGAGTGTGTTTTTTGCTTCGGAGGGTTTGCTATAGGTGTCAGGCACTAGGATATATGGAAAAAGACTACCCAGTTATGGATGAGGATACACCAGCTCATTCTCAGAGGTTGGCTACTTCTCGACATGATTAGAGTCTTACTAGAGGCGAAGCTAGAGCACTATCAGGTTATCGAGGTAGAGGTCCTGTGAGATCTACAGCTAGGGTTGATGCACTAAGCGTTTCTAGACAGCCTTTTGCTTAAACTAGGGATGACAGCATTACGGTCGAGGATTTGTTAGGTAATTAAGTTCTGTTTTGGGTTTAGTTGTTTCTGATAGCCGTTTAGTTCTTCGAATGTATAATAGGTTGGTTCGTGTGAATGTGTATCTTGGTAAATCTTGGGTTTGTTTTTGCTTTAGATGGTAGTTAGATTTATATCTTCTGCTAGATAAGTTTTTTACCGTAGATGGTTGTTGAGAGTGTAAAGTATAACGTAAGTTGCGGGCAAAAAGTTGTGAAGTCTCAAATTGTTTGAATCTGGTTGTTAGTGTTAGATGTGTAAGATCTTTACCTCTTTAGGGTAGACGTTGTGCTCCATGGTGTTAGCTCAAGGAAGGTTATATTTGTTACGAGATGTTCTCAACATGCATTATAGACACGAAGGTTCAAAATTCTAGGCCTTAGAGTTGTGGATACTTATAGGGTACGGAGGTACCCTTAGTGAATGGGCAGTTTTACCGTCAAATTGTGGGTTGGAACTGCGATGAAGGTAAGGTTGATTTTTCTGTTAGTGTCCATCGCTTCGTGGTATGGGACCTAAGAAACTTCTTATTGGGGACTCACTTATGCAAGCAACCATGGGTGTCGTTGCCAAGTGTTTTGCCTTAAGACGTACACGTGTTATAGTGGCTTGAGGGTGGCTTTGGATGTGTTGATTCGTGGTGTGACAGTGGAAGACAGTTGTCTATTTTTTGAGATTGATGATCTCGCAATTAGATGTAGAGTAATGAGAGTCTCGTGTGTTTTTCTATAGTAATGGTATAGTGTGAAGGTAAACGAAGGTTGTGATAAGCATGGTGGAGTTGTTGGATGGAGCTTTAAGGGAAAGACGTAAAGACATCTGGTCTAGCAGGTACACATTTTGATCTAGATTTTGTAGAGTTGAGGATTGCTCTACCCAGAGTGTGGAGTGTGGTGAGTTGCCTTAAGGTAAGGCAAGAATTGTGAAAGTTATCAGAGTAGTGCAATAGAAATGTGGGATCAATATCTATGTTGTGGGTAACTGGATGGTTGTATTGCAAAGAAATGTTATTAGATGAACCAATTAGAAATCCCTAAGAGCAGTTAGATGGTTTCTTACGTTTGATAGTTGGGACCGAGTGAGGGGTTGGAAGAAGATGTTTAGACCTTTGAGGATAGATTGGTTAGTTTTGGTTGCTCGTGTGAGTTCGTAAGTGGCAACGGTCATTTCTCAAAATCAAATAGTCTGAATAGTAAAAATCTCAGGAATCGTAAGTAGTTTTCACTCATGTGGGAGACAAGTTTGGATAAAGTGAAGTTTAAGTCTCGTCTTGCTGGGTCAAGTTCGGAGAAAAGAGCCTTTAATTCAAGGTAAATTAATGATAAGGTTTGGTTGTCAAGGTTTTGCATGTCCTTTAATGTTGACCGGGGTATAGTTGTTAGATATGATGTGTTACTGACAAGGTATTGTGGAAGTGGTGCAGCATTTTTGACATAGACGAGGGTTAAGTTCAGGGTTACGAATAGTAGAAGCTAGTAGAAATGATTGTTATCTGAGGTGGATTTCATCGGAGACGAGTTCATTAGATTGGTGTTTGGATAGCATAGCTTGAGGTTGATTTGTTGCTCTGCTTTATGAATCGTTTTAGGTGCTAATGGTTGTGGTGATTAGGTTGTTAGAATTTACGGGAGAGATGTTGAGAAAAAGTGGTTCAGAGTTAAGGTTTCGACTAAGGTAGGTTGAGGGAGAACCCTCTCTAATCAAGGTAATCTTGTTTGAATGGAGAAATAATTGGATATGTTTTGGTTTCATCTCCTCCATCCCTTTAAATTTCGAGGACAAAATTTCTTGAAGGAGGGAAAAGTTGTAACGTCCCAAATTTTTGAATCAACGATAGGTGTTGACCTAGGTTTTGGACCGACACATTGAGTTGGATGTTCAAACTTGTCAGGCTGAGATGTTGGGCTTTGTGAACCTTCATGAGTTGTTGGGCTTGGATGTTGGGTTTGTGTTTGGGTGAGGAAGGAATAATGAAGGGTAAAGGGTAATTTCCCTCAAAGGAAGACAAAGGTTGATGCCTTCTTTATTTTTCTGCATTTTGCAGGAGGATGAAGTCATCCATGTCTCCATCTTCTCCATCTTCCCCTTCAAACACCCACCCAACTCAAGGTAAAAGTGGTATTTTATTATTGTTGAGTGAAAATCTTGGATTGGTCATCAAGGAGGACTTCATCGAGTAAAGCAAGGATCTATCTTTCAAGGTGTTCATCTCTTGGTTTGGTGGAAGTTGAGTTTGGAAGTTTAAACCAAGAAAAAGAGGTGAGAGAAGTTTGGTGGGTGCTTCATTTTTATTTGCTTGCTTAAGGTTAGTATATTTACGACTCCTTCATTTTATGAGAATCTTAAAATGATTACTTTGCATGATTTATGGTGTTGGGTTGCAAAGTTAAGATTTACAAGCTTTAAACCTCCTTTAATGGAAAATCAAGATCCAAGTGTTGTCAATAGGTAAAATTGGTAGTAAACCACCTAATAAATCTTCAATAACATGTAGGAATATTTTGGGGCTTAACCATTTAGGTTAATGGCTGAGATTGTGAAATCCCGAGCTCTAAGTTTTGAAATCTGGGCTCGTGTTCGCATAAGGTGGTCCATATCGATCGTCTTTGTATGAAAGAGGGACGTTATGTGAGAGGCATATCGGTACAGCTAGTTGTGTATTGGTACCTCACGCAATGGAATTCTAGTAATGTTTTCGCGTACCGGTATGCTAAGGGGCGATGTCGGTACTCTTTCTATTGCTTGATGAAGGCTTTTTTCGTGCGACGCAGCGGAGGGAGTACCAGATGCAGGTGGGGGGGTCGGTATGGAGTGGTTCACATACGATCACCGAGTACATATACGGGGTGAGCGTATCGCATGCGACTTGAGAACCCATTTCTTTTGAACCTAAATTAAGTATCGATTTCTTGTACAAGAGTACCGATACCATAAGGGATGTATCGATGCCTATATAGGTGTATCAAGATGCATAGGCAATCTGCCCAAGAAATTGAGGTTGTGTTCAGGGGCTAAAAGGTCCCAATTGGTCTCTAATGGTATAAAATGAATTCTAAAATCAAGAAATCAAGGGTTATAACCTACAAGTGGAATAAATGGCTAATGGCTTAGTAATTGTTGTGTGAATTGCTTGTATTAATAATCCATAGGGATCCGTGGTGGATCGGTTGATGTTGTGTGGAACTTGGGGTCCTTGTTGTGTCTTTGAGGACACCTATATAGACTAGTTGCAGTGAATAATGAGATGATCTAATGAGAATGTCGTGAATGAGCTTAAAAGACATATATTAATTATTGTAACAAATGAAATATGCCTTGGGGCATTTGTAATGGTTGGCTTGATGCTTTTTATCTCTTGGGAGATGTATAGATACTCGGGGTTCATATGTTATCTTATGTGACTTGGTCAAGAATCCGGATGTCTTAGAGTTAGTGCAAAGACACTTATATAAGGAGATGTATACTTCGGGCTGTTTGATCGAGTACATCCAACGTATCCATGGGCTATGTGATATAGATATGGTTAGAAACCTATCTGTGGCTATGGTGAATTGGATAAGGAAATATAACTCGGTGGGATGTGTGAGCTCGAGGAACTCGATGGGCCATGTGAACTCGAGTAACCTGATTGGTGAGTGACCTCGGATAAAGACTGCTTGTGGCTATTGTGATTCAAGTATAAGTAGGACATATCTGTGGCTATGGTGATCCGGATATGGTCTATTAACTCGATGGTTATGTGATCACGGGTAACCCGACGGCTATGTGAGCATGGGTAATGTAGGGCTTCGTTGACCATTGCTTAGGGAATGTAT
Source organism: Hibiscus mutabilis (assembly GCA_019671005.1). Taxonomy (NCBI): domain Eukaryota; kingdom Viridiplantae; phylum Streptophyta; class Magnoliopsida; order Malvales; family Malvaceae; genus Hibiscus; species Hibiscus mutabilis. The sequence continues at coordinate 42,187,820 of CM033724.1, read as the reverse complement.
GTTATTTATGTTGTTGTGTGGACATTTGATGTTGGTTATATTACCCTAAGGCTATGTGATTAGGGTATAATATTTATAACTCGGTAGGGGTCATGTGAGCTCGGAGTAAACTCGATGGGCTGTGTGACCTCAGTATGGTAAGCTTTGGGATGGCATGTGAGACTTCTTATATTTCAACGGTGCCTTGAGACAAATATTGTGGACTCTAGCTAGGGTAGGCTAGAAGATTATCCTTATTTTTGAGAAGCCTTTCTGTGCACTCTTAATTATATTATCATGCATGCTTGTTTTATGATATTCATGAATTGAGGTAGAGTAGAAATGTAAAACTAAGCTTTGTTAGCTCAGTGTCATTTAAATTGTGGTTTTTCTATGCATATGTTGACAAGTTTTTTGGATGAGCACATCAAAAAGGACTTCCCAAAGACCGAGCTAGTTTCAAGTACAACACTTGATATTTTAATTTGGGTGATTGTATTCATAGGACCTTATCATGATTGAGTCTATAACTTTATTTGATTTACTATTAATTGGTTAAACATTGTATTTTAATTAGAACTCCTATTTTGTAAACTCTTTTAATGTTATTTAATTATGTGGATTTATGAAAATGGATATTTTTGAGAAATGCCAAGTTGTGATTTTTAAATGGAAAATTTGATGGGTCAGTTTTGGGAGACCCAAATGTAATACTTGATTGATTAGGATCGGGGTATTATATTTAGTGGTATCGAGCTTGGTTTAGTCGGTTCTAGAAAACCCTGTGGTGGTATAGAGGTCGTGGTAAAGTGTCTAGTAAATACAAGTCCCTAAATTTGAGTTGTACTTTACAAAACTGAGAATCCTGATGTGCCACCTTATTTTCTTGTGTTTCATAAAAGAGTTGATGAGAGGGGAAATCGGTAATAGAGAGGTGAGTCACTTCTGTGATCTTACCTTTGTCCTTTTACAAGTGGTACAAGCTAGTTCGAGGTAATCTGAGACGCCCCGCAAGACCCTTTTAGAGAGGTTTCACTGTTTTAGGCCTAAAAATTTTGAGGGCTTGGGTGAGGATAACCTGATCAAGGCTGATCAGTGGTTGCACGATACATAGAGAATTTTGAGGCAGATGAGGGGAATCTCAAAAAATGATCTTGATTGCATTGTTTTCCTTTTTAAGGGCAATGCACATGAGTGGTGGGAGACCGTTGAGTTGGGTCTACAACCTGCACTCCAGACATGGGATATCTTCTTGGATGAGTTTCGAAATAAGTATATCAGTGAGGTACACATGAATGAGATGAGGGATCAGTTTTTGTATTTGGTTTAGGGAGACCAAATTCTGTTTACTTATGAGTAAGAATTCCTGCGATTGAGCCGTTATGCCCAGAGTTTGTTGCCACAGAAGAGTTAATGTGCAAGAGGTTTAGACAAGGCTTGAGGGTTGAACTTCAGGTGCACGTGATAGTAGGTCTACTTGGGACATTTTCAGAGCTAGCTAACAGTGCAAAGGCACTGGAACGACTTTAGAATATTACACCTGGTAAGACGGAAGATGCTAGAGGCCATAACATGGAGACCCAGGATATTATAAGTCATTCTCCCTTTCCGTATGAGAGGTTTTATGCTTGAAGGGTTCGAGGAGAGTTGCTTGGACCAATTAGCAAGAGTAAGTTGAGGATCTCGATCCGGGGTTCGTAGGGCGCTTTGATTTCTACTCCAAAAGGAAATGTACGATGGTTTAGTTGGAGCATTGCTTTCACAATTATCGCGAGCATTGTGGCCGACATCACCTTGGAGTGTGTTTTTTGCTTCGGAGGGTTTGCTATAGGTGTCGAGCACTAGGATATATGGAAAAAGACTACCCGATTATGGATGAGGATACACCAGCTCATTCTCGGGGTTGGCTACTTCTCGACATGATTAGAGTCTTACTAGAGGCGAAGCTAGAGCACTATCAGGTTATCGAGGTAGAGGTCCTGTGAGATCTACAGCTAGGGTTGATGCACTAAGCGTTTCTAGACAGCCTTTTGCTTAAACTAGGGATGACAAACATTACGGTCGAGGATTTGTTAGGTAATTAAGTTACTTTTTTTGGTTTAGTTGTTTCTGATAGCCGTTTAGTTCTTCGAATGTATAATAGGTTGGTTCGTGTGAATGTGTATCTTGGTAAATCTTGGGTTTGTTTTTGCTTTAGATGGTAGTTAGATTTATATCTTCTGCTAGATAAGTTTTTTACCGTAGATGGTTGTTGAGAGTGTAAAGTATAACGTAAGTTGCGGGCAAAAAGTTGTGAAGTCTCAAATTGTTTGAATCTGGTTGTTAGTGTTAGATGTGTAAGATCTTTACCTCTTTAGGGTAGACGTTGTGCTCCATGGTGTTAGCTCAAGGAAGGTTATATTTGTTACGAGATGTTCTCAACATGCATTATAGACACGAAGGTTCAAAATTCTAGGCCTTAGAGTTGTGGATACTTATAGGGTACGGAGGTACCCTTAGTGAATGGGCAGTTTTACCGTCAAATTGTGGGTTGGAACTGCGATGAAGGTAAGGTTGATTTTTCTGTTAGTGTCCATCGCTTCGTGGTATGGGACCTAAGAAACTTCTTATTGGGGACTCACTTATGCAAGCAACCATGGGTGTCGTTGCCAAGTGTTTTGCCTTAAGACGTACACGTGTTTATAGTGGCTTGAGGGTGGCTTTGGATGTGTTGATTCGTGGTGTGACAAAGTGGAAGACAGGTTGTCTATTTTTTGAGATTGATGATCTCGCAATTAGATGTAGAGTAATGAGAGTCTCGTGTGTTTTTCTATAGTAATGGTATAGTGTGAAGGTAAACGAAGGTTGTGATAAGCATGGTGGAGTTGTTGGATGGAGCTTTAAGGGAAAGACGTAAAGACATCTGGTCTAGCAGGTACACATTTTGATCTAGATTTTGTAGAGTTGAGGATTGCTCTACCCAGAGTGTGGAGTGTGGTGAGTTGCCTTAAGGTAAGGCAAGAATTGTGAAAGTTATCAGAGTAGTGCAATAGAAATGTGGGATCAATATCTATGTTGTGGGTAACTGGATGGTTGTATTGCAAAGAAATGTTATTAGATGAACCAATTAGAAATCCCTAAGAGCAGTTAGATGGTTTCTTACGTTTGATAGTTGGGACCGAGTGAGGGGTTGGAAGAAGATGTTTAGACCTTTGAGGATAGATTGGTTAGTTTTGGTTGCTCGTGTGAGTTCGTAAGTGGCAACGGTCATTTCTCAAAATCAAATAGTCTGAATAGTAAAAAAATCCTCAGGGAATCGTAAGTAGTTTTCACTCATGTGGGAGACAAGTTTGGATAAAGTGAAGTTTAAGTCTCGTCTTGCTGGGTCAAGTTCGGAGAAAAGAGCCTTTAATTCAAGGTAAATTAATGATAAGGTTTGGTTGTCAAGGTTTTGCATGTCCTTTAATGTTGACCGGGGTATAGTTGTTAGATATGATGTATTCTTGACAAGGTATTGTGGAAGTGGTGCAGCATTTTTGACATAGACGAGGGTTAAGTTCGAGGTTCTGAATAGTAGAAGCTAGTAGAAATGATTGTTATCTGAGGTGGATTTCATCGGAGACGAGTTCATTAGATTGGTGTTTGGATAGCATAGCTTGAGGTTGATTTGTTGCTCTGCTTTATGAATCGTTTTAGGTGCTAATGGTTGTGGTGATTAGGTTGTTAGAATTTACGGGAGAGATGTTGAGAAAAAGTGGTTCAGAGTTAAGGTTTCGACTAAGGTAGGTTGAGGGAGAACCCTCTCTAATCAAGGTAATCTTGTTTGAATGGAGAAATAATTGGATATGTTTTGGTTTCATCTCCTCCATCCCTTTAAATTTCGAGGACAAAATTTCTTGAAGGAGGGAAAAGTTGTAACGTCCCAAATTTTTGAATCAACGATAGGTGTTGACCTAGGTTTTGGACCGACACATTGAGTTGGATGTTCAAACTTGTCAGGCTGAGATGTTGGGCTTTGTGAACCTCTATGAGTTGTTGGGCTTGGATGTTGGGTTTGTGTTTGGGTGAGGAAGGAATAATGAAGGGTAAAGGAGTAATTTCCCCTCAAAGGAAGACAAAGGTTGATGCCTTCTTTATTTTTCTGCATTTTAGAAGGAGGATGAAGTCATCCATGTCTCCATCTTCTTCTTACCATCTTCCCCCTTCAAACACCCACCCAACTCAAGGTAAAAGTGGTATTTTGTTATCGTTGAGTCAAAATCTCAGATTGGTCATCAAGGAGGAGTTCATCAGTAAGCAAGGATCTATCTTTCAAGGTGTTCATCTCTTGGTTTGGTGGAAGGTAAGTTTGGAAGCTTAAACCAAGGAAAAGAGGTGGGAGAAGCTTGGTGGGTGCTTCATTTCGGATTTGCTTGCTCAAGTTTAGTATATTTCTGATTCCTTCATTTCATGAGAATCCTAAAATGATTGTTTTGCATGATTTATGGTTTTGGGTTGCAAAGTTAAGGTTTAGAAGCTTTAAACCCCCTTTAATGGAAAATCAAGAACCAAGTGTTGTTAATGGGTAAAATTTGTAGTAAACCACCTAATATACCTTAAATAACATGTAGGAATGTTTTGGGGCTTAACCATTTAGGTTAATGGATGGGATTGTGAAATCCCGAGCTCTAGGTTTTAAAATCTAGGCTCGCGTACCAGTATAGTGTGGTCCATATCGATATGCCTTTGTATGAAAAACGACGTTATGTGAGGAGAGTATTGGTACAGCTGGTCGCGTATCGGTACCTATGCTTAATGGAATTCCAATAACGTTTTCGCGTACCGGTACGCTGGGGGCATATTACTACTATTATATTGCCTGAGGAATACTTTCGCGTACCGGTATGCAAAAGAGGGGGTACCAGTACATGTGGGGATCTGTACGGGGTGGTTTACGTACTAATACTGAGTACCGATACCCATGTAGGTGTATCGGTACACGTAGTGTAACCCCCTTAGCACGGCCTAGTCGAAACGGAACTAAAAGGACTACGCTAGGTTTGTCGAAGCAAACCCAAACTAAATACCCTAAACCGGTTCAATTTTTTTGTCTTTTCTTGTCTAGATGCAAATCTTTACCCTCCTATATGTTCGAGATCACGGGTTTAAAATCCTAGACCAAAGAAATCATCCACATTCATTCAAATGCATCTATAATCATACAGGGACCAATTTGCAACTTTTCCAAACTTCAGCAAAACCAAAAAACATAAAATTAGCATAGCGTACTAGTACAGGCAATCCTGCACCAATACAGATTAACAGACATAATGGCTCAGCGTACCAATACACTCATGATCGTACCGATACGGTATGTTGACCATCCTGTACCGGTACATTTTTGACTCGTACTGATTCCCCTTCCCATTAGCTCAAAACACATGATTCCAGTAACTAAATTGCTTACCGATATGGTACCCCACGTACCAGTACGATATGTTATAATCGAATGGGTCGTACCGATCCTCAAACTCATGTACCAAAACAAGCATGCTTTTTCCTTAAGGCATACCGATACGGTGGCAGGGCGTACCGGTGCCCATAGCTTTAATTCGACAAATTGAGCCTTATACAAACCCTGCGTACAGATCCTGAGGTACTTGTACTAGTACGAAGAGGCTTGTAATGACCTCTAGGTCCGACATATGACACTGTGGTTCATTTCAAACATCATTATCACACATCTCAACATCATATAGCAACATTCGCATGCCTAAACATCAACCGAGCAGCATTTTGGACCAACTTAGCAAACATAGCACAAGTATTCACCAAGTCTATAGGCATGCTCCCTAAGCCACATCCAAAACATAAAACCATTCACGCCACAACTATTTAAAGCTTATTATAGGTCCAAAACAATAGGTAAAACTTGCAACAACAGGAAGTTCAATAAAAACCATCCCAATACCTCATCCGACACATTGCAATTATTAATAGTTTTCAAGGTTCCAAACCGTACTTTGAAAACAAGTTCTTGGATTTCCTTTCATTGCTTCCTCTTTGCCTCAAACCTTAATTCTCTTCATTGATGGAAAAGAGAGCATAAACACACTAGTCTTAGTGAGGAATGCTCAAACAACAACCATCATCAATGCAAGTTAAATCGTTTCACATATCTTTTGATAAACACTTTTCAAAACTCTTTAAAACATCATCGTAACATCATGCCTTATCAAAACCATGCACTTAACATTACCAAAACAACATATTAAGACATATGCAACATGTATCATGGATTCTACAGCAAAGTCTCATTTGCTACCCTCAATATAAGCTTTCCCATGCATACTACCAATGCAAGGCTTAAAGAGTGAAACATGTTTAAACCACATTAAACAACATAATCCATCTCATGATACATAAACAATTATATGGGCTTCCAAGTGATTAATTACCAAGTTTCCACTTTACAAAACATAACATCGGACACACGGATTCAACAAGTGTTCTCTCAACACTTAACAAAAAATCTACCGGTAACACAAGGCTCACATACGGGAGTATTCGATACACATAAACCCCTCTACCATTGTGACACCCGTGGTGGAGTATTCGATACACATAAACCCCTCAACATCACTCATTGGTAAGTTGTTTAATCCACTAACGGGAGTCTTCAGTACACAAACACCCATGGGGTGCTAGGGGTACTTGGATAGAGTATTTGGTACACCACATAAACCCCTCAACATCCAAGGCACCTTTTTATGGTGCATTATCAATCCTATGGTCGGCCAACTATATCTGATTTCATTTACAAACCTTTTTCATAACATCACTTGCCAATATAATCCATTTTAACTAATTGTTTTCATATGCATCATCAAAATCATTTAACTAATGCAATAAACCTTGCTTAACCAATGTTCGTAAACATTAACAAAACATGCATTGCTTTCAATTGCATCAGAATCATTTTGTAACCAAATTCCAGCATTAAACCATGCTCAAACATGCATATACAGTGGGTAATTAAACCATGTAAAACAAGTGCATCAAACTATTAGCCAAACCGAGTTCGAGAGAGAATTCATCCTTTACTTACTTCCAAGCTTAAACCAGCGTTTCAAGCTCAATCTAAACTCCCAACACAACTTTCAAACCTTTGCAAAGTTTAAAACATGTTTTCACTCACCGACTAGCAAAGCCTCGCTTCCCGATGCGACAATCGCGCCTCCAAAGCTTCTGGAACCAACGTTCAAGCTTGAGGACCCAACTCCCCTACTTTTATCCACTCAAAACAGAGGTACATTGCATCAAAATGCAATTAACATCACAGCAGCACTAAACCTCAACATCCTTTATCCAATTTCCTTCCACAACACCCAAAACCAACAACAAACCCCTTCCAAACTTAACCCAGCCACAACCTAACGTTTCAACACATCAATTAACTTCAATCAACGTCTAAAAACACATCTCTAACATCCTTATACCTCCAGCATTCAACTAGCCACCACAACTCCTCAAAAACACATAACTAGCAACCTAGAAAATTGGAGATTTACATAGTTTCGGGATTCCAATGTTAAAACCCATCTATTAACATTATTCAATATCAAAATCATGATTAAAATCAGTGTTTCGGGATGCATTTTATTAAAATCAATGATTAAAACCAATGTTAAAACCCCTGATACATTTTATTACTACCGGGATGCATAGCAAAAGGACTAGCATGTGCCTCAATCAAAATCATCCGTCTCAAATCCATGTCATTAGGCACCACTATCTGCTCCTTAAAACATAACACCCCATTATTATTAAAGTGAAAATCTATAGGATTTTCATCCATGATATCTTTGACATGTGGCACCAACGCCCCATCATACGGTTTCTTTTTCATAATTAACTACGACAGTGACAGTTTCACTTACAATTCTGCCAACAATCATCCGTTACGAGTCGCACTCAACCTCGCAAATATGGCTCTCAACTCCACAACAGCCTTTCTAGTAAAAGCATCAGCCACAACATTAGCTTTGCCCAGATGGTAATCAATGGTCAGATCATAATCCTTCAACAACTCCAACCATCTACGCTACCTGATATTCAACTCTTTTGTGTCATCAAATACTTCAAACTCTTATGATCGGTGTATACAACACACTTTTTGCCATAGAGTTAATGTATCCAAATTTTCAATGCAAACACTACCACATCTAGCTCAAGATCATGCGTAGGTAGTTGCATTCGTGCACCTTCGGCTATCTCGATGCATAAGCCACAACTTTCCCCTCCTGCATCAGCACACACCCCAACCCAACGTAGGATGCGTCGTTATACACCACAAACTCCTTCCCTGACTCAGGTTGAATCAAAATGGGAGCTTGTGTCTAAGCTTTCTTTAATTTTTTGAGAGCCTGCTATTGAGCTTCTGTCCATTTGAACCGCACATCCTTCTGCAACAGCTTAGTCAACGAAGCAGTAACTCTTGAAAAACCATCCATAAAATGACAATAATAACCCACCAATCCCAAGAAACTAAAAACTTCCGATACTGACTTCGGCTACTTCCAACTCACAATTGCCTCAACCTTCTTAGAATCCACTCGGTTACCTTCAGCTGAAACCACATGTCCAAGGAAAACAACTTCCCTAATCAAGAACTCGTACTTACTTAAAGATGATTCTCCAACAAGGTCTGTAACACAATCTATAGGTGTCGATCATGATCCTCCTCGGTACTAGAGTGCACAAGAATATCATCAATGAACACTACTACGAACTGATCCAAAAATTTATGGAACACCCAATTCATCATATCCATAAATGTTGTAGGCGTATTCGTCAACCCAAACGGCATCACAAAGAGCTCATAATCGTCATACCTCATACGAAAAGCAGTCTTCAACACATCCTTATCCTTAACCTTCAGCTAGTAATATCCAGATCTCAAATTGATCTTGGAAAATATAGTAGCACCTCGAAATTGATCAAAAAATCATCAATTCGCGGCAAGGGATACTTGTTCTTTATCATCAACTTATTCAGTTATTGATAATCAATACACATCCTCTTGGTGCCATCCTTCTTCTTTACAAACAACAAAGGTGCTCCCCACAGAGATACACTAGGCTGAATAAAACCACGATCCAACAGCTCCTAGAGTTACGTCATCAACTCATTGGGTGCCATACGGTATGGTGCAATCGACACTAGAGTCGAATTAGTATATGTCTCGATACAAAACTCTACCTCCCTATCCGGTGGCAACCCAGGTAACTCTTTCGAAGACACATTTGAAAAGTCACAAATAGTACGGATACCTTTAGTACGTACTTCTTCCATATTCAGGTTTCGAATATAAGCTAGATATGCCTGACATCTACAATCAAACAACCTATGCGCTTCCATGGACGAAACCATATTGGACAAGAACTTAACATTTTCACCCACAACTACTACCTCATAATCATCAGCGAGCTTCAACGAAACTCGCTTGGTCTCAAAATCAACCACAGCTCGATGCTCGAACAACCAGTCCATACCCAAAATCACGTCAAAACCATAGAATAGTAGCTCCATCAGATCAGCCGCAAACACATGTCCTTGTACCATCAGATGACACCTCCGATAACTTCCTCATAACAATCGTTTCTCGAAAGAACTCGTCACATGCATACCAACATTAAGCATTTCTACTAGTATACCAAGCAAATGTGCATGCTCATGCAAAACATATGAATACATAGAACCAAAATCTATCAAAGATAACAATGACATAGACTGCAGGGTAAAGGTACCTGCTATCACATCTGTGTCATTCCTCCCTTTGCGGTGAGCATAGATCCTCGCTGGTTCTCCATCCTCATGACGAACCGCCACAGTGTGTGCTAGGTGATGCAGCAACAGGTGCAGGTGCCTGCCCACCTCTAGAAAACAAAGGAAAATCACGTCTCATATGATCTACCGACCCATAACTCCAACACAAATTTGCAGCCCCAACTGCAAGAGCCTGCCCTTCCCCGGCAAAACGTAGGCAATCTCGCCTCAAATATTCTCTCGAACCACAACCCCAACAACCATTATGCACATACCAGGCCTGAGCAACCCGTCCTTGTGATCCTTGACCTATACCATCTCCACCGCATCTCACATCCGGTCAAAACCTTCAATCACAGTGCCTCTTGGACTAACCACCACTAGAACTAATATCCGCCTCTTTCTTCCCTAAGCCAGAACATCTAGAACGATGGGATAAGCCCAAGCTATGCTCAATATTCTTTGCTTGTGTAACCAACACGTCAAAATTAGTATAGTCAGTAACCAGCATATACGTCTTAACATCCTACACCAATCTATATCAGAAATGCTCACAGCGTTGCCCCTCACTGGCACTAACTCAGGTGAATACTAGCTCAGCCTCACGAACTGCACCTCATACTCTAACACTGTCATACTGCCTTGGACCAAGGCCATAAACTCATGTTTCTTCTCTTCTAAGTATCTCACTCATAGATAATTCTACCTTAAGGCAGCTGGAAGAATTCTAACGTTACTTCATCGGGTTCCATATTTGCAATCGCAGTGGTCCACTAACTGTATGCATCTCCATGCAACATGGACACTGCACACCCTAACTTACGCTCATCATTACATCCCATCTGAACCAGAATATGTTCTATACTATCCATTTACTCCAGGATGCCTTGAGTATCAACCCTCTAAACTCAACTCCTCCAAGATTGCGTAAACACTCCAACGGCAACCCTGGATTAGTAGCAACAGGTTCCGGAGCAGGTACATTAACTCCAGCCATCACGACCTGGAATGCGTCTGTCATCGCCTGAACTAATGATGTCATATCACCAAACACGGAACCATATGGCACTTGTTCCACTCTCTCAAGAAAATTAGGCAGAGAATGAGGTAAATTCTCAAGGTGTACGATCTCACCCTCAACTCACTGCCCTCCGACAGCAGCGTTTTCGCTAGATCGCAACTCTCTCCTTGGTTGCATAATCTAAATCATATCTAAGGCATGATAATTATACCAAAACAAAAATAATCATGCCATCTCTTAAGCAAGGATCCAAGACTTCCATTTCATACCAAAAACATTTCATAAATGTAGTAATACGGCAATGTGTCCCAATCTACCTAAGCATGGCATATATTTTAAACACATTACAAGTAAACAATCTCCGTGCATAGCAAACAACATGATACAAACACCAACAACATCCCAAATTTTACAAACCTGGCTCTAATACCACCAAATGTAACCCCATGAGCCCAGCCTAACCGAAATCAAACTAAAAGGACTACATTAGGTTTACCAAAGCAAACCCGATCTAAATATCCTAAACTGGTTTGATTTTTTTCTTTTATTTTGTCTAGATGCAAATTTTTACCTTCTATATGTATGTGCTCATGGGTTAAAAATCCTATACCAAAGCGATCATCCACATTCATTCAAATGCATCCATAATCAGAAAAAGACCAATTTGCAACTTTTTCAAACTTCAGCAAAACCAAAATATATAAAATCAACATAGGTCACCGGTACATGCAATCCCGTACATATACGGTATGTTGACCATCCCGTATTGATACATCTTTGACCCGTACTGATTCCCTTTTCTATTTGCTCAAAATACAGGATTTCTAGTAACTAAATTGTGTACCGATACAGTACTCACGTACCCGTACGGTATGTTATAATCAAAGGGGTCATAACGATCCTCAAACCCATGTACCGAAAAAAGCATACTTTTTCCTTAAGGCGTACTGATATGGTGGCAGGGCATACCAGTACCCATAGCTTTAATTCGACAAATTGAGCCTTATACAGACCTCGCGTATCGATCCTGAGGTACTCGTACTGGTATGCAGAGGCCTATAATGACCTCTAGGTCCAACATATGACATTGTGGCTCATTTCAAACATCATTATCACACATCTCAACATCATATAGAAACATTTGCATGCTTAAACATTAACCTAGCAGCATTTTGGACCAACTTAGCAAACATAGCACAAGTATTCACCAAGTCTATAGGCATGCTCACTAAACCACATCCAAAACATAAAACCATTCACATCACAACTATTTAGAGCTTATTACAAGTCCAAAACAACAAGTAAAACTTGCAACAACAGGGAGTTCAATAAAAACCTTCCCAAAACCTCATCCAATACATTGTCGTTATTACTACTTTTCAAGGTTCCAAACCGTACTTTAAAAACAAGTTCTTGGATTTCCTTTCCTTGCTTCCTCACTGTAACTCTCTTTACCCGACCTAGCCAAAATTGAACTAAAAGAGCTACATTAGGTTCACTAAAGTAAACCTAAGCTAAAACCCTAAACCGAGCCCTATTTTTTTCTTTTTATCTTGTCTAGATGCGTTACATTAATGTCCTATGTAAACATGCTTCATTGGTAGCATGACATTTAAATCAGATTACAGATCAGGGTCCAACGGATTAACGATTCACATAAGGGACTGAAATGTAAATGTTACAAATTATAGGGGGCATTAATCCTAAATATGATTACCAACCTTTTATTAATCCAGTTACATGCTTGCGGCTTAATTTCCATTCCAAAACAACCACTCAAACTCAAATAATTGTGTTTATAAAAAACAGGGACCAGATTGCAAGATTTCCAAACTTTTGTATAGAATAGTACAGATTCACCAAAGCGTACAGATACAGGAGAGTCCCGTACCGATACGTTATAACAAACATAACGGCATAGCGTACCAATACACTAAGGCTCGTACCGATATGGTGTGTTGACCAACCCATACTGGTATAGCTTTGACCCATACCAATCCCCCTATTTACAATTTCAAAACTCAGAATTCCAGTAGCTGAAGCCCGTATCGATACGGCACCCCGCGTACCGGTACAGTATGTTAAAGTTGAATGGGACATACCGATCCTCAAACCCGTGTACCGAAACAAGCGTTCCTTTTCCTTAAGGCTTACCGATACAGTGGCTAGGCATACCGGTACCCTTAGCTTAATTTTGACACTTTGAGCCTCGTACAGACCTCGCGTACCGATCCTGAGGTACCAGTACCGATACGCAAAGGCCTGTAATGACCTCTAGGTCCAACATATGACACTTTGTCTCATTTCATACAACCTTAACACTTAGCAAATCAACATATAACATCATCAACATGTTTGAACATCATCATATCAGTATATCAAATCATCCTAGCATATCAAACATATTCAAACACCAAATCTAGAGGCATGCTTCCTAGTCCACATCCAAAATAAAAAACCAACCACAACATAACCACATTATGTCACCTACAAACCCAAATCAACCAATACAACTTGTACAAACAGGGAGTTCATCAAAAACCCTCCCAAAACACCCTTTCGATACATTACCATTATTACTACTATCCAACGTTCCAAACCGTAAAAACAAGTCCTTGGAATTCCTTTCCTTACTTTCTCGCTGCCTCGAATCTTAGTTCTCTGCATTGATGGAAAATAGAGCATAAGCACACTAGGCTTAGTGAGGAATGCTCAAACAACAACCACCATCAATGTAAGTTAAACCGTTTCACATCTTTACTAAAAACACTTTTCAAAACTCTTTGAAAACATCAACGTAACATCATGCCTTAACAAAACCATGCACTTAACATTTTCAAAACAACATATTAAACCATATGCAACATGTATCATAGATTCAATAGCAAAATCCCATTTGCTACCAACAATTTAAGATTTCCCATGCATACTATCAATGCAAGGCTTAAAGAGTAAAACATGTTTAAATCACATTAAACAACATAATCCATCTCATGATATATAAACAATTATATTGGCTTACAAGTGATCATTTACCAAGTTCCCACTTTACAAAACGTAACATCAGATACAGGGATTCAACAAGTGTTCTCTCAACACTTAACAAAAAATCTACCGGTAACACAAGGTTCACACTCGGGAATATTCGGTACACATAAACCCTCCCACCGTTGTGACACCCGTGGTGGAGTATTCGATACACATAAACCCCTCAACACCACTCATCGATATGATATTTAACCCACTAACGGGAGTCTTTGGTATGCATAAACCCCTCGACTGTTAGGGTATTTGGATGGAGTATTTGGTACACCGTACAAACCCCTCGACATCCAATGTTCCTTTTTATAGTGCACTATCAATCCTATGGCTGGCCAACTATATCTGATTTCATTTACAAACCTTTTCCATAACATCAATTGCCAATATAATTCATTTTAACCTCAACAACTCATTGTTTTCATATGCATTATCAAAATCATTTAACCAATGTAATAAACCTTGCATTAACCAATGTTCATAAACATTAACAAAACATGCATTACTTTCAAATGCATCAACACCATTTTATAACCAAATTACAGCATTAAACCATGCTCAAAACATGCATATAAAGTGAGTAATCAAACCATGTAAAACAAGTGCATCAAACTATTCGCCAAACCGAGTTCGAGAGAGAATTCATCCTTTGCTTACTTACGAGTTTATAGCATTGTTTCAAGCTCGATCTAAACCCCCAAACCCAACTTTTAAACATTTACAAAGTTGAAAACATGCTTCCACCCACCGACTCGTAAAGCCTCATTTGCCGATGCGACAATCGCGCCTCTAAAGCTTCCGAAACCAACTTTCAAGCTTGAGGACCAATCTCCCCTGCTTTTATCCGCACAAAATAGAGGTACATTTTATCAAAATGGAATCAACATCACAACAACACTAAACCTTAACATTCTTTATCCAAATTTCTTCCACAACACCCAAAATCAACAACAAAACTCTTCCAAACATAACCTGCCTCAACCTAACATTTCAACACATCAATTTAACATCAAACAACATCTAAAAACAAAACTCTAACATCCTTATATCTCCAGCATTCAATTAACCACCACAATTCCTAAAAAACACATAACTAGCAACCTAGAAAATTAGAGGTTCACATAGTTTCGGGATTCCAATGTTAAAACCCATCTATTAACATTATTCAACATCAAGATTATGATTAAAATCAATCAAGGACCCAACAAAATAGAATCCATACGAAAATCCTTCAATTAAATCCATTAAACCTCAATTTAATCAATTTTCCACAATTAAATCATCAAATCAAGTTAGAAATCATGTGTAAAGGATCAATAACTTGGGAATTTCAATAAAGAACCTTGTATTAGAGGAGAATAACAAACCTCGCCTCTAATGGCTGCTTTTCCTCTCAATTAGTTGATTTTTCAAAGCCAAAACAATGAGAAATCAAGTTTATTTTGTTAGGAAACTATTGTAAACTCAATTGAAATAAAAAGATTAATTAAAAGTAAATTTTACCTGGAGATTTTGAAGAGAGAAAAGATGTTTGGCTGTAGAGAATTGGAGAGAAAATCTTTTTGCCAAAAGTTTGTTACGTAAAATTTGTTTTAGATATTTTAATTATCCAATTCTTTCCCCCAAGCCTTTAATTATATTTTAATATATTATAAAATCATTTAAAATAATTAATTAAGGAAAAATTCAGATATTAGACCTTTGGATAAATATCTCCTTAATGATTCTAAGTTTTGACACTTTTACAAAATAGTCACTAAAACAGTTTTAAAACTTTGCATTTTGGTCACTACCCAAAATGTCCAGCTTCGAGACCCCTTTTGTAAAATTGATTCCACCAAAGTCATTTCTATATTAAATAATGATTTTAGATAATTTTTTCCATATTTTTAATCCTTCTAAAAATATTTAATCCAATTTAAATCCTGAAACTAACTCGAATCCTCTAACCTAATCCCACGGACCGTCTAAACCACTAGGAAAACTTCTAGGCCCAAAACCGGGGCGTTACACTTGCTGCCTCAAACCTTAATTCTCTGCTTTGATGGAAAAGAGAGCGTAACCGCACTAGGTTTAGTGAGGAATGCTCAAACAACAACCATCATCAATGCAAGTTAAACCGTTTCACATATCTTTTGAAAAACACTTTTCAAAACTCTTTAAAACATCATCGTAACATCATGCCTTATCAAAACCGTGCACTTAACATTACCAAAACAACATATTAAACCATATGCAACACGTATCATGGATTCTATAGCAAATTCCCATTTGTTACTCTCAATTTAAGCTTTCTCATTCATACTACCAATGCAAGGCTTAAAGAGTGAACCATGTTTAAACCACATTAAACAACATAATCCATCTCATGATACATAAACAATTATATTGGCTTCCTAGTGATCAATTACCAAGTTTCTACTTTACAAAACATAACATCAGATACACGGATTCAACAAGTGTTCTCTCAACATTTAACAAACAATCTACCGCTAACACAAGGCTCACCCACAAGAGTATTCGATACACATAAACCCCTTTACCGTTGTGACACTTGTGCTGGAGAATTCGCTACACATAAACCCCTCGACACCACTCATCGGAAAGTTGTTTAATCCACTAATGGGAGTTTTCGGTACACATAAACCCCTCGATCGCTAGGGTACTTGGATGGAGTATTCGGTACACCATATAAACCCCTCAACATCCAAGGCACCTTTTTACAGCGCACTATCAATCCTATGGCCGACCAAATGTATCTGATTTCATTTACAAACCTTTTTCATAACATCACTTGCCAATATAATTCATTTTAACATCAACAACTCACAGTTTTCATATGCATCATCAAAATCATTTAACTAGTGCAATAACCTTGCTTTAACCAATGTTCGTAAATATTAACAAAACATGCATTGCTTTCAATTGCATCAACATCATTTTGTAACTAGATTCCAACAGTGAACCATGCTCAAAACATGCATATACAGTGAGTAATTAAACCATGTAAAACAAGTGCATCAAACTATTAGCCAAATTGAGTTCGAGAGAGAATTCATCCTTTAATTACTTCCGATCTTAGACTAGCGTTTCAAGCTCAATCTAAACTCCCAACACAACTTTCAAACCTTTGCAAAGTTGAAAATACGTTTCCACTCACCGACTCGCAAAGGCTTGCTTGCCGATGCTACAATCGCGCCTCCAAAGCTTCTGAAACCAACGTTCAAGCTTGATGACCCAACTCCCCTACTTTTATCCACACAAAACAGATGTATATTGCATCAAAATGCAATCAACATCACAGCAACACTAAACCTCAACATCGTTTATCCAATTTCCTTCCACAACACCCAAAACCAACAACAAACCCCTTCCAAACTTAATCCAGCCACAACCTAACGTTTCAACACATCAATCAACATCTAAAAACAAATCTCTAACATCCTTATACCTCCAACATTTAACTAACCACCACAACTCCTCAAAACACATAACTAACAACCTAGAAAATTAGAGATTCACATAGTTTTGGGATTCCAATTTTAAAACCCATCTATTAACATTATTCAACATCAAAATCATGATTAAAATCAATCAAGAACCCAGCAAAACAGAACCTATCCGAAAATCTTTCAATTAAATCAATTAAACCACAATTCAATCAAACTACAATTAAATCATCAAATCAAGTTAGAAAACATGTGTAAAGAATCAATAACTTAGGAATTTCAATAAAGAACCTTCTATTAGAGGAGAAGAACGAACCTCACCTCTAATGGCAGCTTTTTCCCTTAATTAGGTGACTTCCAAATCCAAAACAATAAGAAATCAAGTTTATTTTGTTAGAAAACCATTATAAACTCAATTGAAATTAAAATATTAATTAAAAGAGAATTTTACCTGAAGATTTTGAAGAGAGAAAAGATATTTGGTTGGATAGAATTGGAGAGAACATATTTTTGTGAAAAGGTAATTACGTAAAGTTTGTTTTAATGATTTTTAATTATCCAATTATTCCCCAAGCCTTTTATTTTATTTTAAAATCATTTAAAATAGTTAATTAAGGGAAAAAACCTGATATTAGACCCTTGGGTAAATAGATCCTTAAAGATTCAAAATTTTTACCCTTTTTCAAAATAGTCACTAAAATAGTTTTAAAACTTTGCATTTTGGTCACTAACCAAAATGTCTACTTTACAGAACCCTTTTTGTAACATTGATTCCACCAAAATCATTTACATAATAAATAATGATTTTAGATAATTTTTCTATATTTGTAACCCTTTTGAAAATATTTAATCCAATTTAAATCTCAAAACTGACTTGAATCCTCTAATCCGATCCAACGGACTGTCTAAACCACTTGGGAAACTCCTAGGCCCAAAACCGGGGCGTTACAACTCTCCCCCTTAAGAAAAATTTCGTCTTTGAAATTTACCTGATGAAAATAGATCGGGAATTGAGCAACCATGTTCCACTTACTCTCCCACGTGGCCTCCTCAACACCGCGATGTCGCCACAACACCTTAACAAGCTCTATCGTCTTGCCACGAAGAACTTTACTACTGGAGTCAAGGATCTCCATTGTTTCATCGTCATACAACAAATCCGATCGCAACTCAACATCCTTAACTAGCATAACATGCGACGAATCCGAACGATACCTCGTCAACATGGATACATGAAACACATCATGAATTTTATCTAACTCAAGAGGCAACATTAACCGATAACCCACAGGATCAATGCGTTCCAGCACCTCATGCGGTCCAATAAATCTCGGGCTCAACTTCTCTTTACTCCCAAAACGTATCACATTCTTCCAAGGTGAGACTTTTAAGAAAAATCTATCACTAACAGCGTACTCAACCTCTTTACACTTCAAATTAGCATAGGATTTCTGCCTATCCAATGCCTCTTTTAAACTATCACAAATAATTTTTACTTTCTGATTCGTGTCTTTCAACACCTCAGGCATGGAAACATACTTTTCCCCATCTTCAGCCCAACACAGGGGTGTACGACACCTCCTACCATAAAATGCTTCATATGGTGCCATCTTTATACTTGCTTGATAGCTATTATTGTACGCAAACTCAACCAAAGGCAACTGCCTTTCCTAGGTTCCTTGAAACTCAATGATACAGCATCTCAACATATCCTCCAAAAATTTGAATTACATATTCAGACTGGTCATCCGTCTGAGAATGATATAATGTACTAAAATTCAAGCGAGTACCTAAAGCTCGATGCAAACACCCCCAAAACCTTGCAATAACCACAGATCTCTATCTGAAATAATCAACTTAGATACCTCGTGCAACCTTACAATTTCAGCAACATACAAATTAGCCAAACTATTCAAAGAATACATCGTATGTACTGGTAGAAAATATGCTCACTTTATAAACAGATCAACAATCACCCAAATGGATTGTTTTGTAGTCAGTTTCAAAGGCAAACCTGACACAAAATCCATGGTGATACTCTTGCATTTCCACTATAGAATTTCCAGCTGTTGCAATAACCTAGAAGGAAACTCATGTTCAGCTTTCACACGCTGACATACCATACACTTGGCAACAAAATCAGCCACATCCCTTTCAAACCCACTCAATAGTACTCTTTCCTCAACCCCTGATACATTTTTTTACTATCGGGATACATAGCAAAAAGACTAGCATGTGCCTCAGTCAAAATCATTTGTCTCAACTCCATGTCATTAGGCACCACTATCTGCTCTTAAAACACAACACCCCATCATTATTAAAGTGAAAATCTGTAGGATTTTCATCCATGATATCTTTGACATCAGGCACCAACGCCTCATCATACGGTTGCTTTTCCTTAATTAATTGCGACAGTGACAGTTTCACTTGTAATTTTGCCAACAATCCTCCGTCACGAGTCACACTCAACCTCGCAAACATGGCTCTCAACTCTACAATAGCCTTTCTACTCAAAGCATTAGCCACAACATTGGCTTTGCCGGGATGGTACACAATGGTCAGATCATAATCCTTCAACAACCCCAAACATCTACGCTGCCTAAGATTCAACTCTTTTTGTGTCATCAAATACTTCAAACTCTTATGGTCAGTGTATACAACACACATTTCTCCATAGAGATAATGTCTCTAAATTTTTAATGTAAACACTACCGCAGCCAGTTTAAGATCTTGCGTAGGGTAGTTACATTCGTGCACCTTCAGCTATCTCGATGCATAAGCCACAACTTTCCCATCCTACATCAGCACACACCCCAACCCAACGTAGGATGCTTGTTATACACCACAAACTCCTTTCCTGACTCAGGTTGAATCAAAATGGGAGCTTGTGTCAAAGCTTTCTTCAATTTTTTAAAATCCTACTGTCGAGCTTTTGTCCATTTGAACCGTACATCCTTCTGTAACGAATTAGTCAATGAAGTAGCAACTCTCGAAAAACTGTCCACAAAATGACGGTAATAACCCGCCAAACCCAAGAAACAACAAACTTTTGATACTGACTGTTAAGTGTCTAAAAGTAATATTTTATTCACCCTTTTTATTCATATTATTGCTAGACTTAGGCTCATATTAATTGCAGTATTAGCCATTCATGCATGTTTGCATTGTTTCCTTGGTGGACAAGCTTGATTTCATATTTTGCTTAATTTTGTGGAAAAAGATACTGTTTTGGTGTATTTTTGTGTGTGTGCAGAATCACTTGCCAAAGCAAGGTTGGAACCAGTTGCCAGGGCAATGCATGAAGGAGATGCCGAGCTAGTTGCCAAGGCAATTTTCGATAAGGGATAAGATGATATGGTAGTCAAAATTGATGACTAGATAAGCCCAAGATGACGTGGAGCAAAGTTAAATCCCAAAGGAGTTTGATTTCCATGAAGAGGTTAAAGAGAAATTAAATCCCAAGAAGATAGGAGAATTTCTAGAAGGAATTTAAATATAATAAAGAATTATATTCTTTAAAGATATTTAATTTCATATTAACTTCCTCCTCAAAAAAATGACTTTGACCTAGCCCTATAAATTGAGGACCAAGCCGTCAACTCCATAGAGAGATATGAGAGAAATTTTGACAAAGAGAGGGAGAGATGAGAGAAATTTCGACAAAGAGAGGGGAGATTTCGACAAGAGCAAGAAGAGATTTCGACAAGGCTTCAACCATTCTTCATCTTTTTCTTTCTTGTTCAATTAGGTTTATGCTAGGAATTCTTTGTTTTGTGTTTCTTTGGAACCTAGCCATGAACTAAATCTATTTGGATAAGGTTATTGTGTTTTGTGGTTGTGAGAAACAATTGGATTTTGTTTAGGTAATAAGAGTTTGCACTTTCAATTCAAGGTTTACTCATTCTTGGTTCTTATTCTTGTTTGCGAGTGAATTGGGAGAGGATCTCGTAACTTCATCTATTTATCTAATATCGGGAGAGTTAGATTCAAGAAACGAATGAGTATGGTCTTTATTCAATCTATTGATGGTGAAGATTAATTCGGCTTAGGAATAAGTTAAGGATTTCAACGGCTAAGAGGAGTACAAGATTGGTTGTTGTTCACCCTTGATTCACGCAGGGATGTATTATCAAGGCATGCACAAATAGCTAGAGTTTTGACTTAGGGATAAGAAGAAACCATTGAGGAATGCTCTATCGAACCTTGAAGTTGCTGCCCAGCCACCCAAGTAGTTGCCTAGGCAACCGTCGATTAGTTGCCAAGGCAACCCCGCTGCGCAAGTTGCCACGGCAACTGAGTTGCCCTTGCACTCTTTTACCAAGACGATCCAATATGCTATCACTCGTTAACTCACGATAACCTGGCCTATTCTCTCTCATTTGATTACATATTCTTTTACTTATTTGCTTTCTAGTTTAGTTGTTAGTTAAACTCCTACAATTTTCTACTTGTGTTCTTTTACTTTTTACAGTGCAAGAGATTAGATTCTTAAAGTGGCACCAATCCCTGTGGAGACGATATCTTTTTACTATAGCTTGCGACGTGTACACTTGCACAATTGCGGTGCACTTATTACACGCAACACTGACTTCGGCTGCTTTCAACTCACAATTGTCTCAACCTTCTTAGGATCCACCCGGATACCTTAAGCTGAAACCCCATGTCCAAGGAAAACCATTTCCTTAATCCAGAACTCGCACTTACTTAACTTGGCATAAAGCTAATTATCCAACAAAGTCTGTAACATAATCTGCGGGTGTCGATCATAATCCTCCTCGGTACGAGAGTACACAAGAATATCATCAATGAAAACTACTACGAACTGAATCAAAAATTCATGGAACACCTAATTCATTATATCCATAAATACTACAGGCGCATTCGTCAGCCCAAAAGCATCACCAAGAACTCATAATGGCCATATAGCGTACGAAAGTAGTCTTCAACACATCCTTATCCTTAACCTTCAGCTGATAATATGCAGATCTCAAATCAATCATGGAAAATACCGTAGCACCTCGAAATTGATTAAACAAATCATCAATTCGCGGCAAGGGATACTTGTTCTTTATCATCAACTTGTTCAGTTGTCGATAATCAATACACAACTTCATGGTGCCATCCTTTTTCTTTACAAACAACACTGGTGCTTCCCACAGAGATACACTAGGCCGAATGAAACCATGATCCAACAGCTCCTAAAATTACGTCTTTAAGTCTTTCAACTCCTTGGGTGCCATGCGATATGGTGCAATCGACACTGAAGTCGAATCAACATATGTCTTGATACAAAACTCTACCTCCCTGTCTGGTGGCAACCCAGGTAACTTTTTCAGAAATACACCCGGAAAGTCACAAATAGTATGGATATCTTTAGTTTGCACTTCTTCCAAATTCGGGTTCATAACATAAGCTGGTTATGCCTGACATCCACAATCAACCAACCTACGCGCTTCCATTGTCGAAACCATATTGGACAAGAACTTAACATTTTCTCCCACAACTACTACCTCATAATCATCAGCGAGCTTCAACGAAACATGTTTGGTCTCAAAATCAACCACAGCTTGATGCTTGGACAACCAATCCATACCCAAAATCACTTCAAAACCATGGAACGACATCTTCACCAGATCAGTCGCAAACACATGTCCTTGTACCATCAGAGGACATCTCCGATACAACTTTCTCGTAACAACCGTTTCTCCGAAAGAACTCGTCACTTGCATACCAACATCAAGCATTTCTACCGGTATACCAAGCAAATGTGCATGCTCATGCAAAACATATGAATATGTGGAACTAGAATCTATCAAAGATAACAATGATATAGACTGCAGGGTAAAGGTACCTGCTATCGCGTCTGTGTCATTCCTCTCTTCGTGATGAGCATAGATCCTCCCCAGTCTACCATCCTCAAGACAAACTGCCACGGTGTATGGTACATTCCTCTATCATTTCTCCCTCCGTTGAAAGGTACCTCGGCTGCGCCAACAGCCCCTGGGTGGTGCAGCAACAGGTGCAGGTGTCTGCCCACCTCTAGCAAGCAAATGACAATCACGTCTCATATGATTCGCCGACCTACAACTCCAACAAAAATTCGCAACCCCAACTGGAGGAGCATGCCCTTTCCCAGCCAAATGTGGGCAATCTCGTCTTAAATGTTCTCTCGAACCACAACCCCAACAACTATTATGCACAGACCAGACCTGAGCACCATGTCCCTGTGATCTTCGGACTGTACCATCTCTACCGTGTCTCACATCCGGTCAAAACCTTCGATCACGGTGCTTCTTTGACTGAACACCACCAGAACCAAAATTTGCCACTCTTTTCCCTAAGTTAGAACCTCCAGAACGGTGAGATAAACCCAAGCTCTGCTCAATATCCTTTGTCTGTGTAACCAATACGTCAAAATCAGCATAGTCGGTGGCCAGCATATACGTTTTAACATCATGCACCAATCCATATCAAAAACGCTCACAGCATTGCTCCTCGTCTGGCACTATGTAACCCCCTCGACCCGGCCTAGACACCCGACTGAATCGAGTGAGCTATATTAGGTTAGCCAAAGCAAATCAGAGAAATATTATGAAAACTAGTCCATTTTTTTATCTTGTCTAGATGCGAATTGTTAATCATATGTAATCATGCTTGCAGTGGATGTGATTACAACGAAAACAGGCCACAGAAAGGTAACCAATTGCAAACAATACGTTTTAGGGACTAAAACATAAATCTAGTAAAATTAAGGACCATTACCGGAATTAGGGTTGCCAATCCTCAATTAGCCAAATTACATGCTTGTATATTAATTTTTAACTTACCCTGACCATCCAAACTCACACAATTGTCAAAACAAGATTCAAAGACTAAATTGAAAGAAAACAAAACTAAACTTCTATGATATTAACAGAGTTAACAGCCAGCTGTATCGATACGCGGGCAAACCATATCAATACGGTGCTTAATACTGACCAGACTCATTTTGATACATCGTGCATCGTATCGGTACGCTTGGTTGATTTTGAAATCCAAGTTAAGAAGGTTTAAAGTCGTATCGATACGAACACTAAGCGTTCCGGTACGCGGGTTTTGTCCCAAAATGTATTTACCAGTAGTGTAATAGCGTACCGGTACACCTTGACCCGTACTGAAACCCCAAGCCGTTTCTTTCCTAGCCGTACCGATACGGTCCCACGCTTATCGGTACATCTTGGTCTGTAATGTCATTTTAGCTGGTTTTTCACTCGAATCTAGATGCATTTGGATCCTAACAACTCTCATACATGCATACAAACATCCATCAAATCATAATCCATCACTAGCATCAAGATTTAGCAACCATAACAATTCAAATGCTTCCAAAAGATCAATCTATAGGCATGCTCCCTAAGCCACTCACCAAACATACCAAAACACTCAATTGAACATTTTCCAGCATATGCAACATTCCAACATATCTCCAGTACCATAATCAACATGTTAAATTCATCAAAGCATGGCATTTCACCAATGATATATAGATGCATACCTAGGAAACCACCTAGCATTAACCATCAGCAAAACCATTAACATGCTTATCAACAACAATCCAAGCCCAAAACACAGCATTAACCATGCTCAAAAACCAGGGGAAAAATAGAATTACATATCCTAAAAACATGGCGAACACATTGCCTTATTATCCGAAAACTAAAACCAAGTTCATACTTAAAGTAGTCTTGGTTCTTGGATCAGTTTAAACTTTGCCTTTGCTGCCCTTAACCTCAATGCTCTGCATCATTAGGAATAAGAGAGCGTAAGCACACATGCTTAGTGAAGATGCTCATAAAACAATGATGCAATTAAAAACCTTTGAAAACTAAACACTTGTTTTCAAACCATGCTTTCAACCAAAGCATTACATTGATTCCAAATCAAAACATGCATATCAACATTATGCAAAAACCCTTATAAACCACATGCTTAAATCCCAAAGCATTAAATCGTATTACCATGCTTAAATCCCAAACCATTAAATCATATTACCATGCTTAAATCCCAAAGCATTAAATCATATTACCATGCTTAAACCCCAAAGCATTATAAAATAGGTTCAACACATGAACTTTCATATATTAGCAATTATAGTGACATCGGGTAGACAATCCTCTACCCTTGGATAGACAATCCTCTTTCTTTGGATGAACAATCATCTATCTATACATCGGATACACGGATAACTCATGATGGACAATCCTCCACCATACTCATACCATGCCAATCCGCATGATATCTCAAACCTTGCCAATCCTCAAGATTTACCCTCATATAGGTTAGCCAATCTCCATAACCTCTAATGAGAACCATAATAGTCTGAGTAACCAATCCACTACACCTTAAAGACCCATGGACATGATCGATTTTAAACATATATTATAGTTCACTTTAATCCTGTGGCATACCAACTATATTCGAATATTTCTCACCTTGTCACATAGCCAATATATCATTTACAACACCATTTACTCGCTGTTTTACAATGCTTTACACAAAAACCACATATGCAAACCACATTGCCAAAGCAATAACTCATTCCCAACCGGAATGAAGACCAATGCTCACTAGCATTTCATTTACCTTTAAACCATTGCATATGTATTCAAAACCATGCACTTACAGTAAGTAAAACAAACCATGTTTAAAACCCAAAAGATGTAATCAATCATGCTCATATCCAATCCGATATTAAGAGCAAAAAAAGGAAACTTACTTCTGAGCTTAGTTAAGTGTTTCACGCATAACGTAAACTCCTAACATCATTTGCAAACGCATTAGGATTCATTTAAAACCAGTTTCCACTCACCGATTTCACTTCGCCTTGCTCGCCAAAGCAAATCGAGCTCTCAGTAAGCTACAATCCACTTCAAACTACTTCGCCTTGATTATCCCTTGTTTTGATCACACAAAACCAGAGGAAACATGCATCAAAATGCATCCAAACCATTGCCTCAAAGCAAATTCCCGTAACTCACAAGTTACCCACTCAAAAATCATCCAAAACTTATCGAAATCAACCTCAAACACCTTCAATTCATAACCCAGCCACAATACAATGATTCAATACATCAAACTTCATAAATTAATATCTAAAAACCTTTTACAACATCATTTTACTTCCATCATTGATCAAACACCAAAAACATCACAAAAACCCTTAACTAACAACCTTTAATATTAGAGATTCAACTAGTTTCGGGATTACAATGTTAAATCCAAGCTTTTAACATTATTAAACATCAAAATCATGATCTAACATGTTCAAGAACACAACAAAACATATCAAATTCGGAAATCCACCAATTTCACCAATCAAAACACAATTAAACCAATTTTCCTCAATTAAACTATCAAAACACATTAGAAAACAATTGTAAATGATCAACAACTTGAGAATTTCAGTAAAGAACCTTTCATTAGAGGAGAAGAGTGAACCATACCTCTAATGGACGCTTTCTCCCTTTATTGGCTGAATTTACATGTGAAAACAAAGTAAAAACAATAAGATTTTGTTTAAAAACTATTAAGAATCCATTAGAAATCAAAAGATTTAAGAAAAAGATGATTTGCCTGAATATTTAGAAGAAGAGAATAGTGTTTGGCTGGAGAGATTTTGAGAGAAAAGATTTTGAGAGAAAGTTAGTTACGTGACTTTTGTTTTAAAGGGTTAATTATCAAATTAATTCTCTCCAACCTATTTATATTTTTCCAAAACACTTTAAAAATATCCGATCAAAGGATAAAGTCTAAAATTAGACTTTTGGTCAATAAGCTCCTTAAAGATTCAAAGTTTTGACCCTTTACAAAACAGTCACTAAAAATAGTTTTCAAAGTTTGCATTTTGGTCACTAGTTCAAAATTTCCGATTTCCAAAATTGATTTTCCAAAATTGATTTTACCAAAATCATTAATATATTAAATAATGATTTTAGAAAAAATTTCCATATTTTTATCACCTTCAAAAACATTTAATCTGATTTAATCCCAAAACTAACTAGAACCTCTAATACCGGTCCATTAGACCCTCAAAACGAACCCCAAAACGTCTAGACCCTCTTAAGAAACTTTATCCTCGAAATTTACCCGAAGGAAATAAACACGAAAAATGCACCAACGTATCCACCTTGCTTTCCCAGGTGGCTTCCTCGACACCACGATGTCGCCACAAAACCTTAACAAGTTCAAACGTCTTACCACGTAGAACCTTGCTGCTAGAATCAAAGCTTTCCACCAGCTCCTCTTCAAAGGATAAATTCGGTCTCAACTAAACATGCTCCACTAGCATAACATGCGAAGGATCGGACCGATACCTCCGTAACATAGATACATAGAACACATCATGTATTTTTTCTAGCTCGGGAGGCAACCTCAACTGATAAGCCACATGACCAACACGTTCCACAACTTCATATGGTCCAATAAACCTCAGACTAAGCTTACCCTTACGTTCGAACCGCTTCACCTTCTTCCACAGTGACATTTTCAAGAACACTCGATCACCAACCACATATTCAATCTTCCTATGCTTTAAATCTGCATAAGATTTCTATCGATCTATAGCCGTTTTCAAGCGATCACACACAAGCTTTATTTCCTCATCTGTGTCTTTCAATACATGCGGTAAGAAAACATGCTTTTCCCCAACCTCATCCCACCACAAGGGCGTATGATACCTCCGGCCATACAATGCCTCATACGGAGCCATCTGGACACTCGCTTGATAACTATTGTTATAAGCAAATTCAACCAAAGGTATATGCTTCTCCCAGGTTCCTTGAAACTCAATAATACAACACCTCAGCATACCCTCTAAAACCTGGATAACACGCTCAAACTATCCATCCAGCTGAGGGTGATACGCGGTGCTAAAACTCAACCTCGAACCCAAAGATTGGTGCAAACATCTCCCGAAATCTTACTGTAACCCTCGAATCTCTATCAGAAACAATGGACTTAGTTACCCCGTACAAACGCACAATCTCAGCAATATAGAGATTTGCCAACTTATCCAAGGTATACATCGCATGCCCTGGCAGAAATGTGCATACTTCGTAAACCGTTCAACAATCACCCAAATGGAATCTTTTTTAGCTAGTGTCAACAGCAACCCTTACACAAAGTCCATGGTGATTCTCTCCCATTTCCATTCTGAAATTCTCAACAATTGTAACAACCCGGATGAAAACTGATGTTCAGCTTAACCCGTTGACACATCATACACTTAGATACAAACTCCGCCACATCCTTTTTTAAACTAACCCAATAGTACACTTCTTTAAAATCACGATACATTTTGGTACTACCGGGATGCATAGAAAAAAAACTAGAATGTACCTCCACCAAAATAGTGCACCTAAGCTCTGAATCTTCCGAGACCACTATTCAGCCCTTAAAGCATAAAACACCATTATCATCAAAAAGAAACTCTGATGGTTTGCCATCCGATATGTCCTTAACATGAGGAACCAAAGAATCATCAAACGGTTGCTTAGCTTTAGTATCTGTGACAATGTAGGCTTAACTTGCAACTCAGCCAACAAACCATATTCCCGTGTCACGCTTAAGCTCGCAACCATTGCCCTAAGCTCAACCGCAACCGTACGAATCAATGCATCTGCAACCACATTTGCTTTACCAGGGTGATACTTGATCGTCAAGTCGTAATCCTTAAGCAACTCCAACCCTCTGCATTGCGTAAGATTCAAATCCTTTTGAGACCTCAAATACTTCAACTCTTATGATCCGTAAAATAACACACTTCTCTCTATAAAGATGAGATCTCAAAAACTTCAAAGCAAACACCACAGCCGCGAGCTCCAAATCATGAGTCGGGTAATTTCGCACATGAACTTTAAGCTGTCTCAACGCATCACTTCATCAACGGTGCCATAAAACTAAAAAACCCATCCACTAAACGACTATAATAACCAACCAACCTAAGAAAAATGCGAACCTCGGACACTGACTTAGGTTGCTTCGAACTGAGGATAGCCTCAACTTTCTGTTGATCAACACGAATACCTACTGCGAAAACCATATGACCAAGAAACATCACCTCTTTGAGCCAAAACTCACACTTGCTCAACTTGGCATACAACTGATTATCCTTCAAAGCCTGCAACACAATCCGCAAATATTGATCATGTTGTTCCTTAGTACGAGATTACATGAGTATGTCATCGATAAAAGCCACCACGAACTGATCAAGGTACTCATGAAACACCTTATTCATCATATCCATGAAAGTAGCCGGGGCATTTGTCAAACCAAACGGCATTACCAAAAACTCATAATGCACGTACCTCATACGAAATGCGGTCTTATGCACATCCACATCCTTAACTTTCAACTGATAATACCCCGATCTTAAATCAATCTTCGAAAATACTATTGCCCCACAAAACTGATCGAATAATTCATCGATTTGTGGCAACTGATACTTGTTTTGCACCATTAACCTATTCAACTATCGATAATTAGTGCACATACGCATCGATCCATCATTTTTCTTCACAAAAAGAATCGGAGCACCCCAGGGAGAAATACTCGATCGAATGAACCCATAATCTAACAACTCCTGGAGCTGCATCTTTAACTCTTTCAGGAAACACTTTCAAAAAATCACACACAGTCTGAATGTCATGCACTCGAACACCCTTGGCTTTCGGATTCATAACAATAGCCAAATAAGCTTGGGAACCTTCAAATATCATCTTCTCCGCTTGAGTAGCCGAAACAATATTGGACAAAAATTTCACATTCTCGCCAACCACCACAACTTCCTAATCATCGGCTAACTTCAAGAAAATCCTTTTGGACCCACAATCCACTACCACTTTGTGCTCACTCAACCAATTCATTCACAAAGTAACGTCAAAACCATGGAATGGCAACTCTGTCAAATCCGCAGTAAACTCATGACCTTGAACAACCAAAGAACATCTCCTATACAACCTTCTAGTAGTAACCGTCTCACCAAAAGACTTAGTTACTAACACTACATCGGCCTCCGAGAAATTATCCGTAAGTGTGGCCATATGTTCGCATGATTCCTTATAGGTCATCCTAGATGTCTATGCATATGGATGCAAAACCTCTAATGTCATGCCCAAAGATGTATGCACGCAACAACATATTTAAATATATATATATAAGCATTTTTGCGCTGTGCATGATCAACATCCACACCTACTTATAATATTATTGGTACCAATATTCCCTCTAACACGTCGAAAACACTCTAGCAACCCTCAATTGTTGGTCAAAAATCTTTTTCAGTACCACAGTACACGAGAACACCACCACTCCGGCCACTACCCAACACTAGATATTTAGAAAATACCCAACATGTCATCTTCTCGAATGTCACTAGCACATTCGACGCTTCCACCAATGGCCATATCGGCCAACAGTCTAAAACCCAATGAACGACAACCACGCTAGAGCCTCGGGGAATGACTCTCAGGCGAACAAACTTCACCTCAAACTTGGCAACTGACATGCCAACATCTAAGGTCACAACAAGAATATTCAGCAAAGATGCATGTTCACTTAAGATATATGAGTGAGTAGCCCCCAAACTAATCAAAGAAACAATGACAAAGATTCCAAGATAGAAATACATGTGACCACATCAGTGTCATTGCGCCCTTCAAGTTGAGCGTAAACCTGAGCCGGTCTACCATTTTTCAGTTGTACAGTAGTAGCCTGAGCCACAACCCCCTGACCATCCTCACGCCTCAGGAAATTACCCCTGCCACGGCCTTTGCCCCAGGCCGGTGTAGCCACATGAACTGGTGCACCCCTCACAGTATGAGGACAATCACGCTTCAAATGATCCAGCGACCCACACTTCCAGCAACTCATAATATTTCCCCAACAAGCACTCAAGTGGCGTCTACCACAACGTACACACTTAGCTACGGAACGAACTCTCAGATTATCATGTCCACCATCGTCACCACGCTTATAACCCGACTTATGCCTCTTGTCACGAGACCTCCTATTCTACTTCCCAAATAGCCAACCTCAGCCGCTCTCTTACCTGAGCCCACATTCGCCTCCTGCACGGACACACCCAAGAACAAACCTTGATTGACCACCACAGCAGGTGCCAGTGCTTGCACTTGCACTCCAGCCATCGCTGCCTGAAAAGCTTCCGTCATTGCCTGGACCAACAAAGTCAAATCCCCAAAAACTAGCCCTTGCAGAGCCTGAAGTACACTACCTACCCCAGCGTTAACAGGAGGAGCCAACGGAGGATGAGGTAAGATAATATGAGGATTTCCTCCATCATCATTATTTTGCCCAGACCGAACGAGTCTCACGTCGAGCCATACTAACAAAAGTATCATAACACGTTAAAGTCAGGCTAGCATTCGACACAGGATCCAAGACAACCATATAAAATATTTTAAAACCTCGGTAATAGGCAATGTGTTCCCAATTCATACCCTAACATGATATACAACAATCACCGTACATATACACAATTATAGTGCATAACAATTAATAACAATCAATATAACAACAGCATCACAACCTTTCATAACCTGGCTCTGATACCAACAAATGTAACCCCCTCGACTTGGCCTAGACGTCCGCCCGAATCGAGTGAGCTACATTAGGTTTACCGAAGCAAATTGGAGAAAGATTATGAAAACCGGTCCATTTTTTCCTTTTATCTTATCTAAATGTGATTTATTAATATTATATGATCATGCTTGCAGCGGATGTGATTACAACGAAAATAGACTACGAAAATGAAACCAATTGTAAACAATACGTTTTAAGGACTAAAACGTAAATCTAGTAAAATTAAGGACCATTACCAAAATTAGGGTTACCAATCCTTAATTAGTCAAATTACATGCTTGTATATTAATTCTTAACTCACCCTGACCATCCAAATTCACGCAATTGTCAAAACAAGATTCAAGGACTAAATTGAAAGAAAACAGAACTGAACTTCCATGATATTAACAGAATTAACAGGCAGCAGTATCGATATGCGGGCAACTATATCGATATGGTGCTTAATACTGACATGCCTCTTTTCGGTACACCGTGCACCGTATCGGTACACTTGGTTGATTTTGAAATCCAAGTTAAGAAGGTTTAATAGTCGTACCGATATGGACAGTTAGTGTTCTGGTACGCGGGTTTTGTCCCAAAAAGCATTTTTCAGTAGTGTAATAGCGTACTGGTTCACCTTGACCCGTACCGAAACCCCAAGTTGATTCTTGCTTAGACGTACCGATACGGTCCCCCCGCGTATCGGTAATCCTAGGCCTGTAATGTCATTTTTAGCTAGTTTTTAACTCAAATCTAGATGCATTTGGATCCTAACAACTCTCATACATGCATACAAACATCTATCAAAGCATATTCCATCACTAGCATCAAGATTTAGCAACCATAACAATTCAAATGCTTCCAAAAGATCAATCTATAGGCATGCTCCCTAAGGCACTCACCAAACATACCAAAACACTCAATTGAATATTTTCCAGCATATGCAACATATCTCTAGTACCATAATCAACATGTTAAATTCATCAAAGCATGACATTCCACCAAAGCTATCTATATGCATACCTAGGCAACCACCTACCATCAACCATAGGCAAAACCATTAACATGCTTCTCAACAACAATCCAAGACCGAAACACGGCATTAACCATGCTCAAAAACAGGGGAAAAACATAATTACATATCCCAAAAGCATGGTGAACACATTGCCTTATTATCCAGAAACTAAAACTGAGTCTATACTCAAAGTAGTCTTAGCTCTTGGATCACTTTAGACTTTGCCTTTGCTGCCCTTAACCTCAATGCTCTACATCATTAGGAAAAAGAGAGCGTAAGCACACATGCTTAGTAAGAATGCTCTTAAAAGAATGATGCAATTAAAAACTTTGAAAACTAAACACGTGTTTTCAAACCATACTTTCAACCAAAGCATTACATTCATTCCAAATCAAAACATGCATATCAACATTATGCAAAAACCCTTATAAACCACATGCTTAAATCCCAAAGCATTAAATCATATTACCTTGCTTAAATCCCAAAGCATTGAATCATATTACCATGCTTAAACCCCAAAGCATTATAAATAGGTTCAACACATGAACTTTCATATATTGGCAATTATAGTGACCTCGGGTAGACAATCATGTACCCTTGGATAGACAATCATCTATCCTTGGATGAACAATCCTTCATCCATACATCGGATACACGGATAAATCGTGATGGACAATCCTCTACCATACTCATACCATGCCAATCCGCATGATATCTCAAACCTTGCCAATCCGCAAGATTTAACCTTACATAGGTTACACAATCCTTATAACCTCTAATGAGAACCCCAATAGTCCGAGTAGCCAATCTGCTATACCTCAAGGACCCATGGACACGATCGATTATAAACATATATTATAGTGCACTTTAATCCTATGGCATACCAACTATATCCGAATGTTTCTCACCTTGTCACATAGCAAATATATCATTTACAACACCATTTATTCACTATTTTACAATGCTTCACACAAAAACCACATATGCAAACCACATTGCCAAAGTAATAACTCATTCCCAACCGGAATAAAAATCAATGCTCACTAGCATTTCATTTACCTTTAAACCATTTCATATGTATTCAAAACCATGCATATACAGTAAGTAAAACAAATTATTTTTAAAACCCAAAACATGTAATCAATCATGCTCGTATCCAATCCGATAGTAAGAGCAAAAGAGGGAAACTTACTTCTGAGCTTAGTTAAGTGTTTCACACTTAACCTAAACTCCCAACAATATTTGCAAACCCTTTAGGATTCATTTAAAACCAGTTTCCACTCACCTATTTCACTTCGTCTTTCTCGCCAAAGCAAATCGAGGTCCCAACAAGCTACAATCCACTTCAAGCTACTTTGCCTTGATTATCCCATGCTTTGATCACACAAAACCAGAGGAAACATGCATCAAAATGCATCCAAACCATTGCCTTAAAGCAAATTCCCGCAACTCACAAGTTGCCCACTCAAAAATTATCTGAAACTTATCGAAATCAAACTCAAACACCTTCCATTCATAACCCAGCCACAATACAATGATTCTATACAGCAAACTTCATCAATTAACATCTAAAAACCCTTTTATAACATCTTTTTACTTCCAGCAATGATCAAACACAAAAAAACATCACAAAAACCCTTAACTAACAACCTTTAATATTAGAGATTCAACTAGTTTCGGGATTACAATGTTAAATCCAAGCTTTTAACATTATTAAACGTCAAAATCATGATCTAGCCTGATTAAGAAGCCAGCAAAACAGATCAAATTTGGAAATCCACTATTTTCACCAATCAAAACACAATTAAACCAATTTTCCTCAATTAAACTATCAAAACACATTAGGAAACAATTGTAAATGATCAACACCTTGGGAATTTCAGTAAAGAACCTTTCATTAGGGGAGAAGAGTGAACCTTACCTCTAATGGATAATTTCTCCCTTAATTGCCTGAATTTACATGTGAAAACAAAGTTAAAATAATAAGATTTTATTTAAAAACTATTGAGAATCCTTTAGAAATCAAAAGATTTAAGAAAAAGATGATTTACCTGAAGATTTAGAAGAAGAGGATATTGTCTGGCTGGAGAGATTTTGAGAGAAAAGGTTTTGAGAGAAAGTTAGTTACGTGACTTTTGTTTTAAAGTGTTAATTATCAAATTAATTCTCCCCAACCTATTTATATTTTTCCAAAACACTTTAAAAATAGCCAATTAAAGGATAAAGTCTGAGATTAGACTTTTGAGCAATTAGCTCCTTAAAGATTCAAATTTTTGACCCTTTACAAAACAATCACTAAAATAGTTTTCAAAGTTTGCATTTTGGTTACTAGTTAAAAATGTCCAATTTCCAAAACTAATTCTCCAAAATTGATTTTACCACAATCAAAATATATTAAATAATGATTTTAGAACATTTTTCCATATTTTTATCACCTTCAAAAACATTTAATCTGATTTAATACCAAAACTAACTCGAACCTCTAATATCGGTCCATCAGACGCTCAAAAGGAACCCTAAAACATATAGACCCAAAATCAGGGCGTTACACACTAACTCAGGTGCATACTGGCTCTGCCTCACGAACTGCACCTCATACTCTGACACTGTCATACTGCCCTGGACCAAGGTCATAAACTACGTTTCTTCTCATCCAAGTATCTCACTCCTAGATACTTCTTTCTGAAGGCATCTTGGCAGAATTCACAGATTACTTCACCGGGTTCCATATTTGCAATCGCAGTGGTCCATCAACTGTATGCATCTCCCTACAACATGGACACTGCACACCCCAGCTTACACTCATTATTACATCCTATCTAAACCAGAATACGTTCCATACTAGCCATCCACTCCTCGGATGTCTCAGGTGTCAACCCTCTAAACTCAACTCCTCCAAGACTGCATAAACGCTCTAACGACAACCCTAGATTAGCAGGTGCCAGAGAAGGTACATTAACTCTAGTGATCGCGGCCTAGAATGCGCCCATTATCGCCTGAACTAATGGTGTCATATCACTAAACACTAGACCGGGTGGTATTTTTTCCACTCCTTCAGGAGGATTAGGTGGAGGAGGCGACAAATTCTCAGGGTGTACAATCTCGCCCCCTCAACTCTTTGCCCTCTAGCAGCAGAGTTTCCGCTAGATCGCAACTCTCTCCTCGGTAGCATAGTCTAACTCATATCTAAAGCATGATAAGTATACCAAAACAAAAACAATCAGGGCAGCTTTTAAGCAAGGATCCAAGACTTGCATTTTAGACCAAAATCATTTCATAAATGTAGTAATACGGCAATGTGTCCCCATCTACCCAAGCATAGCATATATTTCAAACACTGTTCAAGTAAACAATCACCGTGCATAGTAAACAATATTATGCCAACACCAACAACATCCTAATTCTCATAAACCCGACTCTAATACCACCAAATACAACCCCTTTAGCCTGACCTAGCCGAAATCAGACTAAAAGGACTACATTAGGTTTGCCGAAGCAAACCCGAACTAAATACCCTAAACCGATTCATTTTTTTTCTTTTATCTTGTCTAGATGCAAATCTTTACCCCCATATATATTCGTGTTTACGGGTTAAAAATCCTAGACCAAAGCTATCATCCATATTCATTCAAATGCATCCATAATCAGACAGAGGCCAATTTGCAACTTTTCCAAACTTCATCAAAACCAAAATACATAAAATCAGCATAGTGTACTAGTACAGGCAATCCCGTACTGATACGGATTAACAGACATAACGGCTCAGTGTACCGATACACTCATGATCGTACCGATACGGTATGTTGACCATCCCGTACCAGTACATCTTTGACCCCTACCGATTCCCTTTCCCATTTGCTAAAAACATTGGTTTCCAGTAACTAAATTGTGTATCGATACAGTACCCCGCGTACCAGTACGGTATGTTATAATTGAAGGGATCGTACTGATCCTCAAACTAGTGTATCGGAACAAGCATACTTTTTCCTTAAGGTGTACTGATATGGTGGAAGGGCGTACCGGTACCCATAGCTTTAATTCGACAAATTAAGCCTTATACAGACCCCGTATACTGATCCTAAGGTTCCTGTACCGGTACATAGAGGCCTGTAATGACCTCTAGGTCTAACATATGACATTGTGGCTCATTTCAAACATCATTATCACACATATCAACATCATATAGCAACATTTGCATGCTTAAACATCAACCTAGCAGCATTTTGGACCAACTTAGCAAACATAGCACAAGTATTCACCAAGTCTATAGGCATGCTCCCTAAGCCACATCTAAAACATAAAACCATTCACATCACAACTATTTAGAGCTTATTATAGGTCCAAAACAAAAAGTAAAACTTTTAACAACATGAAGTTCAATAAAAACCCTCCCAAAACCTTATCTGACATATTGCCATTATTACTACTTTCCAAGGTTCCAAACCGTACTTTGAAAATAAGTTCTTGGATTTTCTTTCCTTGCTTCCTCGCTGCAACAAACCTTAATTCTCTGCATTGATAGAAAAGAGAGCGCAAGCGCACTAGGCTTAGTGAGGAATACTCAAACAACAACCATCATTAATGCAAGTTAAACTGTTTCACATATCTTTTGAAAAACACTTTTCAAAACTCTTAAAAACAGCATTGTAACATCATGCCATATCAAAACCATGCACTTAACATTACCAAAATAGCATATTAAACCATATGCAACATGTATCATGGATTCTACAGCAAAGTCCCATTTGCTACCCTCAATTTAAGCTTCCCCATGCATACTACCAATGCAAGGCTTAAAGAGTGAAACATGTTTAAACCACATTAAACAACATAATCCATCTCATGATACATAAACAATTATATTGGCTTCTAAGTGATCAATTACCAAGTTTCCACTTTACAAAACATAACATCAGATACACAGATTCAATAAGTGTTTTCTAAACACTTAAAAAACAATCTACTGGTAACACAAGGCTCATACACGGGAGTATTCGGTGCACATAAACCCTTTCACCGTTGTGACACCTGTGGTGGAGTATTCGGTACATATAAAGCCCTCAACACCACTCATCGGTACGTTGTTTAATCCACTAATGCGAGTCTTCATTACACATAAACCCTTGGACTGCTAGGGTACTTAGATGGAGTATTAGGCACACCATATAAGCCATTCAACATCCAAGACATTTTTTCATAGTGCACTATCAATCCTATGGCTGACCAACTATATCCGATTTCATTTACAAACTTTTTCCTTAACATCACTTGCTAATATAATTCATTTTAACATCAACAACTTACTGTTTTCATATACATCATCAAAATAATTTAACCAATGCAATAAACCTTGCATTAACCAATGTTTGTAAATATTAACAAAACATGCATTTCTTTTAATTTCATCAACATCATTTTATAACCAAATTCCAGCATTAAACCATGCTTAAAACATGCATATACAGTGAGTAATTAGACCATGTAAAACAAGTGCATCAAACTATTAGCCAAATCGAGTTCGAGAGAGAATTCATCCTTTACTTACTTCCGAGATTAGACCAGCTTTCAAGCTCAATCTAAACTTCCAACACCACTTTCAAACCTTTGCAAAGTTGAAAACACGTTTCCACTCACCGACTCGCAAAGCCTCGTTTGCCTATGCGACAATCGTGCCTCCAAAGCTTCCGAAACCAACGTTCAAGCTTGAGGACCCAACTCCCCTACTTTTATCCACACAAAATAGAGGTACATTGCATCAAAATGCAATCAACATCACAGCAACACTAAACCTCAACATCATTTACCAATTTCCCTCCACAACACCCAAAACCAACAACAAACCCCTTCCAAACTTGACCCAACCACAACCTAACGTTTCAACACATCAATTAACATCAATCAACATCTAAAAACACATCTCTAACATCCTTATACCTTCAACATTCAACTAACCACCACAACTCCTCAAAAACACATAACTAGCAACCTAGAAAATTAGAGATTCACATAGTTTCGGGATTTCAATGTTAGAATCCATATATTAACATTATTCAACATTGAAATCATGATTAAAATCAATCAAGAACCCAGCAAAATAGAACCTATCCGAAAATCCTTCAATTAAATCAATTAAACAACAATTCAATCAATTTTCCACAATTAAACCATCAAATCAAGTTAGAAAACATGTGTAAAGGATTAATAACTTGGGAATTTCAATAAAGAACCTCGTACTAGAGGATAAGAATGAACCTCACCTCTAATGGAAGTTTTTCCCCTTAATTAGGTGATTTCTAAAGCCAAAACAATAAGAAATCAAGTTTATTTTGTTAGAAAACCATTATAAACTCAATTGAAATTAAAAGATTGATTAAAAGAGAATTTTACCTGAAGATTTTGAAGAGAGAAAAGATGTTTGGTTGGAGAGAATTGGAGAGAAAATCTTTTTGTGAAAAGGTAGTTACGTAAAGTTTGTTTTAATGATTTTTAATTATCCAATTATCCCCAAGCCTTTTTATTTTATTATAAAATTATTTAAAATAGTTAATTAAGGGGGAAATCCTGATATTAGACCCTTGGGTAAATAGCTCCTTAAAGATTCAAAGTTTGACCCTTTTTTAAAATAGTTTTAAACCTTTGCATTTTGGTCACTAACCAAAATGTCTACTTTCCAGACCACTTTTTGCAAAATTGATTCCACCAAAATCATTTATATAATAAATAATGATTTTAAATATTTTCCCTATATTTGTAACCCTTCTAAAAATATTTAATCTAATTTAAATCCTAAAAATGACTCAAATTCTCTAATCCGATCCAACAGACCATCTAAACAACATTGGAAACTCCTAGGCCCAAAACCGGGGTGTTACATGTAGGGCAATCTGCCCAAGAAATTTGAGGTTGTGTTCGGGGGTTCTATAATTCGTGGTAAATGGCCCAATTGGTCTCTAATGGTATAAAATGAATTCTAAAATCGAGAAATCAAGGGTTATAACCCACAAGTGAAATAAATGGCTAATGTCTTGGTAATTGTTGTGTGAATTGCTTGTATTAATAATCCATAGGGCTCCACGGTGGATGGATTGATGTTGTATGGAAATTGGGGTCCTTGTTGTGTGCTGAAGTGACGTCCATATAGACTAGCTGTTGTCAATAATGAGATGATCTAATGAGAATGTCGTGAATGAACTTAAAAGACATATATTAATTATTGTAACAAATGAAATATGCCTTGGGGCATTTGTAATGGTTGGCTTGATGCTTCTTATCTCTTGGTGAGATGTATGGATGCTCGGGAAGCATATGTTATCTTATGTGTCTTGGTCAGGAATCCGGATGTCCTAGAGTCGGTGCAAGGGCACATATATAAGGGGATATGTATTTTAGGCTGTGTGATCGAGTACATCCGACGTATCTACGGACTATGTGATCTGGATACGGTTAGAAACCTATCCATTGCTATGGTGAACCGGATAAGGAAACAGAACTCGGTGGGCTGTGTGAGCTCGAGTAACTCGATGGGCTATGTGAACTCGAGTAACCTGATTGGCAGAGTGACCTCAGGTAAAGACTGTTTGTGGCTATTGAGATCCAAGTATGTCTAAGACGTATCTGTGGCTATGGTGATCTGGATATGGTCCATTAACCCGACGGCTATATGATCACGGGTAACCTGACAGCTGTGTGAGCAAGAGTAATGTAGGGCTTCGTTGGCCATTGCTTAGGGAATGTATGTTATTTATGTTGTTGTCTTGCATTTGATGTTGGCTATGTTACCCTAGGTCTGTGTGATTAGGGTAAATATATATATAACTCGGTAAGCTGTGTGAGTTGGAGTAAACTCGATAGGATGTGTGACCTCGAGTATTGTAAGCCTGGGATTAGGGATGGTAGACGGGTATAGTTTTGCAGATTTTGCACCGCACCCACTCTAGTTGGGTTGGGGATGGGTATGAGTTTGGTGTGTAGTGGGCGGGAGTGGATGTAAAAAGTTATACCCATCATGGGTAGTGGGTAGATGATGGGTTTGAGACCTTACCCGCACCGTATTCGCCCGCCCTGCATCCGCCCACCCACTAACTACCCACCATATGAATTTTGGACCATTTATGTTTGTAGACTTTGATTATGCCTTTTATTATGGTGTTTTATGTACTAAGATATTGGTTTGTTTTAAAATATACGTTAATCATTAAGTTTGTAGACATTGAATCAATTAATTAGTTTGAAAAATGATGGTTTATAATCTAGCTTGTATTCATTGTTTAAGATCGATCTTGAATTAATCAGGTTGTAATTTTGTAATATGTGTGGTTAAGTAGAATTTATATAAGTGTAAATATGTTTTATTTAAGTTAACTATAGTTAATTAGTTAGTTGTAGTTAAGTAGAATTTATACTGGTAAAAATGTACTTTAGTTAAGTAGCGATTGTTAGTTAGTTAGCTATAGTTAAATTTATACCTGTGTAAATGTATTATATATATATATACGCTTGATCAATCAATAAAGTATGCGAAGTTGTACTCTTATTTAAAAAAGTAAATGGTTTATTTTTATATAATTCGATATTAGTGATTGATTGTAGGCGAATACAGCTTGGGCGGTGGATGTCCAGTTGGGTAGTGGGTGTGGGGATGGATTTGAGAATGTACCCACGTGAGCGAGTGTGGATTTGAAAATTGTACCTGCCGTGGGTGGTGGGTAGGTAGTGGATATGAAAATTTTATGTGGGTATGGGGATGGGGAGGGGTATCCGCACCCGCCCCGCCCGTTTGCCATCCCTACCTGGGATGGCATGTGAGACTTCTTATATTTCAACGGTGCCTTGAGACAAATATTGTGGACTCTAACTAGGGTAGGCTAGAAGATGATCCTTATTTTTTAGAAGCCTTTCTGTGCACTCTTAATTATATTATCATGCATGTTTGTTTTATGATATTCATGGATTGCGGTAGAGTAAAAATGTACCACTAAGCTTTGTTAGCTCAGCGTGCGGAATTGTGATTTTTTTCGTGCGTAGGTTGACAGGATTTCTTTTGGAGGAGCACATCGAAGAGGACTTCCCAGCACCGAGCCAATTTCAAGTACAGTACTTGATGTTTTAGTTTGGACTGATTGTATTCATAGGACCTTACCACAGTCGAGTCTGTAACTTTATTTGATTTACTATTAATTGGTCAAACGGTGTATTTTAATTGGAACTCCTATTTTGTAAACTCTTTTAATGTTATTTAATTATGTGGATTTATGAAAATGGATGTTTTTGAGAAATGCCAAGTTGTGATTTTTAAATGGAAAATTTTATATATCAGTTTTAGGAGACCCGAATGTAATACTTCGAATTCGGATCGGGATTGGAGTGTTATAAATAATAATAATAATAATAATAATAATAATAATAATAATAATAATAATTAACAAATCTTAAATCACTCTAAACACATTGGTTAGGAGGGTTGATTAAAAATTTTAGAAAATGAATTCCAAGGGCAATGTTTAGCTTGGTTTGTTTAAATTTTGGTTCATATTTTAATATATTACATATAATTTGATTTTGTATTTATAGATGAGTTGGTTTGATGAAAAAAACTGAAAATCGATCAATTTGATTTTTATTTTGGAAAAAATGAAATCAAACCAACTTTAGAATTTAAAAAAAAAATCAATTGATCAAATTTTCTGTCTACATCGTCAGCAAATCGATTTTAGATTGATTTTTTAACACACTGTAAAACAAAAATAGAAATTCGTGTATTATATACGTTTATAAGTAGAGAAAATATTTCACGTACTTATAGTGAAAATTTATTGTCTGTAAGCGGATACGATTTAGAGTTTATGTTTTAGTGTTTACAATTAGAGTTTATGGTTTAGCATAGACAGTGTCTTTGAGACCCAAAAGGGCCTGAGCCCCTATTGAAAATTTTAAATACTTGATAAATTTTAATCCTATAAAAATAAGTATTTAAATTAAAAAAATATAAATATTTATTAAATATTTAATCAAGTAGGGGCTCAACTAAAGAAGCAAGAGTAAATGCCTTCAATTTTGTTGGTATACTAACAATTTGAGTCCTTATAAATATTTGATAAAATAACCATTGCCCCTAAATTTTGATTTTAAATACTTAATAATCCATTGTATATTTAAATTCAATATTCGGGCCCTCCCAATTTTGAATTTTGGCTTCATCCTTAAGGTTTAGAGTTTAGATTTATAGTTTTAGGGTTAGAGGTTTAGATTTATGGCTTTAAAGTAAAATCAAACATGCTTGTAAAATATTTTCCACTGTGAGTGCATAGGATAATAACTCTTAGCATTATATATTTATTTATATTATCATATATATATATATATATATATAT
The DNA here is from genome assembly GCA_019671005.1 of Hibiscus mutabilis. Taxonomy (NCBI): domain Eukaryota; kingdom Viridiplantae; phylum Streptophyta; class Magnoliopsida; order Malvales; family Malvaceae; genus Hibiscus; species Hibiscus mutabilis. The sequence goes on along the minus strand of CM033724.1, from coordinate 42,144,545 downwards.
TTATTTATTTTGTGTATAGCTATGTTTATTAGTGTGTATATGTATTTTAAAAACAATAAAAATATATGAATAGCATGTAAGATCGGTTCTAAAGATTAGGTTTAATCCTTTTTATAATTTTATTTTCTTTTTCTATTATTTTGTATTAATTGAATTTGGGAGGGGTTCTTTTATTTTGTTTGGGATTAAATAGTGTGCATTTTAAATGTACATAATTTAGGGTTTAGGATTTATAGTTTTAAATTTAAGTTTTAAGTTTAGAATTTAAGATTTAGAGTTTAAAAGTTAGGATATAAGATTATGATTTTATGTTTTATATTTTGGAGTTTTAAAAATAAATTTGTGTGAAAAAAATTAGGTCGACAGTGCATCAAATATTAACTATAATAAATCAAAGTTGGTTTCATCAGTGTTGATGTCAAAAGTCGGTTGACACCAAATAAGGTTGTGCATATAATTGTTTTCGTGGTTTCGAACGGTTCACCTCTTCTAATTTATGCGGAAGTTGAGAAGTAGAGTTGAAGGGAGAAAAGCCTGAGTATCCAGATATAAAAGGGAGAGAGTATTTTAGGGGTGTTGTGTTAAATTTATGTGTCAAATAATATATTTGACCGACGGAGAAGGTGGATTGGACGTTGATTTTATCAGGATTATCATCGTCTCGAAGATGCGAAAAGATAGGCTCTGTTCATGGCCTTTGGAGGGAAATTCCAAAATTAGAGATATGCGAAATATGCTCTTTAGATTCTCGGAGGATCTGGTATTAAAAGTGAAATTATCATGCGGAGGAGTGAACAGCGGATAATCTATGCTTAACATAACAAGAAGTTAAAACAACCAAAAGCAATCAGACATAACCGCTCTCTAAAATGGAGCAAAAATTGAAACCGACGATACTACATGAAACCTATTCGATCAGTTTAATCAATTTTTACGAATTTTGTTTGCCTCTATAAATTATAAACCTGAATTTATTTGGGACTAAATGGAAGCAAATTCTATGTTTAAAGATATTGTATTTGTTAATTCAAAATTTTCAAAATCGTCGAACCAATTGATCCTAATTTGTTGGATTTGCTCAACTCGGTTAGCTTCCGTATTCAGTTGGATCTTTTATAAACCAAAATATTGACTAGGGGATCAATTTTGTTTTTCTTTTCAAAGTTGATCCGAACCAAATCGTTATCATCTAAAAACAGAAATGAAGATGGTTAGGACAAGCTAGACCTGGGGATAAGATTTCACTTTAGGGTTGTGCTTAGCTCTTTGTCTAAGCTTAGCCCGGTTTTACAAGTTTAGGCTAAGACAGGGTTTGAGTTTGTGTCGGCAACTTTAAAGGTTGTGCCCTATTTATTCACTTACAAACTGGGCCAACCTCAAAGCCGTTCAGATGGGTTGCCATGACTAGTTTGTAGGCACATGTTGATGAGGCAACATAATATAATATCAACGTAATCGTATCTGAAATCCATTAATTAGTCTAGTAGCTAAGGGTACTGATATTATCTCATCTTGTATGAGTTTGAATATCGACATAAAAATACAATAACTCTCTATTTAATAAAAAAACATCATAGTGATACCTACAACTTCTGCTAGAAATTTAGTTGTCTCGCCACAAGTTAGCCTGTCAGGTAATAATTTACATGTTTAAACCGAAAACGCACAATTAAATATAAATGTGTCACGTGATAATATATCAAAAGTTACAATAAAGAATTTGGTAGTTATAAGGATTAACAAAATAAGATTTGGAGGGTACGAAAAAGGATGAGCAGAGAGCGCATAATTACTTGGTCTTAACAGATTGGGTCTCACCCAATCAGCCATGACTTATGAGTTGGATAGTGCTCAAATAGTTTTGGGTGATCAGACAAAGAAAATAATTCGGTGATAAGAATCAAGTATAATAAAGGGCGAATAACGTTTTTGAAGGGATCGACTAATAATTAGTCATTTGTTTTTCTGTTACAAAAGAATTTTAAAATTTATATAACACAAACTATCATTATAAAAAAAAAGTCGCCGGCAAATATTTTTATGATAAATTTAAAATTAATTTAAAATATGATATATACCATCATTTACTCTTATATATGGTTTTTTATAAGTTTTGTGTATTATCCAAGGAGCAGGTAAAAGAACTACTACCCAAAAGCGTATACAAAAATATCAATTAAAGATCAATGGATGCCCTAATTAAGACATAATTGTACATTCAAGCTGTCATTCTTTTCTATACTTTTCTTTAATAAACGTATACGGATAATTTCCTGTACAACAACAGTAATCTGGGCAGTGTCTCGAGTTATATGACGGAAGTGTCGCATGGTATAGATGAATGCATTCCAAGCAATTTTAAGAATAAAAACAATCAATGATTTACCCTTCAAATTGAGACTAGCCCAATAAATTTCGGCTTCCCAACACATTGGCTCCCTGCTAACACCACACAATTTCAATATATCCCCCCATATATGGTTCGAAAAGGCACACTCAAAGGATAGATGGTCTCGGCTTTCTTCAGCAGCATCACAAAGCTTGCAAAGTGGTATCCTCCAAAATCCCCATTCTCAACAGTCTAATTTTTGTAGGTAAACGATCAAGAGTGGTCATCCAAGTGATCATGGCATGTTTGGGTATGTGCATCAGAAATCATATAATTTTTTGCCATGATACCTTATCTCCATGTCCCGACAACGGTCCCAAATTCAATTAGCCTTAATTGCAGCCCAACTATACACATCATTGAACAAGGTTGCTGCTTCCTCCCTGAGTTTCAGGATCTTCTTAATGATCCAACTGTGATACGGCTTTCACTCGATATGACATAGATTCCATTCTTAAGCACGTACTCATTAAGCCAAGCGACCCATAAAGACCCCTCAACGACAAGTATGCTTTTAATTAACTGCAAGAAACAAGCCTTATTCCAGCATGAGATGTTCTTTAGTCCCAAACCCCCTTAAGACTTGGGCAAACATATTTGGGATCATCCCACCCGAGGCCCTTTAGCAGAAGTGTCGCTGCCTTTCCAGAAAAATCGAGTACACAATTGTTCAACCTTACGAATCACAGCTTTAGGCAAGATAAGTTGTCTACACCTGTAATTGGTGATACCGAAAAGGACATATTTGGTAAGCTGAAGGCGACCAGCAAAACTGAGTCTCTTCCCTGCCCAAAGCCCAAGCTTGCATCTAATTTTGTCAATAAGAGAAAGACAGTCTTTTTTAGATAACTGACGCGTTACCAATAAAACTCCCAGATAACGTATCAGCAAGAAGCCTAGACTAAACCCAGTGGTTGTGCGAATGGCATCAAGAGCAGCACTGAAGATACCAGAAGAGAACAATTCAATTTTCTATGCATTCGATTCGATGCAGTAGTTGGTGAAATGGGTAGAAATGGTATTTTTGAAGATAGAGTGATTCATTAAAGGCAAAATAGTCATTTTACCCTTACTTTATGAATATTATTGATTATTTTGAATAAGAAAAGACAAGTGTTGACTTAAGATTTGTCATAACTAAAAGATAAAATGATCTTTTGACTATTAAAAAGATTATTATATTATTTTTAGTGTTTATAATGTCATTTGCCATCAAAATTAAGAAAGAAAATTTTGAAACAAGTTCTCATCTTTTTCTCTCCAAGCAGCACTGAAGATACCAGAAGAGAACAATTCAATTTTCTCTGCATTTAGTTTAAGACCCGATATGGAGTAGAACTATTCCAAAATGCTTTTCACTCCTATCACTGAATTAATAGAGCCATGACAGAAAATTAATAAGTCATCCGTGAAGCAAAGATGAGTCAGACCAATCCGCCTGCATCTAGGATCCCTTGGGTTGCACCTAGATCCAGTACAGTAGAGAGTGTGTTCATGACTAAGACAAATAGATAGGGCGAGAGGGGATCATCTTGTCTAACCCCTAGAGCCCCTTTAAAAAAAACCCACCATAGTTCCATTAAAGAGCACTGAGAATCGAGACGACATAACACAAGCTTGTATCCACTTTCTGAAGACAATGGGTAGATCCATGACTTCCAGGACTTTAGCGAGATATATGAATTTTTTTTAATAACAGTACATCTAATAGTAGTCTTTATTATTTGATGAAAAAAATTTATTTTAATGTGTTTTTTCTGTTGCCCTCCCGATTTTCAGGATTTTGCCTTGACTAATGCGTGCTGACTCGTCTTGCACACCTGGTTTTGGTGGGTGAGTCTCTATCAGAAATTTTCTATGCACAAAAGGGCTCAAACTCGAGACTTGCTTAAACAATATCAAACTGCTTGTCACTTGGACCAATCCGTTAATTATTTTAACGTGTTTTTATGTATTATTAATGGGCGGAAAGATAATTATTTTTGAAGTTCTAAGTCTAATCTTAAAGTACAATATAGAATTTTAACCATTCGCATTTGCTTTTTTTAAGGTGTTAACTACGGGTACAATAGACCCGAGCCAAGTTGAATAGTGACAAAAATCAAGCCAGCGGCGGATCGTTGAAGGGACTAGTGGAGCTACAACCCTCAAAATTTTAAAAAATTTAAATTTTATTCTTAAAATTTTTAAAAATTTATATTAAATTTCAAGATTTTAAATATTTTTAATTAAATTCCCTCTCAATTTTTTTATTTTTTTGTTAAATCTCTTAAAATTATTAAATAAATTAGTTAAACTCTCAAAATTTTTAAATTTTTTTGTTTAAGCCTTCATTTTAAAAAAAAAATAAGTTACCCCTCAAACTTTAATTCCAAGTTCAGCTATTGATTCAAGCTTCATTAAGTTCGTTTATTGATTTTTGAACAGAAATTTAAATTTGAGCTCAATTAAGTTCATTCATATTCAATAATATATATTAAAGAGAAAATGTAATTTGAAAATATAAAAAATATATTAACATTTAAAAATTCAATTAAACTCGTGAGTCCTTCAAGTCAAATATTATAATACTTAAATTTGGTTCAAGTCGAATATCATTATACGACGGTTTAAAAAGTGTGGAGACTATCTTCAACATTTCTATTATTTCACATCGGCGTTTGTGTATCTGGTCACCTTCATGTACATTATACATTTCATCCTATTCCTTAGAGTGTTCATATAAGATTTTCGCATAAGCCAATCTGTCCTTGTCAGCCAAATCATCCAGTCTACTCATCTTTATCTTGTGGTTGGAAGCCTTATCAATCCTCGCATCATCTTAAATTTTATTTGGTTGCTATTTTGGTTCTCCAGAATTTTACCTTAAATAATTCAGAGTAATTCGTATCGCAAACATAATTTTGATACGTAAGTTTTTCACAAAAACCTTCTATATATATAAAATTTTAAACTCGAGATTATTATCTTAATTTTGTATAGTTAACATAAAATTTAACGTGAGTTATTAAGGAAGATATTTAAAAGGTAAATTCAGAGATCAATTATAAATTTTATATATTTTTAAAGAGTTAAAAAATATCAATAATTTTCAAAAAAAAAAAGGAAAAAGAAAAAAATATCATTAATTTTTAACATTTTTATGGGAGTCATCCCGTCCATTAGTCGCTGATTAGTTCTATCCCTATCTTGTGGAGTATAACACAAGATTGTTTGGGAATATTTAAATAGAGTCTGGATAGGTAAGCTTGAAATCTTAAGATTTGAGGTGTTGAATTTTCAAGTCTCATCATATTTAAAATTTTAATTATTATAATAATTTCCTTATGATATTTATTTATGTGAAGGGTGATTTAAAGATTTAAGGGGCTATGTTTAATTTATTAAGACGAGATTCTTAATTTATAATATGAAAGAAATATAATATTTTTTCAAATAAAGTTTCCTTAATACAAAAATGTTAGATTACTCTCTTGATCAACATAAAAAATGACTTACAAACATATAAAATATAACGTTTTCCTTAAAAAAATGTTCTTTTTTCCTGTTTGAAGCAAAATCACCTACGCTTTCAATATCAAATTCTTCCAAAAAAATCACTCTTGAATGCCATCAAATCAAGTTCATTTAATGATTATTGCGACATAGTTATTCTTAAGTATGACTTCACAAACTTCAATTTTAAAAACATTCCTTTTGGAAAAAGCAACAATAATAAAAATAGTCAACAAGGCTATACATTTAAAAAGTTAATGGAATCGAGCGGCTCTAGTCACAAATAAGTTTGGATTAAAATTTTTAAAAATATATATTATATATATTTTACAATATTTTTTGAGAATATATATTTATATTATTAAAAAATTCATTTGGGACACCTATTTTTAGGGCCCTGTACGATGAACCTATTAAACATATTCAGAACCACCCCGATTCATATTTAAGTCTCATATATTTTTCATAACTTTTTGGATATAATTTTGAGTATTTTTCGGTTTCCAACTTAGTTGTAATTAATATCAATTTTTTAGCCTTACTTACACCAATGTCTCGAACCACCTACGTGTGCACAGGTAAAACACACACTAAGTACGAACTTAGTGAGGCATTATAAAGTAATTATAAAATCAATAAGTAATTAACTTTAAAAACATAGTATAGATAATTATTATTCAAACCCGTTTCAAGTCAATATTGCTTTAAAGCTAGGATGAATAATATCAAAATCATTATGTAAAAGTTCTTTTATACCAATAGCCCAGGAAGTACGTATAGAGAGAAACTAAGTATGTGAGTCGTGTAGTCCCAGACTACTATGCCATAAAGACCAAAAATTAATAGACCATATAGGCCGAAAATCAATAGACACATAAAGTGTCGATGTACTCCCAAAGTACTAAACACCGAAGTGTTGTGTAGTCCCAGACTACTAGGTCATAAAGACCGATGAACTCCCAGATGTCTAGAGATATAAAAGTCTCGGCGCAGCTGCTAAACTCTATGGCATGCCACTATACTGTAACTCTCAATGGTAATCTTGGGCAATAAAACAATATTATTACCTTTGCAATATATTATTTTGTAGATTGTAAATAACTCATCATCGATAAATCAAAATAATGGAGGTTCATACTCCATTATATCATAAACCATTCTATAACATATCATTGATATATGATAATAAAATTATCACAAACAAAACACAATAAGGCAGTTCATACCTTATCATGTAAAAACCATTTCTTTTTGCCTGTGAAAATATTATATTTCACATAAAAGTCAATATTACTAATTCGGTAAAATACTATAGGTCGACTTATCGCAATCTTCCTAAATATGCTTTAAAACAGATAAATGCACTCACCTTGACACTTTTTATCCCAAACTAAATTGTGTGTATTAAGAGAACATCAAGCTTGGTCATTGCTTTATCTACTGAATTTTCGATTTCTCGTGTTTATTTGAGTGCTTCACATTCATCCCTTACATGCACAAATTAATAACACCAATAAGGTACTCATTTTATAACCTGTCAGTCTGTGCTACCTTCAAAGAAATATTTCAATAAAATAATTTACAACTCATAATTCGATTTCGTTTGTTCTAACAAAAATTAGATTTGATAAGCTTTTCAACCATATAAATTAATAGTCCAAATTCAACTTGTATGATTTATGACGAATTTTCAAAGTCAAATTCTAGTGCTGAATTTCGGAGTAGATTGCTACTCTGTTTTTTGACCTGTCATCACTTAAAAATTGATATCTTTTGATAAACAAATCAAAATTAGTCACCGTTTGTTTTAAACGAAACTAGACTAAACCAGGAATGCAATGATATTTGTCTCACTTTCTAATCATTTTATCGAATTTTTGGTAAATTTTCAAACTCATTGACAAAGACTAAAATTCTGGGCAGATTTCATAATTCATTTTAACCATTCCAACACTTCGAATTAACCTTGAACTGAATTATTTTAACATTTTCCTTTCATTTCAAACCCAAAATATAACTTAAATACTTAAACCTTAAATTAAGCCCTAATTAACCGAATTGTATTCCATGAAGAATACATAAATTTCAACTTCAATCAAGTATGGAAAAGCTAAATAAACACTAAATCCTTCATAATCCATCTTTATTTCACTTGAATCCCTAAATCCTAAACTATCTCTCTTCAAGTTTCAAAAGCATCCTTCAACTATTCCATAAAATTTTTATACCAGAAGATAGAGAATTCAAAGAGGAACAATTTCTCATTTCATGTCTAACATCAAATTCCAAGGTTTAAAGATCAAAATTCACAAAATTTCAACTTACCTTGGCTTTGGGAGAAAATCACGGCTACTTGAGAAAAGATGAACAAAAATTTGTTCCAACTTTCAATATTTTATGCCACTTGTTATCTTTTATTTCTATAAATAATAAAAATATCTTCTTAATAGTAAAATAACTATTTTAACCTTGAATCCAAAGCTCCACATTATGCTACATGTCACTTTTCTTCATCCAATGGCCTAGATTTAATCTTGAGTTAGTATTTTACCAATTTGCCCTTGAACTATATCAATTTCCAATTTTGCCCTTGAATCAAACTTAAATTTCCATGTCCCTTTAATCTAATGACTAGGATTTAACATGGAAAACTTATCTTAATCTAATGGTCCACATTAATTCTAACATTATAAACATGTGTATTACCATTCTTACCCTTCTATCCCATGGCTAATGTCACTTGCTTAAATTTATATTCGATCCATTAATAAAAAAATTTCTAAAAACTTTGTCGGATAATTTCCTTAAAATCAAAATCCTGGATTAATTTAAAACCTCATTTCCAGCCACTTCTCGTAAGTGAACTATCCATTTACGGGATAAAAATTATTTCTAGGAAAATTACCATTTTATTACTCAAACTTTTAAAAAAATTTCACTTTGGCCATCAAACTTTCATTTTATTCATTTTGGTCACTTCACTTTGCACATCAAACTTTCAATCTTATTATTTTAATCACTAACCAAACTTTGGGGTATTATAATTCTCCCCCTTAAGAAAATTCATCATCGAATTTTAGCACATATATGATAATTCTCTAATCAATCTCCCATATGGTTTTTTGCCACTTTGTGATTCTTTCAAGAATCTTTACTATCGAAATCTCTTTTATTTTTCAATTCTTTGACTCCATAAGCCATGATCTTTGTCGGTTCCTCTTCGTAAGTGAAATCTAATTGAATCTTAACCTTTTTCTGGTATTATGATATGTGAATAATCAAATTAACACTTCAAAAGTATCGACATAAGGAAGGCATTATGAATTTTAATTCTTCTTTAGAACCTAATATAGGTCAATGAATCTTAGGCTAAGCTTTACTTTTCGTTCGAACCATAACACCTTCTTTTAAGGTGAAACTTTTAAGGAATACTTTATCCTTAACTTTATATTAAATATATTTTCTTTCAAGATCAGCATATAATTTCCATTATTTTAAAGCAATTTTAAGATTGCTTCGAACCATTCTTACTTTATTCTCCGCATCCTGAACTGAATCAGGTCCAATCACCTTTTAGTTCTCTTTTTAACTCATTATCATCGGGATATAAATTATCCCTTGATTATATGAACATCCTTTAGACTTAACATTGAAGTCTTTAAATTTCCCTTTTTACCTTTCTGAATTCTTTCCAAGCATATCTTATCTTTCATATGTAAATCTTTGATCTGATTTGTCAAAGTAGACTTGAGTTGAAGCTGTGTAATCAATACACTATTTTCTTCTAAAGATAATTGGGCATTTAATGCTCATAAGTAAAAGAATGACTTTTGGTTAAATACATCAGCTACTACTTTAGCCTTATTACATCAATACACATCCTAACCTATTATGAAACGTGTTATTAAATAACATGGAATCCTTATTAACTTCAAATTGTATTAATACTAGTGCTACCATCTTAGCTTTCTTAGGATTTACTCATAACCTCTTTGTTGAGACAATGTGACCTGAAAATGCAACTTGAATTAATCAAATTCACATTTGGGTAACTTTGCATACAACTACCTTTCCCACGATGCTTATAGCACTATTCGTAAATGTTTATCATAATATTCTTTCATACTGCACTTTTGATGAAGACATTTTTATACACAATTGATAATTGTTATTGAAAGAAATTTCATCTAGTGGCACATACTTTTCCCATAAGCCTTCAAACTCAATCAAATAGAAACTTTACATATAATTCAAAATATGAATTAATCTTTTAGATTGTTCGTCATTCTATAGATGCAAAGTAGTGTTGAAATTAAGCCGATTCCTTAATGCCTTGTGCAAGGAACTCCAAATCTTGAAATAACCTTAGATCTTAATCACACACAATGGAAATAGATAAACCACTTAGAATTTCAATCTTTCAGATGTATAGCTTAACATATTTATTTATTAAGTAATCAGTCTAAACTGGAATGGAAGAGTATAACTTGTTCATATTCTATATGCAACCACCTAAATCGAACCCTTCTTAGTCGGGTCAGTGTCACTCTCTCTTATTTCCATAGAGGAATAAAAATCGGTTGTAGCAATCCAAAATGCACTTGATATTCTGCTTTTATTTGCTAGCATGTTAAGCACTCATCAACAAATTTAGTTACAACTATCTTCATACCTGGTCACCAATAATAACCTTTTAGATCTTAATATATCTAATTGCCTCCTAGATGCGTCATCATTGAATTGCAGTCCGCTTCAATAAGAAGTTATTATTTCCATTCATTATCATCAGGGACATAACTCTCCCTCGACATTACAAACATCCATCAGACTTAACTTCAAGGTCTTTGATTTCACCATTTTCAATTTGCTTAATTCTATCCTGACATTTCTTATCTTTCAATTAGCGGTGTTTAGTCTGACCTAACTAAGTGGGTTTAAGCTAAAGTTCGATAATTAACATACCATTTTTTTTTCAATTATAGTTGCACATCCATTGCTCTTAAAGTAGAGAATATCTTTCAACTAAGTGCATTTGCTACTATATTGATCTTTCCAAGATAATAGTCAATCGCAACATCATAATCCTTGAGGAGTTCTATCTACCTCCTCTACCGCATGTTCTGATCTTTTTGGGTCATCAAGCATTTTTTGGAATTTTATAATCATGAAGACATAACATCACTCACCATACAAAAGATGCCACCAAATTTTCAAAGAAAAAAAATATTACTGCGCCTAACTCCAGATCACGAGTCAAGTAATTTCACTTGTAAGTCTTGATCTATCGTGATGCATATGCCACTAATTTACCCTTTTACATTTATATGTATTCCAATTCATTATTAAAAGCATTATTGAAGAGAGTGAAATCTTTTGTACCAACACTGGAGCTTTTGTCATATTCTCTCTTTTTTTCTCCTTTTTTAAATCCAATCAAATTTCATAGACCCGTGTAATATAGCCTAATAAAACAACTTCATATATCCAAAACTCGTATTTGGACAACCTTTCATATAATTTCTTTTTCGCAGAATATGAAGTACTAACCGAGGGTGTAAACCATAATCTTCTCTAGTCTTTGAGTACATTAGAATATCAATAATGGATACCAAAACAATTTGATCCAACTACGGTAGAGAAATCTCTATCCATTAGATCTGTATATGCTATTAGATCAATAGCAAGATCAAAAGACACTACTGCAACTCATATTGTCCCTACTATATCCTGAATACAGTTTTAAGAATATTCTTCTCCTTAACCTCTAATTGTTATCCCATTCGAAGATCAATTTTTGGGAACACTACTGCTTCATTCAATTAATTGAAGGGATCATCAATCTACATGAGCAATTATATATTCTTTACTACCATTTTATTTAACTGACAATAATCAATACATAATCTCATTGAACTGTTTTTCTTTTTTTCACAAACAATATTGTAATTCCCCAAAGTAATATATTAAGTCGTATAAAACCTCAATATAATATTTAATGTAATTGAACCTTTAATTCTTTTATCTCTATAAGAGCCATTTTGTACAATAGCTTTGATATAAGTCCAGTACTAGAGAAAACCTAAATCCTGAATTTCACTTCACGATCAGATGGTAACCTTGGTAGTTCTGTGGGAACACATCCTATTATTTATTGACAGTTGGGATATTTTTCAAGTTCACCTTCGAATACTTGTATGTTCACAACATAAGCCAGAAAGTTCTCACATCCATGTGATAGCAGTTTTCAAAAAAAATACTACTAAATCACATTGATCGGAAAAAATCTATTTTTCCCTCATCATTACAATCTCCAAACTTTCTGGTTCTTTTCAGAACTATTTGTTTCAAGAAAAAATTCATAATGATATTATAGGAGGATAACCATTCCATGCCCAACATAATCACAATTCATAAAGAAGCAACTCCATTAAGCTTACTAAAATTCGATTTCTTTGAATTACTATCGAGTAATTCTTACAAATTTAACTTACTCTTGTGCTATGTCCCAAGAGATAAGTTACTATCACATCGAGCTTTCCCTGATCATCCCAACGAAGCCCCTTTTTGCATCATTTTTTTATCAAACCAATGGTCTATCGACATTGGTTTTCCATCAATACCCCACCTGAAATCTAACACTTCAAGACTTCCCAGCTCTCTAGCAATAAAAGTCTAAGGAACTTGCGGTTAAATCTCATCTAAAATCATATCTAGGGTTCGAAATAATAAACCATGGTTTAACAAGGCATTTCCAACTTCACCAGTACTTTAACATCACATTGAGCGAAAAAAGATTAATGATTAACCTTGTTACTACTTTTATGGCATCATTCTTACCCAGCTATTCGATTGCTCGACGCGATCCCTCAACTTCGAACATCTATAACTTTATACAACTAGTTCAATAAGCAGTTGCATCAAGTCACTCAAGCATCAATATAGTAATAATGACATCTTAGTGGCATGTATACATTTATTGACTAATAACAAGCTCAGTTTGGATCTAGAACCGGCTAAACCTGTAGCTCTAATACCAATAAGTGTAACACCCCTTCCCGTATTGGTTACCAAACACGAGTCCATGATGTTACAAAACCAATACAGTACAAACAATAAAATTTATTCAAAATGCTATAAATAAAAAAAATTGAAAATATTTAAATTGACTTTTTCACAAAAATCAGAGCTCCTTTACTTTACGAAAAATAAATGAATTGTTTTATAAATAACATACTTTGAACCAAAATAGATAAATTTATCACATCTATACATGCCACTAAAATTAATTAAAAACCTCAAGTAGGATGTCATTATTGTAGTAGCTTGATGAAATTTTTTTGAACTTACTTACACCAATGTCTCGAACCACCTACGTGTAAACAGGCAAAACAGACGCTAAGTACGAACTTAGTGAGGCATTATAATATAAGCATAAAATCAATAAGTAATTAACTTTAAAAACATAGTATAGATAATTATTATTCAAACCTATTTCAAATCAATATTGTTTTAAAGAAAGGATGAATAATATCAAAATCCTTCTGTAAAAGTTCTTTTATACCAATAGCCCAAGAAGTACGTATAGAAAGAAACTAAGTATGCGAGTCGTGTAGTCCCAGACTACTAGGCCATAAAGACCGAAAATCGATAGACCATATAGGCCAAAAATCAATAGACACATAAAGTGTTGATGTACTCCCAGAGTACTAAGCACTGAAGTGTTGTATAGTCCCAGACTACTATGCCATAAAGACCTATGAATTCCCAAATGTCTACACACATAAAAGTGTCGGTGCAGCTTCTAAACTCTATGGCATGCCACTATACTATAACTCTCAATGGTAATCTTGGGCAATAAAACAATATTATTACCTTTGCAATATATCATTCTGTAGATTGTAAATAACTCATCATCAATAAATCAAAATAATGAAGCAGTTCATACTCCATTATACCATAAATCATTCTATAACATATCATTGATATATTATAATAAATTTATCATAAACAAAACATAATAAGGCAGTTCATACGCTATCATGTAAAAAACCATTCTTTTTGCTTATGAAAATATTATATTTAACATAAAAGACAATATTACCAATTCGGTAAAATCGTATAGGTCGACTTGTCGCAAGTCTTCCTAAATACGTTTTAAAATAGATAAATGCACTCACATTGACACTTTTTATCCAAACTAAATTGTGTATTAAGAGAACATCAAGCTTGGTTATTGCTTTATCTACTGAATTTTTGATTTCTCGTGTTTACTTGAGTGCTTTACATTCATCCCTTACATGCACAAATTAATAACACCAATAAGATACTCATGTTATAATCTGTCAGTCTACGCTACCTTCAAATAAATATTTCAATAAAATAATTTACAACTCAAAATTTGATTTTGTTTGTTCTGACAAAAATTAAATTTGATAAGCTTTTCAAGAACCAAGAAGCTGAGAACTGGGTACAGGCTGTAACTCGAGAGTTGGCACAAGTTACTCCGTTCCAAGAATAAAGTGTCTGGTCGGTGGAGTTCCAACTTTGTAGTGCTTGCAGAGGATCACTGAGAATAGAAGTTCTGAAAGAAAGCAAAAGAACCGCATCTACATTTAAACCCAGTCCTTGAACCACAAGAAAACCAAGAAGAAGAATTATTCTCCATCGTAAATGGAGTTTATTGACACCAAATGAGGAACTCATGATTTCTGAAACTGATTGTGGTAATGTGGTGGCCTGCAAAGGGGCAGACAGAATCGAGACGCACGAGTCATTGACTCGGTGGAGAAACTGATTGGATTCTGCCAGATTCTCACCAGTTCATCTGGATTCCAACAAGTTTAAGCAAGTCGGTATGTTGCTCGCTCTATTCGCCGACAAAGATGATACGGTGTGGAGAAGAAATGGATTGTTTAGGGTTTTAATTTAAAATTTAAAATTAATTTTTTTTTTATTTTTTTATTATATAACACATCAACATTTTTGCCACGTCACGCTGACATGGTATGCAGTTGGGTCAAAGGCTTGACTTGAAAAGAGTTAATGTTGACTAACAAGTTTGTGTAAACTAAAGTTTATATAAGCCTTTCAATTTTAGGGTTTAGGGTTAGTAGGTTAGGGTTTATGGTTTAAGGGTTTAGTGAGTAGGGTGTAGAATTTAAGGTTTATGGTTAGAATTTAGAGTTTAGGGTTTAAGGTTTAGGTTTCAGGGTGTTAGGGTTTGGGATTTAGGTTTTAAATTTTATAGAAGGGTTGTGTAATTTTTTTACACAACTTATGTATTAAAATATAACCATTTTATATTTTTAAATTATTCCCTAACATGCATAGTTTTGTCACAATACTTTACTACTTGAAATTCTAGGGTAGGTCTGAGGTGTGGCATGTCAAGGGTGAGGCTAAAAGATGGCAAGTTTCGAAACTTGTCTTCGAACTAAAAATGTTGGACTTCTTAATAACATTCTCAGTTGGTTTTTTGAGTTTTTTTCTGCAAGTATCTATACTTAGCTTTTTTGATAAATTTTCAGTTTGAGACAAAGTATCGAAACTTACAAAATAAGTATTGATACTTACAGAAAAAACTCAAAAAACCAACCGAAAATGTTATCAAGAAGTCTAATATTTTCAGTTTGAGGATAAGTTTTGAAACTTGCTTTCTTTTAGTCGCACCCTAGACATATCGTACGTTAGACTCACCCGAAATTCTAAATGCATTGATTTGGATCCTTAATTTTCACGTTCAGTTCTTTTGACGTAATATCTGATATTCAGTTAATTTGAGGCACACAATATACAACAACTGCCTGTACAGAGTTTAAAGAAATAAAATTAAACATAAATGCCTCGTTAAGTACAGCGGATGTAAAAGAGGTGTGTTGTATTAAATAACACTTGTGTATTAAAAAGATGGATGAAAGCTGGTTGCTAATTTATCAAGGTGTTTGGTTGTGAAATTTGTGATAAAACTAAAAGATAAGTGTTATGTATGAATGTACCCTTTTACCCTTAAAATTCTAGCTTTATATTTTCCCGTTGTTTTTACATTTATTATTATATTATTTTAGGGTTTAGGGTTTAGGGTTTATGTCTTATGATTTAAGGTTTAGGTTTTAGAGTTCAAACTTTAGGGTTTGGGTTGTGTGCCTTATGTTTAGGGTTTAGGGTTTATGATTTATGTTTTAGGGTTTAGAGTTTATGCTTTAGGGTTTAGAGTTTAAGGTTTATTGTTTAAAGTTTAGGGTTAGTTATGGTTTAAGGTTTAGGATTCATGATTTAGGGTTTATGGTTTAATGTTTATGGTTTAAGGTTTAAGGTTTATGAATTAGGGTTTAGGGTGTAGAGTTATGGGTTTAGTGTTTGGAGTTTATGGTTTATGGTTTAGGCTTTGTTTTTGGTTGTGGGGCCAAACCAAGGTTTTGCAAAAGCTAGAAAAACTAGCTTTTGGCAAACCAAGGTTTGAGAAGCTAGTTTGGGGGGCAAACCAAGGTTTTCACACTCAAAAGTTGAGTGTTTTTTGTTGCTTTTAGAATTTTTTGGGTGAAAAAGCTAGTTTGGAAAGCCAAACACAACAAAAAAACAAGCCCTTAGTGTATGAGGTTTATGGTTTTATGGCTTATGTAACACCTTCAACCTGGATGTCACATTTAGGCCCCAAGCCCAAAATCATTACCATAAAATTTTTCGTTTTCAAAGTCCAAATCATAACAAGTACAATAAATCATAAGTCTATTCATTTAAGAAATATATAGAACTCCAAAATATTTCAAAACAGTATAAGTGAAGCCCCAACACTCGCTTCTATGATTGTGTCTACACTGACTATAAACTGGTGCGTCCGGACTCTTTTGTGAGCCATCCGGACTCATCATAGATGAAGATGGCCTACTACGGCTAGTAGACTCTGATCTCTGATTTGATCACGAACTCTTATTCGAGGTTCCTCTGTTATTGTAATAAAGGTTTTTTGAAAATTTTAATTTAAAAAATATTTGGAAATGGTATCAAACGAGATGACACCCGAAGACCGGGATGACACTCTCAATAAAATACTAAGAAAATTTGAAATTTGAAAGATGAAGTCACCACCGGCCACTTTGGTAGGCCAGATACCAAGGCAAACTAGAGATTCTAAAATTTGGGTCTGGAAGTCAGTTACGTGAGAGGAAGGATTAGCACCCTACAGCGCCCAAAATTAGTAATGCGTTGATTAAGCGTTGATTAACTAGAGATTCTCGTGAAAAACGTACCTCGAACATAAGAGATGCCGCTTTCCATTATTCTATATCGCGAAATATTATTCTTGATTCTAAATTCTAATTTTCAAAACATGTTCCTTTCATTCGGGAATCTAATGGAAATTATACCCCGAGTGTAGGGGTGTAAATTTCTTTTATACAAAAATATATTCTTTTAAATACTTTAAAGGGGATCACAAATTTTAAATTAAATTCGATTTCTTAATTTCCATCGTTAAGACATTAAATAATCGACCAAGTACCAATTTTGGGCGTTGTGGGGGTGCTCACCCTTCCCCACACGTAACTGACTCTCGAACATGTTTTTTCTAGTTTCACAAACCAAAACTCATGTTTTAATAAAATAACGCAAAAACAGGTTTGATTAAAATAACCGGGTTTTCAGGTGATCCAATCTCACCTAAATAAAAAAGATTGGTGGCGACTCCATCCAAAACCAAAATATTTTTCTTAAGAATGCGCCCAGCACCGCGGGGCGGGGCCGTTGTTACAGCTTGGTGACTCCGCTGGAGACTATTTTTTTAGAGTCGAGTCACCGGTCAATTACTTTTTGTCTTAACGAGTGGAAACTATAAATTCGGTTTAATTTATTTTGTGATCCCTTTTCCTGCTAAATTTTTTACAAAAAATGGCTTTTTTAAAAATTCTCTCTGATTTTTTTGCATATCATGAGCTCTGCACCCGAGCTCTGTCCCTTTTAAGTGGGAGTGAGAAGCTACGCCTTCGTGAGGTATCGCCTCCGTATAAGATAGTGGATCACTTTCGGGATACATCGGTACCTTTGTCGCCGTCAGCTCTTCATCTCCGCACAGACTTAAGGAAATGTATCCTCCCGAATCGATGTCCTAGTAACAGTTCGGGTACCGTTACTTTAGAACCTAAACCACATATAGTGAGCCATAGTAGCCTACCCTGTCTAGAGCCATACCGAATCTCTGCCCGTTTAGAGAGTCACCCGATAGGTGCATGATAGAGAGAGTTAGAGGGTTTCTTTATTTTCTTTCAATCATGCTCTTTAACTTCAATATCATTTATTTTCTCGCAATAAAGCATATACTAGGTATCATGCCGATATATTTTATGCGGGTAGAAAAGCATGTTTGGGTAGGATCCACTTTTTGTTTAAAATGTGCGGGTAGAAAGCATGATGGGGTAGGATTGCTTTTATTCGAATGAAGCATGTCCACTTATAGGTTCTATACCTTCTTAATTTTTTGTAATAAATTATTGATTATTTAATCTGTACTAACTTGCTTTATTTTTCTTTTGCATTGCATTAACATTTTCTATTGCATACATTTGAATTCACATCATATTGCATAATCATTTCTTGGCCGAGCTTCTAATCCTGAGAGAATTGCGATCGCAGTATTTCTTGGGACATCCAATTTAGCCGAGTCAGCATTGGTTTTTCACTCGAAACAATACTAAAAAATGGATGGCCGTTTGGAAAAGGTTAAAAATGCGTGCGAAGATGTCAAGAGTGACATGGAGCAAAACCTAGAAAAGGTGCAACAAGCAACTCGCAACCACATCTCACAGTTATAGGAGGATCTACTGTTCAAGATAGCTGCGATGTTGGCAGAAAAAGATCCTAAAAGGGGAAAAGGATTGGCCATTGACCTCAGTGCTCTACAAAATTCAAAAAATCCTTGCGACAAGACACCTCAGCAAGCGTCGACTTCAATTAGAAAGTAACAAGGTCTTCAGGGTGGATCTTCATCGCACAGAGGAACTAAAGAACGCTCTATCCCAGATCCGAACGAAGCAGGTATGCCGAAGGTCGAAATACCCAAGCAGCTTGAAGATTGGTTTCAACAGCTCGAGGAAAAATTTAAAGCTGCAGAAGGGGCAAATGTAGTCCGTGAATTAGATGCAAATGAATTAAGCTTGGTCTCTGATCTGGTGTTACCTCCAAAGTTCAAAATGCCAGAGTTTGCAAAATTCGATGGAACAAGCTTTCCATCTGCTCACCTCACCATATTCTGCCGAAAGATGACGGGCATGTTGATAATGATAAGCTTTTAATTCACTATTTTCAAGATAGTTTGAAAGGGTCTGCTACATGTGGTACAATCAGCTTAGCTGGGATAAGATACAATCATGGAAGGATCTGGCTAAAGCTTTCACAGAGCAGTACAAACATATAACAGACATTGACCCATACCGTTTAACATTGCAAAGTATGAAGATGCCCGGCGAGAGCTTTAGGCAGTATGTGCAAAGGTGGAGGGATGTTGCAGCTCAAGTACAACTGTATTTACTTGAAAGGGAGATAACACATACTTTTGTTAGAACCCTAGAAGATCCACTCCTAAAGTATATGCAGGGAAATGCAACAAATAATTTCAAAAATCTTGTGATATCAGGTGAACTCATAGAAGAAGCCATTAGAGAAGGGAAAATCATAGATCCCAGCAGTGCAAACGTCAGAGGAGGAAGTGGATCAGAGGTTCATATGGTGGGGTCTTATCCATCCAATCGACCTTGGTCCTCACACCAATTAAACTATTCGTGCTTATGTCGAACTATGATATTTCAGAAAGTCGTCTATCCGATTCTGGTAACATATACAGAGTTGCTTCTGATGCTTATTGAGAAGAACTTGTTATCCTTAGTTCAGTCTAAACCGAAAGTGCCTCATTATCCAGAAGGCTATGATGTTAATGTTGTGTGTGATTATCATCTAGGAAGCATGGGCCATAATACTGAGAATTGTGGTGCCCTGAGAAACAAGGTGCAGAGTCTAATTGAAAATGACACTTTGAAATTTAACAGTGGAGTCCCTGAGATGAACTGACAAGGGGATAATGTTGGATCTGCCCGGAATCTAGACAACCTTTTAAGACACATTTGTATCTTAAATCTCTTTTTGAATAATGCATGAAACAAACCTTTTGTCTAGGCCGTAGGCAAGAGAGAATCTTTTGTAAGGGCATGTGTCCGCTTGTTGTTAATAAATAATGCATTTCTACAAATTTCCTTAAAATTTAACTTATTCATGATTTTTTTCATACATATATGGATATAAGGGACCCCCTATTTTTGAAAAATCACTTTTTAAAAAAGAATAATATTCTTTACTCATTCATATAAGCATCTTGCATAATTAAGAAACAAAAGATTTCTTGTATTACTCTATATAGAGATTTAAAGTACAGGGACCTAAGGTAGGTGTCTGCTTAGAACAAAAGCTTGAAGCCTTCAGAGGTATCCAAAAAATATATAAGCCCGAGAATAAACAGGGAATCTGAGCTCTAATCGACGATGAATCCAATCTCCCTCGAGAAGAAGAAACGAGATGACGTTGACAGAGGCCATTCTGCTTAAAAATTCCAATTCAAAACGAGAACAATAAGAGTTTGGGGGACAAACCTTTGCTGGGGCAAATTTTGACCAGAATAAAATCAGAAGATTAAGCGAAACCAGAAGAAAAAGGACTTCTACAAGCATTCCATGCATCTTCATTCATCATGGGGGTATACGTGAAAGCATATGCATCATTGCATCACCAAACATGTTCATACATCATGGCATCTAGCTTTTCATAAAGCATTCATAACTTAGAGATTTCGACAAGAATTATATGCATCTTTGCATCATCATAAAAGCATCCATGTACATGTCATCTGCATAAATGCATTACCAAAAACTAACTTTGCATTTGTCACCCAAAGCAATTTTCTAAAATTACGTCATTCTATATGGACATTTTGTTCAAAACGAGAATTTCTTAGTTTCATCATTCCATAAGGATACTCTTTCTCAAAACAAGAATTTCTTAATTTTATCCTTTCTTAAAGATGTTTTTCTCAAAACATGAATTTCTTAATTTTGTCCTTTCATAAGGACGTTTTTCTCAAAACAGTAATTTCTTAATTCCATCATTCCTCAATGACACTTTTTCTCAAAAACAAAAGTTTCTTAATTCCGTCCTTCCATAAAGACATTTTTCTCAAAATGGGTTTCGTAATTCTATCATTTCTTAAGGACATTTTACTCAAAAATGGAGTTTCTTAAATACATCCTTCCATAAGGACATTTTCCTCAAAAACATGAATTTTTTAATTCTATCATTTCTTAAGGACGTTTTTCTTAAAACGAAAATTTCTTAATTTCATCCTTTCTCAAAGACATTTTTTCTCAAACAGGAGTTTCTTAACTTCATCCTTCCTCAAGGACCTTTTTCTCAAACAATAGTTTCTTAACTCTGTCCTTCCATAAGAACATTTTCCTCAAAAACCAAATTTTCTTAATTTCATCCTTTCTTAAGGACGTTTTTTTCAAAACAAAATTTCTTAATTCCATCATTTCATAAGGATATTTTTTTCTCAAAAAATAGAAATTTCTTAATTCCATCCCTTCATAAGGACATTTTCCTTAAAACAGGTCTGGCATCCCCAAACACAAAGGAACAGATCATCATTGTCAACGAATCCCAACATCCTTGACACAAGAAGTGGGGCAAGTATTGTTTGGCATTTCAACCAAAAGAATCATATCTCTCCCATAACATGGTGTAGCAGATCAACTAACTCTCTTACAGATTCTGTCTCTCCAACAAATAGTGGAACAGATCAAACACAACATCAATTTCATCTCCCTGAGTTTGCATTTCATCTCCTGGGTTTGCAGCGAAATGAACACGTCAGCAGTTTCATCTTTCTGAGTTTGCAACGGAATGAGCGCGAAAACAAGTTCATCTATCTGAAGTGGCAGTAGAATGGACGCCTCAACCGTCTCATCTCCATGAAGTGGCATCGGAATGGGTACACCAACAAGTTTATCTCTCTGAAGTGGAAGTAGAATGGACGCTTTAACCATCTCATCTCCCTTAAATGGCAGCAGAATGGGTACACCAACAAGTTTATCTCCCTGAAGTGGAAGCGGAATGGACCTATCAACCGTCTCATCTCCCTGAAGTGGCAGTGGAATGAGTACGTCTCAACAAGTTTATCTCCCTGATGTGGCAGCAGAATAGACCTCTCAACCGTCTCATCTCCTTGAAGTGGCAGTGGAATGAGTACACCGACAAGTTCACCTCCTTGAAGTTGGTAGCAGATCCCATATTTTTTTTCAGATATCGCTTCGCCGTTGTTGGTGCAGCAGGTCAAATTTTTTCCCATGTCTAGTTTCTCCCATGATGTTGTGACTAGACCAAATGTTTTTCTCAAATTTTCTTTCCGGATATATGTTCAAAAAATCTGAAAAAAATAAACAAAAAAAGAACGAAAAAAATGAAAAAACAAAACAAAACAAAAAAACAAAAATAAGAAGAAGAAGAAGAAGAAGAAGAAAATTAAAACTCTCTTCAGATCATGCCTCTTCACTAGAATGGAAACCTGATCAAATTTTCTCCTCCATATCATGCCACGTCATCAGAGTTGTAGCTAATCAAAACCATTTTAACAAGTCCAACAGAAATGTTGGCACAACGTGCTTAAACACGATAAAGTTTAAGATAATGGACAATTCAAAAGTCCATCAAAAATCCATTTTCACGAATGGCCGAAGGAAAATAAATCCTTCGAAAAAATCCAATTTCATGATTGGTATAAACTGATTGTACCTAGGGGAATGGTACAACTAGCCAAGAGCAAACGGCTACCGGTAAAGGCAACTCAAATCCGTTAATCCCTGTGCATTTGGGAAAAATGCAAAAGAGATCTATGAAGCTCTGGATCAAAGCTTGCTGACTTTCGGTCCTGCCTCCTCGGCGATATTGTAGCTGGGCCAAACCATCATCGTTCGATCCCGTGTCTTCATCAGAGTTGCCGATGGATCAAGTTTTGCAGACCTTACCTCTCCATTAGTGTTGCAGTTGTGTCAAATTTTCTCCAGGCATTGCGTCGTCGTCAGAGCCGTATCAAGCTGAGCGCATTTTGTCTCCTCCAACGGATCACCTGTGGTTTATGGTTTCCTCAATGAATCCTCCATTAAAAGCGGCCAAGAAGATCAAATAAAGACCAAAGAAAAAGCTGTGGCCAGAGAAGAAACCCAAACCTGACTGAACAAAAATGGTTCTTCTTTTGTCTTTGCTCTATTGTCGTTGCACAACAATAAGCAAAGAGGGGTAGCTGTAGATGCCCATTTTGTCTGAGT
The DNA here is from genome assembly GCA_019671005.1 of Hibiscus mutabilis. NCBI lineage: Eukaryota > Viridiplantae > Streptophyta > Magnoliopsida > Malvales > Malvaceae > Hibiscus > Hibiscus mutabilis. The sequence goes on along the minus strand of CM033724.1, from coordinate 42,121,304 downwards.
TCAATTAATTACATCTTTTATGTGGAGATTTATGTTTTTTTATGTGTTAAAAATGGGTATATAAACCATGTAAATCGATGTAGAAGATGAGGTTTTTTCGGATTAATAAAAAGAAGAGAATATTCGATTTGAAAAAAGAGTTCGAAATACATAATAAAGGGGAATATCTGAATCAAAAGCAACAATAAAAAGAACTACAAACAAAGCAAAAGGAGAGAAAAATATTAAAAGAAAACCTTTCGATTTTTTTAGATTTAGGAAAAAAGGGAAATTATTAGGTAAAACTAACCTGAGATTCGTGTTGAGGAAGAAAAGTCGAATTCACCGGTGTATTTGCATGTTATTTCGGCAACCATGGACGGCGGCGGCTGACGCCGGCGAACGGCAGAGCCACCGCAGGATTCTAGAGAAGCACGGCAGAGAGAGAGAGCATATTACATAGCTCTCCTAATTTTTTTTAAAAAAACTCAGATGAAATGATTTTTTTGAGCCAAAAGGGATATTTAAGAAACCTTCAAAACGACGTCGTGTTGTCTTGGGTGACTCGCGTCTCGACCCGACCCAGCCTTGGAGGATCCGCGCGTTTTTTTTATGAAATGGGAAAATTATAGCTTCAACCCCTCCACCTTTGTATCCTTCATTTTTGCCTTTTAATTTCCGTTTCTTTTCATTTTCGTCCCTATTTACAGTTTTTTTTTATTTCCTTTGTTTACAATTATGCCATTTAATTTCTCTTTTTGTTCATTATAGCATTTATTTTAGTCCCAATTACGCTATATATATATATAGATATTTTTCTTTTTTTCCTTTTTAATATAATACTTAATAGCATGTGTATATATATGTAAAGTTATCTAATATATATAGTATAATATACATGTAAAATAAATGTTGCATTTGTACGTGTATATATATGTAAAGTATAATATATATAAGGTATAATATCATAATAAGTATGTAAAGTATTAGCCACTTATTCTTATATATATTTATATAAAGTTTCCTAGTAATATATGTATGTAAATAATAATATATACATATATATATACTTGTTAGGTACGTATATAATATATGTATGTAAATTATAATATATATACATATATTTGTTATGTACGTATATAATATATGTCCTTTTTATATTAAACTATTTTAAAATAAATATATAAATTTTATTCTCATATATCACACGCATTTATATTTGGTTTTCATAATTAAATACTTAAAAAATGAGGTAAAACTTTATTAAAGATTCTCGTGAAAAACGTACCTCGAACATAAGAGGTGCCGCTTTCCGTTAATCTATATCGCGAAATACTATTTTTGATTCTAAATTATAATTTTTAAAACATGTTCCTTTCATTCGGGAATCTAATGGAAATTATACCCCAGGTGTAGAGGTTTAAATTTCTTTTATATAAAAATATATTCTTTTAAATACTTTAAAGGGGATCACAAATTTTAAATTAAATTCGAATTCTTAATTTTCATCGTTAAGACATTAAATAATCGACTAGGTACCAATTTTGGGTGTTGTGGGGTGTTCACCATTTCTCACACGTAACCGACTCCCGAACTTGTTTTTCTGGTTTCGCAAACCAAAACTCACGTTTTAATAAAATGACGCAAAAATAGATTTTATTAAAATAACTGAGTTTTTAGGTAATCTAATCTTATTTAAATAAAAAAAATTGATAGCAACTTTATCTAAAACTAAGATATTTTTTATAAGAACGCGCGTAGCCCGCGGGGCGGGGCGTTGTTACACCATATAATTGAAGTTGAGACGGAGGTTTTGAATAACGTCTTGCTTGATGCAAGAGCTGTTAAAAGCGTCGTAAAATGCGAAATTTGCGGCTCCAAGCTCTTGAAGTTTTTAATTCCGTGAAAATCACATTCGATTCTGGCCCACCCAAACTGTCTGGAACTGCTAATGTGATTATCGAGGTTGTTGAGACTGCTAGCATGCTTTCGGGACATATTGGAGTTTATACGAAAGCAGAAGGGCTTAAGGTAAAGTTAACCCTGGGTAAAAATTACCAAAAAAAAGGCTAAAAAGAATACTTTTGCCCTTTGAATTTAACCTAAAAAGCCGATAAATAAACTTAATTAAGTTTTTCAGTTCGTAAATTACATTAAATTAATCTTTTATCTGACGCTGATCTTATATTGTTGACATGACAGTTAACAGTCTGACGTGGTAGCCAATGATGATGATGTGACAGTACATGTATGATGATAATGCAATAGAGGGAATGAATGGATTATTTTAACAGGATTTGAAGGAAAAATTAATTATTTTGCCTAGTTTAGGGACATAATTAATTTTAATTGAAAGTTTGATCACTTAATCTTTAAGCTGAAAAATAAAAAAAATTATTAAAATTTTAAAAATATTTAAATAATCACAAAATATTAAAAAAATAAAAACACTATAATAAATTTTAAAGATTAAGTAGAAAACATAAAATTAAAAATATCAAAAGTTATAAATATAAAAAAAATCAAAATTTAAAATATTTATAAACTATCTTAAAAGTCTTCGACAATTTCTGTTTATTTTAAGTGTACTAATTTTCCTTAAATATATTTTCAATAGAATCATCATTGTATTAGAGTAGTAATAAAACTAAATTTTAACTTTATTTTTCTACATCAAATATTAATGAGCATCAATTTGATGTAGAAAAGCGAAAGAAAATTTGAGTTTATTGTTACTCTAATACAAGGTTGATTCCACTGAAAATTTTACGAATGGTAATACTCAGACTGACAAAAACAAAGACTTTTTCGATGAAAGTGTTTAATTTATTAATACTTAATAAACATTTTTTAATTTTTATATTTAAATTTTATCATTTTTTTATTTATAATACATATTAAATTTTTATATTAATTTTTATTTATTTTTATTAAGTTTATGGATTTTTATAAAATGTTGAAGGATATTTTAATTTTTTTGTGAGAGTTCTCAGTTTACTTCTTTTTAAAATTATCAAGGACCCAAAGGATTATAGTGACTAATTTTAAAAAATCGAAATGCAGTTTCCTACTTTTTATTAAAAAAATGATTTTAGGGGGATTTGGAAAAGCTCGCATTTTGGAATAAAATTATAGGGGTCACCACCGGTCACTTGGTTTAAGTAGATCGGACATCGAAAGGTAACTAGAGAAAAACGGGTTCGGGAGTCAGTTACGAGTGGGGAAGAATTTGCACCCCACCTTGCCTGAAATCGGTACCTAAAGGTTCGTATCGCATTTACTAAGAAAAATAAAAATTCGGTCTAATTCAACATCTAATCTCTAATGCATGTATGCATGGCAATATTATTCGAACATAAAAACAATATCGTAATTTAGGGTACCCAAAAAAGATAACGTCTGAAGACCAATGATGACTCTCCCAATAGGATACCGAAATTGAGTTCCAGCTAAATGCAACAAGAATATAATGAGGCATGATCAAATAAATAAATGATGGAAATGATGTGAACAAATAAAACAAAATGCACATGTAAAATATTATATGAAACAGTAACGAAATGCTAATAATATGTACAAGGAAAAAAATGTATGTAGCCATATTTTAACATATATGCACATATATATAATGCAATATGTGATGTGTTTTAAATAAAATGTGAGGGGATGCAGATGTATGAAAGCAGAACTCAGAAGACAAATGCAAGTAAATAAGGGACCATAATGCATCAGATTAGAAATATAAAGGCAGAAATTAAATAATAAAAAAACAAATATAAGGCAGCAATTAAAATAGAAAGTATCCAGTTGGTGACGAAATGAAATGAAAAATAAAAATAAATAACAATGCTCAAAATTAAAGGAACGAAAATAAATACTTAATACAAAAAAGGGATACGATTGCATAAATTAACGAGGGAAGGGATTGAAAGCGTAAATATTCCCTTGAATACAAAACACCACTTTCCCAGGCATTATTCACGCAGTGCATTAATGGGTAAATAAATATATAAAAAAAAGGCTAAAAAGGAAAAGGGAAACTGAAATCTCCTTTTCTTTCTTCAAATCTCAGCAACATTTACCTGGCAAACTTAACCCGAGAACCAATTTATTCAAGCTGAGATCCCAAATTGACATGAACACGATAACTTAAATTTGACTCGAAACTTTAAATAAACTGAACTGAACTGAAATCGAATCGAAGTTCAGTTGAACCGAAAATTAACCCGAACCGATTTTTAACCGAATAGAATAGACTCGAACCAATTTTCAACCGAACCGAATGAAACCAAACCGATTTCACCCAAACCGGAAAGCAACCAAACCGAAAGCAACCCGAAATTAAGAAAATATATTAAAATAAAAATGAGATGTGAACTGTCGTACAACTTATCAAAAAATCAAATATACATGTTATATAAAGTTATATATAGGGTAGAAAAACCTAACTCGGCCTAAAAACCCGACTAAAACCGATCTATCTCCTATTAAGCCGATATTGACCCGACCCGAAGTCAACCGATCCGAAAATAACCGACCCGAAATCAACCGAATCGAAAGTCAACCGAACCGAAAATCAATCGACTCGACGTCCTGACCCAATACCCGAACCGAAATCACCATAGACTCGAATTAAAACTGAACCAGACCCGAACCAAATTTAAACCGAATGCAATCAGAACCAAAATGACCCAAACCGAAATGACCCGAAACGAAACCGAACCGAATGACCCATTTGCCACCTCTAACCCTACACGCCCAGCAGAGCAGAACGAGATACCATCACCCTTGTTGGTTCATCAGTAGCAGGCCTCGTCCGGCCACTCGACGGTGACCGGAAACGCACAGGTGAGATCCCTTCCCCTCTCGACCCTCTTTCAAAAGCACACAAAAAGCAAAACCCCACACTGATTCAAAAGGAAAACCGGAAGAACTGAAACCTTAACCTCAAAGGTATTGTTTTTCTCTCTTTCTTTAATATCTGATTCTTTCGATTTCTCCCCTTTTGCTTTAGATTCAAAAGATTTTAAAACCCTAATTTCTAATTTTTAAAGCAACGAAGAAGAACTTGGTTCTTCTTGTAACATTGGAAAGCAACGAAGGGAGAAAAAGAGCTCTAGTTTTATGCCAAATTGAAAGAACAATAATACCTAGAAGATAACTTTTTGATTTTTTTTGTACTTCCCAATGGTTGTCTCGTTACATTGCGGTTTTGATTCGGCTCTTATAGCCAAATATTAGAATAAAAAAAATGAAAATCTTCTTTTCTTTTTCATTTGTTGCAGCTTAAATGTAGGAAGCAAAGGCCATTGTTGATGACGAGGGAAGCATGGTGCAAATCTGATGGGAACTGTTTGAGTAGGGGATGAAGTGACTGCAGAGGGTAGTTGTGTAGTTTTAGGGTTAGGTTATTATTTTTTAGGATTGGTTTCGCTTGGGGTTGAGTTGATTTTGGGGTCTGGTTTTGGTCTTGGGTAAGCTATGTAATTGGGTAAAGTGTGTAATGGGTTGAAGGTTTAATTTAATTTTTTTTAAAATGTACAAGTTTAATGGAAATAGATTTCTTAATTGATTTTATTTAATTAGGTGGTGAGCCTAAACAAAAAAATTGCTGAGATCCACTTCTTTAAACGGGTTGATATATTTGCTTCACAAAATTTATGGTTGAAATTTTTGTTGGATCTAATTCTCCATTCTTGAAGTTGTAGATTGAAATCTTTATTTTTTCTGTTAGGTCCAATTCTCCTATCTCGAAGTTGTAGAACGAAATTTGTGCCCATTCTTTGCTAATTCTTGTAAATTACTACCAAAATATGCAAAAATGCTCTGAATGTATGAGTTAGCATGCTCCTATCTTATGGATGGTTAACTATAAATGATGCATGAATTGTGACAATTGAGGACCACTTGGATGAGCTATGATCTTCTTTGTTTCTCCGTTGAGTTTTCTGCTTCTGTTGCAATGATATCTTATCTCTTTAGATTGTTCTTCTCAAATATTGCTTAGGTTGATCCTATCAAATTTTGTCTTCGACGTACCGCTATTATATTCATACTCTGACAAAATTTGCCCCATAATTTTGCTGTTTTGCTCTTATTCTTCTTGAGCAGACTTTTGACCTCTTCAGTAATTAAATTTTTTCAGGCTCTGCATCTTTTTTTGTCTATTATAATTTGAACTCTTATGCACAATGATGCCCCACTAATCTTTTTATTATCTCATCATGTAGAATTTGTCCCTATTTCATTATTTAGGGCGAGCAAATGCCTCAAGTCCCTGAACTTTCTTCAAGTCCCCAAGCTATCTAATATATGCATTCTTGTCATTATCCTCACCATGGCCCCTGATAGGTTATTCCTCTTTGAACAGAAAGTTGTCGATCAAAGATGAAGGTCTAATACTTAGCCATATCTTTATCATGGCAGGTCGATCATTTGCATCCATAACCTTGCATTTTGAAATTTATCTTTGAAGTAATACAAAGAAATCTTTTTATTTGTAAAAATGTCAATTTGTTGATTGACATTTTAATGAAGTATATCTTACTAGACCCGGAAGATCAGAGTCTTAATATAAAAAGAAAAAAAATAGAATATGATGCCCTGGATATCAAGTGCAAGAGCGTCTTAGATTCAACTCTCTCGTGATTAGCATATCTTGTAAATGTTGTGGCGATATATGAAGTTATGAAATTTCTTCCAGATCACGCGGTTTAACCCTATGATTAATGAGTTGCTCAATCCAGTCAGAAATAACTCTTTTTCCGTTCTCTTCATTATTTTCCATTCATAAATGTGTTCAAGCTTTTCGGACTTGTTTAATCAGTAGAGTGCAAAATATCATTCTAAGAATAAAATTCTATAAGTGCATGTGTGTGCTTCTAATTGTAACTAGCCATTATTATATTATTATTGTTATACGCATATCTTCAAAGATACATCTCTGACGCCAACATATTTGGACAGGTGGAGCGTAGCTCCTTATTAGATTTATCGTCTCCCCCACAGCTCCATCAGAGTGCTCCAAGATTTATTTATTCAATAGTTCATTATTTCTCTCTTTTATTCTCTTTTTTCTTTTTCTCTATTCTTTTTACTTTTTTCTCTTTTTTCTTTCTTCTTTTTCTTTCTCTTTTTTTCTTCTTTTTTCTCGGCTAGCTACAATCCATGTGTTATTATTAGAGTATAGAAGACTACGCTTAGAATTTCAATTTAAGCAACTCTACTTGGTTAAAATTGTCTAGTCCACTTCACTATTTATGAATTTCAAAGGTTTGTCATTGAACGTCATCAAAGGTGTAGTAATCTGCCCTTTTCTTGCTTTGCCGACCATAATAGACTAAGAAATAAATTACACTTCATCGTCTTCACAACATCCAATCGATCTTTGTATCAAAATCAATGTCGCATCTTGCAATTGGCATTCAGGGGCCTAAAAGGGTAAGAAGAGATACATATATTCATGGGAAAAAAATATCATTCCATTAAAATGAAAACCAACAAACATGACACATGCCCTTAGAAAATGATCTCTACTAGTTTTGGGCCAGAAGTAGCAGAATTACCTCTATGTATTACTTTAGAAATGGTTCTTGTAGATTGCGCCCCCGATGCAAAAACACGGGTAAAACAAACTTCTTAGAATTCCTAACAGTCTTCGAAGAATTCATTATAGTCTTTCGATTCTTCGGCTGGTACAATAGCTTGCTTTATTTCTTTTATCTTCTATTGTTGAACTAGCTCCCATGTTAAGATTCCATTACTAACTACCTTCTTAATTTCCTCCATCAAAGGCTTACACTTCTTGGTAGCATGTCCTGGTGCCTCATGTGAAAGTCACATGCATTATTTGGATCATAGTTATGGGCATATGGGTTTGGCATTATCTTCATTGGCCTAGGAGTGAGATATTGACCTTTAACAAGGTGAGGAAATAAGCATTCCGAATATCTCCAAATTTGCACTTACTCGAGGAATTTTCCATTATAGTTTTGATAAATCAGCTGGCCTTTTTCTCTTGCAGCTCTAGGAGCTTTGAACATTACACCCATTCACTTATTTCTCTTTCTCCACTTCTTGATTAGCATATTTTCAAATCTTAGTCCAATTTTCCCTTGTCGGATCCCTATTTCTATTGTTTCTCCAATCACCATGATGTCATTGAAACTGCCCCTTGAATTCAAAAGCATTTTCTCGAAGAACGGAGGTGGAAGAGTTCGATGAAACATGATAGATATTTCTTCCTATGTCATGAGAGGCTGTACTTAGGCTGCTAATCCTCGCCACTTCAATGCATAATCTTTAAAGCTTTCATTAACTTTCATACTCATGCTCTAAAGAAGCTGGCAATATGGAGCCAAGTCTATAGCATACTTGTATTGGCCTAAAAATACTTTTGCCAAATCAACCCATGATTGAATCTGTTCTTAACTTAATCTGTTGTACCACACTGCAGCATGTCCAACCAGGCTATCATGGAATTAGTGGATTAACAATTTATCATCGCCCAAATGTCTTTCTATTTTTCTAAGAACATTGCCAAGTGGATTTTAGGACAGCTAGAACTGTCATATTTCTCAAAACTAGGGACCTTGAACTCAAGCGGAATAACCAAATCAGTGACTAAATAGAATTCTCTGGAATCAAATTTTAGACTGTCGTCGCCTTTTCTTGCCGTGATCTCTTTATAAAGTCTTACATATCTATCTTTCAACTACTCGAGTCTTAATCCTGGGATGATAGGCTTCATAAAATCTATCCATGTATTCAGGTTAGTACCTCGGGGTATATTGTCAAACTTGGTGTAACGGTGTAGCTCTTTGCATTTTGCCGAGGCTTGGTCATCCATTCTTGCAAAGCTTCTTGAGTTTGTTCAATTCTTTCCATATCTTCATCTATGATAACGTATTTCCAAACTTTCACTGATTCTCATATTGCTGTCATCGAAACCTCGACCGCTTTAGATCATGAATGTTAATGTAATGCTATTAAATAATAGTGTTATATTGTTAAATATGCAATACATGAATGCATTACATCAAATATCAGATACTACAAATATTAGTGAGCTCTAACTCTCAATTTCCTAATTTCCTCTAAGAGCCAAGCCAGCTTTATTCCGTGATCTAATGTTGGATCGATATTCTGATTCAGTACCATTACTATGTCAGCCAGATCTGCCACTTGTTGAGCCACTTCTCGTGCTTGAGCAAAAAAAACTTTTATGTCATTATGCATTTCTCGTATCTTCATTCTTGATCTTTGAAATTAGACATATCGCTTCTCTTCACTTTCTTGACAATCTTTCTTAACATCATCAACAAGATCTTTGTAAATTAGTGTAAGATTGAGATACTCACCTACCTTCTTCTTTATTGTTTCATTTTCAGCTTGATAGCAATAACCTTATACATCTGTATGTACATACTCATCATCTCTTATTTAGATCGACTAACCATTAGATCATCCGTGAAGGTATTGCGCTACATTTCCATTGCCTACAGATCACACGATAGTATGTTGTCTTGATTTTTACTTGCCTTAAAGTCTATTTTCCAATATTCAGCTTCATGTTTTAGTTTTTATCATTTTCTTTGATTGTTCTAGTCACACCCAAACATGCATTCTTGAGCATCGAACAAAGTTATTGATAATTGAATTGTAAACTTTTCAACTCCTCATTCAAATCACCTCTCCCTTGCCTTAATTTGCTTATTTGGGCATCATATTTGAACTGATGCCTCTCTTTCTAGGTATTTTCATCTTGAATTTTACATTCATCCATTGGATCATGCTGGTTTTTTTGTTCCGAATTCTCATTTCTCGTGCTCCAAAAGAACTTGAACTTGACGTTTGAGGGCAATGCAATTCCCATTTTGGATACGGAAGATGTAAAGGTGTCAGGAATTGTGGAGTCACCGACCGAGCCTTTAATAATTGGGGATACAATTCTTTATATAAAATAGGAATTAGATTAAAGTGATGTTTGTGATCTCATGTCTTCTAGCAATCGACTGAGGGGATACTGGAATTTGAACTTTGCCATGGACACTTCATTGATTTTGATGGACTTGAGCTTTCCTTTACTTTTTTATCTCCAGATGTTCTATTAATTGTCAGGCTTTTATGAAATTTGGGCCGTCCATCTTCAAAACTCAACATGCCTACCCTGATAAGATCTTTAACCTTGTTCTTTAGAGCCTCACAATTCTCGGTAGTATGATTAGAACCTCTTTGATGGTAATCATATACTGCATTAATACCATAGCCCTCAGGTGAAGAAGACACTTTGGGCTTAGACTAAACTTGGCTCACAAAGTTTTTCTCTACCAGTATCAGAAGCAATTCTGCATATTTCATCGGAATTGAATTAAAGGATACTCCTCCATTCTTTTCTTCTTGAATTTCTTCCTAGCTTGTCATCACTTTCTTGGAGTTTGACTTAATTACACCTACAGCTGGTTTATTGATGCGAATTGTAACAGTGCGTGAATTAGGCTATTTATTCATGTTATGGTCACCAATTTTGGTCACTTACGCTTGGAATTGCCTTTAGTAAGTGTACACTTTTGGTCACCAATTTTGAAAATTGATCATTATGGTCACTTACGTTTTTGTTTTTTAAGCATTTGGTCACTTGGGTGTTAATTGCCTTTAGACACTGATGACATGTTGACTTGGCACAGTAAAAAGAAGGATAAGTTATCTAGATAGTCCCTAAACTATTACTTCACCCTTATTTTGACAACTGAAATAAAAATAATTTATATAATTACACATTTAGTCATTTATATTTACAATTTTTTTTATTTCTTCTCCCTTCCACCATCTTCCATATTCTTTTTCATTTAACCCAAACCCTAATTTTCTATTATATTAATCCCTGATTCAAACCGTATTTCTTCTTTAGAAAAAGGAACCATTCTCACTCATAGAGCTGTGATTACACATTCCATAACAATCTATGACTATAAAAAGCAAGTGTCATCTTCAATATAAACAATTTGCATTAAAAGACGGTCACTTACTCGGAGTTTCTAATTTTTTAAGCTTTGTGGTAACATTAGACTACAGTAAGCTGTAACTATTATCACTTATTAACTCGATAAAAGACATGCATAAACATATGAAATCATATATGCATGCTAATCGTGTTATCTGGTTTGCAGCGACAATGATGGCTATCACATGGCCCAAACATAGCAGGACATCCAGCTATTTAAACACGGTGACAATACAACGAAAGATCGGTGCAAAGTAATAGACCAGTGTACCTACAACGTTGTTCAGATAAAGTATTCATTTGCATGGTTTCACCCACTACCAGATTCTCCACAACTGTTGCTAATAATGATACAACCTACAAACATTACAAGCATCTGATTTTAACTTAACACTTTTCATATCGACCAAAATCTACATATCCTTGCAAAATTAGCTTTACAAGTGATGTGAATTATATTCAGAATGCTAGCAAGAAAGTGCAAATCAAAACTTTCAGCTAATTAAAAACAAATTTAAAGCAATATCCTTATAAAATAACTTCCTTGTAAAAGAATAAAATACAAGAACATGAAGTTAATGACTACCGTTTGTGATCTACTCTCCATATCTTTGCAAAAGCGGATCACCAAGTCAATGTCCTTGCGTTGGCAGAAATACAAAATTGTAATACACTCACAGCATAGTGATAAACCTAAAATTGATTTTGATATAACAAGGTCTAATTTGTAAAAAGGATAAATTTTTAAATACTTGTTTTACTCATTAAATTGACAAGGATTCAAACTTAAAATGTTTTCAAAACATTAATCCCCAATGTTTTTCTAAGTGTTTGATACTAAAAAATATCCAGATTGGTACAAGAGTACCGATACGCCTAAGACAGTATCGGTATGGGCTTTAGCTACTGGAAAATTATTTTACTCGTGATGGTTATAGGGTACCGATACGCGTATAGATGTATCAGTACTCCCTTTAAACCTGGTAATCAATTTAAGTTTTGAGTATCGGTACGGATTCATGCATACTAGTACGAGGATTAAGATTTTCCAAATCTTTTGCAATTAATATTCGACTGTTACCTTGTCAGTTTTATTGGAATCATATATTTGAAAATCAATTAACACGTACCGATACTCATCCAGACGTATCGATATGAGTTTTTGTACTCAACTTATCAGGATTCCAGTGAGCAAGACCGGTACCAATATGGTACTGTATGGACCGTAATGGTACGCCTTTGTAAAACACAAACTCCCTATCGATACGGCTTCCCGCGTATCGATACCCCTTTGTACAACAACTATTTCTTCTTATGGCAGGTACTGATACGAGCCTTAGTGTACTGATACCTAGTGTTGGCAGACAGCATTTATTGCTAGAAAAATGTAGCTCTATGGCTCTATTGAATATCCCAACTACCCAAACAGCTAGAAATCAATGAAGGGTATAAAATCAAGTCTCCAAAGCTACAACAACAACTATTGATCAAATCTAAAGCAATCCAGCACACATCAAATAATCTTGAGCTCTTAGAGTCAAATTCTTGTAACCCACTTGAGTTTTCTTACTTGTAATCAATTTATTCAAGTTTGGGGGTTTGAGTGAACTAGAAATTGGGCAAACATTAGTCTTTGGGAGGATTTTCCAGTTTGCTTCATTTGTAATCTTTTTGTGAAGTATTCTTAAGACTTTAGAGTATAAGTCTTAAGGGATTGTAGGATTATCTCCTTTGTCCTCAAAAGGAAAGCAAATCTAGTGGATTTGAGAAAATCCTTAATGTGGATAGCTAAGGTAGTGGATGTAAACCTTGTTAGAAGGTTGAACCACTATAAATTCTAGTGTCCTAATTTTTTTTCCTATTTGCTTCCACCAATTTTTTAAATTGCCAATTCACCCCTCTTGGCCTTTTACCATTGAATGATCATCCCAACATTGGCATCAGAGCTATACTCATTGGAAGAATTAACACCCTCTTGAGTCAATCCTAATGTGATTCAATAATCTACATTCAAGCCATGAACTCTAATTCTGACAACAACCTCTACGAGTCTCAATCCATCACCAAACTGCCTTATTTCAATGGGGATAACTATTCTTATTGGAAGAATAGAATGAGGCTCTTCATTAAGTCAAACAATTTCCTTCTTTGGGATATTGTAAAAGATGGACCAGCTATCCTAATTAAAAGAGAAAGAGATTGGCTCGTTCCCAATATTAAAGAAGAGATAACCGATAAAGATTGAAGAAAATTGTAAATAAATGACAAAACAATTATTTTTTGTGTTCTTAGACCGAACGAGTACACTAAGATATCTTCTTGCATGAGTGAAAAGAAGATATGAGACAAGCTTAAAGTTACATATGAGGGCACGGATGAAGTAAAAAAGACCAAGATTGGACTCCTCAACTTGAGTTATGAGAACTTCAAGATAGAACCAGATAAAGATATCACCAAGATGTTCGATAGATTCTCCATCATTGTCAACGGGCTTAAAGGCATTGGAGAAATTATTCTAGAAGAAAAACTTGTTTGAAAGCTAATTTATTCTCTTCCCGAGTCATGGGACTCAAAGAAAACCACCATCATTGAAGCTAAAAATCTCAAGACCTTGAAGCTTGATGCTCTCATGGGGTCTTTTCTCACTTATGAGATAATGAAGAAAGGAAAAGAAAATGAGAAGAAGAAAGAAAAAAAGAAGATAGAGAAGAAGGAATTAGATAAGAAGAATATGAGAATTACTCTCAGAACTTCACAAGAGTAGAGCGATTCGAGTGAAGAAGAAGATAAAGAAATGGCTATGTTAGCCAAGAGATTCACTCGGTTCATAAAATCCAACTAGAGAAGGAATTTCCAATAGAGATATGGTTTTAAGAATAAGAAAAATGAGGAAGAGAATGATCAAATCAGATGCTATGAGTGCAAGAAGTCGGGACACATCAAATTCGATTATCCCCAACTAAAGAAGAAGAAGCTCAAGGCTCGTGTTGCTACTTGGAGTGATGAGGGCTCATCCGATGAGGAGGATCAAGAAGTAGAAAATCTTTGTCTCATGGCATTGGAGGAGGATCCTAAGGTAACCTCAAACCCATCTAACTTTGATTTTACATTTGATAAGCTTCAAGAAGCTTACGATGAGTTGCAAGACGTTTATGACGAGTTGGTGGAGAAGTATAAGGAATCTCTTTTGAAAAAAACGATTTCAAATTTGAAAAACAAAAATGATTCCTTATCCAAAGCTAACTTGGAACTTGAGAAGAAGGTTATGGATTTGAAAACTAAACAAAATAATTTTGAAAAAAAAATCAAGATTTGCATAACCTTCTTTCTAAAATTCATGATGATCACAAAAAAATGGGCGATCTCAAAGCTTCTTTGAACAAAGTTGGGAAACCACATTTTGAAAATGGAACAACTTCAAAATCCAACTATGTGAAAAGTAAATTTGGTGGCTACAAACATAGAGGCTACCCAAGGCCCTCTAATGGTAAGAGAATTAGAAGTATTAGGTTCCTAAAGAACTAATTATTTCTAATAATATTGATGGCATTGCTTCTTGGATTCCCAAGGGAACTAAGATTTTGGTAGCTAATACTCATGGACCCAAAAGAATTTGGGTACCAAAAATCAAGACTTTATGCTATGTTTGTAGGGAAGCATTACTGCAAGGCCAAAGCTTCAAGTTAAAATTCGTGGTACCTTGATAGTGGATGCTCGAGGCGCATGACCGGTGACAAGAGTATATTCTTAGAGCTAAAAACAAATAGTGGAGGAGTAGTGACTTCCAGTGACAACTCTAAAGGCCATATTGAAGGAATTGGTTATATTGGTAATCACCCTTCTATACTCATTGACAATATTTTGTATGTCAACGGTCTTAAGCATAATATTTTGAGCATAAGCCAATTATATGATAATGGTTTCAATGTCCCTTTTGTTTTAAATGGTTTCAAAATTATTGACATTGATTTCAACAAAATTGTTCTTATTGGTCATAGAATAGGAAACATTTACATGGTGCATCTAGATGACATTCATATTTCAAATGCATGTTTTGTTGCAAAAGATGAACATGATTCATGGTTATGACATAGAAAACTAGGGCATGCAAGCATGAGTGTTTTGGAAAAATTGATTTCAAATGATCTATTAAGAGGTTTACCAAAAATAAAGTTTTCTCTTGACAAAATTTGTGATGCTTGTGCAAAAAAGAAACATAAAAGAGTTTCTTTTAAACATATTAATGATGTCTCTACTACTAGAGTTTTACAATTGATCCATATAGATCTTTTTAGCCCTATTAGAACTATGAGTTTGGGTGAAAAATCATGTGCATTTATTTTAGTAGATGATTACTCTAGATTTACTTGGGTTCTATTTTTAAGTACTAAAGATGAGACTTTAGAAAAAATCATCACATTTTCAAAAACAAATCAAAACGATGTTGGTTACTCGATTTCACATGTTAGGAGTGACCATGAAACCGAATTTTAAAATTTAGGTTTTGAAGAATTTTGTAACTCTAATGGTATTAGCCACAATTTTTTGGCTTCTTGCACACCTCAACAAAATGGGGTTGTTGAGAGAAAAAATAAAACTTTAGAAGAAATGGCTAGAACCACACTTTGTGAAAACAATTTGCCTAAGTATTTTTGGGTGAAAGCCACTAATACGGCTTGTTATATTGTCAACTGAGTAATGATTAAGACTATTTTAAAGAAAACACCTTATGAGCTTTTCAAAAACAAAAAGCCTAACATTAACTATTCTCATCCTTTTGGATGCAAATGTTTTGTTTTAAATAATGGAAAAGACAATCTAGGCAAATTTGATGCAAAAAAAGTGATGTTTCTATTTTTAGGTTATTTTTAAACTATAAAGTCTATCGAGTATTTAACAAAAGAACTTTAGTAGTTGAAGAGTCTATTCATGTGGTTTTCAATGATAACCTCCTTCCAAGGAATGATACTTGTGATGATGATGATGTAGGGATTTTTGATGACAAGGATGGTGGAGGACAATCATCAAAGGTAGATGAAGTTCCAACTAAAGAAGAACCATAAGATCCACCTCTAGAAGCCTTGAATGACATGTCTCTAGAGGAAAAAGAGGTCACCTACCCAAGGGAGTTCAACTATACCAAAGATGGTGTTTTGGGTGATCTATCCAAAAGGGTAACCACTAGGTCATCTCTTAGAAATACTTGTAATTTTGTTGCATGTATCTCATGAATTGAGCCTAAAAATATCAAAGAAGCATTAAATGATGATTATTGGATATTGGCCATGCAAGAAGAGCTAAATCAATTTGAGAGGAGTAAAGTTTGGACATTAGTTGATATGCCTAGTAATAAATCTACTATAGGCATTAAATGAGTTTTTAGAAACAAACTAGATGAGAGTGGTAACATAGTGAGAAAAAAGGTTAGACTTGTTGCTCAAGGTTACACTAAAGAAGAAGAAATTGATTTTGATAAAACATATGCACCCATAGCTAGAATAGAAGCTATTAGGATGTTGCTTGCATTTGCATGTTATCGTGAATTCAAGCTTTTTCAAATGGATGTTAAAAGTGATTTTCTAAATGGTTTTATAAATGAGTAAGTGTATGTAGAACAACTACCCAGTTTTGAAGATCCAAAATATCCAAACCATGTTTTTAAAACTTTTAAAAGCTTTATATGGTTTGAAACAAGCTCCTAGAGCTCGGTATGAAAGATTGTCGAACTTTCTTATTAAAAAGTTTTAATGAAGGGAAGGTTGATACTACATTTTTTATAAAAAGAAAAGGCAAGAACATTTTAGTAGTTCAAATTTATGTTGATGATATCATTTTTGGTTCTACTAATGAATTGCTTTGCCAAGAATTTGCTAAGTTGATGCAAGGTGAATTTGAAATGAGCATGATGGGGGAGCTCGCATTCTTTTTGGAAATCCAAATAAAACAAAGAAAGGATGACATCTTCATCAATCAATCAAAGTACATCAAGGATATGCTCAAGAAGTTTGGATTGGAGAACATAAAACCTTAAGACACACCGATGAGCTCTTCTACAAAGCTTGGCAAAGATGAAAGAGGTAAATATGTTAATCTTAAGCTTTATACATCTATGATAGGTTATTTGGTTTATCTTACAATAAGTAGACCAGATATCATGTTTAGTGTTTACTTGTGTACTAAATTTCAAGCTAGTCCTAGAGAATCACATCTACAAGTCATTAAGAGAATCTTTAGATACCATAGAGACATACCTTGTTTATGTTTTTGGTATCCTAGAGACTCATCCTTTAGTTTGCATGCTTATTCGAATGCGGATTATGGAAGTTGTAAGATAGAAAGAGTACCTTTGGTACTTGTCAATTCCTAGGTAACATGCTTATCTCATGGTTTTTTAAGAAGAAAAATAGAGTAGCGCTATCTACCACTGAGGTAAAATATATTTCGACCTCTGATTGTTGTGCTCAAGTCCTTTGGATGAAGCAATAACTCTTAGATTACGAAATTGATGTAGGTACCATCCCCTTAAAGTGTGACAATGCTAGTGCTATTTGTCTCACTAAGAATCTCATCCAACATTCTAGAACCAAGCACATATAGATAAGACATTATTTCATTAGAGATCATGTCTTAAAAATGATGTTGTTCTAGAATATGTAGACACCTTGAACCAATTAGCAGATATCTTTACCAAACCTTTAGACAAAGAGCGTTATTGGTCTCTTAAGAGAGAGTTAGGGCGTACTAGCCTTTCTTGAACCTTAGAGCCTTGTTTTGTGCTTAAATATTGCTTGAATTTGGTTTATTTACATGTTTATGTGATTTTGCTCCTATATGCATCTATTCATGTTGTTAGGGGAGTATGTATATGTTTTTGCCCATTCATCATGATCTCATATCATATCCATGCATATTGATTCGAGTTAAATCAAATTTTTGGGTCTTTTGCAACCAAATCTGTCAAATTTGGTCAGGGGGTATCGATACAGGGTATAACGTATTGATACGAGTATCAGGGGTAGTGTTTTGGTACATGTGGTATGGATCAAGGATCGGTACAAGGTAAACTCGTATCGGTATGCGGTTTCGATATGCGTAGCCGCTAGAGCTTTAAATAGGGTTTTAAAAGAGGTTTTCCTAATTTAAATCAAAGTCTAACTTCTACCCTAAAAACCCTAGTCGGCCTCTCCTATTTAAACCCTTCAAATCACTTATTTTTCCACCAAATTTCATCAAATCTTTTAGGGCTTTTGTTTTCAACATCAAAACCAAGCCATTATCATCAAGCTTGTGCAAAATCATCTATTCCTTCATCCATCATCCATACTCAAGGTATAAATTTTACTTTCTTTAAATTTCGATTTCTTATATATTTGTACATTGTTTTCGTTTAAAATTTATACTTTAGAATGTATATAACATAGTTTTCAAAGATTTAACGAAATTATTTTCAAAACTAATTTTTTTGTTCGAATATACATATATATTCGTATTTTTTTCTATACTATTTTTCAGTTTTATTCTTACCAAAATTATTATTTATACTTGTATATGATTTTAAACTATACAATATAGATTTTTATCTTACCTTGATCATTGGATTGATTTATTGGATTGAATGTGATGTTTATACATACAAGTATTTTTTGGTTTAAATTTTTCAGGTTTTAACCATGCCTCCTAAGAAGAGATCTAGAAAAGAGTTGGCATCTAGCTCTAACGCTCCCAATCCAAATCCCAATGAAGAAAACAATGGTACAAGACCAAACCTTAACCAACTTTTTATGCAATGTTTTAATGAATCGGAAAATCCAAATGCCATAGAACGTTTTAAGCATTTTCAACCTTTCAAAATCCATTGTGAGCATGTTGTTTCCATGAACTTTATGTGCTTCGAGTCTTTTAACTTTTGCTATCTTGATTTAATAAGGCGTTGGAAATCTATGCCCTTTTTAAGCATAATAGGGGTTGTTTACAAAAACCTTATTCTTATTTTCTATTCAAATGCCTGGTATATTTCTAATAAAGAGAAAACGAAAATTATTGCTTTAGAGTCTTATCTTATGGGTAAAATTTTTTGTCTTGATGCTTCTGTAATTGCCGATCTATTTGGTATGGATAATGAGGGTATAAGTGATGAAAATTCTGTTGGTCAAACCTATGGTGGCTCCGTAACTTGATGTCCATGAGAGTTTTCTTCACTTTCTTATTGCTTGGTGGTTTCGACCATTCGGTGGTAAATGTTCTATCATTCGTCCAGTCGAGATTTTTGGCTACACTATTTTCATAAGGAAAAACGTCCAAACCTAGCCCGAATTATGTTTGCCGAGCTAGTCTTCCTTGTTCAAAACTTTTACACCTCCATCGTGCCTTTCTTTACTTTTGGGACTGCTCTTAAATACATGTTCCACAAGCTAGAGATAGATTGTTCGCTTGACCTTGGAGTGCCTCTCACCGAACTCATTGATGATAGATCTCTTCGGAATACAAAATTCACTTTCTATAATGGCCAATAGATTCAAAACGTTGACCTTGGAGTGCCTCTCACCTAACTCATTGATGATAGATCTTTCGTCTTCTCCATTTTCTCTGGTTGCTCCACCTTCCCTTGATGCTCTCATGGCCTATCTTAATGGGAAGTTTGCTACTTTGGATGGGTGGTTGGATTATAGCTTTGCTACTTTGAATACTCATTTGACTTCATTGGAAGCTAGAGTTACCACCATAGGAAATCGCCAAGCCTCGATGGACATGACCCTTACCGCGTTTCAACCGAATGGCATGGTCATGCTCTTGGTAATGATCATGAGAAAGATGAAGACGAGGATGATGAAGATGAGGACGCTTCTTAGGCTTTTGCATCTTATTCATATCATTCTATCATATTAGGATTTGAGTTTTTATGCACCTATGTCTTTGTTCTTTTTTGAGTTCCTATGACTGTATGCTTTATTGCTTTAGTTTATGTTTTTAGGTTTAAGTTGGACATTTTAATGTTGCATTGAATATTTCTTTGAATTTTTAATGATATTTATATTGTTTAAGTATTTTTGGAGTTATATTGTGCTTTATTCGCCCTGTTGATTTTGATATAACAAAAAGGGGAGAAGTGTATGGAATATAAATTTTCATTTTTCAAAAGATTTTCAAAATAAAATAGCCTTAAAGAAAGGGGAAGTGATTTCAAAAGACTAAAAAATTTATCTTGGTTTTGTTATATCAAAAAAGGGGAGATTGATAAACCTAAAATTGATTTTGATATAACAAGGACTAATTTGTAAAAAGGATAATTTTTAAGTACTTATTTTACTCACTAAATTGACAAGGATTCGAACTTAAAATGTTTTCTAAATCAAAAAATTAATCCCCAATGTATTTCTAAGTGTTTGGTACTCAAAAACAGCCGAATTGGTACAAGAATACCGATATGCCTAAGGCAGTATCGGTACAGGCTTTAGCTACTGGAAAATTGTTTTACTCGTGATGGCTATAGGGTACCGATACGCGTATAGTTGTATCGGTATGCCTTTTAAACCTGGTAACCAATTTAAGCTTTGAGTATCGGTACAGATTCATGTGTACCGGTACGGAGTTGAGATTTTCCAAATCTTTTGAAATTAATATTCTATCGTTGCCTTGTTAGTTTTATTGGAATCATATATTTGAAAATCAGTTAACACGTACCGATCGTATCGATATGAGTTTTTGTACTCAACTTATCAGGATTCCAGTGAGCAAGACCAGTACCGATATGGTATTGTACGGACCGTAACAGTATGCCTTTGTAAAACACACACTCCGTATCGATACGGCTTCCCGCGTTTCTTCTTATGGCAGGTACTGATACGAGCCTTAGTGTACTGATACCCAGTGTTGGCAAACAATATTTATTGGGAGAAAAATGTAGCCCAATGGCTCTATTCAATATCCTAACTACACAAACAACTAGAAATCAATGAGGAGGTATAAAATCAAGTCTCCAAAGATACAACAAAAACTATTGATCAAATCTAAAGCAATCAAGCACATATCCAACAATCTTGAGCTCTTAGAGTCAAATTCTTGTAACCCACTTGAATGTTCTTACTTGTAATCAATTTATTCAAGTTAGGGGGTTTGAGTGAACTAGAAATTGTGCAAACATTAGCCTTTGAAAGGATTTTTCAGTTTGCTTCATTTGTAATCGTTTTGTAAGGTATTATTAAGACTTTGGGGTATAAGTCTTAAGGGATTGTAAGGTTATCTCATTTAGCCTCAAAAGGAAAGGAAATCTAGTGGATTTGAGAAAATCCTTAGTGTGGATAGCTAAGGTAGTGGATGTAAACTTTGTTAGAAGGTTGAACCACTATAAACTCTTGTATCCTAACTTTCTTTTCTATTTGCTTCCACTAATTTTTTAAATTGCCAATTCACCCTCTCTTGGCCTTTCACCATTGATTGATCATCCCAACACATAGTATTTATAAACACTAAACAAAGTCAGTGACGAAGGTGTTTGGAATGTGGGAGGGGTAATTGTTGCCTCCCAGTCCCCCTATTTTTTTTTTAACTTTTGGTCCCCTATAATTTTTTTTACAATTTTGGGTGATTTATGAATTGCTCCTCCCACTTTCAATCATTTATGAAGAAATACAGTGTGAATTGGGGACTAATATAGCAGAAAATTAGGGATTGGGTTAGATGAAGAAAAATATGGAAGATGGTGGAGGGGAGAAGAAATAAAAAAAAACTATAAATATGAAGGACTAAATGTATAATCATACAAATTATTTTTTCGGTGGTCAAAATAGGAGTGAAGTAATAGTTTAGGGATTATCTAGTTAATTTATCCTTCTTTTTACTGTGTCAACTCAGCACGCCATCAATGTCTAACGGTAATTAACACTTGAGTGACCAAATGTTTAAAAATGAAAACGTAAGTTACCATAACGGTCAATTTTCAAAATCGATGATCAAAAGTATACACTTACTAAACGTAAGAGACCATTCAAATATTCTACCCTTAAAAAATATAGGCTTAAACTAAAAAACAGCCCTCAAACTATGCATTTTTCTGCTTTTAGCCTTAAACTATGATTTGGGCAAAATAGGCCCTTAAACTATCATTTTTGGTCACTTTAAGTCCATGGTTACAAAAATATCATTTTATAGGCTTTTCTAACATATATAAATATTTATGTTCTTTTTAAATTTAAAATATCATTTATCAAAATTATCCCCTAAACTATTATTTCAGGTCATTTTAAGTACGATAGTTATTTAAGTCGAAAGAAAATTATTTCGACTAATAAAATGTTGACAAATCACAAAGATTTTTTGACCAATTGATAGTTTTGGGGACTAAAAGAAGAAAAATGACATAGTTTAGGTACTTATTTGACCAAAAAATAGTTTAAGGACTTAAAGTGACAAAAAATGATAGTTTAAGGGCCTATTTTGCCCAAATTATAGTTTAAGGGCTAAAAACAGAAAAAAGACATAGTTTGAGGGCTGTTTTTAGTTTAAGCCGAAAATATAATAAGCTTTGACCATTGTACAAATAATGTGAAAAGGCGTAATCTCAACCCAACACAATATTCGTACTTGAAACCTCTGTACTCACACGGTTCATGTAAAAGCATGGCTCCGGATAATGTTGTTATAAAAGAAAATTTGATTGAACACTGAGAAACAGTACACAACAAAGAGAGAGAAGTTTTCTCATTCTCTCCTCTTCCCATACTAATTAACTATCTGCTTTGATTTTTATACACATTTGTTTTCACATTTTTTAGTGGCGGAAGGAATCAGATGGCTAAAACGGGGGTGTTGTGTTCCGATCCAACGGCGGGAGCGAGAGCGGCGGAATTACAGAAATAATTGCAGAAAGTGGTAAAGACCATCGTCGACGATGAGGATTACAGCGTCCACACCATCGATCAAGCCAAACATGCTCTTTCTGCTTTGCGAGAGCTTAAGTTGCAGAAACGATCGACGGCGATCTTGAGATTACATGAATCGCTGCCCTGTCCCGAAGAATTTATTTGTCCTGTTTCTAAAAAGCTTATGAGTGATCCCGTTGTTTTAGCTTCAGGCCAGGTATTGAAATCTAAAATTTATTCTCTGTTTTAAAGAGAGAAAAATGATATGATTTTCACTCTTTGATCTGAGTCTGAGTCTGGGTTTCTGATTTGGTTCCATTTGCAGACATACGATAGACCCTTTATCCAGAGATGGCTGAAAGCCGGAAACCGGACTTGCCCTCGAACCCAACAAGTTCTTTCGCACACAGTTCTAACTCCGAATCACCTTATCAGTGAAATGATATCGCGGTGGTGTGAGAGTCAAGGAATTGAATTGCGAATCCCAGTTCAGCATGCTGTTGAAGACGGTGTAACGGAAGCAGAGCTCCACCACTTCTTTTCTTTGCTAGATATGTTGTCCGCCGCCTCGCTTCCTCAACAGAAGGAAGCGGTGAAGGAGCTGCGATTGTTGACGAAGAACATCCCGTCGTTCCGCTCCCTTTTCGGGGAATCCGTCGACGCCATTCCTCAACTTCTTGCTCCACTTTTGGGAGCCAAATGCCGAAGCGGTGTTCTTCTCACTGACCTCCAGAAAGATGTGATTACGACATTGTTGAACCTTTCGATCCATGACAGCATCAAGAAGCTCGTCGCCGAAACTCCGCTGGTTGTCCCTCTTATTATGGAAGCTCTGAGATATGGAATTATTGGAACAAGGAGCAATGCAGCTGCTGCAATTTTCACTCTAACAAGCAACTTATTGGCAAATCAGGTGCTTTGAAGCCTCTGATCGAGCTTTTAGACGAGGGGCATCCACTGGCAATGAAAGATGTTGCTTCTGCAATATTTAACCTATGCATTCTCCATGAGAACAAGGCAAGATCGGTGAGGGATGGTGCTGTTAGGGTTGTGAATGACTTATTGGCTATCCTTGCAATGCTTTCTACCCATCAAAGGGCCGCTGATGAAATGGGGTGCTTGCTTCGAATCGTCCGGGAAAGCACTTGTGAACGAAACAAGGAAAACTGCATTGCGATCCTCCATGCAGTCTGTCTTAATGATCCAACCAAGAGAGTACACATGGAACAATATCTAAGCTAGCTCAAGATGGAACTTGTAGAGCCAAGAGAAAGGCTAATGGCATTCTTGACAGATTTAGAAAGGCTGTTAATATTACTCATACCGCATAACCGATTCGAATCGATTCATCATAATCTGTAAATTCTGTTTCCTTCCCGGTGATAACTGCACCTTGTTTTCATTCCCATTTTTCTTCATTTCTTTCAAAGCTAATTCTGGTAGCAGTGTGTTCCTTAACTTGATTCTTTGTTTTGTTTTTACCCATTTTCAAGCAATTGAATGAGTGAGTCAAACATCATATGTGCTTGGTTGTCTCTAAAAACATAGATAAACGACAGCGAAAAGAAAACCTTAAAATCTGTTTACAAGGTCAAGTCAGAATCCTTCAACCTCGATTCGAGTGTTGGTGTTGGAGAGAGGAAAAACTCCAAGTAAACGGGAAAGGCTAAGGTGTAGCATCTTAATAAGAATTTATATAAAATTGTGTAATAATTTAAGCAAAATTGAAATTTTTATTAGCTGGGTACGAATTTGTATAACTACAAATTCTTACCAAATTAGTAAGAATTTATGTAGATGTTGCCTTAGATAAGAATTTGTGTAATTACAAAACTTTTTATGTTATAACTTAAATTTTTACCATTTAAATAAGAATTTGTGTAAATTTTACCTTAGATAAAAATTTGTGTAATTACACAAATTCTTACTCAATTAATAAGAATTTGTATAGAAATTCATCTCATTTTAGCTATATTTTAGGGGGCTCGCGGTTGAGAGATGGTTAGATATCTATAGTCGAATTTTATACACAATATAAAACACTGACATATAAAAAAAATATAAATACAACCCACACATAATTTACGGTCTCTAACTAAAGTAGAGAGATTTGTGAAATAAGGAAAAATTAATTAAATATATAAATGCATCTTTAATTTCAAAATTAAGTAAATTAATTTTTATAGCACATGTCTATTTTATTTATAGTCCATATTCTGAGTTCATGGCTCTCCACCTTCGAACAATATCGTATCTAAAGTTTGAACCCAAACTCTTTTCTTGAAGAACAATGTCTTACTATAGCACTCATCCTTTGTTGGTAAATAAATTAATTCTTAAAAAAGGATCAACTTAATCATTATTGATTTTAAAAGTGAGTGATTAAATATAATTAATCACATTTTTAATATTTTTTTAATTTTACATATTTTAATTGGCATAATAATAAATTAAACCCTTAATATTTTTATATTATATTAATGTGATCTTGTTCCTAAAAATTGAACACATACTTTTATATAATAAATAATTAAATTTATTGATATTTTAAGGATTAAAATCAAATTAATATAATTACACCTATCTTCCACGGACTAATATCTATGCTACAAACAGCACATAACAAGGGGTGTAAACGAGTGATGAACTCGACTCAGCTTATTAAGAATTCAAGTTGAATTCGAGCTTGAGTAGTTTTTAACGAGCCTGAATAATCTGAGCTCGACTCGGCTCGTTAAGAATTCAAGCCGAGTTCGAGCTGGAGTCGAGTTCAATCGAGTCGAGTGTTGTTTGACAGAGTTGGACTCGAGTAGCTGCGATTTGTCTCGTCTCATTTAAAGCCCTATTAGGAAAAAAAACTTTGATACATAAGTTGTTAGTTTACACAAGCTTGTTAATTTTAGGGTTTAGGGTGTTAGTTTAGGGTTTAGAGGTTTAGGTTATTGGGTTTAGAATTTATGATTTAGATTTTAGGGTTTATTTTTAGGGTTTTGTGTTTAGGAATTTAGATTTTAAATTTAAAAAGTAAAAAATAGTATATTATATTTTCGAGTAGCTCGCGAGCTTTTCGAGTCGGGTATCGAGTAGCTTGACTCGGTTCATTAAGAACTCGAGCTGAGTTCGAGCTCGAGTCGAGTCTAATCAAGTTGAGTATTGACCGAGCTTTGATCGAGTAAAACTCAAATAGCTCACGATTTGTCTGGTCTCATTTGCAACCCTACACATAACAACATAAGATTGATGCATAATTTCATAACGTGTAAAGTAAACAAATGGTCACTAAATTATAGTCAAATATTCATTTTAGTCATCCAACTTTTAAAAGTTACAAAATGGTCTTTAAATTTTAATTTTTGTTACAAATGGTTTTTGAGCTGTTAACTATTGCAAATGGATGATGTGATAGTTAAGAAATTTGTATAATAATGCATTCAGTTCTTCATATTTACAAATTTAACCAATATAATCATATTTCGAAAAAAATCAATAAATTTAATCCTCATTGTTTACACATTCTATCAATTCGGTCACCATCTGGTCTGAGGGAAAATTATTAAATTAATTTTTAATTAAAAATATGACCAAATTGATATAATGTGTAAATAATGAGGGTTAAATTTATTGATTTTTTAATAAGGATTAAATTGATTAAATGTGTAAATATGAAAGACTAAATGTGTTTTGTACAAATTTTCTTAACATCCACACCATCCCCTTAACGCTAGTTAACGGTTCAGTGACCATCTTATAATAAAAATCAAAATTTAATGACCATTTTGTAACTTTTGAAAGTTGAATGACCAAAATAAACATTTTACCATAATTTAATGACCATTTATGTATTTTAACCTTCATAACATACACACGAAGAAATTCATTAAGTGAGACAAATCCATTTCTGATCATTTTTACTTATTCCTTAACGTGAGAATAAAAGTGAGATGGTCTATTGTATTCATTGGAAAATTTAGAATATATACTTTTTCCATTGGAAATAAAAAGAAAGAGAGAGAGGGGCCGGGGGGGGGGGGGGAGAAACGGCCAAATTAGGTAAAAAATGGTAGTGTAAATTTTTTTTTGGAAAATAGGGTGTGCTGGAAAAATTTAAGAATCTATGACATTTTCTACAGTGCCAGGAAGAACGCCTCATGCATGAGACATTTTTGATCCAAAAAATATTAAAAAATAGAGAACGCCTATTGCAGGAGACGTTCAGCCGCTTTTTTGACCAAAAAATATTAAAAATGGAGGGGGGAGAAACGCCCAAATTAGGTAAAAATGGTAGTGTAATTTTTTTTTGGAAAATAGGGTGTGTTGGAAAAAGTTTAGGAATCTATGGCATTTTCTACAGTGCCAGGAAGAACGCCTCATGCAGGAAGCATTTTTGGTCCAAAAAATATTAAAAAATAGAGAACGCCTCTTGCAGGAGACGTTCAGCCGCTTTTTTTGACCAAAAAATATTAAAAAATGAAGAACGCCTCCTACAGGAACGCGAGTTTGTTGTGTAATAGATGAGAAAACATGGACTGAGAGGCATGTTTTAGGTGAATTTACACTTTGTTGGGTCATAATTTTTCTTCTTATTTAACATCGACGTTGTAGTATAGATTCATCTCTTTAAAACGGTGTAAAAATCATCCAGTATAAGGTATCCAAACTTTGGTAAAAATTGCGTTAAAAACGCTGTGTGGCCTTGTTTTTGTGCATTAACATGAAAACAAGTGTCGGTAGACATGTTTTAGGTGACTTTACACTTTGTTGGGTAATAATTTTTCTTTTTATTGAACATCGACGTCGTAGTATAGATTCACCTCTTTAAAACAGTGTAAAAATAATTCAGTATAAAGTATCTGAACTTTGGTAAAAATTGCCTTAAAACGCTATATGGACTTGTTTTTGTGCATGAATAACATGAGAATAAGTGCCGGTAGGCATGTTTAATTAGATTTTGGGCTACGACGGGTGATATTTTCTCTAGTTATTGAACTTTTACGTTGTAATACGAGGACATATTTTTACAATAGTATAGAAATCGGGGAGTCTAATTCATCCGAGCGTGTTTAAAAATCTCGTTGAAAATGCTATGTTGTCATTTTTGATATCTTGAAGAACATGGAAACAAAGGGTCAATAGACATGTGTAATTCGATTTTGGTGTATTTTATTGGATCCTTTTGTTTTTTTAACAGTTAGAAGACCATAAAAAGCTATGGAACCCTTTACTTTTATTATATAAACATTATAGTTAGAAGAACAACTAGTTGATTTGAGGCCTTGTCCTAAGAGGACATTTTCTCCTATCGTGTCCAGGATTCCTACATTTTGTACACAGCCTAGGTTGTCATGTCCGTTCTCTTGGAACCATATCCTCAGCACAATGAATCCTAGTTGAGCGCGGGCGACCTTTTTTCTTGCGTCGCAGGGAAGGATCTGGCCGTATCTTAGGTTCATCGTCAACTAATGCATGATCGTGTTCATTACCGATAGGAGGAAACTCGTTGTGGTATACCTTGAATACGTTTTCAAGTCGGTATACCGGATCAACAAGTGTTATTGCGTCGAAATGAACATATGCACATGCAACAAATGCGTGCGCACACGGGTACTTGAAAGTCTGAAAACGTCCGCAGTCACATGTTTTTTGTCGTAAGTTACAACGTAATTGTTCTGCATGAAGCCTTCAAGCGGCCGCGAAAATTCAGTAACCTGAAAGTGGTGTTCGTGACAGGAGAAGCATATAGCACCCGTCGCATTTGCGTGCGACATGGATATTTGAAATTTTTGCTGGAGATCTGGATGGAAATTATGGCAACCTTCTATCCAGTTTGTTACTTGTTTTCCCAGGGTTGCAAAAAGGGTAGCCAGTCGATAATATGTCGCCTTGACAATGGATGTAATAGGTAAATGACGTGTTTCTTTCAGAGACGAATTGATCGCCTCAGGCAAGTTTGTTGTCATGTAACCATATCAACGCCAACCATCATAACATCACAACCATTTCTTCTTAGGGATATTAACGAGATAATTATATCCAGCTAAATTTCTTACTCGCAACTCCTCTAACAGCTCCTCAAACTCATCAACTCGGTGTGCATTGCCTATTCAATAAAAGATTAAATACTTAATAAGAAATAATAATAAAAGGCATGTTAATTAATAATTTTGATAGTGAAAGGCTTACCCATATGAAGAACCATTATACATTCATCATCATTCTTGTACCTCTGGTAGTAATTGGCAGCAATGTGTCGCAAGCAGTACCTATGATTAATAAATAGAGGTCCCCAAAACAGGCCCAATTACGCAATTGATCCCCAAATCCCTTCGTCTCTGTCAAAAATAATACATATCCCGTCAGCTTTTTCTCGTAAAACATGTCGCAGGGCATGTCTGTGCAGGTTGGTGAGAAAAAACATCCACGAAGAGATAGCTTCCTTTTCAACAATTGTGAATGCGACCGGAATACATTTTCTATTTTTGTCTTGTGCAACTACCAATAGTAAAATTTGTGTGTATCTGCCATGCAAGAAAATTTTGTCGTTCTGTAGCATAAGCTTACAGTGGCGGAAAGCCTTAACGCATTGCGAAAATGTCCAAAAAAATGCGAAAAAAATTGGCACTCCCCAGGAACAACCCGATCGTTGTAGTATGACGACACTGTCTCAAGTTCCACCACTATTCCTGGGTTATATTTTTGCATCAGCTTCAGCCATGTTCGTAACTCGTTGTATGATTCCTCCCACTGGCTATATAGTTATTGGATGGCGCAATATCTTGCATACCATGCCTTATCGTATTTAACTGTATATGTGAATTGAGATTTAATAGAAGCTATACATATAGACACAGATACGCGTGGATTAGCTTTCACAAGTAGAAAGATATGATCACACAACACGTGCACATTCAAGTTTGGATGATCTTGACTCAAACTTCTGACGGAGCATGTATGAGGTCCTTCATATCTGGTTATCTTCCATAGGTTGTTAATCATCTTCAATCATGATACATAGAACCTTCAGTTACATCCATCATACTTGTGGGGGCATTTTGCAATATATTTGTCGGCTTCAGTTTTCTTCACTGTGGAAGTAACTGATCTGCGTATGTTGTAATGCTTAATAGCAGCTATCGCCAATTTTTTTGTCCTGAAAACCATTCCAAGACCCAGTTCTCCCTCATTTCGTTCAGTGTAATTCTCCAACTGTGAGAATTCTGGAAATTTTATAGCGTTAAATTCTTCCATATCCACTGTTGTTAAGTGGGATGGTGGTTCATAATACGATGAGCTACTGCATGTTGCAGTGTAACTACGTCGGGCAACCATTTCCACAGGTTCTACTTTCATATCGTCGTCTGTATCTTCTTCTGCATCATCCTCTGTATCATCCTCTGTACTGATGGGCTTGTCAAAGTCAGTTGGTTCTTTTGGAAATAAACCCATCTCGTCACCATCTGGCCCGACCTCCGTAAGTGGTTCTTCATCAGAATTATCCCCGGCAAAGCTTTATAGTTCTGCTTCATCAACAACTTGTACCCTACTAGGTTTTGCAGTGCTAACCTGATCACGAGAGCGCTGATGCAGCCTATATCCAATATTCCACGGGTTACACTCTTCAAGGTGGGACGACCTAGTGGGTTGATAGTAGGGATGTAAGTTGAGTGCCTTCCGGTTGAAAAATCATCGAACGAATTAAATTCTTCATGAGAGTACATCATCGTCGGTGATGATGGCTCAACACTTCTACTGTATGGATTGTACGGTAACTTTTGGGTTGGTGGTAGGTTCAGGTCTAAGTCAAACCTGGCCACGCAAGAATGCCTTGGCCTCGATGCAAATGATGATGGTGGCTGGTCATCGCTCATATTTAGTAAATTGATTCCTTGTTGCAAACTTGATGTAGGGCTATGAGCATTTGGGTCGAAGTCAATATTTACGCGCAGCCAATTTGGAACCACAATGTTGCCTCCGATATTTCGTTCAGAAAATGTTACAAAGAGCTCAAGGTCTCATCCCATAGACTACTGGGTATGCGTATTGATCATCAGTTTTACACCTTTATCATCCAGAACATCGATAATTACGAAATACAATGGATCTAACAAAGATGGTAGTCGATACCTCAATGAATAAATTTCCCTTCTATAAGCAACTGAAACCTTCCGCAATATCGTTCGCTTTAGCCTTTCAAACGTTACTCGCCTCAAAATCTGTAGCGAAATAGTGTTGCTGGGCTAAAATACGACACCGATTTCAACATCAGGGATCATCTCACCGTCGTAGTATACTATTGCAACAACTCTTTTTGCATTTTTTAAAGAAATAAGACGTTTATATTTTTTAGATCAAATATTGATTCACTCATATGGTGTTTATCATCCTTTTAATAGCGTATATGCAGTCAGACAGAGGAGTCAGAATGAGATTATGTTTTCCTACCTGACATCTGTAAAACTCGCGTCTTGTTCAACGTGAATTCTACCACCTTTTGTAGAGATCCTGATATGTCAGATAAACTCACGTCCTGATCAAACCGAGTTCTTTAATAATAGAGGACTCCGCGTCTGACCAAACACGAGTTTGGCTCATTATATAGGTTTGAATTTTGCACCACTCACATACATACATATGAAATAACCTGCTAATACCAATTATGGCGCGTTATTCTGGAGCTGTTTTCTTTCATGGAACTTACTTCTACACTTCTTTCAATAAGAAAATCACAAAAGATGATTTGTTTGAGTTGATTTCAACACAGGTTAGCGAGTGTACATGCTCTAAAATTTTTTCCTTGCATGTCAAAGTGCCAGTCAACGAGCCCGGTCTAGAAGAACAGTACATGCTAACACTATCCAATGAGAAAGATATGCGCAAGATGTTTCGAGCATACAAACGTGGTGGGGGTACGAACATCGAGATCATTGTACAATTTGATGAAGGCTCCAGTTCGTCAACCACTGCGTCAATAGTCCCCCATTGTCAAGACATGGATGCGGTATTTACACGAAATTATAGGATGCGACAGGAGAAGGAAAAAATAATTGAGGAACTAAACTTAACATCTAACATAAGTACTGACTACGACGCCAGCGAATCTGATTCATTTTCCTAGATTTTAAGTAGGCTTAGTAATTTTATGTCGGTGTACTTATTTCAATTAACAATCTTGTAGTACGTTTCGTTAATATAATTTTCTACATCTAACCGATTTAAATTGCTTAATTACGTCACATATTTTTTATCACATCATAAATAAAGTAGAAATCATCCGATTACATTTTCAAATAGTTAACAATTACAAAATATTAGAAGGTGAAAACGTATTTGTCATTGAATTACATTGGAACAACTAGCATGTATGAGGTTCGTTGTATCTTGTTATCTTCCACACGATGTTCAGCCGACTCTTTCGTGATACACGGATTGTCCAGTTACATCCGTGGTCTTTTTGGGCACGTTCTGCAATATAGTTGTCCCCACTCATTTTTTTTACTATCGAAACAACCGATTGACGTCTGTTGTAGTTCTTAATTGCATCATCCGCATTTTTCTTAGTCGTGAATATCATCCCAACTTCTAGTTCATTGTCACTATGGACAACAACATCACACGAATGTCTCCTAATAGATAAGAAATCATCATATACGTTTGCAGCCATTATAGAGATTGAACGAACGAAATGAACTAAGAGAAATAGTGAGCCTTTATAATGAAATGGAATGGTGTGAGTTTTTTAGGATGCGGAGGGGTCTATTTGTAGGGGTGTAAATCAACCGGTGTTTGTTAATTCATTTATTTTAAAAACTTTTTGTACATTTATTTGTAGACGTAATGAACCCCTAAACATGTTAATAAAGAAGCATATAAAAGAAAGAAAAACACGTACATTATTATTGTATTAACCACAGACATTCTAGAAACATACAAGATATGATTAATACAACCCGTGAAGTACGCAGTGTAGTCCAGAGCTGACATCGTCTTACTTTCAGAGCTGAATAGTCCAATAGATAGCCGATGGTCTTCTTCAAGCTCAGAGGTCTATTGGATCCTAGTATTGTACCCCTAAACATGCATACCATAGTAGGGACTTTGACTCCGGATACAAGCGGGGGTCTTAACCTAGCCTCCAATATTGAGGCGTAAAAATATGTGCCTGGCACCCTCGAAAAAAAATCAAGACCCTCGCCTGCCATTCAAACTGACCTTGAATTCCTAGATATTGTGATTTGTTGTTGTCGTTCCTCGTGAAAAAATACCGAACAATCATCTCACCATAACTAGTAACCCACCAACATCTACTCATCATATAAATGTAACTATAAATACCGAGAAACCACAATATCTGGGAAATTTCTTTATAAATTTTTTTCCAGATACATAGTTTACTGCCATTACTAGTTACAATAAAATCGAAAACTTTAATTTTTTTTGTTACACTGCGTAGAGAATGGTTCACTGGGAATGGTATTTATATTATAAAACTCGTGTTTGGTATATCGCGAATTTGGTTCAGGATTCTTGACGTGTCAGTGAAATCGCGCTCATCAAGACGCGAGTTTATGACATATTCTCGTCTTCCAGGACGCGAGTTTCAATCAACCTCCACAGGCTTAAATTGTTTCAATATTCCCTTTTGGGAATAAAATCTGATATCCACCCTCGTTTTAGTACATTTGGAAAAATACCCCTTATTCAGTACAATTCGTTCAAAAAAAATTATTTATTTCTACCCGGTCCTGTTTGTTATCGATTCAATGAATAATTATTTGAACAAAAGCGATCGAAAAAATTAAATGTAAATATCTACCACGTAGAAATTAATGTGCACTATTAAAAACTCAAAATATAATTTATAAGGTTAGATAAATATTTATATACGAACTACAACTCAAATTATTATGTACCACTTAAAAAAGAAAAAAATAAACTAATGATGCCTAAGTCTACCGGTACCACAACCTGGTGGATGTCGAGGTCGATCAGGATTGCATCGATGAGAAAGGGGCTCGACTTGTTGCTCATCATCGTCATCATCATCATCGTCCTCATTTTCAGTTCCATCTCCAACCGTACCACTCATTCCACCTGGCCCACTTTTGAAGAATATGGACTACGTCGGTGTTTGTTGAACAAACCTGGGCCCAAAATCGGTCGGCAATGGTTGAAACGGATAGAAAGGTACGTAACCTGAAGGAAGACTCAACGTGCCACTCATTATCGCCGAAAATGAATCATAGGGGTTGCCGACAACATGCGTGAAAAAACCTTCTGTAGGACTCGGCGGATGAAATAATGAGTGCATCGAGTGGGTAAAAGCTATGGTTGGATCGGTTGGGTGACCTGCAATGGTGTTGGTGCTGAGGAGGATGAATTATTTCTTCTCCTCGACAACGAAGCAGTGCCAGAAGCCGTACGTGCTCCCCTCGTACTTCAGTCCGCGGGCGGTTGCGTTGCACACACTCAATAACGATCGATTGCTCCTCTGGAGTCAAAAAATTTGGCTTCCCATTCACCAAGTACCACGAAAAGTAATCTTGGCTAACCACCATATCGAACATTACATAGTCACGAATGGGCTGTCGTCACGAAAGATCCATTTCCATCCATTGAGCAATCCACTCTATGTGCCTCACCGACCAGTCCGCCTACTCCTCTGGAGGGTTTTCTGGGATTCTTTGGATGCAACAAAACTGTTGTAAGACACAATTGCTCGGATGCCACTCAACTGTAGTGAACAAGATGAGTGGTACCTTCATCGTCCAAGCACTCTTCGTCCCATCTGAAATTCCGACAAACATTCGTGGATACTCGGATCCGCGTACGGTGTCCACAAAAAATATACAATTTACAATTACAACTTAAATTGATAAACATACTTTTAAATATTTACATCAAATTCAATATTAAATTCAAACTCCAAATATTTTACTGATTCCTAGAATCAATCTCAATGTCATGTCTGATAGCCTTCAGACCTTTGGCCAGACCAACATGGCTTAAATTGCCGCTCCACCTACAAAACAACCAACATTACTTGAATATTAAAAAATGGCTATAAAAAATATTTACTTTCTAAAAAATTACTTTTTTTCCTTACCTCCGGCATAGTGGAAAAATATAAAGACCCGGCACGCTCTGTTCAAGGCGTAAAAATGGCATTCTGAACCACGCCCAAGACTGCAGCAACAGAAGACAACCTCCAATGTCGTGTTTCTCGAGATTTTTTATCTTGCACAACTCTCTAAAGAGAAATGTCAGTACTGCCGATGTAACGACTCAGATTTCAGAAATTCGAGGGTCGAGTTTGACCGAGGCATGATCCTTGAATGTGGGTCGTGATTTTAGACTTGAGTAAGCCCTTCGGCTATTTATGTGTTGAGCTTGTAGTTGTTAAGTTGGGTTGAGAATAGTATAGAGGGGTAAGTTGGTAAAAGCTCATTTTTATGGTTGGAAAGGATGGAGGGGCTGATTTCATTGGCTCTTGGCAGAGGTGAGATCACCATGCCTTAACAACATCTTCCGCTCATTTAAACCTCACACTCCTTCTCTCTTAAAAACACCATCATTAAAGTTTGAATTTTGAGGGTTTATGTTGAAAATCTCAGATTTCTATTCAAGAGAAAGTTGTTCAGCTTTGGGAGATCTATCAATCAAGGTAAGGATGGTTAGTTTTGGTAGAAGAGTGCGTTTTGGTGGGGGTTGATGAGGGAGAACGAGAATAGGTGTCTAGGGGTTTTATTCTTGTAAAGTTTGTGTTTTGAATCCCTTAATTCTCCCTACAATGTGGTAACACGTTTGGTAACATCTCTTGTAGTGAAAGAGGTCAGGAACTCCTCAAAAGAGCAAGGGAAGAGCAAGGCTTGAAGCTGTGGTTAAGGGCTTCATTCTTAGCGTAGAATCAAGGTTAGTACACTACTAACTCTCACAGTTTCCTGGAAATCATGAAGTTAAGCTTTGAAGCATGATTTGGTGTTTTTGGCCTTGGTATAGCTTGAGTGGTTGTTAATGGTAAATCATAGAATTGTTGTTGTAATGGCCTAAAATCGGTAGTAATCCACCTAATACTATCACCATAACTCGCAGGAATAATTTGGGGCTTAACCATATAGGTTAAGTAGGGTTTCTAAGTGAAATCCACCCCTAAAGTTCAAAACTCGGGCGCGCGTACCGGTACGGGAACTAGCGTATAGGTACGCCTTAGTATAAAGGGAGACAAGTTGTGAATGGAGTATCGGTACGCCACCCTGTGTATCGGTACCCCTTGCATATTAAAGATTCCAGTAACTCTTTTGCGTTCCGATATGCGAGAGCGTACTAGTACCCATTGTTACATTGCTTGGGAAGGCTTTAGTGTACCGATACGGGGAGGTAGGAGTACCGGTACGGGCTGAAATCGGTACGGGGCAATCTGAGTACTGATAATGTGTATCGATACAGGGTGGAGCGTATCGGCACGACTTGAGGGTTAAATTTTTTCAAACCAAAATTGAGTATTGGTACTCATGAATGAGTATCGGTACCTAAAGGGGCGTACCGATACCTATATAGGAGTATCGGTACTCGCTGGCATTCTACCCAAGAAATTTAGGATCGAGTTCGGGGGTTTTATAATTCGAGAATAGTAGCCTAGAGGGTCCTTTAAGGTATCAAATAAATTTTAAAATTGAGAAATGGATAATTAAACCCTGTATGCGGAATAAATAACTATTGACTTGGCAAATATTAGGTAAACCGTGTGAGGTGGTAACCCATTGGGGTCCTACGTGGATCAATCGAGACTGTATGGTAATTAGGGTCCTTGCTGTGTGTTGATGAGACGCCTAGATAGTCGAGTCATCCCTTGTTGTTAGGATTTGTATACCCTAAAAGTGTGTTGCAACACCTTGAAGATTTTCAAATGTAGGATCCCAATGCTTCTTGGACGCGGGCCTCATCCCCTTGAGTATAGGATCCCGATGCTATGTGGACGCGAGCCTTACTCATAGTGTAGGATCCCGATACTTTGTGGACGCGGTCCTCACTCGAGTATATGATTCTAATGCTTTGTGGACGCGGACCTCACTTAACGTGGTAGGATTATCTATGTGATGCTATGTAAATAACGAGATACTTATATAAGCTGTGTGCATGATTATACTTTCATGATGTTATCTGTTTATGCGATTATGGTAGCGCCATTGTTATCTTACCATGATATCATTCATGTTGCATTGCTTTATTTATGATTTGCATGAAGCATGGTTGAGTGACGGTGTATCCATTAAGCTTTGTTAGCTCAGCGTTCGAAATCTT
Organism: Hibiscus mutabilis; assembly: GCA_019671005.1. Taxonomy (NCBI): domain Eukaryota; kingdom Viridiplantae; phylum Streptophyta; class Magnoliopsida; order Malvales; family Malvaceae; genus Hibiscus; species Hibiscus mutabilis. The sequence continues at coordinate 42,084,170 of CM033724.1, read as the reverse complement.
TGTTTCCATTCGCATGTTAGTAGGCTGTCGTGAGGCTTGAAGGAGCACCATCAAGGCTTTGATTTTAGCATCGACTCTAGTTGTTAAGTACAAATACTGGATGTAATAGGCTATGTATTCCGTAGGACCCTATATGTATTTTGTAACTCTTATTTTGTATTAAATGGTCATGGTCGAATGTTTTAAATATTGTAAGTGGAGCTCCGTGGATACTGTTTTAAACATTTGGATTTGACTATGTTTTCAATGTATGGACTTATGTTTTTATTGGACTTATTATGTTTGGGCTTGAAAAGAAAAGTTTTTAATGGAATGGATTTTGGGCTTAGGGCCCAAATGTGACATCCGGGTCAAGGGTGTTACATTTAGTGGTATTAGAGCTTAAGTTTAGTCAGTTCTAAGAAGTCCTAGTGGAGTCTATAGGAGTGTATAGGTGTCTAGCGAATACATGCCCATGAGTCGAAGTCGTACTTATTTTAATGCTGAAATTCGATGGTGTGACCTCATTTGTTGTTGTGCAGAATAGAACCATGCCAAGAAGGGCAAAAATCGATGAGGAAAGTCTGGGCTCCAGAGAAGGGAGTTATGATGAGGAATATTTGTCTAGCACTAAAGATATGTCAGAAGATACATTTAACAAGGGAGTAAACTATTTCTTACACCTAAATCGGGCGTTGCACCGGATTGTAAGGGCATTATCGAATAGGGGTGTCCATTTTGGATACCCGATCCTATCCTATCCGATCCGAATTTTCAAATATCCAAAATTTTTGGATAGGTAAGTCACCGATCTGTATCCGATCCGAAAAAATTGGATACCCAATTTTTGGATATCCAAAATTTCAAATCGGATATTCAGATATCCGTGTATCTAAAATTATGGCTTAATTTAATTATTTTTTTAAATTTGGCGGTCCTATCCATGAAAATTTTAAGTTTTCGAATATAACAATCAACCAATTATTAAATATAACAAATTTTTATCCATAAAAATTTCATTTTTTCATATATAACAAGTAAAAATATCGAATATAACAAGATTTATATCTATAAAAAAATTAAATTTTCGGATATCGGATAATCGGATATCCAATCCGAATTCAAAACAACTATCCGTATCCGATCTGAAATTTTGGGATATTTGATTCAAATTATCCGAAAAATAAAAAACAGATCGGATATCTGAAATTTTGGATCGAATCAACAAATAAACAAATCGGATCAATTAGATAGGTTTTTGCACACCCCTATTACCGAGGGCATCTGTTATCCCTCGAGAGACGCTTGTAGAAAGGGTGAGGAGGCAGGGTGCCACGTACTTCTATGGATCGGGACATGATAACCATGTGCAAGCGGAACAGTGGTTGTAAGATACGCGTTGGATCATGATACAGATGAGGCTGAGATCAAAAGACAAGTTGTTGTGTATTTTGTCTTTGTTGAAGGGTAATGCTAGAGAATGGTAGGAAATAGTAGAGCTTGGGTGGCACCCCAATCGACCATCTTAGGACGACTTTCTCGAGGAATTTGAGAAGTGTGTGGGTGAGGCCTACATCGATACCTTGAGAGATAGGTTCAATCATCCTATGCAAGGGAACCGGTCGGTCTTCGAATATGAGCAAGAGTTTCTCCAGTTGAGTAGGTATGCTCCTAAGTTAGTTGCCACTGAAAAGATGAGGTGCAAAAGGTTCTTGAAGGGCTTGAGGAAAGAAATTCAATCTTTCCTAACCGCTGCACCACCGAAGGTGTACTCGGAGTTGACTTCGACTGCAAAGTCTCTCGAGCACTTGAAAGGCTTAACATATGGCCCATCTGGTGGACAAGGGAGTTCGGGTGAGAGGACCCAAAACCCCTCCAACAACTCGCAGACCTTCTCTAGAAGGGGCAGAAACCGGTAGAACCATAATAGAAGAGCCGCGAATTAGAGTTCAAGATTAGACCGGAGATATGAGTCAGCGGGTCGTAAGAGGTCATCTTCGTCTTCATCCATGATGAGCCCAGAGGGTTCGCAGATGAGTACGGGCACACCAGTTTGCAATCAGTGTGGACACAAACATATATGAGGGTGTTGGGGAGCAGTAAGAGTTTGTTACTAGTGTGGATCACTGGATCACTTTGTGAAGGATTGTCCAGTAGCTATTGTGACCTCTCGAAATTAGGTCCATAGGACTGCATATCCAACCCAGGGGGTCGAGGCCTTGCTCGGGGAGGAGCAAGCCATGTATCGAGAGGCACCTTTCAGTCTACCGCGAGAGCACTAGCTAGGCAGTATGCAGTCAGGGCTTAGGAGGATTACGTAGCTACGGATGTTATCTTATGTACATTCACCTTGTTTTTGGTTTCTATTGTTGCTCTTGTGGATTCAGGGTCTACCTACTCCTACATTTGTAGTGGGATATCTCAGCAGCGGGGTATTCTTACTGAGAATCTAGAGGTAGAAGTTTGTATGACTAGTCCCTTGGGATATGATGTGTTGGTGGATAAGGTGTATCGAACATGCCCGATCGAGGTCCATGGGTCATTATTTCCAACGAATTTAATGGTTCTACCATTTTAAGATTTTGATGCCATTTTGGGGATAGATTGGCTCTTTAAGCGTGATGCTAGTCTGGGATGTAGAGCAAAGAGTTTGAAGCTTTGTGTTGCGAATGGTTCCAAGTATGGTATCGGCTTTGTCGGCTCAGAGGTTATTGCAAAAAGATTGTGAAGCCTTCTTGGCCCATGTGGTGGATGCAATGATTGAGGGTCCAATGCTTGAGAATCTTTGGACTGTTAATCAGTTCATCGATGTATTTTTGAAAGAGTTGCTCGGACTACCTCCTGACCGTGAGTTAGAGTTTTGAATTGATGTGATACAGGGTACAGCACCAGTATCTATTACATCATATCGGGTGGCACCGACAGAGATGAAAGAGTTGAATAAGCAAATCCAGAAGTTGCTAAAGAGAGGCTTTTCTGACCCAGCGTCTCACCTTGGGGAGCACCGGTCATACTCATCAAAAAAAAGATGGGTCTATAATGATGTGTATTGATTACCGGCAGCTTAATAAGGTAATGATAAAGAACCGTTATCCCCTTCCGAGGATTGATTATTTGTTCGACCAGTTGAGAAGTGCTCGTGTGTTTTTTAAGATTGACTTGAGGTCAGGGTACTACCAATTAAAGGTGGTGGATGAGGATGTCTAGAAAACTGCTTTTAGGATTCGGTATGGGCACTATGAGTTCTTGGTAATGCCGTTTGGGCTTACCAATGCCCCTGCAATTTTTATGGATCTAATGAATCAAATCTTTCAACCGTACCTAGATCAATTTATCGTGGTTTTTATCGATGACATCTTGGCGTATTTGCGTTTAGAAGAAAACACGACTACCATCTGCGTGTAGTTCTGCAGACTCTCTGAGATAGACTTCTTTTGACAAGTTCAATAAGTGCCAATTTTGGCTTTCGAAAGTGGCTTTTCTGGGTCACATAGTTGCCACGAACGGGATCCGTGTGGACCTCAGAAGATACAAGCTATAGTGGAGTGGAAACTTCCACGGAATATTTTGGAAGTCCGTAGTTTTCTAGGACTTACCGAGTATTATAGGCGGTTTGTTAAAGGTTTCTCTATTATAGCCGCACCATTAGCCAACCTGTTACAAAAAGAGGTCTATTTTGATAAGAATGAGAAAAGACAGCGAAGTTTTGAGCAACTAAAAGCTTATCTCACGAAGGCTCCGGTCTTAACCCAACCTGAGCCCAGAAAAGAGTATGTTGTGTTTAGTGACGCGTTCCTGAACGGGCTTGGTTGTGTCCTTATGCAAGAGGGTAAGGTAGTTGCTTATGCTTCGAGACAACTTAAACGCACGAACGAAATTACCCTACCCATGATTTGGAGCTCGATGTCGTCATCTTCGCATTAAAGATTTGGAGGCACAATCTCTATAGAGAGAAGTGTTATATTTATACGGATCAGTAGAGCTTGAAATACCTGCTTACACAAAAGGAGCTAAATCTGAGGCAACGATGGTGGATTGAATTGTTGAAGGACTATGATTGCATCATAGAGTATCACCCCCAGTAAGGGCGAATGTGGTGGCTGATGCCCTAAGTAGGAAATCTATGTCAAACTTGAGAGCCATGTTTGCCCGTTTGAGGATGACCAATGACGGTGGTCTTCTAGCCGAACTTCAGATTAAACCTACGTTAGTGCAGTAGATAAAGAGAACTCAGGTTTTAGATGAAGAGTTGGTGGCACGGATTGAAGCGGTTTAGAGAGGCGAAGCTTCAGACTTTGAGGTACAAGATGGTGGGTACTTGTACTTCAAAGGGCGGCTGTGTGTTCCAACCTTGGAAGATTTGAGAGACCTCATCTTAAGAGAGGCACATTGTAGTCCTTTTACTGTACATCTGAGAGGCAACAAGATTTATCAAGATCTTTGTCCTTTTTATTAGTGGTCGAGTATAAAAAGAGATGTCTCTGATTTTGTAATAAGATGTTTAGCTTGTCAGCAAGTGAAGACAAAACATCAGGTTCTATTAGGGTTGCTTCAGTCAAATCAAATACCACAATGGAAATAGGATCGGATCACCATGGATTTCGTCATCGGCTTATCGATGACCTAAAAAAACATGATGCTATCTGGGTAGTTATGGACAATTTGACCAAGTCTACTCATTTCTTGCCGGTACGTATGGATTTTACCTTGGAAAGGTTGGCTCAACTGTACATAAAGGAGATAGTAAGGTTGCATGGTGTGCCATCATTGATCATTCTAGATAGAGACCCACGTTTCACAGCTAGGCTATAGAAAAAGATCCATACTGCCTTGAACACCAAGCTACATTTCAGTACAGCTTTTCACCCTCAGACCGATGGTCAGTCTGAGCATGTTATTTAGATTCTTAAGGATATGCTTTGATGTTACATTGTGGACTTTGCAAAGAGTTGGGAGGACCAGTTACTGCTTGTAGAGTTTTCTTATAACAACAGTTACCAATCGAGCAGAAAGATGACCCATTTTGTGGCGTTATATGGGCGTAAGTGTAGGACACCTTTGTGTTGGACCGAGCTCAATGAGAGGAGGATCGTGGGATCCGAATTGGTTAGTCAAACCAAAAAGAAAGTTCATATCATCAAGGAAAGGTTACAAGCGGCCTTTAACCGTCAGAAGGCCTACGCGGATCGGAAGCACAACACATTGAGTATGATGTCCGTGAAAAAGTGTTTCTCAAGGTATCCCCGTGGAAAAGAATCATTCATTTTGGACGCAAGAGAAAATTAAGCCTAAGGTATATCGTACCCTATGAGGTACTTGAGAGAGTTGGACCAATGGCTTATCGGTTAGCCTTGCCACCGGAATTAGCTTGTATCTACGATGTTTTTCATGTGTTCATGTTGAGACGTTATCGTTCCGATCCTTCACATGATGTTTCGATTGAAAAAGTTAAGGTAAATACCGACTTGACTTATGAGGAAGTGCCGTTTAGGGTCCTAGACACAGGGTTAAAGAGCTTCGCAACAAGTGCATACCCTTAGTAAGAATGTTATGGAGAAATCCTAGTGTTGAAGAAGCAACGTGGGAAATTGAGCATGACATGAGAGTTCTCTATCTGTATTTGTTCCCACTAGGTAAATTTTGAGGACAAAATTTTCTTTTAGGAGGGGAGAGTTGTAACAACCTGGATTCCAGAAATCTGAGGGTCAGGTTTGATCGAGGCATGAGCCTCATATGTGGGCCGCGTTTTTGGGCTTAAGTGAGCCCTTCGGCTATTTATGTGTTGGGCTTGTAGTTGTTAAGTTGGGTTGAGAAAAGTAGAGATGGGTAAATTGGTAAAAGCTCATTTTGATGGTTGAAAAAGAGGAAGGGGTTGATTTCTTTGGCTCTTGGCAGAGGTGAGATCACCATGCCTTAATAACATCTTCCTCTCATTCAAACCTCACACTCTCTCTTAAAAACATCATCATTAAAGATTGAATTTGAGGGTTTGTGTTGGAAATCTAGGATTTTTATTCAAGGGAAAGTTGTTTAGCTTTGGGAAATCTATCAATCAAGGTAAGGATGGTTAGTTTTGGTGGAAGAGTGTGTTTTGGTGGGGATTGATGAGGGATAACGAGAATGGGTGTCTAAGGGCTTTATTCTTGTGAAGGTTTGTGTTTCGACTCCCTTAATTCTCCCTACAAGGTGGTAACATGTTTGGTAACATCTCTTGTAGTGAAAGAGGTCGAGAACTCCTCAAAAGAGCAAGGGAAGAGCAAGGCTTGAAGTTGTGGTTAAAGGCTTCATTCTCAGTTGTGAAATCAAGGTTAGTACACTACTAACTCTCATAGTTTCCTAGAAATCATGAAGTTAAGCTTTGAAGCATGACTTGGTGTTTTTGGCCTTGGTATAGCTTGAGTGGATATTAATGGTAAATAATAGAATTGTTGTTGTAATGGCCTAAAATCGGTAGTAATCCACCTAATACTATCACCATTACTCATAGGAACGATTTGGGGCTTAACCATATAGGTTAAACAGGGTTTCTAGGTGAAATCTACCCCTAGAGTTCAAAACTCAAGCGTGCGTACCGGTACGGGAACTAGCATATTGGTACGTCTTAGTATAAAGGGAGATGGGTTGTGAGGGGAGTATTGGTACGCCACCCCTTGTATCGGTACCCCTTGCATATTAAGAATTTCAGTAATGCTTTTGCATACCGGTACGCGAGGGCGTATCGATATACATTGTTACATTGCTTGATGAGGCTTTAGTATATCGGTACGGGGAGGTAAGAGTATTGGTACGGGCTGGAATCGGTACGGGGCGATCTGAGTGCTGATAATGCGTATCGATACGGGGTGGAGCGTATCGGTACGGCTTGAGGGTTAAATTTTTTTGAACCAAAATTGAGTATCGGTACTCATAATTGAGTACCGATACCTAGAGGGGCGTATCGATACCCATATAGGAGTATCGGTACTCACTGGACATTTTGCCCAACAAATTTGGGATCGAGTTTGGGGGTTCTATAATTCGAGAAAAATGGCCTAGAGGGTCCTTTAAGGTATAAAATAAATTCTAAAACTGAGAAATGGATAATTCGTATGCAGAATAAATGACTACTGAGTTGGCAAATATTGGGTAAACCGTGTGAGGTAGTAACCCATAGGGATCTTAGGTAGATCAATCGAGACTTGTGGTAATTAAGTTCATTGTTGTGTGCTGATAGAATGCCTAGATAGTTGAGTCATCCCTTGTTGTTGGGATTTGTATACCCTAAAAGTGTGTTGCAACGCCTTGAAGATTTTCGAATATAGGATCTCGATGCTATGTGGACGCGGGCCTCATTTGAAGATGCTTGATGAGAAATCCCGAGCATGGATGTAGGATCCCGATGCTATGTGGACGCAGGCCTCGTCCCTTTGAGTACAAGATTCCGATGCTATGTGGACGTGGGCCTCACTCAAGTGTAGGATTTCGATGCTTTGTGGACGCGGACCTCACTTAACGTGGTAGGATTATCTATGTGATGCTATGTAAATAGCGAGATACTTATATAAGTTGTGTGCGTGATCATACTTTCATGATGTTATGTGTTTAGGCGATTATGGTAGCGCCATTGTTATCTTGCCATGATATCATTCTTGTTTCATTGCCTTATTTATGATTTGCATGAAGCATGGTTGAGTGTCAGTGTATCCACTGAGCTTTGTTAGCTCAGCGTTCGGAATCGTTGTTTCCGTCCACGGGTTAGTAGGTTCTCGTGAGGCTTGAAGGAACACCATCAAGGCTTGGATTTCAACATCGATTCTACTTGTGGAGTACAAATACTAGATGTAATGAGCTATGTATTTCGTAACTCTTATTTTGTATTAAATGGTCGTGGTTGAATGTTTTAAATATTGTAAGTGGAGCTCCGTGAATATTGTTTAAACATTTGGATTTGACTATGTTTTCAATGTATGGACTTATGTTTTTATTGGACTTATTATGTTTGGGTTTGAAAATGAAAGTTTTTAACGGTATGGATTTTGGGCTTAGGGCCCAAATGTGACATCCGGGTCAAGGGTGTTACAGCCGATCCCCAGCTCAGTCTACCGGCATCATTAAAATCCCGCAACCACAACATGTGTACTTTATTGCGGGATTTGTCGGGCACCAATATTCCACCAATTATTTGTAGAATATGAGGCGAGCATATGCCTACAATAGAAAAAATATATTAAAATATTGAAATTTAATTATTTCATTAATATTCACACAAAAAATAGTATTCTTTACCATCGTCACTTCCTCGTTCGCTTCCTGTGATAAATGGCTTTAATTTTCCCGCAACCACCGCAAAAACGCACAGCCACCACTACTGTGACCGGTAATAGCCTCTCCGCCTACCGGCAGACCGAGAATATGCGACACATCCACTAAGGTTATTGGAGTCTCACCGCACGGAATGTGGAATGTGTGTGTCTTCGGCCTCCACCTCTCTACAAGGGCGTTGATCCAATCAACATCCAATTTTACACCTCCAATAATTTTGGATACATGCAAAAATCTGGCCTTCAAAATATATTCTTCTAGACGCGTGTCGGGTTCATTCGTCATCCGAGTGATAAAGACTTCGAGGCGACGTTCCATCCCATCCTAAAAAAATTAAACATCCACAGCTTAATTTCAATTTCAAAGTACTATATATTTTTTTAAATACTACTAAAATAAAAACTGAAAATATAAATTTAAAATAAATAAATAAAACTTACATTTTTCTGCCAAAAATCAAAGATGTGTTTATGATCCAACCTTATAAGGGGCCCCTCCATTATTTTAAACTCGAGATATTAACTAATATATTATCACGAATGTGAAAGATTATAGAAGGAATTGAGAGATACTTTTTTGATGTGATTTAACTTGTGGGGTAGGGGGTTATTTATACTAGAACTCACACTGGTTCAAATACGACTTTAACGAAACTCGCGTCATGTAGAACGCAAATTTACTGAAAAAATACAGGAATCTGCATTTCTTCCATCGCGAGTTCTTTGTAATTTCAACACGATCATTTATTTTTTAACCGTTTCGTTTTTACTACGATAGATCTCCAGCGTTTCGTCTTATTATATCGTTGAACTTGCGTCTTGCCGGGCGTGAGTTCCTTTTAATGAATATTTAAATTACGCCAACGGATAAGACAAGTCACGTCAACCCCAAACTCGCACCCAGTTAAACGCGAGTTTACCAATTCGCGCTTGTCAAAACGCGAGTCCTGCCTATGTATACCGAATGGGGGGTATTTTTCCAAATGTACTAGAAAGAGGGTGGATTTCAGATTTTTTTTCTCAAAAGAGAATATTGAAACAATAAAGCCCTTTATGCAACACATATTTGTCGGAATGAAATATATATGAACAATTTCTATATGGGAAAATGGGAAGGAAAATTTGTTTTTAATATATTTTGTACTCATCATTTAAAAAAATAAGATATTAATTGAGAATTTTAATTATTTATTCTAAAAATTATTGACGGAATGAAATATATATTTTAAATAAGTTCAAATAAGGAATGTTGTTTATACTAGATTACTTATATCCATTTACGTGAAAAAATTATTAGATGGATCTGGCTCATTACATTATTCATGGTCCTATTTAATAATAATTTTTCATCTCATTTTTTTTCAAGGTGAATTTTCATATCTTTCCTACATGTCATTAAAGAGTGGGTGGTTACTTGAAAGTTACGCTGAAATAGATTAATCTCATTGGATGGACCATGGATGATGTGATGAGCCGGGTCCATCTAATAATTTCTCTTTTACGTGGGTGATTAGCAAATTCATATATCTAACCTTAACCTTTATTATATAAATGAAAATATAAGATAAACATAGAAAATATTCTATACATTAGCAATGAAAAATTTATTTTCCACAAGCGTCTAGTTTTTAAGGTTTATAGGTTAGTGTTTAAGGTTTAGTATTTGTGGCTAGGTTTTAAAATTTGAGAATAGATTTTATAGTTTAAATTTTAGATTTTAGGGTTTAGATTTAGGAGTTAGAATCTAGTGCCTTTAATAAGGACACGTGACAGCTTTAAAAGTCCGCTTGCGAAATTTTTTTCACGAACAGTGTATCAAATAATTATTTAAATAAAATATACGGACATTTATAGTAAAAATGATTGTAACATAAGTAATAACATGTTGAGAATTAACCATGCAACCATGCATTAATCCTACGAAAGAACCAACCATCCTCACAGTAGCTGGAGTCTTAATTGTGTAATTGGATATTTTGTCGAGGCAATGCAGAGCAGGCAAAAGATGATCCTCATTTCTCATCTTTACTGAGGCATTGCCACTATTCTCTCGTCGAGAGCTAGTGAGTCAAGAGTCGAGTAACTGAGTGTGTATGTTTGAACTCACTGTGCTTCTCCAAGAATTCTTCACTCTATTTTTCTATTTCTGTTACTGGTTAAGAGTACATTGCCACTATTCTTTCCCATTTATTATCAACAGAAGAAAAATATTCGACAGTCCATTACGATTCACGAATTCTGGAACTCTTGAATTGTGCAATTCAGTAATCCTTAAATCTCAGTCTGAACCAGAAATAGATAGTTAAACCAGAATTAAACCTAAACTATATAGTCTCATAATTACAAGTTTACAACGAATACCAAAAAAGAACCGAGGTTGCCGGGGATCGAACCCGGGTGACAGGCGGGTATACTACAACTACCTATGTTTCTTAATACAAAACTGTAAGTATAAATTTGAAGAACAAGTTGGGGATTGTCATGATCGTTTTTCTTATTTGATACAGCAGCAACGTAGTAGACAGTAGATGCATGCTCCCATTGCAGTTGCAGGTAATTTGGCTTTCCAAGCTCCTGCCAAAGTGAAGAACTAAAATACCTGATTCTGCTACATACCCAAAGAAGATGGAAAAGAAAAGTAATGGTTTCATTTGCATGTCATTCATATACGACTCATCTGTACTTGATTGATCCCTTCATCAAATTCAAGGCAAGTCCCCTACACCCTGTTAGTAGCAATAGCAAGGAAAATATAAAGCATAACTAGACCCTGTTAGTAGATATAGTCTCATACTTGTAGCATTAAACAAGGGGATTCGCAAATAAAAATACTAATGCTATAATCAACTCATAAATTATTAAAGCTTCCATATTTAAAAAAGGATAATACTAATAATATAAATAATAACAGTTATTATAAGTTCAGAGCAGAAAATATTCAAAATAAAATGCTAATATCAATAATAATACAAATAAAAATAACAGAATAAAAGATAACAATATATTTAAATATTCTAAAAGCCAAGCCCCGCATTGTGGGGACTGAATTCCTAGTATCATTTGATACACCATCGGTCAAAATAAATTCTACAATAAATAGCCTTTACATGATAACAAATGTTTTATATATTTAATTACTTTAAATTAAAAATGCTTTAAAAGCATAGAAAATATTTTGATACACAAACCTTTTAATTTTAAAGTTTAGAGATTTATGGTGTAAAATTTAAGGTTTATAGTTAAAATATAGAGTTTAGGGTTTATGATTTAAGGTTGAGATTTTAGGGTGTTAAGGCTAGAGATTTAGATTTTAAATTTTATAACTTAAATATGAAGAGTTATGTAAATTTCTTTTACACAGCTTGTGTATCAAAATATAACCCTAAAAACATTACCCATTTTAACATCATTTGTGAAATTATTTTCACTGACATTGTATCAAATAATATTGAGAAAAACTTTGATACTCAAACTTATGTAAACTAATGTTATGCTTATCAAATTTAGAGTTAAGAATTTAATTTAAGGTTTAGAGTTGAAAGAAGAATTTGTAACTTATTTTTACACATTGTGTATCAAAATATAATCCAATAATAAATGCTAAACATAAATTTATATTATCACGAATCACAATCACAAGTTGTCATTATAAAACAATTAAAAATGGATATTTATTTCTACAAAATAAAAATTCGAGAAGAAATATACGGATGGTTGTACAACTCTTATAAAGGAGGAAAATCACGTTCAAGAAAAATGTTTTCTGTAGCAACTAAATAATTACTTTTTATGAATATCACATTAATAGGTGCCACCAGACATTATAAGATTACTGCTACATTAAAAGTACCTGTATTTAAAGTTTATTATAAAATACTAATATAACATGTTTTTATAGCATTTTACTATAGGTTTTATATAGTGAAACAACAAGCTTCCAACTCAACCTGGACAAACAAGATCACAACATTGTGAAGGACCAACGAGATTCTTGAAAGAATGGACTATCTACTTCTATGGTACACAAGATAAAGCCAAAAGGTATATTTATATAGTATGGTACCACAAAGATTCAAGACAGAGTCGACACTTGATCTTTGCTCTCTTCGGACATGTTTGGCAACAATTCTCGAACACGATTCGCAAGACCTGATGTTTCCGGGTCTATCTTTAGGGGACGTCGATGCAAACTCTGTAAAACTAGAAGCAGGTCATATTTACTCCCATGAAAGGCTACTTCCGTTTTATTTTTGCATTTGTAAGTAAATAAACAAGTGAAGCATACCTCAGAGGTCCACAAGCAATCACCTGCTTTACGGGGGATTATGTGAATATGTGTCTGAAATTAATATCATGAATTCAAAGGGAAGTGAGATCTCTTTTAGTTGCCATGAAACATATACTACCTTTCCTGCCTGCTCTAGGCACAAGCATCCACAAAAGCGAAAATGAAGGACTCACAACTTACATGAAATATAACCTGGCCAGCGGCTGCACCATTGTTAACCAACAAGTTAAACGAATCTGCGAATTGGAACTTCCAAGGTTAATTTACGCAATATGATTCATGGCGTCTACATCAACTCCAAAACGTATATATACATTGTCAACCACATTTCACTAGAGATATTTAACACAAACAACAAAGTTGGTAAACATAATGACTGAAATTAATTTTCCTCGAATTGACATTAATGGTAGTGAAGCTGTCTATATCACGAGTGTCGTCTACAATGTCAGTAAACATAATTACTGATAAATTAATTTTCCTCAAAGTCGCATTAAATGGCAGTGAAGTTGCTATATCATGATGTCGTCTAGCACCAAGAAAACTATGTGAAATGACTCTGGTAAAGAAATAGTTTCTAAATTACAATGACGTTTGTATCAAAATTAGAAAGCTCCGATAAGAGAAAATGCAGCTTTAAAGCAATAGTATCATAAAAAGATGCAATTAGTCAAATCTAATTACATTGGATCAATATATTGCTTTTATCAACAAAGTAATTCCACTCAAAGTTCTTTTCTTGACTAAATAAAGTTGCATCCTCTGGCCAAAAATATAAGTTGCATCCAAAAAAAAATCCAGACCAATTGTTTCGTTTAATGGCTTCAGCTAGTGTTAATCTTCTAACCTATATAAGATATAATATTAAAAACCAATTCAAAAGCCACAAATTTCAAGAGAATTTGATGAAAAATTTAACATGTATTAATATATGTAGTCTAATAACTTCAAAGAAAACTGAGATGTGAAGATTATAATTGCAATAAACACACTTCAGCACGTACCTGAACCAGTAGCTTTCATGATTGCATTGCCAAGAAAAGGCACTTTTGAACACATCGCAGCTACCACCTGAATTCTCCTCGGAAGACAAATGAAAGAAACTCAAAAAAGCTGACTTGCTCAAAGAAAATTCTCAAACAATCTCAAATTTGCAAAGCAAGATACTTAAATCCACAACGTTTATATGAATGAACTATATTTAAATACAGATACGCAGAGCATATAAATGTATGCCTGATAAACACTTCCTTTGCATGGACCAGGGACAAAAGCCAAAGTAATAATTTTAGATCTTAGCGTTTATAAGTTAATGCAGCTTGGGTTAACTTGGATGCTACTGTGACAACAAATGAATCCACCTTGTAAAATCAAGGAGCAAAATCCGTCTTGAAATGAAACAATGGACATTAGGTCATTGCTTAGCTTTCTCAAACATTTTTTTAACCCACATGCACATTTTAATACTTTTACTATGCTCACCAGAGTATACTAGTTTCTGAACAATCAAAATTTCTACGCAAATGTTCAGTAATAATGAAAAGTGATCACAACTGCTTGAAGAAACAACTTAGTCTACCAAACTTACAGATGGTGGAGTTGTGTCCAAGGAAGAAAAATGAGACTTTGGGATAATAAGAGAGTGCCTAGGAAACAACAATAAAGTTCAACATGCGATGATTAGCTCAACATACCAAATAAAACTCATAATGTAAACATCGTCATAGGGCGATAATAAATACAGAGAAGTTATCCCGTCATTGCCAATTGCGCTTTTAAACTCAACATGTTGATCAGTAAAGTAACACATACCTCCTGGAGTATATATTTTTTTAAAAAAATAAAAACGTTTCATTTAAAAAGCAATGTGACATATGATAGTTCTTTAAAGAAGTTAAAACTAGCCCAAATATAGACTTGTTAGAAATTGAAGACAACACCCACCCTCCCATCCCAATTACACCTACCCTTGATTCTTATTTTCCAACAACTGGCACTGTTTTACCAAATAGGCAATTATCACTTGGAAGTTACAGCTTCAAACCACCTATCTAGAAAACTAGGCCTCATACAGTGGGATGATAAGATGAGGAAATTGAACTAGTCGAGACCAGAGGTCAGAATTTACCATACCATTGTTATTGTGTACTTTTGGATTTCAGTCCATAACATAAATTAGAAAAATGATTTTGGAGATGGTAAAAATCAAATCTTTTTTAACTAAAGGAAAAAGGATACCTTACCCACGACTCAAAGGTCTGGTATCCAATATACACAAGCACATATCATCCTCATATAGCTGCATATATTCAACATAAATAAACAAAACAAAATTGAATCAGGAATTTAGAAATTAAGCTGAAGAAAAACCAAGAGAGAGAAGGGTTTCGCTACCTTGAACGCCGGGGATTGGCCGCGAATAATTAGACAGAAAACGCAGTCGTCTCGAAAGGTTTCGTTCATCTGGGGAGCGCAGGCGGAAGGAGAGAGGGGTGGTGGAAGAGAGCCCGAAGGGGAGGGGCAAAGATGAGAATATAGAAGGGCCAACCTCCGAGCCTCCATTTGAGAGTTGGGTTATGGCGTGTGGCTTTGTTTTGTTTAAAGTAGCAATAGTGGATGAAGTGTGGAGAGAAAGGACTGGGGGGGGGGGGGTTGGCTAAGCTTATCCGCATCCCCAGACAGGAAGCCAGCCGCGTGATATTTATGTGTATCATGTTTTTCCACCAATCCCTTCTGATTAGGATTTGGGTGACCATTTTATTATTAAGTCTAATTTATTTTGATTATTAAATTATAAAAATTTAAAATTTAACTATTCAACTATTTAATTAGATCTATTTTAATTATCAGCCGTTAAAATTTAACGGGCTGACGTAGCTGTTAATAAAAATTTGTATAACTACATATTCAGTACCTATTAGTTACTTATTCTATCAATTTGATCTTAATTTTAATTTAATTAAATAAATTAATCATTCAATTATGTGTCAATACGTGTCACCTTATTAGAGAATTTAAGATCAAATATATAATTAAAATTTCTTATAAAATTAAAACAGGTCAGACTTAGTAGTTGAGTGATCACTCAGATAATTTTTTTCATTAAAAAAAAGGAGAGCAGAGCCGTAAAACCAGGCCAAAAATCCGAGATCAAATGGGTTAACAATAGGTTTAAAGAACTTCAACTCTAGTAAAAAAACAGGAAACATAAAATCTAAGCAAAATACATTACACAAATAAACAATAGTAAAACAACAACGAGAATAACAATTGACCAGAAAATGATGAAGGTTGTCGTTGGGACAGACAAACATCGTTGCCGATAGAGCTCCAATGGAAAATACTTCCCCATACATGAAGTATTCAGCCATGGCCATCTATCGGGGTTTAAATTTGCACAAAGAGTAAAATAGATAAACATCCATGATTATTAAGCGATCTTTTTTGAATTTTTAAATTATAAAAATAAATATTAACACAATTCTTGAATTAATGAATTAATAAATTATTTTAAATATAAAATAATATATTTATAAAAGAGTAATAAGTATTAAATATATAATATTTTCTATTAATAAAATAAGAATATAATATTATATAATTATAATAATATGGCTAAATGAGTATTTTTGTCCCTAAGTTCAACTCAAAAAATAAATTTCACCTCTTGCCGAAAAACGCACTCAATGTGGCCCTTATGTTCGTAAATCGATCAAATTAACCCCTTGACTAACGTTTACCAATATTTCTGTCAATTCTTGTGTGACGGGCCGTTAACTTCTGCACGGTCAGCTATCCCAGCCAACTGGACTGCCACGTCACGCGTGACATGAAACAAATGCTGACGTGGCACATTTGTCGACGTAACACTTAAAAAATTAAATTTATTAATAAAAAAATATTAAATTCTTTAATTGGTTAAAAAATAAAAATTAATTAAATTAAAGAAAGTTCTCTGACCGTAATGAATGCTCCTAATGAATGTTTAATGGACTCTTGGAAACCAATCGATTTTCTGAAAAAATTGAAGAAAAAAATCAGACTTTTAGAGAAAAAGAACTCTCTGAAAAAGGAAACCCTTTGGAAACCATCTTCATCGATTTTTTTGCTTATTGAAGCTGTTTATTGAGAAGAATTTCGTCGATTCAAAACCCTATTCTTATTGCTTCATTTGTAATCGGTAAGTTTTGTATACCTAAAACAATGTTTTACTTTTGAAATTTTTAGGGTTTGTAATTTGTTCTTGTTTTTCATTTTGCAGAAGTTTTGGGTTTTAAACTGGAAAAGAAAATTTGGGGTTTAAAAGTTGGTGAACAAAAGAAAGGTAAGAAATGAAGCTTGTTTTTAATCTTAAAAGTTGCAAAAGTAAGAATATTTAGGGTTTAAAACCCGAAAGAGACAATGCAAAGTGGTCCCATGTGACAGGAAATGTTTATATATTCTAATTCTTTATATTTTAAGATTCTGTTTGCATAAAAGTTAAAGGTTCAGACTGAATACTGATTGGGAATGTTGATATTGACTGAGTTTGTAATGGGATTGAATGAGTTTATATTTTTGGATTGAATTTTTTTATTGCATTAAGATGAATATAACAAAGTTAAGTCTGAATCTGATTGAATTTTGAGATTGACTGTGTTTGACTAAGTTTATTATATTGAATCTTAACATGAGCTTATTTTTTCTACTGGATGGATAGTGACAGAAACTTATTTGTGTTAGAGTATTTTTATGGTGGAAAATTTGTAAGTTCACCTAAGTTTGAGTATGTCGATTACAAGAGTGAAAAACTTCAAGTTGACCTGATAGACTATGTTATTGGGATATAATTGGTAACATAAAGGATTTGGGGTATGACAATGATGCATGCGTGTATTATAGGGTACCAGGGTCACCTTTAGTACAAATGCATTGGTGCTTGTACTGGATGATGATGCAGCTAGACAGTGTGTGAGATTTTTAAATACTAGGAGTATTGTACAACTTTATGTGGACCATACACATAATTATGCAAAATTTTCAAAGGGTAATAAAGTAGGCGAAGACATTAATGTGGCTGCTGATGGAAATTCATCAAATGTTAAAGGTGTACAAGTAGGTAAAGACATTAATGAGGTTAGTGCTGGTAATGCAGTAAATGATGAATTCAGTAATGAGGTTGTTACGGGTAATACACCAAACATTGAAGATGTGGATGAGTTTGAAAATGTTTCTATTGGTCATGGTACTGGTATTACTGTTGAATTGCCTCACATTGATGATTTAGGCCATACAACAGATGAGGTTGAAGTTTAGGTAGGTGAGGAAGAAACTTCCCAAGACTCAATAGATTTCTTGGTTAATGTTGAAGTTGCTTCAGATGTAGATGATGAGGTTAAAGGTATTAGAAACAAATTAAGGGTTGATAGACAAAAAACTTAAACAGATGTTACTAAGGTGAAGACAACAATGATGCTGAATGTGAGGGTCAACCAATTGGGGAAAATGATTTAATGGATGAAGATGAATATGTACCAGAACTTGAAGGCAAATTACAAGATTATGAAAGTGACTACATAGAGTCTGATGACCCGAGAGAGTATGGGGAAAGTGACGAGGAGTGCAATTGATGTGCTCGATTGCTTGACACAAGAATTTTAGAGTGGTTCGAGCTTCTAACCAAGTTCTACATCCACTACCTTTGGTTCTCCACTAAAGATTTCCAAATTCATTAAATGAATTTCTTCCCTTTTTCCCGGCCTCAAGAGACAACCCTTACAAACACTAGATTTATACCCCAAAGTCTAGCAAAATACTCTTTAAACAAAGAGAAAATAAAGCAAACAAAGAAATACTCTCTTAGGCAGATTGTTTGCACTCTAAATCACTCACCCAAATCCTAATACACTTGAGCAAATATTACAATTGAAGCTCACAAGTGTAGCCTATGATAGTGTAATCACTCATTTTTGCCCGGTTGTAAATATTATAATAGTATTGATTAATTATAGTAATTATTATATACGTATGTTAGTATGTATATATTAATGCATGTATGTAATATGTGTAATATGTATATTTGAATGTACGTGTGGTAATATGTATGTAAGTATGTATACGTATATTATGTTGCATATTGTATATGTATTTATATATTAATGTTCATTATATTATAAGTATTGCATGTATATATTATATGTATGTATATGCATGTGTGTGTGAATGTATATATTATTATGTATATGCATTACTATTGTATGAATTATTAGTAGTTTAATGATATGCGTGTATGTATATGTATCTATGCTTGCATGTTATATATGTATGTGCGTATGTGTGTATTGCTGAAATGTACGTGTGTTTAATTATATGTACGTATGCATGTATTAATATGTGTATGTATTATTATTATTAGTATTATTAGTATTGGGTTGGAATTAAAGACAGATCTTAAAAATTAAAAAAACGAAACCTATATTATTTAAAGTTCAAGTCCAATTTACAAAACCCAAACAGTTTTAATTACAAAGCTCAAACTGGACAGACCCAATAATAATAAAAAACCCTAAAAATATCAGAACCCTAATCTAATATCTTTTCTTATTTTGCAGCCACCTCATCTGAGCCGTTGGATTAGATTTGATCCAACGACCTAGATCAAAGGAAGAATACCCTTTCATTTGCCGCGTATAATGCACGCGAGGGTTGTCGGTCTCCCCACGCGCGCGTGCAGCCCACGCGCGCGTGCAGCTCACGCGCAAGACCATTTGCCTTTTCATCGCCACATGTCACGATCTAGAGTTATCACGTCATCGCCAAGATCCAATCTGAGCCGTCCATCTTTGAGAAGCCTCAACTGTTGAATTAGATATGATCCAACGGCCCAAAATACATCTGGTCGGATAACATCTTCATCTCCACCAATCAATCCACGTGGCTTCACTGCCTGAAATCTGCCCACCATCTCACTTGTTCACCCACCAAACATGGCCAATAACATAAAATAAAGAGGGAATGTCAGAAACGCGTCATCCACAGTTCAAGCATTTATTTTGCTTATTTTTATAAGAAACGCGTCATCCACAGTTCAAGCATTTATTTTGCTTATTTTTATAATCAAACCCAAATCAGAGGCATAAAGAAATCAGAGAGAGAGCATATATATGAGTGTAATCAGCCATAAATGTACACAAGATTAGGATTACACAAGAAATAAAAAAAGAGAACAAAAGTTTACAGAAAAAAAGGTATCTTTCATATTTACTTGGGCATGCATTCGAATAAAAAATAAACAAAAGATAAGGTTAGAGTTTTTACCTTCGTCGTGGCATCTATCCCTTGTCGGTGACAAGCACTCGTTACCATAATCAAACGGGGTGAACTGGTGAGGATTGAGACTCTTTTCTTTTCTAACATAAAGGGGTTCGGGTATTTAAAATATGGGGATTCCATGGTTGAGTTTTTAGAAAACAATTAGGACCTAGGGTTTTAAAACTGAAAATGGTTTCAAAAAATGAGTTTTTAGGGGGTTTTCGATGTCGATTAGCGGCGGCCGAAGGTAAAGTGCGGTCCGAAATTTGGGAATGGCAATGTTCATGAGTTCTTCATGAACTCGTATGAAAAGATGAGAGAATTTGAAGGGGAGAGTTTGGATCGGTTTTGGAGTAAAGTTAAAAAGTGAAAGTTGTTTTTAATTTTTGGTATTTATACATGCCTCTAAAAATAGTTTATTACATAATAAACCCCTCCGCCTTTTTAAAATCTCACTCGCAGTCCTTCCGCATGGGATAATTCGCTCCGTGGTTGTTAAAATTTTCCAATTATTTTTAATTTCATCCCTAATTAAACTTAAATCATTTTAAGTGGGTAAATTACTCCTCGGGTCCCTCTGCCCTATTTCTCTTTGCAGCGCTGCCTTTCTGCACGGGCTAATAGCCCTTTTCGTCTCTGGTTATTTGAATCGTTTTATAAATTGGTCGTTAATATTTGTTTAATTATTTTCAAAAGGGGAAAATTTTAGTTTTGATCCCCAAAAAAATTATTTACAGTTTTAAATTAAGTCCTCTCCCAGTATTTTAGTTAAGGTTTTAGGGGATTAATTAGGGCTTAGCCCTTGTTTAAATTTACATCCTTTTAATTTAGTTCTTATGCTCGTTCACGCATTCTTGTTCCATATATATATTTTATTTTTCGTATATGGTGATTGCGGATATCATTTTATTTAATACATGTCTTATGTATTGTTGTTATTATTTTGCTCGTGTATTTAATCATTTATTCGATACATATGTTATTTGCATTTGCTTTTGTTTTTACACACGTGTATACTATATTTAATGCTTTTTTTGTATATTATGTTGGTTGGTATTTTGTTCATAAATGTTTTATTTGTTCGATACATTTTTTTGTCCATTAATTTATAATTGTAAATATTTGTTTCCATATTGTATTCATATATATATATATGTGTGTGTGTGTGTGTGTGTTTTATTGCTTGCAATTTTTTTTACTTATTAATTTGCTCTTTATATATGTATAAATATATGTTTTTGAAGGTATATATATATGTATACGTTTGATTAGTACTTATATGTACATTACATTAGGTATATATATATTAAATTGTATGATGTGTATATTAAATCATGTAAAAAAACAAAAAAGAAAAGAATTTTATTAGTGTATTTTTATTTAATATATATCTTTTTATATATGTATTACATTATATTTTGTATATAATGTATATTATTTTTTATCCTATATTATATATTATATGTAGTATATACGTATAGAATTTTAATCTCTTGCATATGTATATTTGTTTATTTATTTTACTTATTCATTATATTATTTGTATTACTTATTGTTGTTAATATCCTTTCGTTTCGTTGTGTTTTAATTTTATGTTTAATTTACCACATATAATGTTAAGCCTCTTATTCCTATATTCTAGTGGGAGTGTCATCTCCTTTGGTACCATGGATATCGAGGCAAATTTAATGTTCGAACCATTCATATTAGTAATTAATTTTTAAATTAAATCAATTTTTTATTTTTCTTAATAATTACGATACGAACCCATTATATACCAATTTTGGGCGTAGCAGGGGTGCTAATCCTTCCCCGTACGTAACCAGCTTTCGAACCCAATTTGAATATCTGGTTTTATCTTCGATGTCTGGTCTACCTAATCCAAGTGATCGGTGGCGACTCCATATTTTTTTTTCAAAATACTAGTTTTCTTAAAATTCCCATGTTTAAATATTTTTTCAATAAAAGCGGGAAACCCCTCATACACAATTTTTTATTTTTTGTAGCGGCCCGAAAAAAAGTCGATACAGAAAGAATGGGAAATTTAAGCACCAAGACTCTTTTACAATCATAATAATGTTGGCAATTTAAGCATTAGTTGTTGTTGGTGCTTCAAGGGTCCTCTTATCCTCCCAATTGAGTTCATAGCCGTTGGAGACTATTGGGATTGGATTGGAGCCGTTGGGGACACATTTCCATGCTAAATTTCCACTTATGGGCTCGTCGATATCGGTACGTGGGTGTGCGTATCAGTATGCTTCCTTATATAGAAAGAGACATTATGCTTGCTTCAGCCTTTGCGTATCGATACGCCTTGGTATGTTTCGATACTTGGGATCGATACGGCATATCGGTACACCTGCATGGAAATAGCCATTGGGGGTTCGAAAACATAAGGGATTGGTACGCGTAAGAGCGTATCGATACACATAAGCCTGTACCGGTACAGGTTTTCAATTTTGGAAAATTTCTATAGTTGAAACCCTAATAGGTATCGATACGGTTGAGACCGTATCGGTACGTGCCTTAAGAAATCTCAAGTTTAGCTCTTTAAAAATATTTTGAAGCCTTCCAAAACCTTTTGAAAGCATCACAAACATATTTTCAAGTTGTTTGGACTTAAAATCATTTTTGAAATCTTTTCAATTTAGTCCAAAACTATTTTCAATTATTATATCAAAACAATTATCCTAACAATCTCTCACTTTTGATATAATAAAACCAACATGAAAATTGTTTTAGTGATTTTAGTGATTCCCCCCTTTGTAAAAATAAATTTTGAATAAGAGAATAAAATTCAAAAATAATTAAAGTTCCCCCTTATTCAATTAAAAAACAAAAATTTCAAAATATTCTCCCCCTTTTGTTATATCAAAAATAATTCAAACTTGGTTTGAAAAATTTTAAGTCCCATAACAAATAAGAGTTAAAAAAATTACAAAAATAAGTTTTGTTTAAAAAATAGGCTCCCCTTACTTAAAGCATCAAAGAATTGTTAGATCAACAAATATATGATTTACTAGTTGAATTAAAATAAATAAATCAAATTAAAGAACAAATAATTCAACTAATTTACCACTTGAACCAAAGGTAGGACGTGAAGCCTTCATTCTTCAAGTGATATTCCATGTGTGTATAGAGCTTTCTTGTATTTTCAATTTGTTGATCAATGCTCCAACACACCTATAAAAAGATAATCACAAATATTTTGGTATCGAAATTGCTTTGGATCCATAGACATTAGTAGCACAAACTTTAGTCTCCTTAGGAATTCATTTTTCAATTTCATCTTTTTTATTTGAAGTAATTAGTCCTTTTAGGACCCAAATACTTCTAAAACATTTTTCATTAAAAAATCTAGGGGAACTAGATTGTCTTTGGCAAAAATTTGATTTTCTAAAATTGTTTTTCTTTTCTAATTCCTTGGGAATCAAATCTTTTTCCTTCTTAAGACCATCTACTTATTTTTGATGATCTTTTTCACACTTTTTAAACAAATTTTGTAAGTTCAAAACTTTAAGCTCAAAACCTTTGATTTTTGCTTCAGATTCCAAATTGGTTTTAGAAAGCATATCATTTTCTATTTTCAATTTTGAAATCAATTTATTATTTTTCGAAAATGAGGCTTTGAACTCAAAAACCAATTTGTGATAGGCTACTTGTAACTCATCAAAAGTATAAGAATTAGAATTAGATGAGTTAGAAGTTACCTCCCCCTCATGAAGGGTTACTAGGCATAAGTTGGCTTGTTCATCTCCATCGGCAGAATCTTCATCACTCCATGCTGCCACAAATGCCTTTTTCTTTGAAGATGACTCCTTTGAGTTGAAGCGAAGGCAATAGTATTTGGTATACCTCGTCTTCTTGCATTCAGAGCAATTTACGTGATCATTCATCTTCTTCTTCAATTCTTGTCATAATCGAGTGAACTTCTTAAAGAGATGGGCCATCTCTTCATTATCGCTTCCCTCATCACTTGAATCTTTTTGATGACTAGTGGAGGATTGAAAAGTCACAATATTTAGATCCTCAAATTCGAGCTCTTTTATCTTCTTCACCTTCTCCTTTCTCAATGGTTTGAACATCAACTTATGGGTTAACAAAGAACCGATGAGCTCCTCAAGCTTGAGCTCCCTCAAGTTTTTATCTTCTATGATTGCTCTTCTTCGACTTCTATGATTTGGGAAGTTAATAAATCAACTTTTGAATGAGTTTGTCTTCCAAAATCTCCTCTGCAAATCCTTTTAGCTTGTTGATAATCCTGGAGAAACGGTCGAACATACTCTTGATGTCTTTATCCGAACGCATCTTAAAGTTTTCGTAGTTAAGGTTGAGTAGACCAAACTTTTTCACCTTCACCTCATTTTTATCTTCATGGATCACTTCAAGCTTGTCCCAAACCTCATTCGCACTCTCACAAGAAGAGACTTTGGCATATTCATCCGGTCTCAATGCACAAAATAAAATGCGCAAGGCTTTACAATTTAGCTCTATCTTCTTGCGATCATCCACACTCTATTTTTCCTTGCTTCTTTGAGGAACAAACGAGCCATCGAGAATGATATCCCAAAGATGGTAGTCTTTGACTCTCAAGAAGAACATAATCATATTCTTGCAATAGGGATAATTAGCACCGTTGAAGAAATATGGCTTGTGCCATGAACACCGATTGACTTGTTGGTTGGTCAAGCTTGCAGGGATTGCCTCAATAGTATGTTAATCCTCTCGATTGAGCCTCGCTCTGATTCCAATTGTTGTGCTTGATTTCCTCAACTGATTTTGTTGCCAAGTGGTGAAGAAGTAAGATTTTTTGGTGATTGGTGGCGGAAGCAATAAAATATAAATGACACAATAATTTTAGAGTGGTTCAAGCTTCTAACCAACCTCTATGTCCACTGCCTTAGCTTTCCCACTAAGAATTTCCAAATTCACTAAATGAATTTCTTCCCTTTTTTCGCAGGCTCAAGAGGCAACCCTTACAAACACTAGACTTATACCCCAAAGTCTAGCAAATCACTCTTTAAACAAAGAGAAAAAAAGCAAACAAAAAAATCCTCTCTTAGGCACATTGTTTGCACTCTAAATCACTCACCCAAATCCTAATACACTTGAGCAAATATTACAATTGAAGCTCACAAGTGTAGTCTATGAAAGAATGGGAAATTTAAGCACTAAGACTCTTTTACAATCATAATAATGTTGGCAATTTAAGCATTAGTTGTTGCTGGTGCTTCAAGGGTCATTTTATCCTCCCAATTGAGTTCCTAGCCGTTGTAGACCATTGGGATTTGAGCTGTTATGGACACATTTCCATGCTGAATTTCCACTTTTAAGCTCGTCAGTATCGGTACGTGGGTGTGCGTATTGGTATGTTTCCTTATATAGAAAGAGCTATTTTGCTTGCTTCAGCCTTCGCGTATTGATACGGCTTGAGGAGTATTGGTACGGTGGATCGGTACGCCTTGGTCTATTTCGGTACTTGGGATTGATACGGCGTATTGGTACACCTGTATGGATATAACCGTTAGGGGTTTAATAAAAGAGCGTATTGGTAAGACCCCTTCTGTATCGGTACGTATAAACCTGTATCGGTACGGGTTTTCGATTCTGGAAAATTTTTATAGATAAAACCCTAACAGGTATCGATATGATTGAGACCAAATTGGTACGTGCCTTAAGAAATCTCAGGTTTAGATTTTTAAAAACATTTTGAAGCCTTCCAAAACCTTTTGAAAGCATCACAAACATATTTTCAAATTGTTTGGACTTAAAATCATTTTTGAAATATTTTCAATTTAGTCCAAAACTATTTTTCAATTATTATATCAAAACGATTATCCTAACAAGAATGATCAAATATGTGGAGCTTATAAAGACAGAGGCAAAAAATCAGTAGGACATAAATATGATCCCAAATGTGTCTTTCCTTTGTGAAAACTAGGACTTATATTTGAGGATCACAAGCAATTCAAGGAGGCTGTAAGAAAATTTGCAAGCATAGATAAAATGTATGACTATTTTGTTGTGAAAATCTATTACCCTGCCCACAAATTTGTTAGGACTAATAAGAATCCAGCACTGATTACTAAGCATATTGAGAAAGTATTCAAAGATAGAATCTTAGATGATCCAAGTAAGAGAGTAGAAACCTTGAAGCAACAATGCAGACAACAATTAAGGGTTTATGCTAGTTTTAACAAGTGTAAAAGAGCTAGGTCAAATGTGTTGAAGAAGAATAGAGGTTCTTATTTTGATGAGTATGCCAATCTTTGGGGGTATGTTGCTGAGTTGCTTTATAGCAATCAACACAGTCCCAATTCAAGTTCATAGAGACAAAGATAACAAAGCTACATTTCACAATATGTACATTTTCTTTGCTGCTCTAAAAATGTATATTTTCTATAAATTATTTACATTATTTGGGCTACTTATTGTTGAATACTATCTAATTTTATTTACAGGTTGGAAGGAAGTGTGCAGACCCTTTATTGGAGTTGATGGTTGTTTTTTAAAAACTATCACCCACGGAGAACTTCTAGTTGCAATTGGCAGAGATGGAAACAATCAAATGTTTTCTGTAGCATGGGCAGTTGTGGAAGGAGAAGGAAAAGAGTCCTAAAAATGGGCCTTAAGCAAGTTGATGCAAGATTTAAATCTTCTAGAAGGTCACAGAAGGTATATTTTTACTTATTTTAATCACTAATGCATGTGTGTCTTATATTGATATTTATATAACTTAATTAAATTAAATTTATGTCAGGGACTAGTGCCAATTATTAATCAATTTTTACTATTATTGGATCATAAGATGTGTGCAAGGCACATCTATTCAAATTGGCACAAAAAATAGAAATGGGTGAATAGGAAGATCCAATTTTGGAACTGTGTAAGATCGACCATTGTAGAAGATTTTAATGATCAGCTGAAATATTGGAAGCAATGAGAGCCACTTCTACTAATGACCCGCTTGCAATTCCTCTACATCATTGGAATCGTGCGTATTTCACAAAAACTTCCAAGTGTGATGTGGTTGACAACAACTTAGTTTAGGCCTTTAATGGGTGGATTGTAGATGTAAGATGCAACCCTATTATAAGCATGCTCGAAGAAATAAGGAAAATGGTAATGCAAAGAATGCATGTTAAGAGAAGCTGGGTAAGTAAGCGAAAAACCAACATTGCATCAAGGGCTCAACAAAAGTTGGAGAAAATATGAAACTTTCCACTCAATGTAGGCTGGTTTGAAATGGAGATGAAAGATTTGAGGCGACTCATGATGAAAATCAAAACACAATCAATTTAAATAGCCTACAATGTACTTGTCAAGAGTGAGTGTTAACTGGAATACTATGTTGTCATGCAATATATGTAATGTACCATGATTCAAAGGAGCCTGAGACAAATATTTTAGAATGGTACAAAAAAGAAAGGTATCTTGAAAGCTACAATCAAGTCCAACAACCAGTTAGGGGGAAAATTCAGGCCAAAAAGAGATGATGTTGTAACCTCCTAAACCCGACCAAGAAGAAATAGGCCGAATCTAGAAAGTCGCGTTGAAAACTTGTCCTTCAAGAAATGATTTTAGGTTAAATTATATTGTAATTCAAAGTAATCGATTAAATAAGTAAAACTCAATAAATATCCTAATTATTATAAAACTAAATCTTTTAATCATTGTTCTGATAATTAATAAAATATATAAAAACAAATTCGCAAATGCATGCATCCAATAATTTCCCAAATTGTAAACAGTCCCAATGTCCGAAATTACATAATTATCCCAAATAACATAATCAATAATTTGAAAGACTACTTAAAAATAGTTCATACTTATGATTAAATATCCGAGTAAAACACGAGATGCTCCAAGTACCGAGTCGCCTAAGAGTCTGAGTATATCTGAAAGAGAAACTAAGGGGGTGTAAGCTAAAGAGCTTAGTGTGTCTCTAGATTGCAAACAACCACAACCAAAATAGTATTTTTATTTTCTAATAAAGTTTTTTTGAAAACACGTTAAATCCGATAAATCTGAATCATAATGATATGATGTCCGATGCACATGAAAACACAATACCCAATATCTGATACACCGAAGAGTAAGGTTCCCCAGAACCTACTCTCTCCATCATCACCATCCGAAGTGGAACTCAGCCCGAAAGGTGAAACCACTGATCCGAAAAAGAATTCAGCCTGAAGGGGTGAAACCACTAAACTTCCCCGAACAATCTCAAACCACATACCCACAATGATATGATGCTGATTTTAAATATCCGAATCTCATCCGAAACTTGAATTGTTAAAATTCAAGCTGTACAATTTTATAAATCTGATGATTTACAATTTCAAAAGTTTGATATTTCATAATCCGATAAATCTGATTTTTCAGTTAAATCACAGTATGTCATGTTATGCATGATGTTTGAAAACTTTCACCAATCACACAAAATAATGCACAAAAAATGTATAAAGACATTTATTTGTAGCACCAAAGGAAACACAAGTTTATAGCACAAAAAGAGACACAACTTTAGAGGGTAGAAACTCTAATACCGAGAAAGACGAGTCTCACGCTCAAGTCTATCTAAATCAGAACCTACAAGGTATGAATTCTATATTACTACCACTAAGACACCAACTAAAAAGCAAAAACTAATCGATAAACATACTCACGTGAAGGCCCCGATGAACGTGCATAGTCAGTCTGAACAACTAGAGGTAACTCAATGGCCTTAGAGTCGATGTCTGAACACGAGAATAACTCAGGTTAAACCAATATTCAATTCTTCTAAAATTACTAAGTACAAATAAATTGTAAATAGCAGAAACGGGCTTCCATGTTCAAAAATGACATAACATGCAGCAGATTCGAACTCAGGACGTTGAGAAAGATCAAGATGAAGGTTGTCAGAAAAAGTCAACGTTGGGTCAAAGTCAACTCTAACTTGACTGGTCAAAGGTCAATGGGTCAAACTAGTCAACGGGTCGAGTCACAAGATCCGGTTCACAGGTTTGGTTCGGTTCAGTTTTCATAATTTTTGATTCGGTTCCCTTAGCAAAATCTCGATTTGGGTATCTCTCATGGATAACAATTCGGTCCAACAATCATTAAGTAGATGCATGGTTTCTAAACAGAACGACCAAACACAAATAGTCCCACACTTGGTTTCAAAGCTGATGAATTACATAGGGTTTGCCTTAGGCAAAAAAATGGATTAATGAAACCCTTGACAATTAAGGTTTTCAAAATCCCCCCTCTTTGGTGGCAGCAACAGTTCCATATGAAAACCGAGCGGCACATAAATGAACGACAGCGGTGTCATCACTTATTTTTGTCCGGGCTATAAATATTATAGTAATATTAGTTAACTATAGTAATGCACGTGTGATAATGCATGCTTAAATATGGATGTGAGTCTATATATATATGTGTATGTTGTTAGATGGTATGTACATATTATAGTGTGTATTTTGTTACTATTTTAGGTCCTATATGCTTGTGTATTGCTATGTATGTGCATGTGTTAATGTATGTGTGTATATTTGCACATTGTACTACATTGTTTGTGTATGAGTACATGTTATTAATAATTATGTTGTTATTATTATATATAAGTGTGTATGTGTATTATTATTAATAATATTATTGCTATTTATTATTATATTTATTATTAATTGGCTATATATCATTAAAAGCATATCAGATATAAAACCCAAACTATTTACAAGTGTCCAGTCCATTATAAATAAAACCCAAAAAAAATATATACATATATAGAGTACAAGGCCCGATCATCCCATTCCAATTAACCTAAAAACCCTAATCTGAGCCCTAATGGCTATCTAACCCTATCTACAATTTTGCAGCCGCCAAGGATCTGAACCGTTGGATCAGAATCGAGCCAAGAGAATGATCCAGAACATCCAGGAGCGTGTGCCGGCCACCGCCGCATCTGTTCAATTCCGCCACGCGCCCGACTGCTTACCTCTCCGCCACGTGGCTGCTGGGCCAGACCACCCACGCCGCCGTACGCCTCCTGTCACCGGCTCTCAACCACCACCTGCAAAACATATGAAGCAAGCAAAAAATATATCAAAGCATGGGCAGCTTTAAAATCCAACAGAGAGTAGTTTTTTCATGATTATTTCATATGTACAATCGGATCTCTATATATCCGAACCAAAAACACAAAGTAAGGGAGCTTTTACGAACAATCAATAAATAAAAAACCCAGAAATCCTCAATTTTTCGAGGTAAAAAAATCTGGTTCATCCTACCTTTTTTTAGTTCGAATCTAACAAAGATAAAATAAAAAAGGGGAGGTTAGGGTTACCTGAATCCGGGGCCGCCGTTGCATGCAACGGCCGCGGGTGACCGTTCATCTTCGTTCTAATCTCGGTTTGTAAAAAAAAGGGGGGAGTAGGTTTTTTTTAGATTTGAAAAGAGGGTTTCTTTCTCGATTTAGGATTTTTTTTTCTGTTTAAAAATGGCTTTTTTCAAATTCCGGCGCCGGTATAAAGTGGTGCACGGCGGCGAGTGGCCGGAATCTGGAAACCCACTGTGGTTTTGGGTCCTATGCGGTGGCCGTGAAGAACACCGGTGACGGTGTTCTCCAAGTTTTTCAGAGAAAAAATATAAAGGGTTTTATTTTTTTTGTTTTGGGTTCAAATGATATAAAAAAATATAAAGTATCTTATATACGGGGCCAGTTTTAAAAAATGGGCCAATTAATTTTTTAAATCCCTCCGCTATAGTTTCTTTTACTCCGTATTCCCCCTCATTTCCATTTCGTTTATTTTAGTCACTATTTCTCTTTGAATCAGTTTTGTTTTTTTATTTGGTCACCTAATTTCAATCTTTGTTCATTTCGGTCCAAAAAACCAGTGAAAATTTTCACCTTTAATCCTTGCCCTTTTTGTATTAGTTATAATTTAATCCTTCTTATTTGTTTTTATTTATTCAATTTATGCCTTGAATGTTTTGTATTTATTTTATTTGGTCCCTTTGTTTTTATTATTTAATTTATTACCTTGTTTTTGTCTTTTTATTTTAATCCTAGATGTATGTTATTTTCTAGATTTTTTCCTTTTAAATCTCGTTATTAGTGCATTTAAATTCCATTTTCTTTTTTTTTTGTTTAGTACGTTTTATGGTAACCTATTTTAATAGGTATATAAATTGCCTTTTTATGTTGATATGTTTACTTAAATGTGGTATTATCATTTTTGGTAGAGTTTATATATTTGTATATATCCATATGGTAATATTATATATATATATAATATAAGTCTAAGTATACTTTGGGCTTCCTGTTTTAAATTATTTACATAAATTTCGCAAATCTTATATATTCATATATTACTTATATTTTATATTATATCTTATACTTTCGTTTGTTAAACAATATATTATATATATTATATAGTTTATTTTAAGAATACTACTATCTTTATATATAATAATATTTTTTTTTACTTTTCTTTTTTTATTTATTTATATATATTTGTGTTGTTATATATTTTTTTATAATCACATGTAATTTGCATATATTGTGCGTTTGTTTTTTAGTATATGTATTACGTTCTTTTATAGGGTACATTATATATTTATAGGTATTAAATTGTAGTAGTGCTTAGTTTTTATTTTAACATATGTACGGTATTAGTGTAGCTTGTTATTGATTCGTGTTTTGTTTATACGTATGTATTTAATATCATTTACGTTTATTTGTCATCATGTTTATTTGTACATTTTCATTTCATTGTTTTTTTTGAGAACTTATTCTCATTCCGGTATTCTAGTGAGAATGTCATACCGGTTTTCGGGTGTCATCTCCTTTGGTATCGAGAATCGATACATCTTTTAAATTGTCATTTTAAAATTCTTAAATTAAATTGAATTTAAATTATTTTTAATAAATACGATACAAACCCTTTAGATACCAATTTTTGGGCGTAGCGGGGTGCTAACCCTTCCCCGTACGTAACCTACTCCGAACTCGAATTTTTGATTTTATTTTTGGTGTCTGGTCTACCTTATCTAAGTGACCGGTGGCGACTCCCTTAATTTTATTTCAAAATACAACCTTTTTTAAAATTCCCCCTTAAACATTTTCCAAATTTTTAATCAAAAAAGGAAACTTGTAAATCTACTTAGTAATTTTGTAATTTTTTTAAGGTCGCTACAGCTTAGCGACTCCGTTGGGGACGCAGTTTTCAAAAAAAGAGTCCGGTCTTTATCGGGTTTGTATCATATTTAGTAAAAATAATTAAAATTCAATTTAATTTATTTTTTATCTCTATACATTAGTTTTAAAACCCTTAAGTGGGAGTGATTTCTTCGTTTCGTGGGGTTTTCACCTCAGTATAGTATTGTAATTCACTTCCGAAATTCGGTCCTTATATTTCGTGGGGGTTTCCACTCCCGTATGGTATAAGGGCCGTATTCCCTCGAATAGATGTCCAAGCGAAAGTTCGAGTACCGTAGTTTAGAACCGAACCTCATATAGTGAACCGTAGAGCTCACCCTTTAGAGCCATATTGTTATGTTGCCCGTTTAGTGATAACTCTTTTAGGCTTTGTTTGATTTATTCACTTTCTTGTTTTTATTTTACCTGCTTTAATTATTGTTGTCATTATAATTTAATTTATTTAACTATATTATCGTACTAACTTTTTATGTTTGTTTATTTTTTTCTCTCTTTTTATTTATTTTTGCATTACATCATAACATTGTGTTGATTAAAGAACAATCCATTTTAGAGGATATTCGAAATATGAGAGAAGTCTGTGATGCCGAGAGCGATAAATGCTACAGTATCAGCATTAGGCCAAACAAAGACCTATTGGCGAAGGAGACAAATTGACGAGACAGCACATCTTTGACACAGAGGAGGATAATCGTCAAAGTCAGTGGAGGTATGGACCCGAAGTTTGAAAGTTTCACATTTAACCCTTTAATTTTTTTAAAAAAATAATTTTACACTTCCAAAATTTAAAATAATAATAGTATTGCATTTCAAAATTTTACGTAATTTCAATTAAATCTCTTTAATTTTTAAGTTTCGATTCTTTTTCAAAAATTTTAGTTAAATCCCTACATTTTATGAAATTTTGAATTAAACCTTATAAATTTTTGGAAATTTTAATTTGAACCTTCAAAATTTTCATAAATTTTAAATAGGCTCTTTTGACCTAATTGTCAAAATTCTCCCCTGGAGAAGGGATTCTTGTCCGCATTCTTCCGAAGATCTTTCGAACAGACGAGGCCGCTTATCAGACCGGAGATGATGTTGAGGCAAAGAATACGAGCCTTGTTCCCAAATTCAAGATCTCGAGAAAGGAAGATAACTGTTATCTGTAATTCATTTTTGGCTTCTTGAAATCAAATATCGTCTCCGTTAAATGAAAGTCTCTCTAAGGACTGTTCGTGAATCAACATATTATTTGCATTAATTCCTACATTAGGACATATTTATATGGCCTCATACATTTTATGACATAGCTCTTCATATTTTGATATTGTTAAATCTCTAATTTTGTTCAGTAAAACATTCATATGAAGTCATTGCATCATTTTTGTTGCCACTTGGGAGGAGTATTCGCTTCAGAAAGGATAACTTCTCATCAATACAAATGAGAACCACTTATTACTGGTGGCGCCGACTGTTTTAGAGCCTATTAGTTATTGGTTGATCAAGCCTCATGTTTTCTAGAGAAGAGAAGATTTTTAAATCAAATGTCGAGTATAATCATTTTTTTGTCATAATAAAAAAATTTCATTTTTAAATTATTTAGAAAACATTTTTTTGCATTCTTTAATTTTTACATTTCATTCATTGCTATGGGATAATTTTTTTCTTCCCACACATACCTGTACAAATCATTAATTGCAAAAATAACTTTAATTCTGAGCATCTTATGTTTAAAGGAAAACGAACACTGCAAGGACACTGCAAGTGTGAACATCTTATGTCCTATTTAGGTGGACGAGAAGAACAAAACGAGTGTACGGATAATGGGCAAATCCCATTAAGTGAATTCCCCTCTCAGGCATTTGTCGTTTAAGGTCCTTGAATCGAGTGTTGACCCTAAACTTCTACCCCTTGAAGACTATTTTGATATCCATGTATGGGATGACGAGTGGCATTCCTTCACTCCCCTTCACAAATAAGAAAAATATCCATTTGCTGCCCCTTTGAGCCTGATCGTTTCTTTTCATTGAAACCCAAGCCAAGGATCACCCCCACACTAGGGGAAAAAGAGGACGAGGATTTTGTTCACAAGTCAAAATCACCCAATTTTGACCACATTACAAAGATAATGCTTACAAATAAGAGTAAGAAATAAGGATTGATGTACTGGATACGAAGACTAGAGAAACATGAGAATAAGCCGGTAAGAGAAATTTTTGCTCGAAAGGACTGGCTACACCAAATTAAAAGGTTGCCAACAAGAAACTTGAAACAATGAAGATTGAAAGCACCAAGCCAAAAAGTGCAACAAATGATAATAAAAGCCTTGAAGATTTGATTACATTTGAACAAAAGCGCGTCCACATTCATTCAAAGATGCAAGCTACAAGAGAAAAGGAAATAGGGTGAAAACCCAGAAATGGGTAGTCCAGAGCGATCTTGTGTGAGTATACCCCAATTCAAGCGGTACATGAATAAATTAGAAATTTATATGAACTTTGGTGGATCGATCACCTTCGGAATACACGTCAATGCCAAACCAAGATGCAAATCGGTCCAAAGCTACACATTCCCAAAGCTACACGAGAAGAGGAAACGAACTCTAGGGTGAAAACCCGAAAAATGGGCAGTCTAGAGAGATCCAAGAAATAAATCAAAGAAGATTTTCTTAGTTGAGCACATTCATATCAACAAGTACATAAAATATATTTCACCAAGAAGAAATGATCTTTGGTTTCCTCACCCTTAAACACTTATTTGGGCCTTTATATCCCTTCTTTCATAACCATGAGCCATAGCTTACATTACAAGCCTATAAAGACCATTCATATCATATATGGATATCTGAGTTGGATAATTTTGTCTTCATATCACATCCCGCTTTTAAGGTTTAACCTTTCTTTAGGGAACTCCAAGCTTCAAGTGCCTAATCGACACCTAAATAAGGGAAGGATGGGGCATAGTGAGTTAGTGAGGTCAAGAGAGCCACTTAAATGGGATAGAAATTAGGTATGGGAAATATTCCTTTCAGAATCCTAATAGCCCATAAGGGACTTCACATGTGCATATGTCACTGCAACCCTCGCGGTCCTTTAAACATAAGCTCTACTTGGGTTGACCTTTGTCAATTTAAAAAAACACTCTTGCACTTAATATTCGGGTATTTAATTTTGATATCATTTTTGTAAATTCACTTTTCAAAATTAATTAATTTTCTGGCTCAACTTCATAAGTTTTTGAATTGAAATGAGATTAAAGCATTTTTTGCCCTAAATTTTGAAAATAGGGCTAACTATACACGATATGTTTGCATTAAAATAAAACTTTAAAAACTCATCTTCATAATTTTTGCATTCAAATGAATTCAAAGCATTTTTGCCCTAAATTTTGAAAATAGAACTGACTTTACACAATACTTTGGCATAAGATTTTTAAAACACACTTTTCATAGTTTTTGCATTAAATGAGTTTAAAGCATTTTTACCCTAACAGTTGAAAAAAAGGCAAAACTTTACATCACAGATTCAAGAATGAAAGGAATGAGTAGGATGCCATTTGTCCATGTGGCGAGATCATTTGTACATTGGAGTCCAAATCAATATGGACCAAAGATGGTACATAGCCTAAAATTTTCGACTGCTAGTTCGAATAGAACAAAAGTGAACAACAAAATTTTGGGGCAAATTTTGTTGGGGCAATAAGATGGCCAATCCATTCAATGGCAGATACATTTCAGAACCATAACTCACAAGACATTTAGTTGAGTTAGATATGAGAAGAGCAATCCGAAGTGAGAATCTGAAAAAACTTTGGAGCAAGGATATATGCAAAGATTTGAACCCGACTTTGAGATTGGTTATATTATCTACATAAAGAGCTTTGGTACAAGAAACCTTGGGCTTCATTGAAGATGGGATCACCTCAAGTGGTCCTTAATTTGCATCATTCATGCATCATGAGTAATTAGACATCCTTAAGTTAGGGGCATGCTAACCCACATCATTAATTTATTTTGGCCATTTTAATTGAAAAAAATTTTAAATTTTAAAAACATTAAACTTTAGGAATGAAGAATTTCAAATGAGAAGAACAACTTTAAACACAAATGAGAATGAAGAATTTCAAATGAGAAGAACAACAAACTTCAAACTCAAACTTTAGTAGAAGATTGAAGAATTTCAAATGAGAAGAACAACTTCAAACTCAAACTTTAGTAGAAGATTGAAGAATTTCAAATGAGAAGAACAACTTTCAACCTTCAACATCAATTAGTAGAAGAATGGAAATTTTCAAATGAGAAGAACAACCTTCAACATCAATTGAGAATGAAGAATTTCAAATGAGAAGAACATCTTCAAACTTCAAACCTTTAAATGAGTAGAAGATTAAAGATGAAGAATTTCAAATGAGAATAACAACTTCAACCTTCAACATCAATTGGGAATGAAGAATTTCAAATGAGAAGAACGACTTGACTTCGAGGATGAAGAATTTCAAATGAAGAATTTCAAATTTAGAAGAACAAATGAGACTCCTTCAAACTTTAGTAGAAGATTGAAGAATTTCAATTTTCGGTTTAAAAATGGCTTTTTTCCAGATTTTGGTGCCAGTATACGGCGGTGCACGACCGGAATCTGGAAACTCACCGTGGTTTTGGGTCCTATGCAGTGGCCGTGAAGAACACCAGTGACGGTGTTCTCCAAGTTTTCAGAGAAAAAATATAAGGGTTTTATTTTGTTTTTGATTTTGGTTTCAAACGAAATAAAAAATATAAAGTATCTTATATACCGGGCCAGTTTTAAAAAATGGGCCAATTAATTTTTTAAATCCCTCCGTTATAGTTTCTTTTACTCTGCATTCTCCCTCATTTTCATTTATTTTATTTTAGTCACTATTTCTCTTTGAATCAGTTTTGTTTTTTTATTTGGTCACCTAATTTCAATCTTTGTTCATTTCGGTCCAAAAAACCAGTGGAAAATTTCACCTTTAATCCTTGCCCTTTTGTATTAGTTATAATTTAATCCTTCTTATTTGTTTTTATTTATTTAATTTATGCCTTGAATGTTTTGTATTTATTTTATTTGGTCCCTTTGTTTTTATTATTTAATTTATTACCTTGTTTTTGTCTTTTTATTTTAATCCTAGATGTATGTTATTTTCTAGATTTATTCCTTTTAAATCTCGTTATTAGTGCATTTAAATTCCATGTCTTTTTATTTTTGTTTAGTACGTTTTATGGTAACCTATTTTAATAGGTATATAAATTGCCTTTTTATGTTGATATGTTTACTTAAATGTGGTATTATCATTTTTGGTAGAGTTTATATATTTGTATATTCCATATGGTAATATTATATATATATATATATATATAATATAAGTCTAAGTATACTTTGGGCTTCCTGTTTTAAATTATTTACATAAATTTTGCAAATCTTATATATTCATATATTACTTATATTTTATATTATATCTTATACTTTCGTTTGTTAAACAATATATTATATATATTATATATTTTGTTTTAAGAATACTACTATCTTTATATATAATAATAAATGTTTTTTACTCTTCTTTTTTTCTTTATTTGTTTATATATATTTGTGTTGTTATATATTTTATATAATCACTGTATATATTATGCGTGTTTTTTTAGTATATGTATTACGTTCTTTTATAGGGTACATTATATATTTATAGGTATTAAATTGTAGTAGTGCTTAGTTTTTATTTTAACATATGTACGGTATTAGTGTAGCTTGTTATTGATTCATGTTTTATTTATACGTATGTATTTAATATCATTTACATTTATTTATCATCATGTTTATTTGTGCATTTTCATTTCATTTGTTTTTTTTTTCAAAATTTAGTCTCAGACATTTTAACCAATTTTCGGGTGTCATTTCTTTTGGTACCAAGAATCAAGACATCTTTTAAATTGTCGTTTTAATATTCTTGAATTAAATTAAATTTTAATTATTTTTAATAAATACGATACAAACCCTTTAAATACCAATTTTTTGGTGTAACAAGTGCTAACCATTTTCGATGCGTAACTGACTCGAACTCAAATTTTTAGTTTTATTTTTAGTGTCCGGTCTACCGATGGCACCTCCCTTAATTTTATTTTAAAATACATCCTTTTTTAAAATTCCCCCTTTTAAACATTTTCTAAATTTTTTAAACAAAAGAGGAAACTTGTAAATCTACTTAGTAATTTTATAATTTTTTTAGGGTCGCTACAGGCGGTGCAACAAGCAAGGTGGCGGCGCGGCAAGGACGATGGCGAAAGCCCACCGGATGCACAAATTAATAACCATAACACAACAGAAATCCGAATTAAATCTCCGAATTAAATCACAATCCATAACTCAAAAACTGAATAAAAACATAACCATGGATTCAAGACTTACCCAACGATGGTTTCGACAGATGAGAGGCAGAGGACGGTGGTGCATAAACAAACCATGATTTAGCAACGAAAGCCGAACGGTTTCTAACAATTTCCCCCACAATTGGCGAACGAAAAAGACAACTGCTGGCAAGGATTGCACTCGCAAGAGAGCAGAGATCTCGCCGGTGGTTGCGCGAGCCACGAATGACGATGAGGCTTAGTCGGAGCTCGAACGGAGGACGAAGGGGTAAGGATGTTTATTTTTAAAAAGCCAAAGGGTAACGGAGGGAGAAAAACGAGAGAGTGCCAGGTTGGGTGGCTGCCGAAGAATGAGTTTTGAAGGAGGGTTTATTTCTGATAAGAAAGATTAAATACCCAATTTAATGGGTAAAAATTGAAGTAAGACCTAAAGATAAATTAGGGTTTACACAAAAGAACACAAACTTTACCCGAATTACAAAAGACCCCATCGGAAACCAATTTTCCTCAATTAATTCCCAAATTAAAATTAGGGTTTTTAATTAAATGATCCCCAAAAATTAGGGTTTCCAATTTGGGGATTTTAGAATTAGGGTTTTTGAATTAGAGCAAAATTTAGGGTGTTACAGATGTAATGCCCCAAAAATTTTGCTAAGCTAGTTCATGGTCATTTAGTACTAAGGTTATATAGCATAAGGTTAACCTAGTGACCAAAATGACGTCTTTGTAAAAGTTTGAGGACTTAAGTGTAAATTCTCTGAAAGATGATTTTAGTCAGTATAAGGATAAATCTGATCAAAATAAGAATTTTGATATCAGATTTAGAAATTAAAATGTAGTAGAAGGTATCGAATTTAGATCGAATAAGATTGTTAAGCGTGCTCAAGCCAGAGAAATTCAAGAATGTGTGACCTTCTGGGAAGTGTCATGGAATCAAATTTTTGATCAAATAAAAGGATTCAGAAAAAATTAGAATGTGAATATCGAATAATTGGATCGAATAAAATATTATTTTATGGTATATTGAAGGGTGGTTGGTTGGATCCTAACTAAATTAGTTGAAATGTTATGGAATGGAACTTTTGAAGAACCATTGTAATTAGAGATGTAATGAAGGGCAAGTTTGGAACAAGGATAAAAATAAATTTAAAATTAATTTTAACTAAAACAAGTGGCATATTATGGTTTAATTAAAATAACATGTGTATTAATAAGAAAAAAAGATGAACAAAAACTTTGTTCATCTTCTCCAACATTTTGTGGAGTAGGAGAAAGAAGAGAGGAAGAGCACAACACCATTTCAAGCTAATTTTGAAGGTTTTCAAGCTTGATTCAAGTAAAATAATTAGAGGTAAATTAATTTATGCTTGCTTTTCTTCATTTTGATGGTAGTTTTGCATGAAAAGGTTAAGTATAGTTTATGTTCATGAAGAAGATGATAATGGAATTTATGAACACTAATTATGTTTAAGGCTTGATTTGATTAGAATAGATGTTGTAGACATGTAAACAAGCTTTAGTTTGATTTAAATCCTATGTTGGAATCATAAACCCTAACCCTAGGATTTGGAAATTTGAATTAGAAGTTTGAATTAAGGATGGAATTGATGTGATTATGATGTTTCAAGTATAAAAATGATGTTAGAATGATAAAAAATTCCTTGGTGTACCCAAGTGACCAATTCGGCATATAGGAGAAATATAGGGGAGAAATTTTGAATAATTGTTTTAGTGATGGAAATGGATATAATGTGATATTACAAGGCTAATTTGAATATTAGAATGGAAAATTCATCATTAGAAATTAATAGTGACCATTTCGGCTAGAATGCCTAATTAAGAGAATTTATTTTGAAATTTTATTCTAATATTGGATTTGATGAGATTATAATAATGCTAGCTTAATTAACAATTTAAGACCAAAATGTACATTGTACATTGAAAAGGGACCATTTCAGCTCAAATGAAAAATAGAGAGATAAATTCTTGAATTTTAATTTAGTGATGAATTAGAAGAGTTTGATAAGTTATAAGTCCAATTTGGTAATTTGGACTAAAATGGAACCTTTACAAAATTTAGGGATCCATTCGGCCTACATGAATGAGTTGGGTATTAAAATGTCAATTATATAAAATTTATTCAAGCTTGAAACAATGTTGGTTGAAGGAAGAATAGACTTTGATAAATTAGTGACCATTTCAGTCAAGTGGGGAAATGTAAGGATCATTTCGGCCATAGCCCTAAAGTAAAGGAAAAATTCACGAAAAATTATAAGAATGTTGGAGTTAGTTATTAGTTTGGATTTGCAAGCTTGAATGGAAAATTAATGACTAAAATGTCACTTTAATGAAAATTAGTGAATGAAGAACAAAAATGAAAGTTAGTGATTAATGATGGAAGTTACAAGAATAATTGGATTCAAGCTTGAATGAGTTAGAAAATGTTCAAATTGGTCACTAATGACCATAATGAGTTTTCGAAAAGTACCGGGAAGAAAGGAAAATAATTGGAAATTTTATTTTCGAATGATTACGTTAAAAATCAAGTTTAAGGTATTGTTAGAATTGAGTCTAACAAATATTTTATTGTATTTATGTGATTAATGGAGTCAAGTTCGAATCAGAGAAGGTTTGAGGTACTATGAAAGAAAGGATCGAACTATAACTTAGTGAGGCATCATGCTAAGTGGCCAAGGTGAGTGCATTTTTTTACTTATTTTATATATGTAATATGAAGGAGACTTGCGAGAAGTCGACCTTGATATTAATGAAAATGTATGTTAATCAAAGTTATGTAAATGGCACGAGATATTAAATGGCATATGTGATACATTGATATGGCATAATGATTTATCTAAGATAAATCAAATTTTAAATTTTGGGTATGAACTGCCCAATATCGAACTATGAATGATAGTATTGATGGATTGGATATTGAATGTGAAAGTATTATATTATTATGCCCGAGTACTAGTATGAGAGTCTTTGGTATAATTGGATATCCATAGAGTATTAGTAACTGCATTGTAGACACTACGGTGTTGTTTAGACACTTCGGTGTTGACATCAGACGCTACGGCATTGCAGACACTACGGTGTTGTTTTGACACTTCGGTGTTGACATCAGATGCTACAACATTGTAGACACTACGGTGTCGGTTATGATGACTCGTGTACCAAAGTATCACATCATATTGTACTTCGGGCTATAATACATGAAATGTATTTATGCAGGCAATTAAGTTAAAAAGCTTAACGTATATTTGATTAATAAAATAAAGGTTTGATGATATGATATAAACTACAATTGGGACTCGCTTGCCATTTTGCAGGAACTGTATTACACTGTTACATGACAGAGGAATGACTTTGATAAGTCAGTTTTATACGATTCTATATTTTTATATAATATACACAGTAATTTGTTTATTTATGTTATTTCTATACATTGAAATACTTTACTTTAATTTATAGTTGCCTCACTAAGTGAATACTTAGCGTGTGTTGTTTCACACGTAGGTTATTGGAAACTTACCGAAAAATGAGTCAAGCATGTTGATCAAGTTGCAATCTTCCATACATCAGTAAGACATTCTAATTTATGATATTCTCTAGTGGGCATGTATCAATTTATTCATTAATTGTTTAAAAGGTGTAAGTTTGATTAATAGTCAGATAAATATGAATTATTCGTATGATAAAAAAAACAAGTTTATTAAAAGTCTAGAACTCTGTTAAATAATATTGTGTCATCCTTAATATGTATTCGTACTATGAGTATATGTTAAGGGTGTTACAGATGATGATTCAATTGGACCACTAAATTGAAAGTCATGCCAGAGAGGCCTAAAAAGAAGAGAAGAAAGGATAAGGATGAGCTTGTGAAGCAAAAATATGGCAAGCTTAGTACAATAGAGTTTAAAATCATATACAGTAAGAGTAAGCACGCGGGACATCAAAAAAACAAATGTACCAACCCTGAACATGTATACTTGACCATATTTATCTCTAATTAATATCTTAGGCATCTTCCATTGAGTGTATATTAATCAGTATCTAACATTTTTTTCAAAATTAAGCAATGCCACTGATGTATCAAATTTAGCTACAGCTGCAAGTACTACTATAAGGATCGATGGTTCAACTAGCAGTACATCTCGAAGTACCAATATTAAAAGACCAAAGTTTGCT
Organism: Hibiscus mutabilis; assembly: GCA_019671005.1. Taxonomy (NCBI): domain Eukaryota; kingdom Viridiplantae; phylum Streptophyta; class Magnoliopsida; order Malvales; family Malvaceae; genus Hibiscus; species Hibiscus mutabilis. Next base: position 42,041,556 of record CM033724.1, on the reverse strand, counting down.
GCTGCAAATCATGTGGTATAACATAAATAAAAAATTATTATGGTTGATTAACATAAATACAATTTCTTTTATGCATCTAAGATTGATAACAATGGGAGAACTACAAGAAGCATGAAGATGAAGTCCAATGAGATAAAAACATCAGCTGCCAGACATTCAACAATTGGTTCTACAACCAACAAAAAGAGGCAAGTTGATATTGGCATATATACATACTTGAGAGCAAAAGAACAAACATTAAATGTAAGTGTTACAAGCTTTCTTCTTTGTTTGGCCTCTAGACTCCATTAACTACCACAACTGATACTTCATTGAATTTTATCCTTTTTAGCCTAGTTTTCTTAGTGAAAGTGTTCCTATAAGAAGTGTAAAAAGAAAGATTGGGGCTTATACTTCACAATACAATCATGCATGGAAAGGTCTGGTTTGAAGTGAAAAGAAAAGCAAGCTGTTACTACAAGGAAACTCAAGCAGCAACAATCTGATGAGCAGAGAGAAAAGAAGACAAGGACTGAATAGAACTATCTGGGTACATAATCAAGTCAGACAGATGCAAATTCTAATAATTAGTGTGATGCTGCAAGTGTTATTGAATAATAGTTATTTTGTTATTGGGATTGTTTATTTTGTGTTACTAGAATGGTAATATTTTGTTTCAAGTAGCCAAAACTGATGGTTTGTTGAATACTATTAAATCATATAATTTAGGATACATAACCATTTGGATAATATTTTATTTCAAGTAGCCAAAATTAATGCTACATGTTATGTCTTTATATTATGAAAGACTAAGATATTTTTTGCATTTTATGTGTTCACTACATGTTATGTCATTTTGTTTGATACATTCTACTTATTTGATCTTTTTTTCTATACTTGAAACGCCCTGAATTTTAGCTTAGATGTTTGATGGACCGATTAGAAGGTTCGGGAGAATCGGATTAGGCAATTCGAGCTAGTTTCGAGAATTAAATCTTAACAAATCTTTTTTGGCTAAAATAAAATGTGAAAAAAATGCTGGAAAATACTTAATTAACATTTTAAGTATTTTGGTAAAATCAATTTGAAGAAATTAAATCTAATTTTGGGACATTTTGGTCCGGTGACTAAAATGAAAAGTTTTCAAAACTATTTTTTTGTGACTAAATCGTAAAAGTGTCAAAACTTAGAATCTTTAAGGAGCTAATTGACCAAACTTTTTCATCAGATTTTCCCTTAATTTATGCCATTTTAAAAAGGTTTTAATTGGTTTTAATAATTAAACAAAATAGAATTAATAAAAAAGGATTTTAATATCATAAATCATTTTCTTACATAACTACTTTTCTTCCAACTTTTTCTCTCAACTTTCTCAGCAACCAAACTGTGATTTTCACTCCAAAATTCTCAGTAATAAATGTCTTTTGATTTCCTTTTTGTTTTCTAATTGATTTCTTTAATTCCTATTACAAAAGCTACTTGGAATCTTGAAGTTTTCATCCAAACTTCGCCAATTAAGGGAGAAATCAGCAATTAGAGGTGATTTTCGTTTCTCTCTCTAATTAAAGGTTCTTTAATGAAATTACCAAGTTCTTGATCATTTACAATTGATTTATGTTATAGAATTATGATTAAAACATGAATATGATGATTTAATTGGGTTTTGATGTAGAAATTTGTTAAACACTGTTTTGGGATATGTTTTGTAATAAATCTAATTGATTTATATCTCTTATAAGACGTGCTTTAATGTTAAAAGAATAGATTAATTAAAGGAATCCCAAAAGTATGAGAATTACTAATTTTCTAGGTTGTAAATAGTTAGATTTTGAGGTAATCTCGGTGTTGTAAAGTTGTTGGAGGTATAAGGATGTTATAAAGATGTTTTTGGATGTTAATTGATGTTGTTAAGATGTTAGAATCAATAAGTTTTGGCTGGGCTTTGTTTAGATGAAGTTTGGTGTTGTTTTCGGTTGTTTTAGAGTGGCGTTTGATGGTTTTAAGTAAGGCGAAGTGTTGATTGTTGGTTGCTGGAAATTAGAGATGCATAGAAGTGTATTAATCCTCTATTTTTGTTTGGGTAAAGCATGGGAATTGAATCCTATAGCTTTTGGAGAGGCATCGAAAGCTTCGGAAGCTTAATCGTGTATCGACAAGTGGAGCGTTTGGTTGTCGGCGAGTGGAAATGTATTTTACTGGTATTAAAAGGGTTTGAAAGAAGTTGTGGGAGTTTAGATGAAGTTTGAAACACTTATCTAATCTCGAAAGTAAGTATTGGTTGAGCTCTCTCTTGTTTTCAATATTGCGAAATATAATCTCATGCACATGTTTATGATTTTGATTACCTACTGTTATATGCAATGATCATATGTGATGATTATTGAGTATGGCAAATGGTTTATGAAATGAATTTTGAGAATACATGGTTTAATGTATTGGAAATTGGTTTGATTTGATACATATGTAAAACAACGAGGTAATGTGATTTTATTGAGTATATTGGCACGTGGCTGAGATTAAAAAGCTATCAGATATAGTTGGCTAGCTATAGAGTTTAAAGTGCACTATAAAAATTCGCCTCATGTGTGTCGAGGGGTTGTGAGTGTACCGTTGACTCCACCATGAGAACCACAACGATCGAGGTGGGTAAATGTTCCATTTTCTCCTGCTGGTGGATTTAAACATCCAAACCGTTGAGGTGGGTAAATGTTCTGTTGCTCCAGTTTGAACCATTGAGGTGGGTAAATTTTTCGTCGCTCCAGTTGAGGAATGTATGTGAAGTGGTCGTAGGAACCACTTAGGAAATCTGTGTATATGATGTGTTTTTGTAAATGTTTTGGAACTTTTTTTGAGTCACTTGAAAGCCAATATACGAGATAATGTATCATGAGAAATGGATTATGTTTGTATAATATGATTTATACATGTGATGCTCTTTAAGCTTGCTATTTGGAGATTTTGGCATATGAAGCTTAAATTGAGGTAGAGATAGAATCCATGATACATGTGTTGTAAAATGATTTAAATGTGCATTTGAAAGAGATTATAGAAGCAAGATATGTTTTGCCATGAGACTTAAATTCTAGTTTTGAATAAAATGGTTTTAAATGCATTGATGAGTGTTCTCTTGATATTTCATCACTAGGCTTTATAAGCTTACACTTTCTTTTCTCTTCAATGCAGAGAAATATACTTTTGGGACAACAAGTAAGCAAGGATAATCCAAGGGTGAAGTAATTTCCAAGTATGGTTTTACAAGTACTATGTAGTAATAAGAAACAATGTGACCAAGTTGTAGTTGGAAGGGTTGTTTTGGTTACTCCATAGTTTGTACAAGTTATATTTGATGTTTTGGATATGTATGATGCTTTATATGCTTGAATGAGGGGTTTGGGGCAATAATTGCACGTTGGGTAGGAAGTATGCCCATAGGTAAATTCATGATTCTTTCTCGTGTGGTTGTGTGCCTAGCATGCTTGAATATTGTGGAAATTATGCCTATGTTAATGTTTGATGCCTATGCAATGTTTGGAGCATGTTTGAGTGGCCTTAGGATTGAAAAACCAGTCAAATTCCTCATTTCAGGCCCAGAGGTTTTGAAACCTGGCACCTGGTTTCGAAACCTGTAGGCCAAATTTGGCTAAGGGTTGCGGTACGCATGGAGTCGTATCAGTATGAGTTTTATGCTCTGGATGCATGGTTTCGAAACTTGTAGGGGTGGTTTCGAAACCTCCTACATAATTTGGCCTCGTATCAATCCAAAACCCTTGTACCGACACCAAGGACCGTTATTTTAGTTATAGGTTCGTTTTAAGCTTTGAAATCTTGTGGTTTGGTCATTAGTTGTTGTGTATGCAATTGAATAAGTTTGGATGGTTGTTTTAAGCTGAAATTTGACATGTATTCATGAAACCTGACTAATTTAGGATTGGTAAATCAAATTCTAAGGAAGTCCTTATAGTTTTGCAGATTTACAATTTGGTCTATAAGTGTTTAAATGATCAATTGAGGGTGTTGTGGTGATCTAATTGCGTTGAAATTTCACAAGCTTGCATGAAATAAACTTAATTGTGGATTGGTAAACATAATTTTTTAATTAAACCCTTAAAATTGTAGAAATTACATTTTGGTCCCTAAATCGCAATCTTGATCAATTGGATGTCAATTCGACGCTCGATTGAGTTGTAAACTTCATCGCTGCCAGCATGATCACCTAGGACTTAATTCTGCATTTAAATAAGATAAAATGAAAAAATGGAACATTTTCTATATCAATCTTTTGGGTTTGTCTAAACAAACCCAATGTAGCTCGCTCGGTTTGGTCTGCATCTAGGTCGGGTAAAGAGGTTACAGTACTGTTTATTGCAGTTTACAAGAACATTGAATGAAAATTTTGAACACTAATTATAAAATATAACAAAATTTATTCTATTAAACATATTTCATTACACATATGATCTAACTATCATCAATAAGTATATCATCCATGCTATTACCATCTATTTCAATAACATATTTTTTTTTTCTATTTTGTGCAAATCAACAGTCTCAATTGCCATACTTGCTTCTGCATTTCGATTATCTTTGTCTTTATTTATTCTATTGCATCATTTTCCTTACTTTTATCCAATTGCTTCAATTCATCATTCTCCTTTTCAGCTGGTAAATGAGAAATCGAGCCCTTTTTGACATTGGTTCATCAATCCATCTAAAAAATCACATTTTTTACACCTAAAATTTGGACAGCTAAAAAAAATCTTCTCCCAATGTTTTCCGTATTCTTCCAAGTGGTCCACAGTGGACATTTCACGCCTCAATCACAGAATATTTCTTCTCCATCGTACTCCCAATTCACCCCTGACCAAACTTTACTCTAACTGTTTTTAGATGATGCGCAGGATGATGCTGATGCCATCTTCAACGTGCAAATCCAATATACCAAAAATCCAGTAACCTTCAACCCTAGAATTTGAAGTGCATAAAAATTGAAAAAGGATCAAATATACCCAAAAATCTCCATGTACGTGTTTAAAAGGATTTCAAACAAACCAATAAAAAGAACGAAATACCCAAAAAATTGAAACTAGAAAAATAGTTTAACACATTACCTGGCCTGGCGATATAAAACGACAATGGAAGAAGAAAAACTAGTGAAAGAGAACGTGAAAACATGTTTAGGGTTCTGATATATAAAGAAGAGATTTATTATAATAAGAATTTAACTTTTTTATTAATAAATTTAATTTTTTAAGTGCCACGTCAACATTTTTTTTCTCATGTCACACGTGACGCGGCAGCCTAACTGGTTAGGATGGCTGACCGTGCAAGACCGTCATGCAGGAATTGACGAAAACGTTGGTCAACAATAGTCAAGAGGCTAATTTGATCGATTTCGCAGACATAAGGGCCACATTGAGTGCATTTTTCGGCGATGGGCGAAATTGATTTTTTGGGTCAAACTCATGGGCAAAAATACCCCTTTAGCCTAATAATATTTTACTAACTAAAGTTTTAGATAAATAAAATTTAGGGAAAACTACACATTTAGTACCCCAACTATTCTCGTGTTATTGTTTTGGTGCCTCAACTATTATTTTCGGCAAAATGGTACCTAACGTTGTGTTTTTGTTTTATTTTGGTACCTCTGCAATTTAAAATTAACAAAAATAGTGACATGACTTGGGTTAGTAACAGTTTTAGTCCAAAAACTTACAATCTATCAATTTAGTCTAAAAATCTATCAATTTAAATATTATTTTAAATTTTGAATTAAAATTGTAAATTCCTTACTTTTTTTTTCTTCTAGTCAAACACTTTTTGGGTTTAAAAAACACAATAGGGACAATCAAAATTTTAGGATTTGGGGATCAATGGGGGGCTAATGCGGGATCTATTGGAGAACCCAAACTCCACGGTTGGGATACTGGCGAGAATACGAGGGGTGGGAAAGGGATGTGATAAAATGGGATCGAAGCTTTGCAAAATTAAGATGATGCTTTAAATTGATGGATTTTTTTTACTAAATTGGTAATATGTAAGTGTTTTGGACTAAAACTGTGATTATATCAAGCCACGTCATCATTTTCGTTGGCTTTTAACGGTCGGGGTACCGAAACAGAGCAAAAAAGTAACGTTAGGTACCATTTTGCCAAAAATAATAGTTGAAGTACCAAAACAGTTACGTGGGTATAGTTGAGGTACTAAATATGTAATTTTTCCTAAAATATATTACCAATATTAATCAAATATTGACGTTGATTTAGTGGTAAATTATTTTTAAATGCATTAAGGGGACTTGGGTTTAAATCCATACTCAATTCCATTTTTTCCAGTGTTTTTCACCAAGACCATAACATTTAATAGAATATATCATCAACCTTTGACTAATAAATGGATTTGGCTTGTGATTAGTGTCACGCCTGAGAAGAGACGGGGTCATTAATCCCACACCGGAAAGGAAAATGGAGGTCTTGGGATATAAATACGTTGGCGCTGCACATCCTATCAGACATGTCTTTTGGAAAAAGGGTAATGGCCCCGTGACAAGTGGTATCAGAGTGACCATTTGACTGCCCGATTTCACGCCGAGCGCCCATGAGTGGGGTAGGCAGGGTGGACAACTGTGACAAGGTGACCCATCACGAGAGCGGAAGCTCGTGACGAGGGCGTCACGAGGTTGAGTGGGGGAGAATGTCACGTCTGAGAAGAGACGAGGTCATTAATCCCACATCGGAAAGGAAAAAGGAGGTATTGGGATATAAATATGGTGACGCTGCACATCCTATCAGACATGTCTTTTGAGAAGAGGGCAATGGCCCCGTGACATTAGTGTCTTCCTATAATCTCATAAGATCACAGGTTTGATTTACCATGCTATCAATTCTCTTTCTATAATTTTTTACCCCAATCAGAAGAGGACAAGTCAGAAGATTAGATTCATTAAAATAAAAAGAATAATTTAATATAATATATAAATATAAAACTAAATATATAATTATATAAAGCTTCATTAACTATCACGTGATTAAGTTGTCATTCATGTAGTTTACCTTAAAAATAGATCAAAGCAAATAAGACTTGAGATTAGAAGATCAATAACAACTACTAGATTTATAAATAGGTCAATTATTATGTGCTTATAATGTATACAATTTTTTATTACATTAATCATCATTTTCTTAGAATTATATTTTATTAATAAATATGCTATAATCAAGAAATTACGATATATCATGAAGCATACAAAGAAAAATACTAGTAACAATATGCACTATCTTCAAATATTTGATTCTCACAAGACCTTGCTCTCTGTATTTTTGTGTGTTGATGCTCTTGATTTATGCGTGAATTCTCTCTGAAATTTGTTGCGAGAATCTGAAAAATCCCTTTTGTCGTTTTCTCTCCTCTTGATTTATATTTGGTTTCGAAGTTTCTTCGTATTTGCTGCTGTAAAATATCTCAAATTAATTCTATTTTGTTTGTTTTCATGTGCACGGGGCATTTGAGGGACCATTTTTTTGGCCGAGTTCATGTTGGTATCTAGCAATAGTGTACAAACGAACGTGACCAAAAGGGGGACCATCGGTATGGAATGAGGTTGCATGGCTTCCTGCAAACGCGTCTTGGTAGTCATGGATGGTGTAGCATGAGCATGAGCATGAGCATGAGCATGAGACGAGTGAGCCCTGGTTGCTCGAAGGCCAGAGGAGATCAAGGGAAATTGGCTACATGTACGTGGGAGCTGAAGAGTTGTTGTGTGACGTGGCATGAGAGGTAGCTAAAAAGTGAGGGGTCGTTTGGTGAAGGGTGTTGGCGGCTGCTTTGTTACATTAGGGTTCTTAGGTCAGTCGAGTAAGTCTAGGTGGTGTGCCACTTGGGCCTAGGTTTAGTGGATTGGGTCATGTAATTGAGTTTTAGCAAATGTAATGGACATTTTAAATTGGGCTTGAGGCCCAGAGAAAATATAATCACTACAGTTAATTCTCTTTGCTCATTTTTGTGAAATGATAATAGAGCAAAGACTAAGAATCACTGATTTTGTCCAGCTACAGTGTTGTGTTCTTGGTATGACCTCTCCATGCTTGAGATGTCGTGATTTTCTGAAGAAAAAAAAACAATGTTAAAGAATATTATATAAATATATACTTCAAACAGTTGGTTCATATCATCAATTTAGCATCAAGCTCTGTACCACCATCACAACACACTTCTTTTGTTTCAATTGCAGAAAGAATTCCTTATGTTAATAACATGAGAATCTAGACCCTAATATACAACATAATTGATATGGCCGAGCCAAATAATTAAGAAAACCCTTCGACCATAAATAAACCAAGCATGCTCTAAATTGGATAGGGGTTTAGATTTAATAACATCGATACAAACTGATAGGTCGGAATTGGCAGATAAATTTCGGGCTATTTATTTTAGGGTCTGATTAACCCATTCCTCCAAACATTCATTGTCAGAATATTTTGACAAATCGAAAAACTGAAACACCAACAATTTTTCAATTCTTTTAGTAGAAAGCAACATGAATCCCATTGATATTTTTCAATTCTTTTAGTAGAAAGCAACATGAATCCCATTGATGCCGGGAGCTTTTAAAGGTGCCATTCTGAATACAACATTGCGCACTTCCTCCATAGAAATCTCCAATAGCAACGGTTCTAATGCAACATCACTAAAATGGTAAAAATTACACTCCGTAGCCATGGTGTTTTGGAGTCGTGGTTCACTAGAGAATAGATGCTTAAAGAATTGAATCACATGGTCGTTAAGCTTATTTGGATCATCGTTCCATGATCCATCTGATAATTTCAACATACGGATTGCATTACGTTTTTTGCGAGTCATCGTAACCGTATGAAAAAACTTGGTAATCCTATCACCTTTTTCAATCCAATTATACAGAGATTTATGGTGTCAGAAACTTTTTTCTTGAGCAAGTATTTTGTTCAACTCATTCTTCAATTCCCCTTCTACTTCAAAAGATAAAGAGAATCCGACGTCTCAACTGCCTTCTCAATCCCCCGGATGCGCACAAGAGCAAGGTTTTACGTCGACCAAAATGCTCAAATACTTCCATAATCCACGAGCGGCTCTTAATTTGGAAATTAATAATATTACCGTGCATGGACTTGCCACTAAGCCAATTCTCCTTCAAGAAATTAGAGAAATCAGAATGCTCAGTCCATGCATCAATATAACGAAATGGTCGGTTCACAGGACCAGCCACACCTTGTATCAAGCATAACTGGGAGATGGTCGGAGGAGATGGAAAACTTCAAAGAGTGAGAATGTATTATACCATGCATTGTTGCAAAGACACCGATCCAATCGTTGGGATAAGGAACCTCTACTCCATGTAAATAAAGGACCTGTGTACCCAATATCAATCAGACCCGACTCAAATAGAAAATCATAGAATCGCAGACACACACCAATCACATTGGAGTTCCCTCCCCAAGAACCCATGGCCATCCTATCTCAGGTTCCAGAGCTTTCAATTGGTTCTATACCTGCTGCATTTTACTTCAATCCGGAGTAGCATATACAAATATGATAAGAAAGCCTCGATTTCCATTTGCCATAGTACAAATCCCATGAATATATTGCTTAGTTACAACAATAATATCAAGCTTAACCGTGTCCTTCCATAGAACCCATATTTCACCTGAAAACCCCATTGCTTCAACCTATAGGAGCAATCAAAATCGGATCTTCGAACAAACTCGTTGCCGTTACACCACTAGCACGTGGCTCTATTAGCACAAATATATCAAGCTTCTGACTTTTCACCTGCAATTTAAAAGAACACGACTCATTATTGGACCCTAAAAGTTGAATGATTAAATTAAAAGAAATTTTGTGTGACCAAGAGTTGGTGCCCTCAAAGTTTAATGAAATAGTCCGCCCATAAATTATCTCTTGAATTGGATTCCTTTGTGATTTTGACTGGGTTTATTTTCAAATCTAACTTAAGATCTATGGAATTGAAGAGATTCGAGAGCTATCAAAGTCCATGGATACAAGGATAGCTCAGTGGGATGCAACCTTAGGGGATTCAGAAGATCAATTGAGGAGATCCACGTATGTCATGGATAACATACACCAACAATCCATTCCGGGGGATACTAACGTCCCAAGGCAAGAGGATAAGGAGCAATGCAAAGAAAGCTCTCTGGTGTGTGGGGAACAACTAGAACCTCCAAGTCAAGAGGATGCCAATGAGAGAGACTGCCCAACACATGATGAGCCTGAACAACAAATTACCTCGGCAATGATTGAGGAGCCTGAACAGAGCAATGCCACGACAACACTCAATGAAGCTGAGAACAACAATACTACAACAAATTCTGAGGAACCTGATGCCTAGAAGGTTACAACATTGATGTTGAAGCAGGAATTCGTATATTTCTCTCATCTACAGTTGCCACGGCAATTACACGACCACATACAAGATCAATGAGATGATAATACTTTGCCAATGGAATATGAGCATGTAATGGTTGAACCTTTCGAATTCTTTAAAAACTTACCTCGTCCATTGCAGGTATGTCTTGAGGAACCGATGTTGGTAGATTTGAAGCCATCTAAATCTCTACTGATGGAGATGTTTGAGAGGCCAAAAGAAAAAAGGTGTTTGGATTCGTAATGCTTTTCAGAAAATTGGTTTTTCCCTTGACTTACAGCAAATTTTGGCAACTAATTGCCACGGCAATTGGCTAGAGCAGCAATTGCCACGACAACGAATGCTACATCCAACCATGATAGAGCCCGACAAGAATGAGGTAATTAAATGGTTAGATGTTGATATAATTTTTCCTAATAATATATTCATGCCTTCAAGAACAGTAGCAAGGTGGAAGGTGTACATGGACTACAAGGGAACACGAAAGAAAGATACCTCCACCATGGTAACGCAAAAGGGAGTAGTGGCAAGCACATTGGCCAAACTCTTTTTGGGCAATATTGTCACCCGATAGAGGGTACGGATGGACTATAAGAAGTATCAGAAAAGACTCTCCTCAAGTTTTCTCAGATATGCAGTAACATTAAAAGATGCATGATGACACTCTTTTCAGACATGGTCGAAGACTTCCTTGAGATCTTCATGGATGATTTTTCCATTTTTGGTAATGACTTCGACAGTTGCCTCGGCAATTTAGAGAAGGTGTTGGCAAGATGTGAAGAAACCGATTTAGTCCTTAATTGGGAGAAGTGCCATTTTATGGTAGATGAAAGAATAGTGCACGGCCGTAAGATTTCATCCAAGGGAATTGAAGTAGACAAAGCCAAGGTGAACGTGATCGAGAGATTACCCCCACCAGGATAAAGTCTTCAATTTTGATGATTCTTGCGCCCAAGCATTCGAAACCCTAAAGGAAAAGCTTACCTCGGCACCCATTTTCGTTCCACCAGATTGGAAACTACCTTTTGAGCTCATGTAAGATGCAAGTGATTTCGCGGTAGGAGCAGTCCCAGGCCAATGCACAGGAAAGGAACAGAAAATCAAGTGGCCGATCACTTATCACGTTTAGAACGTAATAGAGAGGAGGACGCGGATTTAGAGATATGCGATGCATTCCCGGATGAGCAACTTTTAGTTGCCTTGGCAACCATGGATGCGCATGCCTCGGCAACCCTTGACGCCTCGGCAACCATGGATGCGCACGCCTCGGTAACCCCTAACACCTCGGCAACCATGGATACGCATGCCTCGGCAACCCTTGACGCCTCGGCAACTTTAGACGCGCATGCCTCGTCAACCCTTGACACGCACGCCTCGGCAACCATAGACGTGCATGCCTCGGTAGCCCTCGACGCCGCAGCAGCTCTTGACGCGCACGCCTCGAAAATTCCAAATGCGTACGCCTCGGCAAATCTAGACGCGCACACCTCGTCAACCACTGATACGCACGCCTCGGCAACCATGGACGTGTATGCCTCGGCAACTCTAGACGCACATGCCTCAGCAATCTTGGGAGCAGTCACCATAGCAGCACATGCCTCGGCAATACCCTGGTACGCATATTTAGTTAATTTTCTTGTTTGTGGTATGTTACCTTATGGCCTTACTCACCAAGGGAAGAAGCGGTTCTGCTATGATGCTAAGCATTATTTTTGGGACGAGCCTCTTTTTTAAACAATGTGCAGATCATGTTATACGCCGATGTGTCATTGAAGAGGAGCAACAGAATGTACTTCGGCAATGCCATTCTTCACCATATGAAGGACATTTTGGAGGAACTCGTACCGCGGCCAAAGTTTTGCAAACTAGTTTGTATTGGCCAACACTGTACAAAGATGCCCAAGAGTTCTACAAGCAATGCGATCGTTGCCAGAGGACGAGCAATATCTCTAGACGACATGAGATGCCGCTCCAAAACATCATCGAGGTGGAATTGTTCGATGTATGGGGGATCGATTTTATGGGACATTTCCCATCTTCATTCGGCAACCTCTACATTCTACTTGCCGTTGACTATGTGTCTAAATGGATTGAGGCAACTACAGTTCCCAACAACAATTCCAAGATCGTGCAACAAATCTTGTAGAAAAACATATTTACATGGTTTGGGATACCGAGAGCAATTATCAGTGATGAAGGTAAGCATTTTAACAACAGACTTATTGCCAAGATGTTGCAACGCTTCGGTGTATCGCACAAGATTGCCATGGCATATCACCCACAAACCAATAGGCAAGCAGAAATTTCCAACCGGGAATTGAAGGGTATACTCGAGAAAGTTGTAAATCCATCTAGGAAGGATTGGTCAGTAAGACTAGATGACGCACTTTGGGCATATCGCACTGCATTCAAAACACCCTTAGGTATGTCCCCCTTCCGACTTGTCTATGGCAAAACATGCCATCTACCGATGGAAATTGAACACAAGGCATATTGGGCAATCAAAACCGTGAATATGGATTGGGAAAGTGCCGGACAAAAGCGTTTGTTGGACCTCAACGAGATAGAATAATTGCGTGCACTCACCTATAACAATGCACGAATCTACAAGGAGAAAACAAAGCAATGACATGACGAGAAACTATTGCCGCGACAATTCATGCCAGGGTAACTAGTTCTCTTATTCAATTATCGGCTAAAACTTTTCCTGGGAAAACTGAAATCAAGATGGTCGGGACCATTCGAAGTTGTCAAATCATTCTCTCATGGTGCCGTGATAATCAAGTCCATCACTGACGAACATGAATTCAAAGTCAACGGACAAAGATTGAAGTACTACAACGGTGCCCATCTGGAATGTAACAAAGAATTGGTCACCTTAGGAGATGCATGAGCATGCTCTCCTTTAAATATTTTATTTTTCTTTTTATTTTTATTTTTATTTTAAGAGATATTTTATTTTATTTTTCTTCATTATCTTTAGTTTCCAGGTTCTCTTTGTTTTCTTTTCTTTTCCACAACAAGACTCACAACCACCATGCTAAGGAAATTCACTGCTGACTACTTGCCACGGTAACCTCAACAGAGGATGCCCCTGCAACTACCTCAGCAGTTGCCACGGCAACAGAAACTGGCGATGCCCAGGCAACAACAATGGCTTCGGCAACTACTAATGCCCAGGCAAGTGAACCTGCCTCGGCAAACATGGATCAAATCAAAGCAATGCTATTCACGCGGTACCGGCCACAAGCATTCAACCACCAACCAAAAAATGAATCAAGCAAACGGCACGAAAGAAACTTATCACCCGAGGTGACAACCTCTTCAACTAACTCATTTCATTTAGTTTCTTTTAAATTTTGTTTCACTTTTACATACATTGAGGGCAATGCTTCTCTCGAGTTTGGGGGGATTGTTATTAGTTAGTTACCATGTTTAGTTGCATTCATCGTAAGTATTGCATTTATGATACATAAATTGCTTGCCATGCCTTTAGTTGGAACAAGAATTGCCTAGATTTGATGAATATCCGATGATGATTTTTGCCACTGCACTTAATTGAAAGAACATTTAATTTTAGGATTGCATGAAAAGAACTTAGAATTTTACTATGACGCTAATTTTTTTACACGGTTGTGGCTTGTTGATTGAAAGAAACTTAGTGAACTTAGGTTGCTCAAAATTTGGGTAAATTTAAAATTGAAAATTAAAAGTTAAATTCTTGCTAGAGGTGCCCGAAACTGGCTCTAGTAGTTAATGCACATTAAAGAATCACTAGAGGTGCCCGAAATTGGCTCTAGTCGACTAAAATAAAATGAGAAATTACTTACTTTGCTAGAGGTGCCTGAAAATTGGCTCTAGTGAAAATAAATAAATGCCCCGATAATTAAATTGATAAAAGCCTATTGTTCACATAGAATCTTGAAAATCAACTTGTACACAACTACGCACACACATTGTCACGAGCATTATAGTTTGGTTCCGGGTAATTTTTGTGCTATCCGAAAAATTAAAAGGTGATCATACTTTGTGCCACGGTTCCGAGGTTTGAATTCAAGTTTGAAGCATGTCTTTGATGATTAAAGTCTTGCCAGGTAATTGTTAGTTTGCATTGCTTGAGGACAAGCAATACTTCGAGTTTGGGGGTGTGATAAGTGTTCAAGAGTACTATTTTTATTACCCTTTTTACTCATATTATTGTTAGACTTAAGCTCATATTAGTTGCATAATTAGTCATTCATGCATTAATTCATGTTTCTTTCCACCGTTGAGCTTGATTACATAACTTGGTGATTTTTGTGGAAAAAGATGTTGCTTTGGTGTGTTTTTGTGTGTGTAGAATCACTTGCCTAAACAAGGCTAGAACTAGTTGCTAGGGCAGTGCATGAAGGAGAGGTCGAGCTAGTTACCAGGGCAATGCATGAAGGAGACGCCGAGCTAGTTGCCAGGGCAATTGCCAATAAAGAATAAGGTGATATGGTAGTCGAAATTGATGACTAGACAAGCCCAAGATGACATGGAGCAAAGCTAAATCCCAAAGGAGTTTATTTCCATGAAGAGCTTAAAGAATAATTAAATTCCAAGAAGATAGGAGAAGTTCTAAAAGGAATATAATTATAATAAAGAATTATATTCTTTAAAGATAATTTAATTCCAACTTAACTTCCTCTTCAAAGAAGGACTTTGACCTAGCCCTATAAATAGATCGCCAAGCCGTCAACTCCAAGAGAACAAGAAGAGAGAAAATTTCGACAACTCCAAAGGGCAAGATGAGAGAAATTTCGACAAGAGAGCAAGGGGGAGAGAGTTCAATTTCTTCTTCTTCTTTGCTTCCATTAGATTCATGGTTTGAGGATTATTCTTTGTATATCTTTTGAACCCAACCATGAACTAACTTGATTGGTTGGGGTTATTGTGTTTTGTTGTTGTGAAAAATAATTGGATTTTGTTTAGGTAATAAGAGTTTGCACTTTCAATTCAAGGTTTACTCATTCTTAGTTCTTATTCTTGTTTGTGAGTGAATTGGGAGAGTATCGCGTAACTTCATCTATTTATCTAATACCGAGAAAGTTAGATTTAAGAAATGAATGAGTATGATCTTTATTCAATCTATTGATGGTGAAGATTAATCCGGCTTAGGAATAAGTTAAGGATTTCAACGGCTAAGAGGAACGCAAGATTGGTTGTTGTTCGCCCTTGATTCACGCAGGGACATATTATCAAGGCATGCACAAGTAGCTAGAGTTTCGACTTAGGGATAAGAAGAAACCATTGAAGAATAATATGCTAAACCTTGAAGTTGCTGCCCATATGCCCAAGTAGTTGCCCAGCTAGTCGCCCAGGTAACCATCGATTAGTTGCCAAGGCAACCCCGCTGTGCAAGTTGCTACGGCAACTGAGTTGCCCTTGCACTCTTTTACCAAGACGATCCAATCGGCTATCACGCCTCAACTCATGATAACCTGGCCTATTCACTCTATTTTAATTTCATCTATTCTTTTAGTTTATTGCTCTTAGTTTACTCGTTAATTAGAACTCCTATTATCAATTGTGTTTTTACTTTTCACAATGCAATAACTTAAGCAAAGTGGCCCAAACCAATCCCTGTGGAGACGATACTCGATACTCATATCACTTTATTACTTGCGACGTGTATACTTGCACAATTGCGTAGCACTTATTACACGCAACAGTTGCCACTGAATCGAGAGGTGGAATTTGGCATTGAGGTTTATGCGGATACGACACTTGTGTCAATTGCTCTGTATCGCATGGCCCTAAAGGAGTGTAAGGAGTTGAAAACATAACTACAAGAATTGCTTGATCGAGGGTTTGTTAGACCAAGTATTTCACCGTGGGGTGCACCGGTGTTGTTTGTGAAAAATAAGGATGGTACATTACGAATGTGTATAGATTATCGACAACTGAACAAGTTGACGATAAAGAATAAGTATCATTTACCACGGATTGATGATCTGTTTGATCAGTTTAGGGGTGCTTCTGTGTTCTCTAAGATATATTTAAGGTCTGGGTACTATCAGTTAAAGACGAAGGATATGGATGTGCCCAAAACATCTTTTCATATGAAGTACGAGAATTATGAGTTTTTGGTGATGTCGTTTGGTTTGACTAATGCACTGGCTATTTTCATGGACATGATGAATCGGGGTTCTATGAGTTTTTGGATTAGTTTGTGGTTGTGTTTATCGATGATATTCTTGTGTACTCTCATACAGAAGAGGATCATAATAGGCATTTGCGGATTGTGCTTCAGACGTTGTTGGCTAATCAGCTTTACGCCAAGTTAAGCAAGTGTGAGTTCTGGCTTATGACGGTTATTTTCCTCGGACGTGTGGTTTTGACCGAGGGGATTCGTGTTGATCGCAAAAAATTGAGGTTGTGATGAGTTGGAAAATGCCTAAGTCTGTGTCAGAGGTTCAGAGTTTCCTAGGGTTGGCCGATTATTACCGTAGGTTTGTTGATGGGTTCCCCATTATAGCTGCCCCTTTGACCAAGTTGTTGCAAAAGAACGGTCGCTTTGAGTGGACAAAGGATAGGCAGCGGGCTTTTGAAAGGTTGAAGGAAGCTTTGACACAAGCTCTGGTCTTGATTCAGCCAAAATCAGGGAAAGAGTTCATTGTTTATAGTGATGCATCCTATGTTGGGCTCGGTTGTGTGTTGATGCATGAAGGTAAGGTAGTTGCCTATGCATCTAGACAGTTGAAGGTGCATGAGCGTAATTACCCTACTCATGATCTTGAACTCACCCAGTTATTTTTGCCTTGAAAATTTGGAGGCATTACCTTTATGGTGAGAAGCGTGTAGTTTATACGGATCATAAGAGTTTGAAGTATCTTATGTCGCTGAAGGAGTTAAATCTTAGGCAACGAAGATGGTTGGAGTTGCTTAAAGATTATGATCTTACCATCGAGTATCACCCGGGTAAAGCTAACGTTGTGGCTAATGCTTTGAGTAGAAAAGCTGTCATGGAGTTGAGGGCTATGTTTGCTAAGTTGAGTGTGACTCGTGATGGCAGGTTGTTGGCCGAGTGGCAAGTGAAACCGTCCTTGTCACAATTGATTAAAGAGAAACAATCTTATGATAAGAGTTTGGTACCGCATGTGAAGGATATCATGGATGGAAGTCCTACGAATTTTCATTTTAATGATGGTGGGGTATTGTGTTATAAAGGTCAGATTGTGGTGCCTAAAGATGAAGAGTTGAGGCGTGCACATGTTAGTCCTTTTTCTATGCATCCCGGTAATACTAAGATGTATCAGGGTTTGAAGGAAGAGTACTATTGGGTTGGTTTGAAGAAAGATGTTGTTGATTTTGTTGCTTGATGCATAGTATGTCAGCGAGTAAAAGCTGAGCATCAGTTTCCTTCCGGGTTGTTGCAACCGTTGAGGATACTGGAATGGAGATGGGAAAGAATAATCATAGATTTTGTGTCTAGGTTTCCGTTGACGCCGACAAAAAAAGATTCTATTTGGGTGATTATTGATCGGTTTATGAAGTGTGCGCATTTTGTACCTGTGCATACGACATATACCTTGGATAGGTTGGCCAATCTGTACATCTCTGAGATTATGCGTTTGCACGGGTACCCAAATCCATAGTTTTGGATAGGGATCCATGCTTTACAGCAAGGCTTGGGAGTGTTTGCATCATGCTCTAGGAACACAGATGAATTTTAGTACTTCATATCATCCTCAAACTGATGGCAATCGGAGCGCGTGATTCAGGTCTTGGATGATATGTTGAGATGCTGTATCATTGAGTTTCCAAGGAACACGGGAAAAGCAATTGCCTTTAGTGGAGTTTGCTTATAATAACAGTTATCAGGCTAGTATACAGATGGCACTGTACGAGGCTTTGTATAGTAGGAAGTGCCGTACACCGTTGTGTTGGGCTGAGGTTGGAGAAAAACATATTTCGATGCCTGATGTGTTGAAATACGCTAATGAAAAAGTGAAGCTGGTATGTGAGCACTTGAGAGCGGCCTCGGATCGTCAGAAATCCTACGCGGATTTGAAGCGCAGGAAGATATGATATGTTGTTGGTGATTGGGTGTTTTTGAATGTGTCACCTTGGAAGAAGGTGATGCGTTTTGGGTGAAAAGGGAAGCTTAGCCCGAGGTTTATTGGACTATACGCGATTGTTGAGCGTGTGGGTCCAGTTGCTTATCGTTTGAGGTTACCTCCTGAGTTTGAGAGGATTCATGATGTGTTTCATGTATCGATGTTGCAGAAGTATCGGTCGGATCCATCGCATGTTATGCCGGTAGAGGATATTGAGTTGAGGCCAGATTTATCTTATAATGAGGAGCCAGTGGAGATTCTTGATACCAACAGTAAGGTTCTACGTGGCAAGACGGTTGAGCTTGTTAAGGTGTTGTGGAGTCACCGCTGTGTTGAGGAGGCTACGTGGGAAAGCAAATTGGATATGTTGAAATAGTTTTCCGCATATGTTTTCTCCAAGTAAATTTCGAGGATGAAATTTCTTAAGTGGGGGAGAGCTGTAACGCCCCAATTTTGGGCCTAGCAGTTTAAGGGCTGGTTAGACGGTCCGGTGGACCGGGTTAGAGATTTGAGTCGAATTTGGGAATAAATATTTTTTTGAGCGAGATAAAAATATAGAAAATGGTTAAAAATCATTATTTGTTATATAAATGAATTTAGAGAAATCAATTTTGGAAAATGGGTATTGGAAGGGTGACATTTTGGTTGGTGACCAAAATGAAAGATTTTAAAAACTGATTTAATGGTGATTAGTTTAAAAAATGGTCAAATTCTTAGAATCCTTAGGGAGCTATTTTACCAAGTTTTGGCTGGTGGTTTTTTCCTCAATTAAGGTTTTTAACATGTGCTTTATTCGCTAATTAAAATGAGGTTTTTATAATAAAAGATAGTTATTAATTTTTATAAGATTTGACGTAAACTTTTCTCTCAACTTTTCTCCTCACTTTTATTCTGCCAAACACTCTTGATTTCATCAAATTTCAGAGGTGAGAGATATACTTTCTTGAATTCTTGATTTATAAATTATTCTTCATCTTTGATTTACAAAATCTCATTAAAATCTTGTGATTTTCAAGCTTTAACCAATCAATTGAGGGAGAAATCACACAATAGAGGTAATGTTCATTTTTCTCCTCTATTGAATGGTTCTTTATTGATATTCTCAAATATTTGATCCTTGATTTATGATTTATAATCTGATTTTATGTTTTTATGATGATTATTTGATTAAATTGGGTTTAATTGATGAAATTGAGGGAGATTCGTATTGGATCTGTTTTTCAGTGTTGAGGATTGATTTTAAACATGTATTCAATGTTTTATAATATTGATGAGTTGTTTTTAACATTGGAATCCCGAAACTCCTTGAATCCCTAATTATTTAGGTTATTAGATTTGTGTTTTTGAGGTGTTGTGGTGGCTGTTTAGTTGCTGGAGATATAAGGATGATGTAATCTTGTTTTTAAGTGTTGATTGATATTAATGGAAGTGTTAGATTGATAGTTTTGTGTCTGGGTTGCGGTTGGATATAGTTAGATGATGATTTTGGTTGTTGTGGTTAGGTAATTGTGAAAGGATTGTTGATGTTTATGAGGAATGTTGCTGTAGTGCTTTGAATGCATTGAGATGCATTAATCCTCTGTTGTTGTGTGGTTGAAATAGGGGAGGTTGGTATGAAAGCTATCAGTGAAGCTTTGAAGGCTTCAGACGTTTGAATTTGCGTCGGTGAATTGAGGTTTCGCGTATCGGTGAGTGAGAGTGTGGATTTTAGCTTTGGAATAATTTAAAGGTGGTTTATGGGAGTTTAAACTTAGCTTGAAACACTGGTTTAAACTCGGAAGTAATTATAAAGTGGTTTTCTCTCTCGGTCGTGCTATTATGAAATGAACTTATGCATTTGTTTTGAATTACATGGTACCTACTGTTTAAGCATGTTTTAAAGTATATGATATACTGTTTTTAATCATTAGATGTGGAAGGATGCACGTGATAAGTGATCCTTGTAAGTATGAGGAAATACTTGTTAAAAAGCATGGTTTGTTGCTTTGGATAATGGTTTGGTTTAATGCACATAAAAAAATTGAGGTATGTGGTCAATTGTGATTTATATTGGCAAGTGATATGGTTTAAAAATGTTATCGGATATAGTTGGTCGGCCATAGGATTAATAGTGCACTATAAAGAGTCGTCTTGGATGTCGAGGGGTTTTATATGGTGTACCGAATACTCTATCCAAGTACCCTAACGGTCGAGTGGTTATATGGTACCGTAAACTCTCGTTAGTGAATTAAGCATCTAACCGAGGGTTGGGGTTGGTGTCCTCGTGGGTTGTAAGTGTACCCGAATGTAATGTACCGCGATTGTGATTGTATCGCTATTCCAGTTGAGATGACTTGAAGTTTTGTGAGGACACTTGTTGAATCCGTGTATCCGATAAACTATTTTGTTAATGGAACTTGGTTAATGATCACTTGTAAGCCAATATAATCGTTGATGTGTCATGTAATGGTTTATGTTGTATAATGTGATTTATACATGTTTACTCTTTAAGCTTTACATATGGTTTGTTATGCATGAGAAGGCTTAAATTGAGGTTTAGCAATGGGATTTGCTGATGGTTAATGACACATGTTGCATATGGTTTAATATGATGGTTTTTGAAAGTGTAAAGTGCATGGTTTTCAAGGCACGATGTTCAAATGATGATTTAAGTGATGTCTAAAATATGATTGAAATAAGATTTCAATGTGTTGGTGAGAAATGGTTTTAAATGCATTGATAGTGTGTTGTTTTTTAGCACTCCTCATTAAGCCTTGTGTGCTTACGCTCTCTTTGTCCATCAATGTAGAGAATTAAATATTCGAAGGCAGCGAGGAAGCAAGGGACCGCCAAAGACTTGATACTAAAAGTATGTTTTGAATTAGACTATAAGTAATAAGGGAAATGGGGTTTCTGTTGTTGTTTTGGGAGATGGTTTGTTAAACTCCCTATTTGAGCAAAGTTGTTTGCTTATCTTGGTTTGTAAATGGCCATTTTGGACTGTTGGTTGCTTTGGTTTTGAGTTTTGTGTTTGTTTGGCTTGGATTCTAGAAAGTATGCCTCTAGTTTTATTTTCGATGCAAAATGCCATGAATTGTTGATGAATCTGTGATGTTTTGCTGTGGTTTGACTCTTGAATGTGTTGGATTCATGTTAGAAGCATGTTAGGGTGTTATGGTATGTTTAAAAGCATGATAAACCAGCAAATCAGGACATTTCAGGTCCAGGCGTATCGGTACGCGTGTCTTTGTTTCAGTACGGGTAAGCCATTCTATGCTTAGCGTATCGGAACGCGGGCAAGTGTTTCGGTACGAGCTTAGGCCATTTGAGGCCAGTGTTTCGGTACGCGGGATGAGCGTATTGGTACGGGTAAGCCTTTCTAGGCTTAGCATTTCGGTACACGATGAACCGTTTCGGTACGAGGTAAGTGTAATAGGCAGGGCGTATCGGTACGCGAGGGCGTTTCGATACGAGTTTTGGTTACTGGAATTTGGGGATTTTGAAATAGAAAACACGTACCGATACGCGTGTAAGTGTATCGATACGGCTAACCATTAATTCAGCTATTTGGATGTTTTGAAGTTCTGTTTTCTTGCGTTTTAGTCCATGTTTGTTGTGGATGCAATTGAATGAGTATGGATGATCGTTGTGTATGCATGAAATTGGATTAATTAAAGGTCGGCAACGTAAAAAGGGGTTAAGTCCTTGTAGTTTTCCAGAATTGTAATTTGGTCCCTAAATTGCAATTGTACCCAATTGGATGTCAATTCGACGCCCGAATAAGTTGAGTTTTCACCCCCTGTCAATATGAACACTTAGGATAATAATCTGTATCTAGATAAGATAAAAGAAAAAAATGGACGTGTCTCGAATATCTTCTTTATAGTTTACCTCTGTAAACCTAATGTAGCTCGCTCGGTTCGGTCAGGTCGAAGGGGTTACAAAGGATATAAGCTTTGAGGATCGAGAAAGAATCAAGTTTTGCAAGTCACACCACAAGGCTATGTAATGTTCCTTTTAACTATGAAGTCCTAGAATGATGGCATAGGGTCTAAACATGCTTAAATGGCCCATTTTGATATGTATAAGTGATAGTTATGTGTGTGTTTAAGTTTAAGGTAAAATAGACCTATGAGTATATTGAAATTTGGTAAAACATACTTATTTGGCTCTAAAAGGGTGAAAATATGGTAAACAGATTCAATTAACCTTGAAATTTTACATGTTAATAGATTGGGACTAAATAAGGTTGTTGGTAAAGTTTCATGAAATTTGGACATGATTTGATGGGCCAAAATAGATAAAAACTAGACATAATTTGTCATTACAGACCCTGTTGTATCAGTACAGGTGAAGGAGTATCAGTACGAGTATGCATTTTTGGACCAAGTCAACGATAGTCAACAAGGCATATCAGTATGAATTTTCGACACTGAAATTTTACTGTAGCAAGGTATCGATATGGACATGTGGGTATCAATACCCAATTTACCTCAATTTGAGAATTAGGGCACCAATATCAGTACGACTAAGCCAGTACCGATATACATTTTAAGTTCGAAATAAACATTATTGATAATATTAACGGCGTATCGATACTAGTCTATGTGTATCGGTATGCATATTGATCACTGGAATTTGGTGATATTTGAGTCAGGCAAGGTGCATCGGTACGACCTATCGAGTATCAAATCGATACAAGTAATCTAATTATAAGCTATGAAATAAGTTCTAAAATATCACATTATGGTCACTGAATGTTGCACGACTTAAATTAACTAAGTTAATGACCTCTGATTTGTATGCAAATTGACAGACAAGCTACATGGACATTGAGCTACATGTTGATAAGATTAATTTCAGATAAGGACTGAGAATTATAGAATTTACAGATTAGTCTCTAAACTTATAAATCTTATAGAATGGTCCTCTAAACCAACTATGGTTGCATATATTGGTTCACTGACATCATCGTATTAATTCTATATCGTTAAATCATTATATTGAGATATCAAACATTGCTAAATCACTGAAATTATTGTACCGATTATTGTTATCGTTCTCCGATAGTATTTTTGACCCGATTTCCTACCAAACCGGAAAGGTGGTGTTACGGTCTCCAATTTGCGAAATACCTGGGGCTGAGAGATGTTATTCTCGAGGGCGATTCTAGGACTATTATTCATAAATTGAAGAGTGAAAGTGACGACTTATCTATTATTCGCTCTTTTATCCTGGATGCCAAGAGCCTGGCTAGGGATTTTCGCAGTTGTCGTTTCAGTTTTACCGGCCGGAGTGGGAACCAGGCTGCGCATGCAATGGCCGCGCTTGGCCGACGAGATATTGAAGACCGTTTTTGGTTTGAGGAGGTTCCTGATTTAGCTTCTGCGGCTGCCGCGTCGGACCGACGATGGATTGGCCCATCGTAGTTTTGTTGCTCGATTTTTCTAGGTTTCTGCACTTTGAGCCTGATTCATTCTTCTCAGTGCATTGCCCGCACCGTTTGGTTTAAGCTCCATTGTCTGATCGATGAAGACCAAGCTGGGTTTGGATTGTCCAAGCATTTTATCTTTCTCTTTTGTTGCGTCTGTTTACTTTCCTTTTCATCTGGTGTTGAGACTTTTGCTTCTTTATGTTTTTATAATTCATTAATAAAGCTTGGACGGTACCGTTTTTTTTAAAAATATTTTTTAATTATATCCTCGTATTACTTTTTACGTATTTATATCGTTATAAATACGTTTACTATTTTTTTCACATATTTACATGGTTGTAAATACATTCACTATTTTTTTCCCATAGTTACAACTGAAGATGCAACTTGTTTGCACCAACCTTATAGCTTTCGTATTAAACTTCCCTAACAAAATCAAAACACTGATATGTAAAAGACATTTTGCAATCCATTGCACCGCCAGGAAATAAGCACATCTATCGTCCCAAATTCCCTTCCTATATAGCTTGCGCATAGTATTAATGTGGGGATGCCTTTAATGAATAAAGGATTATTTCTAATTTTTTATAATTTAGTCCAATATTTTTGATCATTTTACTTCAAAATATATTTAATCAATCCGAAAATCGATCCATATTTCTTTTTAATTTTTATAATTTTGTCCAATATTTTTAATATAGTTAATTTTTTTGTTCATTTTAGTCCTAAAAATAATTATTTTACCCGATATTGACCCCTATTTCTTTATAATCTATACAATTTAGTCCAATATTTTAAATATAATTACTTTTTTGTTCAATTCAATTCTAAAAATTTTTATTTAACCCGAAATTGACCATAATTTTTTCTAGTTTTAATAAATTAATCCAGTATTTTAATATGATGATTTTTTGTTTATTTTAGTCCTTAATAAACTTTATGTATTAGGTTAAATAAATATTTTAGGACTAAAATAAACAAAAATTCAATTATATTAAAAATATTGGACTAAATTATAAAATATAAAGAAATAGGGGTCAAATTCGGATTGAATAAACATTTTTAGGACTAAAATGAACAAAAAAGTATTATCATTTTAAAAATATTGGATTAAAGTATAAAAATTAGAAATAAATTAGGGCAAATTTAGGGTTAAATAAAGATTTTTAGGACTAAAATCAACAAAAATATAATTCTATGAAAAATATCGAACTAAATTATAAAGATTAGAAAGAAATAAGGGCTAATTTTTGGTTAAATAAATATTTTTACGATTAAAATGAAAAAAATATAATTATATTAAAAATATTAGACTAATTAATAAAAATTAGAAAGAAATAGGAGTCAATTTCAAGTTAATAAATATTTTTAGGACTAAAATGGACAAAATATCATCATATTAAAAATATCAGACTAAATTTTAAAAAATATAAAGAACTTGGGGTCAATTTCTCGTTAAATAAAGACTTTTAGGACTAATGAACATATATATAATTATACTAAAAATATCGGAGTAAATTATAAAAATTAGAAAGAAATATGGGTCAATTTCGAGTTAAAAAAAGATTTTTAGGACTAAAATGAACAAAAATATTATATTATTAAAATTTTGGACTAAATTATAAAAATAGAAAGAAATTGAGGTTAATTTCGGGTTAAATATAAAAAAATTTAGGACTAAATTGAACAAAAATATAATTATATTTAAAATATTGGACTAAATTATAAAAAGTATAAAAAAATATGAGTCAATTTCAGGTTAATAGATTTTTTGGACTCAAATTACAAAAATAGCATCATATAAAAATATTGGACTTATAAAAATTAAAAAGAAGTTGAGGTCAATTTCAAGTTAAATAAAGATTTTTAGAATTAAATTGAACAAAAATAAAAATTTGATACACTTAACATGCAATTTATCCCTTTATTAAAGTCAGCTGATTGTTTGTTAATTAAGTGACTAATGACGTGTTTTAATTGACCTAAAATCTTTTTTTAACTGGAGTTACCTCTAGGGGCAAATGGATAAACGGTTAAAATTTAAGAGATAAAATATCTCAAAAAAAAAATTTAAGAGATAATTCGGTACAAAGTATATATTTTATGATGCTATTAAGCATAAAAAATAAACAAGAACAAAGTGAGAGTTAGACTAAAGTACATGACAAGAGATATAAAGTCGAAATTGCATTGTAAAGGTTAGATGTCAGATTTAAATATAACAGAGGGACCAAAAGTATCATTTTTACCGTGTTTTATTAAAAGGAGGAAGTGAACAGGCAATTAAATTAAATTAAATTAAATTAAATTAAATTAAATTAATCATTGAAGTTTCGGCTTGGCCTTGGCTTCGCCCAATAAAACTCGGAGTTGCCCTATCTCTCACTCTCTCTCCCAAAATCTCAACAGTGCCAAATTATTTATATATAAAAACCCAACGAAAATCCTTGTTTTGATCGAATAATAATGGAATCAATACAAAGCAGAGTGGAGACATGGATCAAGGACCAGAGAGCAAAGATCCTCAACGTCTCTTGGGGTCCGCTTCAGTGGCGGATGAGGTGGCATTGGCCGCCGTGGAACAACGGCGACATGGAGCACCGCCAGAAACTCCAGCAAGAGTACGAAAGACGAAAGCGGCAACTCCAGGAGCTTTGCCGCGCCGTTAAAGCTGATTCTCTCTCGGATTTGCAGGACATTCTTTGTTGCATGGTCCTCTCCGAGTGCGTTTACAAGGTATATCAGTAATTGAAGCTTTCTCCTTACTTTCCCCGTTCCGCCAATTTTGTAACTCGTATATTAAAAGATGCTATGATGTGATAATTTAAAAGTGAATGCTAAGATTTATCCATGTTCAATTACTAACGGAATTACATATTTTAAAATAATTTTTCAATTATTTATGACAAATTATTCCCCCCCCCCCCCCTTCTGGTAGAAACCTGCTACTGAGATGATTCGAGCTGTAAACAAATTTAAGGCTGATTTTGGTGGACAAATTGTTTCTCTAGAACGTGTGCAACCTTCTGCTGATCATGTTCCGCACAGGTTACTTATTTTGTACTCTATGATAAATCTACACTCCTTGCCAATACGATTTCTTTTTTTTTGCTGAAGATGATTTAGTGCGGGAATATCATATTGCATCTTTAGAAAGAGTCATAATTTTGACCCAAATTTGTATGTAATGCGGTTCTGAAAACATTTTTGTCCTAGCTATATTTTTCTCATTTCTTGTCAACAATATAACATGCTTGTGTAGCTTTGGCCCTAATGCGAACAAAAAGGGGTTAAATATAAATGTAAGAGGAATAAGAGATCATTATAAATAAGTTTGAAAGCAGGCGTGTGCATCCATCTTAAATTTAAATCTAGTTCGTGAGATTTAAACTGGGCTATGGTTGAGATAGAGTGGAGTTACATAAGGTGACTGGTTAACTTAGCCGGTTGCGTGGTTTGCATTTGGTCTGGATTAGATCTTGATGGCACTCTACCGTGAACTACTACTAATCAGTTGCATGCATACTTGCCTAAGATATTACCTTTGTGTTAGGCTGTCATTGGTTCTCTTATTTTTTTTTTCTTTGCACCTCTCTTATTGCAGGTATTTGTTGGAAGAAGCAGGTGATACACTATTTGCTTCCTTCATCGGAACCAAGCAGTATAAGTAAGCATCGCTGATTATAGTTAGAGTCATTATTTCTTTCTTTCAAAGGCTTGATTTTGTTTTGTTTTGCCTTCTTCATTTCATTAAGAGATGTCATGGCTGATGCAAACATACTTCAAGGTGCTACATTTCACGAGGATGTTGACAGGACTGAATTAACTGAAGCCAACCGGGGTGAAAGACAAAAAGGAAATGAGGACATCCAGTTCAATCCCTTGGAATCAAAATCTAAACAGATTAAGATAGGCCTAAACCTGCTTCACATCGGGTTTGATAACAGTGCATCATTCATATATCATAAGAATTTATTTTCTCATTTTTTCCATTGATACTTAAGTCGTGAATTTTCTTGCCCTCTTCATGCTTAGAGATTCTACATAATTGTTTCTTAGTTATATTCAATACAATTTATCATCTTTAGGGTTTCTTGGCTCGTGCTAAAGGCATACCTGCTTTGGAGCTGTATAGGCTTGCTCAGAAAAAGAAACGAAAACTTGTATTATGTGGGCATTCCCTTGGTGGAGCAGTAAGTTCAATAAGCTAGTTTTTCTCGAGATTTACCTGATGTGTTGTGTCGAACTATCTATTTCACACCTTTTCTATGTATGACGTAGTAGGTGGCAGCATTGGCTACCCTTGCCATTTTGAGGGTCATTGTTGTATCATCTTCATCAAAAGAAAGCGATAGTGTTCAGGTCAAGTGTATAACATTTTCCCAACCTCCAGTAGGAAATGCGACTTTAAGAGAGTGAGTGCTTTATGTTGGTTAGCACGAGTAAAATAGAGTTATAATTCTATTAGGAGATGTAATCTTATCCTAACAAGTAGTTTAGTTTTATTTAAACTTTGTAAAGAGATAAAAGTCCTATCCTTGTAGTTAATTACTAAGGATAAAACTCCTTGTAAAAAGTC
Source organism: Hibiscus mutabilis (assembly GCA_019671005.1). Lineage (NCBI taxonomy): Eukaryota > Viridiplantae > Streptophyta > Magnoliopsida > Malvales > Malvaceae > Hibiscus > Hibiscus mutabilis. The sequence continues at coordinate 42,013,090 of CM033724.1, read as the reverse complement.
TTTAAAAGGACTTTCTGTTGTACATCGAAATTAACAGAGTAATTCTAATAAAGCTGTGATTTCTACATGGTATCAGTCTAGACCGATCCTCTTTTCCATTAAAATTATTCTTCTTCTCAGTCGACATCTCCTTTCTCCATGGCTGGATCAGATTCTTCCTCTGATGTTAGCACTCCTGTGACCACTCGACAGGCTGAATTTTCATTATCCGATGCCTCTCTTTCTCCCATTACCTCCTACAAACTTAATGGGAACAACTACCTTCCCTGGTCTCAATCTGTGAGGCTTTATATCACTGGTAGAAGCAAAGAATCCTATATTTCTGATTCTCTGAAAATTCCAGAAAAAACTGATCCTACTTACAGCAATTGGTTAAGTGAAAATTGTAGAAAATAGGGTTAGAGAAGTTTTCTACTCTTGTTATTTCGATTTACAGAAAAATAAAGTCTACTTATAGACTTTTACAAGGAGTTTTACATTGAGTAGAATTCTCTCGGCTAAGACTCTTATCCCTTATATGGATAGAGTTAGACTCTAACTAAACTACTTAGTTAGGATAGACTTACAACTCTTCTAAACTACTTAGTTAGAATTGACTTACAACTCTTATTATTTACATATTAACCTACAAAAATACCATGATCAAGAAGGAGGGGGAGATTCTTCCCCAAGTTCGTGAAGCCTTCTCTGAAATAAGAAGAGAGGAAAGCAGACGTTCCTTGATGGCACCAGCTGTCCAGCAGGCAGATTCTTCTGCACTCCTTACACACTCCACCTTTGGAAATAAACAAAGGAGGGGGAGACCTTGGTGTGAACACTGCAAAAAGGTTGGCCATGTCATGGAACAGTGTTGGAAACTGCATGGGAAACCAGCCGAGTGGAAGCCTCCTCAATCCATATTCAAGAAGGAGGCTCGCCTTGCATCTCCTGCCAACTCTACCAGCAGCTCCTCCAGCAGTTTTAGCAAGCTAAATAAATCACTCTATGGGTTGAAGCAGTCCCCTAGAGCATGGTTTGAGAGATTTGCGAAGGCTATGGTTCAAAATGGTTTCAAGCAAAGCCAAGCAGACCATACTTTGTTTAGAAAGGTGGCATTCAATGGTAAGATGACTCTCTTAATTGTCTATGTTGATGATATGATTATCACTGGGGATGACATAGAAGGAATAGAGAAGCTCAAATTTGTTTTAGCAAAGGAGTTCGAAACCAAGGACTTGGGAAGTCTTAGGTACTTCTTGGGAATGGAAGTTGCAAGATCAAAGGAAGGTTTGGTTATCAATCAAAGGAAGTATATCCTTGATCTACTCACAGAGACTGAAAGCTTGGGTGTAGACCAGTTGACACTCCAATGGACCCGTGTTTGAAATTTGGTAAAAGAAGCTATGGGGAATCTTGTGAACAAGGAATCCTACCAAAGGCTGGTTGGAAAGTTGATTTATCTTTCACTCACTAGACCGGATATTGCATACTCGGTGGGCATAGTTAGCCAGCACATGAGTGACCCCGAGAAGAGCACTTAGAGGTCATTAATAGGATCCTAAGGTACTTGAAGTTCACACCAGGATCTGGGGCTTTTTTCAAGAAACACCGGGACGAATGGTGAAAGTGTATACAGACTCAAGTTGGGCGGGTGAATTAATGCGAGATAGGAGATCCGTAAGTGGTTATTGCACCTTTGTATGGGGTAATCTGGTTACTTGGAGAAGTAAAAAACAATCGGTTGTCTCTAGGAGCAGTGTTGAGGCAGAGTTTAGGGCAATGACCCTTGGGATATGTGAAGGAATGTGGATTAAGAAGCTTCTGACTGAACTAGAGTTGGATGGAAGTTCACAGTTTGAAATTTATAGTGACAACCAATCGGCAATGAGCATTGCAAGGAATCCTGTGCAACATGACAGGACCAAACATATTGAAATAGATAGACATTTTATCTATGAGAAGGTCAACAATGGGATTGTAAGGCTGAACTACATTCCTACCAAAGACCAGCTTGCGGATATCTTCACCAAGGCACTACCAAGAGCAACCTTTGATGTGCTTTCATCCAAACTGGGTGCATACAACATATACACGCCAGTTTGAGGGGGACTGTTGGTTAGCACGAGTAAAATAGAGTTATAATTATATTAGGAGATGTAATCTTATCCTAACAAGTAGTTTAGTTTTATTTAAACTTTGTAAAGAGATAAAAGTCCTATCCTTGTAGTTAATTACTAAGGATAAAACACCTTGTAAAAAGTCTTTAAAAGGACTTTCTGTTGTACATCGAAATTAACAGAGTAATTCTAATAAAGCTCTGATTTCTACACTTTACCCTTTTGTGAAATATTTATCCTGTGATTTTTCCGCTGAAGCTAATGTGTTTGTTCTGCTTTTCCTATAATCAAATTTTCCAGTTATGTTAATAGAAAAGGTTGGCAGCACTATTTCAAGAGTTACTGTATTCCTGAAGATCTTGTACCCCGTATCCTTTCACCTGCTTATTTCGATCACTACAATACGCAAAGTTTATTAATGTCCTCTGACATGGAAAATACCAGTTTATCTACATTAAAGAATGAACAAGGGGCGCAGAAAGGAAAGGCTGAGAAGTTAAAAGAGAATGAAGAGGAGCAATTGGTTATAGGTGTAGGCCCTGTCCAGGGGCCTTTATGGAGACTTTCAAGGCTTGTTCCATTAGGAGTTAAAAGACAATTTGGAAAATACAGCAGAAGGCAAGTTGACCCCATAGAGCCATCTGCAGTTGGCCCTAGAACTGCATCTTCCATTGAGGATGTAGTTGTTGAACCACAGTCTCTTGAAATTCAAGAGGGTAGTGATGGCATATCTCTTAAACCATTTGCTGACTCCGATAATTGTGAGTCAGACACGGGATCTGGAAAGTTAACAGAGAAAAACAATGGTAGTGGAGACAACAATAGATGGCGTAGAGTGCCTTCTTTACCTTCATATGTGCCGTTTGGACAGGTATATATATCATGTAGGAATACTTCATTCATTTCTTTGTATTTCAATCAACTTAAAGCTACACATGCATGAAGGTGGAAAATATTGATAATAATTTGTCTTTATTGTTTATTTGCTAAGCATATGTTAAGTAGGGAATTTGAGATTTTTCTAAAATTTTGATTGTCATCATTAGTTGTTTCTTATCTGCAAGTGTCAAGGGGCATCTAACTATATACTTTCTGTAATCAATCCTGATTTTGAATTTCTGCTTGCCTACCTATCTATTCAAGGAATTTGAAATTTCTTGAACTGTTTAATGAGCTTTCATACATATCAGTTTGCCTTATTGAAATTTCTTTGTGAATTTTGTTTCCTTTTCTGATAGTTGCAACTTTTTTCAACTGTCACTCAAATTGGAAAAAAAAATGAGATATAGGTTATTTCAGCATCATGGCATCACCCTAAGCTGTTCTCCTAATGTTACAATGCTTAATGGTTGCTACAAACCACAAGTTTTTCACGCATCATTTCAATTATTTACACAAATGAATTACTTATTAATAATTCACTCATAACAGCTTTATCTCTTGGAGAATTCATCAGTGGAATCACTCTCAGGTGCAGAGTACTCAAAGTTGACATCGGTACGAGTTTCCTTTGTTTATAGAGCATTTGTCTAGTCTTCGTCATGGAAGTTTGGTATTTAGTGCTTCATAAATTGAAGCACCATTTTCAATATAGTCATTAGTGCTTATGATTTATGAGCTTGCGATTATATCTTCTTCAACCTCTCATTTTGTTTGCTTTCTTCTGGCAAAGATATGTTCAGGTCAGATCTGTGATTGTTGAATTAAGGGAGAGATTTCAATCTCATTCAATGAAGTCATATAGGTCTCGATCTCAAAGGTAATGATCAATTATGCAATAATTTTAATTCTTGCTACTGTTTATTTGAATTTTTAGTTCTAGATTTTAATTGCAATGTTGCATTTCTTTTTCTTCTTTAAATCGACTAGCATCTTTATTCCTTACATTGCAGAATTTGGTCTTTATGTTTCGACTTTTTTTACTATCCTTTGATCAATTCTTAATGACAAAAGCCCAACAACTTATGCGAAGTACATCGGTCAGTTATAGTAATGTGACCAAATAGAGGACCATTTTCTAAACAAATTGAATATATAAACTATCAACTGTTAATGAACTCAACATTGTGGCTTTCTAGTCCTTTGATGGTATTAAGTTAGTGTTATCCCACATCTATCAAGTCTTGGGTTTCCCATGGTTTTATATTCAATTTGATTCCTTCCACCTATTAAGTTTAGGTTAAATGCTAACATGGTATAAGAGGCCAGGAGTGTTCTGTTATTTCTTCCTAACCCCCCATATGGTGTTGACACCCGTTGTGTGGTTGTCCACATGTGATGTTATCCCACATGGGGCATAAGGCAGTGTGGTAAAATTTTGGGAACCTTTATTTTATCAAGTATTTCATGGAGATAAAGTTTATCCTTGTTTGGGATTTTCCAGTTGAATAATTTCTCTGGGGCATAAATAAGTGATTCATTTTTCTCCTTTTTTGCAGAATATATGATCTGTGCATGAATGATAATGCTTCATCTTTCCTTGGAATGGAGCAATTGCAACAGTTTCCACATCTGCAGCAATGGCTTGGCCTTGCAGTTGCAGGTGCTGTAGAGCTTGGGCACATTGTTGAAAGTCCTATGATTCGTACTGCTACATCGATCGTGCCCCTCGGTTGGAACGGTATTCCTGGAGAGAAGAACGCAGAAACATTGAAAGTTGATCTTACCGGATTCAGGTTGCATCTTTGCACACTATTCCATGCTCAAGTAAATGGCCAATGGTATGATTGGACCTATTTTTCGTCATTTTCTTTTTCTATTTTTGTATAATATAATCTTTATTCCATTCAATATCGTTAGATGTAGTTGTAATTCTTCAGGATTCTCACTGGGAAAGGATTAATAACAACAGAACTCAGTGTTCAATCCTTTTTATAAGGCTTAAGCAAAATAATACATGCTGAATCGCTTTCCTGGATGTGTGACATTCAAACAAATGCATGTAAAAATATGGTCACGTCTAGTCTACATTATTTATGCTCAAAGTTGCACTAATCTTTCTCTTTCTCTCTTTGGTGCCCAAAAAGCAGTTTGACATGATGTTGGTTCTTATACACTATATAGGTGTTCAACCACTGTGGAATCATTTCCTTCAGCACCAGCTTACTCATCTGGGAATGGGGAACCACCAGAGTTGCAAAAAATAAGAGTCTTAGTAGGGGCTCCCTTGAGGCAGCCTCCTAAGCATCATATAGTAACAGACGCTGTTAATGTCAATGGTGAACATAACTTGGTACCATCTCATCAAGAAAAATACTTAAGGCCAGAAGGTTTGAATAATTTTTTCATATTCTGTACCAGTGATTTTACCACAGCATCGAAGGAGGTTCATGTTAGAACTCGTAGGGTGCGACTTCTTGGTCTAGAGGTAAATGTTGTGTCATTTTTTGTTTTCTACATTTGCTGAATGTTGGTTGGGCTTTTTTTTCCTCGGGTACAAACATTATTGAATATTTTATTTATGGGTTACTAGGGCGCTGGTAAGACATCTCTTTTGAAGGCAATTCTTGGTCAAGGAAAATTGACCACAATTGCCAATATTGAAAATCTATAAGTAGAAGCTGATTTTCGGGATGGTATTGCTGGTGGTTTATGCTACACTGATTCGCCGGGAGTAAATTTGCAGGTATGTTTTTCGAGTCTACGGAATATAACTGAAAACTTTTATGATTCAAAGTTTTATGCCAGCTGGCCTCAGATTCAGTGCCTTTTATGTCGATGGTTCTTTTTCCTTTGACCACTTTTCTATGCAATACAGATTTGTTTTGTTTGAATATATTTGTGAAATTCTCCAACACAATAATGATTGTACAATGGGATAGTAAATATTATATCTCATTATCTGGGCTTCCTTTCCTTGAATTTATGGTGGAGCTTGGGTGATACTGAATTTTAACATTTTCTAAAAATTTATTGAATATAAGCTTGAAATCTTTTAGTGCCAACAAGAGTCTTAGCAGTGGAAACCATTTTGTAGTTTAAGCTTTATTAAATATCACATGAACTTTTAGAACAAATACATATATTTATATTATATGAACTACTATTCACCTTATGGGTCTTGAAAGAAATTTCACTAATTTCTTTACCTGTTTTTTTTTTCTGTATGCTGTAGGAGCTGGCCATGGAGGCTTCTCGGTTCAAAGATGAATTATGGAGGGGAATCCGTGACCTTAGTAGGAAGACTGATTTAATTGTTCTTGTACATAACTTATCCCATAAGATACCTCGGTACAATCATCCTGATGCATCCCAGCAATATCCAGCCCTTTCACTACTATTAGAGGAGGCAAAAGCTCTTGGAATACCTTGGGTCGTTGCAATAACAAACAAATTTTCTGTTAGTTCACATCAACAGAGAGCTGCAATTAATACTGTTGTTCAGGCATATCAAGCAACTCCAAGCACCACTGAAGTTATCAATTCTTGTCCATATGTCATGCCTGGTGCTGCTAGTTCTTCATTGCCTTGGGGTGTGATAAGTAGTGAAGATTCTGATGGGAGAATGGGTGTTCAGAAGTGTTAGTTAGTATACATAACCGTGTGTTGTAAAGAGTTTTAGATAGAGTAGGAGTTGTATGTTATCTTTATCTTAACTAGTAGTTTGAATTTTAAATTTGATCTTTGTAAAGGATAAAAGTCTTATCCTATAGGTTAACCACTTGGTGTTAAACACCTCTGTAAAAGTCTATATAATAGACTCTCTTTCACTAATGAATGATAAGAAAAACACAGAGAAAAACTCTGTTTCTCACAAGAAGCTTCTATCTGCTCCTATTGACCTTGTTCGTCGGCCATTCCTAAGGAAAGATACTGTTTTTCCAGTGGAGCGGGTTAATTCTCTCTGCCATCTTGTCCACTGTGTTCTTCGGAGCCATGAAGAGGCTTCCCTCGAGGTACAATTATAGATTTTAAATAGCTTCTAATATGCATAGCTACTAGTGAGTTCCTCATCTGCAGGCTCCGGAGAGTTTATAAAGAAATAGTATCTCTTTTACAGATTTAGATATGCTTAATTATCGAGAAACTAGCTGAAAAGAGTGAAGAAATAACAAAGTAAAATTACTAATTTGTGATTGAAATTGAAACTTTCATGCGGTGGCCATTTGCTTTGAATATTGACTATTTTTGTGTCTAACTGAATCCCTTGGAAGGCAGTTGGTAACATGATTTACCTTTTTAATGTGTCTGATGTGGTAGTTTCTTAGGAAAAACACAATCCTCCATACAACATGAGGATCTATTTGCTTCATGAATCTGCTGCCCTCATACTTCTAACCAGACAGCTTAGTATCAATGCAGGGAATAGATTCTATGCCAATGATCACATGAGTTTTGTAAAGTTACTCTTTCCTTAGTCGTCAAAATCTAGTTGATGTATATTTGTGGAGATATAACATGACATATCAGGATATGACCCATTTTTTCCCGTAAATGTTTTATAAGGGAATTCCTTAGATATATCTACCCATATGCATTTTATAATTATATCTATAGGATGAACTTTGAATGACTGTTATCGACCACATTGTTCAAGTATACAGGAAACATAAAAGTCAACTACTGGTGCCTGGTTATTTATTATACACACAATATGGCTATAATAATGCACCACTTAGTTTGGTTTCTTGTTACTTTTTCATGAAGATCAGATGAATAAATTTTGAGTTTCTTGTTTCGTATCAAATTAAAGGAACTTGTTAGAGATAGGCTTTCGGTGCAGTTTGCACAAGACCTCGCTACGGGCGCAATAGATGGGAAGAAAGAATCTCAAGCCAAGGCATTATTCTCTCTTACATCGGCAGCTGTAGGTGCCTCTTTCGGTGCCGGTGTGGGTATCATCTTGGCTGTCGTCATGGGTGCAGCATCTGCGTTACAGAAACCCTGAAGCAACCTTGTGCGTTCATATCTATTCGAGGCAGGTGTGTTTTGCTTTCTCCACAACTGTAAATATTTGTTGATGTTACTAGAATGCAACTTTTAGATGGTGGCAATAGGGTTGAGCAATGGTTTAGGGGTGTACCTACGATTTGATTTGAATCAATGGATTTAAATCAAATTTTAGAGGGTCTTGTGAGTGTTTCATAGACGATATTCAATTTTTAATTCGATCCATGTACATCTATTATTTATTTTTAACTAGTTTGTGACTTTGTTCGGTTCAGCTGATAAGTTCTGCATTTTACACGGGATCATTTTATTGCACATATCATTCTATCAACGGTCGTTTAACTTGGTGACTAATTCCAGGGGTTTTAATTTTTTTTATACAGTGCTTAATAACTCACCGAAATCGTTAAATCTGAGGTTGATACATACTTGAATACGGAATTTCAACCAAACTAATATTCAATCCGCATCTGAGTTCTTTTTTTAGCAAGAAAAATTCTCTTGATTATATTCAAAGTGAAAATGGTTACAAATGATCACACCATAAACATTACAAATTTAATGTGAAAAAAGTAAATTTCAAATTATGTAAAAGACATAAAAAACATAATCCATCACTTCTAGGAAGACTTACACAATATTCTTAATAAAATTTAACAACTATATACTTTGATCTTTATATAGAAGCAAATCTTTTTGTTGTTAGTTCTTAGCATATTTATAAAATCACAAAAGAAAACCATGACTATAACAAAACACCGACCTTTGCTACGAAGAACGCTCGTTGATACTCATCATATGAACGTTAAACTGTTACAAATATAGGCAATCCTGTTACAAAAATAGACTAAAACTGTTATTGAAGCAGACGAATAAAACTGCCATAAAAACAGACGAAAAAATTATTAAAAACAGATAAAATATTAAATTTAACAAAATAAAATATAAAAGAAAAAAAATCTATCAAAAGGATAAACTTTATTTTTTTATAATTTGATCCACGGTCAAAGAGCGCCGCCGCCAACAAAAGTAAAATAGAAACTAAAAAAAAAAAACTATTAAAAACCGCCAGAAGATTTTCCCACTTTCACCGCAGTTCTTTTTAAGTCTCAACCCAACAAATTATAATCATAGTTGGTGTAATGAAATTTACAAGAAATAAAATTTACTCGGTGTGGACTCTTGGACATTCATATTTGATGGTGACTACTCAAGAGACAAATGGTTAACCATGGCAGCTTCAGAATTTCCATACAAGTCCAAGATCATTCATTTTTATAGACAATATCAACAAAAAAAAAATCCTGGATTTTGATATGTTGAATATTTGAGGCTTACCCTCTTAATAGTATAAGAAGTCTTTAAATTTTTAGAAGAAAATCAATTAAATCTTTAATTTTTCTACACCCAATTAAACTTTTGAATGAGAAAATTGAATCATTTAAGTCATTGAACCAAGAAATTAAATTAATTAAGTTCTTTGATCAATTTTGATTATTAAAATTTGACAATTTTTTGATCTGATGGCGTTGTGTGTTATGTCACAGTGTTTATTTGCATTTAACATTTTTTATTTTATTTAATTTTTTTAAAAAATTCTAAAAATTCTATAAAAAAATTATAAAATTTATAAAAAAAATATTTTTTGAAAAAAATTGGGAATGCAACATGATATAATTGTAGTATATTATGTACCAGTAATATCTAAAGAAAAACTGTTAAGATTTAATGGTAAAAATTGGTCAAAGGGTTTAATTGATTTCTTGGTTCAAGGGTTTAATTGATTTAATTTCTTAGTTCAATGGCTTAATTGGGTGCAAAAAAAGTACATAAGCTTAATTGATTTTTTTTTTTTAAAGTTCAAAGGCTTCTTACTCTTAAGCTAACATTTAAATACAAATCTATTAAAACTTAGATAACTAAAATTAAAATCCCATAGAAACAAATATGTTATTTATTTTGTAATCCGGAGTAAAATTTTGTATAATAATATAAATTTGGATAATGAATATTAAGAATAACAACAAATATTAATTTAACATTTAAATTTGTAAAACCCAACGATTGGCTCTAATAAAAAAGAAGATGATGTTAATTTTAACATTCAAATTTATAGAACCTAACGAGGAGTTTCGATAAATGAGAAAGAAGATGATGTTCGTCCTAAAACTAGGAGGTGTATGTATATTATCAAAGGGTTAAGAAGGAATGTGATTGTGAGGCTTAGTTCGATGCCTGGGAATTGCGGCTGGAGACCTCTCCATTATTTTTACAGATAGAAATCCTTGATCCTGAATTCAGAAAACCATTGCAGACAATGAGAAATTGTGTTTGAATCAATGAATAAATAATTTTAGCTATGAAACAACAGGGCAAGGATGGCTTGTATTTATAACGTCAAAGTGTTGTTCGTTTTAGCTGCCTATAACCACTGTTCCGATCTGCATACGATTATTAACCATTCGAGAAAGCACCACAGCATTTTTGATGCCGGAAGATATTTGTATGAAGATGTTGTTCACCACTTATGAAAAGTTTTAGACTTACCTGGGCCTGGGGTATGACCAAATGTTTTTCCATAAAATGGCTTAACTGCTTTTGGATTGCCATATATTCAAGGCGATGAGGGACAGTCTTGTCGATCCAAATTTCACGTCTTCTGAACAGTTATCCAATATCCATCTGCATAGAAATTTGGGATAGGCCTCTGCACATTTCATGGCATCCTGGAAACTCCAATCAATGAGATATTAATATATGAACAATTCATTCATAGATAAACTGAATAAAAATAGATAAAGATATTTAAAACTCATATAGTCTGCATGACAATGAAATTATGTAAGATGGTGGAGCCTCGACCGTCCGCATTTCAGCCACATGCTTGGTGGACACTGTTTTATCCGCGCAAAATCTGGGTTCAAATGAGTTAATATGTCCAACATGTCACGGACCATAAGGTCAGGTTCGAGTCACATGCACAATTAATTGCCTAAGTAATTCTGATGGAGATTTTGGACTTGAAGAGACCATCAAACTTAAACCGATACGTAGAGTATTCTAAAAGATACAACTACTTTGACCTATGTGAACTTTCCATGTAAACATATGATATTTTTTTCTTAGAAGATTTGTGCTAAGGAATATTTTAATATTGTACCATTGTGGGATGTAAATCATTAAGGACCGTCGGATGTAGGGGACTCAACTATAAATAGAGGTCTTTCCCACCTCATTTTGTATATCTATCTTATGAGTAATCAAGACATTTACTCTAAATCATGTGTTATTCTTGAGTTTTCTTCCCTCCTTCTTTGAGGCTATTTTTATAGTTTGCTTCCACTTAGAACAATTCAGCGTTCGAGTGACTTGGAAGAGTTTGATTTCTCAGAGTGAAAATTTAGGCTTATTTATTCGTTTGTCTCAAGAATATCGTCTAAGGTCGCGCGGTTCGCTATGTCGAAACTCTAGTCTTGTGTAATCACTAATTTTGTTCGGTTTAACCTTTTATTTATTTATTTGTTATTATTATTATCTTTATTGTCCTTGTTAATAATATTATTATTATTTTAAATTAAAACTAAAAAATACTAAGTAAATAAATAAAAAGTCCAATTAAATTAAAGCATATTTCAGTCCATATTTCAGTGTCTATTTACATAAATTTAAAACCCAAAAATTACATATACATATATTTAGACCCAATATAGGCCCAGTTCGGTCAACCCAATATTAATCCCCAAGTCTAAATATAAAATCCTAATGTGATCTCTCTTATCCCTTTGCGCAGCTGCACAATAGTCGAAAGATCTAGATTAGATCTGAAAGTCCAGATGCAAGATAGGGAAAGACCCCAGGACTCCCCACGTGCGAGTGACACCACGCGATCAACTCTTCAGATTCTCACTCGCGTGAGTGTGATCACACCCTTCCCTCTACCTCCTTCACGCACCACACGCTCGTCTCCAGCAACCAGGACGATTGGTCCCCTCCTCTTTCATCTCTACTTTGTCATGCCTTGCATGAACTCGACCAAAAAAAATTAGTTGGTCCCCACTGTCTTCTCCTCGTTACATGCAAACAAAAACAAGTATAGAATTTCAGAGGGCGACAATAAATAGCTTTTAAATATATATTTTTAATTTTCTAAAAAATCAATTTAATATGGGATATATATACCAAAGCCCTAAACCATGTAATCTCATTGGGGAATCAAGCATCAATACAACACAAAAAATATTTTTGAGGTATATCTTTCTTATTCATTTCGAATTTAAAAAGAAAAAGAAAAAAGAATATTGGTCTTTTATCGTATCAATCTCGAATTGCCGCCGTTCTACGGCCAAAGACGAGGTCACTGATGAATGACCCCTAATATTTTTGTTTTTTTCGCTTTCCTCGCCACTTCGTTTAGGGTCTAAGGCCTTTAGGATTTTCAAAAAGGGTTTTAAAAAAAGGGCTTTAGATCTGTTTTGTTAAAACCAAAGTAAAAAGAAAAGGATTTTCTTTAATTTGGAGGTCGAATCTAAATTTTTTTAAAAGATGTTTTATACTAATTTTTTTAGATTTTGGCGCCGTTTAACAACGATGAAGTATCGTTAGAATCTGAAAGTAGGGTGACAGTTTTTTGAGTTTGGCAATGAAAATGAAGAACATCCAAATGTGTTTTTGAGTTTTTTTAGAGGATTTGTGGTTGTTTTTTTTAATAGGAGAGTATGAAGGTTTTTTTAAATAACTTATATATATGTGGTACGGTTTTAAAAATGATTTTACTAGTGTTTTAAGGACCTCCGCTCTCCATTAATCCTCTCTGTAGTCTTTTTCATTTTAAAATCTTTTATTTTGGTCACTATTTTTCAAATGTGATTATTTTTTTTTCAATTTGGTCCGTGTTAAGTTGATTGAGCTCGAATTCCTTCAACCGAATTGCTTGCCAAGTGGTGGAGAAGTCGATTTTTGGGTGTTGGTGGAGGAAGCAAAAGATAAAGAAAATAACACAAGGATTTAGAGTGGTTCGACTTTCTAACCAAAGCCTACATCCACTACCTTAGCTTCCCCACTAAGGATTTCCAAATTCACTCTTGAATTTCTTCCATTTTTCTAGGCTAAGGAAACAACCCTTACACACTCAAAGCTTTTACCCCAAAGCTTGAGTAAACCCTCTTTACAAGAGAAAAGAAAACAAAGCAAACACGAAATCCCTCACAAGGTAGATGGTTTGCACAATTAAGCTCACTCACCCAAACCTAAACACTTGAGCAAATATAACAATTAAAGCTCACAAGTGTTGTCTACACAAAGAATAAGAATTAAAATCCCTAAGACAATTTTGGCATCATAATGTTGTTGATAATTGATTCATTAGTTGTTGATGAAGCTTAAAGGGTCTTTTTTATAGTCCCAATTGAGTTCTTAGCCGTTGAAGACCGTTGGGATTGAATTGGAGCCGTTGGAGGTTTTATTTCCCGCAATAAATACAGTTTTGCAGCTTTCTATATCGGTACACGTGTACCCGTATCGGTACAGGTACTAGCCGTTATGCACAATCTGGTTGCCCGTATCAAAACGCCTTGGGCCGTATCGGTACGCCTTGGTCTGTTTCGGTACCCCTACAATTCAAATAGCCGTTGGGGTGGTTGAAAACTGGATCAATACGCGTACAAGCGTATCGGTACGATCCTACCTGTATCGGTATGCCTAGGGGCGTATCGGTACGATTTTTCGCTACTCGAAAATTACTGTAGCTCAAACCCTTATCTGTATCGATATGGGGTATACCGTATCGGTACGAGCAGTTTGAAATCTTTAGTTTGGCTACTTTAAAACATTTAAAATATTTCCAAAACCTCTCAAAAACTTCTCAAACTTATTTTCAAGTTGTTTGGACTTAAAACCATTTTTAAAACCTTTACAAATTAGTCCAAAACTAATTTTCAATTATTATATCAAAACATAAATCCTATCAGTTCGAGAATCAGTGGGTAAATAACCCTTTAAGCCATTCCTTTTTTGGTTCATTTAATTTTATGCCCTTTGTCTTTCTGTTTTTATATTCTTGCACTATTTTTTATGTTTTATTTAATTTCAGTCCTTATTTATTTGTTTATATATATATATATATTCGTTCGTTATGCTTATATATATTTATTTGTTCGATCGATTGCCAATATTTATTTATTTTTATACATGTGCTTAATTCCATACATTGTATTTATTTTAGCGTTATATTTTGTCCATGTATATTTATATTGTTGCATTAGTTAGTCCTCAAAATTTTGGTATCCTATTAGGAGTGTCGTCCTGGGTCTTCAGGCGTCATTTCCTTTGGGTACTGTAAATTGCGAGATTTTTTATATTCGAAGGACACGGACATGCATGCATGCATTTTTAGGGATTAGATGTTAAATTATATTCGAATTTTAATTTTGCTTGGTAAATACGATACGAACCTTTAGGTACTGATTTTCGGGCATGGTGGGAGTGTGAATCCTTCCCACTTGTAACCGACTCCCAAACCCAATTTATCTCTGGTTTGTTTTTTTGGTGTCCGGTTTACCTTACAGGGTTGGTCTTGAGATTTTGGAGGCCATGGGCAAACCGAAAAATTAGGCCCCTAATAATAAGTGTAGAAAAAAATGAGTTCTAAGAATATGTCTTTAATAATAAATATTAAAAAATAATAAATTTTAAAAGTACGCTCATAATAACAAATAATTAAAAATTTTGAATTTTAAGAATAAACCTCTAATAAAAATATTGGGAAAATTGAGCCTCTAATAATAATTACTGAAAAAAGTTGCCCCCAATAAAAATATTGAAGAAATGAAGTTTAAGAGTAGGCCCCTAATAATAGTTATTGAAATAATAATAATCTTAAGAGTATGCCCCTGATAAAAAAATATTTGAAAAAATGAGCCTTTAATGACAAGTATTGAAAAAATTGAACCTCAAATAACAAGTATTAAAAAAAATTGGACCACAAATAACGAGTATTAAACAATTTAGACTCATAATAACAAATATTAAAAAAAATAAATTTTAAGAGCAGATCCCTAATAACAAATATTAAAAAATAAAATTTAAAAGTATGTCCTAATAACAAATATAAGAAAAAATGATCCTCTAATAACAAGTATTTTAAAAAATTGGGTCTCAAATAACAAGTATTGAAAAAATTAGACCCCTAATAATAAATATTAAAAAAATACATTTAAGAGTAGACCAATGTTAACAAATATTGAGAAAAAAGTGAACATCTAATAACAAGTATTGAAAAAAATAAGTCGCAAACAACAAGTATTGAAAAAATATACCTTTAACAACAAATATTAAAAAAAACTAAACTCATTAAAATCTCAATTATGATTCTAAGACTCGTTAGTGTTTAGACTAAATAAAATTTTTAATTAGTGATTGTAGACTCCATTAATAAAAATTTAAATATATATAATTAAAAAAATATAAATAGTGGGCCCTAGGCGAGCGCCCCTCCTGCCCACTCTCTGGGCCGACCCTGCTACCTTATTCAAGTGACCGGTGAAGAATCTCTTATTTTATTTAAAACACGAGTTTTTTAAGAAATCCTCATTTTCAAATTTCAAAGAAAACTAGGAAAAACACTTTATGAATTTTTAAATATTAGTCGCTACATAATGGTAAAGTTTATGCTTAAGGGACAAACAACAGAGGAAAGCTTGACGGCAAGGTTAGGTATTCTTATTATGTTGGGGAAAATCCCATACTCCCAAGTGACAATTGTTTTATAAACATGAATGTGGGTTTCTATTTTTACTGTTTTTTATTTTTTATAGAAATTTAATTAAATTATAATTTTGTCTTATGTTTAACTATTTATTCATTTTTAAATCAATTATTACTTGCTTTTTATTTTAGTTTTGGTTTATAATGCAATATTTAAAAAGTAACAAAAAATCCATATTTGAAAAATAGTGACCAGAATAAAAGATTTTAAAATGAAAAAGACCTCGCAGAGGATTAATGGAGAGCGGAGGTCCTTAAAACAATAATAAAATCATTTTTAAAACTGTACTCATATATAAGTTATTTTTTGAAACAAACCTTCATTTCACTCTCCTATTTTAAAAAACAACAACCACAAATCCTTTGGATAAACTCAAGAACACATTTGAGCTTTCTTCATCTCCGTTGCCAAACTCAGAAAACTGCCACCCTACTTTTAGATTCCGAAGATACTTCATCGCCGATTGTTGTTAAACGACGCTAAAATTTAAAAAAAATGGTACGAAAACACCTTTTAAAAAATTATATTCGACCTCCAAATTAAAAAATCCTTCATTTTTTACTTAGGTTTTAACAAAACAGATATAAAGTCCCTTTTTTGAAAACCCTAAAAGCCTTAGACCCTAAACGAAGTGGCGAGAAAAGCAAAAAATAAGAACATTAGGGGCCATGCACCGGTGGCCTCGTCTTTGGCCGTAGAACGACAACAAGTTTAGACCGATACGATAAAAGACCGATATTCTTTCTTCTTCTTTTTTGAATTCGAAAAGAATAAGAAAGATATACCTCAGAAATAATTTTTTGTGTTGTATTGATGCTTGATTCCCCAATGGGATTACATGGTTTAGGGCTTTGGTATATGTCACGGGGCTAGGGCTCAACCCTAGTGATCCGTGTGGCCTTAGACGCCCTTGACGCTAATCGGTCGATTCCCGCGCCTAAGTAAGCCTTCAACCAGCCTTGCGAGTACTCTTGCTCGGCAACGGCTCGGACAAGCCCTCCAGGCTTCGATGGATGCGGAAGCACTTTAAGCACTATGGTGGCTACTCTTGGCCACTCGAGAGGCAACTAGCTCAAAGAGCTTTAGAAACGAAGACAATTGAAAGGAACAAGAGGAAAACTAGAGTAAATGCCTTAGAGTCTTATTACTCTTCTCAAATGAGAGAATGAATGGAATTGGATGATACAAATGAGAGTGGGAGGCTCTCTATTTATAGTTGAGCTCCAACTCAATCAATGGTCCGGATCGATTTACATGGATGGCCAGGATTAGCCCAAATCCTTACAATAATCTCTAATCTAGGAAAGAATATCAAATCCTACCTAATTACATCAATTAGTAGGTTTCTTTCCTCAGATAGTTGATCACACCCAATATGACAAGATTCCTCGTTTGACTTCTTATCTCTTGCCATTTCCGAAGAGCTAGTGTGATCGGGCTCTCTACCATTCTCCAAGTGTTGGGCCAAGTATGGTGGTCTTGGCAAGTCCGATGATCCGCTTTGAACCCCTTGGGCGGATCCTTGCGCAACTGTCTCGGACCAAAAAGTTTGGGCCATGACATTCTCCCCCATTGAACTTGGCGACGCCCTCGTCGCTGCACTAGAACGATCCTGGATAGGGCCTCCTTGGATGCTGCTACATGTTGCCTCGGCTTGGTGTTGTTCCCCCATATGAACTGCTCGCCTTGGCTTCTGCCGCCATGGATTTCCTCGATCCTCTGCACCATTACTCATATTTTCTTGATGGCTTCTCGACGTCTCGGCTTGCTCATGTCCCCCCATAAGGACTGCTCGCTCCGGCTCTTCCCGCCAAGTGATGTCGCGTGCTATGACGCCTTCGGATACATTGCCGTTGTAGGAGCTTTCTCCTACAAGCCTTGGTTTGCCTTGATCCCGCGGTAAAGTCTTGGGTGTCACCACATTGAACACCGGACGAACTCTTAGACTCGTCAGCCCATCAGTTTGGCTCCTTAGAACTCTGAAAGATCCCTTTCAAGCTTTGTCTCCCCCGCATCGATGGTTAGGTCCAAATCGACCTACGCTCATCAAACTCGGCAAATCAAACTCAAAAACACTAGAGTGGTGTTTGAGATGTACCTTTCTCTCGGTTGCATTTACTCTAAAATGGGTCAGCCCTTCTGTCTCCACAAAGTCTGCCCCCTTTGCATCGGACCTCCATCGTCGAAGTTCTTTGCATGCATCGGCACCTTTTGCCTAAGGTCCGTTGCCCCTCATTGCACTCGCCCCCTTTGACTTGAAGTTTGGTGCACTCTTCTTGCATCGACCCTTCTTCCTCGAAGTTCGGTGCTTCCTCTTGCGTTGGCACTTCTTACCCGAAGTCCTTCGCTCGTTTCCCACCTTGCCCATGGGTGGTGTCTCCCCGGTTGCAATGTCCCTCGGCTTGGCCCCCTTCGACGCTCCATTGATCTCAAAAGCGATGTTCTTTCCCTGAACATCCTCGGTAAGCACTCTCCTAGCCTTCCTGGACATGTTCACCTTTTTCTGCTTTCGGTCTCCCTTGGCCTTGGCAGAACTAGATGGCTTCGAACCAAGCTTTGTACCCTCGCTTCCCTTGGGCTTGTCCCTCATCTTGGACTCCTTGGCTCGAATTGGGCATCTCCACAACTTGTGAGGCTCCTTACACTGGTAGCACTCCAATTGCTTCTTCTTCACCCTCGGCTTGACGGCTTTCTCATTTGCTGTCGCACCGCGGCTCGACCTTGGCTTGACTACTTTGGCACTCGTAGTCGCACCTTGGATTTCTCTTGGCTTATTGACACTCGCAATTGCGCCAAGTCGCACTACTTCCCCTTCTGACTCATCTTCTCTCTTGATGAGTGCAGCAAGGCGATTATTCTCGGGACATCTCCTTATCACATGTAGGCTATCGCAGAAGTAGAACTTCATCTTCCTGCTCGCCTTCTTCTTTGGCACGGACTCACTCGCCGTGGGCTTGGACGTCTCGGCACTGACTAGCTTGTCTCCTGCAGGCTCGGTCAGTAACTCGGCCACCTCTTTGGCCTCCCGAATCTGGGCACCTCCTTGCTCCAATGCAAGCTTCGCCCCAGGCCTAAGTCCCTCTAAAATAGTGGCAAGCGCACCCTATTCACTCATTGCACTCTTGCAACTGAGTAGCTCTTCCTTAAGCTCATTCACCTCGATCCGCAAAGCCTTCACCTCAGTTTCGCAAGCATTAATCCCTCGAACATTCACCAACTCGCTGAGAACTCATCGCGTCTCGTCCTTGAACCCGTCCTCCATGGACTCCACTTGGTTAAGGCGGGACTCGAAAACACCTTGGGTTTGCTTGGCCTCCTCTTCGGATTCTTCAAGCCTACATACCCTTTTTATCAACGGCAGTAACCACTCGGAATGACGTTTGATCTATTCAATCGTCAAGTTGAGAGATTCTCGGGTCTCTTTGGTGATTTCCTCCTTAGAGGAATCCACCTTCTTGGACAAGTCCTCTATCTGAGACCTGAGAGTGAACGTTCTATCATTGAGATCCTCAATGAAATCTTTTGCCTCGTTCAATGTCATTCTTCTCCACGTTGCTGCCATCTCGGTCACTTCTTTGCCACGAACTAGCTTGCTCACTTTGACTAGCTCGAATGCAAATCCTCGCCTAACTTGACTTCAACACCAAATAGGCTCGAACGCAAGCCCCCTCGTCTCGCTCTGATACTGCTTGTCACGGGGCTAGGGCTCAACCCTAGTGATCCGTACGGCCTTAGACGCCCTTGACGCTAATCGGTCGATTACCGCGCCTAAGTAAGCCTTCAACCAGCCTTGCGAGTACTCTTGCTCGGAAACGGCTTGGACAAGCCCTTCAGGCTTCGATGGATGCGAAAGCGCTTTAAGCACTATGGTGGCTACTCTTGGCCACTCGAGAGGCAACTAGCTCAAAGAGCTTTAGAAACGAAGACAATTGAAAGGAACAAGAGGAAAACTAAAGTAAATGCCTTAGAGTCTTATTACTCTTCTCAAATGAGAGAATGAATGGAATTGGATGATACAAATGAGAGTGGGAAGCTCTCTATTTATAGTTGAGCTCCCACTCAATCAATGGTCCGGATCGATTTACATGGATGGCCAGGATTAGCCCAAATCCTTACAAGAATCTCTAATCTAGGAAAGAATATCAAATCCTACCTAATTATATCAATTAGTAGGTTTCTTTCCTCATATAGTTGATCACACACGATATGGCAAGATTCCTCGTTTGACTTCTTGTCTCTTGCCATTTCCGAAGAGCTAGGTGATCGGGCTCTCTAGCATTCTCCAAGAGTTGGGCCAAGTCTGGTGGTCTTGGCAAGTCCGATGATCCGCTTTGAACTCCTTGGGCGGATCCTTGCGCAACTGTCTCGGACCAAAAGGTTTGGGCCGTGACATATATCTATCTCCATATTACATTGATTTTTTAAAAAAAACTAAAAACGTACAACTAAAAAATATTTGTTGTTGCCCTTTAAAATTCTCTATTTGTTTTTGTTTGCATGTGACGAGGAGAGGACACTGGGGACCAACTAATCTTTTTGGCCAGGTTCATACAAGGCATGACAGAGCAGAGATGAAAGAGGAGGGAACCAATCGTCCTGGTTGCTGGAGACGAGCGTGTGGCGCGTGAAGGAGGTAGAGGTGTAGAGACCTTTTTTCGGGGCTGCTATGAAAATTTAAAAAAAAATCGTATAAGGGGTGTTTCCTGCTTTTATTGAAATATTATTTAAAACGGAGAATTGTTATGAAAACCCGTATTTTAAAACAAAAACATGGATTCGCCACCAGCCACTTGGATAAGGTAGGCCAGACATCGTAAAAATAGAACCAAAGATTCAAATTGGGTTTGAGAGTCGGTTACGTACGGGGAAGGATTAGCACCCCCGCCACGCCCAAAATTGGTACATATAGGGCTCGTATCATAATTATTAAAAAAAAATTGATTCAATTTAAATTTAATTCTTAATATGCATGGTTCGAATATTAAATTTGCCTTGATATCCACGGTACCAAAGGAGATGACACCTGGAGATCGGGATGACACTCCCACTAGAATACCGGGATAAAGGCCTAAAACTATACGTGAGAAATATATGCATGAATAGTTAATTCACATAAAAATTAAAAGACATCAACGAAAATAAATGACGAGCATAAATAAAATGAAATAAGTAAATAATGACTAAATATAGATAAATATAAAAATGTAGTAACATATATTAAACGTACAAAGATATATTAATATATATAAAATACATGTACTATCATACATAATACGTAACATATTTATTAATACACACTATGACATAAACATACATATAAATATACAATAATGACAAAAACACATATTAATAATACCTATATATTAAAAATAGTATATAAAATTATGTAAATAACGTAACATGTATATGTATACATTAATACATATAAAAATAACATATAACCTGTGTAATATACCTTAACACCATATAACACATACACTTATAGTTAATATATAAATATGTATATATATATATATATATTACAATGCGTGGATAAACAAAAAAAAAGTAAACAAAAAAAGAGCAACATATATCAAACAAATAAATAAAAGCACAAACAAAAGTACGCAAAATAAAGGACTAAAACTAAAAAAAATAAATTAACAGTGCAAAATTAAAATATGCATGAAGAACAAGGGTTAAATAGAGAAATATACCACTGAATTTGGGGCTTAATCGAAAGAAAATTAAAACTTTTAAGGACCCAAAAGGGAATTTACCCCTTGGAAACCATATTGAATTTAAAACCGGGACGAAATTGTAAAGCATTCGAAACTTTGAAGGACAGAATTGGCAATTTACCCATGCAGAAGGGTACCAGAGCAAATAAAAAAGGCGAAAGTCCTCAAAACATTATTATTTTAGGGCGGACAGACTAAACAACAATTTAACCAATTTAAAAATCTTAATTCAGCTAAAATAAGGACGAAATTTAAAGAAATTTAAAAGAAATAAGGGCTGAGGAAGTGATTTGCAAAGGCGGAAGGACCCCCGAGCATAAATATTTTGGGGCGGAGGTCATTACAATGCGATTTTACCATTTTAAAACAACAAAACCCTATTTAAAGACTTATCTGCTAATTTTCAAACATTTGTTCATTTTTTTACCCTTTATACTACTATCTCCCTTTTCTCCCATTTATTCAACCGGCTCCCAAATTCCTCTCCTCTTTTCAGAATTTGGTGGTGGTTCGGCCACTCCGGCCACTACCCACAGCCTACGACCGTCGCTTGCCGGCACACACACACAAAAAACTTAGAAAGCCCACTATTTTAAATCCAAAAATAAAACCCTTATTAGTTTAAAAAACCGAAACCCTCTCTTATTTTCATTGAACTGACCCCATTTTCAAAATAAAGGTCTCCTTTTATTCGGCTCACTCTTTAATCCTGAAGGGATCCGTCGTGCTTGTCGTCGATCAAGGGGAAGATGAACGATCGAGGTATATCTCTAACCCATTTCTTCTTTATTTTCTTTATTTTTTATTTAAAGATACATGCATGTAAAAAATGAAGAAGATGATACCTTTCTTTGGAAATTCTTTTTTTATTTCATTTCTCTCTAAAAATCTCATTACATCCGGTATTACATATATATTCAAGTTTTGATTTGCTTCTGATTTGTTTTTTTCTTACAAAATAAGCAACCTTAAATGAAAATGATGTTGATGATGATATTGGTTCTGAAATCCTCCATTTTTATTGTTTTACATGTATGGTGGTTGAATGAGTACCGCCGTAATTTCCGGTTGCAGCGTGATCCCCGGTGACGGTACCACATGGACGAAGAAGATGAAGCGGCTCGGGCGCTTGGGGCAATCTAACGGTCTCGAGTGAAGATCACGCGCGTGTAGGATAGCTGGAGGGTCATGGCCAGGCTTGATCTATATTGATCTGGGCCGTATGTTGTTCGGTCTTTACTCTATCAGTTGAATACTCATTTCAAATATAACTGGACCTACGCTTTCAATCTTCTTGGTCGAATGCCCTTCTTCTTCTTCAAGGTCACTAACCACTTCGCAAATAATCTCATTCTAGTCCCTATACCACTCTTATGTAGGGACTTTCATCGTCTCATTCAACGTTGCCCCATTCAGTCCTGGGCTAAACTATTTTTCTTGTCTCTAACCCAACACTCGGAGTCTTCATCTATCTCAACATTAGGGTGGGCAAAATACCTCTACTCCATGAACTCCTCTTTAAATCCAATCTTCTTGCAGCATCTCAGCGGGAATCCACTTTGGGTTCTCATACTTGATCAGTCATGCATTCTCATTATTTTATGTGGTATTGCCCTAGTCGATTATGGGCTTAATCTGATCGGTTCTGACCCATCACTCTAAGTCTTTTTCTTCTCTTCATCTTAGGGTAAGCAGAAGTCTTATTCCCCTAAATTTTTCTTCATGTTCTAAAATTCGATTTTCGTCAAGGTTCACTCTTCATTTCTCTGAACCAATTAAAGTATTATGACTGAAACATGTTTTTAAGCCCTTAAGCCGTCTGACGTGTAAATCTTTTCTGTCATCCTTATTGCAGTCATTGATAGGTCATTACTCTGTATTAGGTTGATTAATTGTATCAATTACCTTGTATTCTGAATCTTATCCCTGAAGTAATACATGGAAATCTTTTTTTCTTCTTAAAATGTCAATTTGCTGATTGTCATTCCAATAAAGGGTGTCCTTTAGATTAACATATAGGACCTTGAAACCAAAGTCTATATAATAAAAAATAGAATAAGAGCTCTGGATATCAAGTACAAGAGCGTCTCAAATTTAACCTTTCGATGATCATTCCAAGCATAGCTTGTGTCTGTAAGTGTTGTGGCAATTTGAAGTTGTAAAATCTCTCAAGATGACTTGGTTCATCCTCGTGACTACCGTGTTGCTACAGAAGGCTACTCCTTCTCAATTCTTATTCTTTTGCTCCGACCAAAAAAATAGACTTGTTTAACCGTTGGAGTGCAAAAATATCATTCTAATAATAACATTTTGGGTGCAAGTGTGTACTTTCGATTGCTGTTGTGTTATTATTATTATTATTAGAATAATAATCGTAATTGTATCTTTAAGGATTCATCTCTAACGCCAAGGTCTTGAACAGGTGGAACAAAGCTTCCTTATTAGATTTGTCAATCCCACGGATCCATTAGAGTGATCCGAGATTTATTTATTTCGTAGTTCATTTCTTCTCTTTTCTTTTCTTTTATATAAATGTATATATTTCTAGTCATTAATTTCAATCCATTAAGGCACATAAGACTACTGTTGCGCGTAATAAGTGCTACGCAAATGTGCAAGTATACACGTCGCAAGTTATAGTATAAAAGATATCGTCTCCATAGGGATTGGTGCCACTTCAAGAATCTAGTCTCTTGCACTGTAAAAACACAAGTACAAGATTATAGGAGTTTAACTAATGACTAATCTAGAAAGCAATAAAGTAAAAGAAAAGATGAATTCAAATGAGAGAGAGATAGGCCAGGTTATCGTGAGTTGAGGTGTGATAGCCGATTGGATCGTTTTGGTAAAAGAGTGCACGGGCAACTCAGTTGCCGTGGCAACTTGCACAACGGGGTTGCCTTGGCAACTAATCGATGGTTTCCTGGGCAACTAGTTGGGCAACTACTTGGGCGTCTGGGCAGCAACCTTCAAGGTTCGGCAGAGCGTTCTTCAAAGGTTTCTTCTTATCCCTAAGTCGAAACTCTAGCTACTTGTGCATGCCTTGATAATACATCCCTGCGTTAATCAAGGGTGAACAACAACCAATCTTGCGCTCCTCTTAGCCGTTGAAATCCTTAACTTATTCCTAAGCCGGATTAATCTTCACCATCATTAGATTGAATAAAGATCATATGCATTCGTTCCTTGAATCTAACTCTCCCGATATTAGATAAATGGATGAAATCACGAGATCCTCTCCCAATTCACTCGCAAACAAGAATAATAACCAAGAATGAATAAACCTTGAAATAGAAAAGTGCAAACTCTTATTACCTAAACAAAAACCAATAGTTTCTCACAACCACAAAACACAATAACCATAGCCAAGTAGATTTAGTTCATGGCTAGGTTCCAAAGAAACACAAGATAAACAATCCCTAGCATGAACCCAATCGAACAAGAAAGAAAAGGATGAAGGAGGGGGCTTGTCGAAATCCTCCTTGCCCTTGATGCTTGTCGAAAATTCTCTCCTCTTGCCCTACTTGGACTTGTCGAAATTTCCCTCTTGCTCTCTCTATGGACTTGTCGAAATCTCCTTGCTATTTATAGGGCTAGGCCAAAGTCCTTCTTTGAGGAGGAGTTTAAGTTGGAATTAAATTATCTTTAAAGAATATAATTCTTTATTATAATTGTATTCCTACTAGAACTTCTCCTATCTTCTTGGAATTTAATTCTTATTTAATCTCTGCATGGAAATCAAATTCCTTTGGGTTTGGGCTTTGCTCCACGTCATCTTGGGCTTGTCTAGTCATCAATTTCGACTACCATATCACCTTTGCTCTTGTCGACAATTGCCATGGCAACTGGCTCGGCGTCTCCTTCATGCATTGTCCTGGCAACTAGCTCGGCGTCTCCTTCATGCATTGCCCTGGCAACTAGCTCGGCATTGCTTTGGCAAGTGATCCTGCACATACACACACAAAGCACACCAAAGCAACATCTTTTCCACAAAAACTACCAAGTTATGTAATCAAGCTCAACGATGGAAGGAAACATGGATTAATGCATGAATAGCTAATTATGCAACTAATATGAGCCTAAGTCTAACAATAATATGAGTAAAAAGGGTAAGAAAAATAGTACTTTTGAACACTTATCACACCCCCAAACTCGAACTATTGCTTGTCCTCAAGCAATGCAAACTCATAATTACCTGTCAAAACTTCAATTTTCACAAACTTAGCTTTGAACTTGATTTCAATTCTCTGAACCGGGGCACAAAGTATGATTGGCTTTTTATTTTTCGAAAAACTTAGGAGTTACTCGGAGTCAAACTATAATGCTTATGAGTGTGTGCGGAGTTGTGTGCAAGTTGATTTTTCGGATCCTATGCAAA
The DNA here is from genome assembly GCA_019671005.1 of Hibiscus mutabilis. Lineage (NCBI taxonomy): Eukaryota > Viridiplantae > Streptophyta > Magnoliopsida > Malvales > Malvaceae > Hibiscus > Hibiscus mutabilis. The sequence continues at coordinate 41,987,245 of CM033724.1, read as the reverse complement.
CAATAGGTTTTCAAATTACTTTATTGGGTTCTTTTTAACATGTTTTAACTAGAGCCAGTTTTGGACACCTCTAGTTTTTGTTTTTAGTTTTATTAAGTTAATTTAATCGACTAGAGCCGGTTTCGGGCACCTCTAGTTAAAATTTTTTTAACACATCCTAGAGCCAGTTTCGGGCACCTCTAGTGATCAATTTTTTTAGCACATGCTAGAGCCAATTTCGGGCACCTCTAGCATTCATCCAATTTTTATTCTAATCCCCCAATTTGTTAATTATCAACCTAAGTTCACTAGAATTCCTTAAATCAATCAAACCACAACAGTGTTTTATCAAATTTAGCATCATAGTAAAATTCTAAGTTTTTTTCCATGGTTATCCTAGAATAAAAATTCTATCAATTAAGTGCATTGGCAAAGTCATCATCGAATATTCATCAAATCTAAGAAATTCTTGTTCCAATTAAAGGCATGGCAAGCAATTTATGTATCCTAAATGTAATACTTAAGATTAATGTAACTAAACATGGTAAATACTAATAACAATCCCCCCCCCCAAACTCGAGTGAGGCATTGTCCTCAATGCATGTATAAAAATAACGAAAAATAAAAATAAAAATGCACACGAGGACTTACTCCGAGAGTTCATCATCGTAGATGATCAGTTTCCTTCTAGTCGGTGTCTTGATTCTCTTGCTTGAACGCGATGGTTGTTTTCTTGTTGCCGGTGGTGGAATCGATCCTCGTACGGGGTTGTCCTCATCGTCCTCTTCATCAATGTCAATGGTTTTTCGCTTGGAGGATTCAATTGGTGCAGTCTTTATTGGTTCAATGGAGGACTCGTCCGAATCTGAAAAATCAGAAAATAATTCCGTAGGAGTTGATTCGGGCATAGGTGCTTTACCTTTGGCTTTTGCAGTGGTTGTCGGGATGTCTTTAGCTTTGGTTGCCGTGGCATCTTTAGGGTTGGTTGCCATGGCGTCAGCTTGTGCATGCACGAAGTAGGTTGCCGTGGCGACTGCTTCATTGGTTGTCGGGGCAAGGATCTCGGCGGGAAAGATTGGGAATGGCACGCGATTGTCCGGGTACTTTTCTAGGATGACTTGGGTGATGGCATTGTTGTGCTCCTTCATGTACCGCATGAACATTAGTTGCCGATCTTCAATTTGCCTTAGGCGGCTTGCCAATGGGTGCAAAAGTGCTTCAAAGTGTCCCAGGGTTGGTGGCCGAGTTGCCCTGGCGTTAGGTGCTTGGGCATTAGGGATTGTCGTGGCGGCAGGAGTTACCGTGGCAATTGGAGGCCTTGAAGAATCTTCCGGTGCCTCTCCCATTAGCTTTCGGATTAGTGCTTAATTCCAACCGGACTTGGGTAGGGCCTTTTCATCGGTGGACTCACTCGGGACATGCATCTCCTTGCAAAGATTAGAAATTAAGCAAGGGAAGAAAAGAGAACCCTTATCTTTTGAGCTGCATACAAAAATCTCATCACAAATAATTTTTCCAATGTTAATGATGCGATTATGCAAAATAGAATGTATGAGCAAAAGACGTGGTATATCAACGGTAATATTGTCTGTGGAGGGCATTAAAGAAGTTTTAACAAACTTATTCCATAGTTTTGCCTCAGGTTTAAGCCGAAGGCGATTTACCGTGCCCTTGTATTTACCGTAGTTCCAATGAGTTCCCGGTTGAGTGAGTTCTTGAAGCACCTTGTCAAGTTGCTTGGGATTGATTTGGTCAACGAAGGCTTGATGCTCGTCCTTCTCAATGTAAAGTCCGTAAAAGGTGTTGATGCTTTCGGGACTTATAAGTATGGCCTTGTCACGAACAAAAACATAAGGATTATCCGGGTTAGGTGAGTGAGCATAGAATTCTCTTACCCATGAGATGTTATCTGGTTCCGGTTGATGGCAAAAGATTTGCCACTTTTGATGTGCAATCCTCTTGAAGATGAATGGTTCAAGGCCGAAATCTTGATGAGAGTTGGAGTATTCAAAGCCTTGTTCTTCATGAATCTTCCGGTTTTCAAACTTGGATTGAAATCTTTCTTGAACCACCGGTGTAGCAAACTTCTTGTATCTTGGTTCTTTGGAGGAACTTGGATGAACTAAAAGTTTAATCTTGGATGCCATGGATGATCTTGGTTGTGAGTAAAAACAAAGAAAAGAAAAGAAAAGAAACTACAAAGTTGCAAGATAGAAAGTAGGAATAGGTTAAGGGTGATGGGTTTTATAGAAAAGATAGGTGGGTGGGATTAGGGAAAAGCGAAAAAAAAAAGGTTTAGGGTTTTGTAGAAGTTGTCGACAAGGGGGTTTTGGTTATGATGAATTGGAGGCTTTATATAAGCCTTAGATTCAGCCCATTAGTTTCCTTGTTGAAGATGTTTTCCTACTTGGTTTAGAATTCCTTCTTTATCTTGAACTTCTTTTCCTACAATTCAAAGACAAATCAAATAAGGATTAAAATTAAAGATAAACTAATAAAGAAAATAAATAAAGATGTGTAATAGGATTCTTAAACTTGAATAAAAAAAATCTATCCTAAAACTACTAATAATCAAAAAAATAAAAAAAATCGAAAAATAAAATAAAATAATTAATTAATCGAAAAATAAAAAAAAATAAAAAAAATAAAAATAAAAATAAAAATATCAAAAGGGAGAGCATGCTCATGCATCTCCTAAGTTGACCACTTCCTTGTTACGTTCCACATGGGCACCATTGTAGTGCTTCAATCTTTGTCCATTAACTTTGAATTCATGGTTGTCAGAGATGGACTTGATTATCACAGCACCATGTGAGAATGGTTTGACGACTTCGAATGGTCCCAACCATCTTGATTTCAGCTTTCCCGGGAAAAGTCTTAGCCGAGATGGACTTGATTATCATGGCGCCATGGGAGAATGGTTTGACGACTTCGAATGGTCCCGACCATCTTGATTTCAGCTTTCCCGGGAAAAGTTTTAGCCGAGAATTGAATAGGAGAACTAGTTGCCATGGCGTAAATTGCCGTGGCAATAGTTTCTTGTCATGACATCGCTTTGTTTTCTCCTTGTAGATTCGTGCATTGTTATAGGCGAGTGCACAGAATTCTTCTATCTCATTGAGATCCATCAAACGCTTTTGTTTGGCACTTTCCCAATCCATATTCACGGTCTTGATTGCCCAATATGCCTTGTGCTCGATTTCCACCGGTAGATGACATGTTTTGCCATAGACAAGTCGGAAGGGAGACATACCTAAGGGTGTTTTGAATGCAGTGTGATATGCCCAAAGTGCGTCATGTAGTCTTAATGACCAATCCTTCCTTGAGGGATTTACAACTTTCTCGAGTATTCCCTTCAACTCCCGGTTGGAAATTTCTGCTTGCCCGTTGGTTTGTGGGTGATATGCCGTGGCGATCTTGTGTGATATGCCGAAGCGTTGCAACATCTTGGCAATTAGTCTGTTGTCAAAATGCTTGCCTTAAATCGCTGATAATTGCTCTCGGCATCCCAAACCGTGTAAATATGTTTTTCTGCAGGAATCGTTGCACGGTCTTGGAATCGTTGTTGGGAACTGCAGCTGCCTCCACCCATTTAGACACATAGTCGACGGCAAGTAAGATGTAGAGGTTGCCGAATGAAGATGGGAAAGGTCCCATAAAGTCGATCCCCCATACATCGAACAGTTCCACCTCGATGATGTTCGGGTGGCATCTCATGTCGTCTAGAGATATTGCCCGTCCTTTGGCAACGATCACATTGCTTGTAAAAGTCTTGGGCATCTTTGTACAATGTTGGCCAATACAAACCGGATTGCAAAACTTTGGCCGCGGTACGAGTTCCTCCAAAATGTCCTCCATAAGGTGAAGAATGGCATTGCCGGAGTACATTCTGTTGCTCTTCTTCAGGACACATCGGCGTATAACCTTGATCTGCACATTGTTTAAACAAAAGAGGCTCGTCCCAAAAGTAATGCTTAGCATCATGGCGGAATCGCTTCTTCCCTTGGTGAGTAATGCCATAAGGAAAAATACCACAAACAAGGAAGTTAACTAAATCCGCGTACCAGGGTATTGCCGAGGCATGTGCTGCCGTGGTGACTGCTCCCAAAATTGCCGAGGCGTGTGCGTCAAAGGCTACTGCAGCATCGAGAGTTACCGAGGCGTCTAGGGTTGCCGAGGCGTCTAGGGTTACCGAGGCGTCGAGGGTTACCGAGCCAACTAAAATTTGTTCATCCGGGAATGCATCGCATATCTCTAGATCCGCGTCCTCCTTCCTATTGTGTTCCAAACGTGATAAGTGATCGGCCACTTGATTTTCTGTTCCTTTCCTGTCCTTAATTTCAATATCAAATTCTTGTAAAAGTAATATCCAACGAATCAAACGAGGTTTAGCATCCTTTTTAGCAAATAAGTATTTGATTGCCAAATGGTCCGTATGAACAATTACCTTTGTGCCAATTAAATAGGATCGGAACTTGTCAAATCGAAAAACTACTGACTAGTAACTCTTTCTCCGTTGTTGTGTAATTCACTTGAGCACCATTAAGAGTTTTACTAGCGTAGTATATCACATGGAAGGTCTTACCTGCGTTGGCCTAGGACTGCTCCTACCGCGAAATCACTTGCATCACACATGAGCTCAAAAGGTAGCGTCAATCTGGTGGAACGACAATGGGTGCCGAGGCAAGCTTTTTTTTTAGGGTTTCGAATGCTTGGGTGCAAGAATCATCAAAATCGAAGACTTTATCCTGTTCAAGCAGATTACACAAGGGTTTAGTGATTTTAGAAAAATTATGAATGAACCTCCTGTAAAAACCTGCATGTCCGAGAAAACTTTGAATTCCTTTAACCGAACTTGGTGGGGGTAATCTCTCAATCACGTCCACCTTGGCTTTGTCAACTTCAATTCCCTTGGATTAAATCTTGTGGCCGAGCACTATTCCTTCATCTTCCATAAAGTGGCATTTCTCCCAACTGAGGACTAAATCTGTTTCTTCGCATCTTGCTAACACCCTCTCTAAATTGCCGAGACAGCCGTCGAAGTCATTACCAAAAATCGAAAAATTATCCATGAAGATCTCAAGGAAGTCTTCGACCATGTCTGAAAAGAGTGCCATCATGCATCTTTGGAAGGTTGTCGGGGTGTTACACAATCCGAACGGCATCCTTCGGAAGGCATAAGTACCGTATGGGCATGTGAAGGTTGTCTTTTCTTGATCTTCTGGTGCTATGGCAATCTGATTGTAACCTGAATAACCATCAAGAAAACAATAAAAGGGTTTACCTGCAAGACGGTCAAGCATTTGATCAATAAAGGGTAATGGGAAGTGATCTTTCCTAGTAGCTTTGTTTAGCTTTCGATAGTCCATACAAACCCTCCAACCGTCCACGATCTGGTTGGGATAAGTTCATTATTTTCATTGCTTACCACTGTTATACCTACCTTTTTCGGTACACATTGTACCGGACTTACCCACGTACTATCGGAGATAGGGTATATAATGCCGGCGTCAAGCCACTTGATGATTTCTTTCATTACAACCCCTTTCATGGCATGATTCAGTCTCTTCTGGGCCTCAATTGAAGTTTTGTGATCATCTTCCAACAAGATCTTGTGCATGCACACCGCCAAAGCTAATTCCCTTCAAGTCGGCAATTGTCCACCCTATTGCCTTTTTGTAGCTTCAACATCTTGATCAGCTTTTTTCTGCTCAGGCAGGCTGTAACTTAGAAGAAATAATTACAGGCAATGTATTATCGGTCCCTAAGTATACATATTTTAGTTGCTCTGGCAATTGTTTCAACTCAAGAATTGGTGGTTGTTCAATAGAGGGTTTTTCGAGCTTACCTTCCTTACCTGAGTAGTCCAGTGGTTCAAAGTATGTACCTGGTCAGTTGACTAGCCAATTTGCCTCTTCTTGTTGTTCCTCATCGACCGGTTCTTCATACTCCTCAGGTTCCTCTTGATCGGCAATGTAGTTGCCGAGGCAACTAAATTCCTCATCGAAGTTAAACTCTGTCGTGGCATGAAGTAGTTGGCATTCTTCTGGATCATCGGCATGCCTTAGCGTTTGAAACACATTTAGTTTGACCTGCTGGTCATTCACCCTCATTGTGAGCTCTCCCTTTTCAACGTCGATCAAGGTTCTCCCTGTTGCTAGGAATGGTCTCCCGAGAATGATAGGTGCATGCTCATCTGTTTCACAATCCAAAACAATAAAGTCAGCGGGAAAAATAAATTTATCAACTTTTACCAGTATGTCCTCGATTTTTCCCTCTGGATGCACATAGGATCTGTCAGCTAGCTGCATCATAACTGTTGTAGGTCTTGCCTTCCCGATTCCTAGTTTCTGGAAAACCGATTTAGGCATCAAGTTTATGCTAGCCCCAAGGTCGCATAATGTTTTCCCGACATAGTGATTTCCAATGGAACAGGGTATTGTGAAACTTCCGGGATCCTTCAACTTGGGTGGCATACGATTGTGCAACATTGCCATGCATCCCTCTGTCACGGCAACTGTTTCGAATTCTCCTAGCCTTGTTCTCTTGGACACAATGTCTTTAAGAAACTTGGCATAGTTTGGCATTTGTTCAATTGCTTCCACCAGTGGCAAGTTGATGTGCACTTGCTTTAGGATATCAAGAAACTTCTTGAATTGGTATTCTTGCTTTTGTCGCTTCAACCTTTGTGGGAATGGTGGTGGAAGTCGGATATCTTCGATCCTTTTATTGGTTTGAAACCTGATTGGCGGCATTGCCGGGACATCTGGAGTTGCCGAGGCATTATCAACTGGGGATGTCGAGGCATGCTTATCGCAAGTTGCCGAGGCGTCTTTATCGTTGGTTGCCGAGGCATGCTTATTGCTGGTTGCCGCGGCAATTCCTGGTTCAGCATCTGAGGCTTTGCCGCTAGGTTCGTCCTGATCTTTTTGTGGAGTTTTGTTTGACGAGCGGGTTTGAACCTCTCTAAGTTGTTGGCCACTTCTAGTGGTGATCGCCTTACATTGCTCATGGCCGTTCCTCTTGCGACTTGATGGTATCGCTAGGTAAACCTCCTTGTGGTCTAGTATTGATTTTGAGCAAACTGTCTCGACTTGATTTTCCAATGATTTGATTGTCGCCTCTTGGTTTTGCAATCTCATCTCGGTCCTGTTAATAAAAGCATTAGTTCTTTTTATGAAATTACTATTCTCAGCCATATAAGATTCAGTTTTCATCATAAAAGCATTTAGAGAATTTTCCAAAGAACTAGATGTTGTCGGTTGTTCTTCGCGGCATCTGTTGCCGTGGCATATTCTCTTTGAATCGATGCTTGTGCATTCTGATTGTTACGGTTTAGAGCATTGTTGGGATTACTCCATGAAAAATTCGGTGCTTCTTCCAAGCTGGATTGTATGTATTGGAAATCACGTTGTTGTTCGATTGTAATTCCCCACATAGAAGCTGGATTCGGATTACTGCATACATTCGAAGAATTATGGTTATCACCACATAACTCACAAAAAGAATCCATTACCTTGACTTCATGTGTGTTGTTTGGTTTTTTGCATGTTCTGGACCATCTTGGTTAAAGCGGCCAATTGTGTGCGAAATTGAATCGATGATCCTAGTTCATGTATTGTGGCTTGGCGTCTAACTCCTCCTCTTCTAGTAGTTGGGAATTGATAATCATTCTTGGCCAGCCTGTTTAAAATTTGCATTGCTTCCTCCGGCGACTTATCTAGGAGTATGTCGTTTGCCGAGGCATCTAGCATCATCCTTGTTGGTGTATTCACGGCGTTGTAAAACATTGTTACTTGAGTTCACACCGGGAATCCGTGTAGGGGGCATTTGTGTAGAAGTTCTCTATATCGCTCCCAAGCCTCGTACATGGATTCATCATCCGCTAGAAAAGAAGTAATGTCGTTTCTGACGAGCTTATCACCAAATTTGTAGGATTAAATCTAGCAAGGAAATCACGACAAAGATCAGTCAAGATGCTATGGATCCGGCGGGAATGCTATTCAACCATGCTTTCGCCTATCCCTCGGTGAATAGGGAATAATCTTAATCGTAGGACATCGGGGTGACTCGTGTATCTTGAGCGAGTTGCAAATCTCGAGGAAAGATTTCAGATGTTGCCGTGCATCTTCGATTCTTGAGCCGCAAAATTGACCTATTGTGTTGATCATATTAAACATTACGGTTTCAACTCAAAGTGGTCGGCTTCAATTTCAGTGTGACAACTCTCGGGTTAAGTCCATCAAGATCTTCTTCAAGATAGTCTCGAATAGTTACATTTTCGTGCAAGAATCACTCATCCTCCCGCTCGAACATCTTGATTCATATTGCCGTCTTGATTTGCCATTGCTTCTCTTATCCTTCGTCTAAGTCTTTGTAAGGTTCGTTCGATTTACGGATCAAGGGATATTACGGTGAAGTTGGTCTCATACTGTCATATACCAATGCAAAACCAAAGTTTGTTAGCCCTTTGAATTTTAAACAAGAAAAGTAAAAAGAAAGTGCAAGAAAGTAAAAACAAAGTCGCTATTGCCAATCCCGACAACGGCGCCAAAAAACTTGTTGCGCGTAATAAGTGCTACGCAAATGTGCAAGTATACACGTCGCAAGTTATAGTATAAAAGATATCATCTCCACGAGGATTGGTGCCACTTCAAGAATCTAGTCTTTTGCCTTTGTAAAAAGTAAAAACACAAGTAAAGGATTATAGGAGTTTAACTAATGACTAATCTAGAAAGCAATAAAGTAAAAGAAAAGATGAATTCAAATGAGAAAGAGATAGGCCAGGTTATCGTGAGTTGAGGTGTGATAGCCGATTGGATCGTTTTGGTAAAAGAGTGCACGGGCAACTCAGTTGCCGTGGCAACTTGCACAACGAGGTTGCCTTGGCAACTAATCGATGGTTGCCTGGGCAACTAGTTGGGCAACTACTTGGGCGTCTGGGCAGCAACCTTCAAGGTTCGGCAGAGCGTTCTTCAATGGTTTCTTCTTATCCCTAAGTCAAAACTCTAGCTACTTGTGCATGCCTTGATAATACATCCCTGTGTTAATCAAGGGTGAACAACAACCAATCTTGCGATCCTCTTAGCCGTTGAAATCCTTAACTTATTCCTAAGCCAGATTAATCTTCACCATCATTAGATTGAATAAAGATCATATTCATTCGTTTCTTGAATCTAACTCTCCCGATATTAGATAAATGGATGAAATCACGAGATCCTCTCCCAATTCACTCGCAAACAAGAATAAGAACCAAGAATGAATAAACCTTGAAATAGAAAAGTTCAAACTCTTATTACCTAAACAAAAACCAATAGTTTCTCACAACCACAAAACACAATAACCATAGCCAAGTAGATTTAGTTCATGGCTAGGTTCCAAAGAAACACAAGATAAACAATCCCTAGCATGAACCCAACCGAACAAGAAAGAAAAGGATGAAGGAGGAGGCTTGTCGAAATCCTCCTTGCCCTTGATGCTTGTCGAAAATTCTCTCATCTTGCCCTACTTGGACTTGTCGAAATTTCCCTCTTGCTCTCTCTATGGACTTGTCGAAATCTCCTTGCTATTTATAGGGCTAGGCCAAAGTCCTTCTTTGAGGAGGAGTTTAAGTTGGAATTAAATTATCTTTAAAGAATATAATTCTTTATTATAATTGTATTCCTACTAGAACTTCTCCTATCTTCTTGGAATTTAATTCTTCTTTAATCTCTGCATGGAAATCAAATTCCTTTGGGTTTGGGCTTTGCTCCACGTCATCTTGGGCTTGTCTAGTCATCAATTTCGACTACCATATCACCTTGGCTCTTGTCGACAATTGCCATGGCAACTGGCTCGGCGTCTCCTTCATGCATTGTCCTGGCAACTAGCTCGGCGTCTCCTTCATGCATTGTCCTGGCAACTAGCTCGGCGTCTCCTTCATGCATTGCCCTGGCAACTAGCTCGGCATTGCTTTGGCAAGTGATCCTGCACATACACACACAAAGCACACCAAAGTAGCATCTTTTCCACAAAAACTACCAAGTTATGTAATCAAGCTCAACGATGGAAAGAAACATGGATTAATGCATGAATAGCTAATTATGCAACTAATATGAGCCTAAGTCTAAGAATAATATGAGTAAAAAGGGTAAGAAAAATAGTACTTTTGAACACTTATCAACTACGCTTAGAATTTCAATTTCAAGCAACTCTTACGGTTAAAATTTAGAGCTTTTTCATCATCAAATATCATCAAAGAAGTAGTAGTCTTGCTTTGCTGACCAGAGTCTGTTAGGAAAAAATCACACCTCATCGTTATCACAATATCCAATTGATCTCAGAATCAATGTCACATCTTGCAATTGAAATCCAGTGACCTACAAGGGCAATAAGAGATATGCATATACATGCTTTCAATGTCATTATATGTTAAGCAAAATGTGTTTTTCATTGGAATAAAAATCACCAAACATGACACATGCCCTTTTACAAAAAGATCTCTGCTACATTCGGGCCAAAGGTAGTATAATTGGTTCCATGCAATACTTCAAAAGAAAACCTAAATGCAGAGATGTCCTAACAAACTAACATCTAGTTAAAATATGGACAAGACAAAAGATAGGGCTTCAGTCTGCCTTGGGGTCAGAGATTCATTGGCTTTAATCTTTTACTTTTTCGACTGCTGACATAACTGCATCTCTTCGATCTTGTATCCATTGTTTCATCATCCCAAGTGACAAATTTCCATCACGAACCAGCTTTTCTATCTCCTCTTTCAGAATCTAGCATCTTTTAGTAGGGTGCCCCGATGCCCCTATGTGGAAATCACAAGTACTACTCGGATTGTACTTAAAAAGAGATGGATCTAGTGTCTTGTCCATTGGCATGGGAGCCAGGTATTGCCCTTCTATCAAGTGAGGGAGTAAAATCGATATGGGCATCTTAAAAACCCTAAGAGGATTCTTATATTTTACCCTCAAACGTTGCCCCTCGGTCGACTTTACGTGGGCCTCTCCTTTCTCAGACATATCTTCTTTCTCTTTCCCTTTCTTATCTTGATATTTGCTGGAACCGACTAGCTCGTTGGCTTGTGTATTGGAGGAGGGATTAACATGTGGTAAGTTCATATTTGGGCACGAACTCTGAAAGGCCTAGTCGTGATTCTCAATCATTAACAAAAACTTTAACTCTTTGGCATAGGTTGATCCCTTGTTAAACCTAGGTCTCACATCCACAAAAGAGAGTATGCCTTCCTTAATAAGATCATAGACCCTACCTTTCAAAAACACACACTCTTCTGTTGTATGGCTATAATCACTATGATGATATCCGCATAAAATCTTGGTACCAAATATATCAAGATTGAAATAGGAATATCGTCTTAGGGGAGATATCTTCAAGATTTTATTCTAAACTAACAAGGGTCGAAGCTCAGAATATGATATCAAAATTAAAGTTTCATCCCCTTGCTACTCTCTTCGACATATTCGTATTTTATCTCAGCATCATTTGCCCTTCTTTTCCTCGATTACACTTACCTTGATTGGGAATACTCTTGTTCTCAAGTATTGCTACCTCAAGTGGGTCCAGAATAACATTCTCCCTAGAAGATTTGAAATCTTTATTCTCAACTTCTGTAGACAATTTTGCTTCATCCAGCTTTCTATCGCGACGACTTGATCTTTCCTTAATTGCAAAGTATTAGTTGCAGTTGGAAAGTTGATCTTCAGTCTCGACCCTGTTGTCTCAAATTCTACCACTTTCAGATTTAGAAGTTTCTGCACTTTTACGCTTAAAATTGACTCATTTATCAATAGAATAACTGTGAACACCTACGTGGACGTCACAATGGTCATTTTCCTTAAACCACTTTGGATATGGAGGTAACTGAGGTTTGGCAAAACAATGAGTGACTAGTCAAGCTTCTAGCAACTCTGAAAACAACTCTTGGTAAGTAAGAGGGATAAGACTAAACTGGAGGGTCTTCAATTTCTTTCCCTTTTCTTGAGAACTGGGAGCGGGGTTAGACAACAGCTGTTGAGATTCTGAAATAGTTGACATTAAAGGTTGTTTTTGTGTTACGAGAGGTGGCGATTTAACTTTAAGGTGGCCAACATTTCTTTGTTATTTCCCAAAACTTCTTCTATCTCATCTAAACCTTTCTTTATTGACTGGGACAGAATCCTTATGGAATCATGAATTTTATCCAATACAAGCTCAGTAGGACACTCTGAGGTAGTGCAGGCTACTTTGAATTGATTGATGGCAACTTGCTCTTCTTCTTGCACAATTTTTCCTTCTTTGAAGCAAGACTCTTGATTCTTATAGGCATTTTCGATCTTCATTTCTGCCAAAGGGTTCTCTATTAAACTTTTTCCTTTGATTACGGTAGTCATCATACTCATCAGCTCATTCATTTTCCTTTTAGATTCTTCTTGAGATTTCCTTATGCATGTCACTATTTCTTTTTGGACACCGACCAAACGTTCCTGGAGTTCCTCAAGTTTATCTACTCTAGCCACTAAGTTGTTCATAGTTTCGAAGTTATACTGATGAGAGGTCATTTTCTTGTTCTTCTGGCCTCCTCTTTCTTCTAAGAGGGGTATTTTCTTAATTAGAAATGTGTATGATGCAATGAATGTATTAAAAATTTAAAAAATAAACAATTCTAACTGTTATATTTTGACTCAATTTTTAATTGGTAATTAAGTTGGCTTTTATTGTAATTCTAGTGGCTGGAGATTACTTGGTAATTAGGATTTACTTTAATATGTAAATATCTATTTTAGGTAGAGATCTTATTGAATAAGGTTTCTTGGTGACTAAGTATTTGGGTTTATAAATATATACTAGGTTTAACCTTTTGAATTATGATAGAACAATAGAATGAGGGAGGGGAGAATTACTCTGGAGAGATGTAACCACTTTTAGGATCTCTACAACTATTGTGCCTATGTTGTAGAGATGGGTATTGTAAAGATGTTGGGAAGAGTGTTTTGGTTCTACCGATCATGGGATTTGTACACCAGGTTTTGAGATTACATGGGTTATCATGTATTTATACTCTTTGGGTTTTTTACGTTATTAGTAGATTGATCATTTATCTCGCCCGTAGAGGTAGGCTATGCTGAACCACATTAAATCTTGTCTCCTATGCATGTCTTGGTCTATGTCGTTATCGTTTTGGTTATTTTGCCGCATACCAAATTCCTAACAAATGGTATCATGAGCTATGGTTCGAGCTACGCGATCGTGGAGGAATTTTTGCTGCGGACTTTGTGGTGCAATGTTGGAGACATTCTAGAGGAGTACTGCTGCAACGAGTTTTCAGTTGTAAGGGGAGTAATTCTCAAAATTCAACGGTGCTTCAATGGATACTACGTAAGAATTGGAGTTGTTGAAGACTTGGCGGCGGTGCTTCAACGAATATTTGGCTTACGTAAAAATTGAAACTGTTGAAGACTTGAAGACCAATGCTCGAATAGAATTTGTGTCAAATGGGAGATTTGTTATATTTTGACTCAAATTCTAATTGGTAATTAATTTGGGTTTTATTGTAATTCTAGTGGTTGAAGATTACTTGGTAATTAGGATTTACTTTAATATGTAATTATCTATTTTAGGTAGAGATCTTATTGAATAAGGTTTCTTGGTGACCAAATATTTGGGTCTATAAATATAGACTAGGTTTAACCTTTTGAATTATGAGAGAACAAGAGGATGAGAGAGAGGGGGAATTACTCTGGAGAGATGTAACCACTTTTAGGATCTCTACAACTATTGTGCCTACGTTGTAGAGATGGGTATTGTAGGGATGTTCGGAAGAGTGTTTTGGTTCCACCGGGTCATGGGATTTTTATATTGGGTTTTGGGATTACATGGGTTATCATGTATTTGTACTCTTCGGGTTCTCTACGTTATTAGTGGATTGTTTGTTTCTCTCATCTGTGGAGGTAGGCTATGCTGAACCACGTTAAATCTTGCCTCATATGCATGTCTTGGTCTATGTCGTTATCATTTTGGTTATTTTTCCGCATACCAAATTTCTAACACCAACATTGAAAATGAACTTTGTATTAAAAAAATTAATAATACTATAATGTAAAAATGAGCGCAAGTACATGTGTTGATTCTTGAACAGTCCTTAGAAATACCTTCGTTTAATAGAGAAGATGTCTGATTACAAGAAGTTGATATAACGAATTACAGATAACGGTTGTCTTGACGTCTCGACTTCGTGAAACAAGACTCGCATTCCATTTGACGTCGTCCCTAGTTTGAGTAGCGATCTCGTGATTTTCTTCTTCTACTAACCGAAAGGTCCACGACCGTGACATCTATATACCTAGGGGCCTTTGAAAGGTTGTTGATCTGTGCAGACAGAGTATAGACAAAAGTCTCTTTCTTGATAGATCTGGATGCAAATGACTCAACTCTCAAACCGTGCACACAAGCTACGTCGCCTTCTTGCTCTCGTTGTTGAACTGTCTTCTTCATTGGTCTTCGTTCGACCTAACCCTATATTGTAGCATTATAGCTCTTGGTATCACAAACTTCTCTCGTATCTTCGATTGCCTTCTAAATTGGACTGTTCTCGAATCAAAATGTATGATGTAGCATGCAACATAAATGCAAAAAAAAAGATAAAATAAAACAAACACCAATAGAGAAGAAAAAAATCACGTCAGTATAGTGAAATAATCGAATAATGAAAGGTCAATTAACAATTGAGAAAACAAATTAAATTAAATCATGAGATTAAAATATACTACAACAAATAGAAAACAAAACACGAAATAAGGCCTATATAGGGTTACGACTAAACGGACATACTACCGATATGGCTATAACAGGTAGGCTCCTACGGTCCACTATATGAGGTTAAGTTCTAAAGAAAATAGTACTCGAACTATCGTTCGGACATCGATTTGAGGGAATACGACCCTTTTACCATACGGGGGTGAGGACCTTACAAAATATAAGGACCGGATCCCGGAAGTGAATTACAACACTATAGAGAGGTGAATACCCCACGAAGCGAAGTAATCACTCATTCTTAAAGGTTCTAAAACTATTGTACGATAAAAAATAGTAAACAAACAAGATTAGGAATTAAAAATTAAATTAAATTAAATCGAATTACAATACGAACTCTTTTAAGGTTTGACTCATTTTTTATTTTTGAAAAAATTTTGTTTCCCAGCGGAGTCGCCAAGCTGTAGCGACCTTTTTCTGGGGCCGCTACGAAAAAATTTAAAAATCGTATAGGGGTGTTTCCTTATTTTATTGAAATATTATTTAAAACGGATTATTGTTATGAAAAGCTGTATTTTTTAAAAAATATGGAGTCTCCACCGGCCACTTAGATAAGGTAGGCCGGACATCGTAAAAATGAAACCAGAGATTCAAATTGGGTTCGGGGAGTCGGTTACGTACGGGGAAGGGTTAGCACCCTTGCCACGCCCAAAATTGGTACCTATAGGGTTCATATCGTAATTATTAAAAAAATAATTTAATTTAAATTTAATTCCTAATATGCATGGTTTGAATATTAAACTTGCCTTGATATCCATGGTACCAAAGGAGATGACACCTGGAGACCGGGATGACACTCTTACTAGAATACCGGGATAAAGCCTCTAAAACTATCCGTGAGAAATATATGCATGAATAATTAATTCACATAAATATTAAAAGACATCAACGAAAATAAATGACGAGCATAATAAAATGAAATAAGTAAATAACGACTAAATATAGATAAATATAAAAATGCAGTAACATATATTAAACGTACAAAGATATGATAATATATATAATACACATGCTACCATATATAATTCGTAACATATTTATTAATATACACTATGACATAAACATACATATAAATATACAATAATGACAAAAACACATATTAATAATACCTATATATTAAAAATAGAATATATATATATATATATAAGATATGATAATATATAAAGACATCGTAGTATAGTAAAAATATACGCATATGTATATGTGAAAAATAAACATAATGTATATATGTATATTATAAACAATGAAAATAAATATAATATAAGTATGTAAACATATAACATAGTAACATATAATATAATAACGTATAATATATTATATGATAAATAGTATAATATAGAGTAAATAATATATATATATATATAATTGTGCAAATAACGTAACATGTATATATATATATATATACACTAATACATATAAAAACAACATATAACCTTAACACCATACAACACATACACTTATAGTTAATATATAAATATATGTATGTATATATATATATATTTATATCTTACAATGTATGGATAAACAACAAAAGTAAACAAAAAAAAAAGAGCAACATATATCGAACAAACAAATAAAAGCATGAACAAAAATACGCAAAATAAATGACTAAAACTAAATAAAATAAATTAACTATGCAGAAATTAAAATATGCATGAAGAACAAGGGTTAAATAGAGAAATATACCACTGGATTTGAGGCTTAATCGAAAGAAAATTAAAACTTTTAGGGGCCCAAAAGGGAATTTACCCATTGGAAACCGGATTGAATTTAAAACCGGGACGAAATTGTAAAGCATTCAAAACTTTGGAGGACGGAATGAGTAATTTAACCATGTAGAAGGGTACCAAAGCAAATAAAAAAGACGGAGGTCCTCAAAACATTATTATTTTGGGGCAGAGGGACTAAACAACAATTTAACCAATTTAAAAATCTTAATTCAGCTAAAATGTGGACGAAATTAAAAGAAATTTAAAAAAACAAGGGCTGAGGAAAGTGATTTGGGAAGGAAGAAGGACCCCAAGCATAAATATTTTTGGGCAAAGGTCCTTACAATGCGATTTTACCATTTAAAAAAAACCTATTTAAAGACTTATCCGGCTAATTTTCAAACCTTTATTCATTTTTTACCCTTTATACTATTATCTCCCTTTTCTCCCATTTATTCAACCGGCTCCCAAATTTCTCTCCCCTTTTCAAAATTCGGTGGTGGTCCAGCTACTCCAGCCACCTCCTTCTGCCTATGACCGTCGCTTGCCAGCACACACACAAAAAAAAAACCAAAAAGCCCTCGTTTTAAATTCAAAAATGAAACTCCTATTAAATTTAAAAAATTGAAACCCTCTTTTATTTTCATGGAATCGACCCCTTTTAAAAATAAAAGACCCATTTTATTCAGCTCATCCTTTAATCCCGAAAAAATTCGCCGGGCTTTTCACCAATCAAGGGGAAGACGAACGATTGAGGTATATCTCTAACCCATTTCCTCTTTATTTGCCTTATTTTTTATTTAAAGATGCATGTATGTAAAAAAATGAAGAAGATGATACCTTTCTCTGGAAATTCTTTTTTTTATTTTATTTCTCTAAAAAAAATCTCATTACATCCGGTATTATATTTATTCGAGTTTTGATTTGCTTCTATTTTTTTTTTCTTACAAAATAAGCAACCTTAAATGAAAATGTTGTTGATGATGATATTGGTTATGAAATCCTCCATTTTTTATTGTTTTGCATGTCTGGTGGTTGAATGGGTGCCGGCATAATTTTCGGTTGCAGCGAGATCCCCAACGACGGTGCCACGTGGACGGAGAAGATGCAGCGGGTCGGGCGCGTAGAGCAATCCAACGGTCTCGGGTGAAGATCACGCGCGCGTGGGGTAGCTGGAGGGTCATGGCCAGGCTTGATCTGGATTGATCTGGGCCGTTGAATCAAATCTGATCCAGCGACTCAGATGCAACTGCGTAAAATAAATATGATAATTAGATAGGGTTTTTGATATTTTTTCTAGATTTTTTTATTATTGAGTCTGGCCGGTTTGGGCCATGTAATTATTTGGGTTTTAAATGTATTTGGACTTTAGATAATAAAGTTAATTGTGTTTTATTTTTAAATTTGTTTTAATTTTAATACATATACTATATGCTAATAATAATAATAATAATACATGCAATAATAACATTAAGGACACACACATACATGCATGCATACATACATACATACATACATACATAATATACATACTTATACAAACATACGTATATTCATGCAATACATACAATAACATTAAACACGTTAAGATAATAATAAGTACATTCACATTAACACATATATATCTACATGAACAAATACATATACATATAATATTCATGCACACATACTCATAATAGTACATAACATGTCACATACATTATTCATACGTATACATAAATAATACATGCAATATTAATTCACACATGTAACACACATACATATTTAGTACATATTAAACATTTATATTAATAATAATAATATTATATATAGCCGGAAAAAAATGAGTGATTACAGGAGGGACGGGCGTGATCACACTCATGCGAGTGAGGATATGAAGAGTTGACTGCATGGTGTCACTCGCGCGTGAGGAGTCTAGGGGACTTTCTCCATCTTGCATCTGGACTGTCAGATCTAATCTAGATCTGCCGGCTGTAGTGCAGCTGCGCAAAGGGATAAAAGAGATCACATTAGGGTTTTTATTTAGACTTAAGAATTAATATTGGGTTGATCGAATTGGGCTTATGTTGCGTCTAAACGTATGTATATGTAATTTTTGGGTTTTAAATTTATGTAAATGGACACTAAAATATGGACTGATATATGCGTTAATTTAATTGGGCTTTTTATTTATTTACTTAGTATTTTTTTAGTTTTAATTTAAAATAATAATATTATTATTAATAAGTACAATAAAGATAATAATAATAACAAAAACAAACAAATAAATAAATAAAAGGTTAAATCGGACAAAATTAGTGATTACACAAGACTAGAGTTTCGACATAGCGAACCGCGCGACATTAGACGATGTTCTTGAGACAAACGAATAAATAAGCCTAATTTTTCACTCTGAAAAATCAAACTCTTCCAAGTCACTCGAACGCTGAATCGTTCTAAGTAGAAGCAAACTAGAGAAAATGGCCTCAAAGAAGAAAGGAAGAAAACTCAAGAATAACACATGATTTAGAGAAAATACAAAATAAGGTGAGAACTACTTCTATTTATAGTTGAGTCCCTTACATCCGACGGTCCTTGATGATTTACATCCCACAATGGTACAGTATCAAAATATCTCATAGCACAAATCTTCTAAAGAAAAAATATTGTATGTTTACATGAAAAGTTCACATAGGTCAAAGTGGTTGTGTCTTCTAGAATACTCCACTGATCGAGTTAAGTTTGGTGGTCTCTTCAAGTCCAAAATCTTCATCATAACCACTTAAACAACTAATTGTGCATGTGACTCGAACCTGAACTTGAGGTCCTTGAGATGTTCGACATGTTAACTCATATGGACCCAGATTTTGCGCGGATAAAACAGTGTCCACCAAGCATGTGGCTGAAATGTGGACGGTCGAGGCTCCACCATCTTACATAATTTCATTGTCATGCAGACTATATGAGTTTTAAATATCTTTATCTATTTTTATTCAGTTTATCTGTGAATGAATTGTTCATATTTAATATCTCATTGATTGGAGTTTCCAGGATGCCATGAAATGTGCAGAGGCCTATTCCAAATTTCTATGCAGATGAATATTGGATAACTGTTCAGAAGACACGAAATTTGTCGGCTTAAGGGTAATTTTTATTCATATAGTAGTCTCAATTTATCGATTTGACTCATATAGTATTTATGCATCAATTTAGCCTTTGAAGTAGTCGAATTGCATCACCGTTTGCCCCTTGATTGACGAAAGTCAATATTGACCGTTACGGTGCCGACGTGACAGTTCACGTGTGAAGATGACGTGGCAGAGGGGCAAAATTGATTTTTCCAAGCTAGTTCGAGGGCAAAATTGATGTTCTGGTTGAGTATGAGGGCAAAATTGATTTTTAGGCAAAAAAATATGAATAAAATACTAAAATATTAAAATAACATAAAAATATTTAAAAATATTTTATTAATATATGACTAAAAATAAAATAATTAAAAATATCTAAAAATAAGTAAAAATTATAAAATTAAAATATCATAAGCTAATAAATTATAAATTATTTAATAATTAAAATTTAAAATATTTATAAAGTATTAAAAAATATAAACACTTTCATCAAAAAATTTGGACAACTTTGGTTTTCTTTCTCTTCAAAGAATGTAAGGAAGAAAGAATCTTAAAATAGGGTTAATGTGATTCTCTCAGCCGAACAAAAATTCTCTACCCTTTTTGGTGCCCATATCTCTCAATACTAAAAAATTAAGCTCTACACTCTAAGTCTAATTTCTAAATCACAAACCTTAAACCCTTTACTTGATTAAATTTATACACATACTTTTATGATTTATAATCACTTTATATTGATAAAATTTTCAGTTAGGGTTTAAGATTTAAGGTTTGCAATTTAGAGTTTGAGATTTTTAAGGTTTGAAATTTAGAAATTAAGATTAGACTGTAGAATTTATTTTTAAGCTTTGATTTTTAAATAATTTATAATTTGATAGCTTCTGATATTTTTATTTTATAATATTTACTTATTTTTAGATTTTTTTATTTTTAGCCATATTAATAAAAACATTTTTAAATATTTTATTAATTTTTACATCATTTCAATATTTTTAATATTTTTTAAATTTGTATTTTTTACCTAAAAACAATTTTGCCCTCGTACTCAACCAGAAAATCAATTTTGCCCTCAAACTAGGTCAGAAAATTAATTTTGCCCCTCTTCCACGTCATCTTCACACATGGACTGTCATGTCATCACATGTTGACTGCCACGTCAGCACCGTTGACTGCCACGTCAGCACTGTAACGGTCAATGTTAGCTTTCGTCAGTCAAGAGGCAAACAGTGATGCAATTCGACTACTTAAGGGACTAAATTGATGCGAAAATATCATAGGGACAAAATTGATAAATTGGGACTACTACAATAGCAAAAGTGACCCTTTAGCCTTTTATTTTAATATCATTTTCTATTTTAAAGTTAAATATAGTTTACTCACATTTAACAATTAATATTACTTAGACTTGAATTATCAAAAGAAAACTTTTGATGATAGGATCACTTCTTAAATTTAACAACCAAATAGTATTTAAATATAGAATATATTCATAATTACTGAATGGTTACTCATCAAATTGGACTGGTACTTCAACCCAAACCATCGTATCTAACTTAGTGTTTTTTCTCGTGTTTATTAGGGTAAATATACACTTTTGGTATCTGAACTTACTTCAAGTTTTAAATTGATATCAAATTTTTATCCAGTTAGGTATTTGAATTTGGACTCAAGTTTTAATCTGGCACATAAACTTTTTGTTGGTCCAATTAGGCACCTAAATTGGGCTTTTTTGTTAAAATTGGTATTGAACCTGACTTTTTATTTCAAATTAATACTCATGTTAAATAACTTATTTGAGCCATGAAGTCAAATTTAGGTATTAATTTGAAGAAAGGGAAAAAAAGTTTAGGTATTAGTTAAACCTTGAAGTTACATGTACCAAAACACACAATTACCCTAGCTTTTATAGAGGTGATTCATACAAAACTTTTCATTATTAGGGTTGGCATCATACAAATCTAAGAAATATATCTTTCTTATGATGTTATTGTTGATCACATTCGTGTGCAACACTATTAGAAGTAGTTTGGAGGCGTTTCGGATGGTGGAGAAAAGGGAACTGTTGGTTCCTTGATATGGATCGTGGAGAGTTTTTTGGTGGGCCTGGTGAAGTTGAGAGCTTGGGCTGGGGTTATTGGGTGCCCCTTTTATTTGGGGTGCATGACTACTTACAAGGGGTTAAATGAGGTGAAGGCACGTGACAACGAGGGAAACAAGTGTCATGGTGAGTTGTCGTAGCTCAGGTGTTGATATGAATCACATGCATCATCACGTGGTTCTGGGGTAGCGCTCGCATGTCAAGTTCGCGGATGATTGCAATTGAGTGTTCGCACGCATGAAGGTTCGCTTCTAGGAGGTTCGAGTGGTGGCGTTTTGCAGGTGCTAACAGTTATTAATTTTGGTTAAATAAAATGTTTGTCCACAAAATCCATTTCAGACTCGGGAGTGGGAGTGCTATATCTTCCCACTCGACTCGAGAGTGCTTTATCTTTCCACTCAATTTGAGAGTGCAAGTGCTATATCTAGGGTCGTCTCTGATATTTTCGGGGCCGGAGCGAAAACTCAAAAATAGAACCCTATAGAACGAAAATATATTTTATCTATTTGAACTATTAATTTAAACTTTCATTAATTAATTAGAAACACGATTAAACTCTTTTGATACATTATTTTCTTTATTTTGTTAAAAAATCGCATTAAATACAATTAAAATAATAGAAGACAAACACTAACTTTGAAGACTGTCACTTGACAGAAACTCGTAGGTAAAAATAAAATTGCAAGAAAAAACTAAAAATGTAATTAAAAAGGTAAGACTAGGAGTAACATGACATGATTTTTGAGTCAAATAATTTCAGAAATAATAGTAGGAGTAATATGACCTGATTTTTGAGTCAAATAATTTTAGAAATTAAAGGAGACTGATTTGGTTTTTCGGAGAACTAAGAGAGTGAAGTTGGTAGGTACTCATTCGCAGCAAATGCATCATAAGAAACGCCAGCTCAAATTTGAAAAGAAAATTGTTCCCTCTTTTCTTGAATAATTATAGTGTGGATATACTATTTTTTAAGGTATTCACTCTTAATTTCTTTTTGAATATTCAATTAATAAAGATTAAATAGAAATTGAATGTCTTGGAATTTAAAATATTTTTAAGACCAATCTTCAATTATATTATCGTTTATTTACTTTTAAGGTAATTTGAATTATTTTTTTTCCCGTTTTCAATATAATACCGCTTGTTTATAATCAATTGTTTCCCGTTTTCAATATAATATCGTTTGTTTATAATCAATTGTTTCCTGTTTTAAATAAGTTTTATAAGTTTAAAATTTTATAATGGAAAATATTTTGATACACAAGAGTTTACACAAGCCTTTTAATTTTAGGGTTTAGAGATTTAAGTTGTGGTTTATGGTTTAGGGTTTTATTTTGTAGGGTGTAGAATTTAAAATTTATGGTTAAAATTTAGAGTTTAAAGTTTAAGATTTAGGATGTTAACGTTAGAGATTTAGATTTTAAATTTTATAGCTTAAATATGAAAAATTGTATAATTTTTTTATATAACTTATGTATCAAAATATAAGCCTTTTATAATATATTTCTATTATGTGACCACCCAACGTCAGAAGCGGTAAAAGCAATGGATGATGATAGCTAATGACAAGGTATGGCCCATATTATAAAAAAAATTCAAATAAATGTTTATTTCCCGTTTGATTTGTTGACAAGTTTCTTTTAAGGGATTTAGTTTATCTTAAGCATTTTCCCTTGGATCATGAAATTTCAGCGAATTTAAGAGGCCCCGTGACAGTGGAAGTCCTGAATAGGCGCTCAGGCTGCTCCTGCTGTTAGCCGGCCTTGACTATATCTTTCCACTCGATTCGGGAGTGCTATATCTTTCCACTCGATTAAAGTCTCAAAGTTCTAGTAATCTTACGAATCAGGGATTTATTTAGAGGGGAAAATCCCAGAGTAGATAATAAAAGAAAAAAAAGGAGAGCATATTACCAGCGGCAAGGGCAAGCTGATGCTAGAGACCTTTCAATATAGTTAAGAGATAAACCTGACCAAATTGTCCACATGAATTAGTAATATGGGATTCTTAACCAAAGCATTATTTGGTTTGCTCAAATGAACCAGACAATATGTTGAGCTTTATCAAATTCGGACATTTCATTCATGTTTCTGTACATTGCAACTAATAAACATAATATACTGTGTAGGGATTTGGAACAAAAAATGATAAAAATCCAAGGGGAGAAACAGGGAAACAGAAACTTTCGCAGGTTAATCAAATTCCAGTTGTTTTCTACATAAATCATAAATTCTAGAGCCTTCAACCTAAACTAAACCTTTAAACCCTAAATTAGACCCGTCTATGAAAAATATTTTTCACCGTCCGAGCATAGAATATTTTCCCTTATTTTATATATTTACCTTTGTTTATAAATAGATTTTGAATGAGCATCTATTTTACTTTCACTCATGTTGGGTTGGAAATTGAATAGCTTGTACATCCCAAATATAGGCCCATAAATTACTCCCTTTCTAAACCAGTAGAGCATCCAACCACCCCCTCTCTCCTGGAGTATGACAAATACAGAAATAGTATAGTTTTTATTGATTCGTGGATCACCCATCATTATTATAATCAAAGCATTGATTCATAGTTCTATATCACACCATTTTCTTAATTAAATGTATGTTATTATCATCCAGCCCGTGATTAGATCTAGATGTCAACAAAGCTAGAGATCAAACCTCCAATTAATTAATTAATTCAGTAAACCCTACACGTCAAGGTAATGATAAAAAAAAGCAATACGCTTGCTGTTGTCACTAAAACTCCTAATTTTGAAACCTAAATCTTTTGTCCTTAGCGGTGGAGTTATGTTTGGAGGTTTGACCAGGTCTAATTAAAGATGCCGACAAAGACGATTGCTTGTTTTATTGATTCAACACCATTCCCGTTCCATTTCCCAGACATGTTTAAAGTTGCTTTGAAATCTAGGATTATGGTTCCTGATTTGATTAAATTTTAAAAGAAAGATCACTTTCGGTTTTCGGATTGATATGTGACTGATTTTGTAAGGTCCAACTTAGAAACTTTTTTAAACATCATAATACAGACTTTTTGGGACTAAAGGGGTGAACCCATGGCCATACATACTTCTTTACTGGACATTCGACAGTTCCGTGTTTTAATTTCTGATTGGCGATAGCGAAGGACAAGGTAACAAAACGTACATACGTGCATTTTCGCCTATTGGATTAGATTCGATCAAAAATTTCGGATATTCAAATTTTTAGATCAGTAAAATAGCGTCCGTATTCAATTCGAAAAAATTGGATATCTAGATATTCGAATATCAGATATCTGAATATAAAATTTAGTTTAAGTATTTTTTGAATTTAACAGTCGTATCTATGAAAATTTTGAATTTTCAAATATAACAAGCAACAAATTGTCAAATATAACAAGATCCGCATCTATAGAAATTTCGATTTTTCAAATTTTTAGATATAACAAGCATCAAATACTAAAAACAACAAGCCTCATATCCATAAAATTTTGAATTTTCAGATATTTTAGATTTTTAGATAATCCAAAACGTGAAATATTGTGATCCGTATCAGATCCAGGAGAAAAATCGAATTAGATCAACAAATAATCGAATCAATAGGATATTGTTGTACACCCCTCTACCCCAAGCGGGGCCTAAAGAGTAGCGAAGCGTATATGTAATCAGGATGGAGCTTGGTAAAATATGTAAAGGGGTTAGTTTAAAATTTTTGAAAATTTTAAAAAAATTTAAGGCTTATTGAAAAGTTTTTAAAAAATCAAAAGGACAGTTAATTAAAAATATGTAAAGAAATAAGATTTTAATAAGAATTTTAATTTTTTTAAGAAATCAAATTAAAATTTATTAAAAATTTGAGGGCCAAATGAGAATTTTCAAAATTTTGGAAGGGCCAGGACCCCTTCTGGCCGTCACCAGCATCCGTCTCTGTATGTATCCGTTCACTACTAAAACTCTAAAACATGTAAATTATTTGATCCAATCCAATTATCCCAGAATCTTTATCTGCTCGATCATACCAAATGTACTGGAATAATTGATAGCTTTTTTTAATAGTCTAAAGGTAATTACAATGTAGTATATGTTTATACATATTCTTAACTCTTTGAAAATGTGCATACACCTTGTAGACAAAGCGATTTGAACCGTGTTTCCTAGGATGAGCATCATCCGCTTTTCTACTGAGACATTTGTTAGATTTAATTGATTAGCTTCTGAATATATGTAGAACCTGAATATCTTACGGCTGGCCATAAGATATTATGATTGTTCATAATAATGCGTAGTTTTAAAATAATAATTAAGCATCGATTGATTTAACGATATAAGACACAAACGATAGGTTCTTAAGTAAGTTAAAGTGTTTGAATTCTGACGTCGTGGATTAAATAAATTAGGTTGTAAGGTCACCTCATAATGAACCTTTATAGTATACGATCTAAGATTAGTCAACTAATAAATTATGTATAAATATTTATATAAAAAAATAATGTACAGACAACGCAAAATCCTGTAGATTGATGGCCTAAGATTAGTTATTGATGTGTTCATGGTAGAGATTTTTAACTTTAATTAACAAATCCTTAAACACTTCAGTCAAATTATTTAAAAAATGTTTTACAGAAATTCAGATGATAGTACAATTTACTGAAAATGTAAGTTATTTTTACATTGATTTGAAAATTGAATTAAGTTACGCATCAAAAATATGAAAAATATTTTCAATAAAATAAATTACATAAAACAAACAAATTTTAAATGTAATATGTTTTTATCAATACAGCATGGGTTTGATCCAAGTTGATTATACTCTTTCATTAATTATTTATACGCCAAGGAATTCCGGTGGGTATTTTTATAAAGTAAATTGATAGGTAGAGAGGGAAATCCGCGAGAAGTCGGCCCAGATTTGTGGAATTGCCTAGTAGGAGGTTACCATCTCTGCCCATATGTTTCATACTTAATATATAAATACAAATTGATGACTGCACTTAATCATTCCCAATTTTTTATGGGTTTAGGGGTCATAATTTTGAATGGAAGACTCTAAGGTGTTTCTATTGGATCTACAACTCATGACTTAAGGAAATACGAAAGAACAAAAATGAACAGTTTAACCAACTGACCAAATGTACTTGCTCAGTTTAAGGGCGATAATTGGCTGGAATTTAATTATTACAATTTTATAACACTTCAAAAATAGACAGCTGAATTATTAAAAAAAAAAGACAGCTGAAGTGTATATTCAAGATTGACATGCCATAAGCGAGGCTTCAGTTGATAAATATAAAAATCAGATATGCATCAACAACAAAAATCTAATCTCAACACAATTTAAAAAGATATTAAGTTTAAAAAAACTATTTGGACATATTATTGTATTAATCAAAACTGGTTGGAAACCATCATCCATCAGTCAAATGACTTAAGTTTTGATGAAACATTTCACCCAAAATAAAAAAAAATGTTGAATATAAGAGACAAATGAAATCATAAATATTTTATTTTTTTATGACGTACAACCCTATCGAGAATTTTAGTAGAGAGAAAATTGTAAAGTATCGTATATCAAAAATTATTACGAGTTCAAAAAATTGAGCTGGTTCCATAATATAATCAAGAAAGAGTCATTGTAACGTGTAAATCAAAAAGTTATCAAGATGTTTTGGCTGTGTGTTCATGGTAGATGAGAGATTCTAATTTTGATGCTGACAGAACCTAACATCATCATATCTCTAAAAAGTATATGATCATATAACCCATTTTCCACATTAATTCCACAACTAAATAATGTAAGAAAACAAATGAAGTTTAGTTCAATTTGACACAATAATTGATTGACATGCACTCATGTCCATGGGATCATTACCGGACAAAAGAAAATGTGGGACTTGGAAAGTGAGTTGCTAGTCTCGCCCATTTGGAAAACCTTAAAAAAGACAAACAAGATAAGGCTACTTTTGCTCCTATAACAATTCCTTCAAATCACCATCATAAAAATACAATTTGGTCCTTGCATAGGTAGGGGTGTAAACGAGCCAAGTTGAATTCGAGTAGTGCTGAGTTCGACTCGGTTCGTTAAGAACTCAAGCCGAGTTTGAGCTCAAATCGAATGTTGACCAAGTTTTAAATAGCTCGCGACATGTCTCGTCTCATTTACGGCCCTATGCATGGGTATAGACAGAGAAAACCTAGACTTGTTTAGTTTTTTTTTTTTTTGAAATAAAATGTATGATTAGAGGGAGAATCGTACAACGTTTGAGCATGGATCCGAGCCTCTTTAAAAAACTTACCTAAACTTAATTGGAGAAAAAAGAGTGCCCGAGTCCATGTCAAGGACTATGAAATAAAACCCCAACAAAGACATGATTTTGCTCCATGATAACAACCAATACCTAAAGGGCGGTAGACCAAATATACTAAAACCAAACAAATGAGCGCCATACAATGGCAAAGGCATAAGCAGGGACTCTCAACTAACCAAAAGAACCAATGCCATCTTTAGCCAAGTGATTAGCCTCCTCATTGGCTTCTCTTGAGACAGCCACCACTTTCCACGAATATGCAGAAACCCAATTATGGCACAACAAACAATTAGATTTAAAGCAATGAGGAGCCTTTTGTGGAAAATGAATCCACGAAACTGCTAAAGAACTGTCAGACTCGATAATAAGGAACCAAACAGAATTTTGAAAACAACGGCAAGCTTCAACCATAGCATAAATTTTAGTACCTGTAGGATTCATCATACCAGCATATTTCCAGAATTTGGTTGTATGGATTAAGAATATAATAAATCTTTTTTATTACAATTTAGGACTATAAAATGCAATATTTGTACTCACATATTACTTGACTTCTATTTAAAAGAAATAAAGGAACCCTCCTTCCCCTCAAATTTAACTTGATTATTTTTAAATTAAACAGTATGAATCGTCGGCCAAATTATATATATATATATATATATATCTTAAATTTAACTTAATCTTGTTTTCAAGCATAAATAATCAAATTTGAGATAAAATATAGGAATTAGATTTTTTTTTATCAGACAAACACATTATCAAATTTAATCGAATTGAACTTGAATTTTAAAACTGAAACTCGGCCGAGATTGGAAATTTAAATTTTAAATCGAAATATAACTTTCAATCGATATCTTTGGCCTAGTTGGCAATTGGCATCATAATCAGCTTGCAATTTGAAGTGATTTTTCCATTATAACGAAGTTATAATAAACAAGTGCAATCATCCTTTACATATGGCATAAAGTCAAAAAATACTCATAACGTTTGATTGAATAGTTATTTTGATTTATATTTTTTTAAACTAATTTAACCCCAACATTTTATTTTGAGTCAAAATGACTCATCTACGGATAAAAACTGTTAGTCAACTGATAATAAATAACTTGAAATGACTTGACAGAATGACACATTAAAAAAAAGTTTAATTTTATAAAAATAAACTTTTTAACTGATATGTCATTACGTAAAGTCAGTATATTTGTCTATGTTATCGCTGCATACACTGTCATATAAGTTTATCATGTTATTTTAAGATATTTATCATTAATTGACTAATAATTTTCATCTATCATTTTAACCTAAAATAAAACTTTAAAGGTTTAATTAATTTAAAAAAAACATAAGCCAAAACAAACAAACCCATGATCAAGGTAACGAAGAAGAAGAATAACATGTGGTCCCTACAAAGGAAGGAGGCTGCCCAAGGATCGAGGCGAGAATCCATGTGGGCTACTGACACGTGGCCTCATGACTGTCAGGGTTGAATATCACAGGTCGTTGCTGTACGTAGCTAGGTATAAAGCCTCGCATTTGTCTTGTATATTATACATTGTACAAATATTAAAATATGAGTGAGACTAAGATACAACAATTCAATTTAAAGATTACAAATAGAACAATCAAAATGTTATATATTTTTTATAATATTTTAGATTAGTAATTTTTTTATTATTTTATAACAAATTTTGAAATTTGATTTATTATTTTAAAATTTGTCATGAAAACTCAAAATTTAAAATAATATAACATTTTAATTATGTGATAATATTTTATATTTAATAATTTTAATATTTTAAGTTGTACAAATTTTTAACTTTAAATTAAGGCGACTCATATAACAAAATATACTCCTACAAAGCCTAGGATAGAAGACAGGTTGCGAACCAATTAAATGCACAAATTCTTTTACACAATAGAAACATCCCTTTGTTTTCTGATCTCTTTCCGCTACTCTCCTTTCTTTTATACTCCATATATAAAGCTTTGTAGCGTTTCCAAGAAAACTGCACTTGCTCGTCTTTCTACTCTTCACCCTTCTCTCTCAAGTCTCTCAATTCCGTCCCTTTATCAAATTGATTCTGTCCTTGTTCCTTTCTTCTTCTTTTTTCTAGCATCTTTCTTTCTCCTTTTTCCATTTAAAGTTTAGCAAAAGATGACTGGGGGAACTCAGGAAGGTGATCAATCTGTGAGCCTTGATCTTCTCAAGCAGAAAATGGCCAACTTTGCCAAGGAAAGGGACTGGGATCAGTTCCACAGCCCTAGAAATCTCCTCTTGGCCCTGGTACGTCTCTATGTATATCTTTTTTCTGGGTTTTTAAGTTTGTATTTGAATACTAGACATATTTGAGACAAGAAAGATGGAAGGGCTAGCGTTTACCATTATATATTACTTGTTTATTGTACTCGTTTCTTTGGTTTTCTATATGGGGAGATAATGATTTGACCAACCAAAATACAGCTTAAACCAGTTGGATTATCAGATATATATACATATATTAATTGCTTTTTCATTAGACCTTGTAATTGTTCCCTAAATCACAAAACATGGTTTACACATCTGCAAGTTGCCCCTTTTTTCTGTTTTTTTTTATTCTCTTATATTACTTTAGCACTTTCCTTGATTTCCAATTTAGGGTTTTTTAACCTCTTTTTTACAACTTGATCTGCAAAAGTGCAGAGTCAAACTTGACAAACTGTCCCTGTAAAGTGCCAGACAAGGGTTTAAAAGAGTAATGATTGTTGTTCACCGTAATGGCTAAACTCATGATTGATGTAGGTGGGTGAAGTGGGAGAATTATCCGAGATATTTCAGTGGAAAGGCGAGGTCCCAAAAGGGTTACCCGACTGGAAAGAAGAAGAGAAAGTTCACCTGGGTGAAGAACTCTCTGATGTTCTACTCTACCTGGTAAGGCTCTCAGATATCTGCGGCATTGATCTGGGGAAAGCTGCTCTGCGCAAAGTTGAACTCAATGCTAGCAAGTACCCGGCTTCAAACAAAAACTCCAACACCAACAATGGCATTGCAGAGAGTAGTTGAACTTGATCATGATCTATCTACCTGTTTAAATGTTTAGTGGTTAAGAAATTTGTATTTATATTTTCCTCCTAGATCATAGTCATAGGTGGCGGTGGGCTGCTTTAGGTGCATTTATTCCCATAGATTTTGTTACTGTTTTCAGCAGCTGAATCCAATCCTTTCTGACACACACATATATATATATATATATATAGAGAGAGAGAGAGAGAGAGAGAGATGCTTAAAAAATGTTTGCCCTTTCTGTATCTTTCTGTTTTGGCTTACTTTTTCTGTATCTGGTTTGTATGGACGGCCAATGTGCATTCCCTTGGGCAAAGTCATGAACCACTCGCTTAAAACATGCATAATTCGGAACAGGGTTGAGTACGGAAAGCCAAAACCCCAAAGATGCAGATTCCCTTTGGCAATCTACCAGGGCAGGTATGATCAAACAAACGGGTGAAACTAAGTACCTTCCATTTTTTTCTTCAAACATGCAAATTTTATTTGTAAATTCGTTACAGAAAAAGTGGGATCCACGAAGATCACACATCAGTGTATTACAAATCAAGAAATGGTTGATTGGAAGTTGAGGCGTATAGAAAACATATATGAGCCTAGAAGAAAACGTTTGGATGAACATAATGTGACAGATACAAGCCTCTCCATTGGGTTTAGGTTTATGTGTTGGATCCGATTAAGACCCTCAATACTCAAATAACATTAAATTCCAAATCAGATGTAAACAAAAGAGTCGACTTGAATTCTAAAAAAATGGTCACCAAGACTGCACCGACTCAAGAAAGCCTCCTAAATAGGAATAGCCACAGGTCGAACCCCAATCAGGCTTTAGTCATCTGATTGATGGGCTTCTTAAGTCGAAAAAAGGAAAACCAGCAAAAGCTGTGGCCCAAGCACCTAATACCGGTCGAACAAAAATTATTGTTTTTTTTTGTGTTTTATATATTAGTAACAGTAAAAAATCAAATCATATATTCTAATTTTAAATCTTAAAATTTAAACTCTTAACTATAAAAATTTAAACCCTACATTATAAACCCTAAATTCTAAATTCTAAATTCTAACTCTAAATCTTAAACTTATATTTTTTGATGTTAAGACATATATAAAGACACAAAAAACAAAAAATTTCTATTCAACGCCGACTTAAGTAGGGGTGTGCATAATTAACCGTAACCGTTAACCGGTATAACCGTTACTTTTCACAGGTTAATTAACTGAACCGTTAAAGTTAAACGGTTTCGGTTAACCGGACCGTTAAAAATGATGGTTAATGGTTACGGTTACGAATTTTGACTAATGGTTAACCTATAGGTTAACCGTTATTAAATTATTTATATATATATATTTAAAATATAAAATATAAAATAACTAGTGGAGGTTTCATTTACCTTATGATTATTATATGTTAGTTAAAGATTTGTCTTTAAAACTTTGATGGTGGGTTTTATGTCTTGAACTTTGATGGTGTATTGCTACAATGTTATTGTTATGTGTTGCAAACTTTTTAAACTTTAAACTTTAAAATATTATGAAGCTTGTGTGTTTTGTCTTGTGTTGAAACTTTGTAGTATGTAAGTATTTTTTTAATTATGGCGTAAGTGATTAGAATATCTTTATTTAAGTATTTTTATGAATATTTTAATATAATATTTATAGAAAAGATAATTATATTATTCTCTAAAAAAATAGTGAACATGTGAAAAAAATTGTAATAGTTTACAGGTTAACCTATAACCGAACCGTCGATTAACCGCGTCTTAACGGTTAACCGACGGTTAACCGTTTCTTAATGGTTAGATTACGATTAGCAAAATTCAACAACCGCTATAACGGTTAACCGACCGTTTAGGTTAAATGATACGGTTAACCTACCATGAACACCTCATGACTTAATCCATAATAAAAAAATTCAATCATAATAAAAAAATTGAAGCTTTAATTATGTAAAGCGAAAGTTAAACAAAAATTAAAGCTAAGAGATAAATGGCTTAAACAGATTCTCTAAAAATAAATCTCTATAGCTTCTCGCTTCTTTCGTGATCCGTTATTTTGCTTTTTTGGGCGACCAACCGCTTATCTCCCCGACAATTAGCCTTCTTCTCTCATATTCGATGTTGCCCTCTGGCTTGCTCGTTGGTTTCCTTCTTTTTCGGCAGTCAAGATTCAAGCTCGAAGCCATTTTGAGAGGAGGAAGTGTGACTTCTCAAGAGAGGCTTTCAACTTCATATGTTTTGCCGTTTGTTTTTGATGTGTTCTGTTTTAGTTGTTGTGGTTGTTTCAACTTCTTGTTGTAGGTCTCACGGCCTCCTCCGTTGGTCGGGCTCTTAGGCCGCTCTTCTCTATGGTGTCCTTTTGGGATCCGCTGTAAAGGACGTGTGATTAGTTCAAAGGCCTTGTTGGCCTCTCCTCTGTCGCCACGTCTTTCACGGTCCCTTGAATTTCACGATTCTGTTTTCTCTTCTGTCAAGGTTTGTTGATTGGTGGACGCTCATACGAACTAACATGTATGGCACCGCTACATCACATGAGGTGCCTTCTTCTGCTTGCAATGGTAGCCGCTTCAACTAGGGTTTATGTTTCCCTAGTGTGGTTCTGGGTTGGGGTAACTGTTGTTTTTTTTGGGCTTTATTTGCCTTTGTCTATTTGGGTTTTGTTATCCAATGTACTCTTTATGTTTGAATATAGGCATAATATCAAAAAATGTTTATTTTGGCCATGTTATTTTTTTGAAACACTTTAACTTTCATCGTATCATATTAGGTAAAAATGATCCATTCGCAGATAAAAACTGTTAGTCAACTAACGATAAATAACTTAAAATGATTTGACAGAATAACACGTTATTAGAAAAAATAATTTTACATTTATAAAATTATTTTTTGTTGATGTGTCATTCTATCAAGTTAGTACATATGTTCATATGACATTCTTATGTTAATATGCACTGTCATGTATGTTTGTCACGTCATTTTAAACTATTTACTATTAGTTGAGCAATTATTTCCATTCATTGAGGGGCCATTTTGGCCTAAATTAAAACATTAAGAGTTAAAGTGCTTAAAAAATATGAGCCAAAGTAACTATCTAATCAAATATTAGGGTATTTTTTTACATATGATTTGAATGAATGAAATACATGTTCACGTTCAAATAAATTATTAAAGAATAAAAAGAGCGTATCCTATACTCGTGATAAGACATGATTGGATTCCTTGATGATTGGGACCTCTCACCAACTTTGTCTTTGAACTCATTTCAAGCCTTGATCAAGCACCCCATCTCTTCTAATCATGATTATAAATTATAATAATGAAGCCATCATGATTAATCAAACCCTGCTCTATCTTCACGCTCACTATATAAGAGATGGAGTTGCAAATCGACTAAAATACTTAGCAATCAGCATTAGCACCCACCACAACCGCTCTTTCTTTCTTTCTTTTAAGGATGCCGGAAAGAGATACTATAACTGTATCGATGTTTTTAAACTCGACACTGTTGGTGTCGTGGTGCCAAGCTCAAAGGCTGATGAAGAAGGGACAGAGAAGCACCATACGGCTCGAAAATAAGGCTAAATGCCGAGGGTTCGGGCTCAAGTCACTCCCGGAAGTTCAATAAGTGTTCGTCGTTGGTCCTCTCAGAAGGCTGAAAAAGTTCATTTTGGAGATCACAAACAAGGAAAAGTTCATAGAGACTTATTACATGTATTTGCCCTTGTTACGTCCTCAACTGTTTCCCTTGCGTTGATATATATTTGGATACTTTTCTCTTTTATTTTCTTCTTCTGTACTTATTAAGGAAAATCGTCTGTCCTTTTAGTATGCACTTATTTATGCCCCATACTAAACTTAAAGTTTAGGATTTATGGTATAAAGTTAAGGTTTAGGGTTAGGGTATAGGAAATTTAGGATAGACTGTATTTTTTAGGGTGTAAGGTGTAGAGTTTAGGATTTGAAAATTAGGGTTATGTTTTATAATTTAATTTTTAAGTGGTTTTTTAGCACAAAGCATAAAAAGAGGTATGGCTAGGGAGAGGATTTTTGTTCCTTGTTAAGATACATAAAAATCTTAATCATCTGTTTCAATAACGTAAAATTAAACATCCATATATATACATCCAACACAAATATATATAGTTTTTTATAATTTAGTTAAAAGATCTTTGAAGATTTTCTCTTTCCCCTCCTCTATGTAGGAATTGTTTAATTTTTTTTAAAGAATTATATTCTAAGAAACCTACATCTGAATTTTTATCTAGAACCATTTAATTCAGCATTTGAGTTGTGAGAATCTTGAAAAAGTTCTAAAACAATTTCAGTTTCCTCCTTTATCATACAGTTCAATGACTAAGCAAAGCAACTTTTCAGTTCATTACTGGCAAAACGAAACTTAAAACCAAATGCGTTATACTTTCTTTCATTCTTTGGCCTAGCATTCAAATTAATTGGTATCTAATTTGATAATTTTTTTGACTTAGTATATAATTGGTATTTGGATTTGAAAAAAAAATATATCTTAAATTGATATTTATGTTGACTTGACATCTCAACAATCAATTACATTACTGATTTGGCATTGATCGATAAAAATATCGACATCATATGTCACGACCTAATTAGTTGTTAAAACACAACATCAACACAAAATATTAATTTTTTTAAACCTAAATATCGATTTTAAAATCTATTTTAAGTCTAGGTATCAAATTTAGACACCAATTAATATAATATTTTTTCCTTCTAAAAACTCAATGAAAGAATTCGTCACTTGTGATACACTTCAAAGATTTTGAGATCAAACTTAATAGTATTTTATTTCATTTTTTTATAAGAAAAACATAGAGTATTGTAAACATATTTTTTGGTTTTATCATAATACTTATTTTATGTTTTTAGTGCATCATATTCTAAACTTTCATAAAAAATGTAATCCAATGATTTATGATTAAGACAATATTTTATTTACATATACAATCATTCAAAGGTAAATTTTGGATTAATTATATTTTTTTACAAGTAAAATTACATCACACTCTCGTAACGTTGTGAAAAATATAAAAATATTATTAATAAATAATCACCTATACGAGAGAGAAAGAGTATATTTAATTTATGGTTAAACTACATGGTTGGTCCCTACTGTTTTTGGATTGTTTGATTTTAGTTATCCGTTTTGAAAAGAAATATATTTTGGTCACTTACGATACCAATTTAAAACATTTTGGTCACTGAGCCTTTAACCCTTGTTAGTGTGATGATGTGACACGTTAGTCAAAAGAGTTTATTTTTAATTTGACCCATGAACACTAGATAAAATATTAATTTGACCCCTAAATATTAGATAAAATATCATATTGACCCGTAAACTTTATCTAAATCGCCGCATCCAACCGTCGTTCATCCCTGCCACCAATTGCCACACTCCCGTCATCAGACAACGATCGATCGTTATGGGCATATATTGTTGGACTCCAAATTTTTTAAATTTACCAATTTGGGCCTATTGTACATGAATTTAAAATTCGTTTCACCGAAATTGCCCCGAATTCCCCAAATCTATCTAGATTCATCAAATTTAAAATAGTTGCCACTATATTTAGCTTAAACTTAACTTTAACACTTCATTTTGTTTGATTGATTTTTTTTTTACGCTAAGCTGATTAGATTTTGTTCATAAAATTGAAGACTCCTTTCCGAGATTACAATTTGAAATGGTGCAAGGCCAATTACAAATCCGTCACAAAAGCATTAAAACTACATATCAAGCCACGCCTAATGAACATTTTCACTCCAACAAGACTTGACAACACTAAAGATTACAGTCCCACATACCTACGAAATGCAAAATTTGAGTTCTACAATTTCTAACAGGGCCAAAGAAAGCCCCTCATACCCACGCGAGACAAAAAAAAAAAAAAACCTTAATATCACCTAAATAGAAACTGACATACTCGATAGGACTTTTCGAATCTACCTCCACAATGTCCTCCCCAACACCCTACAAAAATTGCTAAAAGGAGTCAAACTTAAACATCAAAACAAACCTACCTATTCGCCCCGCAATTTAACAGACATTTCACCACCAAAATCAACTCAAGCCCCACTACATAACCCACCTCCTAACAAACAATCGTAGCTCCATAATAGCTCTTATAAACTGCATCCGATTACGGCCAATCACAGATATCACTTACCCTTAAAATAGGGGAGCAACATGTACCTAACTTCAATGTCTTCTTCTCGTACATTGAAGTAGTCAAAGTGATCCACCAAAACTCGAATCCTACTGCTATTAGCTTCCATTTGATTATCGCAATGGTGGAGAGACCCTTCTTGGGACAGGAGAACATAAAGATCAAAGAATAAAAAACCGAAGCATTCAACACTAGATTCGTAGAGTTTGGATTGTTTTCTAGTTAAATGGACATCAAACCTGTGTTTAGGAGGTCGAAATTAATTTAGTGAATCGAACTCATCGGCTGCCATCGACAATGGTTGACGATGTCGGCACCATGGTCATTCGTGATGAGCATTGGCCAAAATGTAGGCAACTTAAGAGAAAAGAAAAGAAAAAAAGAGAGGGAAAATAAAGAAAAAAGAAAAAATGGATTTTATAGGAATCCACAAGCCTATCATTTTGGTATTTACTATCATGTCATAACGTCGTTAACTATTTAATGATCGAGTGAGTAAAAGTGAAACAATTCAAAAGTTGAGCAATTAAATTCAAAAAATTTAAATTTTAGTGACTAAAATATGAGTAAGAAGAAAGTTCATTGATAAAAATAATAATTTAAAACTCTACATAGTACAAAAATACAGTTCAACCACCCACCAACTTCGCTTAATGACCAAAATAAGAAAAATAATTTGAAATTTGAAATACATTATAAAAGGTAATTCAAACATTTTAATTTTAATTTTAATGATCATCATAAGAGTTACGAGTATGAAAAGAGAATATATATAATATTAATAATCAATTAATGAAATAAACAAGAATTAATTTTGAAATTCTAAAGAGTACATGGACTGGAGGCGGAATTAAATTTTCTTTTAAGAAATACAATTTGGATTGTGGATACAATTCCAGAGTCCAGACTATACCTAACAAGATTACAGAGTTAACATTGCGAAGAT
Organism: Hibiscus mutabilis; assembly: GCA_019671005.1. NCBI lineage: Eukaryota > Viridiplantae > Streptophyta > Magnoliopsida > Malvales > Malvaceae > Hibiscus > Hibiscus mutabilis. The sequence continues at coordinate 41,949,083 of CM033724.1, read as the reverse complement.
AGTCCAACGCCTGATTCCATACTTTTCTGATCTCCATGCTCCCCTCAAAGCGACTCCACTGTCTAACCCAATGCCTCCGTTCCGCCACCCACCAATTGCGCTTCGCTAGAATCGACGCCGCTTCCTCCAAGCGGCGGACCAAGGCCCCTGGCTCAGGATTTTCCTTCCCGAAAACGGATGTGAAATCCGATTGGTGGGTGGTGGACGGCGAGATGCACGAGATCGGCGACCATGTGCCCCCACGTGAGCGCTTTGTCATCCCCAGAGACAACATCCCAAACAAGCGACGGAAGCAGCTCAGGGAGCAGTTCATGCGCCGCACTCGCCTTGTTATTAAGGAATCGGTTAGCGGTATAAACATAATTACAAATGTTCTTAATAATGCAAAATAAAGTATCTATTAGTAGGTTTTGTTTTGTTTTACTAAAGGAGCATGAACCCTGGTGCAAAAAGTACATGGAACTGTATAATGAGCTTGGAGAAAATTGGGAGAGGTTGTATTGGGATGAGGGTTACTCAAAAAAAATTGCCAAAGGTCATGCCGAGGAGGATGATCAAGATTTTAACCCATACAGGTTTCGTCTTGCTGGTTTCTCTTTCATGCTCTGTTAATTAATCCTGAAGACAAAACTTGGGGACATATCTTTAGCGTAGTTTCCTTTCAATTTGTAAATGTTTGATATCATGATCGAGGAAGTATTCATTTGGCATCACACGTTAATTTGTCTTCTAAGAATTCAACTCTAAATGATATGCTTAATCATACTCCTTTTTTTTTTTGTCTTATAGGAGTAGGGGACACCGTGCCGATCTCATGAAGGTATGGATTTTTTTACAGAATTTGTTGGTGGCTTAACTTATGATATATCACTCATTTTCAGCAGATCATGGCCATCCCATGTTGAAAACAATGGAACTCCCTCCTTTTGTTATTGTTTTGGAACATATATTCCTGTTGATACTACATTGAATTATGCAGGATCAAGGTTTTGGGAGGAATAGGCAAGCTGATAACTTAGGGAAAGTAAATCAGCTTCGGGATAAGTTTGAATTTGATAGAGAGAAAAGAATGAGAGAGAAAGGTATGCTCCATTCTTTCAACTTTCAAGTTAATTTATGTTTTATACAGAAATTTCTATGTGCTGCTTATGCTTGTATTCTATTCTATAAATCTGGAGGTAGTAAAAGCTGAATTGAACCAATCAACTTGCACTACATATATCAATGAAACTAAAGTTACTAGGGAAGACAGTATATTGAATGTCATGCTCTGACCTGACATTTCGACATGATTTGAATCCAAACTTGATCACTGAATGCTTGGTGTGGATTAAAATGCATCCAAATTTGAAAAATCGAGCTTACATATCTGTATGCTAACTTGAATTAACTTAATAAGCTAGCTACCAAAACTGACTCTGCCAAAAACAAGTCCCTTTGGCTAAAGGGTGCCCATATTCATTGAAGCAGGCAACTATGTAGAAAAGCAATTTTCAGCTTTAGGAAAAAACTAAATAACACAGAAAAAATAAAGTAGAATTTAAGTTTCTGCGAAAAGAAGAAAACATAATTGATTTTCTGTTATTTAATATTTCGAAAAATTACATCCCTTTACAGTGAATTTATAGACTCAAGTATTGGACTTTAGTTACAATTAGGAGTCCTAAGTACAAAAGACATCTAACTCTATCTTTTAGGAAGACTACTATTTACATAAGGAGTCTAACTCTATCTTTAAGCTTTAATTTAAACTACTATTTAAATAAGGACTCTAACTCTATCGGATAATCTAACACCCCCTCAAGTTGGAGAATATACATTGTATAATCCCAACTTGAATAGAAACTTGTCGAAAGAAGCTTTTGGTAGTGCTTTTGTAAGTACATCTGCCACTTGTTCTTCTCAGAGGAACATAAGATAAAGAAGTCATCCCACTAGTAATCTTTTACGAGATAAAAATGCTGTCAATCTCCACATGTTTAGTCCTATCACGGTGGGTGGATTTCGAGCAATTTGTATCTTTGGATCGGTTTATCACAAAAAATCTCAAACTTCTCCTATTGGTTCACATCTAGCTCCTTGATAGCTTTAACAACCAAATTCCTTCACACATTCCCAATGCTAAAGCCCTATATTCTCGCTTCAAAGATCGCTTCTAGATACAACTGCTTTGTTTCTTACTCCTCCAAGTCACTAGATTTCCCCAAACAAAGGAGCAAGAAACCAATAGTTGATCTCCTTTCTGTCGATTAAACTTGCCCGACTTGAATCTGAGTAAATCAACAATCCTTTCTTGAGTCTTTTTAAATAGCAATCCATGCCCCGTGTGCCTTTCAAGTATCTCAAATTCTAATTGCGACTTTCCATGTGATCTTCCCTTGGATCAGTCATGTGTTGGTGATAATATTAATGGAAAAGCAATGTCAGTCCAGTTAATGACAAATAAATCAACTTTCCCACTAACCTTTGAAATTTACCCTTATCAGCTTTAGGGCCTGTGTCCTTTTTATTGAATTTTAAGCCTGCTTCCATGGGAGTATCAACTGGTTTGCATCCCAACATTCCTGCTTCATTAAGTAGATCAAGAACATATTTTCTCTGTTTTATCACCAGACCTTTGCTCGACCTAGCAACCTCCATGCCTAGAAAGTATCTGAGCTTTCCTAGGTCTTTTGCTTCAAACTGTGTATTTAACAACCCTTTCAAGTGACTTATCTCTTCATCATCATCACCTGTCAGAATTATGTCATCCACGTATACTATTAAAATAACCCTTTTATTGCTAGAGGTTACCTTAGTGAAGAGAGTGTGATCTGCCAAGGATTGTTTGTATCCATTTTCTAGAATCACCTTGGTGAATCTGTCAAACCAGGCTCTAGGTGACTGCTTCAAACCATAGATGTATTTTTTAAGTCTGCAAACTTTCTGATCTCCTTTTACTGACTTCAAACCCGAAGGCACTCTCATGTACACTTCTTCTTCCAATTTTCCATTAAGAAAGGCATTCTTAATGTCAAGTTGACGAAGCTTCCAGTCCTTGTTTACAGCCAAGCTTAAGAGAACTCTAACTGTATTTAGCTTAGCTACAAGAGCAAAGATTTCATCATGTTCAATTCCATAGGTTTGAGTAAAACCTTTGGCCACCAACTTTGCTTTATACCTCTGTATACTGCCATCAGAGTTGTATTTTATGGAGAACACCCATTTGCATCCGACTGGTTTCTTGCCTTGCGGAAAATCTGTAATGGTCCAAGTATCATTCTTTTCAAGTGCTTCAATCTCCTCTTTAACAGCCCTTCTCCACTTAGAATCTTTTAGAGCCTCCTCAAGTAAATGTGAGGGAATCTCGGCTAGAACATTACCTCCATCATTTTCATTGGCAACTGAACTCAAGTCCAATTCTCGGCAAGTGTCAAATTGCAAAACAACCCCCAGAATAGTTTTCTGTTTTCTGGTATAAACTTTCAGTTGCTTAGGAGGCTGAGGGGTTTGTGAGGAAGGTTTAGGTGAATTCTTGAGGAGTAGTAACAATAGGTGAAGGATGGGAAGCTGTAGGTGTAATAATAGGTGAAGAAGTAGAAGGGTTTAAAGGAGTATGAGGTTCAAATAACAAAGGATTATTAGTAGGTAATAACTCTGAAGGTAAAGAAGGATAAACCTGATTGGTAGGAGGCTGAAAAACATCACAATTCTCCCCCTGATTTGCAGCCACAGGGAAATAAGGTTCCTGTTCAAAAAAGGTGAGATTCAAGGAAGTTAAAAATTTCTGAGAAGGAGGATGATAACATTTGTAGCCCTTCTTAAGTGAAGAATACCCGACCAAGACACATTTCAAGGATCTGGGTCAAGTTTTGACCTAGAGGGAACATAATCTTTCACAAACACAGTGCAACCAAAAACTTTGAAAGCGAGAATAGAGGACATAGGTTTAAAATTGGGGTAACTCTCCAAAAAAATAGCTCTAGGTGTTCTGTATTGCAAAACCTTATTGGGCATTCGATTAATGAGATAGGTTGCGGTTAACAAAGCCTCACCCCACAAATACTTAGGAATATTACTAGTGAACATCAAAGACCTAGTTACCTCCAACAAATGCCTATTTTTCCTTTCTGCAACCCCATTTTATTGTGGTGTATTCACACAAGTGCTAAATTGAACAATCCCTTTTTGTTAAAAAATTCCCCCAAGGACTTGGTAAAATATTCACTCCCATTATCAGATTTGGAGATCTGAATTTTACTTCCAAATTGGGTTTCAACCATATTGTAAAATTTCTCAAAAACAGAGGCTACTTTAGATTTATCCCTTAACAAATATGCCTAAGTTGTTCTACTATGATCATCAATAAAAGTGACAAACCACCTACTACCAGTTACATTTTTCACTCGAGAAAGACCCCAAACATCACTATGAATTAATGAAAAAGGTTGGGAAGGTTTGTAGTAAGATGGTAAATAGGATGCTCTTGTCTGTTTAGCGAGAGGACATATATGGCATTTAAAAGAACTTGGTTTTCTATTAACAAACAATTCAGGGAATAATTTAGCAAGATAATAAAAATTAGGATGCCCTAACCTAAAATGCCATAACATTATATTATCAATTTGCCCTATAAAAGTAAAAGAGCAAGAAGTATTTGGTAGGGTAGATGGCTGTTTTCCGAGGACATAGAGACCATTTTGCAAGCTAGCAGTGCCAAGCATCTTCCTCGAATTCATTGCCTGCAAAAAACAACCAGATTCAATAAATTGTAATGAACACTTCAAATTCTTGGAGAGTTTACTAACAGAGAGGAGATTGCAGGCGAGATTTGGCACAAACAAAACATCTTCAAGCAACAAATTATCATTAATGAGGACTGAGCCACTTCCTTTGATAGGAGAGAGAGCCCTCGACTGTTTTAATAGAACTTGTAGAAGATGAATCTGAAAAACTAAGGAATAATTCCCTGTTACAAGTCATGTGATCAGATGCTCCAGAGTCAATGATCCATGCTGATGCACCTTTGGTAGAAAAAAGTGCAGTAGGAGAACAAGTATTCTGTATGCCTTTATCCTCCACGAGGGCCAAAAGAAAAGCAATTTTCCAGCTTTAGGAAAAAACTAAATAACGCACAGAAAAAATAAAGCAGAATTTAAGTTTCTGCGAAAAGAAGAAGAAAACAGAATTGATTTTCTGTTATTGAATATTTCGAAAAATTACATCCCTTTACAGTGATTTATAGACTCCTGTATTGGACTTTAGTTACAATTAGGAGTCCTAAGTACAAAAGACATCTAACTCTATCTTTTAGGAAGTAAACTTTAATTTAAACTACTATTTACATAAGGACTCTAACTCTATCTTTAAACTACTATTTACATAAGGACTCTAACTCTATCGGATAATCTAACAAACTAAAACTATAATCAATAGTTGTTTGAGCTATTTTGTCTATTGCTTGTTACTGAATTGATGAAAGCTTTAGGCCAAGTTGTTAACCATCTAAATGAACTTAATTTAAGTATCTCATAATTTAGCTCTGGTAGGATTGTAAATTTTTCATGCCACTTGAGAACAAAGTTCTATTTTGAACCCTTCTTCTGCCGCATCTACTTTTACTGGAGTTTTTTGGGCTCTCAGGGTCATAGTTTGGATTGTTAAATCCCTTATCTGATGAAAATGCATTGAACTCGTTGCCAGTTACTTTATGTGGAGAGAGACACATAAGCTGCATTTTCCATCAATATGAACTTCCAACCAGCTGATAAATCGATCCTCGTGTTCGATTCATGGGGATTTTCATTTACTGTGTGAATGTCTTTAATATACAGATATTTGGATCCCTTCATTGTATTTTCTAAAATATTGGAATGGTTAGGCTTTCATGAGTCAACTGGATCCTAAAAATGCATCCATGAAATCCCTATATGCCTTGGACTCGTCAACAAATAATTTTCCTTACTGTCATGTTAAAAAGCATGAGAATTTCAGTTATGCATAAGATGCACATATCATATGAGATGTATTATCTTGCTTACATGTAGCACCCATGTACATGTACATGTATTTATGCAGCATTTGCACCAATGAATGGACAGAATGCTTCAAACAGCCGTGATTCGAACTCGAGGAACCAGCCGTTTGACACGCATAGATACTTTTCTGATAGTGACTAAGAATATGATGAAAGAAAGGGTATTAGGAAGTGATGACTGACATCAGAACCTTTTTAGCTGATTCAGATCCGGGCTACCCTTGAGCCGGCCTTGCCTGTTACAATAAGGGTGCAAGGTTTTCACATTGAATTGCAGAATGCTGTATTGGTAAGCAATATGGATATTAAGTTATGGTTTTGTATGAGATCTTCTCTCACGATACATTCTCTTTTTGTTACAAAAGAGTTAGCCTGACTATAAAGGAGTTGTAGGTATTGGGTATGAATTCAAGATGTACTAATCATTAGCAACAATTTTAATTAATTAAAAGCAGTATTTTAATATTTACAAGTTGGAAAGTTGCAGAACAGAGGCATTGATGGTAGCAGGGCAGAGCGGCTTGACGAATCTTAGGTAACTGAAAATTCACAACTTACTGACAGAGATTGATTACAACTGTTGGGGGTTGAGTTTTTTCTTCTTAGAGTCGCAGCAGTACTGGTTCAATTCATAATTCGGGTTAAGTAGTAAATAAGTGCTTAAATTATATATTTTTTTAAATAGGTGTCTAAAATATTTTTCGGGCCAATCAGGTGCCTCACGTTTTCAATGTTATTCAAATAAGTGCACCGTTAATTTTCGTTATCTGACACGTGCCAACTTCTTAAAATTCTAAAATTATATTTAAAAATAAATAAAAATTAATAAAACAAAATAACTTCAAATCTCACAAAATAGTCTCAAATTTTAAAATTCCTAACACCCAAAACTCAAATATTGATTTGACTTGATTTTGTCACCGATTGTCATGCCGTCGCCCATCACATCCGTCGTCAGACCATCACGACTAATCCTATTACTTCGTAGTCGAAAATTGACTGAAAACGGTGCAAAACGTTGAAATCGTCAAATGGTTCATTCGAATAAATTTGCGATGAACGATAACATAATGGACGATAAACGGTGTGTGGGTCCTTCGGCGAGGGCAGGGTGCTTCATCCCGTCGCTAAAAATGCGACCAATGCCGATGAGAGTGGCCGGATTTGGAGACTATTTTGGGATTATCTGAAAATTTTAGGATATTTTAAAAATTCTAATTTATTTTTAACAAATAAAATTCAAAAAAAGTTTAATATTGCCACGTGTCATGTTTTATTGATTAACAAAATATTTTTAACGAACAATAACGACGGAGCACCTATTTGAGTAACATTAAAAACGTTAGATACCTATTTGACTCGAAAAATACTTTAAACACTTATCTAACAAAAATATAATTTAAGCACTTATTTCCCACTTAAGTCTTCATAATTCACAATTATCTTCTTTCCCCCGGAAAAAAAGAAATTTTAATCAACATTTTGATATTGTAAAAGTAGCACTAGGCCTCTCTGAATTTTGTATTTATTTGAACTTGAATGAATCTAGCATTTTCTTCCATTGTTTCCAAAACCATTATTCAAAGGCATAAAGTAAAAAAAATAGACGCTAAACAATTTAAAATGATTTGACAGAATGATAAGTCAGTAGAAAAAATTATTTAATATTTTATATAATTTTATAAAATTATTTTTTGACTGATGTAACTGTTTTACAAGTCAACACATTTGTCTATATGATATTGTCATGTCAGTGTGCACTGTCGTATAGGTTTGTCACGCCATTTTAAGCCACTTAACGTCAGTTGACTAACAGTTTTTATCCGCAGAGGGATTATTTTGACCCAAAATAAAATGTTGAGGGTTAAATTGCTAAAAAAAGAATACGAGCTAAAATGACTATTCAGTTAAACGTTTTAGAATTTTTTAGCTTTATGCGTTATTCAAATTCATGATGTTTAAGCAAATATTAGTATCTGGTTTGGAAAAGAAGAGTGGGCCAATCTTTGTTAACACAAGTATCACTTTCTCTAAAGCAGGGGGCAATGTTTTCTTGTTTGCACGTACCCTATTTGTTTTGCTTCAACTTTTTCAACCACTACCCCCTTTTCTTTCTTTCTTTTGTACAAGAATCTTCAAAGATAAAATTTAATCCAAAGTCAGATCTTAAATTTGAAGGAACTAGTGATAAATGGGGTCCGTGATCATAGACTCATAGTGATAATAATGATTAAGACGGAGCCCGTGATGTTACCAGAAACCAAAAACACAAAAGGGCTGTCCAACGTATTCAAGTTCCCAAAACTCAAAATGCTCCTTTCTCCCCATCTTTTTTAACCTCAAATCTCCTAAATATCATTTTATGAGACATTTGAGTACAAACAAATATTTTTAATCATTTACTTTAAATTTTAAGTGATTGATATTTTGTCAAAAGAGTGATTTTAAATATATAAAATATTTATTTTTAAAAAGCTTAAATTATATTTGATACGTGAATTAGACACCTTTCTCCCAATTTGGTAGTTAAAGAATTTTTTTTCTAGTTGATACTTGAACTAGACACTTTCTCTCAACTTGGTACCTAAAGAATTTTTGCTCCCAAATTGGTACCCGAACTTTATTTTCATCCACTATTTTGGAACTTTTATTAACAACTTTAATCCCAAAGCCTATACATTCAATCAATTTGGTCCTAATTCGAAACACTTCAATAAATTTAACTATTCCTATTTAAAATTCTATCAATTCCATCATATTTTCAAACCAATCGAGTATATCTTATCAAAACAACAATTGGATAATTGAGTTCTACCATAAATCAATAAGTTACTTTTAAACTTTTATTATACCAAGAAAGTATTATAACATTTCCAGGAGAAGAACAAACAATTTAAGTGAATAACAAAGAGTAAATTGATTGAATTTTTAAATATAGAGAGTTAAATATATTGAATTGTTTCAAGTTAGGACCAAATTGATAGAATGTACAAGTTTCAGTACCAACTTGGGAGAAAATGCCTAATTAAAGTACCAATTTAGAGCAAAAATTCTTCAGGTACTAATTTAGGAGAATGTGTCTAGTTCAGGTATCAATTTGGGAACAAAAATTTTATAGGTAACAATTTGGATGAAGGTGCATCAATTGATAAATTTGCTCAAGAATAACTTTCACAAAAACTACGCTAGAAATTTTAACTTTTAAAAATTACTTTTCATCCTAAATTAAAAAGCATTTTTGACTTATTTTTCATGAGAGAAAAGAACTCTTTCGGATAAAAACCCTAGAATGATACGTGATTTTCATGCCTCCACCGATGCCGGTGCTAAGTCCCCCCCTCCGGCCACAGTCGACAACTCTCGGCCTGATGTCGATCCCCGAATAGGGGTCGTCTCTCTGTGCTCTCTACCGATGATACATCGGCTACTATAGATGTTTTTGATCCTGATGGCTCCAATCTGATCCCTTCTCCTGCTACTGTTTTATCGTCCCTTGCTCCAGTGTGTACTGATTCAGTAGAGCCCCTAGCTGCTCCTGCCATTACGTCTGATTCTGCCCCTCCCTTGTACAAGGACACCCTGATGGCCACTGAGATTTCCCAAAGTCTTGTGGTAGAAGAGATAATAGGCGAGGAAAAAGTTATTCTTCTCGAGGGTGATTTTACCAGATCCACTATTGACGGTATAATATTTATTGAATTCTCTGAACGTGTTTAAGCAATGGTAGTGGAAAACCTAGATCATACGGTGGTTATTAAGCTCCTCAGCCGTTGTATTGGGTATAACACGCTCAGAACCAAACTTTATGATCTTTGGAAACCTTTCTAAGCCTCTCTGCTCATGGACATCGAAAATGACTATTTTTAGTTACATTTTGGACTCGATTTGATTATACAAAGGTGGTTTCCGGTGGCCCTTAGGTAATCTTTTGTCACTACCTCGTTGTGGAACCGTGGATCGTGGACTTCTCTACGGCGCAATAGCACCCGAATCGCATTGTAGCCTGGATTCGGCTACCAGGTTTACCGGTTACTCTCTATCAAAAAAGCATGGTTTCAGCAATTGGAGAGTGCATTGGTCCTGTTCTAAAACTTAATTATCAGACTGAGACGGGACGTAAAGGGCATTTTGCGCATATGGCTATTAGTCTTGACCTGCAGAAGCCTTTGGTATCCAAGCTTCTCATTAATGGTCGGGTGCAAGTCGTTGAATATGAATCCTTGCCCACCATATGCTTTGAATGTGGCAAGTATGGTCACATAAAATATATGTCCTTTTTCTAACCATGCAGAGGATGCGAGCCGGTCTACAGTTACAACAACTTCTCCCGTGTTACCTCCGACGACTGAGCCTTTCGGACCATGGATGATGGTTGATTGCCGTCAATGACGTGGTGCACAAAAAGACACTAACTCCCGGCCTAGCAGCTCCAACCTTGTTATACAGGAATCTAGGTTCAATCCCATCTTTGAAGACGATGTAGGTGATAATAATGGTGCCTCTTTGGCCACAGTAAAACCTTCGAGCCTTGCTGTCCCTATTGCTCTAGAGCCATCGACCTCGATTGACGTCTCTATCCCTACAGTTCTTTTTCTTGGACTGTTGCAGCAGTGGCAGCTCCTTTTAAACCTGTTGTTCTATCGACCCCTACTGCTATTACCCTTCGGGGCAAAGTGAAACCACCGGTAGAGCCTCGACCAACTAAGCCACCTACTTTTGTCCTTATCCGAAAATCCCTTAGTGTTTAATGACCTATTGCTGCATCAACGTCCAAGCTTTTTAATTTGACCACTCGCCGTAGTTCGTCCTTGAGCTCTGCTCGTTTTGCCCTTTTCCTCGACCCTTACCCAAACTCAACAAGAATAAGCATACCGCAATGGTTCTATCCAAAAATAATGATCCGAATGTTCCATCTAAGTCTTTGGCTCAAGACCCTTTGTTAAAGCCAAGTTGGGAACCCCCTGATGACCCAATAGCTGCTGATTGTCCTAGCATTCCGGCTAAAAGCCAAGCGTCGAGTTCAACTGTTACTGCTGCGGCATTAGTACGTACCGTGAGTTTACCTGTGTCCATTGGGTAGGTTCTGTAATGTGTTCTTCTCTTATCCTTTTATGATGAATATCAATATTTTATGCTGGAATGCCCAAGGTTGTGGGCATCCAAATATTTTAACTGCTGCTAAGCAATATCTTAGGGAGTGTAAGCCCACTTTGTTTGGTATTGTTGAGCCGCGTATCAGTGGCGACCGTGCTGATTTTGTTGTTATGGCTTTGGGTTTTCCTTATTCTCACCGTATTGAGGCCTTGGGGTTTTGGGGAGGTCTTTGGCTTTGCTGGCAAGATACTATCCATTTGAGATTCTTCTTCATCATTTCTAGGTCCTTCATTGCCAGTTCACTTGTAAAAAATCTGGTTCGGCAGCTATGGTTACTCTTATTTATGTTAGTCCCTCATCTTCACGGCATAAGGCTCTCTGGCCGCATCTTTATGCTCTTGCATTATCTATTCAGTGCCCTTGGCTTCTTATGGGTGACTTTAATGCCACTGTTGATGTTTTAGAACAGAAAGGTAGTGCTAGCTCAATCCGTGCGAGACATGACTTTTAGAATTTTATTTTCGAATGTAGTCTTAGAGATTTGAGGGTTCAGGGTCCTGCGTTTACTTGGTCGAGGGGCTCTACTTATGCTCGCCTTGACCATATGTTGTGCGATGATCATTGGGACGAGCCCTTCCCTGAGTCTTCTGTTACTCTTGTGTTTCGTATGCATTCTGATCATCACCCACGCTCTTAAAGGTGGGTGCTTCAAATGGCTCGACTTTCCCTCGCCATTTTTAGTATTTCTCAGGTTGGCGTTCACATCCAGATTTTGAAATGATGGTTCAGGATAACTGGAGGCCCTCTAGCTCCCTATCCGAGACTATTACTAATTTTACTACAGTTGCTGATGAGTGGAACAAAACAGTTTTTGGTTATCTTGGTGCTAAAAAAAGGTCGGTTTTGGCACAGTTAAGCGGTGCTCAGAGAGCTCTCAAGCGAAGACACTCTCATTTACTCGTTCAGCTTGAACATGATCTACAGATTGAGCTTAAAAACATCCTCGATCAAGAGGAGCTCTTGTGGCGGCAGAAATCCAGATCTGATTGGGTAACATTGGGTGACCGTAATACCTCTTATTTTTACCGCAAGGCTAAACAACATAAGGTCCGTAATCACGTTAGTGCTCTAAAGCTGCCTGATGGTACATGGAGTGACGATAATCATATTCTGTGCAACGAAGCTGCTAGGTTTTATCATAATCTTTTCTCCGACTCTAACGCTCACTCTAGTTCTTACTCTTCATCGGGTTGCTTTCCCACGGTTCCAAGGCAGCTTATGGAATCTCTTGATTTTGTTCCTACAAGTGATAAAATTTGGGACGCTCTTCGGTCAATGGCCCCCCTTAAGGCTCCTGGCCCGGATGGCCTCAGCCGTATCGATAACCTATAGGGTGTACTGATACACCTACATAGTGTACCGATATCAGTACAAATTTTGCCCAACGACTCTTTCTCTTTCAAGACGCGTACGTGTACCAATACCGATGAGCCCAGAAGTGTATTTATTGTTGGAAATAAAGACCCCAACGGCTTCAAATCAACCCTAATGGCTAGTAACGACCACAAATTCCTTAGAGGGTTTAAAAGACCTTTTCAAGCAGCCATGCAACAAAAAGAAACAACTTGTCAATATTCATGTATTGAGAAATCAAGTTTTGTGCTTAAATTGTCATATTTCTTGTAGAAAACACTAGTGAGCCATTAACATTTGCTCAAGTGTTTAGGATTTTGGGTGTGTGCTTAATTTGCAAACTCTTTGTGTAGTGAGGTTTTCCTAGTTTGCTATATTTGTTTTTCTCTTGTAAGAGAGTGTTTCAAGACTTTAAGGTATAAGTCTCGGTTGTAAAGGTTATCTCCTTGATCCCTGAAAAAATGAAATACAAATTAGTGGATTTGTGGAAAATTCTTAGTGTGGATAGCTAAGGTAGTGGAAGTAGACTCGGTTGGGTAGTCGAACCACTATAAATCACCGTGTCCATATTTTTATTTCTTAGTTTTTCATCCACCAAAGCAAAAATCCAATTCGCCCCCTCTTGGCTATTTCGATTGATCGTTCGAGCCTCCCAACAGATTTAGTACTTGTCAAAAACAAATTATGAATATCAGCATATAATAAACTTTTATGTTTTTATTTATCTTATAAATAATTTTAGTTTTTTTAAAGTAAAACTTGTACTTATATTTAGAATAGTGAAATAATTTTAAAATATTAATCATTTTCTTTTTTGCTTACTTAAAAAATATTTTTGAAAAATATTTTGAAATTGGTTTAAGGATAAGGTTGCCTATTTTGTCTCTTAATGTGGGTATCTGGATTATTATAAATCAATTTATTTTGTGTCATGAACTTTTTAGATTGGCTTTCATTCATGTTTTGCTGTGGAGTTGTCTTTTTTCATGTTTTAGTGATGTTGTGGGAGACAAGAATGGACAATTGCATATTATTATTATTATTTGTTGTTGAAAGGTGGGCAATTGCATATTAGAAAGTAAAAGAATGGCCTTTGTCGAGGCTTTCACGCTCCTTGTCTGGTTACTGGATGTGTGGTATGTAAGGCATATGTCACGGTAGTTGGGATCTTTTTTACTAATGTCTTGGGGTCCTTTTGAAGGTGTCTTGCATGGGAAAGCATGGTCCTTAGTTTTTATTAGATGCTTTGTGAATTTGATTTAGAGGAAGTGTTGAGGTAGTCTGCTTGTCGAGCTTCTGCGAGTATGGATTATCATTACAATCATGTGACTCATGGATTGGAGATTAAGGTCATTGTTGTGTCTTGGAGAATTGTTTTGCTAGTGGTTATGGTCATGGATTTGTTTGTTTTGTTTAGAGGGTTAATATTGGGGTATTGCTTTTTTTTGGTGTGATTTGTAGCTTTGTAAATGTATCTCTCACTGAGAAAAACTTCCTCAACAGACCCAAAGTAGTCAAATTCAAACAATAAAGTACATCATCGATGGTGGAAAGTTTTGGGATGTTCAGCTAATTGTATTAATGAGGTGGTGGTGGAAATTAGAGGCGTTTTCATATAAAGAAAGAAATTAGAGGCGTTTTCATATAAAGAAACTGATTACATGTTCATGGTTTTAGTTTGTGTTCGATGTTGGTTGTGTGTTGATATAGTCTTAGGATTCTCGTTTTTTCATGTGTTGTCATTATTGATGGTGAGGGTTCATGGTCACCCTATCTTGCTGTTTTTGGTTTGGTCACAAGAGACATTGGTCTCTATTGGGGATGCATTTGATGGTGAGGTTGGATTCTTTGAGTGAGGTGAGTAGTGATTTTGTTGGACTTGACAGTTTGTAAGATATTTGTTTCTTTCTATAAAATAAGACATTAATTGTTAAGGAAACATAAGACAGTTAACTTAAACCCTAGTAAAAACACTTTCTTAATTACTATTTAACTCTCTTCCTGTCTTTAAATATCAATTATCATTGTATTTCACAACTCAAACTGCAAGTTAGTCGTTGATCAAAAGTTTTTTTTTTTTTTTTTTTATATATTTCTAGGTAAATTATTAACTTATTCTAAAATTTATTATTAATCTCATGTATTCTTTTTTTGTTAACTGGTGAGCAGTTATCTTACACTGGTGGTATTAAAACTTGTATCTTATATTTGTTGTTCATTTTTGAATTCTTCTATATTCAATTGTGGATTGATTAGTATTTGAATGTCTATTAGTATAGATTAACGGGTATATTCTTAAGGAGAACAAATCATATTATAAGTCTACAATATTAATTACAAATAGCATGAACTGATTCGAGTCTGATTATGTTTTCTTTTGTTTATTTGATTTTGATTCTCAGTGACTTTCCTGTTTATGATTGATTTCATTAAACTCTTACACATTGTAAATAATATATTATTTGCAACTAGAATTAGTAAGCTCTCTATAGTCAGTAATTAGTATGTACATATATATATATATATATAATCTTGTTTTTATCTAAAACAAAATTTGTTTTGAATAATTTTATAGTTTTATGTATATTTGGTTTGTATGTTAAATAGTAATTTAGATGGGAGAAAAGAGTAAAGATCCCGATGATACGAAAGATTGGCCGAAAACGAATAGAGTAGCATTGATTCAACTTTTAGTTGAAAGAATTAGAGAAGAAAAGTGGTAATCATCTACTTTTAAAAAAGAAGTGTAGGGTGAAATTAATAATGAGATGTGTGATGTAATTGAAGTATATTATTGTATTAATTAACTTTCTGAATTGATTGGACATAAATTAGATGAGATGTGACATCAAATGCAATCTATGTATCACAAGACATTTGAAAAAAAATTAAGGTAAAATTATTTTTATTTTCTACTTAATATTTTAGAATATGGTTTATATTTATTTTTCCAATTCATATTTTTTTCTTATATTGCAAAAAAATAAAGAGTTTAAAAGTATAAAAAATAAGGTTGCGAAGATTATGAACTACTAGTTGAGATATTCAATTGAAAATTTTTAACAAACATCTACTGAAGATTCATTATCTCAATGAAAAGAGACGTTTGGAAGACGAGCTCTTATCTAATTTTAGACAATGATTTAGACAGCGAAGGCTCTGAAAATGGTAAAAAAAATATAAAATTGATTTTATTCTTGGAGGTCGATCTAGCAAAGTGAATAAAATAAAAACAATCAAAATACTTATAGATAAATGGGAATTCATATTGAGTGCCAAAGAAGAATTTTTGAAAAAAATAGAGTATGTTTCTTCATATTCTTATAATAAAGTAATTGAAAAATTCATAACGATAGAATGTAGGCAAATTTTCGTTGGAATGTCTTATGCAAGGTGAAAGGATTAGGTGGGAAGTCTTGCTTAGTCTTAAGTTTTTTTTTTTAATTCTTATTTATTTTATTTTATGTGGTGTAATAATATTTTAAATTATCATTTAGTTATATGAAGTATTTTTTGACATTTTATCATTATATCATTGAATAATATGAGTATATTATTAAAAATATTTTATGGTTATATTATGCAAAAATTTATAACGAGTATAAGCTTTAGCTCAAAAAGTTCGTCCGATTTAGATAATGAGATAGGACAATTTCTTCTTCTGTATTAGATGGGAATGCATATGTTATGAAAATTTTATCATGAAATCCAATGGTATGTTATGAAATATCACATTTTTTCATATTTTTGTGATAGGTTAAAGGTGGATAAACTTTTAGAAGATGAGAAAAAGGTTTTAGTAGAAGTAGTTGTGATGTTTTTATTTATAATTGGTCAAAAAGAAACACAAATGTCTTGTTTAGCTATTAGCAAATACCTGGTAGCGGATAACAGATTACATTACCTGATAGCGGATAGCTGATAGCATTAGTTGATTTGACTAGCAGATTACATTAACTGATTGTATAAAAGTGTTTGGTAAAATTAACTGATAGCTGTTTGATTATTTGAACAAGCAAATTACATATAAGGACGTGATTATATTTGATACTTGTTTGGATAATTTATTAGTTATTCACATTTTGTACCTATTAATATTAATTAAATTATGAAAATTAATTTTTTTAATATCATTACTGAGCATTTATGAGGATGTACATATTACTTTTTTATTTGTAAAATTATCTTTTTAATATAATTTTAATAATTATTAAATTTAGATGTATATATTAATTTACTATCTATAAAATTATATTTCAAATATAATTTTTTAATTATTAAATTTATATGTATTTATTAATTTACATATTAATTTTTTATTTATGAAATTATTTTTTTTAATTTTATTAGCTAATCAAATTTATGTTATTTAGAGAAATTATTATAATTATCAAGGATAAAATAGTATTTACAAGTCATTTATCCAAAGCTCTAACTCAGAAAGCTCATAAAATGGGCTTTTTCAAAATGAGAGGTTTTACCTCAATCCGTTAATACAATCCTCTATTTATCAAACATCCAAATTAGCAGATTTGACTAGTCAAACCTCTAAAAATGCTTCAAATCTCTAATTTTAGCTCAAAAATTTGTTTACCAAACAGAGCCAAAGACTTATAGCTGATCGATTTCAACATTCTACCGAACCTATATCGACATGATTTCAAAAAAATTTAATAGTTGTATTTAAGTTGGGAAGTAAAATTATGTCTTAGAGATCGAGGTGATATTCAACCAGAAGTTGCAAGAAATTCTAATTGGCTTCTTTATTTAAAGGTAAGTTCAAGATGAAATATATTTTTGTAGATATACATTTTAATATTTCTGGTTTATACTTTAAGCTTATATCCTAGTTTTATACATTTCTATGAATTAAGGATTGTATTGAGACTATAGATGAAACTGAAGTGTCTACTTGGACTCTGCATCAAAGTAAATACCATTTCGAAATAGAAAGTAAAGCCTTTCTCAAAATATATTGATAGCTTGCTCCCTTGACATGCTATTTTCATTTGTGTGTGTTGGATGGGGAGAAATGGCTTATGAGACTATGGTTTTTGTTAATGTGGTATTAAATAATTGTGCTGATCAAATTTCTCTTCTAATGCCAAGTGTCTGTATGTTTTAATAGTTTAATTATTTTGACAGAAGTTAATTAAATAACATTGTTTATATATTACATATGATTTTTTTATAAGTGATTCATATTGAAATTTTAGGTAAATATTATGTGGTAGATGACAGATATTCAAACATACCATAATTTTCAGCACCATTTCGTAGACAAAAGTATTATGCACGTGACTTTATAGGTAGACATCAACCAATAGAGAAAGAAGAATTATTTAATATGAGACATTCTTCAGTTCAAAATGTGATTGAACGAAGTATTAGAGTGTTGAAAAAAGATTTACTATATTGAGAGATATGCCTAATTATCCTCTTAGAAAACAACATTATATATTGAAATCATGTTGTATAGTGCATAATATTATTAGGTTGGAAGCTGAAAATGATGAATTGCTTGAAGAGGGTGAAAGAGAAAATGAGCAAGAATTTGAGGACACAAAATCAACTTCTTCTTGTTCAAACGAGTAATATACGAGGAGCATAATACATTCGATGTGTCTCAATCTGCTGAAATGGCTCATGTTAGAGAAGAGATTGCTACATCATTATAGATTAATTATAGGCAAAATTAGAAGAAAAAAAACATTGTCGCTATGAAATGGAAATAGCTATTCCTTTTAAATCATATCTAATTATTGTTCTTTATTAAGAATAAAAATTGTTTTTTATTTATTTCAAAACTTTGATTTGTTTAATAATATTTTAATTTATTAATATTTTCAATAAGTATATTTTAATTTAATTATTTAGTAATTGTTTGTTCTTTTATATTTTGAAAAATTAAATATGAAATGTTGTGAATAAAGTAAAGAAGAACAAGAGAGATGAACAAGAACAAAGACGAGAGACAAAGAGAAAGACTTGTATTATATTCTCAATGTAGGGTTGTGTAAAATGCTTTCTCCAAACTCTATATTTATAGGCATAAGATGTAACCCTAATAATAAAGTACATTGAAGTCTCATTTAATATATGGATGTCCACAATAAATAAAGATATTCATTACACTCCCCCTTGGATATCCATGAAGATAATGTGTCTCGTTAAAACCTTACTAAGATAAAAACCCTGTGGGGAAAAAATTCCTAGTGAAAGAAAAAGAGTACACACATCTTTGATACACATAAAATGTTGCCTCATTAAAAACCTTACCAGGAAAACTCATTGGGAAAAAACCTCGATTAAGGGAAAAAGAGTGCAACGCGTATTTGCTCCCCCTCATGAAAACATCACATAAGATCTTTGAATCTTTATAATTCAATCTTGAATATAATCTTCAAATGTTGAAGTAGACTATGCACTGGTGAATAGATCTTTCAAATTATTGCTTAAAAGGATTCATCGAATACTATTCTTCTAAAGATCATGAAGGACGAAACTTTGAAGAAATATGTTTCCTTTTGTCACATTTGATGTATCCACCTTTTGATTGAAATATAAATTTTGCATTATCTCTACACAAGATAGCTTGTATCTTATCTTGTGAAAGCAATTCGCATATCTTCTGGATATTTTTAGCCAAACACATATTTTGGTTTTGCCTCGTGCATAGCAATTATTTATATGATTTGGAGAGGCATCGAGTTTTGAAAGATCTAAAGGTAATAGTATCGTAGCACTTAGATAGTACTCTTAGACCAATTAAGAGCTGATGCATAGAAATTATTTTTTGGCTTTGCCTCATGCTCAACGGATGTGCGTTATGCTGTAAAGTCTCTTTAAACATTTTTCTATGTATGTCAATTGATGCACAAAGATTTTATTGTAAGGGAGATATCTTCATGAGTCCCAATGATATTGAAATCATCAACATGCACAACAACAATAACAAATCAGGAGCTAAACCTTTTAATAAAAATGCTCAGGGAAATTGAATCATTCTTATAGCCTTCCGCTAATAAGTATTCACTGAGGCGATTATACAACATTCGCCCATTTAACCCATAAAGAGATGTTCAATTTGATTGAATAATGTTCTCGAGAACTTGAATTAACTATTTTTGGTAGCCTAAATCCTTTCGGAAGTTTTATGTAAATGTTTTTATAAAGTGGCCTATATAAATAGAATGTAACAACATCCATTAGGCAGAAACTAAATATTTCTTTTATTGCCATACTAATAAAAAATCTAAAAGTAGTTGCATCCAGCACCGAGGACTTACTATAGGCCCAAATACTTCTCTTTTTGAAAGAGATTTTAGTTCTGCCTCAATTGCCTCTTTCCATTTTGGCCCATCATTTATTTATTTACATTTTCCAATTGACAATGGTTCATGATCCACATCATCATCCAAAATCTCTAGTGCTGTATTGTATGGAAATGTATTATCGACGTTGATTTGATTTCGATTCCACTTATTACCAAACATGATATAATTTATTGAGATCTCTTTATTATCAGGTACTTGAGTCATGTCAAATGCCTCTGTTGGATACCTTTTAATCTCTTCTAGAGATTTTCATAATTATTGGTTCCTTGATCAAACCATCACAAGATATAGCTATTTTTCTTTTTTGAGGATTTTTATCTTTGGAACCTACTTGTTTACCACGCTTCAGGCGTGAGCTAGACTCATTAGCAAGTAGAGTTTGTCCTTTCAGGACATTAATTTTAATTGGATCATTCATAGCTAATATATGTGACTTAGTCACTCTTTTAGGGTCAGCAAAACCATTTGGCAATTGATTTGCTAAGTTTTATAAATGAGTTATCCTTTGAACTTATAGTTCACATTGTTGAGTACGTGGATCAAAATGAGATAATGATAATTCATTCCAACATATTCTTTTTCTAGCTATTTATTTTCTCCCTCTAAAATTGGGAAAACTAACTCATTAAAATGATAGTCAGCAAATCGAGTTATAAAAAATTTCCCATTAGAAGCTCAAGATATTTAATTATCAAGGGGAATTTGAATCCGACATATATTCCAAACCTCATTTGAGAATCCATCTTTTTGCATTGTGGTAGAGCAATTAGAACATATACCACACACCCAAAAATTCTAAGATGGGAAATATTTGGTTCCTAACCAAAAACCATTTGTAATGGGGAAAACTTATGATAATTTGTTGGCTTGATGTGAATTAGTGATGCTGTATATAAAATGGCATGTCACCAACATTATCAAGACAAATTGTCTTTATATGGTTATCTGGAAAATGTGCTTGTAATTTTATCAACTGAGCAAGTAACCTCGTAAACGCTAAGTTGCGGGTTGATAACAAAGATACATATGACCACCTAGTCGATGCATTGATTAAAACCATAAAATATCTAGATGGTCTGTAAGAAGGGTGTACAGGCTCACATATATCACCTTGTATCCGTTCCAAAAAATTAATAGATTCACAATCTATCTTAGCTGGTAATGGTTGAATAATCAGTTTACTTTGAGAGCAAGCATCACATGAAAAACATTACTTTGAAGAATTTATCAGTTCTTCAATGAATGACCACATGAAGTGTCAATAATTTTTTGCATCATAATTGTGTGCCAATAATAAAGTTATCAGTAAACTTCGGGTTTACAATATCATGAGTTTTAATCTGTACTAATTCTTGTGTAATACAAACCGGATGACAATGCATGTAATTTTGTCAAGATTTTCTTATTACCTTGAGTTATACTCGTAATATGGAGATAGTCAGCATCCCATTGACTAATAGTCTCAATATAATATATATTTCTGTGAATATCTTTAAAATTCAATGTAACCCCCTCGACCCGGCCTAGTCGCAAGACTGAACTGAGTGAGCTACATTAGGTTTACTGAAGTAAACCATAAAGAATTAAGTCTGAAACCCGACCATTTTTTCTTTTATCTTATCTAGATGCAAAATTATTGTCCTATATGTGCATACTGATTCCTGGAGAAAACCCAACTCAATCGGGCGTTGAATTAGAACCCAATTGGTTATATATACGATTTTGGGACCAAATTGTAATTTCTAAAAATTACAAGGACTTAGCCCACCTTTAAGTTACCAACCTTTAATTAGATAGGTTACATGCGTACACGTAAAAAATTAGCTTAAAACGATCATATGAACTTATTCAATTGCATCCACAATATTTAGGGACCAAAACGCAAGAGATCAAAAACTGAAATCCATGACATTACCTGTAAAAACAGCCATCCGTACCGATACAATCACAGCTGTACCAATACAGAGTAGCCACCCGTACCGGTACACAATGTATCGTATCGGTACGCCACGTTAGCTTGCAAATTAATAAAACTGTACCGGTACGAGCCCTTGGTGTTCCGGTACATGGGTTTTTCTCAAAAAGTAACTTTCCAGTAACGAGTTTCCGTACCGATACACCTTATCCCGTACCGGTATGCAAAGCTTAATTTGCTTGCTCGTACTGGTAATCAAATACCCGTACTGAAACTGAATGCCTTATTTTGCCTAGCCGTACTGATACGGTCCCCTGCGTATCGGTACGCGTAAGCCTGTAATGTCATTTTTCTCTGGTTTAACATGCTTTCAACCATACCAAAACATCCTAACATACTCCCAACACACAACCAACACAATTTAGAGTCAGACCACAACATAACATCACAGATTCAACATCATTTCTCGATATCTTACATCAAATGTAAATCTATAAGCATGCAACCTAGAAAACCATTCAAGGAAAACATGAATCTCCAAACCATCACCAAAATCAAACCATAAAGGCCATTTACAACTCAAGAGCAGCTAGACAAACTTGCTCAATAGTGAGTTCAACAAAACATCTCCCAAATAACCAGGGAAAACCCACATTGCCTATATTACTTATAATCTAATTCAAAACATACTTTGGTTACCAAGTCTTGTACCGATCCCTTGCTTCCTGCTGCCTTCCAAGCTTTTAATTCTCTAGAATGATGGACAAAGAGAGCGTAAGCACACTAGGCTTAGTGAGAAGTGCTAAAAAATAACACACCATCAATGTATTAAAACCATTTCTCAACATTACATTTAAATCTCATTTCCCACATCCTTTAAAACATTATCATGCCTTTAAAAACCATGTACTTAACATCATTAAAACCATCATATTAAACCATATGCAACATGTATCATTAACCAACAGCAAGTTCCATTGCTTAACCTCAATTTAAGCCTTCCCATGCATAACAACCATATGCAAAGCTTAAAGAGTAAACATGTATAAATCGCATTATACAACATAAACTTTTCAATGATACATCAACAATTATATTGGCTTACAAGTGATCATTAACCAAGTTCCTTTACCATAAAAGTTCATCGGATACACGGATTCAACAAGTGTTTTCCCAACACTTCATACATTCTCAACGACAACACAAGGTTCATGCACGGGAGTTTTCAGTACGCATAAACCCCTCTACTGTTGTGACACCCGTGGTGGAGTATTCGGTACACCACATAAACCCCTCAACACCACTCATCAGTAGATGTATAAGCCACTAACGGGAGTTTGCGGTACCATATAACCCCTCGACCGTTAGGGTACTTGGATGGAGTATTCGGTACACCATATAAAACCCCTCAACATCCAAGGCGGCTTATTATAGTGCATTATCAATCCTATGGCCGGCCAACTATATCCGATAACAATTTTTAAACCACATCACTTGCCAATATAATTAACCATTTAACATTTACCTCACTATTTTTAACAAGCATTAAACCAAACCATTTTCCAAAGCAACAACCATGCTTTAAACCAGTTAGGATTTATGTTTTAATATAATAATTGAAAAATAGTTTTGGACTAATTTGAAAAGGCTTCAAAAATGGTTTTAAGTCCAAACAAATTGAAAATAAGTTTGAGAAGTTTTTGAGAGGTTTTGGAAATATTTTAAACGTTTTAAAGTAGCCAAACTTATGTTTTCAGCATGCCCATACCGATACGGTTACACCCTGTATCAATACACCTTAGGGTTTCAGCTACAATAATTTTTCAGAACCAAAAACCCGTATCGATACAAACTTAGGCGTATCAATACGGTGAGGGTTGTACCGACACGCCTATACGCATATCGACACCCTATGTTTTTAAATCCCTAACGGCTATTTCCCTGTAGCGCATCGTTTTGATACACCGTACCGATACGGTACAAGAGCGTACCGATACACTTCACAGGTGTATCGATGCACTAAGGCTGGTGAGCATAATGGCTAGTTTCTGAAGAACGCGTATCGATACGAAAACCCCGTGTATCGATACGACAAGCTCCATAACTATATTTATTGCGGGAAATAAAGTCTCCAACGGCTCCAATCCAATCTCAACGGTCTCTAATGGCTAGAAACTCAAATGGGAGTATAAAAGGGACATTCAAGCTTTAGCAACAACTAATGATCTTCAAGTTAACAACATTATGATGTCAAATTTGTCTTAGAGCTTAAATTTCTCATTATTTGTATAGGCAACACTTGTGAGCTTAATTGTCAATGTATGCTCAAGTGTTTTAGGATTTTGGTGAGAGCTTTAGAGTGCAAACATCAACCTTGTAGAGGGATTTCAGTTTGCTTAGAATTTCTCTTTGTAAAAGAGTGTTTACTCAAGCTTTGAGTGTTGTAAGGGTTGCCTCCTAAGCCTAAAAAGGGGAATAATTCTCAGTGAATTGGTTGAAATCCTTAGTGGGGAAGCTAAGGTAGTGGATATAGGCTTTGGTTAGAAAGCCGAACCACTCTACAATCCTTGCGCAATTTTTCCAATTTTTGCTTCCACCACCAACACCCAAAAATCAACTTCTCCGGCACTTGGCAAGCAATTTCAATTGATTCATCGAGCTCAAAAATTGGTATTAGAGCGAGGCTCAATCGAGAGGGATTAACATCCTATTGAGGCGATTCAGGAAGCTCGATAAAATATACGATCAACCAGTTCTCATGGCGCAATCCATTGAAAAGCCACCCTACTTCAACGGTGAACATTATGCCTATTGGAAGAATAGGATGATGTATTTCATCAAGGCCAAAGACTATCATCTATGGGATCTTGTTGAAGATGGACCGTTCGTTCCACAAGAAGCAAGGCAGAATGTAATGCCAAGGACAAGAAGATGATGGAACTCAATTGAAAAGCCTTGCACATTCTATTGTGTGCATTAGGCCCCGATGAATACGCAAAAGTCTCTTCTTGTTAAGATGCCAAGGAAGTTTGGGACAAGCTTGAAGTGATCCATGAAGGTACAAACGAGGTGAAAGAGATAAAGATCGGTCTACTCAACCTCGAATACGAAAACTTCAAGATGGACCCAAATAAAGACATCAAGAGTATGTTCGAATGTACAATCAAACGATCGTCAACAAGCTAAAAGAATTTAGAGAGGAGATTTTGGAAGACAAACTCATTCGAAAGTTGATTTATTCACTTCCCGAGTCATGGGAGTCCAAAAAGACGACCATTATTGATGCAAAAAATTTGAAGGAGCTCAAGCTTGATGAGCTCATTGGGTCTTTGCTCACCCATGAATTGATGACTCAACCCTTAAAAAGAGAGAATGAGAAGAAAATCAAAGAGCAAGGAGTTGATGTCAACATCATTGCTCTTAAATCCTCCACAAGAAACCAAGAAGATTCAAGTGAGGAGAAAAGTGAAAATGAAGAGATGGCCTCTCTCTTCAAAGAATTTACTCGATTCATGAAGAGCAACAAAGAAGAATCCAAGCATGAATCGAAGAAGAAGATGGTGGATTCCCCCAATTGTTTAGATTACAAGAAGATTAGGCACACCAAATACGACTGCCCTCGCTTCAACATGAAGGGATCATCATCAAAGAGACCATTCGTGGCTACATGGAGTGATGAAGGCTCCACCGATGAAGATAAAGTATCCCACCTATGCTTAATGTCCCTCAATGAGGGGAAGGTAACTTCTAACTCATCTTGTTCAAATTCAAATTCATATACATTTGATGAGTTACAAGAATCCTATGACTAACTGGTTTTTGAGTTCAAGGCTTCATTTTCGAAAAATAAAAAGATGATTGCAAAATTGAAAATAAAAAATGATTTGCTTTTAAAAACCAATTTTGAATTTGAAGCAAAAATCAAAGATTTTGAAATTAAAGTTTTAAATTTACAAAATTTGCTTCAAAGTTTAGAAAAAGATCATCAAAAGGAAGTAGATGATATTAAGAAAGAAAAAGATTTGACTTCTATGCAAAATAAAAATAATTTTGGAAAATCAAATTTTTATGTAAGACAATCTAGTGCCCCTTGATTTTTAAATGGAAATTTTTTTAGAAGTATTTGGGTCCCAAAAGGACTAATTACTTCAACTAAAAAGGATAAAATTGAAAAATGGATTCCTAAGGGGACAAAATTATATGCGACTAATGCCTATGGACCCAAAGCAATTTGGATACCAAAAATCAAATTATTTTCTTTTGTAGGTGTGATGGAGCTTTGATCAACAAGTGATGAAATTGAGGGAGAGCTCTATACACATTGTAATAACCCATTTCATTTGGGCCCCTAAACCAAACCCAAATTACAACTTGTTTACCCAAACCCGGATCCAGGCCCAATACATGACCATGATCCGACCCGAACCAAATAAAAACCTAAAACCAAAAAACCCTAACCCTAAAGATGAGCCCAACCAT
The DNA here is from genome assembly GCA_019671005.1 of Hibiscus mutabilis. NCBI lineage: Eukaryota > Viridiplantae > Streptophyta > Magnoliopsida > Malvales > Malvaceae > Hibiscus > Hibiscus mutabilis. The sequence continues at coordinate 41,922,829 of CM033724.1, read as the reverse complement.
CGCCGCTGCTCTCTACTGCCGTCGTTGTTTGTCTTTCGACCACCGGAACCCATTTCGAACCATAACCCTAAATCAACCCTAAAATCCCTAACCCTAAACTATTAAACCCCAAAACATATTCAAATCAAAACCTAAAAAAATAATAATAACCTAATCTGCCCCAACAACCACCCACTGCCTCACCCATACCCTATACTTCAACCGGCCATACCCCTAATCCCTAAAAATCAGGTCATCCATCACCACGTCAGATCTGCACCAAATAAAATTAATGTGGGGTTGTTATATTGTAAAAACCTGGGTTTATAAAACCCCAAATCAAACTAGAAAATGTGGGCTTTTTTTAGTTGGAAAAATCAGGGAGAAATAGGAGGAAGATTAGTTCGAAAAAGGGGTTTTATTTCAAAAGTGTAAGAAGCAAAAATCAATAAAAATTTTGAAAGTTTAAAGCAAGTTTTTTTCTCTTTTGTTGGTCGAATCCAAACTTTTGGTTTCCTTTTATTGTTACTTCGAATAAAAAAAGAGAGGAAGCATCAGAGAGTTCACCTGCCGCCGTTGTTCTTCGCCGTGAGGCCCTTTGCGGCCGGTGAACGGTGTCCGCCTAGAAGCTTGAGTTGCGCTGCTTAGGAGAAGAACGAGTGGGGGAAAAGTCTGAATCATTTGGGTTTTTGTTTAACTCGAAATGAAATAATAAACCCTTAATATTTTTTAAACTGATACACACAAAACGACACCGTTTGGTGTCTGTGTTTTATAAAAATGGTCAAATTACGCACGTAGTCCCCATACTTTCAACCCGCATTCATGTCTGCCCCTGGTTTAATTATGCTTTTGGTCCCTCTTCTTTCCATGAGCGTTTAATACCATCCTCTTTTGCTTTTTTTAGCATTCAATTTTCATTTTGTTTCAATCTGGTCACTGCTGTTATTAATGTTTTTTTAGTCCTTCAATTATATAAGTTTGCATTTGTACCTCGATGTTTCATGCATTTCACATTCCTGTCCATGCATTTTATATTTTGTTTCATTTTAGTCATATTTTCATATTATTTATGCCATGTAATTTAATTCTTATGCACTTTGATACATGCATTTTTATTAGCTTTATGTTGTAAATAATCAATCCATGCATTTTAATCCTTACATGATGCTTTATATATTAGCTTAGTTCATACCTTATTATTATTATTATTAGTATGTGTGTAATATGCTATTATTATTATACAAAGTTTATTATTATACATTAATATCATGACATATGTTCATATGTTTTCTATCTATTATGTATAATATATATATTTTATACTTTAATATATATATATATATAAGATTTTACGTATATGTATATTGTTGTTTGTATATATAATTATATTATCATATTAATTAATATTTATGCATGTTTTAGATTAGTATTTTATTTTGTTAGTATTTATTTATTTTATCGCATTGTATTTATTTATTTTTGCCATGTTTTAAGTTGCATAATGGAATATAAATTGTCAATGCGGTGCCTTTTTATCCGAGCATAAACGGGGCCAGTATCAGGCGTAGTGATGGTGGTTGGGCATTTACTCTCAGATAACGGGGGCTTTTAAAATTTACCCGCACTTATAACCAAATCTTAATTTAATCGTCTCTTTAATCTGGAAAGTCTAATATTAATAAAGCGGTAATTATTAAAGTACCAATTTTGGGCGGTGTAGGGGTGTTAATCCTTCCCCATCTGTAACCTACTCCCAAACCCAACATTTTTAAAATCTCTGGTTTTTATGGTGCCCGGCCTACCTTAGTGGCCGGTGGCGACTCCATTTTAAATAAAAAATACTGTTTTCTAAAACCCCACAGAATAAATGTTTTTTACCCAAAAGACCCCAAACACCTTAAAACCTCCTCGTTTTTAGATCGCTACAGATGGCGACTCCGTTGGGGACATTTTTTTGGTTTTCAAAAAAAAAGAGAGTCAAGCTTTTCAAATAATTACCGCTTTATTAATATCGGAAGTTACAGATTAAAGTGTCTATTAGCGTAACATTCAGTTATAATTGCGTGTTTATTTTAACACGTTTAAAATTTGGCATATAAATCCGTCCTTTTTAAGTGGGGGGAAAACGCTAATGCTTTCGTGAGGATATCGTTCCTCCGTATGGGCCTAGCAAGTACCTTCGGGGCTTGAGTACCTTATGCTTTCGTGAGGATATCGTTCCTTCGTATGGGTATAAGCGAATGGGTCCCCCTGAGTTGAACCCGGTTGAAAGGAGCCTATAATGGGTGATGATCGGGGGCCTTGCTACTCTTAGTAGGGGACAGCAAGGACAATTCGGGTACCTCCTAGAACCAACATTGCATGTAGAGAACATATAGAAAGCCCACCCTTTAGAACCATGCAGATAACCTAGGTGTTTTAGATGGGATGTAAATAGGGTTGTTTTCTTTGTTTATAGTATTTAATTTGCCCTTTATTTGTTTATTTTATTCGGTACTGGCTCGTTTTCTTTTTTTTTTGCTTTCTTTTTTGCATACATCATTGCATTTGCATTACGTAAAGGTGTTGGTTCTAATTGACCTATTTTTTCTTATCACATCATATTTGTTTATTTTGGCATTCACTGCATTGCATATCATGATATTTTGATTTTTGCATTGGTGCATTCGCATATAGGACATATACTTTGTTTTTACATGCATTCATTTTGAGACTGATCCTCGAGATGCCCTGTGACAACAATACTGGGAAAGACAAAAGATCAATCGATTCAGCATCCATACAGAACAAAAAGTAAGACAAAGATGGCAAATGAAGACATACTGGATAGGATTGAGCAGAACCAGAAGACTTTGCAGGCAGATTTAACCCAAAAGCTGGAGTACCAGTTAGCCAAAGCCCAGCAAGAGATAAGGGATCAGTTTGCGAAATCTCAGTAGGACATACTGGTGAAACTAGCACAGATGCTGGGATGCAAGTTTCCTGAACAGGGAGAGGCCTCTGCTGTCAACCCTGAGGCAGGTCCCGGGGAAGAAAATGAAGATCTTATGTATCCTCCAGGGTTCACTCCCATTCAATCCAGGATGCAACCGGAAACTCAACCTCAGGTGATCATTTCTTGGGGAAAGTCTCATCTACATCAGACTGGTACCTCGATCCCTATAAAACTGCCCTCTGTATCAGAAGTTAAGCCCAGGGGAAATCAAGCTGAAAATTTTATCTCAGAGATGGACCATCTGTTCGAGACCGAGAAACCGAAGGGGAAAACTTCAAAGGAAATCGAAGATCGATGCAAAAGGCTCGAAGAGAAGTTAGAAGCTATGGAAGTGGGTGATACTTTTAGTGGATTCGATGCTAACGAACTCAGTCTCGACCCAGATTTAATTTTACCTCATAAATTCAAGGTCCCAGAGTTCGAGAAGTATGATGGGACAAGCTATCCCTGCGCTCATCTTACTATGCTCTGCCGGAGAATGACTGGGTTCAGTAGAGATGACAAGCTGTTAATTCACTGTTTTCAGGATAGTCTATCGGGATCTGCTTCCCGTTGGTATAATCAATTGAGCCGATATCAGATTAAGACATAGAAGGACTTGGCCAAAGCTTTCCTAGAGCAGTACCCGTATGTCAGTGACATGGTGCCAGACCGTTGAACCCTACAACACTTGAAAAAAAAGTCAAATGAAAGCTTCAGACAATATGCCCAACGTTGGAGAGATATGACGGCTCAAGTTCAACCCCCGCTCAGTGAAAAAGAGACGGTGGTCACATTTTCCAAACCTTGGAGGGTCCGATCTTGGGTCGCTTGATAGGCAACGCGACTACCAACTTTGTCGACCTCGTGTTATCTAGTGAGGTCATTGAGAATGCTGTCAAGACTGGAAAAATCGATGATGGAGGTAGTTTGTCCCACAAAAAGCCCTACCATGCGAAGAAGGATCATGAAGTAAACTCTTCGGGAGTTTATAATGCCAATTATTCTAAGCCTATCACAGTTGTGCAACCTAAGGCTGTGCCAAGTGCTCACGGTTCCTCAAGCCAGGTTTCTGGTCAAAAGAAGAATACTGAAAACATAGAATTTACTCTATTACCAGTTTCTTATGGAGAATTGTACAAACAGTTGTATGACATCCATATGGTGGCACCTTTTTACCGAGATTCGGTATAACCTCCATCCCCAAAATGGTATGATGCAAATGCAAAATGTGATTATCACGCGGGACAAGTTGACCACACAATTGAAAACTGCTTTGGTTTTAAGAAGTTGGTGGAAAAATTTATTAAGCTTGGGGTGGTAAGCTTTGACGACTCGGCGAGAACAACGACAAATAAGGATCCTTTGCCAAAACACGAAGCTACCAATTAGGGATGTGTCGAAGGTTTTTTGAATTGGACCATGTTTTATCCAGCTTAAATATTGCACTGCCTGGACCATAGTAGGTCCCCTTGTAGTTTTTATCACTTTCAGAGTAATGTTTTTATAAACCAATCTCACTGAATTAAGTACGATAGTAGTGAGAATACTTTGTAAGGGATCCAAACTACAAGTTGCAATGCAAATATATTTTGTTCATATCTGAGTCTTGAACATCCAAAATGCATAAATGACATCACCCTAAAGTTTCAAGAGGAATTTCAGGCGATGGCATAGAACGAACGAAATGTTGGGGTATGCACCCAGATGAACGATCCAAAGAAAAGTGATCGGACCCAAGAACAGGTTGGGGCACCGCTACATACAAAAGACCAAGATTCTGACAGGACCAGTGAGGAGTCAAGGGCATCCCATTGAGGGCCAGAAAAATCATATCACATTCATGCATTTAGTTGCATTCATCTTGCATTAAATCATTTTTGCATACGTCATACATATAGATTAAGTGCATACACCGAAGTTACCATTAATTTAGGATAGAGACATGCATTTAGGCATAAAATTCATACATGCATTTTTTACAAACAGGTTCAAAGAAGAGATCGAACATCCTCAACATGGGGACAACGACATGATAGCCAACCTTATTCATGGAAGAGGCCAAACAAAAGATGCTAAAATATCTAAATAAAAGGTACCAGTGACAAATTTTGTGAATATTTACTAAAAAAATGTTTTTTTCTTCTTTTCAGGATTTCATTCCTCCGGCGATAGTGTGGCGGAAGCCAACATCTTCCAGATTCTCACTTTTGCCAAAAGAAATAACTCATTCCAGATCGTACACTCTGCTGGTAGAAGCAAAGCAATTTTTTTCCAGACAAAGTCTCGCTGTCAATAGTAATTCAACTTCTTGCAAATCATGCCTCCGTCAGTGGTGGTACACCAACTTAATGTAGATCTTGCCTCCGTCAATGGTGTTGCAGATCAAATTTTCCATCCAGATCCTATCTCTCCGTCGGTGGTGTAATGGATCCCATATTTTGCTGATCTAGTCTCTCCGTGTGGTGTAGCAGATCAAACCTATCTAGATCTTGCCTCCGTCAGTGGTGTTGCAGATCAAATTTTCCATCCAGATCCTATCTCTCTGTCGGTGGTGTAATGGATCCCAAGATTTTGCTGATCTAGTCTCTCCGTCAGTGGTGTAGCAGATCAAACCTATCTAGATCTTGCCTCCATCAGTGGTGTTGCAGATCATATTTTCTATCCAGATCCTATCTCTCCGTCGGTGGTGTAGTCGATCTTATACTTTGCTGGTCTAGTCTCTCCGTCAGTGGTGTAGTAGATCAAATATTACCCAAGTCTTGCTTCTTAGACAGTGTTGCAGCTAGACCAAACTTTTCGTTGAAATTTGCTCTTTTACTTAAAAAAGAAGGGAAAGAAAAAAATCAAAAAAACCTAAAAAAGGATGAAGAAAAAATCAATAAAAAAATCAAAAATCAAAAATAGAAAAATAGAAAAAAATTCAAAAGAGAGAAAAAAAAGAAAAAGAATCAAAAGTCAAGTTGTCACCATTCACTAATCTTGCTATTCCGTTGATGGTATAGCAAGATCTAAGTTACGAAAATTCGATCTTATCTTTCCGTTGATGGTATGGATAGATCCAACAAATATAACTTTCGGTTCTGCCTCTTCGTCAGTGATGTAGCTGAACCAAATCTGACAAATCCCGATCATGCCTCTTCGTCAGAGTCGTAGCTTGATCGCAAAGAAATCAACTCTCCGATCCTGGCTCTTCGTCGACGTTGTAGCGAGATCAAATCTTCAGACCTTGCCTCTTCGTCGGTGCTGTAGCTTGGTCAAAATTTACTAACTTTCAAGTTTTATCAATGTAGTATCTAAAAAGAAGAGCAAAGAAAAAAAGAAGCAAAAAAAGAAAAAAAAAAGGAAAAAAAGAAGAAGAGCAAAAAATGAAGAAAAAAATGAATGATGAAAAAAGAAGAAGAAGTTTTCAAATTTTTGATACTGCCTTTTCGTTAGAGTTGTAGCTGGATCAGACATTGGAATTTTCATCCATCGGTTTTGCCTCTTCGTCTGTGTTGTAGCTGAACCAGATTTGCCAAATTTCGATCATGTCTCTTCGTCAGAGTCGTAGCTTGATCACACAAAAAGAACAACCTTCCGATCTTGCCTCGTCATCAGAGTCATAGCTGGATCAAATCTTCAGGCCTTGCCTCTTCGTCGGTGTTGTACCTTGGTCAAGTCTATCTTTCGGTTCTGCCTCTTCGTCAGTGTTGTAGTTGAACCTAATTCACTAACTTTCGGTCTTGCCTCTTCGTTGGTGTTGTAGCTAGACCAAATTCACTATATTTCGATCCTGCGTCTTCGTCGGTGTCGTAGTTGGATCAACATTACTAACTTTAGACCATGCCTTTTCGTCGGTGCTATAGCTTGGTCAAAATTTGCCAACTTTCAAGTTTTATCAGTGTTGTATCAAAAAACGCAAAAAAAGAACAAACAAAAAAAAAAAGAAAAAAAGAAAAGAAAAAGAAAAAGAGAAAAAAAAGTTTTCAATTTTCTGATCTTGCCTCTTCGCCAGAGTTGTAGCTAGATTGTACATTGGAGCATTCATTTGCTAATCTTGCCTCTTCGTCAGTGTCGCAGCTGGATCGAATTTTGCAGACCCTGCCTCTTCGTCAGTGTTGCAGCTGGGTCAAATTTTCTTTAGGAATTAGCTTATCATCAATAATGTAGCAAGTTGGACTCATTTTGCTTCCCCAATAGACAACCCCCTATTTTGAAGATTTTGCTTCCCCAAGAGTGACAAGGTGGATCAATCAAGTCAAGAAAGAAGAACTACTGAAGAAAGAAGACATACGTTAAGAGGGGATGACCAGCCGGACCGGATGAAATGGGTCATTTTTAGTCTTTGCTTTGTTGCTGTTACACAACAACGAGCAAAGAGGGGCAGTTGTAATAACCCATTTCATTTGGGCCCCTACACCAAACCCAAATTACAACTTGTTTACCCAAACCCGGATCCAGGCCCAATACATGACCCGGATCCGACCCAAACCAAATAAAACCTTAAAACCAAAAAGCCCTAACCCTAAAGATGAGCCCAACAGTCGCCCCCGCCATTTGTCTTCCGACCACCGAAACCCATTTCGAACCATAACCCTAAATCAACCCTAAAATCCCTAACCCTAATCTATCAAACCCCGAATCACATTTAAATCAAACCCTAAAAAAATAATAACATAATCTACCCCAACAACCACCCACTGCCTCACCCATACCCTATACTTCAACCGGCCATACCCCTAATCCCAAAAAATCGGCCATCCATCACCAAGTCAGATCTGCACCAAATAAAATTAATGTGGGGTTGTTATATTGTAAAAACCTGGGTTTATAAAACCCCAAATCAAACAAGAAAATGGGGTTTTTTTTACTTGGAAAAATCAGGGAGAAATAGGAGGAAGATCAGTTCGAAAAAGGGGTTTTATTTCAAAAGTGTAAGAAGCAAAAATCAATAAAAATTTTGAAAGTTTAAAGCAAGTTTTTTTTTCTCTTGTTGGTCGGATCCAAACTTTTGGTTTCCTTTTTTTGTTACTTCGAATAAAAAAAGAGAGGAAGCATCAGAGAGTTCACTTGCCGCCGTTGTTCTTTGCCGTGAGGCCGCTTGCGGCTGGTGAACGACTTTCGCCTAGAAGCTTGAGCTGCGTCGCTTAGGAGAAGAAAGAGTGGGGGAAAAGTCTGAATCATTAGGGTTTTTGTTTATCTTGAAATGAAATAATAAACCTTTAATATTTGTTTAAAATTGATACACACAAAACGACACCGTTTGGTGTCTGTGTTTTATAAAAATGGTCAAATTACGCACGTAGTCCCCCTACTTTCAACCCGCATTCATGTCTGCCCCTGGTTTAATTATGCTTTCGGTCCCTTCTCTTTCCATGCGCGTTTAATTCCATCATCTTTTGCTTTTTTTAGCATTCAATTTTCATTTTGTTTCAATCTGGTCACTGCTGTTATTAATGTTTTTTTTAGTCCTTCAATTATGTACGTTTGCATTTGTACCTCTATGTTTCATGCATTTCACATTCCTGTCCATGCATTTTATATTTTGTTTCATTTTAGTCATATTTTCATATTATTTATGCCATGTAATTTAATTCTTATGCACTTTGATACATGCATTTTTATTAGCTTCATGTTGTAAATAATCAATCCATGCATTTTAATCCTTACATGATGTTTTATATATTAGCTTAGTTCATACCTTATTATTATTATTATTATTATTAGTATGTGTGTAATATGCTATTATTATTATATAAAGTTTATTATTATACATTAATATCATGATATATGTTCATATGTTTTATATCTATTATGTATAATATATATATTTTATACTTTAATATATATATATATATAAGATTTTATGTATATGTATATATAATTATATTATCATATTAATTAATATTTATGCATGTTTTAGATTAGTATTTTATTTTGTTAGTATTTATTTATTTTATCGCATTGTATTTATTTATTTTTGCCTTGTTTTAAGTTGCATAATGGAATATAAATTGTCAATGCGGTGCCTTTTTATCCGAGCGTAAACGGGGCCAGTATCAGGCGTAGTGATGGTAGTTGGGCGTTTACTCTCGAATAACAGGGCTTTTAAAATTTACCCGCACTTATAACCAAATCTTAATTTAATCGTCTCTTTAATCTGGAAAGTCTAATATTAATAAAGCGGTAATTATTAAAGTACCAATTTTGGGCGGTGTGGGGGTGCTAATCCTTCCTCATCCGTAACCGACTCCCGAAGCCAACATTTTTAAAATCTCTGGTTTTTATGGTGCTCGGCCTACCTTAGTGGCCGGTGACGACTCTATTTTAAATAAAAATACGGTTTTCTAAAACCCCACAGAATAAATATTTTTTACCCAAAAGACCCCAAACACCTTAAAACCTCCTCGTTTTTAGATCACTACACACACAAAGGAATAACACTTCAAGAAGGAAGGCTTCACATCCTACCTTTAGTTCGAGCGTGGTAAAAATTAGTTGAATTTAGTTATTTTTATTTGATTTATGTTTTTTAATCCAACCAGTTTATCATAATTGTTGGAGTGACATCTCTTTGATGCTTGAGTAAGGGGAGCCTATTTTAACAAAACATATTTTTGTCAAAATTATTTTAAAATTCTCCATTGTTATGGACTTAAAAGTTTTCAAACTTTAGTTTGAACCATTTTTGATATAACAAAACGGGGGAGAATATTTCGAAAAATTAATTTTTCAAATGAATAAGAGGGAGCTTATAAGATTTTCAACAATTAATCTCTTATTCAAATTTTATTTTTACTAAGGGGGAATCTCAAAAACAAATTTTCAAGTTGGTTTTATTATATCAAAAAGGGGGGAGATTGTTAGGATTTATGTTTTGATATAATAATTGAAAAATTGTTTTGGACTAATTTGAAAAGGTTTCAAAAATGGTTTTAAGTCCAAACAACTTGAAAAATAAGTTTTTGATAGGTTTTGGAAATATTTTAAACGTTTTAAAGTAGCCAAAATTATGTTTTCAGCATGCCCGTACCGATATAGTTACACCCCGTATCGATATACATTAGGGTTTCAGCTACAGTAATTTTCTAGAATCAAAAACCCGTATCGATGCAGGCTTAGGCGTATCAATACGGTGAGGGTCATACCGATACGCCTATACGCGTATCGATACCCTATGTTTTTAAATCCCCAATGGCTAGTTCAAACCCCCAACGTCTATTTCCCTACAGCGTATCGAAACACCGTACCGATACGGTACAAGAGCGTACCGATACACTTCACAAGTGTATCGATACACTAAGGCTGGAGAGCATAACGACTAGTTTCTGAAGAACGCGTATCGATACGGAAACCCTATGTATCGATACGGCAAGCTCTAGAACTGCATTTATTGCGAGAAATAAAGTCTCCAACGGCTCCAATCCAATCCCAACGGTCTCCAACGAATAGAAACTCAAATGGGAGTATAAAAGGGACATTCAAGCTTCAACAAAAACTAATGATCTTCAAGTTAACAACATTATGATGTCAAATTTGTCTTAGAGCTTAAATTTCTCATTCTTTGTATAGACAACACTTGTGAGCTTAATTGTCAATGTATGCTCAAATGTTTTAAGATTTGGGTGAGAGCTTTAGAGTTCAAACATCATCCTTGTAGAGGGATTTTAGTTTGCTTAGAATTTCTTTTTGTAAAAGAGTGTTTACTCAAGTTTTGAGTAGAAAGCTTTGAGTGTTGTAAGGGTTGCCTCCTAAGCCTAGAAAAGGGGAAGAATTCTTAGTGATTTGGTTGAAATCCTTAGTGGGGAAACTAAGGTAGTGGATGTAGGCTTTGGATAGAAATCCGAACTACTCTAAAATCCTTGTGTAATTTTTCCAATTTCTACTTCCACCACTAACACCCAAAAATCAACTTCTCCACCACTTGGCAAGCAATTTTAGTTGATTCATCGAACTCAACAATACCATAAGTATAAACCATATACTTACAAGGATCACTTACCATGTGCATCCTTCAACATCTCATGCTTAAAATCAGTGTCTCAAATACTTTAAAACATGCTTAAACAGTAGGCTCAACGTAAATCAAAACAAATGCATAAAAACCATTTTACACTAGCACGACCGAGAGAGAAAAACCACATTTACTTACTTCCGAGTTTAAACCAGCGTATCAAGCAAATTTTAAACCCCCGTAAACCACCTTTAAAACATTCCATAGCTGGAATCCACGTTCCCACTCACCGATACGCGAAACCTCGATTCGCCGATGTGAAATCAAGAGTCCGAAGCCTCCAAAGCTTCACCGATCACTTCCGAATCAACCTCCCATGTTTTAACCACAATATAACAGAGGATTAATGCATTTCAATGCATTCAAAACACAGCAACATCAATCCTTCACGGATTATCACATTCCTTTCACAATTACCCAACCATAACAACCGAAAATATCATCTAATCCTTTCCAAACACAACCCAGCCGTAATCTAACAATTAAACTCCTTCAATACCATCAATCAACACCTAAAAACAAAATCAAAACATCCAAACACTTCTAGAAACTAAACAGCTACCACAACTCCACAAAAACACAATTCTAACAACCTAAATAATTAGAGATTCTAGAGTTTCAGGATTCCATTGTTAAAAACAACTTATCAACATTATTATACATCCAAAATATGTTCAAAATCAATCCACATCACTGGAAAACAGATCCAATTCGGATCTTTCACTATTTCATCAATTTCATCCAATTAAATCAATTAATTCAATCCAATTAAATCAATTAATTCAATATAAAAACACAAAATTAGATTATAAACCATAAATCAAGGATCAAACACTTGAGAATATCAATAAAAAACCATTCAATAGAGAAGATTACGGACTTTACCCCTATTGTGTGATTTCCCCCTCAATTGTCTTGTTTAAAGTTAGGAAAACTCAAGATTTCAATGAGGTTTTGTAAATCAAAGTTAAAGAATCAGTTACAAACCAATAATCTGAGTAAAATGATCTCTGACATCTGGTTTTTGATGAAAACTTGAGTGTTTGGCAGAAAAGAAGTTGAGAGAAAAGTTCAATTTTCATTAAAACCAAATAACTAACTTTAATATCTAAAATCTCTTTTTATTATCCCTTAAAACACATGTTAAAATGATTTAATTGAAGAGAGAAATCACCAGCAAAAACTTGGTAAAATAGCTACTTAAGGATTCTAATAATTTGATCCTTTTCATTTTAGTCATCTTTAAAAATAGTTTTCAAAAATCGCATTTTGGTCACTAGCCAAAATGTCACACTTCCAAATCTCATTTTCAAAAATTGATTTCACCAATATTAATAATATACTAAAAGATGATTTTTAACCATTTTCCATATTTTTATCTTACAAAAAAATATACAGTCCTGAATCCGACTCGAATCTCTAACCCAGTCCACTAGACCTTCTAGCAAGCCACAAAATCGCTAGGCCCAAAATCGGGGCGTTAAAACTCTCCCCCCACTTAAGAAATTTCATCCTCGAAATTTACTCAGAGGAAACAAAAGCAGAAGCTGCTCCAACATCTCTGACTTACGTTCTTACGTTGCTTTCTTAACAACATGGTGTCTCCACAACACCTAACAAGCTCAAACATTTTGCCACGCAAACCTTACTACTGGTATCAAGGATCTCCACCGGATCCTCCACATAAGATAACTCAAATCTCAACACAATACCTCACACCGACTCAACATGCGAGGAATCCAACCGATACCTTCGCAACATCGCCACATGAAACACATCATGGAACTCCTCCAACACAGGAGATAACTGCAAAAAATAAGCAACAGGACCCACACGCTCAACTATCTCGTATGGTTTATATAACCTCAGCTAAGCTTTCTTTTCTGCCCCAAAACATGTCACCTTCTCCCAAGGCGACGCCAACATGATCATCAACAACATACTCTATACCGCTACGCCTCCAATCCGCGTAGGATTTCTAACGATCCAAGCCGCTCTCTAGCGCTCACATATCAACTTCACTTTCTCACTGGTATCTTTCAACACATTAGGCATGAGAATGTACTTTTCCCCAACTTTAACCCAACACTCGGGCATACGGTACTCCCTGCCATACTATGCTTTGTACGGTGCCATCTACATACCTTCCTAATAACTACTATTAAAGAAATTTCTACCGAAGACATTTTCTATTCATACGTTCTTTGGAACTCAATATCACACAACTCAACACATTCTTCAAAACTTGAATTACACGCTTCGACTGACCATCCACCTGGGAATAATACGAAGGACTGTAACTCAACCATTCACTCAAGTTCAAAACAACACCTCCGGAACCTCGCTATAAACCACGGATTTCCATCCACACTATGGAAACATGCACATTGAATAACCACACCAACCCAACAATGAAAAAATCTATCAACTATCCAAAGCACATATCACCACATAGCCACAAAGGTGCGCACACTTCGCAACTCAATCAAAAAACACCCAAATGGAATCCTTTTTGATCGGTGTCAAAGGCAACCCAGATACAAATTCCATGGTGATTCTTTCCCACTTCCATTCCGGTATCCTCAACAGTTGCAACAACCCGAAAAGAAACTAATGCCTAGCTTTCACTCACTGACATACCATGCATTGAGCAACAAACCAACCCCATCCTCTTTTAGAACAACCCAACAAAAACCCCCCTTCCAAACCTTGATATATCTTGATATTATCGGGATGCATAACACAAGAACTGGCATACACCTCAACCAAAATAGTACACCTCAACTCAACCTCAAGAGACACTATTTTCCAATCTTCAAAACACAACACCCTTCTATCATTAACGTGAAAATCCATCGGATTTCCTTCCCTTAACCTGAACGTGAGGTACTAATACATAATCACAAAGTTGCCCTTCTCTAATCAACTGTGACCCCGATGACCTCACCTGCAATTTGGCCATCAAGCCTCTACCACGCATCATACTTAATCGCGTAAATAACATCCTCAACTTCACCGCAACTCTCATATACAAGGCATCGACTACAACCTTAGCTCGGACGATATTCAATCATCAAACTATAACTCTTACACAACTCTAACCATCCAAGTTGTCAAAGACTCAAATCATCATTCATTTTTTTAAAACCACACATGATCCGCATACACCACACGCTCCTCATAATAGAATTGGTGTCTCTAAAACATTTAATGAACCACTATTACGGCAAGCTTTACATCATGCGTAGGGTAAAAGTGCTCATGCACCCTTAACCATCTAGAGCCACAATTTCAATTGCAATACTACAATCTCAACAACCCTCGATGCTAAAAACTGGATCTAGCAAACCCACAAATTATCAACTCTAACTTTGGTCGTTCAAAAACTAGCATAAGCCAATCTCCCAAGAATCAATCTCTAACATCCTCTTAAAACCTTGAGAACTCCAAGAACCATATTACCAAAACTACCTACAAGCGCTACCTTACTTACTCCATTATTTCACTAATTTCCAATTAGTCATCCGTAAGTGTGAACATATGTATACATGATTACTTATATGCCTTCATAGATGTCTATGTGTATGTATGCAAACCTCTAATGTCATGCCCAAATATATGCATGTACTGACATATTTACATATACATATAAATGTTTTTGCACTGTGCATGTTTATTTGTTCACACTTACTAATAACATTCTCAGAACCATAATTCTTTCTAACATACCCAAAATTCATGCTTCCCAAACAAGAGCAACATTCACTTCTCCCTAAAAATCTACTAAACCATCCATACTTATCGATCAAAACCCTTATCAGTGCTTCTATACACAAAAAGAACACCAATAAGCACAACAACCAACATACCCAAAAACTCATGGACTACCTAACTCATCATAACTATGAATGCAACCTATGCATTGATCAAACCAACGACATAACCAAGAACGCACACTACCGTACCCCCTTACAGAAGGCAAATCTAAACACAACCATATCCTTTACAATCGATAGATAACACCCAGACCTCAAACCAATTTTACAAACCACTGAAGCATCCCTAAACTGATCAATAGAACATCAACTTGTTCAGCTACCGGAAACCAATGTGCATCCGTCTTTTGCCATCTTTCTTTTCCACAACAACACCGGCGCAACCACTGACAAAACAATATGCCTAATAAACCCTTGATCAAACAGCTCATGAAGTTGTGTCCTTAACCTATTCAACTCCATCGAGCCATGCACATAGAGCAATTGACACCAGAACTGTGTTTTTCATACAACTCAATGCCAACCTCAGCCTCACAATCCAATGGCAAACCCGACCATTCCCTCGAAAACACCTAGAAACTCACATACCGTATGAATATACTGAGCATGAACTTCCTTCAACCCCAGATTCATAACATAGGATAGGAATACCTTGCAACCAAAATCCACCAAATGACTCACCTCCAGCGCCAAAACAACATTAAACAAGAATTTAACATTCTCGCCCGTGATTACCACCTCATAATCACCAACAAGTTTCAAGGCAAACACATCCTCAAGACCTTAACTTATCAAAGGATATTTTCAAGCATCCTTCTCACAACAACCATCTCACCGGAGGAACTAGCCACTTACATTCCCACATCTAACACTTACGAGACGATCGTTTAAACCACAATTCCCACAAATGTTAACAATGACAAGCACATGAGTTTACACTCCACATATCAAATGCGGATAATCCCACCTCATGAGATCACACGATCCATATACCCAACATGTATTAAATACTGTTCTAGTTTGGATACTCTGACCCCGCGGTCCTCACCCAGCACTATCATCACCTCGCCTCAACTCAGGGCGATATCTTTTATCACACTTCTTTTCAAACTAAACACTGTCGGAACTAGAATCCGTAATTCTCTTGCTAGAGCCAGAGCCTCTTAAACGAAACCAATAAACCCAGGTTATGCTCAATGTACTTCGCCCGTGTACCAACACGTCAAAAATGGTATAGTCGGAAGCCAATATATACACCTTAACATCCTGTACCAATTTATAATAGAATCGGTCACAATGATACTTCTCTATAGATACCAGTTTAGGAGCATACTGGCTCAACCGAACAATCTATACCCTAAACTCGGCCACATACACACGGTCATAAACCCAAACCATGAACTCTCATTCCTCTTCATCCAAGTGTTTAAACCCCAGACACTTCTTCTTAAAAAAAGCATGGAAAGACTCCCAATCCACATCATGGGGTTCCGTGCCCATAGATACAGTTGTCCACCAACTAAAAACATCACCATGCAACAGGGATTTAACACATCCGAACCTACGGGTGCCAATACACCCCATTTGATCCATAATCTGAACAAAACTGGTCATACATGTCTCGGATGCCTCAGGTGACAACCCACGATACACAACTCCTCCCAAACTACAGGGATATTCAACGGTAACCTCATTTACCCAACAGTCGGTGCAAACAACGCACTCCAGCAACAACAGCTTAAAAGCTCCAAACATCACCTATATCAAGGTGTAGCGATGTCCTTTTTTTATCGCTAAAAAAAACGTGGGTTTTCGGAGGTGTTTGTGATTTTTTGGATATAAAATATTTATTCCGTGGGGGTTTTAAAAAAACATTTAAAAAAAATTGGAGTCGCCACCGGCCACTTAGGTAGGCCGGACACCATAAAACCAGAGATTAAAAAAAAGTTGGGTTCGGGAGTCGGTTACGGATGGGGAAGGATTAGCACCCCCACACCGCCCAAAATTGGCACTTTAATAATTACCGCTTTATTAATATTGGATTTTTTGGGTTAAAGTGACGATTAGTTTAAAATTCGGTTATAATTGCGAATAAATTTTAAGGGCCCCGTTATCCGAGAGTAAACGCCCAACCACTATCACTACGCCTGATACTGGCCCCGTTTACGCTCGGATAAAAGGGCACCGCATTAACAATTTATATATCATATGCAATCTTAGTGGCAAAAATATAAAACATGGCAGATAATTTAAAGACAGTAAATATTCACATAACATAATACTAATCTAACATAAATAAAATACGTAATTAAAACACACATATACATCAAGCTTAATAGTAGATAAAAGCAAATTTAACATGTCACAATAACAAGGCAGGAATAAATACATGTATAGACAAAAACATATATTTCAAGAAGACACACATATTAGAAATAAAACACATTTCAACACATATAAAGCAATATGTTATACATAAAAAGAAAATATACTAGCATGTAACCTAAAAGCCAAGAAAACATACAATACGTACAAAAATACAAAACATGTTGTGTACGAGCCGACTGGAACATAATATGCGTAATACAAATAACCAAACAAATACATAAAGATACATAATCATCATAAACTTAACACACATATACATGTAAACATAAAAATACAAGGCATATACGAGGGATATATAATAAGGCAAAAGACTACATCAACATATACGATTATAATACGAACATGAATATTTACATGGAAACAGGACTGAAATGAAAAGAAATAAACATCAGTGGCAGAAATTAAAGGATAATAATATGCAATTTAAGGACGAAAATGCAAAATAGATAGAACCTAAAAGGATCAAAACTGTAATTGGACCAAGGGGCAGACCCGGAATGAAAAATTCAAAAACGCGGGATGGTTAAAGGGGTAATTTTACCATTTAAAAACTGATTCGGTGTAATTTAGGGACTGGATTGCAAGATTTTGAAATACAAGGGGGACAAGAGTTGTAAATATACCATGCGACAAGACAGAAACGAAAATGTTGAAAGCGCGGGGGGATTTATTACGTAATTTCCCCATTTCACGAAATAATAACACCTATAAATACCCCATTTTTTAGCCGGGACCAAATTTTCACCAATTTCTTCATTTTTTCAGTTTTATAACAAGCCCCTCTCTCTCTCTCGTTTTCTTTCAACTTTCCCTGATGAACCCAGAATCCGGCGGCCGGCCGCCGCTAACCGGCGCCGGCGAGCCTCAAAAAACATACTAAAATAACCCCTACCTTACCCTCGACACGGATCCTAACTTGGATTCAAAGAAAAAGCCTTTATACAACCTAGATCTAAGAAATACGAAACATAAAAACCCATTTTTTTTATTTTCAACCCAAAACGAAACCAAAAAGGGGTCTCCCACTCCTTTCAGTTCACCATGTTCGGCTTGGGAAAGCCGAAAAGGCTTATCACTGATGAGGGGAGATCCACCGACGATGATGGTACGACTTCTAACCCTCTTTTTTTTATTTTACTACGTATTTTTTTGTGTATGCATGCAACAAAGTGGAAAAAAAAGAGAAGAGTATTACCACTGAAGACTGACTTTTTTGTATTTTTTTCTTTCGATTACAACTTTGCTTTTTCGATTACAACTCCTTGACTCTTTCGATTACAACCTCTCGTTACAAATGTTTGTTTCATACATATATGCCTGTCTTTTGGTTGGTACAAGTAATATAATATTTCTTTTTCAGATCTGGACTGCTAACTGACATAACATTTCTTTTCTTACTTTTTTGACATGTCTGAGCGCGGTGGTTGAAGATCGGCATGGTGAAGCATGGTGGCGGTGTGGGGGCTTTGTCGTGTTTTCGGCCGTTAGATCAGATCTGATCTAACGGTCGGGTTGGCTTGAGGGACGAAGGGCCCAGATGAAGCCTCGATTGGTGAAACGGCTCCAGATCGTGACACATGTGGCTCAACAGTCGAGGGGTCAGAGCGCGTGGGGCTCACGCATGCGTGGGATATCAAAGAGTCTGCGCGTGGACCGCACGCGCGCGTGGCACTCGAAGCGTCCAGACGTGTAGTGCACGCGGCTGGGAGATATTTTGTTCCTTGCTTGATCGTGGCCGTTGGATCAAGAACGGCCCATAGTCATCTGCACACAAAATAATTGTAATTAAATAGAGTTTGGGTTTGGGCCAACCGTGCCTTGTAATAGTATTAGACTTGTAATTGGACTGGCAATTTATTTATTTGGTTTAATATATATTTTTTGGATTTCATTTTATATATTAGCCCAATAATAATATTAATAGTATAACAATAATACACATACGATAATACAAACGTATATACTTATGTAAACATTAATTAATATAACATACTAGCATACGTACATATAATCATACACATAATTAACATAACATCTACACACATTAAACAAATACGCTCGTACTAACTATAGATACATGCGTGACACACGTACCGTTAATACGTATACATACATAGTTTATAATATACATGCACACACCACACCTTATATATATATTAGTAACACTCATGCACATAATAAACATATAATACAATGTATACATGCAACACTAATATACTATTAATTATACTAATATGTATTTACAAACCAGATAAAAATGAGTGATTACACAAGGTATCATATCACCCAACATGGGCCCAACTAGCACAGACGGTACATACCTTGGGATAAAACCCCCCATGAGACACAACACTCTCCTCAACTTACTGCCCAAAGGCAACAACTTCATGTTAGTTCTCATTTCTCCTCTCAGTCGTAACATAACAAATTTTCTAAGGCATGATAATCATTTCAAAACAAAAACAGTCAGGCTAGCTTCAAGCAAGGATCTAAGACTTCCAATTCAAAATCATACATTCCAGACTATAGTAATAAGACAATAGGTTCCAAAAATTTCCCCCCA
Source organism: Hibiscus mutabilis (assembly GCA_019671005.1). Lineage (NCBI taxonomy): Eukaryota > Viridiplantae > Streptophyta > Magnoliopsida > Malvales > Malvaceae > Hibiscus > Hibiscus mutabilis. Next base: position 41,903,150 of record CM033724.1, on the reverse strand, counting down.
ATATGCCATAAAGCAACCACCGTGCATATTACAATCATCGTGCATATCAAACATCAGATAACAACTCACAATAACATCACAACAATCAAACCAACTCCCAACTATCACAAACCTAGCTATGATACCACCAATGTAACCCCCTCGACCTGGCCTAGCTGCAAGACCAAACCGAACGAGCTATAATAGGTTTACCGAAGTAAACTAAAAGAGTTAAGCCTGAAACCCGACCATTTTTTTCTTTTATCTTATCTAGATGCAAAATTATTGTCCTATATGTGCATACTAATTCCTGGTGAAACCCTAACTCAATCGGGCATCGAATTGGAACCCAATTGGTCATATATACGATTTAGGGAACAAATTGTAATTTTTGAAAATTACGAGGACTTAGCCCACTTTTAAGTCACTAAACTTTAATTAGATAGGTTACATGCTTACACGTCAAAAATTAACTCAAAACGATCATCCAAACTTATTCAATTGTATCCACAATATTCAGGGACCAAAATGCAAGGGACCAAAAATTGAAATCCATGACATTACCTATAAAAGCAGCCATCCGTACCGATATGATCACAGCCGTACCGATACGAAGTAGCCACCCATACCGGTACACAATGTACCATATCGGTACACCACGTTAGCTTGCAAATTAACAAAACCGTACCGGTATGAGCCCTCGGTGTTCAGGTACACAGGTTTTTCCTCAAAAAATAACTTTCCAATAACGAGTTCCCGTACCGATACACCTTATCTCGTGCCGGTACGCAAAGCTTAATTTGCTTGCCCGTACTGGTACTCAAATACCTGTACCAAAACTGAATGCACTATTTTGCCTAGCCGTACCGATACGGTCCCTTGCGTATCGGTACGCGTAGGCCTGTAATGTCATTTTTCTCTAGTTTAACATGCTTTCAACCATACCAAAACATCCTAACATGCTCCTAACACACAACCAGCATAATTTAGAATCGGACCACAACATAACATCACAGATTCAACATCATTTCTCAACATCTTGCATCAAATGTAAATCTATAAGCATGCAACCTAGAAAACCATTCAAGCAAAACATGAATCTCCAAACCATCACCAAAATCAAACCATAAAGGCTATTTACAACTCAAGAGCAGCTAGACAAACTTGCTCAACATGGATTTCAACAAAACATCTCCCAAATAACCAGGGAAACCCTCATTGCCCTTATTACTTATAGTATAATTCAAAACATAATTCGATTACCAAGTCTTGTACCGATCCCTTACTTCCTGCTGCCTTCCAAGCTTTTAATTCTCTGTATTGATGGACAAAGAGAGCGTAAGCACACTAGGCTTAGTGAGGAGTGCTAAAAAACAACACACCATCAATGCATTAAAACCATTTCTCAACATTACATTTAAATCTCATTTCTCACATCCTTTAAAACATTATCATGCCTTTAAAAACCATGCACTTAACATCTTTAAAACTAGCATATTAAACCATATGCAACATGTATCATTAACGAACAGCAAGTTCCATTGCTCAACCTCAATTTAAGCCTTCCCATGCATAATAATCATATGCAAAGCTTAAAGAGTAAATATGTATAAATTGCATTATACAACATAAACTTTTCAATGATACATCAACAATTATACTGGCTTACAAGTGATCATTAACGAAGTTCCTTTGCCATAATAGTTCATCGGATACACAGATTCAACAAGTGTTCTCCCAACACTTCATACATTCTCACCGGTAACACAAGGTTCACACACGAGAGTTTTCGATATGCATAAACCCTTCCACCGTTGTGACACCCATGGTAGAGTATTCGGTATACCACATAAACCCCTCAACACCACTCATCGGTAGATGTATATCCCACTAATGGGAGTTTGTGGTACCACATAACCCCTCGACCGTTAGGGTACTTGGATAGAGTATTCGATACACCGTATAAAACCCCTCAACAACTAAGGTGGCTTATTATAGGGCACTATCAATCCTATAGCCGGCCAACTATATCCGATAAAATTTTTTAAACCATATCACTTGCCAATATAATTAACCATTTAACATTTACCTCACTGTTTTTAACAAGCATTAAACCAAACCATTTTCCAAAGCAACAACCATACTTTAAACCACAAGTATAAACCATATACTTACAAGAATCACTTACCATGTGCATCCTTCAACATCTCATGCTTAAAATTAGTATCTCAAATACTTTAAAACATGCTTAAACAATAGGCTCAACGTAAATCAAAACAAGTGCATAAAAACCATTTCACATTAGCACGACCGAGAGAGAAAAACCACATTTACTTACTTTCGAGTTTAAACAGTGTATCAAGCAAAGTTTAAACTCCCATAAACCACCTTTAAAACATTCCATAGCTGGAATCCACGTTCTCACTCACCGATGCGCGAAACCTCGATTCGCCGATAGGAAATCAAATGTTTGAAGCCTCCAAAGCTTCACCAATCACTTCCGAATCAACCTCCCCTGTTTTAACCAAAATACAATAGAGGATTAATGCATCTCAATGCATTCAAAACACAGCAACAACAATCCTTCACGGATTCTCATATTCCTTTCACAATTATCCAACCACAACAACCGAAAATATCATCTAATCCTTTCCAAACACAACCCAACCATAATCTAACAATTGAAATACTTCAATACCATCAATCAACACCTAGAAAAAGAATCAAAACATCCAAACACTTCCAGCAACTAAACAACCACCACAACTCGCACAAAAACACAATTCTAACAACCTAAATAATTATAGATTCAAGAGTTTCAGGATTCCATTGTTAAAAACAACTTATCAACATTATTATACATCCAAAATATGTTAAAAATCAATCTACATCACTGGAAAATAGATCCAATTTGGATCTTTCACTATTTCATCTATTTCATCCAATTAAATCAATTAATTCAATATAAAAACAAAAAAATCAGATTATAAACATAAATCAAGGATCAAACACTTGGGAATATCAATAAAGAACCATTCATAGAGGAGATCACGAACCTTACCCCTATTGTGTGATTTCTCCCTCAATTGGCTTGTTTAAAGCTAGGAAAACACAAGATTTCAATGAGGTTTTGTAAATCAAAGTTAAAGAATCAATTACAAATCAATAATCTGAGTAAAATGATCTCTCACCTCTGGTTTTGATGAAAACTTGAGTGTTTGACAAAAAAGAAGTGGAGAGAAAAGTTGAGAGAAAACTTACGTCAATTTTCATTAAAACCAAATAACTAACTTTAATATCTAAAATCTCTTTTTATTATCCTTTAAAACACATGTTAAAATGATTTAATTGAAGGGAGAAATTACCAGCAAAAACTTGGTAAAATAGATCCTTAAGGATTCTAATAATTTGACCCTTTTCATTTTAGTCACCTTTAAAAATAGTTTTCAAAAATCGCATTTTGGTCACTAGCCAAAATGTCACACTTCCAAATCTCATTTTCAAAAATTGATTTCACCAATATTAATCATATATTAAAAGATGATTTTAACCATTTTCCATATTTTTATCTTACCGAAAAATATACGGTCCCGAATCTGACTCGAATCTCTAACCCGGTCCACTGGACCATCTAACAAGCCACAAAACCGCTAGGCTCAAAATCAGGGCGTTACATTCAATACGTCTCTTTTCGACTTTGGCAAGTATAACACATTGTGAATATGGAATTGAGTACCATTTGGCAATAACTTATTTGCTCTTCTGGAGCCTTCTATGATATTAGTATTTTCGGATATAGTACTCACATTATTCCCTTGCATTTTTAAATGGGAAAATATGCATAATTATCAACCTTTCAGTATGTTCTTTGTTCCATTCACTTCAAGGAATGAAAATATTAAATATAGCACATATCAAATTGATTATCTATCAAAGATAGGGGTGTTCAAACGGTCAGTTCGGTTAACCGACCAAAACGAACTTCCAAAATTTCATTAACCGATTTTTTTTTTCCTATTAACCGTTAACCGAACCGAAATTTTTTCGAAATTTTTTAACCGAACTGAAAAAAATTAGATTAATTCGGTCGGTTAATTCGGTTAACCGATATTTTTTTTATAAAATTTTGGGTAAATTACACAAATGGTCACTAAACTATGTTAAAATAATCTTTTTAGCCACTGAACTTTCAAAAGTTATAAACAACCATTAAAATTATCGAATTATTACAAAATGATCATTGATTTATTGCACATTATAAATTATTGATAAATATTGAAAATTTTAATGATTATTTTTTAATAATTTAATAAATTTAATGATCATTTTGTGCTAATTTGATAAAGTTTATTGACCATTTTATAATTTTTAAAAGTTTAGTGACAAAAAATAAATATATAAAATATAAAAATTTCGGGTAATTCTGTTAATTCAGTTAATTAACCGATTTTGAACAATTAACCGATAACCGAATTTTGAAAAAAATCGTTAACCGTTAATTAACCGAACCTAAAATTAACCGAATTTTTTTTTAGGTTCAGTCAGTTAATTCGGTTAACCGAAATTTTGAACACCCCTAATCAAAGATAATGTCTCAAGAACTTATTACTCTTTCGGAGCATTGATATTTTAGTACTTTGAGATATAGTACTCACATTTCCCCTTACATTTAAATGGGAAAAAATATTTCTTATGCTTAAGTATAGTATGAGTACTTGAATTGTCTGTTAAGCATAAATCGTAACAATTCATTGTATACTGTATTCTGAAAGTAATCATATTCTTCAAAGGATAATAAATAAATGTTTTCAAATATTTAAAAATATATATAATATAAAACGTAAATAAATAATATGTAAAATAAATTAACAAAAAGAAAAATAAATTAAAAGATCAATTATTCCTTTTAGAGATTATAAGGTAATAAATAAATGGCGAATTATTCCCATCAAGGGTTACGAGGAAATCAACAATATCCAATTGAGTTGGATCAACAATGCTATAATTATTTTCGCCAGTTTCGTAAATAAAATTTGTTTATATTTTCTATCATTCATGATAGTAGATAAAAGGTCCATAATGCTTCGACGTATGATAAGTACGAGATCAATGGTTTGTAATATCGCATTGATAACATAAAGATTTCACTTTCTTAATATACTCTTGTCATCTTTATAATCCCACTTTTGGTGTGTATAAGCATTCTTAAAATGATCATCTTTTCCATGCCTATGTTTATGGCCTCAATTGCGACCACAATTGCTAATATGACATTTATTCTTTCCGCTATAAACTGTCGCATTCAGTTCAAGGAATGAACAGAGCCAATAGGTCTTTAAAACTTTTTCATGATATTGTGTTTGCAGGACAATATTGTTTGCATGAAAAGTGGAGTATATTTTTCTAACATATCCTCATCAGTGATACTCTGACCACAAAATTTCAATTTAATTTGAAATATTCACATAGCTGAGTTTTATTCATTGACCATAGTGAATTATCATGTTTGCATTCTCTTCAGGGAATGAAACAAATCCAGTAATCGCATGGAATAACCATCATGCTTGCACTCACTTAGGGAATGCCTCCCATAAAATTTTTGGATCAAGACGAATTTCCGTAACTTGAACTTGGGAGAAGTCTATAGTCGAGTTTTTCGACGCAGAAGAATTGTTGCTTTCAAGCAAATATAGACTTTATAACAATTATACTATCAAAGAATAATTGATCAACCAATATATATAATACTTACCATACTTAAAAATCAAGGAGTCAAGTAAAGAACTTATAGGTGTCGAATTTGCCTTCACTCTTTTTCTTTTGATTGAGGTTTTCAATCCAATAAAGAACCGCACTGGAACTTGGTTCATCCTCGGCGAACCATAAAACAATCACACCTTTTCATCATGATGTTATATGAACCTTAAAAATCAAAACACCAAATTAAGACAAATAATAATAAAAACTAATCTCAAATATATATATATATATATATATATAACAAAAGTAAGTGGAAAAAATTGTTGAGATGCATATAGCCTGCGAAACTCGAAAAATATTACTATTAAGTGGTATATCAAATCTACCGCTTTCTTCACGTTCCTTAAAGTAGTGATTGATCATTCTATCACCATAAATTTTAAACTAAGTTGATCTCATATGTTTTTCTAAAGTCTCGATATTTGTTCCTGGAGTTACATATATAAACGCGGTGCAAAAAATGTTATTGAATATTAGAACGAATTAATAATCAAATAATATATCAAATACACTGACCTTAATATAAGAGTGATTAACCAACCACTATATCGATATATAAATAAGAAAACATACCAAACTTTCTAAGCTAAGTTGAATATACGGTAGATGTAGTCACCAATATCATGTTGAAATCGTTTTCGGGAATTGCCGACAAGAACCACGATAATTGAGCAAGATCATGTTGATAACGTGTTGTGAATAAAGTAAAGAAGAACAAGAGAGATGAACAAGAGCAAAAATGAGATACAAAGAGAGAGACTTGTATTATATTCTCAATGTAAGGTTGTGTATAATGCTTTCTCCAAACTCTATATTTATAGGCGTAAGATGTAAACCATAATAATAAAGTACATTAAAGTCTCATTTAATATATTGATATCCACCATAAATAAAAGATATTCATAACACCAAATGCATTTTAACTAATTTTCATTTCTAAAAACAAGTTTTCATTTCTATTAACCAAGCTAGTTTTTCAATTTTCAGAAAACTGAAAATAAAACTATTTTCTAGAAATAAAAACAGAAACAGAAAATAATCAAAAATCGTAAATAAAAGACTGAAACTTGAGAACATTAATCGCAGCAATGGTGGTTCCATAATAATAATAATAAACTTAGCTAATACGTATAATCTTCAGAGGGTTAAAATCAATAATTTTGTTGCATTTTAGCTTTTGAGTATGATCCAAAATTCTTGCCTTTGCTTCTTCGGCTTACAACAATAGTTGGATTCTTGCATCTTTTGTTTTCTTTGAGAAATCAAGCAAATGGGTCAAAATGGGTATAGATATAACATCAAACTCATAATCAAAGTCAGACCAAAGCTCATATTCATAACATCAGAACTCAAAATCATTACCAACTTTGTCCCCTATCATCATAATTGTGGCATTTTTATATAAAAATGGTTTTGATCGTCAACGGAGATAAAATTTGGAGTTGGAGGCAAAACATAAACAGGGGCAGAACTAAAAATTTATAAAGGAGGGACCAAAATGAAATTAAAAATTTGGGGGGGGGCATATTAGGATTTTACAAACTTTGAAGGAATTATAGAACTAATTCTACCTTTTTTCTAAAAAAAATTTATTCGATTACTAATGGAAAAGAAAATGTTGGCTGGGACCATACCCCTTTTTCCCTGCTATGTTCTGCCGCTGAACATAAATGTTAGAAAGTGAGGAGAATTCATAAATAACTCAATTTTTTATAAAAATTATATATATAAGAACAAAGGTAAAAAAAGAATTGAGGGGTTGGGGTAATTGTCCCTCCCACCCCCTTAGTAATTTCATCATTAGTTTCGATCGAAGAAAAATTTAAAGAATTTACGGGTTTTTATTTGGGGTGATAATTTAATTGCTGGGTCGTTGTTGGATTCATGGGTTTTAATGTTTGGGAATGAGAATAAAAATTCTATGTCCCTTTTTGGCGCCTTTATATATGTCCTTAAATTAAAAAATAAGTTTGGAGTTTATGATTAAAGTTTAGGGTTAGAGTTTAGAATTTATGTTATATGATTTATTTTTAGGGTTTAAAGTTTAAAATTTAAGATTTAAAAGTTATGGTTAGAGCTTAGGATTTAAATTTTTTAACGTTGAAGTATATATAGGGACACAAAAAAAACATATTTTTATTCGAGAATGAAGAGGTTTTTCAAGTCCGAGTCTTTGGAATTGTTTGAGGGTTTTTAGGGATTAAAACAATTTAAAATATTAACATATTAAAGATTAAGTTTTTTAAAATAAAATTCTATTACAAATATTAATTAAATATGTTATTATATTAATTTTATTAACTGATACATCATCAATTATCGTATAACAGTAGTTTACGTATTTTATCCTATTTAGAATTCTAATAAAAGTGCTGATTTGAGTGGAATTGAGCATATCAATGAACAATGTAAATAATTTTTTTGATAAAACAAGACCAAAAAAATCGGGATTGCAAAAAGCAAAAAGCCATGTGGAAAGAATCTTAATTAATTGCAATTTGTATGGACGTCCATAACTGAGATTAATTTTCAGATTCTGTGTTGCGGCTAACGAAACAGAACCCAGCAAAGCTAAAAGCTTCATAAACAAAAGCAACGGCCAATCGAGAATCCAACACAATGGGCCGAGAATCCCGACAACTTTCATTCCCAGGTCCAAAACTCGTGGTGCTAACCGCATATTCCTCGCTTTACAAAGGTTCTGGTTGATAATTAGTACATAGCTGATAATTAATTCGTAGATTACATTAGTTGATAGTAAGTTATATTAAATGATTTGACTAATGAATTATATTAACTAATTACACAAAAGTATTTGGTAAGATTAACTGATAAATGATAATTGTTTAATTATTTGAACAAGAAAAATGACATATAAGGACATAATTGTATTTAATACTTGTTTGAATAGTTTATTAACTATCAATATTTTGTATCTATTAATAGTAATTAGACTAGGGAAATTAATTTTTTAAATATAACATTCGTAAACATATTTGGAAAATATATATTAATTTTTTATTTATAAAATTATATTTTTATATAATTTAATTCATTATTAAATTTAGATGTATATATTATTTTCTTATTTACGAAATCATATTTTTAATATAATTTCATTAAATTATTAATTTCTTATTTATAAAATTATTTTTTTAATTTTATTAGTTATTCAAATTTATGTTATTTAGAGAAATTTATTTGGTAATTGTCAATGACAAAAGAGTCTTTCTAATTCTTATATCCAATCCTCTAACAAAAAAAACTCTTAAAAGGAGTTTTTTCAATTTGAGAGGTTTCACTCCAGCCCTCTCTTATAATCCTCTATTTATCAAATATTTAAATTATTGGATTTAACTCGCCAAATCTCTAAATATGGTTCAAACTTTTAATTTTGACTCAAAAAGTTATTTACTAAGTGTAACACCCTTAACATATACTCGTAGTATGAATACACATTAAAGATGTCACAATATTATTCAACAGAGTTCTAGACTTGTAAATTTTTTTATAAACTAGTTTGCCATTCTTGTAAAAATTCAACTAAGTCTAGTTGGAATCCAACCAACTATAATAAAATATTCATAAAATAGTATTTTATGACTTTTCCATGGCTTTTGGATCAGTCTCTAAAATTTTAGTTTGATCCAATTTCCCGATATTCGTAAAATACTTCTAATACGATTTTACCTTTCCCGAACTATCGGATTTATTCCAAAAATTCTATATTTCCATATTCATGAAATAAACATTATCATCTCATAAAAAATTCCTTTCTTAAGGACTTAGACTGAATTTTTTTTAACTTAGTCTATTATCCCGATAATTATCGAAAATCTTCATAGAATAAAATTTATCTTAGAAATCCTTTATCGATAATTCATTCGAAAATTATTTACTCTTACTGAGTCCAAAATATCGATCAGAAACACTTTTATGGGACCTTCCCGAAGGTCACCCATCCTTGTATTTCTCTAGCCTGAGCACGCTTAATAATTTTATTCAATCCAAATTCGGTACCTTTTTCTGCATCTTAATTCTTAAAACTGATATCAAGGTATCTATTTCAATCAGATTCACTCTTATACTGAATAAAATTACTTGTTGGGGAAATTTACACTTTAGTCCCCAAACTTTTCTAAAGTTTATACTTTAACCCCCTAAACTTTCAAAATTTACAATTTAGTCACTAGCCAAAATTTGGGATATTACAATTCCTCCCCCTTAAGAAAATTCGTCCTCGAATTTTCAATGCGTACCTGTTCCAAACATTTACGGATATTACTTCCTTATTTTCTTCTCAGCCTCCCAAGTGGCTTCTCCGGCGTTCTGATTTTTTTTCTCAAAACTTCATTCAATGAAATTTCTTATTCCTTAATTCTTTAATTCCATAAACCAATATTTCTACTAACTCCTCTTCATGTATCAAATCTAATTGTATCTCAATTTATTCATGAGTGTTGGCATGTAAATAATTCAGTCAATGCCCCCAAAACATAAGTACATATACTATAGACTTTTGCTCACTTCTGGAGATAAGACCCATTAATATACTCTTGGTCCAACTCTTTCATGATTCCTCAAGATATAACGGTTCTAAAACTAAGTTTTCCCTTTTTGACTAAAACGTAACACCTTCTTCCATGGTGAAACCTTTAAAAACACTTTGTCCTCAACTTCGTACTTGACATCCTTCTCTTCTTGTCTGCATAAGCCTTTTTGTCGATCCATGACAGTCTTGAGATTATATTAAACAATTATTACTTTATCCTCTATTTCTCGTGTCAAATCAACCCCTCCAACCTTTGAGTTATACCAAACATTTCGATCATGTAGCTCAAACCAATAATGAAGAGTTCGGTATATTCTTCCATTAGGGAATAGAAATAGGCTGAATCAATCCAGAAGGAACTTGATGTTTGGCTTTTACTTGTTAGCATGTCAAACGCTTTGTCATAAATTCTAAAATTGTCATTTTTCATTCATGGCCACCAATACCGAGTCTTGTGATCTTAATACATTTTGATACTTCTAGAGTACATAGTCAATGGACTATGACAAACTTCAGTCAAAACTTCTTTCTTCAAATCACCATCATCAGGAAAGTAAACCTTTTCTTGATAATATAAGCAACAATTTGACTTAATTTTCATAGTCTTGTGTTTCTCTTTTTTCAATTTACTTCTTTTTTTTTCTCTTCTTTTTATGAGTTTTGAGCTGCCTTGATGCATAGGCTACTACATTAATCTTCTCGAAATGATAATCTATAACTACATTGTAGTCTCTTAGAAACTCAACCTATCTTTGTTACCGTAGGTTCAATTCTTTTTGGCATCATTAGTTGCTTTAAACCTTTATGATCAATGTAACTAGAACACTTCTTACCATTCCAATGGAATACTTTTTTACGATAGTTGAGTAAGTAGCAGAGTAATAATAGATAAATTCTACACAAAACATTTATAATATCTAGCTAATTTCCAAGAAACTCTGAACTTTAGAGACATTTTTCAGTGCCTCCTATTCAAGAATAGATTGTACTTCCCTGGAATTCAACTATTATTCCTTCAGCCGATACTACATGTCTAAGTAAAATTACTTTTGATAACCAAAATTCATATTCAGAAAATCTTACATAAAGCTGCTTATCTCTTAATGTTTGTAATACCACTCAAAAATGGTAATCATGTTCAGCTCCTATCTTTAAGTATACCAGAATATTGTCCATGAAGACTACTACTACAAACTGGTCTAAGTAGTATTGGAATACCCTATTCATCAAATCCATGAATACAATAGGGGCATTTGTAAGTCCAAATGGCATTACTAGGAATTTGTAATGTCCATAAAGAGCCTTGAATGCTGTCTTTGATACATCTTCTTCTTTGACCTTGAGTTGATAATAACCCGATCGAAGATCTATCTTTGAGAACACTGTTGCACCTCTAAGCTGATCAAATAGATCTTAAATACTTGGTAGTGGATACTTGTTCTTAATAGTTACTTTATTCAACTACTGATAATCTATACATTATTGTAGAGAACCCTCTTTCTTCTCTACAAATAATACCAGAGTGCCCCATGGTGCTACACTCGGTCAAGTGTAATCCCAGTCTAGCAGCTCTTGCAGTTGAGCTTTCAACTTTCTTAGCTCAATTGACACCATCCTATATGGTGCTATCGATACAGGTTCAATTCTAAGATAGACATCAATCCCAAACTGTACCTCTCTATCCGGAGGTAATCCTAATAACTCATTTGAAATTTTTCCACAATCGGGATATCTTTAATATTCTTGGGTGACATTTGTATAATCACCACATAAATTAAACACGCCTTACATCTATTTACTTAACAACCTCTGAGCTGTTGTCGTAGAAATCACTGACTCTAAACAGTCAGTTCTTTCTTTCACATCAGGTTCTTGAAGCACTAACCTTTTTTTTTTTACACATCACTTCTGCATCAAATACAGATAGCCAATTCATTCCAAGGATAACTTCAAACTCATGAAATGGAAGTTCCATTAAATACGTTGGGAACTTAATCCATTGAATTACTAATGGGCATTTCTTATATATTCTAGTCACCCATACACTATGTCCAAATGGATTACTAAAAATCACATCACTAGAAATAGTTTCCTTAAAAATCTTTCTTTGTGCCATTATCTTAGTACTAATGTATGAGTAAGTCAAATCCGAATCAATTAAAGTAAATACAGGCTCTCTCCATAGCCTTTGCTTTATTTAAAGAATTCTGATAAACCGATAAACTTATACCTAACAACATCTCTTTATTAAACTGATCGCCCATATATTTGGTTTTAGACACTTTTTTAAAAGAATTTTCAAATCATTTCCTTAATAGGTACTAACTCCGTGGCATTATACCACTAAATACGAACGTGTTCCCTTAGCAGGATACATCTTCTTCTAACTTCTTAGTATATATGCGGTTTAATTCCTCTATAGCATGACTTTAACATCTTTATGCCACAAATTGGCAATTATTGGACCACTTTCTCCATCAAATTCAGGAGCTCCTAACTTTTAAGCTTCTTAACAATCAACATCCTTACTGGTACAGGTACCAGGCTGGTGCAGGCACAAGGGTCTTAATTCTATTAACCACAAGCTTTAAAGCACATATTAAGGTTTCATATTTTTGTGCTAGATTTCTCTGCTATACAAGTGGCTTTACTGAGGTAAGAGCCAGAGATGGAACATTCTGTATTTCATTACTTCTACTTTGGACCTCCTTTTGGTCTCAATTATCATATGTCTAACACAGTCCAACAATACTTGACATTACTTATTTCTACTATAACTTATTCATGTTATTGAGGAGTATAATCAAGTTACACAACAGTACGTCAGTAACATAACATCCTAAGGGCATGTATTTAACATCAAATCATATTAAACTAGGTTTAGCCTCCAGAATCGGCTAAACCTTTGCTCTAATACCACTAAATGTAACACCCTTAACATATACTCGTAGTATGAATACACATTAAGGATGTCACAATATTATTTAACAGAGTTCTAGACTTGTAAATTTTTTTATAAACTAGTATTTATTTACTAGTTTGCCATTCTTGTAAAAATTCAACTAAGTCTAGTTGGAATCCAATCAACTATAATAAAATATTCATAAAATAGTATTTTATGACTTTTCCATGGCTTCTGGATCAGTCTCTGAAATTTCAGTTTGATCCGATTTTCGGATATTCGTAAAATACTTCTAATACGATTTTACCTTTCCTGAAACTATCGGATTTATTCCAAAAATTCTGATGTTGAAGTTAAAGGAATAATCTGAATTTTTATGATTTTGAAGTGTATTTATGTTTTTATTGATGTTGGAGATTTGAAATTGAAGTTAGAATGAAAAACCGATGTTAAATCGAGTTAGTGACCATTTTGATAAATTGTCAAAGTTAAGTGACCAACTCGGAAATGAGGTTTTAGAGAAGGACTAAATCTGATTTTAGTTGAAATAATAGAATTCAAGTAGTAATGTTGATTTGAGGACTAATTTGCAAAGTTAAGAAGCTTGAATTCTTATCTTTGCACTTTTAATGACTATTTCAGAAGGAACAAAAAAATAGAGGGAATTATTTTTGAATAATTATTTGATGAAGAGAGTGATACATTAGTGGTTTGAATCAAGTAAGGGGACCAAATTGACAAATAACATATTAAGGAGAAATTATTATAAAGTTTGAAGTTATTTATGGAAGTTGTGTAGGAAAACTGGATTTGGCAGTAAGTTTGAAAATTCACCATAAATTCTAAAACAATGGTTAGATGATGAATTTTATATCGATGTAAAGATTTATTCGTCTAGTTTCGTTTAAAATAAACGGTGACTGATTTTGATTCATATATCAAAAGATATGAATTTTTAAGTGATGAAAGGTCAGAAAACAGAATAGCAGTCTGTTCCGAAATTCAATACTGGATTTCGACTTTGAAAATTTACCATAAATCGTACAAATTGAATCTTGGTTATTAGTTTATATGGTTGAAAAGCTTATCGAATCTAGTTTCGTTTCCCATAAATAGAAATTGATTTCAAGTTCCAAGTTAAAAGGTATTAATTTTTAATCGAATGAAGGTCAGAAAAATTACAGAACAGTTTTTGTCAGGACAACCCTGTAAACGGGAGTTCGATGAATTTTTGTAGATTTTATTAAATTATGTGGCTTATACCGTTAGAACCTTTATCGAATCTAGTTTCTACGGTATAAAGGAGATTAATATTCAATATGTATTCTGCCATGTAGAAGTAAATCTTTGATGGTAGTGTAAGTTGACGGAAAATGAAAATTGAGACAATTTGTGTCTAATTTTGGTTAGCAAGCTTGGAGGAATTATTTGAAGATCAAAATGGTCATTAGGGACCAAAAATGAGTTTGTGCACAATATAAGGAAGGAAAAAAATTATGGAAAATTTTTATGCTGAATGATTAAATAGCTTAATTGAAATATTGTTAGAAGTGAATCTAACAAATGTTTATTTATATTCATGTGATAAATGAAGTTGGATCCGAATCAAAAGAAGGTTCGAGGTACTATAAAGGAAATGAACAATAGAGCTTAGTGAGGCATATTAATAAATGACCAAGGTGAGTGCATTTCTATATGTTTGCATTATGTTGAAATTGGCATTGCATTTCTCTATAATACGTGATATGATACATTGCTCGACATGGCAAGATTGATGGAATACCAGGTACGAATGATTGTTTACATAAATGATGATGCATTATGCATACATGAAATATGGATAATGACAAGATTAAGTGAAACAAGATTAAAATGAAACAAGATACACCCTGGGGATCCAAGCCCATAGTGCAAAATGCATTAACGAGGTGTTTATATAAGGAGCAAAAAGCGTCCTTATATGAGGAGCAAAGAGCGTCCTCTCGAGTACGTACTCTACATGGCATTACGGTGCAGATAGGCTACGGGGTTTCCATAGGCCTCTAGCCAGACACGTTAATAATAATACAAGATGGTTATATGATAGATCATGAGCATGCAAATGACTGCATGATGATACATGAAACATTGATATTGTGACATGATACATGATAGAGATGTTACATGATACATGATAGAGATGTTACATGATATATGATACATGAATCACATGATAGTGATGATATATGATATAGATGCTACATGAATTATATGAAATGATATTACATGGTATACATGATGATGATACTTGGTTTACATGCTATTCAAATGATTACATGAGATGATACATGATATTAAGAAAGTATGATATATGTTGAAAATTGTGAAAATGATATATGAAATTTATGGAATATGAGATACATGATAATCATGATCATTCTGTTATGTTATTATGGAAATGTTTTAGGATAAAAGCATGTCCATGATAGAGAATATGTTATACAATATTAACATGAATTATATGATAGTTATAATACATGACACATGTACATTGTGATATACTTGCCTTGTTGTAGAGAAATATGAAATGCATTCTTATATGAAGTATTATAAACATCATTTCATGTGTAAATAAATAAGTTTAATTGCCTCACTAAGTTCGTGCTTAGCGTGTGTCTAATGTCACACGTAGGTTTCCTGGAAATCGTCTATCAAGGAGGAGCAGAAACTTGGGGGAAAATCAAGTTACAACAATAAGTTCAGTAAGTACGTCTTTACCATAATTTGATAGACTAGTGGGCATGTAAGTATTTTAAAGTTGAACTGTCTACAACATAAGTTTACAACGTAATTATATGCTTTTATGGATGGATAAGTTTAGAAATACGAATTGTTAACAATAGCAAAATCTTTGGTATGGATAAATATTGTTTAGCCCTAATCGCATAAAAAATTTAAAATCAAGAAAGGGTTAAACTACAAATTAAAATTTTGATATTAAAAAAATTTACAAGTAAAGATTTCTTCCAATGATTTCGTAACATCTTTAATGTATATTCGGTCTATGAGTATACGTTAAGGGTGTTACACTAAGGCCCTATTTGGTAAACAGATTTTTGAGCTAAAATTAGAGGTTTGGAGCATTTTTAGCGGATTTGACTAGTCAAGTCCGCTAATTTGGATTTTTGGTATATAGAGAATTGTATTAGCGGATTGAGGTGAAACCTCTCATTTTGAAACAGCTCCTTTTAGGAGCTTTTTGAGTTGGAGGTTTGGATAAATGACTTGTAAAAAACTGTTTGTCCTTGATAATTATACTAATTTCTCTAAATAACATAAATTTGATTATCTAATAAAATTAAAAATAATAGTTTCATAAATAAAAAATTAATATGTAAATTACTAAGTACATATAAATTTAATAATTAATAAAATTATATTCAAAATATAATTTCATAGATAAGAAATTAATATATACATCTAAATTTCATAATTATTACAATTATATTAAAAAAATAATTTCACAAATAAAAAATTAATATGTACATCCTCATATATGCTCAGTAATAATATTAAAAAATTAATTTTTATAATCTAATTAATATTAATAGGTACAAAATATTAAAAAATAATAAATTATTCAAACAAGTATAAAATATAATCATGTCCTAATATGTAATTTGCTTGTTCAAATAATCAAACAGTTATCAGCTATCAGTTAATTTTACCAAACACTTTTATACAATCAGCTAATATAATCTGCTAGTCAAATCAACTAATGCTATTAGCTATCCGCTATCAGCTAATGTAATCCGCTAATTGTCAAACAAGGCCTAAATATGGCGAATACCAAAAAAAAAAAAAAAAACTAAACCAAAATGCATTATCCAGATTCCAGACTTTGTTCTCCCTTTAGTGTTGGATGATGAAATTTTATAGTTGAATAAAATTTTCCGAATGGCCTTTTCTGGTGAATTTTGAAATTGTTAATTAACATAAATAATTTAATTAAATGATTACGTCTTATTCTAAATGTAAATATAAAAATAAAGATAATTAAGATTAAAAAATATAAAAAAAAAAGTTTAAAATGTTACAATCTTGTGGCAACTTGTATGGAATGGTATGAACCAGTACAAGTCGGTATTGACCAAAACGAATCAAAACATATTAAAATTTTGATTGTAACATAACTTAAGTTACTTGGTATTGATTTAAAATCGCATCAATACCGACTACCGTGCTTTAAACAATAAAATGGAAAATTTGGATGGTTTCGAGTCAGAGGTATGTCAGTAATCGAAAATTCATTGACAAAATTTCGATAATATCTAGTCAAACCAAGAATACTTTGAATCTTTATAATATTCTTCGGTAGTTTCCACTCCAAGATAATTTTATCTTTCGAATCCACTTGAATCGAAATAATGTGGCCTAAAAAGTTTACTTACCTCAACCAAAACTCACACTTACTCAATTTAGCACATACAATTACTTCTCCTTCATAATTTGAAGAACAATCCATAAATGAGAATCATGATAATCTTTGGTACTGTAGATACTCATTTTTTGTCAAGATCTGTTAATGTATTATAATGTTATTAATAGTGTTGATATGTTATTATGTGAATGTATATGTTTATTAATATATATAGGTATGTGCATCGTATATGTATTACATTATATATGTCTATTGTACGTACATATACATATACACGTCTAGTTTGTGTGTATCGTGTGTTGCTACTATTTTAATATCAATGAGTAATAATTTTCTTTGTATATTTTATATTGTATGTATAGATATTTATGAAGGTGGGTATACATCATTATTTTTAATATATTACTAGTTATTATTGTTATTATTAATATATCATTTTGTTGTTGGGTATTAAAAGTATAAACAAATTCAATATAATTAAAAACCCATATATTAAGTGTCCAGTCCTTATACAAATATTAGACCCATATATATAATTACATAGGTCCAACCGGCCAAGCCCATTTGATAAAACCCTAATACTAAAAGCCCTAAAAAATATATTAACCCTAATCTATTTTTTTTTTCTGATAGCCACCGTCATCCCAACCGTTGGATCAAGATTTGATCCAACTGTCCAGATCAAGTGAAGACCCTCTAGCTGGCGCGCGCGCGATACACTCCCCAAACCATTCGTCTCCCACGCGCGAGACCGTTCGTTCTCCCATGCGCCACGTGGCAAAATCTCGTGCAGCCTCGTCCTTCGCCCATATCAGATCTTGGCCGTCCATCCCTGAACAACCTCAACCGTTGGATCATATCTGATCCAATGGCCGAGGTTGAATCTGGGCGAAATGACTTTTCGTCTCTCTCACCTCGATGGCAGCCACTCCGCCGTACCGCCAGCTCTTCAAATACCAAGCATGCACACAGAGAAAAGAGAACGGATGTCAGTGTGCCATTACAATCAACATGATGACCATTAATTGTTATTTAACCATGTAAACAAAGGCAGAATATAAAAAAAAGCATGTAAATCATATCTGGAACTCGGATTTTCGAGAAGATCAATAAACAAAAAAAACCAAAGCTTTTACTGGTAATCCTCTCTCTTTTCTTCCCTCTTTTGCATGCATCCGAAAACCAATCAAAAAATATATAAAAAAAGAATAAGCAAGAAAGTTTAGAGTTTACCTAGGGTTTCGACCCCTCCTATCGCCGGTGATAAGCCTTCGGTCTCCGATCGAACCTGGTGAGCAGGTAAGGGTCGAACGTCTCTGTAAAGGGGCTAGGTTTTATTTTCGATTTCAAAAGCAAAGAAAGGTTTCTAAAATATACATAGAGGTTTTGGGGTTATTTTTGTGCGGGTAAAGGGGGTGGTCCATGATGGCTTTAGGCGGCCAGTACAGCCGAGCCTCACCGAGACTAGAGGAGCACAGTGTCTTTGGGGGAGGGTTTGAATATTTGGGTTTCGGTTTTGGTTTGAAAACATAGGAAATGGGATAAGTTTTTAAGAGTTAAAAAATTTTTTTGCCAAAGGATTAAAACACTGGCCGGGTAGTTTGTTTTATAGAGTCTAAAATTTTTAAAAATGGTAAAACCCCTATTAGTCCCTCCGCGTTTAAAAAAGTGCTCCGCAGCCCTTCCGTCTTTTTTTGTTCGGTCCCTAGCCCTCCATAATTTTTAAACATTTTAATTTAGTCCCTAAATTATATTAAATCAGGTTTTAAATGGTCAAATTACTCCTCACGTCCCTCTGCCCTTCTTTATTTTTCAAAAATGCTCTGCCACATAGTTTAATTGCGTAAATGGTCCCCCTGTGTTTTAAACAGTTTTCAATCAGGCCCCCTAATCACTGGTTTATTATTTTTAGGAAAAAGTATAGTTTGCCCCTCCCTTTTATTTACAGTTTACTAATTAAGACCCTTAAGCTTTAATTTAAATTAATTTTGATGGGTAATTTCTTTTTCAGTGCCTATTCTGTTCATTTTATTTGTCTTTAGCACTTATTTTCGTATATTTAGGTTTAAGTGCTTATTTATTCATTTGATATATTATTTATGTTTGTTTCTTAGTTTTTGATCATGTATGTAAACTTTTAATTTCATCCCATGTCGTTTATATTCGATGTATGTCGCTTTATCTTGTTATGTATATGTATTATCGGTGTATTTGTATATGCATAGGTATGTCTATTACATTATATGTATGTATAATTATGAGTTGTACTGTAAATACTAATTCATGCATAAATATGTATATGATGCTATTTTTAGTAGTGTATTTCTACATCTTTTAATGTATATACGTATACAAGTATATATTATCATATTTACAAATCTTTTTGAATGCTTTATTATGTATATATATGGATACGTATTATTTTTATACAAATATTAAACATTTGTTATATTTTGTACATAGTTTTTATATATTATGATATATTGTTTCATATCATATGTTATATATATATATATATATATATATATATATACACATTATATAGTATTATAATCTTCTACATATATATATATATTTGTTTGTTTATCTTCATTTATGTTATTTATCTTTGTTAATACTCAATTACTTGTAATATATTTATTTCATGTATTATTTTGTTTTACCTTGTCCTTTTAAATTGTATATTCGATATATTTAATTGCTAATGTGGTGCTCCCTTTTTCGACCGTAAACTTGGCTACCAGTCTAAGACGTAGATGGTAGTTTTCATTTATCCCTCGAACACCGGAGCCCTTAAAATTTACTCGCACTTATAACCAAATTTTAATTTGATCGTCACTTTAACCCGTAAAATTTGATATTAATAAAGTGGTAATAATTTAGTACCAAATTTTGGGCGGTGTGGGGTGCTAATCCTTCCCCGTCCGTAATCAACTCCCGAACCCAATTTTTTTGAAGGAATCTATGGTTTTTGTTTTCGGTGTCCGGTCTACCTTATCCAAGTGACCTGTGACGACACCCGAGTTTTTTTTAAAAATACGAGTTTTCCCTAGATCCCCCTTTTAAATAATTTTTTTTTCAAATAAAAGCGGGACTTCCCTCCATTTTAATATATAATTTATAATTAATTATTTTTGTAGCGACCTTCAAAGCCAAAAATAGTCGCTACAGGTAAGTGAGTACACAAAAATGACATATAAAACCGATTCAAGTATGAATAGAAGACATAGTTCATCGAAGTGACTATTTTATTACAAATCGATAACGTTAATGATTGAAATGTAACTTTTCAAATTTAAGAGGTGAAGAAAAATAATTAACCCACAATAATGATGGCTTAATTAGGGAAAAGGTTAAAATGAAAAAAGGTAAATGGTCGTATAAGAAATTATTTAAGGAAGTGATCATTCTCTATAGTAGTAAGGGGGAGTTGCCAAAGGTTGCTATCAACTTTGTGAAACTCGTCGGTGCTGGGTGGGTGTGGGAGCCGTTGGCAACTGTCACGACTCAGGGCCAATTATTTTTGGCCTTTTGGGATTAAATGTGAAAATATGAAATTTTAGGGACTAAAATGCATATTTTCAAAATTATCCCTTTAAGTGAAAACACCATTTAATGCTGAATCCAAATTAAAAATTTTCAGAATTTGGTCCTTATAAATTTCATTGCCTTTCAATTTGGTTCATGTAAGTTTCTTTGCCTTTTAGTTGGATCTCTGTAATGTTACCACAAGAACTCTATAATGCGATGAACTTACATGTATCGAATTCTTATGAATAATTATCTACTTTTGCAGAAAAAAATTCAGTCCCAACAAGTTATAAAAGATCAAGGTTAAAGATTTAAAATTTCGATAAAACTAAAAATCTAAAATTAAAGGCTAAAACTATGTTTTTTTGGATGAAATGACGACCAGAAGACTATGTCCCTTGCCAGCGTGTAGATCTTGAAAAGTTACGTAGATTAAAAAATCACCTCAATCAAACACTGGAGCACAAAGTTATAAATTTTAAATTTTTTAACTCACCTTATAGTTGGAACATCAAATGTTTTAATTAATTGTCTATCTCAAAAAGGTGAGTCTTGTTTCATGTTTCCAAAACTTTTATTTTAGTCATAATAATTTCATATTTTTACATTTTAGTCCAAATTGCAAAGAAAAAATGGAACAAAAAGGCCGGGAGCTCCCACCTCACCCATGGAAGTTAAAAATAGCTGGTGACGGCTAGGAGTGGCAATCAGGTGGGGAATAACTGAAAACCGTGAGGATCCAAGCCGATGGGAATGGGGAATCACTGAAATCTTCACCCAACGGGACGAGGACATGGAAATTTTATCATTGAAGCTCAAATGGGGATGAGGATGAGAATTGCTATATTTGCAGCATGGGGATCCTCGAACCGTACCCGTAAAAATCTTCATGAGGATCTCCAAAAAATATATGCAGGGATCCCTGATATTTTACAAAATTAAAAAAAATATTTACCCCATATTTACCTATATACCCTGACACAAACACACGCATACACGCGCATGCACACACATATATATATGTCTTGTTTTATTAGCAAACAAAGGGAATTTTATATATATCTTAATGTTTTTAACTTTTGAGATTTAATGTTAGATATTTGTTGTAATGTATTAACATTTGGACATTTTTAAGTGTAATGAATATATGTCTTATAAACTGAAATTGGCTGTATATTTTGGCTAGTAAAGTAGCAAGTTTTGTTTAATTTTTTGGGGATGAGGATTCCTCGAAACCCGCGGGGATACGCATATAGAGGATATGGGGATGAAAAAAAATCTCTGAACCATTTAGTGGGTATTCCCCGAAAATGTACCACAAGTGTTGGGAACGGAGTGAGAAATGTAAAACAGTTCTCGCCCCTATTCCATTGCCACCCCTAGTGACGACTTCCCTTTGGTACTGTAAATTTCGACCAGTTCCCTAAATAATTTTTCAATGTACTATTTTACAATTTTTTTTAAAGAAAATGACTTTTTCTAATTTAACTCAATAGTGATTACTTGTGTAATTAATCCTATCATAATTAATATGAAACACAAAAATTGATAGGAGAGAAAGCGATGATATTATAAGTAACTTAAGTTAATGTTTAATCCCATATGATGTGATTTAGGGAAATCGAGATGCTATTCGACAAAATTGAGACTTCTTTCCAAATGAATAAAAGCAAAAGAGAGGGGAACTTCCACCCTAGATTGCCTAGATTGGGTTTAGTACACTATCTCCTTTTTAGTTCCA
Source organism: Hibiscus mutabilis (assembly GCA_019671005.1). Classification (NCBI taxonomy): domain Eukaryota; kingdom Viridiplantae; phylum Streptophyta; class Magnoliopsida; order Malvales; family Malvaceae; genus Hibiscus; species Hibiscus mutabilis. The sequence continues at coordinate 41,880,265 of CM033724.1, read as the reverse complement.
ATTATCCGATAGGAACAACCCTACAACATCTCAGAAACCAATTATTCTCTCCTCTCCATTAACATTTGACAACATATGTGATATTACATATCTCATGTGTATTTCAAACATTTGAATTTAATTGGATTTTAAAAACTTGGTGGTGCATATATTATCTTCTGTTCTAGATTAACTTATTTAATTTGAGTGGATTAGAGCCATGTCGAGCAAACATGACTCTAATCTCAACTACTTTCTTCATACTCAAAGTATCAACAATTATATTCACTTTGTTTAAATGATACTCAATCTAACAATTATAATCTTTCAGTAGTTTAATCCATTGTCTTTGTCATAAGTTTAAATCTTTTTGTGTAAGAAGATACTTGATGACTGTGTAGATAACCTATTTTGCATACCCTTTTAACTTAGCTTTTGCATGTGTTTAGGTCCATGTGGTTGCATTTAGGAGTAGTTTGCATGTAGTTAGGGAGTTACAATGTCTATGCTTAATTGTGATATATTTTGGTGCTTTTAACGGGGAAGGTATTGCTTTTGTTGTGCATGTGTAGGAATTGTTGGAGTTGGAGGAATTTGGGAGTAGGAAGGATGTCACCACTCTCATATAGAGCTGATGAGGCAAGAGAGTTAGAGATGAATCGAACTTGGCTGATGTGGATTCTCACATGATAAGGAACTTATTAAATAAAGCAGGAAAGCAAGATCCTTTTAAAGAGGCTTTGCAAGCTTTAGGATTTTCAAACCCTAGCTTTTTGCCTATGTAAAAAAGACTTGGGCTACAAACAAATAGAGCTCGATCAGAGGGCAACCCCTTAGTCTTCAGCTATTAGAGAACAATCGGAGTTGAAGTTCTAGATGAGTCTCCACACGATAAAAGTCATCGAGAGATGCTGGAGGAGTACGGGACTTGCAGCACAGTTATAGAGGTTGAAAGAGATCGTCAAGGACACTTGATTCTTTCTTTTTCCTTACTTGATAAACTGCCATGTTTTTAAATACTATTATGGATGTTTTAGGCTCAGACATCATCTAAATACTTTTTCTTGGGTTTATTATTTTTAGGATATTATGTTTTGATTATTTTGTTTAATGCTATAGTTCTTATTCCTTTATCTATTATGTTCATCATTCTTCATGCGTAGTTATTATAAGAGCTATCGAGATAGGCCTTTTAACTATTGATTTGTGGCTTAATATCGAGAGAGTTAGGATAAACAAACGTGAACGGTGAAGCTAAGTTGTTAACTTAGTTCTAATATGGCTTAGACATAAATTTAGGATTTCAACGACTAATAAGGGGAACTTGAATATATAATAAAGTTGTTAGGTTTCACACAAACATATATTACCTTAGCTTTCTTGTTATCAACTTTAGGCATCGAGAGAGTCAGAAGTTAGTTAGAAAACCCTGTTGAATAGGTAAAGTCCTAATTGGTTTACACGGACATGTATTGCCATCCGTTATAGCATTCAAATAAGCAATCAAGCATAATTCCTAAGCAATAAAGCCAACTTCCATAATAATCTGAATATCTGCTGCACCATTTGTTTGTCTTGATCATTGTTACCATACTTTTATTTGCATTTAGTTTTGATAATCACCACCAAACCAATACTTGCTCACCAATTCTTAAGTACGATCGCTTCGTAGTTATTGATCTTATCCTTGTAGGTTCGACACTCTACTCTATCACTTTATAACTTGATCGATGAGCATACTTGCTCTAATGTGCATATCTATTTCACAAGCATCAATACTTGCGCTCAAGCAATTGAAACTATCTAGAGTCATAGGCCATAACCTTACCCTCTCGTATCAAAACACATTCAAGACATGTATAAGAAGCACCATTATAAACCACAAAATCTTTAACAATCTTCGATTCAATCAATATTGGGGCTTTAGTAAAAGATGTCTTCAACTTCTCAAAACTCTTTTGCCTCTCATCTATCTATTCATAAACTACATTTTTGCAATAATTTCATCAAATGTTTGGTAATAATAGAAAATTACTCGGCAAAATGTTGATAATTTTTGGTCAAACTAAGAAAACTCTAAATCTCTATAACATTCTTCGATAGCTTCCACTCCAAGATTATTTCATTCTTCTTTAGATCCACTTGCTTCTGCTGAAATAATATGGCCTAAAAAGTTTACTTTCCTTAGCTAAAACTCACACTTTCTTATCTTGGATGCCTATTTCTTCCATTTTTTGCTCATATGCACATTTTCTTTTCTAATCTCTACTTCTCTCAAATAAGGGATTTATGTTTTTTTAATGATAGTTAAATGGCCAATCAAAGAGAGGCCAACCAAGCCAAACACTATCAACTAATTTATCTTAATGTGTCACAAAATACTTTTGTTATTCAACTTACGGATGTTAATGGCTGAGTTATTATTTTATTACAAAATTTAAGGAGAAAGAGTGTGTAATGATATTATTGGTAACTCAAGTCCATGTCTAATCTTGTATGATGTGATTTAGGGAAACAAGATGTTATTTGACAAAAATAAGACATTTCCCCAAATAAATAAAAATGAAATATCAGGGGAACTTCCTCCATAGATTGGGCTAAGTACATTATCTCCTTTTTTAGTTCTAGTTATCTAATAAGAACAATCCTACAATATCTTAGAAACCAATTCTCATCTCCATCCATTGATATTTGACAATTCTTTGTCTCATTTGTAGGGATGTCAAACGGGGCATGTGGGTATAGATACCTACTCCTTATACCCATACCCACTTAAAATTTTCATATCCACGACCTAACCATTACCCATCGCGGGTACAATTTTCAAATCCACACCTGTCCATGTTGGTACATTCTTAAATCCACCCCTTACCCCCACCACCCAACTTGTGCTCACTCATACTACATTTAAAGAAATCCACTTATCTCATTATATATAAATAAAAGCAAAATATCAGGGGAACTTCCTCCATAGATTGGGCTAGGTACATTTTCTCCTTTTTTAGTTCTAGTTATCTAATAAGAACAATCCTACAACATCTCAGAAACCAATTCTCATCTCCCTCCATTAATATTTGACAATTCTTTGTCTCATTTGTAGGGATGTCAAAAGGGGCAGGTGGGTATAGATACCAACTCCTTATACCCATACCCACCTAAAATTTTCATATCCACGACCTAACCATTATCCATCACGGGTACAATTTTCAAATCCACACCTGTCCATGTTGGTACATTCTTAAATCCACCCCTCACCCCCACCACCCAAATTGTACTCGCTCGTACTACATTAAAAAATCCATTTATCTCATTATATATAATTCAAAACTTCATTTTGTTTGCTCCAAAAGAAACTAGACTCAAATGACTTTTTAAAGTCACTGTTGAACTAGTATTAGGAGTAGTCTTGTAATACCCTAATTTCCCCCGAAATTAAAAACCTTAAATTTATAAAATCCCTAATTTCTAAACCCTAATAATTTGGGAATTTTGTTTTGAAACCTAATTTGATTTAAGGACTAAATTGGGAAATTTTAGAACTTCGGTGATCAATATGTAAAGTGGGAGAATTTGGAGACCCTTATGTTTTTATTTTCCCATTCATTATGGGTATAACTCAAAATTTTCTCCAACCCTAATAGAATTTTCATATTTCATTTGTTTTATCTAGCCACCAAACCCTCTTTTTATTCTTTCGAAAAAACTCAAAACCCCAACATCCATTTTGCTCCGATCAAGGCTTGGCGTACAGTCCTTTCATTCATCCTCTACCACCTTTCTGCTCCCCTTTTTGTTTCGAGCAAAACCTATCCCTTTCACCATCATTTTTGCTCGTCGTTAGTGTCTGTGTCTATCATGAATCTGTTTAAAATCCCTTCCCCGTCGCCATTGTTGTCTCTTCATGTTTGGTATGCCATTTGTAGTCTTTTTGGTTTTCTTATTGTTTTGGGTTGTGATTTAACCCTTTATTTCATTGTGTTTGGCTAAAAAAAGACCATTGTGGTCACCAGAGTGTGGCCACCGGCAAGTCGCGCCGTCAAGGGGGTTAAAACCTATCTTGCTTCCATCTTGTGATAATGGGGGATTGAGCCATCAGATTTGTGCCCATTAGGATGAACCCAATACCCCTTTGCATCCAATCTGTTGGATCATGTTAAGGGGAAAACCCGAACCAACTTAGTAGGCTAGCCGAACCAGTTCATTGTGTAAGAACCAAACAAGATACAGACATAAATGAACCTGTCATGAACCAAATCCGTCCAAACCATCATACTTGTTGACCAGGACCCAACCCATTGATTAGATAACGTCAGTGATGATGTTGACTGGATGACGTTAGTATTAACATTGACCATGATGTCAGCGTTGACTTTAAGCATTGACTTTTTCAATCAATGTCAACTTTACATTTTTTGACATTTTGATTCCAAATCTGCTGCCCGTTTTCCTAAATTCAAACCCGAATGACTATTTTACTATTTATATTTATATGTGCTTAGTATTTTGAGAAGTTATATATATCAGAGTCTGATTTGAATGTTATTGTGTATAGGTGGCATTGATTCGGATACCGAGATTCTTCCCCCTCCTTCAATAGTGTGGTCTTTTTCTACACAACCTGCAAGATCTGCACGTAAGTATAGTTCATATTATTGTTTTATGTTAGTGTTATGGCATAGTAGTATATCCTCATATAGTGTTTACCCTCGTAGGTGTTGATTCGGCTCGACCTGCTTCTAGAGCTGAGCGCGAGAGACGTCACTCTCGACGTTAAGTTATTAGCTGCCCGAGGTATGTCTCTTCTTGTGCTACATCTTTCTATGCTCTGTGTATATATGTATGTATATATGTATGTATGTAATGTTTGACTTGTGAATTTTGACATGATTTGTATGATGACATGTCATTCATCATATATCAAAATCGGACTAATTAATATCGAACTTAATGCGCATGCATCCTCAGTTATTAAACATGAATGCATTTAGATTCGAAATAGGAATAACATGTCATATCATACGTGTTGGGAAATTGTAAAGGGAAGATCAGTGGTTTTACCCTTCGGGCTGAACTTCACTTCGGATATGCTGACGATGTATAAAATGGTTTTGGGGAACCTTACTCTTCGAACGGAGCATGTAGTTGGGTGCATGACATTGTGTCTCATGCATCATATAATACGTATTTGTATAATGTATTGTCTGCTTGAGATTGTGTATGATGATCGAATTATCTTGTTATATGTTTTTATCTGCATTTTAGAGACACTAAGCCATATAGCATACTCCCACTTTGTTCTTATTTTAGATACTCAGAATTAAGCATACAGTTCTTGGAGGGACCACGTTTATATCAGACTTTATCCTATTTATCAGTATGAATTATTTTGGATTCTTGGACTTTATTTTATTATTTTGGATTATTATGTAATTTTGGACTTTGGATATTATTATTTGGGATTATTGTTTTAGCATGCATTTTCGAGGATATTTCAGACATTTTACCAAATTATTTGAACAATATTTATACGACTATGTTTTATAATATCGAGGTTATTTACTCTCAATATTATTTTATACTTTAAAATATTTAAACCTAAAAGCATTTCTTGAGGGACAAGTTTTCATATACAACTTTTTAGATTTGGCCCATTTCCTATGGCCGGGTTTAGGGGGTTACATTTAGTGATATTAGAGTTGAGTTCAACCCTCAGACTATGAGGCTCAAATTAATTTCAAATCAAAAATGATTTTTGCATGCATATTAAATGTTTTCGGGCAAAATAGGAATTTCAAAAAAAATCTATTATTTTTAAAGAATTGATATATTTTGAATGGAAAACTCCAAGTACCAACTCTAGTTCTAGGATCTTTTACTTTTGTAGATAGACTACTATGCCACCTCGTAGGAGCTCTAGATTAGCGACCGGTCGTGGTTGTGGCCAAGGCAATGGTCGAGGTCGTACCATTGCTGTAGAGATAACGCTTCGTGCCCTATGGATCTTCCACAGATCCAGGATGATATTCATGATGCTGATGGAGAGGAGCAGCCTGAGGATCAGACCGAAGGTCAGAAGATAGGAGTATATTAGGCTAGTGGTGGGAATCCACCTATTCAACAGGTTCAAAGTGATCGTCCACATGATTTCGGGATAGTGAGACTATGGGCTTGGATACTGCTACAGTGCATAGAGAGTTACTTCATTAGCTACGCCAGTCTGACGGTGTGAAGAAACCCACATCTACCGAATTTTTGGCGGTTGGGATGACTATGTTTGATAAAAAGATAGGAACAAATCCGGCTGATGTAGAGTATTGGCTGAAGAAGCTTCAGCATTTATTTATTGAGATAGATTATCCTAGCGGCTGGAAGCTTAAGCCTACTGTATCACTACTGCAGGGTAAAGCCCAAAATTGGTGGGAGATAGAGAAAAATGTTGTTTTAGCCAGTTATATCTCTTGGGATTATTTCCAGCAGTCATTCTGAGACCAATATGTTAGACTAGAGTACTTAGCATAGTGCCGACATAATTTCATGAACTTGGAGCAGAATGGCATGACTGTAAATGATTATGAGATAGAGTTTGTGAGGTTGATCCAATATGTTTTGGGGTTAGTGACCACAAAGAAAGAAAAATATGACTGGCTTCTGTGAGGGCTACGATCTTCGATTAAGACTGGTATCGTATTGCATATGGATACATAGTATAAAGAGATTACTAAACGAGCTAGGACTGGTGAATGAATTGAAACACTGAAGAAACAATATGAATCTCAAGGTACCGATCTATTTAGGAAGTAATTGACCATATCTGTTCATCACGATCAGGGGAATGAGTCTAGGAATAGGGCCAGAGATGAGTCCGACCATCAAGGTTATTCCAGAGCTAGACTAGTGACTTCTGTTGTTTTGACTGCTAATGCTAAAGGTTCGACTAGTTTTCATGGGATATCGTAGTGTTTTTTTACAAGAAATGGCATCCAAGCGAGTGAATGAGGCAGACTGAGGCTTGTTTCTGATACGGTTCTTTTGAGCATCTCTTCATTGATTGTACGTTTTCACCTTTATCTTCTTATGTTCCGAGCCTGTCTCAGGCATCTGTGCAGACTCCTGGTAGGGGGAGAGGACATGGTAAATCTACTACTCTGAGTATTGTTGGTAGGGGTAGGCCTGCTTAGAGTAGAGGATCATCTAGATCAAGGGCAAGACATCCAGGGTTGGTTTATTCTACCAGAAGGCATGAGGATCAAGATAAGCCAAACGCTATTGCTAGTACCTTTTCTATTTATTCTATCTCTTATTTTGTACTCCTTGATAATGGTTTGACCCATTCGTATGTTGCGAGTTCTATATCTAAGTGACCTGAAATTCCTATTAAGGACATTGTTAATGTTGTTATTGTATATAGTCCAGTGGGTAATCCTGCTGAGGTTACCAAAGTGAAAACAATTATCCTCTTGAGATTCAAGGGGAAATTTTTTCAGACAATCTAATAGAGTTACCCTTTGGGGAGTTTGATCTTATTCTTGGTATGAACTAGTTATCTGCTCACCGAGTCAATCTGGACTGTTAAAAGAAAGAGGGCAACTCTGAAAACTTCTGATGATCATGAGGTAGTTCTTGTTTGAGAGTACAAAGGTTTTATGTCTAATGTAATATTAGCTCTCATAGCCGAGAAGATGATCAAGAAAGGGTCTTATAGCCTACCTTGCTTACATTCTTGGTCCGAGACAGCCTGAATTTATGATAGATAAAATTCAGGTTGTGAGAGACTTTCTGGATGTATTCCCGAAAGAATTGCTTGGTGTACAACCAAAATATGATGAGGTTGAGTTTGGCATCAAGGTTTATCCAGGTACGACCCTGTTTCTATGGCGCCTTACCGGATGTCACCAAAAAAACTTAAAGAGTTAAAGATACAGTTGCAAGAACTGCTAGACAGAGGTTTTATTCGACCCAATATTTCTCTATGGGGAGCTCCAGCTCTTTTTGTTAAGAAGAAGGATGGGACACTTCGGCTGTGTATCAATTATCAGAAGCTGAATAAGTTGACAATTAAGAATTCTTTCTTGTATTAATGATTTTTTATCAGTTCCGGGGAGTAATGGTGTTATTTAAGATAGATATGAGATCTAGTTATTACCAACTCAAGGTTAAGGATTCTGATGTGTTCAAAATGGCTTTCCGAACATGTTACAGTCTTGTGATGTCTTTCAGATTGACTAACGCCCCTGTGCATTCATGGGTATGATGAATAGGGTGTTTCAACCCTATCTTGGCCAATTTGTTGTGGTCTTTATAGATAATATTCTAGTCTATTCTAAATCTGATGCTGAACATAAGGAACATCTCAAGATTGTATTGCAGACTCTAAGGGAGAAATAGCTATATGAAAAATTCAGCAAGTGTGAGTTCTGGCTTTCAGAGGTTATGTTTTTTAGGCATATAGTTTCTACTGAGGGTGTTCAGGTCTATCCAAAAAAGATTAAGGCTATAATGAGTTGGAAGCAGCCCAAGAATGTTCATTATATCTGAAGCTTCTTGGGTTTAACTGGCTATTATCGAAGGTTTGTTGAGGGTTTATCTATCATCGTAGCTCCGTTGACCAAACTTCTGAGGAAGAATGTCCCTTTTGTCTAGATTGAGGCCCATCATACTAGTTTTGAGAAGCTTAAGACCATGTTAACTGAAGTACCAGTTTTGATCCAACCTGAGCTTGGTAAGGCTTATACCGTCTACAGTGATGCTTCTCACACCGAATTGGGATATGTTCTGAGGTAGGATGGTAAGGTAGTGGCTTATACTTCCCGATAGTTAAAAACACATTAGTGCAACTACCCTACCCATGACCTTGAGCTTGCACCAATGATCTTTGCTCTCTAGATCTGGAGACATTATCTCTACGGAGAGAAGTGTTATATCTACACAAACTATAAGAGTCTAAAATATCTCCTCACATAGAATGAGCTAAATTCGAGACAACGTCATTGGTTGGAGCTTCTCATGGACTACAATTGTGAGATTGAGTATCATCTAAACAAGAATAATGTTATTGCTGACACCTTGAGTTATAACGCCATCTCAGATTTGAGAGCTTTGTTTGCCCAGATGAGTTTGTATAAGGATGACAGTCTTTTGGTAGAACTTTGGGTTATTCCTACACTGGTCTTTGGTATTCGAGCTGAGCAGCCTAGTGATCCATTTTTGATGCACCGTATGAGAGAGGTTGAAGAAGGTATATCTCAAGATTTCTCTATTAACCAGGATAGTGTTATGTGTTTTCGAGGTCGATACTGTATTTCAAGGAATTCTGGGTTGAAATGGGTTATTCTTTGTGAGGCCTATGATAGTCTTTATTTTATGCATCCTGGTGGGGACAAGATGTATAAGAATCTTCGTGAGAGGTATTGGTGCAAGAGTTTCAAGCGAGATGTCGTCAGTTTTTTATCGAAGTACCTGACCTGTCAAAAGGTTAAGGCAGAGCATCAGCGTCCGTTTGGGTTGCTTAAGCATATTGAGATTATTTAGTGAAAGTGGAAGCGCGTGACTATAGACTTCGTTAGTGGTTATCCTTTGACCCCGTCAAAGAATAGCTTCATATAGGTTATTGTTGATCGTTTGACTAAGTTCGTTCACTTCATTCCTGTTCATGTTGATTATCCTTTGAGTAAGTTAGCTCGAATCTACATCTCGGAGATGGTTCGACTTTATGGGGTAACATTGTCAATTATTTTTTTGAGATTCAAGGTTTACAATGAAGTTCTGAGGGTCTCTCCATACCGCTCTAGGTACTCGATTGAACTTTATTATTTCCTATCATCCGTAGACTGATGGTCAGTTTGAGCGGGTAATCCAGATCCTTAAGGATATATTGAGAGGTTGTGTGGTTGATTATAGAGACAGTTGGGAGGATTTTTTACACTTTGCAAAATTTTCCTACAATAACAGTTATCAGGCTAGTATCAAGTTAGCATCGTATGAGGCTTTGTATGGGCGTAAGTGTCGTACACCTATTGGCTGGACTGAGCTTAATGAGCACATATTGTTGGGACCTAATATTGTACATGAGGCTGAGCATACTGTCAGGTTGATTCAGGATCGTCTTAAGGTTGCTTTTGATAGACAAAAGTCTTATGCCAATTTGAGACGTCGAGATATTGAGTATAATGTGGGAGATAAGGTTTTCTTAAAATATCTTCGTAGAGGAAGGTACTTCGTTTTGGTCGGAAATGCAAGCTGAGTCCTCGTTTTATTGGCTCTTATCAAATTATCCATCATGTTGGACCAGTTGCCTGTTAGCTTGAGTTACCACCAGAGCTTAAGTGTATTCATGAAGTGTAACCCCCTTGACCCAGCCTAGACGCCAGACCGAACCGAGCGAGCTATATTGGGTTTGCTAAGACAAACCCGAAAGATTTACTTTTAGAGAACGGTCCATTTTTTCATTTTATCTTATCTAAATACATAATTAGGTCCTAAGGTGATCATGTTGGCAGCGGTGAAGATTATAACTCAATCGGGCATCGAATTGACATCCAATTATCAAGATTGCATTCAAGGGACCAAAAAACAATTACGAATAATTATAATGACTTATTTAGAATTAAAGTTACCAAACCTTAATTAATCAAGTTTCATGCATTCTGGTTAAATTTCAACTTAAAATAATCATCCATACTCATTTAATTGCAAGCATTTTATACATGAACTAAATTGCAACATTTCCAGCTTCAGCAGACTAAAATGCACAAAAACAACGGGGCGTACCGATACGGCCTAACGACCATAACGATTACATGTACTGATACACAGACCACTGTATCGATACGGTGTATTAACCCACCCGTACCGATACGGCATTGACCTATACCGATCCTCCTTATGCTTCCTTAAAACCTAGAATTCTGGTGACCAATTCACGTATCGATACGGTATCCTGCGTATCGGCATGACTTTTTGAAATACAGGGGGCATACCGGTACTCAAACCCATGTATTGATTCTAATGTGTAATTTCCGAGGGGGTACCGATACTCAGCTAACCATATCGGTACCCATACGCATTTTACCCTTAAAATGGAGCTATTTCAGGCCCTGCGTACCGATCCCTGGGTACTTGTACCGGTACACGAAGGCCTGTAATGACCTCTAGGTCCAACATATGACAATTTGGCTAAATCTAGCATACTCCAATCAACATCTAATCATCATATAACACCCCAAACAATATTTACACAATCTTAAGAGCATGGTAAAGGATCATACACCACTTATCTAAACCAACCAAAGATCATATAGGCATGATCTCCACCCAAGCATGCAAAATGTATCCCAACCCCTCAAAACCAAATGTAGAGCATCAAACAACTCCAAAACACCAAACATAACTTGTACAAACAGGGAGTATCCAAAATAAACCTCCCAATTACAACTTGGTCATATTGCCTCTTATTACTACTAAGTATTTGTAAAACCATACTTGAAAATACTTCATTCCTTGGATCTCCTCTTGCCTACTTGCCGTCCGAAAGTCTCTGCATTGATGAGAAAGGAGAGTGTAAGCTATAAGCTTAGTGAAAGAATCTCAAAAATATTCATCAATGCATTTAAAACCAATTTATTTCAAATCAAGTTTATAACGCTCATGCCAAAATCGTCTCATGCTTCTATAATCTCTTCAAATATGCAAATTTAAATCATTTGCAACACATGTATCATGGATTTCTATCTCATACCTCAATTTAAGTTTCATAGGCCAAAATCTCTAAATAGCAAGCTTAAAGAGCATCTCATGTATAACCATATTATAAAAAATATAATTCATTTCTCATGATACATTATATCATATATTGGCATTCAAATAACTCAAAACCAGGTTTCATTCCCTTTTAAAAAAACATATCAGATACACGGATATCCCAAGTGGTTCCTTCGACCACTTCACATACGTCCTCGAGCCGGAGCAACCCTCAACGGTTATAACATATAAATCCACCAGTGGGAGAATACAACACAATTAACCCCTCAACCGTTGCGGTTCTCATGGTGAAAAAAACAACACAATTAACCCCTCGACACACATGAGGTGACTTATTATAGTGCACTTTAAACCATATGGCTAGCCAACTATATCCGATAACATTTTATCTCAGCCACTTGCCAATATACTCAATAAAAACCTCATTACCTTACACATTTACATATGCATCAATTCAAACTGTTTTCCAATACATTAAACCATGTATTCTAGCATTCTCCAAAATTCTTTCATAAATCATTTGCCATACTAAAATACCAACATGTATAACCATTTGCAACATCTTTTTTTTCTAAAACAGGCATATAACAGTAAGTAATCAATCCATAAATATGTGCATGAAATTATATTTTGCAAAACCAAAAATGAGAACGAGAGCATCCGATACTTACTTTCGAGCTTAGATAAGTGTTTCAAACTTGATCTAAACTCCTAAAACTTCTTTTAAACCTTTTAAAAGAACTAAAACGCATTTCCACTCACCAACCACACAATGCTTTCATGCCTTCTCGAGAATCAAGCTTCTGAAGCTTCCACAACCTCTCCAAAAGCTAAAGGATCTAACTTCACTGCTTTAACCAATCAAAAAATAGAGGATTAATGCACTTCCATGCATCTATAATTTCCATCAACCATCAAACACAACTTCACCTCACTAAAAACCATCAAATGCCTCTCTAAAACAACCAAAATCATCACCAAAATTAATCTAAACAAAGCCCAGCCAAAACCTAACCAATCTAACATCTTAACAACATCAATTAACATCCAAAAACATCTCTACAACGTCCTTATACCTCCAGCAACCTTACAACACCAAAATCACTTCAATCTAACTATTTACCACTTAGAAAATTAGCAATTCACATAGGTTCGGGATTCCTTTAATTAATCTTTTCTTACAACATTAAAACACATCTTATAAGTGATCTAAATCAATTAGAATCAATGGAAAACAAATCCAAAACAATATTCTTCAAATCTCTTATCAAAACTCAATTAAAACCATGAAATCTTAATTAAATCATATACGCATAACAAAAATTAGTTGTAAAAGATCAAGAACTTGGGAACTCCAATAAAGAACCTTTAATTAGAGGAGAGAAACGAAAATCACCTCTAATTGTTGATTTCTCCCTTAATTGTCAATGATTGGATGAAAACTTTAAGAAACCAAGTAGATTTTGATGTATAAATCAAATGGATCAAATAGGAAATCAGAAGGAAATCAAAAGAGATTGATTCCTGTGAATTTTGGAATGAAATTGATAGTTTGGCTGCTGAGGAAGTTGAGAGAAAAGTTGAGAGCAAAAGTAGTTACGTAAGAAAATGGATTTGTTTAATTAAAATATTTTTATCAATTTTATTTTAATATTAAAACCATTTAAAAACCTTTTAAAAATAGCCTAAATTAAGGGAAAATTTGTTGAAAAAGTTTGGTTAATTAGCTCACTAAAGATTCTAAGTTTTGACCATTTTATAATTTAGTCACCAAAACAATTTTAAAATCTTTACATTTTAGTCACCGGACCATAATGTCTTAAAATCCTTAAAATATTAATTAAATACTTTCTAGCATTTTTCCATATTTTATTTTAGCCAAAAACCATTTATTATGATTTTATTTCCGAAACTAGCTCGAATCGCCTAAACTGGTTCCCCTGAACCATCTAATCAACCTATCTAACACCTAGGCCCAAATTAAAGAGTTACATGAAGTCTTCCACGTCTTTGTGTTGAGATGCTATCGAGCTTATCCGTATTATATTATTCATGTGGTGGAAATTGAGATCCGCCCTGACTTACGTTTTGAGGAGGAACCACTTGAGATTCTTGCTCAAGACAAGAAGGTTTTCAGGAGGAAGACCATTAAGATGGTAAAGGTCTTGTGGCATAATTGTGGTCATGATGAGGCTACATGGGAGCCCAAGGCCGTCGTCAAAGCTTAGTATATGCATCTCTTTGATCTAGGTAAATTTTGAGGCCAAAATTTCTTTTAAGGAGGGAAGAGTTGTAACACCCTAAATTTTCCCCAAATTAAAAACCCTAAATTTATGAAATCTCTAATTTCTAAACCCTAATAATTTTGGAATTTTATTTTGAAACCTAATTTGATTTAAGGACAAAATTGGGAAAATTAAGAACTTTTGGTGATCAATCTGTAAAGCGGGAGGCTTTAGAGACCCTTATGTTGTTATTTTCCCATTCATTATGGGTATAACTCAGACTTTTCTACAATAGTAGGCTATTCATATTCCATTTGTTTTATCCAGCCACAAAGCCCTCTTTTTGTTCTTTCAAAAAAAACTCAAAACCTCCACACCCCTTTTGCTATGGCCAAGCTCCAACCAAGGCTTGGCCACAGTCCTTTCAACGATCCGCTACCACCGTTTTGATCCCCGTTGTGTTTTGAGCAAAACCCATCCCTTGAATCATCATTTCAGCTTGTCGTTAGTGTCTGTGTCCACTATGAATCTATTTAAAATCCCTTCCCGCTATCATTGTTGTCTCTTCGTGTTGGGTAAGCCATTTGTGGTCTTTTCGATTTTTTTATTGTTTTGGGTTATGATTTAACCCTTTATTCCATTGTAATTGGCTGAAAAATGATCTTTTTGGTCACTAGAGTGTGGTCGCCGGTGAGCCGCACCATCAATGGTGTTAAACCCTATCTTGCTTCCATTTTGTGATAATATAGGATTAGGCCATCAGATTTGTGCCCATTAGGATGAACCCATTACCCCTTTGCATTCAATCTGTTGGACCATGTTAAGGGGAAAGCCCAAACCGACTTAGTTGGCTAGCCGAACCGGTCTATTGTGCAAGAACCAAACAAGATGCAGGCCCAACTGAACCGGTCATGAACCAGATCAGACCAAACCGTCATTCATGTTGACCAGGACCTGACCCATTGACCAAATGACATCAACGATGAAGTTGACTGGATGACGTCAGTATTGACGTTGACCATAATGGCAGCGTTAACCTTGATGACGTTAGCGTTGACTTTGGGCATTGACTTTTTTGGTCAAAGTCAACTTTACATTTTTGACATTTTGATTCCAAGTCTGCTGCCCGTTTTCCTAAATTCGTACTCGAATGACCGTTTTACTATTTATATTTATATGTACTTTGTATTTTTGAGAAGTTGTGTATATTAGAGCCTGATCAAATATTATTGTATACAAGTGACATTGATTCAGATACCGAGATTCTTCCTCCTCCTTCACATGTGCAATCTTCTGTTGCACAACCTGCGAGATCTGCATGTGAGTATAGTTTTGATTATTACTCTATGTTATTGTTATAGCATAGTAGTAGATCTTTATATAGTGTTTACCCTCGTAGGTACTGATTCTGTCCGACCTGCTTCTAGAGTTGAGCGTGGGAGATGTCACTCTCGACGTTGAGTTATTAGCCGCCTGAGGTGTGTCTCTTCTTGTGCTACATCTTTTATGTATGTATGTTTGTATGTATGTATGTATGTATGCATGTAAAGTTTGACTTGTGAATTATGACATGATTTGTATAATGATATGTCATGCACCATATATCAGAATCGGACTAATTAATATCAGACTTAATGTGCATGCATCCTCGTTTATTAAACACGAATGCATTCAGATTTGAAAATCAAATTAACATGTTATATCATATGGGTTGAGAAATTGTAAAGGGAATATCAGTGGTTTCACCCTTTGGGCTGAACTCCACTTCAAATATGGTGACGATGTAGAGAGTGGTTCTGGGGAACCTTACTCTTCGGACGGTGTATGTAGTTGGGTGCATGACATTGTGTCTCATGCATCATATTATATGTATTTGTATATCGGATTGTCTATTTGAGATTGTGCATGATGAACGGATTATCTTGTTATATGTTTTTATCTGCACTTTAGAGACACACTGAGCCATATAGCTTACTCCCTCTTAGTTCTTGTTTTAGATACTCAGACTTAAGCATATGGTACTTGGAGGACCACGTTTATATTAGAATTTATCCTATTTATCACTATGGATTATTTTGGATTCTTAGACTTTATTTTATTGTTTTAGATTATTATGTTATTTCGGACTTTAGATATTATTATTTGAGGTTATTTTTTTAGTATGCATTTTCGAGGATATTTCAGACATTTTACCAAATTATTTGAGCAATGTTTATACGACTATGTTTTATAATATTGAGATTATTTACTTTTAATATTATTTTATACTTTAAAATATTTAAACCTAAAAGCGTTTCTTGAGAGACAAATTTTCAAACAAGACTTTTTAAATTTAGCCCATTTCCTCTCGGCCGGGTTTAGGGCGTTACAAGTCTCATGCTATATTTTTCTACTTAAAAATTGTTATCTTTTAAAATAAAAATTGAAATCGATATCCTCTTGTTTTGCAGCCTGAATTCGATGTAAAATAAAAAGATACGGAGTCGCCACCGATCTTTAAATTAGGTAGATCAAAAATCGTAAGAAAATCATAGATCTAAAATTTTTGGGTTCGAAGGCAAGATTACGTATGAGAAAGAATTAGTACGCCCACAACGCTCATAAAACGGCGCTTACTTGATCACTAATATTTTTTTCGTAGTCGAATGTATGCATACATGTAATTAATATAAAATATTCTTAAAAGATTCTAAAGTCTAGATTTTCTAATCTTAAAGGTTCTAAAATGCTTGACTAAAAAATCTACAGTAGAAAACATAGATTTTGGTAAAGAAAATGAATGATTTTTCTATTTTTTCATTTTATTGATAAATAGTGCCTATTTATAGTTTACAAAATAGGCCTAAACTAAAAAAATATTAATTACACAAAATTACAAATAAATTACAGCAACAATCTAATTTTTTATTTACAGCTATTATTGACTAATATATTAAAAAATAATTGCTAAATAATAGTAGCTTGATGTTTAAAAAATTTACATCCCTAAATTTCAACAATCTACACTCCCCTCAAACTAGTGAGTTTATGTTTTAGATTCTCAGCTTGGATGTGAGTTCATCGAAGATGACTCTTGGTAGTACTTTGGTGAGGACATCAGCTAATTAGCTCCTTATAGGAACAAGGTTTAATTTAACTGTTCCATCATTGACTTTTTCTAAAATAAAATGTCGATCAATCTCTATATGTTTCGTTCTATCATGATAACCAATTTTTTGATAATGCTAATAGTCGATCAACTATCACTCTATAACATAAACTCTTTCTAATCTTTCCAGACAAATTCCTTCACAAATTTCCAAAGCGAAAGCTCTTCTCTTGGATCATTCATGTGTTGTGTAACACCCCTACCCGATCTGGAAAAAAAAACCATATCAAAAGTGTCACCGGAGTTAAAAACAATGAATCAAACATTCAAATCAAAGCCTTACAAATTAGAAAACATACTTAACATCAAAAATATCATAAATTATCAAAGATCTTAAAGCAACCATTTTTAATTTTAGTCAATAGAGACTAATTTGTAAAAATTTTAAACTTTAAAGACTAATGTATAAACTTTACAAGGTTAAAGAATTTATCTATAATTATATTTTTCTCTCTTGTTTTACTGAATCGAGGCCTTATCATATCAGAATCAAATACATTATTATCTTTAAAACCACAATTCACTGTTAGGGACTAAAACATAAATTCTATAAATTTAAGATCTTTTCAATAAAATAAGGTCACACAAGTAAAAATCATGTCAAGGCATACTTGTCGAATATTAGCTCATTTGGGCATTTCTAAATCATACAATTGATACTTTCATTATTTAGGACTGAAATGCAAAGAAATTAAAATTGTATTAAGTTATAACTAACTTAGTTGCCTTCTGTACTGGTACTCAAGGACATGTAAGGTTACCAGTTCAAATCTCAAATTCTAGTAGCATAAATTCGTACCAGTACTAGTATCTATATTGGTACAACCCAGCACTGTACCAGCACTAAAAATAACGTGCCGGTACGCCATAACCAATAAAATTTCATTAACTATTTTAATACCGGTACACCTCACCGTACCAATATGCCCTGCACCAAACTGTCAATTTTTAGCCTTTCGTACCGGTATACTACAGATATCGTATCAGTACGCTCTGCACCAATTGTAGATTTGCAACTGAATTTCCAGTTTTAATCCATTTTTAAGGCATCCAAAAACCATTTAATCATAATTCTATAATGCATACTTATTAGGACTGAGCATTCATGCAATCATCCCTAAATTTCCACCTTCCAAACTTAAGGATTCAAGGTCCAATACTTATGTCAATAAACAATCCCCTTAACAGTACTTATTAACTTTTTACTTACTTTAAAACTCACACCTTTTAATGCTATTTTGAATGTATCTATCATATGCACCACATATCATAACTTGGCACCGATGCATAGCCAAACCAAATCCTTTATATGAAGGTTTATTTCATTTTCTTGTTCTAAAACTTATTACTTTACCTAGTTTTGCATATCAACCAAATCAATATTCAAATCATTACCTAATATCACTCAAAGACACATTCATCATAATGTAATCCAACATGCTTAGTTCATATGCCACCATCTAGGAGTTATCAAAAGTGAAACATACTCCATGCTTTAAGAGTGACTTGCAAGCCCTAAATACGGTCTCGAGCGTTTACGGTGATTTAATACCTGAAATGCATACAAAAAAATGACGTAAGTTTGAATAACTTAGTGAGGTAGGTAAACACGATTATAAATGATATACCATACTTAAGTGAATGTATACAAAAGAAGTTGCAAATAAAGTGTGGCAACATATATACATAGCATAACCATTATAACTTTCTTGTTCGTATCTTACTTATAAATACACTTGTAGCTATATTCTTATAGAGTTTGATTATATTAACCATAGGGTTCCATTACTTTCCTTCTTCAAATTCATTCCTATAAGTCCGTATTCATAAGTCATAGACTTTTAATTGTTTTCCCTTGGATTACAAGTAATACTTGGATACATGAATCCCCAACCAACTATCGCCAACATAACTGAGAATGGTCAAACCCTCCAACTGTTGCCAATAACCAAAACATCCCTCTTACTATCGCCAATAAGGACCGTAATCCATTGGGTCGTAACCCACTTACCAAACCAATTACAAAGTTACCAAGCTTACCGTACAATATGTTGCCACCAAAGAATGCTCTACATGAGCTTGCAAACAAGTTATATAGCATGTCATATATAATTAAATGAATCAAATATAATCAGGATGGTACCGAACAAATCTCGAAAATCGCAACTACACTCACCGGTATACCAAAATTGCGGAACAATCTGAAACGCTAAACCAAGCTTTGTCATCATTCGTTTCCATTGCCGAAACGAAGATTCCATCATCGAAGCTTTATATAATTGTAGAGTACAAAGAGTTCATCAAAACACATGAAATTCTTAGCTACAAGGACATGGAAATCCTAATCTTCAACTGATTAGGCTTTGATGCTCTCATGGTCTAAAAATCATAAGAAATTACTATTAAGCTTAAAATCCATCCAAGGTTACATATGGGATACTCAAATGTTCAAAGCCCTAACATGGAACTGGAAGCAGTAATAATTATTTTATTGGTTGAAGCTTTTTTTGTAATTCTTTATATACTCCATTGTATCTCCAAAATTGACATGTAGTTAGACTCGTGGCCAAGATAGAATTAAGAAATGCACTGTCAAAATCTCCAATTCATTAACCAACCAAAACCATAAGCTAAATCTGTTGGGATAAACTAAGTCTTCCAACAGACATAAATAGACATGACAAAAAATGGGTCTACCGAATTGTCATCCTCTGCAAGCCTTCATCAACTCCTTCACTTTAGATTCTAACTCAAGAACATTTAAGCTTTAATCATAGCTAAAAAAATGGATATTAAAAGAAGTTAAAGGTGATGTCATACCGAGAGTAAGATCGAATTCAAGATATGATGACAAAAGTTCAAAGGAAATTTAGAATTTTTTAAGGTTCCGTCCATGGAGTTTGAAAGTTTTAAAGAAGACGGCAGCTTTGCTTTTCCTTAGCCGTGAAAAACTAACCCCTTAGCTTGATTTTTCCTTAAATTTTCAACAATTTAAAGTGCTGCCACATATACGATGACTAAGCCATTTTGGCTCAATTATCATCATTATTATTATATTATTTAATGAAGTAGAAAATTGAAAACAGACACATGTTAGGTGACTAATCGCCTAATAAAAAATTGGCTAATTTAAACCATAAGTCCTTATCCTTCCATCTCATTGTACTAAGGTTATCAAACTTTACTTATTTACAATTCGGTCCCTAAACATACCTTTAACTTAATTTTTCACTTAGTCACTCCATTCTTCAAATTCTTTTACAATGATATAATACTTTATATCCTTACGGAATGGTCCTTAACTTCTTAATTCTTCAAAATCGAACTCAATTACTTAAAATTAATCAGATCAAATGCTTTAAGGAATTATATGTACTTGTCGGAAAATAAATTCCGATCATCGGAAAACAAAAATCTACCGAGTCAGTTTTCGGGATATTACAATTCCCCCTCCCTTAAAAAATTTATTCTCGAATTTTCTTCAGAATTGAGAAAATAAGTTCATTGATCTCTTATACTTATAGTCATCTTAGTCTTTCAAAGGAAACTCTTATAAATCAAATTAAGCTCAACTTTAACCAACTTGATTCCATCTCATAAGACGGATCAAATTGATACTTACTTGTCTAAGTGTAGTCGGAAGGATTAATCGATACTGAGTTTTTCTTCTTGTCTTAATCAGGGTATTTTCTTATACAGAATGAGCCTTAATCTTGTTATAGAGCAGAGTGATCTTGACATGAGTTTTACAAAGGGATTTGCAATCTAAGAGTATGTTTCCTCTTAGATCCAATTAACATAAGGGAAATATGGAGTTCTATCATCCTAAACATACCTTTTAAAGTTTCATTGAGAAATATTTTGAATTAGAACTTAGAGTTTACTTGTTTGACAAATTATTCAAAATGACTTGTTCAACAAGAATTAAAGAATGATTCTAAGAACTTAGAAGAGTCATGAGCTTATTAATCTTATCTTAATAACATCGTGTCCAGAGTGTACTGGGTATAATTAAATTATAACCGAGTTTATCGGTATTAAACTCTATTCAATGAGAGATCTTTAAGAGTCTGGATTTACTACTGGCTATTTATAAGCAAGGTAATCTTAATGATTACATTTTCAAAATATTTCTCGTTAATTGAGAGTATTTCAGCACTACAATGTAATATTTCAGAATTTTATGAATTCAGAGGATCCTAATCAACTTATCCATCTTATAAGACAATCATAACACAGACCATTCCTGACCTCAAGAGTTAAATCAACGTCTTGGTAGATAATCGAAAATAACGAGATCGTATTAGTTGCAAGTCACAAATATCGTACAAATTTAAACTCCTAGGTTGCATATGCAGAATGCAAACATAAAATAAGCGTTGGTTTAGTCCTGAAATTGACTAAACGCTAGCTCTGATACCATAAATATAACACCCCTACACAGTCTAGAAGAAAATTGGATCGAAAGTGTCACCGGAGTTAAAAACAATGAATCGAGCATTCAAATCATCAAATTAGAAAACACACTTAACATCAAAATAAATCATAAATTATCAATTATCAGATATCTTAAACCAACCATTTCTAATTTTAGTCAATAATGGCTAATTTTTAAAAATTTCAAATTTTAGGGACTATGGTATAAACTTTACAAGGTTCAAGAATTTATCTGAAATTATATTTTTCTCTCTTCTTTTACTAAATCTAAGCCTTATCGTATCAGAATCAAATATATTATTAACTTTAAAACCATAATTCATCATTAAGGACTAAAACATAAATTCTGTAAATTTAAGGTCTTTTCTATAAATTAAGGTCACACAAGTGAAAAACATGTCAAGGTATATATACTTGTCGAATATTAGCTCATTTGAGCATTTCTATCTCATACAATCGGTACTTCCATTGTTTAGGACTGAAATGCAAAGAAATTAAAATTGGGTTAAGTTATAACTAACTTAACTGCCTTTCATACCGGTACTCAAGGACCCATAAGGGTACCAATTCAAGTCTCAAATTCCAGTAGCATAAATCTGTATCGGTACTAGTATCCATACCGGTACATACTAATATTGTACCAACACCAAAAATATCGTATCGGTACGCCATAACCAATAAAATTTTAATAACTATTTCTCATACTAGTACACCTGACCGTACCAATGCACCCTGCACCAAGTTGTCAATTTTTGGCCGCGTGTACTTGTACACTATAGATATCGTACCGGTAAGATTTGCAACTAAATTTTCGGTTTTAATCCATTTTTAAGGCATCCAAGTGTCATTTAATCATATTTCTATAATGCATACTTATTAGGAATGAGCATTCAAGCAATCATCCTTAAATTTCCATCTTCCAAACTTAAGGATTCAAGGTTCAAGACTTATGTCAATAAAAAATCCCCTTAACAGTACTTATTAACTTTTAACTTACTTTAAAACTCTCATCTTTTAAGGCTATTTTATATGTATCTATCACATGCACCACACATATCATAACTTGGCATCGATGCATAGCCAAACCATATCCTTTATATGAAGGTTCATTTTATCTTCTTGTTCTAAAACTTATTACTTTTCCTAGTTTTGCATATCAACCAAATTAATATTCAAATCATAACCTAATATCAATCAAAGACACATTCAACGTAATGCAATCCAACATGCTTAGTTCATATGCCACCATCTAGGAGTTATCAAAAGTGAACTTACTCAATGCTTTAAGAGTGACTTGTAACCCCTAAATATGGTCCCCAAGCATTTACGGAGATTTAATGCCTAAAATGTATACAAAGAAACCACATAAGCTTGAATAGCTTAATGAGGTAGATAAAAAACGATTATAAATGATATACCTTACTTAAGATAATGTATACAAAAGAAGTTGCAAATAAAGTGTGGCAACATATATACATAGCATAACCATTATAACTTTCTTGTTTGTATCTTACTTATAAACACACTTGTATCTATATTCTTACAAAGTTTCATTATATTAACCACAGGGTTCCATTACTTTCATTTTTCCAATTCATTCTTATAAGTTCGTATCACAAGTCATAGACTTTTAATTATTTTCCCTTGGATTACAAGTAATAATTGGATACATGAATCCCCAACCAATTGTAGACAACATAACTGAGAATGGTCAAACCCTCTAAATGTCGCTAATGACCAAAACAACATCCCTCCTACTGTCGCCAATAAGGATCGTAATCCATTGGGTCGTAACCCACCCTACACATGAGCTCAATGGACTCTATGTCTTGCCAATTGTACCCAAAATTAACTTTTATCCAAGGTATTCAATTAAATACATTTTGATTCATAATTGAGCATATCGCTCCAAAGTGCCTTATCATAGTTCCATAGTGAGGTCAAAGCTCCATACTACATAACATAATTTCGTAAAGAGCTAAAAGCTCCAAAGCAATGTCATAACTCTTTATTTCATAACATAGTTGATAATATAATTTATAGCATGTTCATAAGCCATTTATCTTATCTCATAACATAAGATAACACATCAACTTATATAAGGTACTTACCAAACCAATTACAAAGTTACCAAGCTTACAATACAATATGATGTTGTCGAGCGACTAATGCTTGGCAAATGATTGATGATTTATTGTAATAATACAAGTAAATAATGCCAAGAATAGGTCTTTTTGCATGCAAATATACACAGTCAGCAAGTAATACAGTAATAAGTAGAATTAAATGCCACAATATTTACTTGTGAAATAGAACAAATGAGATGGCAATTGATTTCAAATTTTAAATTAAGAAAATGATTAAAGGAAAATGAAGTAAAGATTCAGGCAGGTTGGTAAACACTTGTGTCAAGATGATTGATGAACTTGGCAAAGGATGTTTGGATTTCACGCTAATGATGACATCAATTAATAATGTTCAACCTTGGTTTTATTGTCGAGAATATTTTAAATTAGCATTATCTTCGTCGATGGCAAAACTCTAAGTTAATTTCGTTAACAACTATATGTCTATAGTTATGTTTTCAAATAATTAACTTGGCAGAGTTTTAATATTTACTTCTAATGGGTAGATTCACTTTCGAAGTAAGCTCATCTACTTGAACATCTTTTTTCGAAGCTTCTCTCCTTAGTATTTAGCAATCAATCTTTATCTCCTAAGTCTGTTAAGATATTAGGGGATAATCAACATTCAATCCCAACTATCATATGTCATAAAATATAATAAATTTAAGCACAAGCAAAATAAACAATAATGCCAAGACATTTAATTATTAAAAACCTAAACTAAGCGTTCATCACAAACTATCCCCAGCCAACTTAAAAGATTAGTTCATGGCTGGGGAAACCAAAAAAATATTATCGTTTTAAATATCACCATCAAATCAAAAATAAAACTAAGAGGAATATACAAGAGAAGAAAATCTGTTGATGCAGCCATTCAATGAATCCATAGCTTTCAGCTAGACTATATGGTCGAACCTTGGTATGCCCTCTACCCTATTTTCTTCCTCACGGAACAACCTCCTTTGCTCAATCAATGGGCTTCTTTATATAGGCGCTCATGGAAACCCTAATTGGGGTTTGATTTTTGAAAGTTTGTTACGCACTATTGTAGGCGTGTTATCCTCTCTTTGAATTAAAGCTGACCTGTCTCTGACAAACGGCTATCTGATCGGGCATCGGTCGTTCTTCCTTTTCCAATAGAGATTGGGATTCTTGCTTCCTGCTTTCGCCAACTATGCTCGGCATTTTTCTTCTTCTCCACCTATTCCTGACCTGCCAAATCTGCCCACCACAGCAAGAAAACACCCCTCCACTTTGGCAATGAAAAAACTGTACATTCCTTAACTCCTAGATGCAAATGCATAAACCTACTAGCAAAATGCACAAATGTGTACCCAAAGTCAAGCAATATCATGGCAATATATACGAGAAAAGTAGAACTTTTGAGGAGTTAACACTCCTCAAACCTAGCTCATTTCTTGCCCTCAAGTAATGCAACTAAAAACTATAAAATACAGTAAAGTAAAGTACCGCGGGAAATTTTTTTTGATTAGCAACACAAGCTAGCAAGAAAAATCTGGCCCTAGTTCTCTCCTCGGATATCTTAGAGTCGTAATACCAATAGATCAACAAATTTAGGTGTAGCAATATAACTCTAACCTAGGGTCATGAAGTGTGCATGAAGTGCTGGTGGTTTGCATCAGGATTCACTCAACTCCCTTAGTCAATTTTACTACTCAAACTAACAATTTTTATTTTATTTTATTATTATTTTTTTCACCAAGGGTTTTTTTCATTCGATAATATTTTTAGGCTCTCATCATAATGATGTTTGGAATGAGAAGTAAGATGGAGCATACCACAAACCCCCATGTTAATCCAGCCTTCATCACTAAGCTAACCCATTACACTCATAGCATGAAGTTTTTGTTGGCCTGAGAACTAAGAGGGAGCAAACCATGAAGCCCCAAGTTACTTATTATCTCTAAGGCATAGGAGTGTTCTAAAATTTTTTCTTGCCTTTGGCAAAACATTGTTGCCTTATTCTTTACTTTTACCCTAGCATTATTTTTTAATTCTGAGTTCAGTTTCAAGAATCCTAAGTTTGTCTTGGGAACTAGATGCATACTACGTGTTTAAGTGAAAATAAATTTCCCTAAGCTAGAGATCAATTGCCAAGCAACCTAGCATTACTAAATCTACCCGAACATGCTAAACTAGAGATTCTAATTTCATCATCAGACAGGGCATACTAGCGCAAATGCTAACTATTCTAGCAATGTGTTGGCAACATTATCAGTTCAAAATCAAGTAGTGGAAAAAAATATTTTTTTAATGGTTTAGTATGCATGGTTCTACACAATCTACATGGAAATAACAGGATGCAAACAGAAATATAAAAATGAACAAATGCCATGGCAATAAATGTGAGGCAACACACACACTCAATCTTAAGGTATGAATTGTCCTCAATGCATGAAAACACATATATACAAATGAAATGCATGCTAAAAATGAAAAATATGAAAGTAAGGAGTTAAGGGTATGAGGACTCCCCTTCAAAATGCTAGACACGAGTGACACGGGTTTTCCTTTTTATGAAGACCCCTCGATTTGGTGCCAATGACTGTTTTTCTTTTCAATTGTACTTCAAGGTAGCAGTAGAGGCCTTCATTTCTTATAGGACCTCCTCAATTACCCTTGCCGGCTTAGATGCGATAGGAGCTACAAAGGCGGCTGAAAAGGCTAGAGCCACTAGTGGCACATTAGTCCTGGCATGCACGTCATCATCAGACTCTTGCAGAGTCTCGATTCTGGCAAATTCTATGTGGACAAGTGATACTAGTACTATGGCATCAGATTGCTGGGTTGGAGTATGGGCAGACTGGGGGTTGGTTGGCATTTATTTTGGTGCATGAAGCTCAGTTGGGAACTCTAGATATGGTGGCAAAGGATTGGTGGACATGCCCTCAAGAGTCGTCTTTTGGGCATAGCCTCTAGCTCCAAAATATTGATAGAGCACCAAGTTTTGTTCCTCAGCCTTCTCTAACTTTTGTAGAATAAGTTCCTTGTGTTGATAGATTTAGGAAAGTAATACCATCGTATCAGCCGGCATTTATGTGGAAGGTTCTACCTTGAGCGTCTTGGTAGTAGATGCTGACTGGGCAGTTTTTCCCTTGCCCTTCTTTTTAGCCTCCCTGGCAATCAATTGCCCCCAAAAAGTTGAGGTGGTGCTTTATTTACATTTTTGGATGTTGTAAAAGTTGAGAGTTGGCACCTTATATTGTATGCAAATTTTAGAAATAAGTGAAGGAAAAATCAAACTGCCACAATTCTTACCAGCACACTTGTAGGTCTCGTTAATGATCAGACGATCCATATTGATCTTCTTTTTTGTCATGATCGAGTGCAAAAATGTCATCTTATCTTCTAACACTGTTTCATTGTTTGTGGTCGGCATTAGATTGGCCTTCAAGAAATGGTCCCATTCTCTCAGCTGCGGTCTTAATGACAGCCTTTTTACTATCCTCTTTTCTTTGGATGAGATGTTCCATTTTGTGCCTGGTTCACTGAAATCCTTCAATAGTAGCTATCCCTTGGCATCATTCATGGATTCGGCAAATGTCGAGTGCTCCTCCCTACATCATCCAAACTGAACATGCGATTAACATGCCCCTCATCAAACTGAACGCGCTTACCCCGTACGAACACAAAAGGCGATGCCTTGGTGGTGAGGTGGGCATAAAATTCTCAGATGATGGTTGAGTGGGCCTCCCCAGGCTAAAGGCAAAAGACCTCCTAATTGTGTTTCTTAATGATGGCAACTAGCTTCGATGATACCCCAAGTTGGGCTCATTCTTGAATTTGAATCTTTTTTCATAGCGAAAGTTTCACGCTGCGTAGTTCTCTTCATACTTCTTCTTTGTATCATCGTTAAAGAAGATTTAGGGTGGGACTGATGAAGATGATAATGAGGATTTGGGTAAATTGGGTTGATTAGAGTAAAAGATGAAAAAAAGTTGGGTTCTTGATTTTTCTTGCCGGTTTGAAAGAATGGAAAGGGGAAAGGTTCTTGATTAAAGGGGAAATGAGAGTTAAATAAGGTTAAATGAGGATGGTTGGGTTGACTTAAAGGTGGAGCTAGTGGAGATAATGATGGTTTGGCAGTTAAGACGTGTATGAGGGAGTGAGATAATAATGAGTTTGGGTGAGTGGGAGAGTGACGACACGAAAATCTGGACACAATTAAAAATAGGATAAAAATTTCAAACTTTGAAATTTTAGTTAGGGCGGAGGCTATTAGGGTTTCTCGCTCAGCAAAAAGTAGATCTCCCTTGGGCCTAACCTGAAAATGGTCCACGTGTTATCTAGACTTGTGATGATGGGTGTCTGAATGCCAGCCTATCCTGGCATACTACCTTGGCAAAATTATATGAACTAACACTCACAAAAACCTTTCAAAATAGAAAAGGAGAAACTAAGATAAATAAACCAAAATACCAGAAAGAAAATAACTATCCTAACTATTTACAAAGGTCATATTATGATGGAAAAATTTACTGAATCTCCGCCAGGAGAATAATCTCCTTGGCATTACTCCGACTTTCTTCCCAATAATGCTTCAACCTCTGGCCATTCAATTTGAATGTTGTCCCCGTTTTTAAGTCTTTGACATTTACGGCTCTATGAGCATAAGATTTAACTACTTCAAAGGGTCCTGAGAACCTGGATTTAAGTTTACCTGGAAACAACGTAAGCCTTGAATTAAACAACACCACCTTTTGCCCAACTTCAAACTGTCTTGGCAATATTCTGTTGCCATGCCACCTCTTTATTTTTTTTCTTTATACATCTTGGCATTTTCATAGGCTTGTGCTCGAAACTCCTCCAACTCATTCAAATCTAACAACCGCTTCTTACCTACGGCCTTCGTTCCATGTTCAATTGTTTGGTTGCCTAATAAGCTTGGTACTTTAATTCCATCAGAAGATGGCATGACTTCCCAAACACCAGCTTGTATGGAGAAGTCCCTAAGGTTGTTTTGAAAGCTGTTATGTATGCCCATAAGGAATCATCTATCCTGAAAGACCAGTCCTTACGAGTTGGGTTCACAGTCTTCTCCAATATATTCTTGATCTCTCTGTTTGAATTTTTGCCTGGCCATTTGTTTGAGGGTGATAGGTAGTGGCAATTCTTTACTAGATTTCGCACCTGTGTAGAGCTTTAGTGATTAAATGGCATTTAAAATAAGTATCTTCATCATGTATGATGGCTCTGGGGGCACCAAATCTGGTAAAAATGTGCTTGTGCAAAAACTTGGTAACGGCCTTGGCATCATTGGTTGGGAGGGCAACAGCTTCAACCCACTTCGAGACATAATCTACTGCCATAATTATGTATAAATTGCCAAACGATGGGCGGGGGAAATGACCCATAAAATCTATCCCACACACATCAACCAACTCTATATGCATGATATTTTGAAGTGACAATTGATGTCTACTGGAAATATTTCCAGTTCGTTAGCATCTGTCACATGACTTGGAAAAATAATGGGCGTCCTTGAATAACGTTGGCCAAAAAAAATCCTAACTGTAACACTTTGGTTTTTTTCTTTATTCCACCAATAGTATTACCGAATATCTCTCAGAAATCGCTTTCTGGCATTACTTGACAAGTCTAGTGGCATAATGTTGTTGACTAGGTAGTTGACTATGTTAGCATACCATGGAATGACACTGATCGTAAGCAACTGTTCATCAGAGAAATCATCCTTGATCATGGTAGTGTTGTCAACCTCATTGTGGTGCTCTAAACAAGACAAATGACTAGCCACTAGGTTCTCACTCCTCTTCTTATCTCGTATCTCAAGGTCAAACTCCTATAACAAGAGTGTCCATCGAATTAGTCTGGGCTTGGCAACTTTCTTGGCCATGAGGTATTTGATTGCCAAGTGGTCTGTGTACACCACAACTTGACTTCCCACTAGGTAAGATATGAATTTGTCAAACGTAAAGACAACTATAAGGAACTCCTTCTCGGTAGTTATGTAGTTAAGTTGGGCTTCATTCAACGTCAGACTGGCATAATGAATGGTATGGAAAATTTTTCCATGCATTTGTCCTAAACAGCTCCAACGGCATAGTCGATGGCATCACACATAAGCTCGAATGGCTCATTCTAATCTGGTGCCACGACTATTGGGCATTGACTAAACTATCTTTCAATTCCATAAAAGCTTTCAAACAAGAATCATCAAATGCAAAAGTGTTATTCTGTTCCAAAAGTAAGCATAATGGTTTAGAAATTTTTGAAAAATCCTTAATAAAATGACGATAAAAACACTCCCAATGAACCAACTTCTTACTAGCAAACAAGCTCGATTCTCCTTTGAGTGAAACACTCAGACAAAAGAAACCTCATCCAAGTTGTACCTTCGCAACTGAACCTCTAACTTTCTCAACAGGGTTGGTGTCCTCTGACAAAGGCAATGGGCATCGACATCCAACTCGGCCTTAACTGAACATCCACTCATGTTCATGACATGGAACATCCACTCATGTTCATGACAAAGCTCTTGAGCGTTGAACTACACACGTTGGAATCTACCAAATGGTCAAACATGTCCCACAACCCCGTTGTGCCATTCTCTAAACAACCACCATGAAGATTATGGTTGAAGGGCAATGGTTTAACATTTTCCTTACCAAAGGTTGGGTTCTATCGAGATCTCAAAGCCTCGAGTACAACTCTCGACATTATAGGCTAGCATCATGCTTGATTAACCAACTCAATTTCCAATGTGCCATAACTCTCAAGAAGGTAACTTTATCAAACCTATAGAACGTCAACTTCGATCACACTCTAACGAACTAGTGGATCCTGAATCCACTATCTCCGAGAATTGCCTTTGAAAAGGGCGAAGATACTTCCCAAGTATCAACAAGCCTCCTTTTTAAGCGAACAAAGGGTCCTCCAACCAACATGCATCCACAGATCGATTTTGAAAGCAGGTTATCCATACCCTCAACAAAACTGTTATTCATGTATAACGATAAAGATTTCTTGCCAAAAACTAACATAACGTATCCAAAAAGGATCCAAAACGACTACAACATAAAACAAAGACACCATTTAGGTGGCAAGAGGAGAACACATTCTCGACTTCGACATTGTTCAACTAACTTGCATCTCAACAATCTGGGTGACCTCCCCTCCAGAAATCACTCCTAAGAGTGGCTCAACACTTAACTTGACCCTCACAGCCATGATCATAACTATTTTATCATCGCAAAATTGGACACACCATTAGAATTCCAGTCTTAAGGAGTACGAACTTAATTTAAGGGCTTGTATTCACTAGACACCTTACCCAAAACACCTATACCACCTTAGGTTTTCCTAGAACCGGCTAAACCTAAGCTCTGATACCACTATTGTAACACCCTCGACTCAGTTGAAACAATTGGGCCTCAAGCCCAAAATAAAACCATTAAAATTTCTCAAACTGGGTTTACCCCAACAAGGTATTTCTCGAAAACATTTAAAGCCAATAGTTGAAAATATAAATAAATAATCAAAATGGTACAAAGGAGCTCCAATTTAGATTTAAAATATTTGAAAAATCGATTTGATTAATATAATTCAAAATAATAAGAGTTACAGACTCCACCATATAAGGACCTATGAATACATAGCCCACTAAACATAATTATCGTACTCTGGAGATCAACACATGCTGGAATCCCGTACTAATAGTGCTCATCGATCCCACAATCTGACGATCAACCTACGCATGGAAATAATGATTCTGAGCACTAAGCATACAAAGCTCAGTGGTATACATCTACTCTACTATGCTTCATGCTAATCATAAACATAAGCATGCAAACTAGTATGAGTAATAAAGAGCGATAAATAAACGTGTGGTGCTACCACTAGTCGATTAAACACATGCTCTCAACATAGCAAAACATCATACATGTCTCACAAGGCCCAATCATACTCGAGATCTCACAAGATCATCTGAGCTAAAGCACACAAAGTTATCATCACAAACCTGGAGTGAGGCCCGGTGTTACACAGCCGTGGGAACATACACTCTGAGTGAAGCCCGGTTTCATACAACCTCAGGAATATACACTCTCTTTCTGGGTGAGGCCCAGTATCATACAACCTCAAAAATATACAGTCATACTAGGTATCTCTCCTCAAGTATCATCGGATAAAGCCTTGTGTCACACTGCGTCGAGAATTTACATTCGACATCTCTAACCATGGTGTTGCAATACTCTTCCACTGGGTATCCAGATCCCATCAATCAAAGGTAACACAATCAATCAAGTGTCTAGCCAACACACATCAAGGACACGATTACTAGACAACCCACGACATTTACATGATTACCAATCTCCATGGTTTCTATCAATTATCAAGCCATCATTTAAGTTTACGAACTTGTTAATACCTTATGAAATTGTATATTAATCATCCACATTTATTATCTTTATTAATCTATATTATCCCTTTATCATTCCACGTAACTTTCACCTTTTATTAGCATTATAAATTATTTCGTTGAGTGGGTACTGTTGCGTGTAATAAGTGCTACGCAATTGGGCAAGTATACACGTCGCAAGTAATAAAGTGATATGAGTATCGAGTATCGTCTCTATAGGGATTGGTTTGGGGCACTTTGCTTAAGTTATTGCACTGTGAAAAGTAAAAACACAATTGATAATATGAGTTCTAATTAATGAGTAAACTAAGAGCAATAAACTAAAAGAATAGATGAAATCAAAATAGAGTAAATAGGTCAGGTTATCGTGAGTTGAGGTGTGATAGCCGATTGGATCGTGTTGGTAAAAGAGTGCAAGGGCAACTCAGTTGTCGTGGCAACTTGCACAGCGGGGTTGCCTTGGCAACTAATCGATGGTTGCCTGGGCGACTAGCTGGGCAACTACTTGGGCGTCTGGGCAGCAACTTCAAGGTTCGGCAGAGCGTTCTTCAATGGTTTCTTCTTATCCCTAAGTCAAAACTCTAGCTACTTGTGCATGCCTTGATAATGCATCCCTGCGTGAATCAAGGGTGAACAATAACCAATCTTGCGCTCCTCTTAGCCGTTGAAATCCTTAACTTATTCCTAAGCCGAATTAATCTTCACTATCAATAGATTGAATAAAGACCATACTCATTCGTTTCTTGAATCTAACTCTCCCAATATTAGATAAATAGATGAAGTTATGAGATCCTCTCCCAATTCACTCGCAAACAAGAATAAAAACCAAGAATGAGTAAACCTTGAATAGAAAAGTGCAAACTCTTATTACCTAAACAAAATCCAATTGTTTCTCACAACAACAAAACACAATAACCCCAACCAATCAAGTTAGTTCATGGTTGGGTTCAAAAGATATACAAAGAATAATCCCCAAACCATGAATCTAATAGAAGCAAAGAAGAAGAAGAAGAAGAAGAAGAAATCGAACTCTCTCCCCCTTGCTCTCTTGTCGAAATCTCTTCCTTCTTGCCCTTTGGAGTTGTCGAAATTTTCCCTCTTCTTGCTCTCTATTGATTGTCGAAATCTCCATCTTATTTATAGGGCTAGGCCAAAGTCCTTCTTTGAGGAGGAAGTTAAGTTGGAATTAAATTATCTTTAAAGAATATAATTTTTTATTATAATTGTATTCCTACTATAACTTCTCCTATCTTCTTGGAATTTAATTCTTCTTTAATCTCTGCATGGCAATCAAATTCCTTTGGGTTTGGGCTTTGCTCCACGTCATCTTGGGCTTGTCTAGTCATCCATTTCGACTACCATATCACCTTTGCTCTTATCGACAATTGCCATGGCAACTGGCTCGGCGTCTCCTTCATGCATTGCCCTGGCAACTAGCTCGGCGTCTCCTTCATGCATTGCCCTGGCAACTAGCTCGGCATCTCCTTTGGCAAATGATCCTGCACATACACACAAAACACACCAAAGCAGCATCTTTTCCCACAAAAACTACCAAGTTATGTAACCAAGCTCAACGATGGAAGGAAACATGGATTAATGCATGAATGGCTAATTATACAACTAATATGAGCCTAAGTCTAACAATAATATGAGTAAAAAGGGTAAGAAAAATAGTACTTTTGAACACTTATCACACCCCCAAACTCAAACTATTGCTTGTCCTCAAGCAATACAAACTCATAATTACCTACCAAGACTTCAATTTTCACAAACTTAGCTTTGAACTTGATTTCAGTTCTCTGAACCGGGGCACAAAGTATGATTGGCTTTTTATTTTTCAGAAAACTTAGGAGTTACTCGGAATCAAACTATAATGCTTGTGAGTGTGTGCGAAGTTGTGTGCAAGTTGATTTTTCAGATTCTATACAAACAAGAGGTTTTAAAATTACTTCATTGGGTTCTTTTTAACATGTTTTAACTAGAGCCAATTTTGGGCACCTCTAGTGTTTTGTTTTTAGTTTTATTAAGTTAATTTATTCGACTAGAGCCGGTTTCGGGCACCTCTAGTTAAATTTTTTTAACACATACTAGAGCCAGTTTCGGGCACCTCTAGTGATCAATTTTTTTAGCACATGCTAGAGCCAATTTCGGGCACCTCTAGCATTCATCCAATTTTTATTCTAATCCCCCAATTTGTTAATTATCAACCTAAGTTCACTAGAATTCCTTAAATCAATCAAACCACAACAGTGTTTCATCAAATTTAGCATCATATTAAGATTCTAAATTTTTCCATGGTTATCCTAGAATAAAAATTCTATCAATTAAGTGCATTGGCAAAGTCATCATCGGATATTCATCAAATCTAAGCAATTCTTGTTCCAATTAAAGGCATGGCAAGCAATTTATGTATCCTAAATGTAATACTTAAGATGAATGTAACTAAACATGGTAACTACTAATAACAATCCCCCCCCAAACTCGAGTAAGGCATTGTCCTCAATGCATGCATAAAAATAACAAAAAATAAAAAAAATGCATACGAGGACTTACTCCGAGAGTTCATCATCGTAGATGATTAGTTTCCTTTTGGTCGGTGTTTTGATTCTCTTGCTTGAACGTGATGGTTGTTTTCTTGTTGCCGGTGGTGGAATTGATCCTCGTACGGGGTTGTCCTCATCGTCCTCTTCATCAATGTCATTGGCTTTTCGCTTGGAGGATTCAATTGGTGCGGTCTTTGTTGGTTCAATGGAGGACTCGTCTGAATCTGAAAAATCAGAAAATGATTTCGTAGGAGTTAATTCGGGCATAGGTGCTTTACCTTTGGCTTTTGCAGTGGTTGCCGGGATGTCTTTAGCTTTGGTTGCCGTGGCATCTTCAGGGTTGGTTGTCGTGGCATCAGCTTGTGTAGGCACGATGTAGGTTGTCGTGGCATCATCTTTTGCGGTTGCCGTGGCGACTGCTTCATTGGTTGTCGGGGCAAGGATCTCGGCGGGAAATTTCCTTAGCATAGTGATTGTGAGTCTTGTTGTGGAAAAGAAAACAAAGAAAACCTGGAAACTAAAGATAATGAAGAAAAATAAAATATCTCCTAAAAATAAAAATGAAAAGAAAAAGAAAAAGAAAATATTGAAAGGAGAGCATGCTCATGCATCTCCTAAGTTGACCACTTCTTTGTTACGTTCCACATGGGCACCATTGTAGTGCTTCAATCTTTGTCCATTAACTTTGAATTCATGGTTGTCAGAGATGGACTTGATTATCACAGCACCATGGGAGAATGGTTTGACGACTTCGAATGGTCCCAACCATCTTGATTTTAGCTTTCCCGGGAAAAGTCTTAGCCGAGAATTGAATAAGAGAACTAGTTGCCCTGGCATGAATTGTCGCGGCAATAGTTTCTTGTCATGCCATTGCTTTGTTTTCTCCTTGTAGATTCGTGCATTGTTATAGGCGAGTGCACGGAATTCTTCTATCTCATTGAGGTCTAACAAACGCTTTTTTCGGCACTTTCCCAATCCATATTCACGGTCTTGATTGCCCAGTACGCCTTGTGTTCGATTTCCACCGGTAGATGGCATGTTTTGCCATAGACAATTCGGAAGGGGGACATACCTAAGGGTGTTTTGAATGCAGTGTGATATGCCCAAAGTGCGTCATCTAGTCTTAATGACTAATCCTTCCTAGAGGGATTTACAACTTTCTCGAGTATACTCTTCAATTCCCGGTTGGAAATTTCTGCTTGCCCGTTGGTTTGTTGGTGATATGCTATGGCGATCTTGTGTGATATGCCGAAGCGTTGCAACATCTTGGCAATTAGTCTGTTGTCAAAATGCTTGCCTGCGTCACTGGTAATTGCTCTCGACATCCCAAACCGTGTAAATATGTTTTTCTGCAAGAATCGTTGCACGGCCTTGGAATCGTTGTTGGGAACTGCAGCTGCCTCAACCCATTTAGACACGTAGTCGACGGCAAGTAGAATGTAGAGGTTGCCGAATGATGATGGGAAAGGTCCTATAAAATCGATCCCCCATACATCGAACAATTCCACCTCGATGATGTTCTGGAGCGGCATCTCATGTCGTCTAGAGATATTGCCCGTCCTCTGGCAACGATCACATTGCTTGTAAAAGTCTTGGGCATCTTTGTACAATGTTGCCCACTACAAACCGGATTGCAAAACTTTGGCCGTGGTACGAGTTCCTCCAAAATGTCCTCCATAGGGTGAAGAATGGCATTGCCGAAGTACATTCTGTTACTCTTCTTCAGGGACACATCGGCGTATAACCTGATCTGCACATTGTTTAAACAAAAGAGGCTCGTCCCAAAAGTAATGCTTAGCATCATGGCAGAACCGCTTCTTCCCTTGGTGAGTAATGCCATAAGGTAAAATACCACAAACAAGGAAATTAACTAAATCCGGGAATGCATCGCATATCTCTAGATCCGTGTCCTCCTCCCTGTTGCGTTCTAAACGTGATAAGTGATCGGCCACTTGATTTTCTGTTCCTTTCCTGTCCTTAATTTCAATATCAAATTCTTGTAAAAGTAATATCCAACAAATCAAATGAGGTTTAGCATCCTTTTTAGCAAATAAGTATTTGATTGCCGAATGGTCCGTATGAACAATTACCTTTGTACCAATCAAATAGGATCGGAACTTGTCAAATGCGAAAACTACAGCTAGTAACTCTTTCTCTGTTGTTGTGTAATTCACTTTAGCACTATTAAGAGTTTTACTAGCGTAGTATATCACATGGAAGGTCTTACCTATGTGTTGGCCTAGGACTGCTCCTACCGCGAAATCACTTGTATCACACATGAGCTCAAAAGGTAGCGTCCAATCCAGTGGAACGACAATGGCTGCCGAGGCAAGCTTTTTCTTTAGGGTTTCGAATGCTTGGGTGCAAGAATCATCAAAATCGAAGACTTTATCCTGTTCAAGAAGATTACACAAGGGTTTAGTGATTTTAGAAAAATTATGAATGAACCTCCTGTAAAAACTTGCATGTCCGAGAAAACTTCGAATTCCTTTAACTGAACTTGGTGGGGGTAATCTCTCGATCACATCCACCTTGGTTTTGTCTACTTCAATTCCCTTGGATGAAATCTTGTGGATGAGCATTATTCCTTCATCTACCATAAAATGGCATTTCTCCCAATTGAGGACTAAATCCGTTTCTTCACATCTTGCCAACACCCTCTCTAAATTGCTGAGACAGCTGTCGAAGTCATTACCAAAAATAGAAAAATCATCCATGAAGATCTCAAGGAAGTCTTCGACCATGTCTGAAAAGAGCGCCATCATGCATCTTTGGAAGGTTGTCGGGGCGTTACACAATCCGAACGGCATCCTTCGGAAGGCATAAGTACCGTATGGGCATGTGAAGGTTGTCTTTTCTTGATCTTCTGGTGCTATGGCAATTTGATTTTAACCTGAATAACCATCAAGAAAACAATAAAAGGGTTTACCTGCAAGACGGTCAAGCATTTGATCAATAAAGGGTAATGGGAAGTGATCTTTCCTAGTGGCTTTGTTTAGCTTTCGATAATCCATACAAACCCTCCAACCGGTCACAGTCCTGGTTGGAATAAGTTCATTATTTTCATTGCTTACCACTGTTATACCTCCCTTTTTCGGTACACATTGTACCGGACTTACCCACGTACTATCAGAGATAGGGTATATAATGTCAGCGTCAAGCCACTTGATGATTTCTTTCATTACAACCCCTTTCATGGCATGATTCAGTCTCCTCTGGGCCTCAATTGAGGGTTTGTGATCATCTTCCAACAGAATCTTGTGCATGCACACTGCCGGGCTAATTCCCTTCAAGTCGACAATTGTCCACCCTATTGCCTTTTTGTGTAGCTTCAACATCTTGATCAGCTTCTTTTCCTGCTCAGGCTGTAACTTAGAAGAAATAATTACAGGTAATGTATTATCGGTTCCTAAGTATGCATATTTTAGTTGCTCTGGCAATTGTTTCAACTCAAGAATCGGTGGTTGTTCAATAGAGGGTTTTTCGAGTTTACCTTCCTTACCTGAGTAGTCCAGTGGTTCAAAGCATGTACCTGGTCGATTTACTAGCCAATTTGCCTATTCTTGTTGTTCCTCATCGACCGGTTCTTCATACTCCTCAGGTTCCTCTTGATCGGAAATGTAGTTGCCAAGGCAACTAAATTCCTCATCGAATTTAAACTCTGTCGTGGCATGAAGAAGTTGGCATTCTTCTGGATCATCGGCATGCCTTAGTGTTTGGAACACATTTAGTTTAACTTGCTGGTCATTCACCCTCATTGTGAGTTCTCCCTTTTCAACATCGATCAAGGTTCTCCCTGTTGCTAGGAATGGTCTCCCGAGAATGATGGGTGCATGCTCATCTGCTTCACAATCCAAAACAATAAAGTCAGCGGGAAAAATAAATTTATCAACTTTTACCAGTATGTCCTCAATTTTTCCCTCTGGATGCACATAGGATTTGTCGGCTAGCTGTAGCATAACTGTTGTAGGTCTTGCCTTCCTGATTCCTAGTTTCTGGAAAACCGATTTAGGCATCAAGTTTATGCTAGCCCCAAGGTCGCATAGTGTTTTCCCGACATAGTGGTTTCCAATGGAACAGGGTATTGTGAAACTTCCGGGATCCTTCTACTTGGGTGGCATACGATTGTTCAACTTTTCCATGCATCCCTCTGTTGTGGCAACTGTTTCAAACTCTCCTAGCCTTGTTCTCTTGGACACAATGTCTTTAAGAAACTTGGCATAGTTTGGCATTTGATCAATTGCTTCCACCAATGGCAAGTTGATGTGGACTTGCTTTAGGATATCAAGAAACTTCTTGAATTGGTATTCTTGCTTTTGTCGCTTCAACCTTTGTGGGAATGGTGGTGGAAGACGGATATCTTCGATCCTTTCATTAGTTTGAAACCTGATTGACGGCATTGCCGGGACAACTAGAGTTGCCGAGGCGTTATCAATTGGGGTTGCCGAGGCATGCTTATCGCAAGTTGCCAAGGCGTCTTTATCGTCGGTTGCCGAGGCATGCTTATTGCTGGTTGCCGCGGCAATTCCTGGTTCAGCATCTGAGGCTTTGCCGCTAGGTTGATCTTTTTATGGAGTTTTGTTTGATGAGCGGGTTTGAACCTCTCTAAGTT
Source organism: Hibiscus mutabilis (assembly GCA_019671005.1). Lineage (NCBI taxonomy): Eukaryota > Viridiplantae > Streptophyta > Magnoliopsida > Malvales > Malvaceae > Hibiscus > Hibiscus mutabilis. The sequence goes on along the minus strand of CM033724.1, from coordinate 41,841,040 downwards.
GTTGGCCACTTCTAGTGGTGATTGCCTTACATTGCTTATGGCCAGTTCCTCTTGCGACTTCAGTATCGCTAGGTAAACCTCCTTGCGGTCTAGTATTCATATTTTGAGCAAACTGTCCGACTTGATTTTCCAATGATTTGATTGCCGCCTCTTGGTTTTGCAATCTCATCTCGGTCCTGTTAATAAAAGCATCAGTTCTTTTTATGAAATTACTATTCTCAGCCATATAAGATTCACTTTTAATCATAAAAGCATTTAGAGAATTTTCCAAAGAACTAGATGTCGTCGGTTGTTGTTGCGGCAACTGTTGCCGTGGCATATTCTGCTGGAATCCCGATGCTTGTGCATTCTGATTGTTCTGGTTTAGAGCATTGTTGGGATTACTCCATGAAAATTTGGGTGCTACTTCCAAGCTAGATTGTATGTATTGGACATCACATTGTTGTTCCGATTGTAATTCCCCACATAGAAGCTGGATTCCGGATTCTGCATACATTCAGAAGAATTATGGTTATCACCACATAACTCACAAAAAGAATCCATTACCTTGACTTCATGTGTGTTGTTTGGTTTTTGCATGTTCTGGACCATCTTGGTTAGAGTGGCCAATTGTGCCGAAATTGAATCTGATGATCCTAGTTCATGTATTGTGGCTTGGCGTCTAACTCCTCCTCTTCTAGTAGATGGGAATTAATAATCATTCTTGGCCAGCCTGTTTAAAATTTGCATTGCTTCCTCCGGCGGCTTATCTAGGAGTATGTTGTTTGCCGAGGCATCTAGCATCATCCTTGTTGGTATATTCACGGCGTTGTAAAACATTGTTACTTGAGTCCACACCAGGAATTCGTGTAGGGGTATTTGTGTAGAAGTTCTCTATATCGCTCCCAAGCCTCATACATGGATTCATCATCTGCCTACCGAAAAGAAGTAATGTCGTTACGAAGCTTATCAGTCAAATTTGTAGGATTAAATCTAGCAAGGAAATCACGAAAAAGATCAGTCCAAGATGCTATGGATCCGGCAGGAATGCTATTCAACCATGCTTTCGCCCTATCCCTCAGTGAATAGGGGAATAATCTTAATCGTAAGACATCGGGGGTGAATCCGTGTATTTTGAACGAGTTGCAAATCTCGAGGAAAGATTTCAGATGTTGTCGTACATCTTCAGTTGTTGAGCCGCCAAATTGACCTATTGTGTTGATCATATTAAACATTACCGATTTTAACTCAAAGTGGTCGGCTTCAATTTCGGGTGCGACAACTCCTGGATTAAGTCCATCTAGATCTTCTTCAAGATAGTCTCGAATAGTTTTGTTTCATGCAAGAATCACTCCTCCTCCTGCTAGAGCATCTTGATTCATATTGCCGTCTTGATTAGCCATTGCTACTCTTATCCTTCGTCTAAGTCTTTGTAAGGTTCGTACGATTTCTGGATCAAAGGGATATTCTGGTGAAGTCGGTCTCGCCCTGGTCATATACCAATGCAAAACCAAAGTTTGTTAGCCCTTTGAATTTTAAACAAGAAAAGTAAAAAGAAAGTGCAAGAAAATAAAAACAAAGTCGCTATTGCCAATCCCCGGCAACGGTGCCAAAACCTTGTTGCGTGTAATAAGTGCTACGCAATTGTGCAAGTATACACGTCGCAAGTAATAAAGTGATATGAGTATCGTCTCCACAGGGATTGGTTTGGTCCACTTTGCTTAAGTTACTGCACTGTGAAAAGTAAAAACACAATTGATAATAGGAGTTCTAATTAACGAGTAAACTAAGAGCAATAAACTAAAAGAATAGATGAAATCAAAATAGAGTAAATAGGCCAGGTTATCGTGAGTTGAGGTGTGATAGCCGATTGGATCGTGTTGGTAAAAGAGTGCAAGGGAAACTCAGTTGTCGTGGCAACTTGCACAACGGGGTTGCCTTGCCAACTAATCGATGGTTGCCTGGGCGACTAGCTGGGCAACTACTTGGGCGTCTGGGCAGCAACTTCAAGGTTCGGCAGAGCGTTCTTCAATGGTTTCTTCTTATCCCTAAGTCAAAACTCTAGCTACTTGTGCATGCCTTGATAATACATCCCTGCGTGAATCAAGGGTGAACAATAACCAATCTTGCGCTCCTCTTAGCCGTTGAAATCCTTAACTTATTCCTAAGCCGGATTAATCTTCACCATCAATAGATTGAATAAAGACCATACTCATTCGTTTCTTGAATCTAACTCTCTCGATATTAGATAAATAGATGAAGTTACGAGATCCTCTCCCAATTCACTCGCAAACAAGAATAAAAACCAAGAATAAGTAAACCTTGAATAGAAAAGTGCAAACTCTTATTACCTAAACAAAATCCAATTGTTTCTCACAACAACAAAACACAATAACCCCAACCAATCAAGTTAGTTCATGGTTGGGTTCAAAAGATATACAAAGAATAATCCCCAAACCATGAATCTAATGGAAGCAAAGAAGAAGAAGACGAAATCGAACTCTCTCCCCCTTGCTCTCTTGTTGAAATCTCTTCCTTCTTGCCCTTTGGAGTTGTCGAAATTTTCCCTCTTCTTGCTCTCTATTGATTGTCGAAATCTCCATCTTATTTATAGGACTAGGCCAAAGTCCTTCTTTGAGGAGGAAGTTAAGTTGGAATTAAATTATCTTTAAAGAATATAATTCGTTATTATAATTGTATTCCTACTAGAACTTCTCCTATCTTCTTGGAATTTAATTATTCTTTAATCTCTGCATGGCAATCAAATTCCTTTGGGTTTGGGCTTTGCTCCACGTCATCTTGGGCTTGTCTAGTCATCAATTTCGACTACCATATCACCTTTGCTCTTGTCGACAATTGCCATGGCAACTGGCTCGGCGCCTCCTTCATGCATTGCCCTGGCAACTAGCTCGGCATCTCCTTTGGCAAATGATCCTGCACATACACACAAAACACACCCAAGCAGCATCTTTTCCCACAAAAACTACCAAGTTATGTAATCAAGCTCAACGATGGAAGGAAACATGGATTAATGCATGAATGGCTAATTATACAACTAATATGAGCCTAAGTCTAACAATAATATGAGTAAAAAGGGTAAGAAAAATAGTACTTTTGAACACTTATCAGGTACCAGTACTCGAACACGAGTATCGATACGGTACCCCAATCATGTACCGATATAGTATCCCAATCATGTACCGATACGGTACCCCAATCATGTACCGATACGGATAAGGCTCGTACCGCTACCATGTTCACGGGTTTGTACCATCCCCTCGGATTAAGATATTATAATGCCTATTTGATCCCTAAAGCTTATAAAAGTCATTAGGGTTAGTTTACTAACTCATTTAATCAATTAATATTAATTATCGGCTTCATAATCATTTACTATCAATTCCCGACTTTATGATCAATTATTCGAATATTACCAATTATTAGTCCATTTAGTATAATTCTCATCAATTCTCATCAATATATTCAAACAAACATACAAGCCATTGTAATTATTTCAATCAGTCAACAATCATCAACTAATTATACAATCACTTCAAATGATCCTACATGGTCTCTAAAGCCTCCACGAGTCACATCATATTCATGGCATCATCATGCATTTCATAATTATCAAATCTCATAATACAGGTCTCAAATCATGCTTATTCATTGTCTACCTATTTTGCGGATACTAACACGCAAAGCAATCACATTTATGATGCTCATGAAGCAATAGGAGTTCAAGGTGTACTAACCTTATGACAGAGTGATAAATCCTCATATACTCTTCCCAATTATTCCACTTGATCCGATATTCATTCCCAAATAATCCTTGCAAAACAATGAATATGAAACTACATTAATTTCATGCATCCCCTATTCAATTCACAAGTTCAAATGCATAAAAACAACTTATTGAGTTCAAATTTAACGAAATGGGTTGCGTCAACGGAATCAAAACGTTGAAAAAACCTCGAGTAGGGTCCCCCAAAAAAGTTAACAGCTCGGTTAACGCGATCAACGGCTCGGTCAACGCAATCAGAGGCTCGATCAATGCGGCTCAAGTCAACAATTTGACTCAGCTCAGGGTTAACGGCTCAGCGACTCGGCTCACCCGGTATGGACCGACTTCGCAGGCTAGCTTAGCAGCTTGGCCCAGCAGGGTAACAAGCTCTAACCAGCTGTTGGAGCATGCAGCGACGCGTGCGATGGCTTTCAGCGGCGGGAATCGGCCGACAAACTCCAATCCTACATTTTCGAACACGCTAATTTCAATAGTGGCCTCGAATTTTGGTTTTGAACACTCGAACCCCTCATCTTGAAAACCTAAAACTTCAACTCTCTTACCCCTTCCGACGGCAGCTCCAACAATGACACCACGACCACTGGTCGACTTGTCTTGGCTAGGTGAACACAATGACGTAGGATGTGTCAAAAATGGACACTCTGATTACGGTAGATTAGACTTGAAATTTTATGAAAGAAAAGGAAAAAGGAAGAGAAAGGATAAGGGAGAAAAAAGGAGAAAGAGAAAAGATAAAAATTTGATTTTCCCGCCCCTTTTCCCCACTTCAATTAAAAAAAGCCCCCTTTCATCACATCTCAGTATAATTGCATCTTAAGCCCCCAACCTCTTATCTTTACACAAAATGGTCACCATTTACCTTAAAATTAATCTTCCAAGATTTCAATCCTTAAATTTAATACTTGAATTAAATATTCGACCCAAAATCAAATACTAGATAATCAACCCAAAAATGGGGTCGTTACAGGTCTACCGAATTGCCATCCTCTGCAAGCCTTCATCAACTCCTTCACTTTAGATTCTAACTCATGAACATTTAAGCTTTAATCATATCTAAAAATGGATATTAAAAGAAGTTAAAGGTGATGTCTTACCGAGAGTAAGATCGAATTCAAGATATGATGACAAAAGTTCAAAGGAAATTTAGAATTCTTCAAGGTTCCGTCCATAGAGTTTGAAAGTTTTAAAGAAAACGGGATCTTTGCTTTTCCTTCCTTAGCCGTGAAAAACTAACCCCTTAGCTTGATTTTTCCTTAAACTAATCACCTAATAAAAAATGGCTAATTTAAACTATAAGTCCTTATCCTTCCATCTCATTGCACTAAGGCTATCAAACTTTACTTATTTACAATTCGGTCACTAAACATAACTTTAACTTAATTTTTCACTTAGTCACTCCATGCTTCAAATTCTTTTACAATGATCTAATACTTTATATCCTTACGAAATGGTCCTTAACTTCTTAATTCTTCAAAATTGAACTCAATTACTTAAAATTAATCTAATCAAACAATTTAAGGAATTAGATTTACTTATCGAAAAATAAATTCTGATCATCAAAAATTGAAAATCTACCAAGCCGATTTTTGGGATATTACATGTTAACTAACGATGCTTACTGAGAACGCAATGTCTGGTCTTGTGAGGGATAAGTAGATTAATTTCCCAACAAGTCTTTGGTATTGTTCTTTGTTGACAGGATCCCCAACTCATCTTTTCAAAATTTAAAATTTGGTTCCATGGGTGTTTTTCGCTAGCTTGCACCCTAATATTCAAGTTTCTGAACGCAAATCAGGGATGTATTTCCTTTGATTTATAATAATGCCAGCTTTGGAGCTCGCCATCTCCGTACCCAAGAAGTATCGAAGACTTCCTAAATCTTTGGTCTTGAATTTAATTGATAGCAATTTATTTAATTTTTTTATTTTAGCATAATCATCTCCTGTAATGATAATATCATCAACATAAACAATTAAAATTGCTTTCTTGTTACCTAAAGTCACATTTACAAAAAAAAATGTGTGGTCTGTATGGCATTGTTTGTAACCATTCTTCATGATGACCTTGGAAAATCTGTCGAACCAAGTCCTAGGAGATTGTTTTAGACTATACAAGGATTTTTCCAACTTTCATACCATTTTTCATTCGAATTTTGCTTCATTCCTGGCGAAATCTCCATATACACTCCATCTTCTAAATTTCCATTTAGAAAGGTATTCTTGATGTCTAGTTGATGGAGTGCCCAATCTTCATTAACTGTTAAGGATAATAATACCCTTACAGTGTTTAATTTAGCTAGCGGGTCAAAAGTCTTGTGGTAGTCAATTCCATAGGATTGTGTAAACCCTTTTGGCTACCAGCCTTGCTTTAAACTTCTCTATACTGCCATCGGACTTGTACTTGATCCTGAACACCCATTTATAGCCTACTAGTTTTTTACCTTGAGGAAGATTGGTCAGAGTCCAAGTTCTGTTGCTTTCTAGTGCACTAATCTCTTCTTTTACTACCTTCCTCCAATTAGGATCTTTCAGGGCCTCTTCAACAGATTTCAAAATGTGAATTTCATCAAAGCTAGTAGTAAAAATTCTAAATGGTTGATTCAACTTCTCATAAGCAACAAATTGTTGTATTAGATGAGTTGTGCACTTTCTCACACCTTTTCTCTGGGTTATAGGTAGATCAATAGTGTCAATTAAAGGTATAGGAATAGTGGTTTAAGAGGATTTCGTACCTTCTAAATTTGGGGTAACAGAATTCAAGTCCAGTTCTTAGTAGATGCTAGGTTGTATAATAGCTTATGTGGTAGATGTTTGTCTTGTTTTGTAAAAACTCAGCTTTTTATTTTGATTTTGAGGTGATTGAGATCTCTGTGGGGTTATCGGTGAACTAGGATTGGATTGTAGTGCAGGCTCAAAAATAGGAATAGGCATAAGAAAAGTATGAGAATTGTTTGAACGTAAAGAAGATGTACCATATTGAGAATTCTGGAAGTTATCAAGAAAAACAACATGTTGAGGCTGTTCTAGGCTGTCAAGTGGCTGAAATTCACTGATAGCCTCCCCTGAATTTCGATTCTGCAAAAAAAAGGTTTTGCCTCCAAAAAAATGACATCCATGGTCTCAAAATATTTTCGGGTAACAGAAGAATAACATTTATACCCCTTTTAGTAGAAAAATATCCTAAGAAAATACATTTCACTGACTTAGGATCTAACTTGGACTGATATGGGCTATGATTATGAACAAATGCAGTACACCCAAACACTTTCAAGGGATTGTTTGAAGCAATAGGCTGAAAATGAGGAAAACACTCAAGTAGGACATCTCTGGGAACTTTAAATTTTAAATTTCTACTAGGCATTCTATTGATTAAGTAGGTAGCAGTAAGGATACCTTCCCCAAAAAAGTTTTAGGAACATTTGATGAAAACAACAAAGATTTACCCACTTTTAAAAGGTGCCTAATTTTTTACGCAATCTCATTCTATTGAAGTGTATTCATGCAAGAACTAAGATGAATTATCCCTTTTTGTTGTAAAAAATAACTTAGTGTCATAGAAAAATACTCACTCCCATTATCAGTATGAAGAATCTTAATTTGACTCTAAAGTTATATTTCTATCATAGTATGAAACTTTCTACATATTCCCTCAACCTCTAATTTTTCTCTCATCAAAAAGGTCCAAGTAACCTGAGAATAATCATCAATGAATGTGATAAACCATCAAGAACCATTTAAATGTTATACTCTAGAAGAACCCTAGATGTCATTATGAATAGTGGAGAAAGGGTGGAAGATTTAGATACTGAGGAAGAGTATCAATGTTTAGTATGTTTGGCAAGTTGACAAGTCTCACAAGTAAATAATTTAGGATTTTTATGGACAAACAATTTTGGAAATAACTTAGAAAGATAATAAAAATTGGGATGACCCAATCGATAATGCCATAACATTACTGGATTAATAGACTCAGAAACATGCAGAGACTTAGGTTGAAAAACACAATTGGAGAGAGTTGGTTGCGTGTGATTATGCTGGCATTTGAGTAGATAGACCCCAGCAGACAACCTAGCACTATCAATCACCTTTTTCTGAGTCTATTGCCTGAAATTCACACATGTTCAACTGAAATTTAGTAGTGCATTGTAAATCCTTTGATAACTTACTAACAGAAAAAATATTGTATGCTAATTTTGGAACATAAAGCACAATGGTTAAATAATATTCTAATTAATTTGGACTAAACCATTTCCTTCAATCAAAGATAAAGAACCATATACTGTCCTGACATGTGTTTCTATTTCCATTTTCTGAAATTGTTGTAAGAGCCTCAAATCCCCTTTCATGTGGTCAAAGGCACTAGAATCTACAATCCAAGTTGAATAACTATTTTTAAAAATATTTGCATGTAATATACTGCCTATAGAATATGTGAAAGTCACGTTGAAGGTGGGTGGTGGAGGTATTTGCCCAACTGGCTCTTGTAATTTTGCAAATTGCTATGTGCAGAATATTTTGTTGCTGTTGCACTCTCTATTCGCCAAATTTTTGGAGGGGTTTTGATCATATCCCAAATTTTTTCAGCAAAGATGCTTATCTATTTGAATTTGAATGCAAAATCTTAGACCTCCATCTCAGATAAAGTAATCAATGAAGCAAATTTGCTGCCACAAAAAGGCATCACATCCAAGATCCAAGATGGTGCTCTACTATGTTTACTCACCAGCTTGGATCTTGGATGTGATGCCTTTTTGTGGGAGCAAATTTATTCTATTGATGACCTTCTATAATATGGAGGTCTAAGATTTTTCATTCAAATGCAAATAGATCAGCATCTTTGCTGGAAAATATCTTTGACAGTAACTCAAATTTCATGGGTTTTTCCTTAGAAAAAATACTCTCATTTCTCAAGAATTATTGATTTGAATAGCCATGACAAAACCATGTTTTTCTTGCGCAGCCATTGTTGATAAAATGTAGCTTTTATTGTTGGTTTATGTATCTTTTTCCAGCTTGGTTTCTACATCACTTCTGAGATGCCTTCCAGCTTCCTTCTACCATACTAAAATGTCTCCAGTTTTCCTCTACCATTCACGGTCTGGGAGTATCTGCTCTCATTCAACTTATGGTACATTTGGAATGGTTGATGCATCAATTGGAATATCAGGACTAGAAACTGAAGCAGTTTCTGACTGAAAGGTTTAATGTGAAAGTTGTAGGCATAACTAGGTTTTTCCATACTTTCCTCGCTAAAACATGTCATCATTGCCCTTTAAAATATATCATCTAATTTTTTAAGGCTAAACTATAACCTATTCCCTATATTTTTGGATGGATGGCTAAGATAGAACCAAATAATTTTTTAAGGCTAAACTATAACCTTTCCCTCTCTTTTGCAATGAATGGCTAAGATAGAACAATATAATTTTTAAGGCTAAACTATAACATTTCCCTATCTTTTACATTGGCTAAGATAGAACCATTAGAAATGAACACTACCAGACATCTTGCTGGGATTTTTCAGACTTTTATAGCTCTGATACCATGTAGAAAACATAGATTTTGTTAGAGAAAAGGAATGGATTTCCTATTTCTTCATTTTATTGATAAAGATAGTGCCTATTTATAGTTTACAGAAAGGGCCTAAACTAAGAAAATATTAATTACATAGAATTATAAATAAATTACAGCAACAATCTAGTTCCTTATTTACAGCTATTATTGACTAATTTATTAGGAAAAAATGATTTCTAAATGTAGCAACTATTTTTTTGGAGCCGCTACGAAAATAATTAATTTATATTAAATGGGGGTCCCGCTTTTACGGAAAGGTAAATTAAAAAGGGATTTTTATGAAAGCTCATATTTTAATAATACTAAAAAAATTATATTGGGGAAGTGTTTCCCACTTTTATATTAAAATTGATTAAAAAAGGGATTTCTTTAGAAAATAGTATTTTTTTTTTAAAAATGGAGTCGCCACCGACCACTTTGGGTAGACCAGACACCATTAAAACAAAAACCAGAGATTCCTTTTTTAAAAACTTGGGTTCGGGAGTTGATTGTGGATGGGGAAGGATTAGCACCCCCACACTGTCCAAATATGGTACCAAATAATTACGCTTTATCAATATTAAATTTTACGGGTTAAAGTGACGATTAAATTAAAATTCGATTATATGTGCGAGTAAATTTTAAGGGCTCCAATGTTCGAGGGATAAACGAAAACTACCATCTATGTCTTAGACTGGTAGCCAAGTTTACCATCGAAAAAGAGAGCACCATATTGGCAATTAAATATATCGAATATACAACTTAATAAACATAATAAATCATACATAAACATAAAAGCATAAACATGGCAAAAATACATATATTGAATATGAATAAAAAAACATATACATTAATATATCATAATATCTAAATCATGTATTAAATCTAATACAACATATAAAAATATAAAAAAACATACTAATATTAAATAAATACAAAACTATATATCACCCTACTTCTAAACGAATATTAAAATAAATACAAAGATAAAGATCAAATTTTTACCCCCTAAAAACTCAGATAAAAAAATTTGACTGACCCCCACCAAGATCTTCATACCATCTCGTCATAGCCCAAAAATTAAGTAAATCAGACCACAAAAGAGAGCCGATCGAATACTGGATCGAACCAACTAGGGTCGGGGGCACTGCCCTAAGCCCCTAGCAACCCATGATCGGGGTTGCCTTGGTCCCCATAATTTTTGGGGAGCCGGTTCATGCCAATTTCCACGGCATTCCTTGCTCCAATTGCATGCCCTCCACCAGCCTTTATAGGCAATTTGGGGAGGGGTGACATGGAGCATTAGCTCCACACCTTTTTTCTTTTTTTTTGCTTTTCCTTTTTTTATTTTTTGTTATTATATATATATTAATTTTTTGAATTTTTATTAATTTTATATTAATAATTTTACTATTAAAATAATACTAATAATACTAAAATCCGGACAAAAATGAGTGATTACAGCTACCCCTATTTGCTTGTTCTTGTGAAACGAGAACAAAGCAAAGATCACAAGCACTCATTTTTGTCCTACTTCCTTGTCCTTGGCTTCGGAATCCAGGTTCTTCTAGAACTTTCCGCTCTTCCTCGGCCAACTCTTCAAGCTTCAGTCTTCTAAATGAAGGATCCGTTGGGGAAGACAAAATCTTGAAATCAAAATTCGAGGTTACAAGTTCTTCCTATATAGAACTATTCTTGATTCTTCTGACCAATTCCTTGGAAAAGTAAATTCGCCCTATATAGAATTTTAGCTTGTCCTCGATAAAGTCTTTGGGCTGCAAGTCCTTCCTATATAGAACTTTTTGCCTTCAACTATCTATGTTGCGAGTTCTCCCTATATAGAACTTTTGGCTTCTTGGATTCTTCAAACTGAGAGTCCTCCCTATATAGAACTTCTAGTCTTGAAATCCTGAAGCATTAGTTTCTCCTATATAAAACTCTTTGCTTCAAAGTCTTTTGAGCTATAGGTTCTTCCTAAATAGAACCTTTCGCTTAGAGTCATGAGTTCCTCCTATATGGAACCTCTTACTCTGAAATCTTAGGACTACTAGCTCTTCCTATATAGAACTTTCATCTTGAAATTTTGAAGACATGAGTTCTTCCTATATAGAACCTTCTTCTTTGAACACAGCTCCCCACTTTCTGATGGCGTGAGCACCAAGAATTCCAATTTCTTCCCAAAAGGCTGAAAAAATGGAAGTTCTTAAGAATTTCTGATTGTCTTGGCATCAACAACAATAAAATATCATAATTGGGTGAGTACAAAAGACTCTTGATTCTTTGTCGGTATCTGCTTCCTCATTTGCCTATTCGGAGATTCAGAGCTTCGAGTTCTTCCTATACAGAACTGTTCACTCTTTCTCTTTTTGAAGTTTTTGAGCTGCAAGTTCTTCCTATATAGAACTTTTAGCTTGACCTTGGTGAATTCTTCATGCTGCAAGTTCTTCCTATATAGAACTTCTTCACCTTCAAGTATTGGAGTTACAGGTTCCTCCTATATAGAACCTTTCACTTTCTTTGGATGGATTCTTCAAGCTACAAGTTCTTCCTATATAGAACTTCTCACCTTGAAATCTTGAAGCTTTGAGTTATGTAGAACTTTTTCCCTCTTTTTTCTTTCTTTTTCTCGCTTATTTTTCTTGCTTTTTTCTCTCTCTCTTTTCTCTTCTCTTCTTCTTCTTTTTCTTCTTCTTTTTTCTTCTTTCTTCTTTTTTTATTCTTCTTTATTCTTTTTATTTTCTCTTTTTCTCTCTTTTTCTTTTTTTATTTTCTTCTTTCTTTTTTCATTTTTTTCTTCTTTTTTGAAATCTAGAGCAGTGAGTTTTTTCTATATAAAACTCCCTTTTTGAAGTCTTTGAGCTACAAGTTCTTCCTATATAGAATCTTTCGCCTTGAAGTGTTAAGAGTTGTTGGTTCTCCCTATATAGAACCCCCCACTCTTGGAGTAACTGGTTCTTCCTATATAGAATTGTTTACTCTGAAATGATGGAGCGACGGGTTCTTCCTATATAGAACCTTTCGCTCTGAAATCCTGAAGCTGCAGGCTCTTCCTATATAGAACATGTTGCTTCGAATCTTTGAGCTACAAGTTCTTCCGATATAGAACTTGATGGGTTCTTCCTATATAGAACTTTTTGCTCTAAAATTTTTAGAGTTACGGGTTCTTCCTATATAGAACCTTTCACTTTAAAGTCTTGAAAATGTGGGTTCTTCCTATATAGAACCTTTATCTTCGAAAATGACACCACTTTTCCTATGGAGCGAGTACCGAAAAATTTTCATTGCTTCACCAAAGGCTGAAAACTAGAAATCTTTAAAGGATGCCCCGATTTATGATCATCTTGGCATTAAAGGGTATCTCGCTTTGAGACAACCAGATGATTTTCACTGCTTCCTTGAAAGTTGAAGACTAAAAAAACCTTGAAAGATGTCCCGATTTTGACCATCTTGACATCAAAGAGTATCTCACATTGAGACTACCAGATGATTTTCACTGCTTCATTGAAAACTGGAGACTAAAAAAACTTGAAAGATGTACCAGTTTATGACCATCTTGACTTCAAAGGGTATCTCGCTTTGAGACTACCAGATGATTTTCACTGCTTCCTTGAAAGCTGAAGACTAGAAAACCTTAAAAGATACCCCAGTTTCTGACCGTCTTGACATCAACAGAAGGCTTAACATCAGGCTCGAAGAACTTAAAAATGGTTTCTCGCTTAGAGAATACCAAACAAAAATCTTCAATCGGATCTATTTCTTCAAAATGAAGGTGCAGATCAAAGTCTCTGCTAATCTTTGAATTCCTTCGAAGCTGCTTAAATAAGCTTCTACTTAGTGAAGGGTCATTTCTGGATTTATTTGCTTTACTTCTTTGTAGTATGCTCTTAATTTTTCATCTGGTTAAACATCATGCTTTGAAATCTTTCGTATGGAAGGCTTACTCATTTTCAGGGTTACTACCCATCTTCCCTAGATACTCTGTCTTTGATCCCTATACTATTCTTATGTAGGAACACTTATTATTTTCTTTGTTTAGCATTACCCCCTTCAATCGTGGGCTCTATTACTTCCAAGTCTTTGGCCCATAATGTGGAGTCTTGATCTATCTCATCATTAGGGAGAGTAAAATGCTTCAATTCCCTAAACTCATCATTAATCTTCTTGTAGCATCTCAATGGCAACCAACTCTCGGTCTCTGTGCTTTAATTCTCATCAATAATTTTTGAAAAAAGTCAGTCATTTTGAAAATAAAACTGGGAGAAAATACCAAATATTTTGAAAACTAGTGTTCGGGAGAGAAACTATAGTCATCTAAAAATCAGGATTTAGAAAGAAAAAAAAGCCAAATATTTTGAAAACAGATGTTTGGGGGATGGTTAACAAATTTTGGAGTATATCGTCAAACACTTTAAAAACTAGTGCTTAGGGGAAATGGTAAACATCAAAAATTTGGGGAGAAAGTTCCAATCACTTCAAAAACATGTTTGCCCCCAAAATATCAAATGCAATAGCATATTTACTTCAAATTCACAGAGATCAACCCGAATGAAGTGTATATTTAAAAGATCTTGACTATTGTGGAGATATATGCAAATGTGTGGTCTCTTCTAGTCTATTAGGCTTTTAAGAGGAACAATTCCCATTCCTAAATTCTAACCTATTTAAGGTGGCTCTCTTAATATCACCTACTCACCATGCCCTGTCCTTCCCTCATTCGGCTGTCGATCAGGCACTTCGAAGTTTAACGTTCCTTGAAGAAAGGTTAACCTTTATAGGCAGAATGTAATCTGAAGACAATCTCGTTCAACTTAGATATCTATAGATAATTAGAATGGTCTTTGGAGGCTTATAATGTAGGCCATGGGTTCCTGGTTAAGTGAAACCGCATTTCTGTACTCGCATGTCTTGGATATGCTCCTATGAAATACTCTTTTCTCTTTCACTCTTTGGATCGCTCTAGACTGCCCATTTTTGGGTTTTCACCCTAGAGTTCATTTCCTTCTTCTGAATATAGAAGTCTTCTAGCTGATCTACCTTGACTCGGCCTTGAAATGCACTTCTGTTCCAAGATGATCGACCTTCTAAGGTTTTTCAAAATTTTATTCTTGTATTGCTTGATCTAGGTGTGCTCATATGAAGTATTCTTTTCTTTTTTCTCTTTTATTTTTTTCTTTTTCTTTTTTTTCTTCCAAAGGAATTCGATTCATCTCATTCCTTTGTCCCGGGGATAATGATAGAGCATACAAAAGAACCCTGAGTTACTCGGCATAGTCATGATTTGAATATATTATTATCATTCATGTAACTAGTTCACTTTTGACTTAAAAGATGGATGGAGCATACAACCACCTTCTAAGCTAATCAGCTTTTCGTTACAGTGGAGTGCCCCAAAAATTTTACTCATTTCTCTCTTTTTAAACACTCTTATCTAGGAATACTTTTTAGTAAACCCAAACAGTGGAGTGTAATCTCTCTTTTTCTTTCTTTCTTTTTTCTTTTTCTTAGACTACCCATTTTGGGTTTTCAGTCTTAAGTCCCTTTCTTTTTATTCAACTATATCTATACTTGGACATTGATGTCTACTTCCTGTTTTAAAGTAATCCATTCTCTGCGGCTCTTCTAAACTGATGCCTATTGACTGGAGAATTCTTCATGTGTCTTTTTATTGTATTGCTCATCCTTAATTGCTTCGACCTTCTGGTTTGCATTTTCCTTTTTTGTCTTCAACCATTTCTTTTTGGTGATTCTCTGGCTTTCGTATATTTGGTCTCATTTCTTATTCCTTGAAAAGCGAAAGAATATCATTCGTCATCTCATTCATAGACATTTGGAGATAGTCTTTAGGGGGTAGAGATTTAGGGTCAACACTTGATTCAAGGATCTTAAACAACAAATGCCTGAGAGAGAAATTCCCTAAGTGGGATCTGACCATTGTCCAAACACTCGTATTGTTCCTCCATATGCCTAAATGGATTAGCGGATACTCACATTTGCAATATCATCACAACATTCAATTTATTCTAAACATAAGCAGCTTAGAATTGATCTTTATATCGGAATCAAAGGTACTTTGCAATTAAGATTCGATGACCAAATAAAAATGATATATACATATGCATATACCTATGTATATCCTTAAAAAATGTGCATATGTGTATGAAAGAACAAAAATCACCCCATGGCAATGAAATGTTTAAAGGTATAAAGAATCGAAGAATGCAAAAGATACAAAAATGTTTTCTAAATAACAAAAAATGAAATTTATATTATGACAAAATAGATACACTCTGACATTTGAAGAAAAAAATATGCAGCTTAGCTCATAGATTTCTTTTGCATTTTTCTCAAATGCACTGGGATCAACGGTTTTGATTTATCTTTACCGGTAGCCGTTTGCTCCGGACTAGCTGTACCATTCCCCTGGGTACAAACAGTTTATACCAATCATGATATTGGATTTTTCAAAGAATTTATTTTCCTTTGACCATTCGTAAGAATGGATTTTTTATGGGCATTTGAATTACCCATTGTCTTAAACTTTACCGTTTTTAAGCACGTTACGCCAACATTTCTATCGGACTTGTTAAACTCTATTGGGCTCTTTCCAGCTTTGTGAGCATGAAAACTAACAATCAACTTTATAGATTGGTGTATGCAAAATTTTGTATACAGGAAAGAATAATTTAAAAAGTTTCTTCTTTTTCTTCTTTCATCATTAAGAAATTAAAGAATTCTCTCTTTTTTAGAAAAAAACAATCCCTAAGAAAAGGATAGAATCGAGAAAAAAAATCTTCTTAAGAACTACGAAAAACATTTTTAAGACTGGTAGGATTAAAGAATCTTTTTTATTTTAGAGAACATCTTTAAGAAAAAAATTTTGAGATAAAAAATTATCCTTAAGAAAGGACATGATTGAAAAATTTTTGTTTTTGAGAAAATCAATTGAGAAATTCTTTCTTTTTTGAAAAAAAGGAGAAAAAAATCTTAAGAAAGGAAAGAATTCATAAATCCATTTTCTTTTTCTTTTTTTAACAATATCCTTATGAAATGATTGAATTGAGAAATAGTTTCTTTGAAAAATGTCCTTATGAAAGGACTAAATTAAAAGGCTCATATTAAAAGATGTCCTTGTGAAAGGATCGCAGAAGAAACTCTTATTATTATTTTTGAAATAATGTCCTTATGAAAGGACTGAAGAAGTATATTTGTGAAAGGATTGAGAAAACCTTGTTTAGGAAATATTTATTCTCATGGGAGGATGGAAAAAAGCTCAAAATGTCATTGTTAAGGGACTAGATCTAAAAATCCTATTGAAACAAATTAAAATGTTCATTTTTTAAAATCGCCCTTATGAAAGGACTGGATTTAGAAATTTAGTTGAAAGGATATAAAAGTTCATTCTTGAAAATAAAAATATCCTTATAAAAGGATTTATCTTTCCTTTTTTAAAAAATTGTGAAATAATTTTTCGTAAGTGATTTTGTGCAAATAAGAAGCATGTGCGTGCTTTCGAGGTGATGCATTTGTTATGAATATTTTGTGGAAAACCAGATGTCACAATGTAGGAACATATTAGGTGATGCAATGTACGAAATGTATAAAGCGTAACAATAATCAACAAATGCAAGAGTGAATGCAAATGAGGTGTTGATTCTCAAATAATCTTTTAGGAAGACTTTTATCAAGAGAAGATGTTTGTTGATAGTAATCATTCTTCCTAATATCTTGATTTACTGGAGTGAAGCGCGTACTTGGTGCTCCAACTCTGTCTCCTCTCTATTTGCTTATGCTCGGATCATCCTAGAGTGTAGTATTATCAAACTCTATATATTACAGAATATCTCTCTTATTATAAACATCTCCTAATATGAAATAATTTTCGAATCAACACCTATGATTTGAAATGAAATGTAAATACAAATGCAATGAGGTATTGATTCCAAAAGTGATCCCCATAGAACAACTTTCATCAAGACCAAAAGGTTTCGCTGCATCAGATATTCTTCTCCTAAGCTCAAATTCACCCAAGCAATATGCTAATATACTAGGATAACCTTTGTTTTGAATTCCTATTTCTTAAATTCCTAAAGAGTCTGAACTAGTCATTTGAAGGCGATACAATTCTCAATATGGTACCCCTGAATTCCGAACGACACTCACAGCGAGCCTTGATGTTCTACCAATTTGGATAGGGTGGTTTTAGCTTTCGTCTTCCAGTTATTAGCAGGGGTGCGATCATCAGAATTTGAACCTTGTCTTGAGTACTAGCTCTTCTTCGACTTTACTCGCAGGTGATTACCAATTTACTGAAAAAATTGGTTTTTCTATTTTTGAAACCTAATACACTTGTCTTGATGAGGTCTTCAAGTCTTTTCTTTAATGCCCCATAATTTTCGATAGCGTGACCTGAACTCCCTAAATGGTAACCACATCTGACACGGCTATTGTAACCTTTTGGGTAAAGTGATTCCTTCGGTGCAGTCTGAACTGGAATAACGAGGTTCCTTTCAACGAGCATCATGAGTAACTTGGCGTATTTCATAGGAATCAAAATGTGCATCTTCACGTTATTTTCTTCTCGAGTTTCTTTCGGTCCTACCTTCGCTTTTTTAGAACTCAACCCAGATGCATCTCCTATTGGTTTGTTGACACAGATCACGAATGAATTCGAACTATGTCAGTTGATGGAATTACCTTGCTCAGGGGTGAAAGTTTGACCATCGTGCTTCATATTCAAATTATCAGCTGACTCTTCTCTCAGCTCGACAAACCCTTTGCCTTTAGCTATAACGATCATCAAATTCATCATCTCGGCCATCTGCTTCTTTAGTTCTCGTATTTCAAGTCGTTCATCTAGCATGAGTATCATCTATCTTGTTTGTTCTGAAGTTTTTGGATGAACTCTTGCCCATTGTATCTGATCTAGCTTTAGGATAAAACCCCAAACTTGTATCCTTTCTTATCTGATTAGAAACCTTTAGTCCGTTATGAACGATTTCTAATTTTGGGCAACCACTCGTGAATCAATACCTTTTAAATGATATAAAGTAAATACAAGAATGAATGCAAGTAAAGGTGTCAATTCCATATGTGATCACTCTAGAACAACTTTCATCGAATATAAAATGGTTCTCGATACAAAAGATAAAACATGTTCTTCGAGAGATAGGCTTCAGCTTTAACTCCTAATCCTTTTGTCGCTTCAAGCGGGCGGAAGACTCGCGATCCCTTTTTTACCTTCACATTTTTTAAGAACAATAATATCCGATAGGAAGGATTAAAATTTTTAAGAAAAAATCCCTTGTGGAAGGGTTGAGTTAGAAAAAAAATCGGTTTTGAGAAAAATATTCTTAGGGAAATTGAAATAAAAAAATTAAGAGAAAAATGTATCCTTAAGGAAGGATTCGATTTTAAGAAAAAATATCTTTGTGGAAAAGTTGAAATAAAAGGTTTTAAGAAAAATGCCTTCATGGAAGAGTTAGATTACAAATTTGGTTTCCAAGAAAAATACCCTTACGAAAAGGTAAAATTAAAATTCCAACTTTTAAGAAAAATATCATTACGAGAGTGTTAAATTAAAAAATCGATTTAAAGATAAATACCCATATAAAAGGGTTAAATTTAAAAACTTGATTTTTAAGAAAAATACCCTTACAAAAGGGTTAAATTAAAAAAATCAATTTTAAGAAGAAATACCCTTACGAAAGGGTTAAATTAAAAGTTCAATTTTTAAGAAAAATACTCTTATCAAAGGATTAAATTAAAAGTTCGGTTTTTAAGAAAAATAATACCCTTATAGAATGGTTAAATTAAAAAAAATTAAAATACCCTTACGAATGGGTTAAATTAAAAATTTTGATTTTTAAGAAAAATGACATCTCTTTTAGAAACTACAGAAAAAGCTTTAATTTTCTGCAGTTGGCATTCTCGCAGGCTCGATCACTTCTGGCATCGATGTCGATCCTACATGTTTTCATCTTTTGTCCTGAGACACCTTCCATTCATGGTGAAAGTTTTCTAATTTGAGTGATCAGTTTGAAAATCAACCCTTTATATCATGTCATGTGAATGCAAAAAGATATGCAGAAAAAAATGGGTTAGTAAATCGAATGCAATTAATAAGCAATAAATAAATGCGAGAAAGCAAGAGAAAATCGAACCATGAAATAAGCCTAATCATATGTCATCTAATATTCTAGGCTGTCCACATGGCTCTAGAGGGGTAGGCTTTCTATGTTCTCTACATGCAGTTTTGGTGCTAAAAGGTACCCGAATTGTCCTTGTTGTCCCCCACTAAGGGTAGCAAGGCCCCCGATCATCACCCATTATAGGCTCATTTCAACCGGATTCAATTCAGGGGGGACTCATTCCTCTAGGTCCATACGGAGAAACAATATTCCCACAAAAACATAGAGTAGTAGAGCCCCGAAGGTACTTGCTAGGCCCATACGGAGGAACAATATCCCCTCGAAAGCAATAGCATTTTTCCCTCATTTAGACAAACGGGTTTATATGTCCAATTTTAAATGCGTTAAAATAAACTCGCATTTATAAATAAATATTAGTTTAATCGTCACTTTAACCCGCAACTTTTGATATTAGTAAAGCGGTAAAAGTTTTGGCTTAACTCCTTTTTTAGAAAAAAACAAATCAAGTCCCCAGCGGAGTCACCATGCTGTAGCGACTATTTTTTCGGGCTGCTACAAAAATAATTAATTTATATTAAATAGGGGTCCAGCTTTTACGGAAAAGTAAATTAAAAAGGGATTTTCATGAAAGCTCATATTTTAATAATAAAAAATATATATTGGAGAAGTGTTTCCCGCTTTTATTTGAAAATTGATTAAAAATAGGATTTCTTTGGAACATTCGTATTTTTTAAAAAAAAAAATTGGAGTCGCCACCGACCACTTCGGGTAGACCGGACACCATTAAAACAAAAACCAAAGATTCCTTTTTTAAAAACTTGGGTTCGGGAGTTGATTACGGATGGGGAAGGATTAGCACCCCCACACGGCCAAAATAGGTACCAAATAATTACCGCTTTAATATTAAATTTTACGGGTTAAAGTGACGATTAAATTAAAATTCGATTATATGTGCGAGTAAATTTTAAGGGCTCCAATGTTCGAGGGATAAACGAAAATTACCATCTACGTCTTAGACTGGTAGCCAAGTTTACCGTCGAAAAAGAGAGCACCGCATTGGCAATTAAATATATCGAATATACAACTTAATAAACATAATAAATCATACATAAACATGGCAAAAATACATATATTGAATATGAATAAAAAAACATATACATTAATATATCATAATATCTAAACCATGTATTAAATCTAATACAACTTACAAAAATATAAAAAACATACTAATATTAAATAAATACAAAACTATATATCACCCTACTTCTAAACAAATATTAAAATAAATACAAAGATAAAGATCGAATTTTTACCCCCTAAAAACTCAAATAAAAAACTTTGACCGACCCCCGCCAAGATCTTCATACCATTTCGTCGTGACCCAAAAATTAATTAAATCGGACCACAAAAGAGAGCCCGATCGGATACTGGATCAAACCAACTGGGCCGAGGGCACTGCCCTAAGCCCCTAGCAACCCGTGCTCGAGGTTGCCTTGGCTCCCCATAATTTTTGGGGAGCCGGTTCATGCCAATTTCCATGGCATTCCTTGCTCCAATTGCATGCCCCCCACCCGCCTTTTATAGGCAATTTGGGGTGGGGTGGGGTGACGTGGAGCATTAAGCTCCACACCTTTTTTTGTTTTTTTTTTTTTGCTTTTTTTATTTTTTGATTTTTTTGTTATTATATATATATATATTACTTTTTTGACTTTTTATTGATTTTATATTAATAATATTGCTATTAAAATAATATTAATAATACTAAACTCTGGACAAAAATGAGTGATTGCACTAAATAATAGTGGCCTGATGTTTAGGAAATTTACTTCCCTAATTTTTAGCAATTTGCATTGCCCAATGTAATATTATCATAAATTACTAAGCTGATTATTTAAGGATAAATTATTAAAAGACCTAGACCTATGGCTCAAAATAAGAAACTAAACTACATTAAGTATCTAACCTAAAGGATTTAAAATTAATCTAAGGACTAAAATGGTTAAACCTAAATTCTAAATATGAATCTAAAAACAAACAAATAGAAAAAATCTAATTAAACATTATATATATAGTAAATATATATACTATGCACAATATTACACAGTAAATATAACGTAAATATATAAATATATACTCCCTATGTCCCACTCAATATGTCCCTTTTGTGTTTTGAAATTGTCCCACTTAAAATGTCTCATTGAAAAAATCAACAACTTTTATAAGGCACGTTTCCCTTTATACCCTTTTTAGTTTCCCAACAAAACAAAATTCAACTTTTTAAGGATAAAATTGTCGTTTCAATTATTTTACATCATCTTTCTTACACATTCTTACACAAACTTTTTCTTCCTAAAACTGTGTTAAAAATCAACAATGAACAAAATAAATGGGATGGAGGGAGTATGTAGTAAATATAATATATTAAGCTATGGTATGCATATTTATTAATATATGGTAACATATATATAATATATGCTTATAAAGAAAAATACATCAATTAGTAAAAAGATTTGACATTAATAAAAAATACCATAATAAAATAATATTTAAAGAATATCATGTATATTAGGTAAAAAATAAATCAATCTACATTATTATAGTAATATATATATACATATATACATATATGTTAACTAATATAAATATAGTATATATAGTAAAATAAACACAAAAAATATAGAAAGAATATACAACACATTACGTACACATTAAATGAAAATAATCACTTGACCTATTAAAGGGAAAAACAAATTATATGGTAGATATGTATATATAAATATATTATAGAATAAAAAATAATAAAATTAATACATTACTATTACCATATTAAATATTAAAACATATATAGTATATACAAAAATACACAAATGCTATATAGAAACAAAACAAAATAAAAAGGTAAAGAACATTCATTTGAATAGCATGACATTAGCCAAAGTTAAAAGGAACACACATGAAATTATATTCAAAATTGCCTTTTGAACAAATCCTCATAAGGGGTTTTAAAAATCTATTACCTCAACTAAGATTTTGCAAGAACGATGTTTAAAATGTATAAGTGTTGGATGGGTTTTTACACATCATAACGCCTTGGATCTTCACTATTCCAAATCAAGAATAAAGATGAAATCTTGAACAAAAAAAAGCTAAAAAAACTTCTGCTTTTTATTTCTCTCCACCATGTTTTCTTCTCTTTGTTCTCTCTACAATGCTCTCTATTTTCGTTCTGTGTGTTCTTGAGAAAATTACAAATGAATGAAGTCTATTTATAGGCTTTAAGAAACCCTAAAAGCGAAATATCTTCTATGTTAATGCTAATTATTCTTGGAGAGTGAATAATGCATTTATTTGGGCACTAAACCACTTTCCTAACACTCAATATGACCCTAAATTAATTAAAACAAATAAGGGAAAGTCTAAATTTGAATTTAATTACAAATAATCAATGAAATAATTGAAAATTCGTAATAAAATCAAATTCTCGTATTGAACCCGTACAATTTTGTTGGACGTGCTGTTTCAGTAAAATAAACATATATTAAACTCCCGATGTCCGATTGAGGCGTTTCAAGATGCGTTGGAAAGGTAACTGAAAGACAGTCTGTTTGTAAGAAGGCATCCTGACCCAAAAATGCCTGGATCTAATCAAAAATTTGCCATAAGTCCGTAGTGAGAATTCTTTGCACGTAGCTTGACTTTTCATGCTTATCGGACAAGATCGCTTGCAATCTTCCTATATATAGCATAACTAGGAGCTTTCATAATCTGCAAAAATAAATAAAATAAATTAATAATAACAATAACATAATATTAATATCGAAAAAATAAATAAAACTGAAAGTGAAATAAAATGGGCCGGATAAAAACACAAGACTACAACTTGATCTAAAAAAAACTAGACTTACTCATGGTTACAACGATGTATGAATCACTTTCTAATTATTTATATAGAATTTTTTATGATTTTTTGAATTTATTGTCTATGCGTAAAATCCACCCCACGTCACCTAATATTTATAATATAAATAAAATTATATTTCATTTTTTATTAAAATAACCTTATCAATATGGTGGATATTGAGTTAGCGGATATGGGACGGGTAAGGTCTCAAATCCATAACCTACCCACTACCCATAGCGGGTATGACTTTTGACATCCACACCCGCCTACTACTCACTGAACTCATACTCATACTTGTTACAAATGTAACAATTCGAGATGATAAAAAGAGAAAATAAAATATTATTAAATAATCAAAATACAACAATAAAGAAAAAAACTCTTGATTCGATCAAAAAAATAGTATGGAACGTGTTGAATAGGGATGGGAATTGGGTGGGACGGGGACGGTTTTGCATTCCCCACTCTGTCCCCAACCATTGCGATTACAATTTCAGGGAATCCCCATTAAATACTTCGGGAATTTTTTTGTCCTCATACCCTCCCCAAGCGGATCCTCACAATTTTCAGGGAATCCCCATGCCCAAAAATATTAAACAAAATTACCATTTTACTAACCAAGATAAATGACCAATTCAGTTTTAAAAAATAAAGTTTGGATACTTAGATTGAAAGCAGTTACGAGATGATGAAGATTGAAAGGGTTTTGTGTTGGGAAAGATTTAGACGAGGGTTTTAGCTTATATCTAAAAGGTAAGATAGAAACATGTTGAGAAACTTGAGTGTGGGTAGGTTTGAGAGAAAGTTAAAGTAATAATAATATAGCTAGGATTTTTTTATTAAGATATATATTAGATGTATATAGATAAATAAGTATATATTTTTAAAAATCTTGTAAAATATCGGAATCCTTGCGGATATTTTTTGGGATCCCCGTGGTTATTTATACGGTTACAGTTTAATTATTCATATGGCTCGGATATAGCAATCCTTGTCCCCATCCCCATTTAAGATTCAGGGATAAAGATTCCCACATCATGTCCCAGTGGGTGAAGATTTAAGTTATTCCCCATCCGTCGGTTCGGGTCTCCACGATTTTCGGATATTCCCCACCCAATTTCCACCCCTAGTTTTGAGGCTTACAGCTACACAGTTCCCTGAAGATAGATTTCGGCCCTCTAAGTGTTTGGGTTCGTCTGTCATCTGCCTCCCAGGATACAACAATGGGATGATCAGTTATAGTAGCACGGTTGTAGAGATCACGAACTATGTTCTTGACTTTGCCTACCACCAAAAATATGAGAGGAGAAAAAAAGTTTTCGAGTTGTGTCGCAACCTTGAAGATTTGCACGGTATTTATAGGAGTTTCAAGCAGGAGAATTATGAGAACGAAATTTTCTGAAACAATGGTCATTAATGTTGTGTCAGATTAAATTTGGGGAAAAATCCATTAATATCATATTCAAACGAATATATTTCTGTGAATTGCAAGACGTTTTTTATATTCGAAATTAAGAAAACCATAAATTATCTTTTTTAATTCAGAATATTCAAAAAGATATGTCATATTTAAGGAAAATTTAATTTGAAGTGGGTAAAATATTTGCATACTCACAGTCCAAACATTCGCATCACCCACATCGTGCGAGTGCGCCCCCAACTTGATGCATTCGTCGAGCTTCGATTTGCACTCCCTCTACGCTTGCTTGCGTGGCACAATTTAAGCCTAAATCATTTATTGACTAGCAAGTGGGTTAGTGTATATAAACCCTTTACATGCTTGTTATACTACCAATGTGGGATAAGGGTTTTTTATTTCCTTACACAATACACAAGTACCTTACTTTTAGAATCGATTTCTCATTTATCACTCAATCATTTTGCGCATATGAGATACCGTTGTAAAGGTCTTATGGAGTAGAATATGAACCAATAAATTCATCATTTGAATCTCCACCTTTACCCATAGAAAATGTGGCTTAAAATTACCACTTTATCATATTTTTTCTAACAATACCCGCCCCAACTAGGACAAGTACTGTGTGAAATTCGCGAAATTGTACCCGTTTATCATGTCTACTCATTTGTATTTCAAACATTTTATATTTAATTGAATTTTAAAAACTTGATGGTGCATGTATTATCTTTTGTTCTAAATTATATATTATGTGTTGTTTTTAATATCATAATTATACAATCTAAGTTACGTTTTAGTAATATTTCGAATTACAATAGATACATAAGTTGCATGCATACCAAATTACTTAAAACAAGATATGATCACGAGAACCACACCTATTCCTTCCAACCCCATCCTCGTTTGGAATTGGGACCACAAATCCACAATAGATGACCCCATTAACCCATTTGCCACAATAGATGACCTTAAACCCCGTTCCTTCCAAGTCTCGAAACCATTATTACACTCCTACCCACACTTTCACCTTTTTATTTTTCTTCTTATTATTTTTTGAAACGTTTTTGTTCTTATTTAAATACCAACACCACTATTGAAAAAAAATACCCACTCCAATGCCTACAAAAATTAAATTACGGGTAAAATTCATAAATGGTCATTAAGCTATACTACAATGTTCATTTTAATCACTAAACTTTTAAGTGTGGTAAAATAATCTATAAACTTTCAATTTTGTTATCAAGTGATCACTGAACCCTAATTGTCATTAAGTGGAATAACATGGCAATTTGAGTAAAATTGTTTAATAACATAATTAATCCTCCAAACTTATAAATTTGATTATTTGGTCCTAATTTGGGGAAAATTAATAAATTTAAACTCATTATTTAGTCCTAATTTATTAGAAATAATTTAATATTTAAAATATATTATTAAAAATTTAATACATATATTATTAAAATTTTAAATTACTAAATATTTAATAATATATTTTAAAACAGCGCACAAAGAAAGATAACAAATAAAACGGTACCACTGCAATCTCGTTACACAAGCAGGCACCAACGATAAACTACCAGAGCAAGAGCTAAACCACGTCAGTGATACGGAAAAGACGTTTACCCTCCTCAAGGTTCTCGTTGCCAAAGTACGCGAAACGCCAATACTACTACAAGTAACAAAATAATTCATCCAAAAAGTGGTTCAAAATTAATGAGTTTAAAGACGCTACTGAAATTGATTTAAGAGCAGCTGACAGCTGGAGGTTCATGAACAACAGCATCAAAAAGAGTCAATGCCTAAAGCCTCACCATTTGAATACCCAATCCTACCGGCTACAAACCATTTTTTTACTGACAACGTACCTACCCGTCACAGAGAAATTAAAGCTGAGAAAGTAGATCATAAGATCAAACGGCATCTAAGCCTCCACGTCATCACACTTCTTAGCAGGGGAACAGATAACCCAAACGTAGCCGTATGGATCCTTCACCTTGCCCACGCGACCACCGCTGCACGCGCCGTCGTCCTCAGTTATCTCACCCTCCGCAACTCCTCCAGCGCTCACGGCCTTGTCAACAGCTGCTTTGACGTCCTCGGTCTCGAGGCAGAGCACACATCCGCCCCCCTCGGTTTTCACCCTGCTTATTTGAAAACACGCCAAAATCCAAACGAGTCACCTATGAGTTATGACACATCATGAAGTGCAACAACAACCGAAAAAAAGGGGACGATTCAACAAAACATTTTTATAATCCCCGAGAAATTTGTTTTAGGCGAAATAAAAAAGGATAAAAGCAGTTGGAGCCAAACAGGAAGTAAAAAATATCAAAATGGAAGTTAAAACAAAGAAGAAACATAAGAACATAATATCTCGTGACATATAAATTTCAGCCATAGAGATCTAAGAAAACAGGATATCAAAATAAAGAAACCGCAAAAACAGGAGTCAAATGCTAAAATATAGACCAAAAATGAGGGAAAATGAGTTTCCTACCAAACAAGAACACGATCCAAACAGGCTATCCTGCTCAGGAATAAACGAAACCTATCAAATAATTTAATACTCAGCAATGACGGAACGTAAACGGTCACAAGGGGGGAATAGCTGAAAATGATTTTTAAGCAAACCATCTTTGATAGGCTTTCATAAACGAAGATTAACTGTAAAAGAAAAATGTAGAAAAGCAAATAGAACTAAAAAATACAATATAGAGAGGGAGGGGGAGCGTACGGGGTAGAGTTCTCAGCGATGTCAGAAACGAGAATTATAGAGCCCGCAAGCTCAAGTTGAGCGGAGAGGATGTGAGGGAGCTCCTGCTCGGCTTTGCGCTTAGGGTTCAGAGTACGGCCAACCTCAACAGCGCCGAACGCGGACTTGTAGAACTGCACCGCATCAACTGCCTTGGGCGCCTCCACCTTCAGCTGAGGTCTCACAGCCGTGAACTTCACCGCCGCTACCTTCTCGGCTCCTCCGTTCTGGACCTCCTGCGCCATTGATGAAGCTGAAACAAAAATTCCTTTCGCAGATAAAAAAAAACCAAAAATCTAAGAAAGAGAAAACGACAAAAGAAACTCAAAACAAAAAAGAGGAGTGCAATGAAGGAGGTGAAAGAAGCGAGCGTTGGGTGTACTTATAGAAGCGGGGATCGGGAACCGTTTAAGGATAAGATTGGTATTTTATATAATGACATGTTTGGTAACTAGCGGATAGTTGTTAATAGGGTTGAGAGTTCGATTGAGTTAAGTTAAAAAATTTTGAGTTATTCGAGTTTGCAAGTCCTATTTTACTATTCAAACTTTGTTTTAATTTTTTTCAAATCGAGTTTTCGAGTTTCTGTACAAATTTAATTGTACACATATTTCTTCATATATATTTCTATATGCATATACTTAGGAGTACACATATATATTTCCATATGCATATAGTTAGGAATGGGCGGTGCACATATTGATTCAAATTTGAACGACTTTCTATATGCATATATAATATACATATATATTTCTTCATATTTTCACATGTGATACACATAATATATCATGCGAAATTTAAAAAGTCGACTCGAATATGAAAACTGATTAACTAATTACTAAAATTTTCGAGTTATTCAAGTTATTTGAATTTCCATTTCATAACTCAAACTTTATTTGAAAATTTTCGAGTCGAGACAAAAAGAGTCGATTTTTTTCGCCTCGAGTATAGTTTTGCCCAGTCTTAACTGTTAGCGAATTACATTTGCTAATAACTGATTGCATTAGCTGATTTGACTAGTGAATTGTATTAGCTGATTGTATAAAAGTGTTTCGTAAAATTAGTTGATAGCTATTTGATTATTTAAACAAGCAAAATGAGGCCATGATTATTAATTTATTATTTATATAATTATTTTTAATATAATTTAGTTAATTATTAAATCTAAATACAAATATAAATGTATGAGAATACAAAAAATAAAAAAGTATTAATTTATAAAAGTCATAATATAAATACGTGAGAGTGAAAAATTAAAATAGAAACAATTAAAATTTAAGTTATTTGAAACTTTTTTATAATTATTAAAGGTAAAATGATATTTATAACTCTTATATCAAAACCTTCAATTTCAAATAGCTACTATTAATAGTTTTTTCAAAATTAAAAATTTTATCCCAATTTACTATTCTAATTCGCTATTCACCAAATATCTAAATTAACTTATTTAACTGGTCAAACATTTAATATTAACTTAAATATTTAATTTTAGTTCAAATAGTTATTTAATAAATAGTCCAAAATATGGGATTCCGATTCTGTCCAGTTGTTCATTGTTTTGTATTTTTTTTCAAGACCAAAAGGCCTGTGGCGTGTCATGTACTCAAGCTCATTGAAATTTAGCTTTTGTTATTTACCGGTTCACGCTCTTCTACAGTACTTCCGTTGGACTTTAAAAGCTTATAAACGTAAACCGTGTGAGATGGGGTCCCCTTAAGCATGCAATCCAAATTAAATTTGGATCGGGTTTAGAGCCCATTAGAATTTGGAATTTTAACAGTGTTAAATTTTATTCTCTATCCCACTAAAATTGTTTACTACAGACCTTTTGGTAGTTAATTTTTTAAAATTTTAATCATAATTGTTTTAAATGTTTAAAATATTTACATTTTATAAAATATATATTTAAAAATTATTTTATTGAATTTTTTAAATATATTACTTTATATTTTATCGATAGTAAATTTTAGATGATAAAAAAGTTAAAGAAAAATTTTGATCAAATAAAAAATAATAAGATACACCATGACTAGTTGGTTTAGTGGAATGAGGTACTAGCAGTAGCAGCCAGCATGGACAAAGGGATGTATGGATTGGGAGGGCTTTTGTCTCTCCCAAAAAATTTTGGTTTAATAGCATTTTAGGTCATTCATAGTTAAAATAATAATTAAATAAGGTTTATGCCCCCTGAAAATTTTTAGATTTAAAAGTTTAATAAACTCTTTCTCTTTCAATGTTTGACCTTAGTTTCGTTTAAATAAAAATTAATTTAAATTCAGGGGTTAAGGTTTAGGGTTAAAATTAAAAAATAAACTTTTTTATTAACGCACACATCATCATGTTAACAGAAAAAAAAACGTTCAAGTAACCAGAAGTTTACACAACAAAAATGTAAGTGACCAAGTCGTTTTATTTTTAAAATCAGTGACTAAAAGTATACACTTTCTAAGTGTAAAAGAACATTGCAATAGTTTACCCTTAAAGGGTAAGAGTCTATTAACCATAAAAAATAAAATAAAAAATCATTTAAGTGGGTTTGATGGAAAAAAATTGTAGTAAGAGAGACACTGCGTACATTCCAACTCTGTTTCTGTCCGTTAATAAACTAATTGAGTTAAAATAAATTGTGGGTGCATGTAATATTTCTTAATTAACCATAAAATATATATACATGTTTTCATCAAATATATATATTCTTTAATAGAAGTATATAATATAATATAATATAATATAATATAATATAATATAATATAATATAATATAATATAATATAATATAATATAAAAAGAGTCAAAAGCGTCAAACCTAGTAATGACTAATGATAATAGTAATAGAAGAAGAAAGGAAAGAAGCAAATGGTAATGTTTGAAAGAAAGGTTTAGATGGAGGGTCCAAGATTGGGCAGTTCTTTTTATCAGAAGATTGTGCTGTTTAGGCATGCGGAACACATTTGGTCAATATATTAAAGTAGGGATTGGAATTCGGAATTGTTTACCCTTGTATATTTAATCATTTCTCAGTTTAAAAAATAATTTATTATAGGTTTTGTCTAATCTATCATATATGCATAGATAAATAGTTATTTAAGAGTTTATATTAAATACAAAATTTTATTAAATTTTTTTTTATCATTCAATGTAATACAAAATTTTAAAAGATTTTATTGAAAAAATCCTCATTCAATGTATTATTAAATCCTAAACCATAAACCATAAAATCTAAAAACTCTAAACCTTAAAATCCTAAACCATAAATCATAAAACCATAATATGTAAACCCTAATACATTAAATGACAAATTTTTAATAAAATCTTTTAAGATTTTATAATATATTGAATGATAGAATTTTTAAATAAAATTTTATATTTAATATAAACTTTTTAATAACACTTAACCTATACATACATAGATAAGATAAAAAAATTTATTATATACCAATAATGATACGATTTATCCATTTAGTAACAATCGTAACCAAGGGAGCCCGGCTCAAACAAAGGACTGTTATTTTATATATAAAAATAATAAAATTAATACCACTTTAAAAGATAATTGATATTCTTTTTAAAAAAATATCCTTTACGTTTCCGTATCCAGTAGAAGAGAGCCGGCTGCTGGGAGGTTTCACAATCTGCCTTTTTGTTTTCCCAGCCATTTGCTTTTTTTTTTCTCGGGGTCTGTATAAGATTTGTTTTCTTCCACAGTTATGTCTGCCTCTGCCACGGTATTATTGGGTAGTGCAAACCACCTTTCACTTTCCACATAACTGCTCTACCCTAAAACCAAAGCAATTTCATTGGGTTGCGCGTTAGTTTTATATTATTTTAAGGGTAGACTATATTTAATTATGATTTTTTCGAATCTTATTTAATTATGGGTTTAGTTACAAAGATATTTAATCAAAAGATTACTACAAACATATCACTTGTAATACCCTAAAACTTTGTTAAACAGTATTAAGGTCATTTGATACTAAGTTAGTAGCTTAAAAATTAATTTAGTGACTAAAATGATAAAAATAGAAAAGTTAGGATTTCTTTAATTAGGAGCTTTAGAAAAGGAATTTTTGAGATTTAAAGGTATCATGAGATAGAAGATAAGCAGATGAGGGTACATGCAAAATTAGGTTAAAATCCGATAAAATTGGAATAGGAATTGAAGGTTAAAGTTTAGTGACCAAAATAACAATTTTCAAAGGTTGGTTGCTAAATCATAAAGAAAGGAAAAGTTTAAATCCATAATAAAGGATTTGCTCAATAACTAATTTTATTCTGTAGATGGATAAATTCAGTCAGTGAGTAAAATCTAATATAGGTCTCGGGAATGAAAATACAATATAAGATATCGAATTTGGATCGAATAAAATTATTAAGTGTACTCAGACCCGAGAAACACTAGGATGAGTGACCTTCGAGAATGTCTCATAAAAGTGTTTCTGATCGATATTTTGGACTCACTAAGAGTAGAGAATATTCATATGGATTTCCCATAAAGGATTTCTAAGAGAAATTTTACTCGATGAGGATTTTAGATAATTATCAGAATAATAGACTGAGTTAGGAAAATTCAGTCTAAGTCATTAGGAAATGAAGTTTTTTTATGAGATAATAGTATTAATTTTCTGAATATGGAAATATAAAATTTTCGGAATAAATCTGATAGCTTGGTAAATCGCAGTAGAAGTGTTTTGTGAATATTGGGAAATAGGATCGAATTGAAATTTTAGAGGCTGTTCCAAGCCCATAGTGCTAATGGCACTAATGAGGTGCTTTAATGAAGAGCAAAGAGCGTCCTCGAATACGTACTCATCTGTCATGTTCAAGTTAGGCACTAATGTGTCACTTCCACCTTGGGGACCCAAGCCCTTGGTGTGCACCCTGGGGATCCAAGCCCACATTGCTAATGACATTGACGAGGTGCTTTTATGAGGAGCAAATAGCGTCCTCGAGTACGTACTCATGTTCACGTTATGTTAGACATTATGGTGTCTTATCAAGATGACTTACATACATTGATCTCATATTATATACTTTGGGCTATCTCTAAAGGAAGGTTATATTGCAAATGATTACATGATGATTGATAAATACTAAGAACATGATATTTATACTTGTTTTATGATATGATATAAGTTGTACTGGAATCACTTGCCATTTTGCAGGAAATGTATAACACTTTTAAATGACAGGGGAATGAATTTGATAAGTTTATTTTATGTTATTTCTATACATGGAAATGCTTTACTTCAATTTATAGTTGCCTCACTGCGTGAATACTTAGCGTGTGCTATTTCGCATGTAGGTTATTCGAAACTTACCGGAAGAGGAGTCAAGCATGTTGATCAAGCTGCAATATGCCAAACATCAGTAAGACATTCTAAATTATGATATTCTCTAGCGGGCATGTATCAATTTATTCGTTGGTTGTTTTAAAGGTATAAATTTGACTAATAGTCAAATAAATATGAATTATTCGTGTGGTTAAAAAAATTACGAGTCTGAAATTCTATCAGAAAATGTAGTGACATCCTTAATGTGTATTCGTACTACAAGTATACGTTAAGGGTGTTACATCACTTCACTTACAAATATATCATTCAATTAAAAAATATCATAAATAAGTTAATAAATTAACATATTATTACAAACACGTTATTTTTCTTTTAATACATCATGGTATAATAATATTTTTAGTCCTTAAAATTTATACAATCTATCTGGTTAATCCTAATTTGAAATAATTCTATAATTCAACTCTTAATATATTAAACTTTCATCATATTAATTTTTATTCTTCTCCTAAATATCTTATTCTTATCTTAGAAATATTATATTACTTTCTTGCTACTTTCCTAGTATAATAATAGTTTAGTAGTAACTTATTGTTGTATTATGACAGAATGCAGTTATCAAATTACTAATTTGATTTAATGAACTCACTTGCTTTGACAGTATCACAAAAAAGACTAAATTAATAAAAATTTTAATCATAAAAAATTAAATTCATTGAATTATTTCAAATTATGACAAAATTAATATAATGTATAAGTTTGGGCTCTAAATATGTTGTTATATAAAAAAGGTGTCAAGTTTGTATTAATATATTAATTGTGTGATATACTTATAACTTTTAGAAAAAATGACATGTTTATTGTAAAATCTATAATTGAGTGACATTAGCCATAATTTATCTTATTTTAAAGAGTTCAATGAAAAAAAGTTGTTCTTCCTAAAGACTCCAAATTTGAAGGGTCTTCGATAAAATTAACAAAATAAAAAACAAAAGAACATAGTTCATCAACCGCGGCAATTTTTTTTGATACAATGTAATCTATTACACAGTTTAAAAAAGGTCATAAACTTAAAAATTATCCCCAATGTTTAACCCTTTGGTTACTTTAGCCCTTATTTTTTGTGTGTGTGCAAATAATCTCTTAATGTTTTATTTTTCATGCAATTTCCACACTCAATGGACGGAACCGTTTGGAAAAATTATATCATGGGTCTGGCTTACCACATCAGCTATGGTCTCATCCAATGAAAACCACCCACTTCACCATTATTTTTTCCCATCATTTTTTCCAACCAATGAATCTTCACTCATGTTTTTCCATGTCATTTAAAAAACAGTTTTTTGAAGTTATTATATTATTGGATTAATGAAATGGAAAATAATGGTGAAGTGGGTAGTTTTCATTGGATGGGACCATGGCTGATGTGGTAAGTCAGACCCATGATATAATTTCTCGACCGTTTGAGACTGACATGACGTTCTAACTTGGCATGGGAGATGACGTGGGAGTGGTGCTGTTGAGATTTTTGTTTTGATAAAATAATTTGAAAAACGTTTTCGGACTTGATTGAAATATTGCAAATCTTATTCAAAGTCCAACTAACTTGAAAACATGTTTGAAAGGGTTTTGACTCGTTTTAAAACAAATTTAAATGACATTTTGAAAAATATTTAAAGGCTCTCCTTCTTCTTTTTGAAATTAATTTTTTTAAACCTATCCATCTATCCCTCTTTTTGTTATGTCAAAAATAGTTCAAACCAAATTTGAAATCTCATTAAGTTTAAAACAATGGAGAAAAGATATTTTCCTTTTTAAAATCAAAGTTCCCCTTAATCAAAGCATTCTATTTTAATAAATTTAGCTAAAATGATTTACACTTAAAATACATTGAATTTGAAGATAAAATCCAATTAAGAGCATATGAAATTCAATTTATTCAATGCTTTAAAAACTTTATGCAAAAAGTGATTGACACAATTTAAGAACAAATGTGCATAAAGTACTTAAATAATGTCATGCTTATTTAGATATTAAAATAAAGACTCATAAATGCATGAACATTAATCAATAAAAAATAGATAACAAAAAAATTTAAAAGCATTAAGCTTTAGAGGTTATTCATTTTCTTCACTTGTGTGATTAGAGCATTTTCATGCCTTTGCATTTTTTTCCATTGCTCCAAATTGCTTTGGATCCATTTACATTAATTTCAATGTCCTTAGTTCCCTTAGGAACTCATATTTGTCTAATCCTATAAGTTTTTCTTTTCGTTATAAGACAAGTATGCAAAGAATGACCATGATAATGACAATGAGAGCATTTTGCCATTATGTGACAAGATGAATTATTAAATTTTTTTTTTCTTTTGTTAAGCTTTCAAACTTAACTTTCAAATCAAGATTTTCTTTTTCTAAAACTCCATTGCTTGTTTTTGAAAACTCTAAATCATTTTTCAAAATTTTATTTTGGTTTTCAAAATCCAACTTTGTTTTCAACAGAAAATCGTTTTCAAATTCAAGTTTAGAAATCATTTTCTTAAATTTGGAATTCATGGTCTCAAATTCTCAAAATAATTCATCGAATGCATCTTGTAACTCATCAAATAAATACGAATTTGGATCACTAGAGTTAGAAGATACCTTGAGCTCATCGAGAGGCAAAACACCATCCACCTTTGGATTAAAGAGAA
The DNA here is from genome assembly GCA_019671005.1 of Hibiscus mutabilis. Taxonomy (NCBI): domain Eukaryota; kingdom Viridiplantae; phylum Streptophyta; class Magnoliopsida; order Malvales; family Malvaceae; genus Hibiscus; species Hibiscus mutabilis. The sequence goes on along the minus strand of CM033724.1, from coordinate 41,805,504 downwards.
GGTTTGCACATGATTGAGCATCATCTTTCTTTTCTCCCGTCTTGTTGCCATAGAGCTTCTCAAGCTTCTCCCAAATTTCTTTTGCACTTTTGCATGTGGAGACTTTCTTGGAAACATCTTCATTAAGGCCACAAAGAAGAATGTGCATAGCCTTAGCATTTAGCTTTGCCTTCGTGACATTTACACTCATTTTCTTCTTCTTCTTAGGAGCTTCCAAGTATCCATCTTCGATGATTTCCCAAACCTCAAAATCGAGAGCTTTGATGAAATACTTCATGATATTGCACCATTGGAAGTATGCTTCTCCTTTGAAGAGCGAAAGACGCGAGATAGAGTGGCCTTATTCGATTTAATCATTGTAAAAGCGCTTGCCATATGAAATTTTGATTCGGTGGACTTCGAGCAATCGATCTTTACTCCCGAATAGTAGTCATTTAATGGAAATGAGGCTCTTATACCAATTGTTAGGCTTGTAGCACGTTCGAATCGATCTTCCGAATAACTGTCAAGAGGGTTGAAAGTTGTTTCTTGAATGAATTGGCTAAACCGAAAAATAATAGATATTTTGTACGATGATTTAGAGTGGTTCGACTACCCAACCGAGTCTACATCCACTACCTTAGCACAACACTAAGGATTTTACAATTCATTATTGAATTCTTTCATTTTCCCAGGATCAAGAGGCAACCTTTACAACCATATACTTTCAATGGCTAAGATAGATGTAATCCCCTTAGCTCGGCCTAGCCGAAACTGAACTAAAGGATCACATTAGGTTTGTCAAAGCAAACCCGAGCTAATAACCTAAACCAGGTAAACATGCTTCACCGGAAACGTTTCATTAAAATCAAATTTCAAAACAAAGTTCAATTGCTCAAATACGCACATTAGGGACCAAAGTGTAATTTCCACAAATTACAGAGACTTAATTAAAATTAAGATTACCAAACCTTCATTAGTCCTATGTCATGCTCACATATTATATTCCAGCACAAAACAATCATCCGAGCTCATTCAATTGTATACATAACAATTAAGGACTAAATTGTATAATTTTCAAACCTTAGCATACAAAAGCATAAAATTGTGCACTGCATACCGATACGAGCTAACCCCGTATTGATACGGTTCAACCAACTTAACGGTTGTGCGTACCGATATGCTAAGCTCCATATCGATATGGTATACCGAGCGAGCCTGTACCGATACGGTATACCGAGCGTGCCCATACTGATACGGTTCACCCTCGTACCGATCCCTTATAGTTTGTTTTTGAAAAATATATCCCAGTAGCTAGGAGGCGTACCTGTACGAGAGCCCGTGTACTGACACCAATACAAAAATTCCTCAAGGCGTACTGACACCCTTTGTTAAATTTCGATAAATTGAGCCTTCCCAGACCCAGTGTACTGACACCAAGGAGTCGTACCGGTACGCTGAGGCCTGTAATGTCCTCTAGGTCCAACATACGACTCTTTGGCTCATTCCAAACACGTTCAACACATATATAAGCATCATGCCACATTAAGAGCGTGCTTAACATCAACATACCTACATTTTAAGCAATCCTAACAAGTCTAACACAATCATCCACAATGTTTATAGGCATGCTCCCTACTCAACATCCAAAACATAAATCCAAGCACATATCAAGGACTTTAAGCTTCTTACAAGTCCAAACTAACATTTAAAACTTGCTCTAATAGGGAGTTTAGCAAACAACCCTCCCAAACAACAAACGACCACATTGCTTTTATTACTATAAGTCTAAATCAAGGTCATACTTTCGTAAACACAAGTCCTTGGATTTTCTTTCGCTTGCTCACTGCCTCCAACCTTTAATTCTCTGTATTGATAGAAAAACAGAGCGTAAGCACACTAGGCTTAGTGAGGAATGCTCTAAAACAAACTACCATCAATGTATTTAAACACATTTAACAATTCTTTTGAAAAACTACTTTCCAAAACACATTTTAATCTTTATTTCAACATCAATAACATTATCATCATTATCATGCCTTGCAAACCATACACTTATACTTTCAAAACGAGCATATTAAACTATATGCAACATGTATCATGGATTCAACATCAAAGTCTCATTTGTTACCCTCAATTTAAGCTTTCCCATGCATACTACCAATGCAAGGCTTAAAGGGTAAAACATGTTTAAACCAACATTAAACAACATAATCCATCAACATGATACATTATCAATTATATTGGCTTACAAGTGATCATTAATCAAATTCCATTTTTCAAAATATAACACATTAGATACGCAGATTCAACAAGTGTCCTCTCAACACTTAACATACAATCTCAACTGGCATCTCAAGGTTCACACACAGGAGTTTTCAGTACACATAAACCCCTCAACCGTTGTGACACCCGTGGTGGAGTCTTTGGTACATATAAACTCCTCAACACCACTCATCAGTTAGATGTATAATCCACTAACGAGAGTCTTCAGTACCATAGAACCCCTCGACCGTTAGGATACTTGGATAGAGTATTCGGTACACATAAACCCCTCAACATCCAAGGTGAATTTTTATAATGCACTATCAATCCTATGTCCGACCAACTATATCCGGTAACATTTCCAAAACCTTTTCATACCATCACTTGCCAATATAATTCATTTCTTGAACATTAACTCATTATTTTCATATGCAATAATCAAAACCATTTACTTAGTGCATTTTACCTTGCATTACCAATGTTCAAAAACATTATCAAAACATGCATTACTTCCAAATGCATCAACATCATTAGATAACCATTTCCCCAGCATTAAACCATGCTCAAATCACGCATATACAATGAGTAATTAAGCCATTAAAAGAAGTGCATAAAAAACCAATTGTCAAATCGAGTTCAAGAGAGAATTCATCCTTTACTTACTTCCAAGCTTAGACCAGCATTTCAAGCTTGATCTAAACTCCCAAACACAATTTTCAAACCTTTGAAAAGCTGTAAATCACGTTCTCACTCACCGACACGCAAAACCTCGCTTTTCGATATGGTAAACACGCCTCTAAAGCTTTTGAAATGTTCGTTCAAATTTGAGGATCAACTTCCCCTATTTTATCCACACAAAAATAGAGGATTTAATGCATCAAAATGCATTCAACAGCCCAACAACATCAATCCACATAAATCCTCAACAAACTCTACCCAATTTCACTCCATAACAAACAGAAACAATATCAAACACCTTCCAAACTTAACCCAGCAAAACCTACCACTTTAATCCATCACTTAACATCAATTAACATCTAAAAACACATTAACATCACCCTTGTACCTCCAGCATTCATTAAACCTCCACCACTTCTCAAAAACTCACAACTAACAACCTAGAAAATTAGAGATTCACTTAGTTTCGGGATTCCAATGTTAAAGCTCACTTATTAACATTATTAAACATCAAAATCATGATTATAATCAATCAAGAACTCAGCAAAACAGAGCCCATACGAAAATCAACCAAATACTTCAATTAAACTTTGATTTAAACAATTTTCATAATTAAACCATTGAAGCTCTTTAGAAAACATATGTAAAGGATCAATAACTTGGGAATTTCAGTAAAGAACCTTATATTAGAGGATAAGAACGAAGCTCACCTCTAACCTTGTCTTTCCCCTTAATTGGATGAATTTTCATAAGAAAACAAGATCAAATCAAATAGATTTTGTTAGAAAACCATTAAGGATTCATTTGGAAATAAAAGAATGTTGAAATCAAGTATTTACCCGATAAAATTGAAGTAGAAAAGAGTGTTTGACTGGAGAGAATTTGAGAGAAAATCTTTTGGTAAAAAGTTAGTTACGTAAAGTTTTCTTTAAATGCTAATTATGAATTTAATTCCCCAAGCCTTTTTATTTACTTTAAAACCTTTTTAAAATATTCAATTAAAAGGGATAAGTCTGATATTAGACTTTGGCCAAATAGTTCCTTAAAGATTTTAAGTTTTGACCCTTTTACAAAACAATCACTAAAACAGTTTTAAAACTTTACATTTTGGTCGCTAACCCAAAATATCACTTTTCGAAACTTATTTTTGTAAAATTGATTTTACCAAAATCATTCTCATATTGAATAATAATTTTAGGATATTTTCCCATATTTTTTCTCACTCAAAAATATTTATGTCCATTTAATCCCAAAACTGACTCGAATCCTCTAATCCGATCCATCGGACCGTCTTATCAACCTAGAAAACTCCTAGGCCCAAACCCGGGGCGTTACAATAGAACCACTCTAGTTTTTACTTAGACTAAACTAGAACCTTTCTCTTTTACAAGGTTTGTTTGGTAAACTAAATACCTCACAAGGTGGGTGTTTACACAATTTGAACTCACGAGAAAGAGTGAAAGATAAAACAAATAAAATCACTCTCTACAAATATTTACAAGAGTAATAATGAAAATATGACTTAAACTCAATTTCTCTTGAACATTAAGCTTGGACGTGTTCTCGCTTTTTCTTCAAGTGTTCTAGCCTTCCTTTTATTGTTTAGAATGAGTTTTTGGCCGTTACTAGCCCTTAGGGGTCAATTTGAGCCATTGGAGACATTTTTCAGCCGTTGGAGGCAGTTTTGGGCAGTGGGTATTGGTACACATAATGTCTGTATCGGTACCTACATTTAAATCAAAACTAGCTGTTGCAAACCGTTAGACGGGTACCGGCACGCAATACTTCGTATCGGTACGATACCTCACATTTTGCCTTGCGTATCGGTACGAGCTAACTCGTATCGGTACGTGTTTTGGTCTCTGGAAAACTCGGGCATGAGAAAACAAAGAACGTATCGGTACGAGTTTAACCGTATCAGTACGGGCATGCTATTTTTGACGTTTTGGAATGTTTAAAACATATTTGAACAAGTCAAAAACACTTAAAAACAATTTTTATTTGTTATATCAAAATATTTTTTTATTTTTCAATTTATTTTTAAGACGTGGCGACCAACAGTAAGATGACACATGGCATCTTCCTATTGAAGACTTTTAAAGAAACTAAAATTATATCATCTTCCTATTGGAAGAATTTTAAAGAAACCAAAATTATGTCGTTTTGGGGATTGGGGACTCGAACCCAGGTTGGGGAGAAAAAAAACCTCTCGCTCAAGCCATTCGGCCAAATCACTCAATATGTTATTGCAAAAACAGTATTTAATGTTGTTTTCGAATCATTAATTAATTATTATTTAATAAAATTGTCCCATGAATGGAGAAATTATATCATTTGTCATTTCCACCACGTCAATCATGGGACCAATCAATAAAATGCATCAATTTTATTAATTTTTTATATATTCACTTGGTAAAAACTATTTTAAAATTTGATTTTAAGTAAATATGAGTGAAGTTTTATTTGGTAAAAAGATGACATAAAAAAATTAATAAATTAAATGCATTTTATTGGTTGGTTCATAGATACCGGGGTGGAAATGACCTATAATATAATTTCTCCCCTCAATGAGCTCTCCATCTCTAAGACCTGTGATCACCAAACATTACAGAATAACTAGTAAAGCAAAACCCATAAAATAAGATCGTAATCATCACTCAAAAACACCCACATTCTCGCTTTATATTATGCAAAACTAGGCAGCAATGCTAAGATATAGAGTCACTAAAAAACAACCTTTGATACAATAATATTTTTCTTGCTTTGGGTGATCATAAATAAAAAGGAGAAAGTTTTAACTCTCATGAAGCTAAAACCTTACAAAAACAACAGCTTTCCGCTCTTCAGTTACTCGGAAAACTATAAAAGAATTTACTCAATGAGCAAAAGGGTTCAGGGGTTGGCGATTAGATCTCCCAATCAAATTGAAAAATAGGGTTTAGAGGGGAGACAAAGAGAGGAGGAGATTGGACCTGTGCAGGCTACTTAAAGGAGAGGGAAAGCATCAACTCGGATAGTGGAGTCACCGGCGGGGATGGAGGCAAGATTGGGTGGGAGGCATCCATGGAGGCAAGATTCAAAAATAACATTGAATAATATTTCTGCAATAATATACACCAATTGAGTGCTTTGGCCTGATGTTTTGAGGGGAAAGTTTTCATTTCTAGTAACTTGGGTTTGAGTCCCCAGTTTCTTCAAAATTCTTCCAATAGGAAGATGCCATGTGTCATCTTTCTATAGGTGGTCATTTCTTAAAAATATTTTTACTACAAGGGACATGAATTCACAACCTAACTACCAAGTCTAGTGGTAGGAGCTTCTCGTACAATATTATTCTAGTTATTCTCTCCCTTAATAATCCCAACTGATTTCTTAACACTTGTTTTACACATAAGCTTCGAAAGTCTCAATAGCAGACTTGAAATGTTTCTCTAATAAACCAATTTTTGAAAGAAAAAAAACCCCTCTCAAATAATACAATAAAAGTCCTTAAAAGTTACACCCAATTCAAACCCTAAGTTTGCTATATAGGCGTGTGTCAGTTTGAGTAGCAAGTCTTATTTTTCCATTTTAATTGTTGTGGATTTAATCCATAAAAATAGTTGGTTAATATTTTTTTCAAACAAGAATTTTTTTGAAAAAGAATCCTTCCATAAAGTTCTTATTTACCAAACAAGCAAACTTCACAAAGTAAAACTTGGCTTTATCGAATAAGGCTCCTTAGAAAAATAAAGTTTTCCATTATTCATGTTTATCTTCATGAAGGATCTCATTAAAGTATATCAATTCTATCTTTGTTGAATAAGAATTTTGCTCAACAAGGAAAGTTTACAATGAATCAGTCTCACAGTTTTTGGTTTCCAAACCAATGAGAATTTTACGAAATAATGTTTATATTTGTATTCGAAACACGTCATCTAATATAGAATAATCCTCTAGAAAATTAAAGCTTCATTTGAACAAAATACGCTAACAAAATAACTTTAAAATATTGTGGTCGAAATTTGGGGCAGGACAAGAAAATTTAGATTGCAACGTCGAACTTTAAAAAATTTATAAGAGAATATTTTAAGTGGGTGAAGGGAAATGGCAAATGTCAATTTCATTTAAGGGGGGTTAATTATTTTGAAACTAGTGTCAATATTCTTTTAAGGGTAAAACTTTGATACACAGGTTGATTTTACACAAGCATGTGTATGTACACTATAAAAACTCAAATCTTAAATTTCTAACCCTAACCCTAAAAGACTAAACCCCACACTCTAAACCCTAAACCCTAAATTCTAAACAATAACTTTAAATTCTAAACACTATAACCTAAAACCCCTAAACCTTAAACCCTAAACTTAAACTCTAACCCTTAAAATTAAAAGGCACGTGTAAACTAAAGTTCACACGGCCTGTGTATCAAAGTTTTTTTCCTTCTTTTAAAGTGACATTAATTTTGATTTTAAATATTTTTATATAAAATTTATAACAAAATTAAAAAAATAGGGTGGTTGACTCAGTTCATGGTCGAAGCTAACTAGATCAATGTTTAATCTAGTGGGCATTGCGTTGATCACTTTTGACGAAAAATCTACTTCACAATTTGTTCACCAACAATCTCTTCATTTGATATTGTATTCAAAATCAAACGAAACATTTAGGTGCACAGATATTTTAGAAAGATATAAAGTTAAAAATAACTGCCAACATTTGATTTTTTGATTAATTTAGCTCTTATTTTTTATTTTCGATGTAAACAACCCTTAAACGTTTTATTTTTTGCGTAATTTTTACCATCGATTGATGAAAATCGTCAGTCAATATACGTTGACCGTCTAAGACTAACATGTCATTTTTATATGGCATGAGAAGATGGCATGGCACTGCTACGTGTAAGTGACACGGCACCAGTGCCACGTAAATTTTATTTATTTATTTTTATGAAGTGATTACCACTATAAGCATGACACGTAGCAGCTTAAACCAAAATTTTGCTGCTATGGGGACTCAAATCAAGGTTGCTAGGATTGAAAACCCTCCACAAAACCACCAGGATAAGTCACTCGGTTAATATACGTTATTGCATAAATATTATTTAATGCCGTTGAAAACTACCTTAAACCCAACATAAACACCATAACATGATAACATAAACCCAACATGTTCATTCTGCAAAACAAAAGCACAAACATAAGCTCACCCAAATCAATGTTTCACCAGCAACATTAAACAATCTTAAAATTACCTCTTGATTACTTGAGCTGGGAAGCAAAATTCTCCAGTTTCAAGAGACAAATACCGAGCCATGATCGAATCAACAAGCAAATCACTTTTTGAGCTGATTTTCACCATTTTTAGTTCTGGATTTTAAGCTAAACCGAGAGAGAAAATAACAGATTTCAGTGAAGGATCCAAAGAAGCTTTGCTGGTTATTAGATTCCAAGAGATCTTAGTAGAAACCCATGAAGCATATACTTGGGTTGTTCATCGAGAATCAGTGCTTTGGGACAATAATCCATAAACTCATCCATGGCAAATACTTGAAGAACTCGATCTGGCTTTAGGTAACCAACTGGTTTTGTTGATTTAAGCTTCTTCAAGAGCTTCCCTTTCATACTCTTCATTATTTATTCTTTTTCTTTGATTTTCCACTCCAAAAAAGATCCAAATGTTAAATATGATCCGATTCTAGGACAAAAGGCAACAAAAATAAAAATAAAACCGATGATTTGGTGTTCGAATCTAACAAATGACTGAGTTTTTTGAGAGTGGGGGCGAGTTTACAATGAGATTAAATAATATTTCTGCAACAACATACACCGACAGAGTGACTTGGCTTGGTGGTTTGGGGAGAACTTTTTATATCATCAACCTGGGTTTAAGTCTCCATAACAGCACAATGGTTTGTTCAAAATTCTATTAATAGAAAGTTGTCTAGTGGTAGTCACTTTTAAAAAATAAATAAAAAATATTTTTTCTTATTGGTGCCACGTCACTTCACATGTAGCAGTGTCACGTCATTTTCTCATGTCACATAAGAACAACATATTAGCTTTAGATGGTCAACATTTGTTGACTGACGGTTTCCATTCATCGAGAGGTAAAAGTTACATGAAAATAAAACGTTAAGGGACTGTTTGCACACAAAAAAAACTGAAGTGACCAAAAAATCAAACGTTGGGGCTACTTTTAAATTATGCCTTTTAAAAACTAAAACTTAACATATTCATAAAAGAGATATCAATTATCACCACAAACATTTAGCCATCATCATTATCATTATGGATTTATATTCAATTTTAGAACGTAGAGATTTAGTTTAGGGTTTAGAGTTCAGAGGTTTAGATTTAGATGTTTAGAATTTAGGGTTAGCAGTTAGAATTTAGGATTTAGAGATTAGTGTTTAGGTTTTAGGGTAATATGGTGAGGGATTTAAGTTTTAACCTATAAACCCTAAATTTAATCTTAAACATTTTAGATTTAAGATTTTAAAAATACATATAATATTTTTTATTATTTTTTGAACAATTTCTACCTAAGGGAGAGGAAAGGGAAAATTTGCTCATAATGAATTTAGAACCCACAATCTAGGGGAGAAAGAAGAGGAGAGAGTGTTAACTGAGAGCCATAACCACTTGCTCGAGAGATTGTTGACAAATTTAAAGGTATTAGTTTTAAATACAATCTTAATTAACATCATTAAACTAGAATATTTTTATAATACGATGGCAAACCTAATGATTCTGTCAGCCTCACTGGAAATTTATTTGTCGATGCAAAAAGCATGGAACCAAATTAAGTGGATAAATTGCTTCATATCCCCGCTTTGAAGTATGTTAATTAATATTTTTATATCCAAACTACCATTAGTTAATACTTAGACCAACTCCCTTCACCAACCTTTTCTTTTTCCTTAGTTAGGGAGGTGAACCAAACCCTATAAAATAAAAACCGTCCACCACCGCCACCGTCGGGATACAAAATCTCCACTTCCTCAGCCGTAGAAGTGGCAATGCTTTATAAAGATAAGATATTGTTGAGTAAGGTTAACGATATACATTAATTAATATAGAAGGAGATGATGAATGAATGATGATAATTATTAAAAGTAAAAAAAAAAAACCATTGAAGACAAACATTGGATGTTATAATCAGTTCCGAGTTGTCATGAACCCAAACCAAACCAAAAAAAGCCTTTGCCTTGCTCAGCTTGAAACTTGTCATTTTCCTCGCACATGCTTGACTGTGGTCCATCATTCTATTTCTATTATATATAGATTTATTTTTGGGATTGAAAGAATTCCCACTTCGCTTAATAGTTGATTTTCTCAACCTCTCTAATTGAATGATATACTACTATCAGAAATAGAGTTAGGCTTAAATATTGAGAGCGACAAGAATTTATTAAGCTTTTAAATTTAAAAATTAAAATGATAAAAATTTTATTTGATTAACATTTAAACTAAAAAAGACCTAAAATACTATTATACCAAAATTTTTTGAGATGGTCGACTTCATACATCCCTCCATCCCGACTACTACTACAATATTTCAATATGTTGAGTTATTATAACAATATTCCGATGAAATAAATAAGATAGCAAATTGAGGATTGAATGGGGACAAGAATGGAGGATTTTTCATAGAACCGGTGAAGAAACTGATGACCAATATGACTTGTTCTTTCCCTACATTCTATGTGATTTGGGCCATCGGTGCCGAGTGCCGACACCCCCAACCTTAACTTCTCAACACATCACCACCATGGATCAATCCCATCAATGTCATTTGTCGGAATGGCCAACAATGGGAGGAAATTCAGGGTGAAATTAATGATCATAACAAACCAACGTTAATACCCGTCGGCACATACGATACGACCACAAGTCGAGCAATATTCACCCACAAAACTTTGATTGAGATGGTAACAATCTCTAAAAATGATAACACAATTTTTTTGACAAATCTTAAATTAAAAAAAGAGTACAAATATCTCCTGTATTTTATCAAAATTTGTAATGTAATACTTTTACTTTTTAAATGTCTAATGTGCTCTCTAAACTTTATTTCCGTGTTCTATTATACTCCTGAGCTTAACACCGTTAAATATGACATCACAAGACATGTGGGGGAATTGTATGACAATATGTGGTACTTAATGCTGAAAAAAGGTCAACCAGTTCAAATTTAGGAGCATACGAGCAATTAGACCATTGTTTTGAAGACAATATAAAAATGAAGCGATGGACTCCTTAGCAATAAGTCCATTTGTTTTTTTTTTCAAAGATTAAATTACACATTTTTTCATTGATTTCATAAAAAATACTACAAAATCTGAATAAAATGATTAAACTATAACTTTTCTGGGTAATTGGGTACTTCTTCTTCTTCACCCGATTCAACCTACATCGAGCACCATAAACCCATAACCATCTCTTGGAAGAAAGAAACAACAACAGGATAAATAGGGGCCAACAATTAGAAGCCAAAATTAAAGGTTATCCCTGTTATCACTAGAACTACCTGAGACGACTTTAATATCCCTAAAAACTTTCTAAACCCTAATCGAAAGTAATTTACCATTTTAACGTTTCGCTGTTGGAAAAACATATATGAAAATAACAGATTTTTAAACCCTAACAATTTAAAATTCAACACATTATCGAGACAATTATCATACTGACAACTATAAAAAATATCTGGGTTAATATATATAAATTTTTTCAAGAAAGCTGACACCATAGGACCATAAATTAACACGACTCCAAACGATATCATTGTATTGCTTCATCTGAAACACATCGATTGAAAGGAAACCCTCATCTCCCAATTCAATCTTCTTTAAAATAATATAGAAAAAAAAATTCAAGCCAAGTAGATTTGAGAAATTCAAAAGTCAAAATAAAAACCCACTTTCAAACATGTAGATCTCTAGGAATCATCTGAGAGAATTAAACGGCCGGTGAAGAGGTTCGTCATGTTAGGAAAAGATTTAACAGTCAAACTTTTAGATCTAAGTTAGAAAATATTCTGAGGCATTTTCGTAAGTTTTTCTAAAAATCTAATATGAGAAAACGAAAAAAGAACAAAGAAAAATAATTTAATATCATTTTCAGACCGGAAAGGAGGCCACCCATGCCGACTATGACGAGCGACAATTAAGTTTTTTTTTTTTATTTAAGAAGGGATTCTCTTACCACATGCCTCGTTAAAAAACCTTTTTAATCTTAAATGGAGGAAAAATAATGCATGCGATAGCAGTTACAAATTTAGCAAGAGGGGCAAAACCCTGGCACCCAAGCAAAACAAAATCAACACAGACCACGTACTAAGAAGTACACCCCAGACATAAAGCACCATAAAAACAAAACCTACTGAAGGTTAACCACTTCAGTTGCCTGATAAATATTCCCCCGAAGTAAGTCATTCAAAGTAGCCGATTCACAAACATGAAGAATTTCTCCCGGTGTATGTCCACGCAGAGCAACAACAAGACTATCGGCAACCACATTAGCATCCCTCTCAATATGTCTAATCAATACTTCCCAGTCCTTGCAAATTAAATCTTGAATTGCCGTAACCATAGCATTTCCTATATTATTGGGAGACAGAACCGCCTCTCTACAATCAGATTTCACTATAATACGCCTAAACTGGAGACGCCATGCATGGCGAAGACCGTCAAGAATAGCCCAAAGCTCGACATTAACCACAGAACAACATCCTATGCTACGAGAGAACCCAAACAACCACTCGTCTTGGTCCCCGTATTACACCACCAATCGCAGCGGCACGCCTTGGTCCCCAAGCGACAATTAAGTTAAGAAAGGAAGAAGAAGATAAGGAGAAAAGAAATGAAAAAATAGAAGAAAATTAATTAGTAAAATTATTTATCTTTATTTAATCATTTCTTTGTCTTCAAAAGAAATGGCGTAATTGCTTGCATGTCCTTAACATTTGAATTATCTTACTTTTTTTCAGCATTTAAGTGCCACATGTTGCCATACAATTCCTTCACGTGTCTTGTGACATCACCATTTAACGGTATTAGGCTCGAGGGATATAATAGAATACGGAAGTAAAGTTCAGGGGCACATTAGGCATTGAAAAAGTAAAAGCACCACATTGAAAGTTTTGACAAAGTACAAGGGGTATTTGTGCCATTATCCCTAAATCTAATCATAATCCTACCTAGAGGAAAGGAAGGGGGACTCTAAGGGAAGGAAGGAGAGTGCTTTTAGTAGGTCTAAAACCCATGACCTAAGGGGATATGTGAGAACAAATATGAGCAGCTTGACCAACCGAACAAGTTTAATACGAGCATAATTATCCTACGTATTAACTAATAATAAAAAATCAACTAGTAAGTTTATGATGTATCTATGTGTATCTTTTATTTAATTTTCTATTTATTTTAGGACAATGGATGCATCCTAAATTGTCTTGTGATTTTTTATTCTAATGATGGACAGAATAATTAGTGATAAAATTAACATGTTGGCCCAAGTGATAAATATTTTGATATCGCTTAAGCAAATCTCGAGTTCGATACCTTGTGTATGTAGAGAATTTTTGCCGGAAGACTCACCCACCAAAAGTTAGGTGTGCAATGCGTGTCGGTCTAGATTAGTCAAGACAAAGCCCGGAGAACTAGGAGGGCAAAAAAAGAATAATTAGTGACAAATACAGATTCGGTCTTTCATTGGTTGTGACTGACTGGTGTAGCTGGTTCATACTTCGCGCGAAGCGAATTGGACTTTTACTTAATCTCCGTTCAGGAACGAGGTTGCAAGTAGCTTTTGGTTGCCAACGAAAAAGTTGCGCTGAATGACCAAAAAGCTCGTCTTTACAGCGAGCTTTTGCACCTGATTTGGTCTCCAAACCAAATTTTTAGAAACTCTAAAAATTTTAGCTTTTTCCTAAACCACCGTTCTCACTGTTTTTGCCCTAAAATTTCTTTCCAACCTCGTTCCTGAACGAAGCCTTAGTTTTAAACAGCTTTTGCTACTGTTCCATTTGTTACCAAAAAAATAATTAGTGACAAATAAGATTTGTATTTCTAATGAGTAAATTTAGGTTAGAACATCAAAGATGACATTGTTAAGATGTATACTTACATAGTCACATACCCTGAATATAAACAAGAAAACATAATATGAACAATAAATAAAGGTCTAATGTCATTTTTTAATCTCGAATTGTCATTTCTTTATCAAATTGAATCAATTTACAAAAAAGTAAATATTTTAAATTGACATTAAGCGTTTTTATCATTTTTTTATAATTTATACATACTTTAATAATTTTATAAATTTTAATAATTTATTATCATCTTATTTTTTAGCGTAAAATGATAAAATATCTACCCAACATTAACAAAAATATAATATAACTAATGTCAGATTAACAAATTTAATATTTTTTGTCAATCGATTAATTTAAAACAATAAGAATTCTCAAAACTATTATTTTAATATTTGGAAAGTTTTTCTATTTATTACAAATATAAAATTTCCGTGGATAGCGACGCAAAATGGAGGAGGTTGGATGGGGAGACGCAAATTTTGGACAATTTTTGTCGCAAATCTTCTGGAGAAACTCCATTGGAAGCGCTTGTGGCATATTTTTGCACGACACGGAAAGGTTGTAGATTCATCCATACCAAATAAGAGGGCTTTGGAGGGATTTGAATTTGGTTTCATCCGTATGAAAAAAAAAGATGCAAAACGAGCAATTCAGAAGATAAATGGGCAATGGATTTTTGAATTGCGGGTGAGGGTTTCAATGGCACAATATAGGGGTAGGGGAGCCTATTGGAAGAGATCGGGTGGTAAAGTGGTGAATCGGGATTTGGGAGCGAACATGAGAGAGTTAATTAGAGTTGCACAATCTGAGAAAAGAGCATCCATTAGGGTAGTGCAACCTCAGGAGAGAGTGTCGCTGAAGAGAGTACAGGGGTTGGTGGAGGAGACCAATTGGCACTGTAGGGTTGGTGAAGGAAATGTCTAAGGCGAACCTAAAAGGCTTCTCTATTATAAGGATAGGGGGAACACAAATGTTACTGATATTTGGTGGAGGAAGCCTACATTGATGAAATGGTTCGTTCGAATTAATGAGTGTCGGATGACAAAGAAATTGTCTCTAGAAGAGTTTAGTTGGTGATCAGTGGCTTCCCCATACATGCGTGGTCTCGTGAATCGTTTGTAAATGTGGCGAATGTTTGGGGATCGTTTGTGAATATAGATAAGGTGACAACAGATCTGCAATCTTTTGAAAGGGCTCGAATTTTGATTGAGACGGAGTGTGAAATGAATATAGGTGAGGATTTGATGGCCATGTATGGAGGTGGGGGATAATAGTTTTAGTGAGCATAGGAAGAAGATGTTGGAACGAGAGAGATGTGCTAGTGATGAGGATGAGATTTCGAAGGATTCTGAGATGATTCGGCTAGCAAGGTTCTTGAATCACTGCTGCCGTTCCATACAGGGGATGATCCTATAGTGTGGAAGCGTAATTTACTGTAGGAAGAAAATAACAGAGAGACAGTGACAGAGTCAGGATTATCATATAGTGGAGTCAGAGTAGACTTTGGGGTACGAGAATTTCTATAGATCTACAATATAAATATTATTGACCCCATACCCAAACAAATTAAGTGGGGTCAGTTATAATATTTCCATGAAAAATGATACACTAACTCCATGAAAACCACATGTATCTCTTTGAAAATCTTATATCACAATAAAACAAGTGGGGTCAATTGACCCCCTAAACTATAAGTTTGGCGTAGAATGGATGCAGGAGATGCAGGCCAGTGAGGGAGATCGTGAGGAAGATGTCATATGTGGATTGGAGTCTACGAGACATGAGGTGAATCCGATTAGAGTAGGGGGCTCGAACGAGGTTATAAACAGGCAATTATCACTAACATTATATAATGATAATTGGCTGATAGTGTAAAGGGCTCCTCGAGCTGAAATTATTCATTATAAATGTAACCTAAAGAAAGTCAAACATACATCAGATATTGTTTTAGCATATTTAAATACTGAAGATCGTAAAATTGTGGTGGCCAAACAAAAGAAGAGAGGTCGTGGATGGCCTGCGAAAAAGTTGGCGGGGTAAAGTGATCTTACAAACATGTCGTTAATTAACTCAGATTTTTGACATAGGCAACAAGTGATATTGAGAGAGGCACAAGAACCATTAGATTTCAGCAAAATTCTTGGCGCGACAACTTTCAGAAAAGAATAGGATATTATTAAGGATATTGCGAAGATAATTGAAGCAAAAGATTGTGGTCAATAGAGTGCTAAGGATATGCAGATGCTGTCATGGAATGTATGGGGATTGGGTTCAACGTTGAAAAAGAGGGCGGTTAAAATATTGGCAAAATAGCATCATTGCGATATGGTGTTTTTACAAGAAAGGAAATTAGAAGAGGTATTGGCTCATTTTGTAAGTAAATTATGGTACACTAATGATTTTGGTTTTGTGTTTTCTCCATCCTAGGGTCGATCAGTAGGCACATTGATTATTTGGAATTCAGCACGGTTTGTGATGGAATCCTCTTTGGTGTCAATGAGTTTTAGTATGGTAATTGGTTGATGGGTTATTAATGATTGGAGGTGTGGCCTATTAAATATATATGCGCCTTTTACAATATAGGGACATAAATAATTGTGGGGACAGGTTTGAGAAACTGTGACAGCGCATAATGTATCTTAGTGCGTTGGTGGTGACTTTAATGTTGTTCGATCGACGAAAGAGCGTGTGAGGTTTGTGGATGATGAACGTGGGATGATGGATTTTCTAGAATTTATAGAGCGTGCTGAGCTACTAGATTTGCCATTGATAGGCAAGAGATTTACTTGGTTTGGATAGGGTAATAGGTGTGGTCGTCTTGATTAGTTCTTGGTGCAAGTAGGGTGGATTGATAGGTTTGTTCAGTTGTCTCAATATGCTTTCCAACGGGGTATATCAAATAATGCAGCTATAACACTTGTGAGTAACATCGAGAATTGGGGGTCGAAGCCTTTAAGGCTCCTAAATTGCTAAATAGAAAAGCCAAAGATGTGCACACTATGGTGAAGGAGTGGCAGTGAATTTTGAGTGAGGGACAAGACAAGCCGATTTTATAAAAGCTAAGGGACATGTGAAAATTTCTTCGTATTTGGTGGTATCAAAGCCAGGTTTATAATTGTTAGGAGTTGTAAGTTGTACAGATAATGTCCTTTAAATGCTCGTATGACTATTAATTGTTTTGATAAAATTTTCTATGTTACGGGGTATTTGGGGGACACATTGCCTATTACCATTGTTTTTAAACAAAATTGTAGGTAGTCTTGGATCCTTCACCGAATGCAAGTCTAACTAAAATTGTTTTTGTATGTTTTAATTGTTGGAAAATATGGGCCCAAGACATGAGACTCGAGCTAACATGAGTAATGCTCAAAACGATCAGAGTTTTGGGATGGCATAATTCCTCGTATTCAGTTACCTCCTCCTCTACCTAACCCACGGGTGGGTATAGAGACAGGAAATCCCCCTCAGGCTCTACAAGGACCTATCTTTGGGGATATGACACCTCTGATACAAGTAATAATGAGATTGTTTCAAGTAGTTATGGCCAGGGTTCATGTTCAGGCACCAACACCGGTAGTAACTGCCAACGTCAGACTACCGTTGGAACACCTTCAAAGTTTAGGAGGTGTTGAATTCAGGGGATTGGATCCCGAAGTAGTTGAGGAATTGTTTGCTAGCACTGAGTGTATTCTTGGACAATTGGAGTGTACAGATACTCGAAAGCTTGGATGTACTGTGTCCTTGTTGCACGGTGATGCATATCATTAGTGGACGACCACTGTGGCTAGAGTACCTGCTACAGATGTGAACTGGGAACTCTTTCAAGGAGCTTTTAAGAGGAAGTATCTTGGTCTGTTGTATCAGGATGCAAAAAAGGAATTCATGATGTTGGTGCAAGGCCATTTGTCTGTGGCTGAATACGAAGTAAAGTTTGTTCGACTGAGTCAGTATGCTTCTAAACTGGTCCCAGATGATCGTCAGAGGTATGGCCAGTTCAGATATAGTCTTGAGAAGGAGATCAAGACGTACTTGTTGTCTGCTGATTATACCAATTTTGATATACTGGTCTATAGGGCTAAGGATATTGAGCAGTCTTTGGGTGTTTCCCCTCGACCAGTGGACACTAATTCGGGAAAACAAGCAGCAGAGTCTGATTATTCTAGAAAACAAAACAAGAAATCATGAGACAATCGATATAGGCCTGATCGCAGGTGAGGTAGTGGTGGACGAGGTCAGAATGTCTAAACTACTGCTTTTGGGGGAGATTGTGAGCACTGTAGGAGACGTCATCCGGAAGAATATTGGAAAAAGACTAAAGCATGTTTTTGGTGTGGCTCTTATGAGTACTTTCAGCGAGATTGTCCACGTACTGCTAAAGACGTGTCAGTTTAGATGGTAACTACGGTAGCTCTTGCTAGAGGCCATGGCCGTGGTAGAGGAAATTTTTAGAGGAGTGAAGAAGGGAAGATGACCACTGCTCATACTATGGCCATTCAGCCAGAGAATGGGGGACCAAAAAGAGTGTACGCACACGGCAAGGGCCGTAATAACATTGACGTGATTGCAAGTACATTTACCTTGCAATCTATGTCACTATTTTCTTTGGTTGATTCGAGTTTTAGATATTCATACATATTAAGTGCACATGTACATTTGTTAGGTATACCTGTTGAGGTTTTGAATGTTGGTGTTTTGGTAACTAGCTTTCTTGGTAAGACAATTACTGTTAGGAGGTTGCATAAGAAATGTCCGTTAATGGTTCAAGGTCATATTTTTGCTGTGGATTTAATAGGGTTGTTGTTCCATGGTTTTGACATTATTTTGGGGATGGATTGGTTGTCATAGCATAGAACGGTAATAGATTTTGAAACCAAAAGGATTTCGTTAAATCTTGCCAATGACTATGAGGTGGTAGTGATAGATGAGAATACAAAATTCTTGTATAATGTTGTTTTGGCAATTCAAGCAGAGAAGATGTTACGAGTGGGTTGCAAAGCCTACTTGGCATTTGTGATAAATCCAGGAATCGAGGGTACCCGAGTGTAGGATATTTGGACGGTGTATGATTTTCTAAATTTTTTTCTAAAGGAATTGCCTGGTTTACCACCGGACAGGGATATTGAATTTGGTATCAAGACGTACTCCGATACGGCTCTGGTATCTATTTCTCCCTATCGTATGACTCTGAAAAAGTTAAAGTACTTGAAAACCCAATTTTAGGAGTTGTTGGACCGTAGATTCTTTTGATCGAGTGTTTCACCATAGGGTGCACTAGTGTTGTGTATGAAAAAAAAGGATGAAACCATGCGTATGTGTATTGACTATTTGTAGTTGAATAAGTTGACGATTAAGAACAAATACTTGTTACCGTGGATTGATATTTGTTTGATCAATTTCGTGGTGCTAGGGTGTTTTCTAGATTGATTTGAGATTCAGGTATTATTAGTTGAAGGTTAAAGAGGAGGATGTGTTGAAAAATGCCTTTCGCACTAGGTATGGGCATTATGAGTTTTTGGTGATGCCGTTTGGTTTAACGAATGCCTTTTCTGCTTTTATGGACATGATGAATAGAGTGTTCCATGAGTATCTCGATCAATTTGTAGTTATGTTTATTGATGATATCCTTGGCTACTCTGGTACAGAGAAAGAACATGGTCAGTATTTACGGATTATGTTGCAAGCTTTAAAGGACCATCAGTTGTATGCTAAGTAGAGTAAGTACGAGTTTTGGCTCAAAAAAGTGATGTTCCTTGGTCATGTTGTTTCAGTGGAATGTATTCGTGTTGACTAGCAGAAAATTAAAACTATCCTTAATTTGAAGCCACCTATTTTGGTGACTGAGATTCGTAGTTTCCTTGGTTTGGCAGGGTATTATCGTCACTTTTTTGAGGGATTTTCGAGTATTACTGCCCCATTTACTAAGTTGTTACAGACGAATGTACCTTTCAGGTGGATGGAGAGTCAGCAACGTAGTTTCAAGATGTTGAAGGAAGTTTTGACACATGCTCCTATTTTGATTTAACCTAACTCGGGTAAGGAGTTTGTGGTGTTTAGTGACGCGTCATATGTTGGTTTAGGTTTGCGTATTGATGCAAGATGTGAAAGTTATGGCTTATGCATCAAGACAACTGAAAGTTCATGAATGCAATTATCCTACTCATGATTTGGAGCTGGCTATGGTAGTTTTTGCGTTAAAAATTTAGAGACAGTACCTTTATGGTGAGAAGTGTACCATTTATACATATCATAAGAGTTTGAAATATTTGATGTCTCAAAAGAAGTTGAATCTTAGGCAACGAAGATGGGTTGAGTTGGTTAAGGATTATGATCTGATAATTGAATATCACCCGGAAAGGCTAATGTGGTAGCGGATGCGCTAAGCCGTAAGACAACGGTTGAATTGAGGGTGATGTTTGCTAAGTTAAGTATTACCCGTAGGGGCGGGTTGTTGGCCAAGTTGCAAGTTAAGCCTATATTGTCACAAAAGATTAAAGCAAGGCAACCACATGATGTTTCATTGGTGCCACATGTTAAAGATATTTCGGAGGGTAAACTGGTAGATTTTCATTTCAACAATGATGGTGTCTTGTGTTTCAGGGACCGTATAGTTATGCCAAAGGATTTTGAGTTGAGATGTGCTATTTTGACCAAGGCATATTCTATTCCTTTTGATATGTATCCTAGTAGTACCAAGATGTATTGTGATTTAAAAGAGGTGTACTATTGGTGGGCTTGAAAAAGGACGTGGCAGAGTTTGTTGCACGGTGTTTGGTATGTCAACGCATAAAAGTTGAGCACTGATTTCCCTCAGGGTTGTTGCAACCTATTAAGATTTTGGAGTGGATGTAATATCCCAATATTTGGCTAGTGACCAAAATGTAAATTCTGAAAGTTTTTGTGGCTAAAGTGTAAACTTTGGAAAAGTTCAAGGATCAAAGTGTAATTTTTAAAAGTTATGTATTTTAACCCCTTAAATGAATAGTTTACCCCCAAGAATGATGTTTTCGTGTTACCCAGATTTTTCTTACGGAGTTTGTATTAATGACTATAAAGCGATAAAATTCAGAAAAATATTTTGATAATCGGATCGAGCTAAAATTTCAGAGATAGTTTCATGGACCTTAGAAGAGTCATAAAATATCATTTTATGGATATTTGGATGTTAAAAAGGTCAAAAAATTTAAATCGATTGAAATGACATAGAATGGCAATTTTGTGAATAAGTTGATCGGTAAAGGGTATTTTGGTCATTTTGTCCAAAAGGGACAGGGAAAGAATTTTTGAGATTTCTTTCATTGATGAATACTGGCTGATTAGAATCCAACTAAGTCTAGTTGGAATGTTACAAAATGGAAAATTAGAAATGTAGATCTAGTTGGAAGGAATTTTTGGAAA
Source organism: Hibiscus mutabilis (assembly GCA_019671005.1). Classification (NCBI taxonomy): domain Eukaryota; kingdom Viridiplantae; phylum Streptophyta; class Magnoliopsida; order Malvales; family Malvaceae; genus Hibiscus; species Hibiscus mutabilis. The sequence goes on along the minus strand of CM033724.1, from coordinate 41,784,114 downwards.
GCGGAATTTATAGAATTAAAAATTCATTTTTTCATAATACATGTGTCTTAAATACATGAAATATGAAGGAATTATCAGCCAAATACCCTACAAAACCGTGGTGAAGAGAAAAAGAAGAGAAAAATTTTACAAGCTCGATTTAAAGCCCCAAATCTCGGTTTTCAGTTAAGTCCGAATCAAAGAAGGTTCTAGGTACTATGAAAGAAATGATCGAACTAGGACTTAGTGAGGCATTGTGTTAATTGGCCAAGGTGAGTGCCTTAATTATTACTTAATTATGCATGTGATAAAGGGAGGGTTGCGATAAGCCAACCTTATTTATGAATGCATGATATGATATATGTTGAAGTTATGTCCTACTGTTTAAATGTGGTAAGTAATATGGCGAGCAATGTGTGGACAATGTTCCTAACATATGACTAAAGAATTATTTATGATATGTTATGTTTTAAAACAATTAAGAATAAATAATGTATTTGATTCATGATCACTAACCGGAAAAAGTATTCTTAATAAATAAGCTAATATGGCTTGAATAACATATTGTCTTAAGTATGAGAACTTATATGTGAAATGTTATGATAGTCACTATAACTTATATGTTAATTGAACATGGTAAGAGCAAGTAATATGTATAATACATTGTCAATGCTTTGATAGATATCTTTGTTATAGTATACCTGATATTATCTGGGTTATGAACTGCCATTATGTTTTATTGATGATATTTGATATGATAGCTTCTGATCATGATATACATATATATGTATGCCCAAGTATTACATAGTGGGAGTCCTTGGTATAGTTGGCATGCCATAGAGTCTTAGCAGCTGCATCATTCTGTTATGATATATGTCTATTTTGTGACTACTACGGTGTGACATCCACCTTAGAGATCTAAGCCCATGGTGCTAAGTGCACTAAAGAGGTGCTTAAATGAGGAGCAAAGAGCGTCCTTGATTATATGAGGAGCAAAGAGCGTCCTCGAGTACGTACTCATCTGGTTGTTCCGTTTGGTACTACAGTGTCATATTTCAGATGACTCGCGTACCTAAGGTCTCATAAAGTATACTTTGGGCAAATTTAAAAGATTAATAAAAGTACAGGTAATTGAGCTAGTGTGCTTGGCAAATTCCGTTATGTACTAACTTTTCTGCAAAGTTTTGGTACTAAGTACGAGAAATAATAGGTTCTCCGCACTCTCTGTATATCTTTGTATATCCCATTATTTTCTCGCTTATGTTAAGCTCAATAATATATTTATTTCTTTGTTTGATATGTTAGGCAAAGAATTAGAAGTATGATAAAGTTTTCCATGAAATGCCATAGAAACTGGTTATATTATGCTATGAGAAGCATGTTGAAGTATGTCAAGTAAACATGATGAACTTAATACAAGTAATTTATTAGTTATACTTAGATAAGCTAGATATAAAAATAAGCCTTGAATTATGTTCATGTCACTTATTTGATAACCTTATATGCTTTGACTCACTAAGTGAATACTTAGCGTGTGTTGTTTCACATGTAGGTTATTGGAAACTTACCGGAAGAGGAGTCAAGCATGTTGATCAAGTTGCAATCTACAAAACATCAGTAAGACATTCTAATTTATGATATTCTCTAGTGGGCATGTATCAATTTATTCATTAGTTGTTTTGAAGGTAAAAGTTTGATTAATAGTCAAATAAATATGAATTATTCGTATGGTTAAAGAATTGCCGGTGATGATATTTAATCGGGTAAAATTTTATTTAGGGTAAACTACACCAGTAGTCACTGAACTATGGTTTCTTTCCTATTTTGGTCACCGAACTATTTTTTTGGCAAAAACATCACTAACGTTATGTTTCCTTCCTATTTTGGTCACCGAACTATTTTTTTGGCAAAAACATCACTAATGTTATGTTTTCTTTCTATTTTGGTCATCGGCTGTTTTGCTGACGTGGAATTTTATTTTTTTATTTTCCATGTCATTTCTTCTCTCTCCTCGTAATCAATATATGTTATTTTATAATATTTTTATTCAAACTAACAGGATGATGACACGTGTCACTATCTATTAGTGGAATAAAAAAAATGAAAAATCAAGCCCCTTATACAGCCAAAGAGATTCAGCCAAAGATATGATATTTTCACAGGCATAAAGTAAATGTTTGGTACATGATGGGGTATGAACTGCCCTATTGTGTTTTGCTTATGATAATTTTTATTATCATATATCAATAATTATGTTACCTGAGTGATTTATGGTATAATTAATATTGATTTTATGTGTGAAATATAATATTTTCACAGGCAAAACGAGATGGTTTTGTACATGATAGAGTACGAACTGCCTTATTATGTTTTGTTTACGATAATTTTATTATCATATATTGATGATTGTTACAGAATGAATTATGGTATAATGGAGTAAGAACTTCTCTATTATTTTGATTTATCGATGATGAGATTTCTACCATCTATAAAATGATATATTGCAAAGGTAATGGTATTGTTTTATTAGCCAAGATTACCATGAAAGTTACAGTATAGTGGCATGCCATAAGAGGCTAGCAGTCTGGGGCTGCATTGTAGCTACACTTGCCACATGGTGGCTAGCATTCTGGGAATGCATTGATCTTCGGATCTAGCAGTCTGGGACTACCGTCAGTTCGGTGACTAGTGTTTTGGGAGCACAACGAGCTCGTATTAATGTAATGTTTGCCTTTCTCCTTAGGGAAAATGGCTAGTACTCTGGAAGTACACGATCTTGTATACTTAGTTTCTCTCTATACGTGTTTCTTGGGTATTGTTATAAAAGAACTTTATAGAATGATTTTTTATAAATATTTCATCTTTGCTTTAAAGCAATATTGATTTAAAATATTTTTATAAGGGAATTGTTTATACTATGTTATACTTAAAAACTGAATATTATTTAATTTTATGATTACCTTATAATGCCTCACTAAGTTCATACTTAGCGTGTGTTTTGCCTGTGCACACGTAGGTGGTTCGAGACATTGGGTGTAAGTAAGGCGTTGCATCAAGTTCAGAAAATTTTCATCAAGCTACTTCAGTAATGACATCCTACTTGAGGTTTTTAATTAATTTTAGTGGCATGTATAAATAAGATAAATTTGTCTATTTTGGTTCAGAGTCTGTTATTTATCAAACAGTTAATTTATTTTTTATAAAGTAAAGGAGCTCCGATTTTGTGTACAAGTTAATTTTAAATATTTTAAAGGTTTAAATTTATAGAATTTTTGAATAAAAAATATGCTATTGTTCTATGACATCTCTGAATTATATTCGATAATCGAATATGGGGAATAAGGTGTTATAGATACGAAGTATTGAAATTCAAGCGAGTACCAAAAGCTCGATGCAAACATTCCCAAAACTTAGCTGTAAATTGACTTGGGCACCCCATGCAACCTCACAATTTCAGCAACATAAAGATCCGCCAACCTATCCAAGGTATACGTCGTATGCACTGGCAGAAAATGTGCACACTTCGTAAAGCGATCAACAATCACCCAAATGAAATCCTTTTTAGTCGGTGTCAAAGGTAACCCCGACAAAAAATTCATTGTGATCCACTCCGGTATTCTCAACGGTATCAATAATCCAAAAGGAAGTTGGTGTTCAACCTTCACACGCTGACATACCATACACCTAGCAACAAAATTAGGCACATCATTTTTTAAACCCACCCAATAGTACTCTTCATAGATCTCGATACATCTTAGTACTAACGGGATGCATAGCAAAAGGACTAGCATGTGCCTCGGCCAAATTAGCTCACCTCAACTCATCATCACTAGGCATTACTATCTGATCTTTAAAACACAACACTCCATCACCATTAAAGTGAAAATTCGTAGGATTTCCATCCATGATATCCTTAACATGCGATACCAATGCTTCATCATAAGGTTGCTTTTCCTTAATCAACCACGACAAAGATGGCTTCACTTGCAACTCAGCCAACAAACCTCCATCACACAACACACTCAACCTCACAAAGTGGCCCTCGACTCCATAATAGTTTTTCTACTCAAAGCATATGCCACAATATTCGCCTTGCACGGATGATACTCAATCGTCAAATCATAATCCTTGAGCAACTCCAACCATCTACGCTGCCTAAGACTCGATTCCTTTTGCAACATCAAATACTTCAAACTCTTATGATCCGTGTACACAATACACTTCTCACCATAAACGTAATGTCTCCATATCTTCAACGCAAACACTACCGCCGCAAGTTCTAGATTATGTGTAGGGCAATTACGCTCATGCACCTTCAACTGTCTCGATTCATAAGCTATAACCTTCCCACTTTGCATCAACACGCACCTTAAACCAACATAGGATGCGTCGCTATAAACCATAAACTTTTTTCCTAACTCAGGTTGAATCAAGATCAGAGCTAGTGTCAAAGCTTCCTTCAACTTCTCAAAAGCTTGTTGCCTAGCTTCCGTCCACTCGAAACACACATCTTTTTGTAACAACTTGGACAACGGAGCAGTAACCCTTGAGAACCCATCCACAAAGCAATGATAATAACCTGCAAACCCCAAGAAACTACGAACTTCCGTTACTGACTTAGGTTGCTTCCAACTCACAACCGCCTCAATCGTTTGCAAATCCACCCGGATACCTTCCGCTGAGACAACATGGCCAAGAAAAACCATTTCTTTAATCCAAAACTCACACTTACTCAACTTGGCATAAAGCTAATTATCCAACAAGGTTTGCAACACAATCCCCAAGTGTCGATCATGATCCTCCTCAGTACGAGAGTACACGAGAATGTCATCAATGAACACTACTACAAATTGTTCCAAGAATTCATGGAATACCTGATTCATTATGTCCATAAATGCTACAAGCGCATTCGTTAACCCAAACGACATCACCAGGAACTTATAATGTTTGTAACTTGTACGAAAAGCGGTCTTCGGCACATCTTTAACCTTAACCTTCAATTGATAGTATCCAGATCTCAAATTGATCTTAGAAAACATCGTACCACCCCAGAATTGATCAAAAAGTCATCAATTCGCAGCAAAGAATACCTATTTTTAATCATCAACTTGTTCAGTTGCCGATAGTCGATGCACATCCTCAAAGTGCCATTATTCTTTTACACAAACAAAACTGGTGCTCCCCACGGTGAAACACTAGGTCAAATGAAACAAAGGTCCGACAACTCCTGAAATTGAGTCTTTAACTCCTTAAAAATTCTTTGGTGCCATGTGATACGGTGCAATCGACACTAGAGCCGTATCAGCACACATCTCAATACAAAACTCCACCTCTCTATCTGGTGGCAATCCAGGCAACTCCTCCGAAAACACCTTCATAAAATCACAAACAATACGAATATCCTTAGTCTGCACTTCTTCCACATTTGGGTTCATAACATAAGTCAGATATGCTTGACACCCACACTCCAGTAACTTATATGCTTCCAATGCTGAAACCATATTGGATAAGAACTTAACATTGTCACCCATAACCATCACTTTATAATCATCGGCAAGTTTCAGCAAAACTCGCTTGGTTTCAAAATCAACCATAGCCTGATGCTCAGTCAACCAATCCATGCCCAAGATCACATCAAAACCATAGAACGACAGCTCCATCAAATTAGTCGTAAACTCGTAACCTTAAACCATCAAAGGATATCTCCTAAACAACCTCCTCGTAACAATCATCTCTCTAGAAAAACTTGTTACTTTTATACCCACATCTAACATTTTTACCGATATATCAAGCAAATGTGCATGTTCATGTAAAATATATGAATGCATAGAACCAGAATCTATTAGAGAAAGTAATGACATAGACTGCAAGGTAAAAGTATCTGCTATCATATCCGTTTCATTCATCCCCTCACGATGCGTATACAGGTCTATCACCATCGGGTAGAACTGCCACTGTATGCTCCACAGTTATTTGTTCTTCATTCTTTCGCTGAAAATTACCTCAACCGTGCCTACGGCCTCTCTGTGGTACAAGAATAGGTGCATGTGCCTATCTACCCCTAGCCAACAATAAATAATCACGTCTCATATGATCCACAGATCCGCAACTCCAACAAGAATTAGCAACAATATCCGATGAGGGATGTCCTTCCCTAGCCAAATATGGACAGTCTCGCCTTATGTTCTTTCGTGATCCACATATCTAACAAGTACTATATAATGCTCTAACCTGGGTACCCTGGCCCACGCCCAGCATTACTTCTACCCCGTCTCTTCTGCAGTGCCTCATATCATGATGTCTCTTAGATATACCACTACTGGGACCAAAATCTGTAGTTCTCTTCCTCGAGCCAGAACCTTCCGAAAAAAAAATAAACCCAAACTCTGCTCAATGTCCTTCGCTCGTGTAACCAACACGTTAAAATCTGTATAGTTAGTGGCCAACATGTATGTCTTAACATCCTACTCTAATCTGTAACAGAATCGGTCACAACGATGTCTCTAATCCGACACCAACTCAGGCGCATACTAACTTAGCCTTATAAACTATACTTTATACTCAGATACTGTCATACTGCCCTGAACCAAGGCTATAAACTCACATTTCTTTTTATCCAAGTATCTAACTCCAGATACTTCCTTTTGAAGGCAGCTTGGAAAAACTCCCAAGTCACATCACCAGGTTTCATGCCCATGATCACAGTAGTCCACCAACTGTAGGTATCACCCTGCAACAAGGACACCGTACATCTCAGCTTACGGACATCACTGCACCTCATCTGATTCATCTGATTCAAAATCTGATATGTACCAACAAACCACTCTTCGAATGCCTCGAGTACCAACCCTCTAAACTCCACTTCTCCAAGACTGCATAGGCACTCTAACGAAAACCCAGAATTAATAGTAGTAGTGGGTGCTAGTGCGGGTACATGTATTCCAACCATCACAGCCTAAAACGCTCCAGTCATCGCCTGTACCAAAGGTGTTATATCCCTATAAACTGGTCCAGGTGGTACTTACTCCACTCCTTCAAGAGGATTAGGCAAAGAAGGTGGCAATCCCTCATGATGTACTATCTTACCCTCGACTCCCTACCCTCCGATAGCAATATTCATGCTCGATCGCAGTTCTCTCATTGGTGGAATTGTATAAAACTGTATCTAGGGCATGATAATTACACCAAAACAAAAACAATCAGGCCAGCTTCAATCAAGGATCCAAGACTTTCATTTCAATCCAAAATCATTTTATAACTGTAGTAATAAGGCAGTGTGTCCCCAAAAATACCCCAACATAACATATATCAATCACCATACAAATAAACAATCACCGTGCATAGCAAACAACATTGTACAACCAACAACAACATCCTAATTTTTTGTAAACCTGGCTCTAATACCAACAAATGTAACCCCTTTAACCCGGTTTAGCCAAAACCAAGCTAAAAGGATCACATTAGGTTTGCCAAAGCAAACCCGAGCTAATAACCTAAACCAGTCCATTTTTTCTTTTATCATGCCTAAATGCTTCAATTTAATTCTTAGGGTGAACATGCTTTAGCAAAAAATGTTACATTGAAAACAGATTGCAAAACATGGTTTAATTGCTCAAACACGTACATTTGGGGACCAAAATGTAATTTCTACAAATTATAGGGACTTAATTAAAATCTAAGTTACCGTTCCTTAATTAATCCAATTTCATGTTCACAGGTTAAATTCTAGCTTGAAACAATCATCTGAACTCATTTAATTGTATACCTAATAATCAAGGACTAAACTGCATAATTTTCAAACTTCAGTAGACAAAAGCATAAAATTGTACATGTGTACCGATACAAGCTAGCCCCGTATCGATATGGTTCAACTAACTTAACGACTCAGTGTACTGATACACCATGCTCTGTATCGATACATTATGTTGAGCAAGCCTATACCGATACGGTTTCCCCCCGTACCGATCCCTGATGGTTTATATTTAAAAATCAGATTCAAGTAGCTAAAAGGCATACCGGTATAGGAGCTCATGTACCAAAACCAGTACAAAATTGCTTCAGGGCATATCGATACAGTGGCTAGGCGTACTGTAGCGATGTCCCTTTTCGCTAAAAAAGTGGATTTTCGAGGTGTCTGTGATTTTTCGGATATAAAACGTTTATTAAGTGGGGGTTTTAAAAAACCGCATTTTATTTAAAAATTGGAGTCGCCACCGGCCACTTAGGTAGGCCGGACACCATAAAAAACCAGAGATTTGAAAACTATTGGGTTCGGGAGTCGGTTACGGATGAGGAAGGATTAGCACCCCCACACCGCCCAAAATTGGTACTTTAATAATTACCGCTTTATTAATATTAGATTTTCTGGGTTAAAGTGACGATTAGTTTAAAATTCGGTTATAATTGTGAATAAATTTTAAAGGCCCCGTTATCCGAGAGTAAACGCCCAACCACTATCACTACGCCTGATACTGGCCTCGTTTACGATCGGATAAAAGGGCACCGCATTGACAATTTATATTCCATTATGCAAACTTAACCAAAACAAATTATAAACAGATAAACATTCACTTTAACATGATACTAAAAAAACCTAAAACATGGACATCATAATATTAGATGAAAATGAAACACATAAGCAACAAAACATATCATATCGGGTAAAAAAAAACAAATCAACAACATAAACCCAAAAAACTTCCAAAAAAATAAATAATTGATTACAACATGCTTGAACACATAAAGAAAACAACAATGCAAAATATATGACATACATATAATATGGCGCGATACTAATAAATCCAAGAAAAAATGAACATGTATTTAGTATTCGACACGTGATGTAACCTACACATATATAATCAAAACATGATATTATATGACAAAATAAAACACGCTAATATGTAGCCTAAAAACAAGACAGGGCATAGAAGTTCATGTTAACATACAAAGACATGTTATATGCAAAGAAACTAAGACAACACCTAAAATATACATATACATGTACGATGCACAAATGAATTAAAGCACAACAAGGCATGATATCACCAACTAAATTTCGTATCATAAAAGAACATAGAAACATGCTAAAACAATATCAACATGCCCAGAATATAACGAAAGTTAAATGGCACAATTACTTGAAACACTGAAAAGAACTAAAATAAAACAAATGGAAAACAAACGGTAGAAACGACAAGATAAAAAAATACATTTTAGGATTCAATTATAAACCGAGTTAAACTTTAAGGGACTGAAATTGTAAAAAACCCATGCGGCAAGCTCGAAATGGAAAGTTTGAAAACGCGGAGTGACTGATGAGGTAATTTCACCATTTAAAAAACTGATTCAGTTTAATCTGGGGGTTGGATTGCAAGATTTCGAAATATGAGGAGGACCAGAATTGTAAATATCCCCTACGGCGAGACAAAAATGAAAATATCGAAAACGCGGGGGGATTTATTATAGAATTTTACCATTTTACAAAATAAAAACACCTATAAAACCCTTTTCTTCGGCCCAGACTCAAACTTTTCCCCATTTTTCTTTCAAAGCCGGTTTTAGAATAACCATCCCTTTCATTTTTGCTCTCAACCCTTCCCCTGAACTTGTGATGAACCCAGAATTCGACGGCCAACCGTCGTCCTCTGCACTGCCGGCCGCCGCTAGCCGGCGCCGACGAACCCAAAAAAAACACCAAAATGAACCTTACTTCAACCTAACTTCGAATCCTAACTTGGATTTGGAGAAAAAACCTCTCTTTGTCCTAGATCTAAGAAAATAAGAAGCAAAAACTGTATATATTTTTTTATCGAGACTGAAGGAACATCTTCCCCTTTTAGTCGGCTCACCAGATTAAGGCTTGTTGCCGGTAGGGGAACTGACCATCGAAGGTAAAAACCTCACACTCCTTTTCCTTTGTTGTTTTTAGAATAGATACATGCATGCAACATTCAAGATGGATGGATACCTTTGTATGATCTCTGTAAGTTTGAGAAAAAACGAAAGGATGAGACTTGTTTGTATTTCTGAAAAAGTGGGTTACAACTGAACTGCCTCTTTCGTTTTTTTTAGTTACATATATCTCTCTGCCTTTTGTTTTCTTAGACTAGTACATAAGATATCTCTTTTCTGATCTGATTTTCTGATACCTTTCTGTGTTTGCGTCTTTGGCATGTCCGGCCATACTTGGTGGTTGGTACGGCCGGCATGGGGAGCGACGTGGTGGAAGTGACCGTTCAGCTGCGCAGACTGGCGTCTCGGGAGGTGAGGCGATTATTATTACCAGAATCGTTCCTATCCGTTGGATCAGATCTGATCCAACGGCTAGGACTGCTCGATGATCAGGTGGCCGAGATGAGGCCTCGGAAATGATGCATTGGTCTGGGATCGCGCCACGTGGCCTGAAGAAGATAGACGGCCTTGCACGTCTCACACACACGAGTGGGGAACCCAACAGCCCGCGCGTGGACTTCACGCGGTAGATGAGGCGTCTTTATGCTTCAATCGTGGCCGTTGGATCCAGATCTGATCCAACGACTCTTAGTTATCTGCGCAAAGATAGAATAATTAGGGTTAAATGGGGTTTTGGACTTGGGCCAACCGGGCCTTGTATTTTTTTTTTGTAATAACATGGACATTTTAATTTAAGTGGGGTTTTCTATTATTTTTCAAGTTTTGTCCATACATATTAATAATAATATATTAATATAATAGTAAATACAGATACATACGTACTTACGTATACATACATACAATTGTGATGAAATACGTTCACATGTACATATACTTAATAATAATACATGCAACACTTATTCGTATATATTCAATAATAACAAAGACATTAATAATATACACATGCAAACATATATAGACCTACTCATATACTAACATACATTTGTACGATACTCCTAATATAAATATAACCATATCATACATATATTAATAGGTACGTAATACACCATACCAATACATGCATACCCTCACACTTTTATCATTATGTAATATACTAACATATACACGCGCACACATATATGTAATCATGCACTAATATGTTAATATGATACTTAGAGGTTAGATAAAATGAGCGATTACAGTTGACCCTCTTTGCTTGTTCTCATGGAATGGGAACAAAGCAAAGATTCATAAGCACTCATTTTTATCCGACTTCCCTATTTGTAGCTTCGGAAACACGTGCTTTTCTGGAACTCTCCGCTTTTCCTTAGCTGAATCTTTAGGCTCGTAAGTTCTTCCTATATAGAGCTTTGTCACCTTCCGATCTTGGAGTTATAGGCTCTTTCTTCATAGAACCCTTCACTCTGAAGCCTTGAGTTATGAGTCCCTCCTATATAGAACCTTTCATTCTGAGACGGTGAAGCTTGGAGTCCTTCCTATATAGAACTCTTTGCCTTCAACGCTGGTTTCTCCTATATCAAACCTTCTGCGTCACTGATGGATTCTTCGGACTGGGAGTTCCTCCTGTATAGAACTGCTAGTCTTCAAACCCTAGAGCCGTCAGTCCTTCCTGTATAGAACTTTTAGCTTCTGAAATCTCGGAGCTATGGATTCTTCCTATATAGAATCTTTTACTCTAAGACAGTGGAGCTCGGAGCCCTTCCTATATAAGACTCTTCGCTTTCAAACACAACAGGTTTTCCTATATAACCTTGTGTGTCATGGGTGAATTCCTTCGGTTGGGAGTTCTTCCTATATAGAACTGCTAGTCTTCACCCTAGAGCTGCAAGTCCTTCCTATATAAAACTTTCAGCTTCTGAAATCTTGGAGCTACGGAGTCTTCCTATATATAATCTTTTACTCTAAGACAGTGAAGCTCGGAGCCTTTCTTATATAAGACTCTTCGCTTTCAGACACAACAGGTTTTCCTATATATAACATTGTGTCATGGGTGAATTTCTTCGGCTGGGAGTTCTTCCTATATAGAACTTCTAGTCTTCACCCTGGAGCTACAAGCCTTTCCTATATAAAACTTTCAGATCCTAAAATCTTGGAGCTACGGATTCTTCCTATATAGAATCTTTTACTCTAAGACAGTGAAGCTCGGAGCCCTTCCTATGTAAGACTCTTCGCTTTCGGACACAACAGGTTTTCCTATATAACCTTGTGTGTCATGGGTGAATTCCTTCGGCTGGGAGTTCTTCCTATATAGAACTGCTAGTCTTCACCCTGGGGCCGGAAGCCTTTCCTATATAAAACTTTCAACTTCTGAAGCCTCGGAGCGGTGAATTCTTCCTATATAGAACCTCTCTCTGCAGGCGCTTGGAAACATATGCCTTTTGTATGTAGAACCTTCGTCTCCACATTTGGGATTCACACCACGATGGCTACCGATGTCTCTTTGAATCCATAGATACCTGTCTAAGATAAAACAAAATGCTATGACAAATGAATTGACATGCTCCTAATCCTAGTGATGTCTGACTATTCATGATGCATGAGTGTCAATATCTTGGTGGGCTTGCTTTAGTCCTTATTTGATCTCGTTGTTCACTTTCTCCTTTTTCATGGGCGGCGATACCCCACTTCACTGTCGGGTTCAACCATTCCAACCTTTCTTTTTCTAAATTTCCGACTTGGGATTCTAAAGTGCCCTTTCAGGTTTTCGCTTTAGAGTTTTTTTAGGGGTGCCCTTCTGGGTTTTCACCCGGGAGATCTCTCTTGTTATCTCGCATGCTTTCTTTGAATAAACAGGGCGTACACCATTGGTCATCCTATCCGGTTGTTTGAAGCTTTCTGCCCTCCCTATCAACGGCCGTTATGTAGGGAGCTAGAGGGCGAAGTTAACATCGTTTTCTAATCACCTGCATTTTTAAGGTTAGATCACAGTAATGCTTAGAAATCTCTTGTTTTACCATAAGCCTATGTTAGCTTATTTGCCTGAAATTAACAAGAAGGCAAGGAATGGATGCTTAAAAACACGACTTTATTACGATTAAGGGCTTGGGATATTTTAAAAGAGGTATGACACACATGAGAAAGAAGAAAAGTTAAGTATGAAATACAAGATCCCTCATTATCTTCGGTATGAATGATACATGATCCTGTCAACTGGCGTAGTATCTTTTGCCTGAAGCTCCCTCTTCACAGTGTTCATGGGGATAACCCTTCTCTTCGGATATCCAACCTTTCAATTTATCCGAGCCGCCCTTTACGGGTTTTCAACTCAGGTCCTCCCTTTGCTTCAAGACGCCCTATTTCGGGTTTTCACCCTGAGCTCTCTATTTTTGTTCTTTTCTTCTTTTTCTTTTCTCTCTTTTTCTTTTTTCTTTTTCTTCTCTTTTTTTTAAACATAGTATTTCTTAACAGCATCAAAATTTATAGGGTTTTTCAGCTCGTCTCCATCCATTTCTGTTAAGATAAGGGCTCCTCCTGAGAAGGCCCTTTTTACCACGTACGGCCCTTCCCAGTTGGGCATCCACTTTCCTCGAGAATCTTTCTGAATCGGGATGATCTTCTTGAGCACCAGATCCCCCTCTCTGAATTCTCTTGGGCACACCTTTTTGTTGTATGCCTGCATCATCCGCTTTTGGTACATCTGACCATGACAAATGGCATTTAGTCTCCTTTCATCAATGAGATTAGCTGGTCGAGTCTGGCCTGCACCCATTCGGCTTCTTCCAATTTTACTTCATTTAAGACCCGAAGAGACGGGATCTCTACCTCAATGGGGAGTACTGCTTCGGTACCATACACCAAAGAATAGGGTGTTGCCCCTGTTGATGTGCGAACGGACGTCCTATAGGCGAAAAGGGCGAATGACAACTTCTCATGCCAATCTCTGTAGGTATCTGTCGTCTTTGCTATGATATTCTTTATGTTCTTATTTGCTGTTTCCACTACCCCATTCATTTTAGGACGATAGACTATGGAATTATGATGTGTTATCTTGAACTGTGTACACACGTCCTTCATCATTTTGTTATTCAGATTGGAAGTGTTGTCGGTGATGACCCTTTCTGGCAATCCGTATCGACAAATAATCTCCTTCTTTAAGAACTTACATACTGTAGTCCTTGTGATGTTGGCATAAGAAGCTGTCTCCACCCATTTAGTGAAATAGTCTATGGCGACCAAAATGAAACGGTGTCTATTGGAAGCTTTCGGATGAATCTGCCCGATGACGTCCATGCCCCACGCCGCAAAAGGCCATGGAGAATTCATGGCGTGTAAAGGTGATGGGGGTGCGTGAATCTTGTCAGCGTAAATTTGGCATTTGTGGCATTTCCTGGCGTAATCAATACAATCTCCCTCCATGGTCAACCAGGAATAGCCATATCTCATAATTTTCCGAGCTATAGACAGCCCGTTGGCGTGCGTTCCACAGAGCCCATCATGTACCTCGACTAAAATCTCCTTCGCCTCCCAGGCATCCACACATCTCAGCAATGTCTGATCATGACTTCTCTTATATAGGATCTCCCCATCAGGACATATCTTGTTGCCATTTTTCTGAGTGTTTTTCTGTCATTGTCATTTGCCCCTTCTGGATACTTTTGAAGCTTGACATATTGCAAGATGTCATAGTACCATGGGTTTCCATCAATCTCTTCTTGTACATTGCAACAATGAGCAAGCCTTTCAAACGTCTGCATCTTAATAGGCATCATTTCTGCCCTAGTGTTTGTTTTAAACATGGATGTCAGCGTTGCCAAAGCGTCTGCCATCTGATTTTCTTCTCGGGGAAGGTAATTGAAGCTGACCTTTTCGAATTCCTTGGTGAGTTCTTGAATCAATTCATAATATTTGACCAACTTCGGGTCCCTGGTTTCCCATTCCCCGCGCAATTGGTAAATTACTAAGGATGAATCTCTAAATACTCGAAGTTCCTTAACCTTTCTCTCAATAGCTGAGTTCAGTCCCATAACGCAAGCTTCGTATTCAGCTATATTGTTGGTGCAGAAGAATTCCAATCTGCTGGTGAAAGGATAATAAACGTCCTCAGGAGAAATTAGCACGGCTCCTATCCCATATCCGAGGGCATTAGAGGCTCCATCGAAGTAAAGCTTCCACGATTTATCATCTGAAACCTCTTCCTCAGTTGTAATGCACATCAAGTCCTCGTCTGGGAAATTAAAGTTCAATGCCTCATAGTCGTCCGAAGCGCGACTAGCTAGGAAATATGCTACGGCACTCCCCTTTACGGCTTTTTGGCTCACGTATACAATATCGAATTCGGATAAGAGCATCTGCCATCGGGCCATCCTTCCTGTTAGTGCTGGCGCTTCCATTAAGAACTTCAATGGGTCTAGCTTGGATATCAACCAAGTAGTATGGTACAACATATACTGCCTAAGCCGCTTGGTAGCCCAAACTAGAGCACAACATAGCTTCTGCACTGACGGGTACCGCATTTTGCAGTCATTGAATTTCCTGCTTAGGTAATAGATGGCTTGCTCCATTTTTCTTGACTCATCGTGTTGCTCCAATACGCATCCCATTGAATTCTCAAAGACTGTCAGGTAGAGAATTAATGGTCGATCTGGTACTGGTGCGACTAAAATCGGAGCATTTGTCAGGTACTTTTTGATCTTTTCTAGGGCTCTTTGACATTCCTCATCCCACACACCAGGATTATTCTTTCTAAGAAGTCTGAAGATCGGGTCACATCGGTCGGTTAATTGGGAAATGAAACGAGAGATATAATTCAACCTCCCCAGGAAACCATGAACTTCCTTCTGAGTGGGGTGGTGAGAGATCCTGGATGGCTTTCACTTTATCCGGATCGATCTCAATCCCTCTTATGCTTACCACAAACCCTAGGAGTTTTCCAGAGGTAACGGCGAAGGTACATTTGGCAAGATTGAGCCTCAGCTGGTACTTCCGTAGTCTTTGGAATAGTTTTCTCAAGTTCTGTAGGTGCTCCTCCTCAGTTCGGGACTTGGCAATCATGTCGTCCACGTATACTTCTATTTCTTTGTACATCATGTCATGGAAAAGAGTCACCATTGCTCTTTGGTATGTTGCCCCTGCGTTCTTTAACCCAAAAGGCATCACCCGATAACAAAAAGTGCCCCACATGGTTATGAACGTAGTTTTCTCCATGTCGTTAGAGTCCATCTTTATCTGGTTGTACCCTGAGAAGCCGTCCATGAATGAAAACCATGAATGTCCTGCAGTGTTGTCAACCAGCGTGTCAATATGTGGTAAGGGGAAGTTCTCTTTAGGGCTGGCTCGGTTTAGATCCCTATAATCTACACACATACGAACTTTCTCGTCCTTCTTTGGTACTGGTACAATGTTTGCAACCCATTCGGGGTATTTGGCTACCTCCAAGAAACCAGTATCAAACTGTTTTTTTACTTCTTCTCGGATTTTTAATAACATATCTGGTCTCATTCTCCGAAGTTTTTGCTATATTGGTTTGCACTCCGGTTTTGTTGGCAATTTGTGCACCACTATGTCGGTATTCAACCCTGGCATATCTTGATAAGTCCAGGCAAAAATATCCTTGAATTCCTGAAGTAGGGTTATCAGTTCGTGCTTGGTTTTTGAGGAAAACGTCGTCCCTACTTTTACTTCTTTTCTCTCTTCTTCAGTCCCCAAGTTTACAACTTCTGTTTCTTCTTGGTGGGGCATGATTTGCCTTTCTTCGTTGGCCACCATCCTCTTCAACTCTTCCGGGACCTCACCTTCTATCTCATCATCTTCTTCATCAATTCCCTCTAAGACCTCAGGGCATTCAAAATTCACTCCAGGATTGGATCCGGTATCATTTATATAGTCAATCATGAGCGACCTGCATTAAATGAGAATGAATTGTATTGGGAAGAAAACGACTTTATATGAAGGGAATGAACATGAAGAATGCATGAATGAAATAAATGAAACTTTGGTCATTCAGGAAAGTGGGGATATTTTCATTTCAACAAAAAGTTAACATAGGTGCCCTATACAAGAGATCCCTATTGTTTATGGGCAAAAACAAAAGGTTGATTCGGAGCATTACTCTGGTCTATTCCTAAAAACCACGGGTAGATCAATGCAGCTCCAGTTATCAAGTGTTTCCCCGGGACGGCAGGGGCGAATGCTGGTCAACATTTTGCTGCCTTGGTCCTTTCCAGCTATCATGTTGATGTACATCCCTTCAAGTGATTCATTGAATATTTCCTCCTGGTTGAGTACGTCATTTTTCCTGAGTGCCTTTTCAACTTCTTGACCTGGCTGGTAGAATCCTCCAGAGACAAAAGTGGTTTTCAAACTAGGAAAAGACATTGGTCTCCACGGAATGTCTTCTCCTTTAAATCTGGCTTTTCTTTGCTCTTCTTTTCTCTTGTATTCTTCTTTTCTTTGTTGGACAGTTGGTTTGTAACCCAGCCCAAAACGATCTTTTTTGGTTATCATACTTTTGGTTCTCAGGTTTCCTTGTAATTTTTTCCCCGGCCCCTTTCCTACTTTGGCTCCTCGGCCCAAAGTTTTTGCGACGTTCATCTTGGTACAATTAGATAACCTGGGATAGGGGATCCGACTTCCCTCTGAAACGAACGTGGCATTCACTAGTTCTAATGCTCGAAACGAGCATTCTACAGCGTCTTCGTCATTTTGAATATAGGGGGCGTCCGATGTCACTGAAGCAACAATCTCCTGCTCAGCCTCTACTGTGACCAATTTGCCTTCGACTACAAATTTTAATTTATGATGCAATGATGAGGGGACAACTCCTGCGGAGTGGATCCATGGCCTTCCCAATAAGCAGTTGTAAGATGGTTTTATGTCCATTACCATAAAATCGATCACATACTCAGTCGGTCCGATCAATAGAGGTACCTCAATTTTCCCCATTGTTCCTCTTTACGTACCGTCAAAGGCTCTTACTAAATTGTGGCAGGGCTTTAGGTGAGAACCATCTATTGGTAGTTTCTGCAGGGTCACCATAGGCATGACGTTCAATGCTGACCCGTTGTCAATCAGTACGCCAGATACTACATACCATTTGCAGTGAGTTGTGATGTTAAGGGCTTTGGTGGACCCCATTCCTCCCTCGGGGATCTCATCATCACTTAATGTTATATGATTATAGGCAGTGATATGCCCCACTATCCTGTCTAGATTTGTCACAGAAATATCCTGGGGCATAGAAGTTTGATTTAGTACTTTTAATAGTGTCTCCCGCTGCTTTTCTGAACTCAAGAGTAATTCCAGTACTGTGATCCTAGCCGGTTGCTTTCGTAGTTGTTCCACTACGTTGTACTCGCTATGTCTCAAGAACTTCAGAAATTCTTTGGCTTGGGCCTCAGTTACCGGCTTATTCATCTTTGGGGAAGGTTATTCTCCAAATATCTGCGTGGGGCTAACTGCTGTATTCTTTCCCTTATCTGTTTCAGCTGCTCTCAAAGCCTCAGAGGAATAACATCTGCCGCTCCTTGTGAAATGGCCCGCCTCACCAACATTTACATCGCTCTGGCTTTGTTGGTCTTTTAGCGTAGGCTCTTTTACCTGACCATGTTCTAGTTTTTCTGGCGTGGTCACATTTATAGCATAATTCCAGGGGGTTTGCCGCATATCCTTGAATGGGAACGGGGATGGTGCTGAAATGATGATCTTGGGACTTATCTTGTTGGTTTCTCCTTGGGAGGCACCTGCATTCCCTGGCCTAGGAGAGATGATAAAAGGTCTATCCTTCCCGTATTTAGATTTGGGGCTATCCATCATATGTACGTCCGACCCCTTCTTTCCCATAGGCTCTTCGAAGAATTCTATTTGCTTTTCATTCATCAATTGTTGTACCAATCTCTTGAACTCATCGCACTCTTGGATGTCATGCCCTTCATTCTGGTGGAATTCGCAATACACTCCACATCCCTTCTGGCTTATTATCATGCCATTGTCGATCACACGGGCCATGCATAACTGTTGAAATACCCACCGTAAAGAAGATTTGATTTCTGACACATCATCCTTAATCCTCCTGGTAAAGTATTCTTCAATAACATTTACTCCTCTGCTCCCATGATTAAGTAGCGGGTTAGTAGCTAAACTTGGTTCTTCAAACTTCAATATCCCAGAATCGATTAAATTCTGCACAAGTTTTTTGAAAGCAAGGCAATTCTCGGTGGGATGTCCAGGGGCACCGCCGTGATAGTCGCAATGCGCGTTCGGATTATACCAATAGATCCTTAAAGATTCTAAGTTTTGACCTTTTTACAAAACAGTCACTAAAATAGTTTTAAAACTTTACATTTTGGCCACTGACCAAAATGTCACTTTTTAAAACTTCTTTTTATAAAATTGATTTTACCAAAATCATCTTCATATTAAATAATGATTTTAGAATATTTTTCCATATTTTTTCTCACTCTAAAAATATTTATTTCCATTTAATCTTGAAACTAACTTGAATCTTCTAATCCGGTCCACTAGACCGTCCAATCAACCTAGAAAATTCCTAGGCCAAAAAATCAGGCGTTATAGAGTATTCCATAAACATAGGATCATATATCCTAATGTCGGTAGGTTTGACATACGCACATTTGTCACACTTATTTGTCATCTTGACAATATCATCTGCACTATCTTCATTGATAGTCTCTAAAGTTCATATGTGGCCACAAGTATGTCATCAACATAGGATCATATATACGTTGCTATGATCTATGATTGGTTTAAAAACGTCACACTTTAACTGCAAGAAAACATTGTTGATGCAAAAATAGAAATAGGAGAATCCTATTTGGATATCGATACCACGAGTATGATGTATTTAGCTTTAGTATTATGTGGCTACAAGCAATTCTGTAAATGAGAATATTGTGAGTGCAAAGATAGTTGCAATAAAGGAATAAAGTGATAAGTAATAGATCAATTGTGGTAGCAAACAAAAAATATAAGCGAGTGGAGAGATAATGAAATAAAGCCTGGATCTTCTCGGTTCAGCTTGGCAGAAAATCAAGTACACTCAAGGGAGTACGATGGCTCAATTAACAAGTAAAAGTAAGCTCGCTTACTAACTTCCATTCAATCTTCAATTGTTGACACAAAGATGTAAGTCAGCCACAACTTTCACCGTAAGTCGAAAACTAAAATCCTTAGAACAATTGGATCAACTCTCTTTGTATCCTCATTCAACTCTCTTTGTATCCTCATTCAACTCTCGTTGTAATGACTTGTTAACTCGACTTGTCACTGCATTCGTCGATGTCAGTAGCTATGTTTAACATTCTCATGCAAAAAATAATCAGATCCAACAATCAGAGTATGAGAAAAATTTAATAAAAATATATTGAACTGAAAGATAAGATTTTAAGGAGTTCATGCAGAGACGAAAAGAAGTAAACCGTCGTCATTAAAGCACAAACATATAATAGAAATCTTCAACAAACATCTAATTAAAGAAAAGTTTAAAAAAGATAAAAAAAAATATTCTTCTTGGTCTTGTACTAGAATCCTCTTCTCCTCGGATAATTTTGCCTCACTTCTCCTTGGATCTTCATAAATAAGCTTAAGCCGCCATAGAATGATAGAAAAAGCTCAAAGGTTAAAGATGATATGAAAAATAGAAATCGTGTGACTCCCTCTCTTCCCAGATTCATCCTTTAATTATAAATCGCCCAAGAAATAACATATGTTCTTTAGGTGTTTTGCGTAACCCAATGCCATACCGAATTTTTTATAACAAATAATACAACTAGCAAGGTCTCCTTATCTTTTAGCAGTTTGGACAACTGGAAACTATAGTGTTGAGCTGGTTGCAATGGTGAAACCTCCTCTGCAATGACATTAAAAATGCATCGACAACAAGGCAAAATATGTAAAATAAGAGCAACCGAGACTAAGTTAGACAAAATGCAGAAAATAGACATGAAAATGCAGAAATAGATGCAATAAACACTGATGTGAGGACAATTGAATCTATAAATCTAGGAAAAATACATGCTCTTTAAAGAGCTATCAATCTACATAGCCAATGAAAATACAGTCCCTCATTTTTTAGACTTATTTTCATTTATTTTGGTAATGAGGTTATTACCTTTGCTAGACCCCCCCACATTTTTAAGTACTTGTAGGAAGGATTTATTCTCTTCCATAACTCATATGGTGTCTTATCTCTTTAATTGTGGGGAACCTTATTTAAAAAGGTAATTAGCATATAGAGCAGCTTTCCCCTACATGTTAGGCACATTATGGTACCAATGTTACTCATATAGAGCTTCTCCCCATCTTAATCCTTTAATTAACTTTGGGTTTCAACATCATACTTATAGAGAACAATTTTCTCTATAGCTTCATCTTTGCTTTTAAGCAAATGCACATAACACTATTTTTTTTGTGATATCGTCAATGAAGGTAATAAATGTATTCCTCCAAACAATATTTTTCCATGTTAATTGTTACGTCAATAACATTGACCTCGTTTAGAAGTCTATAGTCCGAAGACTTGTTCCTCGTCTTATGGAAATTGAAGCATTTCTCATGAAATTTTGCTTCTTGAACACACCGCCTTTTAGTCTCAGATAAGACCTTGTTTACTGTTTGTTTTTTTGAAGTCCTTTTTTTTACTTCTACTACATTTTCCCTGGCAATATTAGTCACAACAATATTTGCTTTAGAAATATTTGAAGGTGGTAACAATATTTACCTTATCCTATCTAATAATATGAGGATAATCCTTCAGATATTTGACCAAGTTTAACATGGTCAAATAAACATTCTTTGTTGCCGCGTTTTGAAATTCTTTCCATTGAATCTCATTGGTTTTCCATTGTGACTCATAATCACAAACCAGAAGCATAGATTATGAATCTATTAAACATAATAATGAACCATGCACCGGTAGGTAACTTGTGAAAAGAGATGTGGTGCACTAGGCACGCTTAAATATTAGGTCTTTCAAATAACCAATCCTAGACATGCATTTTCATATTGTTTTTCAATCGTCATTTTATGGATCTCATTCTTTTATGTTTAAGGAAGTTCTTGAAGTCGTTCCAAACATGGGTTAGTCTTTCAAATGACTAATGCCTGAACGGATTCACTTATCAACATTTCTTTTGCGAGAATATCGTGAGTGATCAGTTTGAAGAAACAATAAGCTGCCATCTATAAAAAAACTAGACAGAAAACCCTTATCAATATTCCCAAACGTATGTTTTGTAACTTATTAAAGCAATAGAATATAATAGCAATGTGCGTTTATTACTCCTTAGAACATCAAAATCAGTAATAATGTTAGCAGGTTAAAACTAAATCAATTAACCCATGTAATAGACGATTGCACAATACCGAATGGGAAAAATATGAAGCAATAAACTTTTCCCTAATCCTACATCCAAAAAAAATCAAGAAACATTTGTTCTTAATGTTACAGGTGGGAAAAACTTAAATCGACTCGAAAAAACTAATTATTTTTTTTAATTTTGAATTATTCAAGTCGAGTTATTCAATTTATTTGAGTCACTCGAATAAATCGAATGAATTTTGATTTCAAGTCAAATTTGATTTTTAAAAGTTCGAATAACCGAAAAAATGGAAATTGAAAACGACGTGGTTTTGACTATTAGGCTTTGGTTATACTGTGGAAAATGGAGTGGCTTTTGAGTCACGTGATTTTTGTCCCTTATTCAGTTCTTCATCCCCTTGAATTAATAATCCCTTAACCTAAATCCTTAATTTTCTAAGCCTAAAATTCCAAATAGATTTGCTTGTTGTTGCTACATTCAAGCTTTAGTTTTACAACGAAAACGTCAGACGATCGTTGAAAAAAGTCCTTTGAGTTCGAGGTAAGCAATTTTTCTTTTCTTTGATATTTTGAGTTCGTAATTTCCATCTTGCTGGTGTTGCATTTCCAATTTTGTGATGTTTATTTTCTTTGATTTTTTGAAAAATTCTAAAGTGTGTGCATGAATATCATTCTATACCCCACATCAAAATTTTCAATTCTAAAACTTACCTAATTTCCCTCCCTTCGATTGTTTAGTAAATTCCATTGTTCTAAACCCAAACTTTGTCTGCTGTTTTGCAAGTTAAAAGTTCTCTCATTGATAAGTTTATATTTTAGATTATGGGTTCTTGATGTTCAAACAAGAGAAATATCGATGCATTGGCCATGGTAACTCTTTTAAACTTTGATTTTAGTCATTAGTTGCAAGATATAATGGAGTATAAGCAACTGCAAAATCCTTTAATTAAGTTGGCTACACATGTTCATTAATTCTTCAGAAGCATAAGACAAGACACAAAACAAATGGCAGGCCTCAACCTCAACCCACAGAAATCAAAATGAGCTTAGATTTACGTAGTAGAGGAATCCATGGTTAAATGAATTGTCTGCTCAAACTTTTTTAGTGCATGATTAACTTTAAGGTATTGAAATAGATATTCTATTTCAGCTGAAAATTTAGGGCATGATTAACTTTTCTTCAGTCTTTTCTAGATATTCATATTTTTATTACCATCCCAATTAAGGTATAATGTTAATTTCCCGTTTCTAAGGATGTTTTGTGTATTTGAAATTATGAGGATCTATTTCTAAGGATGGTTGTTTACTAAATTTTAGTTTGAAGAGTGGAATAAATTTTAATTCTAAATAATTTAAGTTCAAATTAAAGTTCTTATTGTAAATGTCAAAATCATAAATAATAGTATGATGAATGTTACATACATGTGAGAATTTACATTTAGGGTTGTAAATTGTGTTTTAGAATAGTGAGTCACTGTTGTATTTCAAATGAAAAAAAAAACAATAAATCTAGTCTATGGTTAATAGTTGCCAAGACCTTTTAGATTAGAAAAAATGCAACTGCTACAATTTGTCTTGTAAGTAATGTTGTTCAGAAGTTGTAGTAAGGATTGTTTTGCTTGTAATAATTAGTTTAGATGCAAAAATAGTAGCTAAGCTTCTGATTTTTAATTTAAGAATGCTAATGTTAAAGTATTATATTTGATATTGTAGATGAGCGGATCAAGAGACTCAAAGTTCACAAAGTTCTTCTCCTTGTAAACTCAATGACACTACCGTTCATCGCAAAGACTAATCTGAAGGTGCGACGAAAATCAAATCTCTGCCCTTCTGTTTTCTGCATTCTCCGACTGCCCTCGCCGTCCGTTCAAGATGTGGCCACCGAGTTTGAGTTGCTTGCGTTGTGTCGGTCAAAACCCTTTTGGCTGGCCGTTCATCCGACACAGATAAGGCCTTCGCCGGAGCTAAGCGCGAGCCTTCAGTTTTCTTCCTTTGATCTGGTAAGTTTTGCTAAGTGGTTGAATTTCTGGCTTGATTTCAGTTATTTTAATTATTTTGGGTTGATTTGGCTGTTGGAAATTGTGTTTTTAAGCCTTTTGCGGCCGTTTTAGGCTGCGCATGCTGACCACACGCCGTCCAGGGGGATATTCGACCGCCCTGGATGGTGGTTATTGATCTGGCCTGGCTAGACCTGGTCTGGCCAATAATTTGGGTTGGACCGAATCGGTTCTGCTTTAAACTGGCTTATGATTCAAACCTGTACCCGTTGACCTGACCTGTTGACTTGTACCAATTGACCCATACATGTTAACCTGACCCGTCTGCCTGCTAACTGAGTCAGCTCAGTGAGTCAACCTGTCCGAGTCAGCTCAGTGAGTCAACCCATCTGAGTCAGCTCAGTGAGTCAACTCGTCCAAGTCAGCTCAGTGAGACAACCCATCTCAGTCAGCTCAATGAGTCAACTTGATGGCGTCAGTGTTGATCGTTGACCTGATGTCGCCATTGACCGTTGACCGCTGACGTTAGTGTTGACTTTAACCCAAAAGTCAAATTTTTTGAAAACCCTTATTTTATATTTTTCAATGTCCTAAGTCCGTTTTGTAAAATTCGAACTAGAAAGCCTCCGAAATAGACCTTAAACTCGAATTTGTATATGTGATTGATTTTCAGTTTAAGAGCAATAGACTTAAGAATAAGGATTGATTAATGGCTATGTTTGATTGAAGGACTTCACGACAACGTATCATAGATTAGTGGACTTCGAATTCGGGTTCGAGAGTGATCGAAAGAAGTTTCAAAGTTTGACCGGTGTAGCTTGAAATCAAGATAATACATTACTATCTCTTGCATGCTTTATGAGACATGTGAGTAATTGGTTAATGCATGCATGAGTATGATTAAGAGTACTGTTAATTCTTCCTAAGTCAAATTGATTAAGAAAAATAAGAATGGTAATTCTGCCTAACTGAATTAACAAACAACTATACCGATACACGTTCCACCGTATTGATACGGTGCCTTAAACAAACTTGTATTGTTTCGGTACAACACGACCCGTTTCGGTGCGCTTAACCGGCAACTCAGAAACATTTGACAATCGTACTGATACGATATGATAGTGTTTCGGTACTCCAAGCTGGCAATTCAGAAGTATTTGACAACCGTACCGATATGGTATGGTGGTGTTTAGGTGCGCGAGTTTTGCCCCAAAAAGTAGATTCCAATAAAGAAAATCCGTACCGATACACCTAAGCCCGTATCAAAACACCCTACTTGATTTTGCCTAGCTGTACCGATACACTCAAGTCTGTATCGAAACACCCTACTTGATTTTGCCTAGCCGTACCGATACGGTCCCCTGCGTATCGATACGCCTGGGCTTGTAATGTCAAATTTAACTGGTTTAATAAGCTCATAACCTAACCAAAACACCATAACTTGCTTCTAACATGCATCCAGCATATTCAAGATTCCATTCACAGCGTAGCATCACAAATTCAGCAACGTTTCATGGCATTTTGCATCAAACGTAAATCTATAGGCATGCAACCTAGAAACCACTCAAATAAAGCTTAAACTTCATACCATCACCAAAACCAAACCGTAAAAGCCATATACAACTTTGGAACAACCAAACAAACATGCTCAAATAGGGAGTACATCAGAACATCTCCCAAAACCAAAACTAGTTCCCAATTGCCCTTATTACTTATAGCCTATTTCAACATACTCTGGCAAACAAGTCTTGCTAAGATCCTTTGCTCCTTGCTACCTCCAAAGCTTTCAATTCTCTGCAATGATGGACAAAAAGAGCGTAAGCACACAAGGCTTAGTAAGGAGCACTCACAAAAAAACACCATCAATGCATTATAAATAGTTTTGCAACTTTACACTGAATCTTATTTCAAACAACCGTTAAATCATTATCATGCCTTTAAAACTATGCATTTAACATCTTAAAAAAAACATATTGTCCATAAGCAACATGTATTATTAACCAACAGCAAGCCCCATTGCTCAACCTCAATTTAAGCCCTCTTGTGCATAATTACCATATGCAAAGCCTAAAGAATAAACATGTATAAATCATATTATACAACATAATCCTTCTAATGACACATTAACAATTATATTGGCTTACAAGTGATCATTAAACAAGTCCATTAACAACAAAAGTTCATTGGATACACAGATTCAACAAGTGTTCAATCAACACATCAATCCATCTCAACCGGAATAACGATACAATAACAATTGTGGTACATCACCAACCGGGTACACCTTTCAACCCATGGGGACACCAAACCCAATCATCGGTTAGACGCTTAATCCACTAACGGTAGTTTATGGTACTGTTTAACCCTTCTACCATTAGGGTACTCGGATGAAGTTTTCGGTACACGGATTTAAACCCCTCCACATCCAAGGCGACTTATTATAGTGCACTCTATCCTATGGTCGGCCAACTATATCCGATAATAATTTTAAAATCACATCACTTGTCAATATAATTAACCATTTAACATTTACCTCAATGTTTTTAACAAGCATTAACCAAATCATTTTCCAAAGCAACAACCATGTTTTAAATCACAAGTATAAACCATATACTTACAAGGATCACTTACCATGTGCATCCTTCAGTATTTCATGCTTA
Organism: Hibiscus mutabilis; assembly: GCA_019671005.1. Lineage (NCBI taxonomy): Eukaryota > Viridiplantae > Streptophyta > Magnoliopsida > Malvales > Malvaceae > Hibiscus > Hibiscus mutabilis. The sequence goes on along the minus strand of CM033724.1, from coordinate 41,757,289 downwards.
AAAACAGTATATCAAATACTTTGAATCATGCTTAAACAGTAGGTAACATGTAAATCAAAACAAGTGCATAAAACCATTTAACACTAGCACGACCGAGAGAGAAAATCCCTTTTTACTTACTTCTGTGTTTAATCCAACGCATCAAGCTAAGTTTAAACTCCCATAAACCACCTCTAAAACATTCCAATGCCGGAATCCATATTCTCACTCACCGATACGCGAAGCTTTGATTTGCCGACGCGAAATCAAGCGTCTGAAGCCTCCAATGCTACACCGTTTGCTTCTAAAACAATCTCCCCTGTTTAAACCACATAACGACAGAGGATTAATGCATCTCCATGCATTTACAACACTGCAACGACAGATCCTAACAGATTCTTGCATTCACCTCACAATTTCCCAACCACAACAATCGAAAACTTCAACTAATCATTTCCAAACACAACCCAGCCACAACCTAACAATCTAACACCACTCTTATCACCAATTAACATCTAGAAACAGAATCAAATCGACTTAACACCCTCAGCATCCACACAACCACCATAACACCTCAAAAACACAAATCTAGCAACCTAAACCATTAGAGATTCAAGAGTTTCATGATACCATTGATAAAACTGACTTATCAACACTATTAAACATCCAAAATATGTTAAAACAATTCATAACACTGGAAATCAGATTCAATTTGAATCCCTCCTTATTTCATCAATTTTACCCAATTAAATCAATACAAAACATAAAAATCAGATCATAAACCATAAATGAAGGATCAAATACTTGGGAATATCATTAAAGAACCATGCAATAGAGATCACGGACCTTACCCCTATTGAGTGATTTCTCCCTCAATTGACTTGTTTAAATCTAGAAAATACAAGATTTCAATAAGATTTTGGTAAAACAATGATAAAGAAACAATTACAAATCAAGAAATCAAGAATATAGATCTCTCACCTCTGGAATTTGTTGAAAGCAAATGTGTTTGGCAGAAAAGAAGTGGAGAGAAAAGTTAAGAGAAAAGTTACGTAAAATTGGTTTAAAAGAAATAACTAACTTTAATATCCAAAATCCTTTTCAATTAGCTTTTAAAACACATGTTAAAATGGTTTAATTGAAGGGAGAAATCATCAGAAAAATCTTGGTAAAATAGCTCTTTAATGATTCTAGGAACTTGACCCTTTTTATTTTAGTCACCACTAAAACAGTTTTCAAAATTTACATTTTGGTCACCAGCCAAAATGTCACATTTCCAAATTCCATTTTCCAAAATTGATTCCACCAAAAATCAATATATATTAAAATATAATTTTTACCTATTTTCCATATTTTTATCTTACCAAAAAATATACGATCCTGCATTCGACTCGAATCTCTAACCTGTTCCACCGGACCGTCTAATAAACCTCAAAACTGCTAGGCCCAAAAATGGGGCGTTACATTGACAACATTCTACGGGTATCTATCAGTCATTCTTCCTAGTATATTGACTTCTCGGAGCAAAGTGAGTACTCAGTGCTCCAACTCTGTCTCCTCTCTATTTGCTTAATGCTCAGCTTATTTCCAACCGTAGCATTATCAATCTCAGTATATTACAGAACATCTTCCCTTTTATAAAAAATCCCCTAATATGGAATATTTTTGAATCAACGAAATGCAAACATGAATGCAATAAGGTATTAGTCGCAAAGTGATCATCGTAGAAAGGCTTTCCTTAAACAAAAAGACTTGTTACATCAGATATTCTTCTAGGCTTTACAAATACTGATAGGCCCTATCTCCTAACTTTTTGACTTCTTTCAACAAAAGAGTCAATTTTCCTTCATGATCCAACGCTGGATTCATATTCTGACTCAACAACATTGCTGCGTCGGCCATATCCGCTACTTGATGAGCCACTTTACGCTCTTGGATAACAACAATCTCCATTTCACTTTCTCCAACATGAATATCAATTACCTTGTCTGACCAAACTCTTCGGATGATCCACCCTCTCTAATCTTTGGTGTACTTTTAGGACAACGTTCGAAATTTGTCTGCTCTATTTGATCACGAGACCCTTTGTTTATTATGATCGCCTTCTACAGTGATGACCACTTGCAAAATAAATACCTTTTGTATCCCGCGAGAATACAATATAAAATAAATGTAAATGGGCAAAAATAACACAAAAAGAAAATTGTGTCAGTACGACAAGAATAATCTGAGCAAATGGTCAACTAATAAACGGGAGCAATAAAATAAAGCACTCAAATCAAGAGATTAAAATATGTATAAACAAGAACATAATAGGGTTACCGCTAAACATACAGAGTACCGACATGGCTCTAATATGTGGGCTCGTATGGTCCACTATATGCGGTTAGGTTCTAAAGTAAATGGTACTCGAACTGCCGCTCAGATATCGATTCGATATAATACGACCCTTATACCATACGGGGGTGAAGACCCCACGAAATATAAGAATCGAATCCTGGAAGTAAATTACAACACTATACGGAGGTGAACACTCCATCTTAAAAGTTCTAAACCTATTGCATGATGAAAAAAACGATAAACAAACAATGGTAAAAATTAAATTAAGTCGAATTTAAATGTTCTTAATAATTACGATACGAACCCAACTAAGGCCTAACTCCTTTTTTTATTTTTAAAAATAAAAAAATCCCCAGCGGAGTCTCCATGATGTAGCGAGTATTTTTTTGAAGCCGCTACAAAAATTATAAAATCGTATTTGTGGGGTAGTGTTTCTCGCTTTTATTGAAATTTTTATTTAAAAAGGGGATTTCAAGAAAACTCGTATTTTAAAAAATATGGAGTCACCACCGGTCACTTGGATAAGGTAGATCGAACCCCGAACACAAACCAGAGATTCAAATTAGGTTCGGGAGTCGATTACGTACAGGGAAGGGCTAGCACCTCGCTACGCCCAAAATTAGTACCTATAGGGTTCGTATCGTAATTATAAAAAAATTTGATTTACTTTAAAAATTAATTCTTAATATGCGTGGTTCAAATATTAAATTTGTCTTTATATCCACGGTACCAAAGGAGATGACACCCGAAGGCCGGGATGACATTCCCACTAGAATACCGGGAATAAGAGGCCTAAAATTATATACAACATAATAAATGTATGGACATGGCATTAATCCGAATGCATAAAAAATTCTCACGATGTGATGTACCAAAAAAGATGACACCCGGAGACCTAGGATACCACTCCTAATCGCATACCGAGACCCTGAGAACTAGATCTAACATGTCATACAAAATATATTTATTATAAAAAACATGCCAATATTAAATAAATTTAAACTTATATATTACCCTATTTCTAAACCAATATTAAATTGAAATAAATACAGAGATAATGATCGAATTTTATCCCAATAGGAGCTCAGATGAAAAACTTTGATCGACCCCACCAAGATCTCCGTACTATCTCGTCATGGCCCAAAAATTAACTCGATCGAAACACGAGAGGACCTCCGATTGAATGCTGGATCGAATCAGCTGGGGCCGAGAGCACTGCTCTCTTCCCCTGGCAAGCCGTGCTCGGGCTGCCATTGCTCGGCCAATTTATGGCCTTTTTGCTGCCTCCCTTGCTTTGCCCCTGCCTTTTATAGGCATTTGGTGGGGGATGTGGCTTAATGTGAGCCGCGCTCACTTTTCTTTTTTTTAATTTAATTTTTTTAATTATTATATATATATAATATCATTATTAAAATAATATTAATAATATTAAAACTTGGACAAAAATAAGTAATTACACTAATATTATCATTTTCCCCTTATCTCATGGAGTGTTAAATGGGTATAATGGCACTGCCATTATTGGAAGTAAATGAGTAATGGCTAAGGTTGAACAAAAAGAAGTAATGGCTAAGGTTGAACAAAAAGAAGAAGTAATCGCTAAGGCACTGACTAGCAACCAAAATAAATGGCATTGACCGTTGTGTATGATCCATTATCACCCACAACTTTTTCATAATAGCTAAGCATTTAGCATACCCTTATCGTATAACGAGTTGCTTCGATGGAAAAAAATATGATATTTATTTTAAAAAGATCCGAGTTCATACCAAAGGCAAATGCACCCAACCTTAATGGAGAGTATCCGCATCCTTTTTTTTTTTAAATATAAGTTTAATTTAGTGTTATTTTTCTTCTAAAAAGTTAATTTGTTTAGTGTGTAAAGAAAAAAGAATGCATACCATTTGAAAAATATATATTTGACTCACTTTTGAATTTTTGAATCCACCACTAGTTCACACACTTGTACGTGTAGAAACCAAATCGTTTGTCCCATCTCTATGTCCGTGTTTATGTCCTCACTCTAAAAAAAATAAGTTTAGAGTTTAAGATTAAAGTTTAGGGGTCAACTTTTAAGATTTTGGTTTAGGAAACTAGAGTTTGAGTGTATTTTTTAAGATTTAGTATTTAAAGTTTAGAGTTAAAACTTGAAGTTTAATTTTTTAACTTTGGGGCAGGAAAAAAAAACACAAAAAAAAATAAAATTTTTATTAACACGTGACTTGTTAAAAAGAGAAATTTAAAAATTACATTTTTTTAATTCACCATTAACAATGGGGCCAATGATTGCTACCTTCGGTAATCGTACCGCAACCTCAAACTCAGAGCTGGAGTGTCAATACCAAGTGGTTTCTGTTTCATTGGATCATTTGGATAGCTTCATTCAGTCGTCACCTCACTTAATTTGTCACTGTATGCCCTTTTTCTGTTTTCTTGCCTTGAAAGCATGAAATCTTTTAACAATTTGCGAAATGAACAAAAAAATTCCCATCATTCCGTGTCAATATCTTAACCAAAACAAGGATTCTCGGGTACATTTCTAAAACAAAGAACTCTTTAAATCCCACGCGAAAACCATTTTATCAATCAATCCAACTTCTACTCAAAAACTATAGCAATGGCTAACAAATTCATACACTTTTTGCCTCTTCTGTAGCTTAGTGGTATTAACTCAGTCAGCTCCTGAGGGTGTGCACTTATCACTCAACTTCCTGGGTTTTCAGGCACTTTTCCTTCAAAGCACTACTCTGGGTATTCCCTGAATTCAATATTTTTGTTATAAAAGTTCCATCTTTTTTCCCAGTTCATTGCTTTTTCTTGTTTCCTATAAAATGGGAGTCACAAAAATTGATGGTCAAACTCCTTTTTCATTTTTGGTTCATGAAGGTATGTGAATATTGATCAAAATCATGGCAAGAACATGTTTTACTATTTTGTTGAATCTGAAAGGAAGCCCTCGGAGGATCCTGTCGTTCTTTGGCTCAATGGTGGACCCGGATGTTCCAGCTTTGACGGCTTTGTTTACGAGCATGGTATATTGTTATATGAAACAGAAAATGTTTCATGTTTTTCATCTGGGATTGAGATATTTCATATTTACCTTAGACTTTGACAATAATCTGTTTTTCCTCTTTGAATTGTTCATTACAGGGCCTTTCAATTTTGAAGCAGCAAAGGCAAAAGAGAGTTTACCCCAATTGCATCTCAATCTCTATAGTTGGTCCAAGGTTGTAAATTTTTACTTTTGTTTGATAGGAGAATTGATTTGTTTATGTTCATTTCCCCATTGTGGTAAAAAATATAGTTCACAGCCTTTTTTTACTTTTTCATTTTAGGTCTCCAGCATTATATATTTAGATTCTCCAGTTGGGGTCGGGTTTTCGTATTCGAAGAATCAAAGCGATTATATCACCGGTGACCTACAAACAGCCATTGACACCCATGCATTTCTGCTCAAGGTTATACGATAAATACTTCTCATTATGGCTCAAGTTCTTTATTTGCTGAGATACTCAAGTATCTGTTGTGTGACAGTGGTTTGAGCCATACCCCGAGTTCCTCTCGAACCCATTTTTTATTGCCGGAGAGTCATATGCTGGAGTATATGTGCCTACTCTTTCTTTCGAAGTAGTTAAAGGTATATGTCCTCTTAGTTTAGACTTCATTAAGTTAAAAGGATGAATCCTAAGTGCAGTATGAACCTTTTGCAGGAATTGATGCTCACACAAAGCCTGTTCTTAATTTCAAGGTACGAGTTTCTCCGGAAACTATTTCGATTGATGTTTAAACTTTGAACACGTGCATTCTAGCTGCAATTTGAATATGTCACACACAGGGATATTTGGTGGGAAACGGAGTTGCGGATGATGAATTTGATGGCAATGCTCTTGTTCCGTTTGCTCATGGCATGGGCCTGATCTCAGATGACCTATACGAGGTGCGTGGATCAGTCCTCGATATTGATATATCTTGTTTTAGTGCTAGTTACTTTTTCGTTATGACACTAGATTGTCCATTCAACCATTCCTTGTGCAACTATGGTGCACCTAGAAACATAAGTTTTTGTACCTCAGTCACTAAAAATCTTGAACTTTTACCAAGTTTTTCATTTGTTTCTATGGATTTTTCTTGAAAGTTTCCGGATTTATTATTGGAAGCTGTTGCATTCTAACTTGCTATAAGTGTTAGACTTAAAAAGAAAGGTCATAGTTCTTTTTCCTGAAGACATAGTTCTGATAGTTCAATCTACATATTTTCAGGAAGCTAAAAATGAGTGCAAGGGTAATTTCAATAATCCACTCACTGAAACCTGTGAGAGCAAACTGGATAAAGTTGATCGGGTAAATAGCCTGTTTAATTGCTTATTCATATTGATTAACGGGAAAGTTCGGATAATTAGAACTTGCATTCTCTTTGATATGCTTCTGAGCTTTTGACTAATTGCAGAACATAAGGGATTTAAACATATACAACAGCCTAGAACCTTGTTATCACAGCCCTGAAACACCTGGGACTACAGATATCAAGATCAGACTACCTTCGAGCTTCTGGAAGCTCGGTGAGACCGACAGGCCTCTTGCTGTAAGGAAAAGGATGTTTGGTCGTGCCTGGCCTATTAGAGCCTCTGTAAGAGATGGAATTGTTCCAACATGGCCACAACTTCTCAATAGCCTAAGTGTTCCATGCACTGTAAGTTTAAATTATTGTCTGTGAACATTGCTTTTTTGTATCTTGTTTCACATGTATTTTATAGCTTTGCCCTTGAGGAGTTTCGAATGTCAATAATCATCAGTTTTTAGATTTCCTCTGCTCTTTGGTGTCAAGTTCTTTGCTATGCTATGCTATTCCTTTACGCATTCGACTCGTATAACCTATGTGGATTTTTATTTATTCTTTATTCATCTCGATCTATCTTATTGGAAACAAAATGATAACTTAATAATTTATATCAATTGTGTAGAATGATGAAGTAGCAACAAAATGGCTGAATGATCCTGCAGTTAGGAAGGCAGTTCATGCTGAAAAGGTAAGCACTCTCAAAATCATTATTCTCCAGGTTTTCCGATAAAAGAATAATAAAAATAATTTTATGTTCCTTTCGACACATAGGAGACTGCAATCGGAAAATGGGAGTTATGTACGGACAACATCTTATATAATCATGATGCCGGTAGCATGATCAAGTATCACAAGAATCTTACTTCCAGGGGATATCGAGCACTCATATACAGGTAAATCTCCATTCTAATGTTATAAGTTCTGTTTACTGAATTTCGGGTTAATGTTCTCTGATAAATGGTTTGCATTTAACTATCGTGGCAGTGGGGATCATGATATGTGTGTTCCATACACTGGGAGTGAAGCCTGGACAAGATCGGTCGGATACGATATAGTGGATGAATGGAGGCCATGGACTTCCAGTGGACAAGTTGCAGGGTAATTTCAGTTCCTTCTTCCCCTTTAACATGTGTAAAAAGTATTCTATGGACAGATAATCTCATGCTCAATCTGTTACTACCCGGATTTCCCATTTGCTTTCCCGAACCAAGGCTCGTGATGCTGTATTCCACTTGGGAAATGAATTTGAATCTCTTTTGGAATGCATTTGCAGGTATTTACAAGGCTATCACCACAACCTGACCTTTTTAACGATAAAGGTATCAATCACATTGCGGACTTTCAGATAAATAAAGGGGTAAATTCTAAATTTATAAAATTTCCCAGTTTTGATTGAAGTTTTTTATGTTTGTATGACTTCAGGGAGCAGGACATACTGTCCCAGAATATAAACCTCAGGAGGCATTGGATTTCTATAGCAGATTCCTGGCAGGGAAACCAATATGAAACTGTTTACATTATAATTGAATGTTGATGATAGGTTATCTACATAATGTCTAAATCTGTATGTTGTTTTCTTTGATATATATGATATTGTTTTACACAGTAGTAATAGTTTTTCTTGAAACTGTTACACTAAAGCCCAAGGGAGCTCCCCTTTAGTAATTAACTCCCTTTGAGGGTTAATAATGTCCGAAAATAAAATTATGGTTTTGGTCCATCTATTAGTCTCAACTTCCGGACTTAGCTCTTATACTTTAATTTGTCATAATTCGGTCTCTATGTTTATAATATCATCAGTTAATTTAAATAGTTAACCCCGTGAATTATTCCGGTTAAAATGTTGATGTGATTTAAAAAACACACACACACACAACAAATTTCAACTTATTGAAATAGAGTAGCCAAATTATACCAAGGTAACATAGAAGACTAAATCTCAATTTAAACATAGTAGAAGGATCAAAATCATAATTTGATCTAAAATAAATGTAATATATATATTCTTCTACTTTTGAAAATTTAAAAAGAAGTCCATGTACAGCAACAACAGATTTAAGTTGAAATAAAATTTTGATTGACACATTAGATTGTACAATAACAAAAGATTTTCGTAAGAATAAAGTATAAAAATTTTCCTTGAAATAAAATTTTGGTTAACATTAAATATTGTATTCAATCATGATATATATATATATATTAAAAAAATTATATAAATTTTAATATTATCTTTGAATTTTAACTTTATACAAAATAAGAATTATTATTAAATAAAATAAATAAACGAGTATGTACATGTGCAACACAAATTAAAGAAACTAGTATATATATAGGAGAAATGTAAATGTTACAAAAAAAAATGTAAATATAACTTTTGTTACATGCATTGATATTTTAATTGCAATGCTGTACCCAATTTTTTAGGTGCAATTAGATGTCTAGCTTTTTCTTAATGTTGCAAATAGGTAACTATTTTTTAATGTGCAATTATGAACCTAGCTCTCTTTAGATGTGATTTGGTATCTAACTTTTTATTTTTTGGTACAATTAGGTGCTTAATATTTGTTTTAAATTACGCGTGCTCATATTTAGAATTTTAACGTCTAACTTTTAAATTTATAACACATATTAGTTCTTTTACTAAACGACATTGAAATCACAAGTATGCATTAATCAAAATTGACCATGTATAATTTAAAAATATTAGGTACCTAATTGCACCAAAAAAAGTTGAGTATTGCATTGCACATAAATTCAAAAATAGATGCCAAAAGTTATAATTTCATAAAAAAAGTTAGGTACCACATTGCACATAAATATCAAGATTAGGTACCAAAAAATTATATTTACCCAAAAAAGAGGGGGAGAAATGTGGGTTGAGTTGCCTGAGCTTTAACGGGTCCAATATATGGGCTATGTTTACCGGTTACCCGACCTAACTGAAAATCTACTTAAAACCTCCGAAACTGAAAACGCTCCAAAACCCCTGCGAATTGAAGTGAATACTGAAGGGGAACAAATGGTGATGTTAATACGGAGACGCCTATTTTGCACCAAAATATCCCCAAACAGCCATCCGCATAAGCTCCAATGGAGCGTAAAGCAGATTACAAAATCCAACTTCAACGACTCACTCCAGGAGTTCAAGACCCATCTCTCCTCTTCCGACTTCGTTGCCGTTTCGCTCCAGAACACCGGCTCTTTCTCCGCCTCTTGGAATCGAGTATCCTCCTTCGACACGCCGGAAATCGCTTACCTCAAGGCTCGACGCGCCGCTGAACGCTTCCAGCTCCTCCAATTCGCCATCTGCCCCTTTACCATATCTGGCTCCAAAGTCAATGCCCACCCGTGAGTTCTCCACCTTTTTATTTATGTGATGATTCATTTTATCTTTGAAAATAAATGCTTTTTAAGTTTCATGTAATTTGGAAAATTAGAAGTTAAAATTTTTTAGCTATGAGAAATTTCAGGATTACCTTAGGGGGGCGAGATTTAGGTTCAAAGAATTAGCTTTTACTTATAAAGATTAAGTTTTTGCTTTTCTCCCATCTTGTTTAGGTCTTATTTTTTTAATTGTCATTGCAGATATAATTTCCATTTGTTCCCGAGAGATGAATTAAATATTGGGATGCCTTCCTACAGTTTTTCATGCCAAACTTCTTATTTGACAGCGATGGCTCGGCAAGGTTTCGATTTTAATGCCTGCATATATGATGGTAGAATCTTATTCTCTTCACATTTTGAACACTTCCATTACTGATATGATATTTGGAACATGATGAAAAGTGAAAAATCTTTGAAGAACTTGTGTATTTTGTGCATTTCCACATAATTTCAAAGGGATTATATTCAGGATATAATTCTCTGCGGAATTTTGAGCTAAGCCAAAAGAGTTCCTTCGTTTTTGATAGGTGTATCATACTTATCCAGAGCACAAGAATTGGTAGCAAAAGTTAAAATGGGCAATCCAATTGCTGTAAATCACGTTCCTACTTCTTCCCCTCCAACTGTTGCTGATACGGTATTTGTAGAAAGAGTTAAATCCCGTATTAAGCATTGGAAAAAAGCCTGCACAGACTCCTCAAGCAGAAAGATAGATGGTAAATGATGCTGTATTAGGTATTGGGTTATTTAATATCTTTTTTGCCATTACCTATTTTCTCAGTGTGTTTAATTTTTGATGGCAGATACGCTTATAAAATCACTGAGAAAGCTTGTCTCAGGGGGTGAACAGTATGGCTCTAGACCGTGCATGACAATAGATGTTTGTAGTGAACGTCAAGTTGAACTTGTATCAGAGGTAGACTTGCCTGATATCTCATGTGATGCAGTTATGGGAAATGGGAAATTTTGGGCTTTTCTTTCGTGATTAATATCCTGAAATTTTTCATGTCAAAAAAAATCCTGAAATTTCTTAGTACTTTATAGATGTTAAGAGAGTTCTCCAATGACCTTGTTGCTTTGAAAATCCCAACAAAGGGTGGAGGAACCCAGGCAGTTCGTGTTGTTTTAACAAGTTCGAAAGAAGACAAGAGTCTTTTTGAGGTAGCAAATAAATCTCAATCCTTGATCACAATGAGTGGTTTGATTCTTTCTAAACTCTGTAAATGGGGATCTTGATTAACAGAGGGAGCTTCAGAATGTTGAGAAGAAACAAAACAAGAAACTGAGAGGATTTCGAGAGGTGATCGAATTGATATCCGCTTCGCAGAAACCTATTGTCTCTCACAATACCCTGAATGGTCCATCTCTCTAGCAAAAGTTCATGTTCTTTTAAACTATCTCATGCTGTTTATGGTTTAGATTAATGTTTGCCTAAACGATAGCTTGGTCCTGCAGATTTTTCCGTTATTCATTCAAAATTCATAGCTCCACTTCCTCTCAATATGGATGAGTTTCTTCACTCTTCTCAATCAGCTTTTCCCCATATTTTTGATGTTAACCATATGATGAAGGAAATTGGTCCTCTAGAAAATGTGACCAGCATACCTGCAGCCATATCTTACCTGAAGAATCATTTCTTTGCGCCCATTGAAATGGAACTTTCCCATGGAGGTTAGTGTGTCTCGCTAGTTATGTTATGCAGCTGATTTTCATGAATGTCTGCTTTCATTCTTGTCTACTTGGTTATGTGTCACTCTGTTATTGTCCATGCTTCACATTTATGTCTTTGTTACATCATGTTTTTGTTTTTTAGCTTTGTCAGATGAAAGCAAGATTCACGGGCAAACTGTTGTGAGAATCTGTTATTTGTTTGCAAAATTGTGCTCTGTACTGAAGATCACTCCAGGTGCTATCCAGTCCGGTGATGGAAATGTTACTTCTCTCCCTGGATATGCAAACGTCTTCAGATCATCTTCTGGAAGTTCCGAAGAATCACTTGATGGAGGTATCAGAATTTCGACAAATAGCCCAAGAAAAGTAGACTGCAAGGATTTAGTTTTCTTGTGGGGATTTAGGGATAGATTGTCTGCCGGAATGCTTAAGAGCCTTCTCCAAGGGTTGCACGCTGTTTTCTCTGGAGAATTTGATGTATGTTTAATAGATAAGAGCTGTGCCATTTTGGTTTTCTTGCAACCTAATTTATCTCAAGCTTTCCTGGATGTATTGAGCAGCGAAGGAATCAGTGGATCATTAAGAGAATTGGTCTCAGAAGGCTTAAGAGCAGCGGATTATGAGACATACAAGAGGGCCTGTAGTTTGGGTTTGTGGGAGACAGATTTAGCAAGTTCCTTAGACAAAGCCTCTGCAACGCCTGATCACTTTTCTCAAAGTGGTCCAGACACAAAGCCGTCAGAGATTTTCTGGTGCAAGGACTTGATTATTAATTTGGATGATTTATGAGGTACGGAAATTTTCAGTTCCGGGGATAATATTTGCATTTGCAGCAGCTAAGTGGTAGGCTTAGAGTTGATATTGACCTTGGTACTAATCTGATACCAACCTTTAAGCCATGACAATTGGTCGTACACGATGCCGATATTTGAAGAACGCGGAAAATCTTGTTGTAGACCACTGGCCTGGATTGCAGCTGTATATCCCAAGCCATATTGTCGAATATTTGGTAGTGTTTTCCTTGTACCCCTGCTAATACTATGCTAACCTTTATGCACCTTTGATTACTTATCATATTTGGAATCAAATGCATGTTTTGCGTTCTAGGCTTAGATAAGAAGGAAAACATTTTGATGCAAGTTACAATTTGGAGGGAGGAAACCCAGTTTTTCTTCAGCTTTGAAACAGAACACCCATGTTCCCAAGTTCCACGTTGGAGGAAAGTTACGTACGTTCATTTAATTCATGCCAAGTTGAAAAAAAAAATGTATTTCTAAAGAAGAGTAAAACAAAAAAATGTATTTCTAAGAAAGAGTAAAACAGTTTTTTTGAAACTATTACTTAAAACAATAAGATTTTATATGTATAGTAACATATTTGATTGGTTGCATGAAAGATCTTATATTTTTGCATGTGTTTCACGGTACAAGGCTGCATTTTTCATTTTATTATGGTTGTTTATAAGTCTAATATGTAAATTAGTTAGTTTTATATATGTAGCAGTCATTTTTATAAGATTTTCAACAAAACATGGTAGCTTTGCTTACACAAACATGGTAGCTTTGCTTACACACACGTTTTACGCTTCACTTAGTGCTGATAATAAAATGTTATATTACACAAATAAAAACGAAGAAACAATGAGTAATTCCAGCAACAGTTTCTCAAAAGCAACATCATATTATTAAGTAGATCAATTATCAGCACAAGTAAATTTTAATTGGGTTCAAGTTTTGTTCACAATTTTAGACAAATTAGTTTTAATTTTTTTACATATTACATTATAATGTATCCAAGTCAAATATGTTAAGCTTCATGATAAACTTTTAAGCAAACAAAGTTTATAAAATTATATGTTCCCCAAAGTTTTGAACATATATTGCAGGTCTTCTTGTGAATACGATTTTAGCTTGATTCTTTATGTTTCACAATATTACTAATCCCAAAAGATTAACAACATTGCATGTTTACCTTTCGTTTTACATAGATTATTATGAAATTATGTGTCAATGTATTCTCTTATTTCAGTGTTTATGGTATATAGTCGACATTATTGTACTTAACAAGTTTTTGTAGTCAAGCCTGTGGATGATGTAAGTTTCATTGTAGGAACTCAATCCGTATTCCAATTAATATGGTAAAATATTAAATTGTGGTTAAATGTATGTCATTAAATTATTACGTTGTCGCATAATAATTATCATTAAAGCCTATTAACCTGAAACATATAAGGTTTTCTTTTATTATAACGCATCTCATTATCACGAGCTTTTAACTCTGTCTATAAATGATAGTTTTCTTGATAACAAATCTCGTTCGAAATCAATCTTACGAACCATAATATTGTAGCAATATACTTTTTACACACGATTACAAGCCTCAGTCTTTATTCTCTCTTGGTGGTTTTATTCATAACAAGTGACACAATGATTGCTACAAAGGAGAATGATCAGATTATTATAAAAAATAATTGTGAAGTCAAAATGAGCATGTCTTGTGATTGGGAAGTTTTTGATAATATATTCAAAACAGGGAGTGTTACAAGAAAGTGTTGTGGTGAACCCCTTGTATTAGGAAAAGTGTGTCACTCTGCATTGGTATTGAGGACACTAGAACGTCCACACTTCATAAACCTGGACCGGGATACGATCATACGAAAATGTATTAAGACTTGGAACAACTGTCTTGTACTGACTCATTCACCATCTCCGACTCCTTGTAGACGTAGTGTTGCCTAAATCAGTAAAACGATTTAAGACATAACGCCTTCAAATACGTACCATTGTTTTGATTTAGATATTGTGACATGAAATTACTAAGTAATTGTTAATTTAATCTATATCAAGTTGAAGAAAAAAATATATTTCTAAGGAAGAATAAAACAGTTCTTTTGAAACCACTACTTAATACAATAAGATTTTATATGTGTAATAACATCTTTGATTGATTGCATGAAAGATCTTATATTTTTGCATGGCAACATGATAACGTTCCTTGATACAAGGCTGTAATTTTTATTTTATTATGGATGAAGAATTTTAATATTAAAGCTTCATGGTAAGAAAGAATTAATTGCAATGGAAAAAAGTATGAATGAAGGTTGCATGTAATAACATCTTTTTTTTAATTAAAGAAACAACATTTAATAAAACACATTTTCACAAATAAACTTTTTTACGATTGTATTTAAACCAAATAATATATTTTATCCTTCATCAATTGTTTCATTTAATGATTTTTTTATGTGGCAAAAAAAAATCCATAATTCATACTTTGATTTTTTTTTTTAGATTTATTCATGCTAACATTGGATAGAACTTAATAGAAGACAATAAATGTAACACACCAAAATATTATGGATTTTTTATATATTTATTTTTAAGGACCAATTTGATTAATTTTAAACCTTGTGAATCCGTTTTGAGATTTCTTCAACAATTCCAGGCCTTAGGCCCGTTTAGCCCATTGGTTTTCTTACCTTACGAACAAAATGAAAGGAAAATAAAAAAAAAGTTACAACCAGGGGGTGTTCAACCTATAACCCTTGCATGGTGAGCCTGATCCTTAGCCATTTAAGCTAAGGCCATGAATGGGTATGAATTATCCTCACTTAACTTTAAGCTATGCTTTGTAGGCTACCGAAAATAAAATAAGAGTCAGTCAACCTCCCCACCAACCATCTTTATTGCTTTTTTTATCTGAAAAAAAATCAAGAGAGAGAGAATACCAAAAGTTTGTCTAACTCACTCACCGTCCGATCTCTCTAACCGTCGGTCCATGATTGTTACACCTTGCATCGTCAAAAACACCGCGTTGTCCCGACCAAAGCTCGTAAGCCACTCGCCGAATATTCATGGTGTTCGCCGTAGAGACAATTTTGAAGGATTGTCAAACCCATCTTTTTCCCCATCTTTTCGTTCGAGCTCCGACCAACCATTTTCGTCGGCCTATAGCTCGTATCGTCGTCACCTTCGTGTTCTCTGTCATTCGATGATCAAAACCTCGATGACCATGTTCCACCATTATTCGTCGTTACTGTGAAACGACAATAAAATCGTTCAGTTCTCACTTTTGAGGGTTGTTGCGACTCCGTCAGTTCGTCTACCTCCGATGATGGTAAGTTGTACCTTGCCCTTCCCTTGTTTTTGGATGTATTGGATGAGTTGTGTCCGGAATGACCATTGAGGTCTTCGATGTGTGTCGTCAGTGAGTTGTCATTCAGGGTTTAGAAACTCTAATTCTAGATATATTGAAAATGGTTAAGGAATTGGGATGGTGTGTGTTTGTGTGGGTTGGTCCAGCCTATGTGTGTAACCCGATCTAGTGAAACCTAAATCTGTGAACTGAGTGAACCAAGCCCTCAACATCAAACAATCGACCCAACCAGCTTAACCCAACTCGTGTGAGCCCAAATCGTGTAAGCCCGATCTGAAACCAAGGTGTGTCCCGAACCAAACTTGACCAACTGAACTTAGACCTGGCAAACTTGACCCGAGACTCGAAAATCGAACTGATTTACCCGAACCGAGACCCGAAATTGACCCAAACATGATGATCCAAAATTTGATCTGAAACCAAAACAAACCGAACTAAAACTGATCCAAATTTTAGTTGAACCGAAATGGACCCGAACCGAATAGACCTGAACCGAATAGACCTGAACCGAATGGACCCGAACCAAAGACAACCCGAACTATAGAAAATATATTAATTGAAATAAATAAAGATAGGATATGAACAACCGCACAACTCACCAAAAAGTTAAATATATTGACTTTATAAATCTATATATAGGGTGTAAAAAATTGACCGGCCTAAAAACTCGATTAAAACCGATCGATCTCCCATTGACCCGAACCGAAAATAACCAAACCAAAAATAACCGAACCGAAAATCAACCGACCCGAAATGACCCGAATCATAATAGACCCGAACTAAAATTGAACCGAACTGAACTGAACCGAAACTGAATTTGAATCGAATAATGTCAGACCTGAAATGACCAGAACCGAATGACCCGTTTGCCACCTCTAACTGAACTAAACTAGACTGGCCAAACCGAACCAGTGAGCCAAATCGGGTTGACCTATCTGGCTGACTTGTTAACTGTTGACTTTGACCGTTGATTTTTTAGTTGAATTCGACTGTTGACTTTTTGGGTTAACTTTGACTAAAGTTGATTTTTTTTCAAAAAGTCCAATTTAGATTTTTTAATGTCCTGAGTCTGATTCTGAAGTCTGTTTCGTAAAATTCTAACCCGAAATCATCGGAATTTGACCTTGAATATGAGCATGCATATGTATTTAATTATTTCATTTAAGAGCATCTAAAATTGAGTTAAGGACATGACTTGGAATATTGTTATTTAAAGGTACGTAGGTTTCTCTTGACTGATCGATTGCCTAGCCCAGTTCATCCCAATTCTCTCGATTGCGCGAACTCGTAGTTACTTAAAGGTCCTTCTTGTAAGCCTAGTAAATATTTAGATTAAAATTATACTCTCGTAGTAATTCTGTTCCGTTATGTCTTAAGTTCTAGCACTGTAGCAGAGTATGAGGCTGGTGCTTGGTAAACTTTTCCTACTGACCTAATTCTATGAGGCGTGTTCCTTGTATGCTATATCATTGTTTTAAATATATTGTCTGAATGATCATGTGCACATGAATATTTTCTCTGGTTTAAAGAATATACAAACTATCTTTGATTTGTAAACATGATCGTCTTTCTGCTTTGAAACATGATTTTTATATCTATTTAAAAGTATGCCCTATGTCTGATTTGAAGCATGATTTGATGATATTATTTACTGTCCTAAACTGATTTAGTTGGGGTATCCTATTTGAGAGAAGTGGATTATCTTCAACTATATTTTTACATTTATCTAATGTAAAACTTTTTAGTTTACTCCGTGTAAACCAAACTATTTACATGTGCGCCGAATAGAATTATTGGATCAAATAAATTTAATAGCTGATTTAAATCTTTAAAATTGAGTTAAATCATTGGACCACTCATTGCTGATATAAAATCTTTTGCAAGAAGATTCCGGATTTGCTCATTTGCATTTGTAGGTCGGAAGGGAAATTGTACTGCGCATGCTATGGCGATGGTGGGAAAATCAAAAACTGAGGATGGGTATTGGATAGAGGATGCCCCTCCAGCTGTCCTCCTGTCAGCTGATGCAGACCGGCGATGACTTGAACCGCCTTAGATTATTGGCGAATGTCTTTTGGGCAATCTTTTGTTACCTTTTTACCCTTTGATTCGAGCATCACATTTATCTCCACGATGGCTAATTAAGGGTTTCTGGATCACCTGAGCTCTCTTCGTGTTTTGCTTTGGCTGTTTGTTTTCTTTTGCTTTGATTGTGCTTTTTTTCTTTTGATTGTGCTTTTGTTTGTTCATTTCTTTCAGTTCGGTTGTTTATGACTTTTGTTTATTCTTTTCAATAAATGGCTCAGATGGTATCTTATTGAAAAAAAAATGAGTATAATGTATAGAAATTATTTTTTTTACTCAGTTTGAAAAGTGTATTCATATAGTAATATTTTTTAAAATGAAAATAAAAAACTAAATTCAAAAGTATGAAATACTAAGGGTGAGCGTTCAATCGAGTCGAGTCGAGTAAAAAAAATACGAGTTATTCGAGTTGGCGCATCATATTTTACAACTCAAAATTTTATTCGAAATTCTTTCGATTAGAGTCGAGTTTATGAAATTCGAGTCGAGTTTGAGTTTTCGAGTTCCTATATAAATTTAATTATAATTATTTATCATGTTATAGTACGATTTGATTCCAAGTTAAAAAAATTTCTCTAATCATATAAGATATGTATATATATTTGTTTATATTTTTATATGCAACATATATTTCTTCATATTTTTTATATCGGTATATATATTGGAAAAAATTGGGGGACTCGACTTAAACTTAAAAATATATCCACTAATTACTAAAAAATATCGATTTATTCGAATTTCTATTTTACAACTCAAACTTTATTTGAAATTTTTTTGAATCGAGTTGAGTTTATGAAATTTTGAGTCGAGTCAAAATGAGTAGAGTCGAAAATTTTAGTTTTTTTTATTCGAGACGAGTTTTGCCCACCCCTATAAAATATAATAAATTAATTAACTAAACTTGATTTTTGAGTACAACTTTATTTCCACAGAAACCAAAGAGTTGGGGTAGGTCTGTTGTGCTGCAGCTTAAAATGCGGCTACTATACGAAAACACCTATTTTTTCAGTTACAGGTTACCAACTAATTCAAACAAGTATTGGTTAAAATTTTCAGTTGGCTAATGAAATGTTTTACTCCTAAACTGTTTTTTAACATTTTAGGTGCCAAGTTATACGTTTCCCTTCGAAATTAGAAAGTGAAATATGTTCGAAATATTTTAGGTTCCCTAACCACTCAAACTGGTTTTTGATAATATTTTAGGTGGCGAATGAAATGTTTGACTCAACTTAAAAAGTTCAATATCTCGGTAATAATTCAGGTTCCCTAACGCCAAAATGAATGTAGATAACATTTTAGGTGCCGATCCCGAAACTGTATTTCATTAACATTTTAGAGTCAAACTGAATGTATGTAACAATTTAGGTGCCGAGTTAAATATTTCCCTTTGAACTTAGAAAGTGAAATATGTTCGTAATATTTTAGGTCCCCTAACCACTCAAACTAGTTTTGGTAACATTTTAGGTGGTGAATGAAATGTTTCACTCAACTTAAAAAGTTCAATATCTCGGTAATAATTTAGGTTCCCTAACGCCAAACTGAATGTAGATAACATTTTAGGTGCCGATCCCAAAATTGTATTTCATTAACATTTTAGGGTCTGAACCCCAAACTGATTTCCGATAACATTTTGGATTCAGAATGCAAAACTAATTTTTGGTAATATTATAGGTCACGAACCCCAAACCCATTGCCAATAATATTTTAAGTACCGAACCCTAAAGTGAATATCAATAACTTTTAGTGTCCAAAATGAAACTCGTTTTGGGTAATATTTTAGGTATCAAACCCCAAACTGAAAGTCATTAGCATTTTAGGTGTTGAACCCCAAACTAAATACCAATAACATTTTAGATGCCGAACCCCAAACTAATTATCTATAACATTTTAGGTACCAAACCCCAAACTGATTATGGTAACCTTTTAGGTGTCGAAGCCTAAACTGATTATCGATAAGATTTTAGGTGCTGAGGCCTAAACTAAATACTGGTAACATTTTAGGT
This sequence comes from Hibiscus mutabilis, assembly GCA_019671005.1. Lineage (NCBI taxonomy): Eukaryota > Viridiplantae > Streptophyta > Magnoliopsida > Malvales > Malvaceae > Hibiscus > Hibiscus mutabilis. The sequence continues at coordinate 41,737,334 of CM033724.1, read as the reverse complement.
GTCGAACCCCAAACTGAATACCGATAACATTTTAGGTGCTGAATCCCAAACTGATTGTAACACCCCTTTTCTGTATCCGTACACCGGGTACGAGTCGGAAATGTTACGACTTCTTTAATCAAAAATCATGGTAATTTAAATTTTTTAGAAAAACTTCTCAATGGTCACCCATCCTCGAATTTCTCTAGCCCAAACACGCTTAACTTTATTTAAAACTGACATAAATTATTTATTCGAGTTCCAATCATAAATCAATTGTCTTAGCATGCAACTCATCACCTAAGGTTATTCTTAAACTTAAATCTTTCTAGAAACGCCAATTATCTTGTAACCATAACGAATTTTAAAGGCCAATCACAACTCAAATAGGTTTAGCAAGTATACATGCCACTGTAATAATTAAACCTTAATTAGGATGTCATTACTGTGATTACCTGTTGAGCTTTCCAATTATGATGCAACACTCTTCTCGCTCTCATCTTGATTTACCTACATGTGTACAATCAAACACACGCTAAGTACAAACTTAGTGAGGCAATAAAGGAAGTAATAACAATTATTTAAACTTTATTCAATTCATGGCTACATTTATATAGCATGATATATGGCAATGCATCAACTTTCACATTGCATTAGTAATTATTTACTATATGCCAATGTCATAAGATTTTCATGATTGTCCGTTTATCATAACATGTCTTATATGCATAAATGCATCATGATCACTAGATAAGTACACCATCATATATCAACATAATATAAACCGGATATAAATTTCTTACCGATATACTTGCCATTTACTCTGAGAGTTCACATACTCCCTAACCTGTTTACCATTTATTATCCATTTATTTATAGCCCAAACTAAACCTTGAGGACCCTGGGTACGCAAGTCAAATATGCACCGAAGTGCTAATGCACATAAGGTCGTGCCCACCATCCGCACACTTATAAGGCTGTGCTAACCTCCCGATTTCCGCACGTATGTAAGGCCGTGCTAACCATGCACTAAGTGTCCTTTATATACAATATAGTGCTATCCCTGATACCCGAATATGCAGCGTGCTGCTAGACTCTATGGCATGCCAATTATACCCTGTCCCTCAATGACTTATTTGGGCATATTTTCCGTATTTATTCCATCCATGGAAATGTATATCAATAAATTCAATCTTTTGACATATTTAGAACATGTCAAATATATGATTATGACATAAATATCATGCCAAAATAAACAAGATAGACTCATCGCGAGTCTTCCTAATGATGTATAAAACAACCATGTATCATGTCATGTATGCATTGCACTCACCTGAGCCATTTATTAGCATGTCTCACTAAATTCTACTCGATCCTTTCCTTTATAGAATCTCGAACCTTCTTTGATTCGGACTTGACTTCATTAATCACATGAATAAGATAAAATATTTGTTAGATTCAAATCTAACAATACCTTAATCATGCTGTCTAATATAATCATTTGAATATAAAATTTCCAAATATTTTTCATTTCTTCCTTGTACTGTTCAAAAACTCATTATGGTCCTTAGTGACCAATTTGAACTTCCAATAATTCTTCCGAGCTTGCTAACTAACATTTAAATACAAAATGTTTCAAATTCTATTTTCTGACAGCTTGTGCTACCTTCAAAGATTTACTTATACCGGGCATAATACATACTGGATCTTAATTTTCTTTCTACTGGAGAAACTAGATTCGATAACGGTTCTAACGGTATAAGCCAAATAAATTAATAAAATCTACAAAAATTATGAAAATTCTTCAAACTCTCGTTACAGTGTTGTTTTGACAGAAACTGTTCTGTAAATTTCCTGACCTTCATTCGATTAAAAATTCATATCTTTTAACTCGAAACTCGAAATCAGTTTCCGTTTGTTGGAAACGAAACTAGACGAAAAAAATCTTTACAATGGTATAAAATTCATCATCTAACCATTTCTATAGAATTTATGGTGAATTTTCGAAGTAACTGCCAAAATTCAATCTTCTTCATAGCTTTCCATAATTGAACTTCTAATTTATACTAACTTCTTCTTATCTTTCTACTTGTCAATTTAGTCCCATCACTTGCTTCAAACCACCAATTCATCATCTTCTTCATCAAATAATTATTTAGAATAATTCCCTCTAATTTTCTTTTTTTGCCAAAATAGTCACTAAAATGCAAAGGTAAAGATTCAAACTTCTTAACTTTGCAATTTAGTCCTCAAATCAACATTACTACCTTAATTCTATCATTTTAACTAAAAATCAGATTTAATCCCCATGCAAGAATTCATTTCCTATTTGGTCACTTCATTTTGACAAATTGTCAAAATGGTCCCTAATTCAATTCAACATCGGTTTAGCATTCTAACATCAATTTCACATCTCCAACATCATTAATTACATAAATACACTCCAAATTCATAAAATTCAGATTCATTCCCTTAACTTTGAAGCTTGCCGAATTGGTCCCTATATATATATATATATTTAACTTAGGGTTTTGCTTCCAATCAACAAATCAAGCATACTAAATCATTAATCCAACATCACAAACCCTAAGTTAGACTTAAATCCATAAACCCTAATCTTCTCCAAACAAACCAAAATATGTAGGGTTTAAATCCTAACTCAATAACATGATTTTAACATCATATAAGCTTGATTCCAACTTAAATTCAACCATGGAATCATAAAATCTCAAAAGCCTCAATTTTGTTCATAAACCCTAATTTCCTTCTCATGTAAAATTTTCATCAATCAAGCATGTATTCCATGAATTAAGTACATCAAAAGATAGAACTTGAAGAGTAGAATAACTTTGCAGTTCGAAAGATTACCTGAAAATCGAGTTCCGGGGCTTGAATCAATGCTTGGAAAAATTTCTCCCTTTTTCCCCATATTTTCGAAAATGTGAAAGAAGAAGAAGGCTTCATCTTTTGGCCTTTTAATTTTAAATCTCTCCAATTATGCCACCTGTATTATATAAATGAATTTTAAATTCATTCAAATAGGGAAATTACAAAAGTGCCCTTTTATCCAACGATTGAGATTGATTTTATCATCAATCAAGGACCAAGATTAAATCTTTAATTTTCTTCTTCCAAAAATGGCCTTTGTAACTTCAAATATTTCAAAATTGCCATCCCTACCAAATGACTAATTTGCCCTCCAACTAGTCTTTATTTACTAGTTTGTTTCAAAATTGCCATTCTGTTATAATCTAACTAAATTAGTTCCTTCTCAACCGGCCACTATTCCATAAATATAATTTTATGATTTTTTCATGGCTTATGGAATAGCCTCTGAAATTCAATTCAATCCGATTTCCCGATATTCACAAAATACTTCTACGATTTTACCTTTACCGAGCTATCGGATCTATTCCGAAAATTCTATATTTCCATAATGTTCCTCATATCATCATCCTTCATCCAATGACCTAGATTTAATCTTGAGTTAGTAGTTTACCAACTTTGCCCCTGTGAATTTCCAAAATTATGATCTTGCCATTTTTCATCCAACCGCTCATATTTAGCATGAAAAATCAACTTAAATCAAAGGGTTCATATTCTTCCAACACAAAAAAATATCTTAGACATGTAAAATGACATAATCAACCGTGGCTTATCATCCTTTAAAATACCCTGGATATTCGATTTGATCCGATTATCCGAATATTTTTTTGAACTTTATCGCTTTATAGCCATTAATACAAACTCCGTACAAAATATTCAGGTAACACAGAAACGTCATTCTTGGGGGTAAACTATTCATTCACGGGGTTAAAATACATAGCTTTTGAAAATTACACTTTGGTCCCTAAACGTTTCCAAAGTTTACACTTTAACCACAAAACTTTCAAAATTTCATTTTGGTCACAAAACCAAAATTGGGATATTGCAATTCTCCCCCTTAAGAAAATCCGCCCTTAAATTTTTACTACGTACCTGATTCAAAAAGGTGAGGAAACTACTTTCATATATTTTTCTCTTTCCCAAGTCGCTTTTTCAACTTCCAAATTTTGCTAAAGAACTTTAACAAGCGATATCATCTGATTTCTTAGTCCTTTGACTCCATGTGCCAAAATCTTTATCGATTCTTCCTCATAAATCAAGTTTAGTTGAGTTTATTCCTTCCGAGGTAATGATATATAAAAGATCTGATCGATACTTCTTGGGCATCGATACATGAAATACATTATGAATCTTGTCCATTTCGGAAGGTAAGGCTAACTAATAAACCACCGGATTAACTGTTTTCACAATCTTATAAGTCCCAATAAATCTCGGACTCAACTTCCCTTTTTGTCCAAACCATAACACCTTCTTCTAAGGTGAAACTTTTACGGAATACTTTATCCTTAACTTCATATAAATATCTTTTCTTTCAAGATCAGTAGATAATATCCATCATTCTAAAGAAATTCTAGATTGCTTCGAACCATTCTTACTTTATTCTCCATATCTTGAACTGAATCAAATCAGATTCAATCACCTCTTAGTTCTCTTTTCATCATCATCTGGAATATAAATTACCTCTTGATAACATGAACATCCTTTAGACTTAACACCAAAATCTTAAATTTTCCATTTTCACCTTACTGAATTCCTTCCAAACATATCTTATCTTTCATCTATGAATCTTTGATCCGATTTGTCAAAGTAGACTCAAGCTGAGACTATGTAATCGATACACTATTTTCCTCTAAAGATAATTAGGCGTTTAATGCTTATAAGCCAAAGAATGACTTTTGGCTAAGTACATCAACTACTATATTAGCCTTATCAATACACATCCCAACCTGTTATGGGACGTATTATTGAATAAGGTATAATCTTTACTAGATTCATACTGTACTAATACCAGTGCTACTATCAAATCTTCTTTTACTGGTAATAATATAATCGTAATTTAACCTTAGAGGAACATTACTGCTTCTTTAAATAACATCACTGAAGCTTCCTCAGATGATATACCAAGTCATATAAAACCTCCATCTAATGACTCTTGCAACTAGATGTTTAGCTTTCTCAATCTAGTAAGAGCCATTCTGTAAAGTATAATCAATATAGGTTCAATATTGGATTAAATCCAATCATAAACTTAGCCTCTCGATCAAGCATCAAGCTTGACAGCTCCTCTTGAGCAACCCATTTAAAACTTACAAACAATAGGAATACTCTCCCAGCTTAACCTTGATGCTCGGTATTCATAATATAAGTTAAATCATTTTCACATTGGTAACAAATTCCAATAAAAACTTTGCATGCTCATGCATGGCAATTATCACAACACTCATAGGATTGGTTTTGTGGTTTTCTTAAATCTCTAACATTAATTATAAATGTCAGAGAGTTCTTAATTTTCCTTGTCCCGATCTCTTAGCAGAACGATGTAATAAATTCAGCTTGAAATCTTTCTTGGGAATCCTCACCACTTTTTAGAAGTGGTGAAATAAATAATGATTTATTGTTCCTCTTTACGAGCTGTGACCTCTGTTTAGATATTTTCTCATTCTGAACCCCTTTGCATTGCATTTGGCATAATTTACTACTTCATGAAATTTTAAAATACATAGGGTAGTCAGTACTTCTTTGTACCTGACCTCTAGCTCTCTATGAGCTCTCATAACAGGCTTTTTTTTTGTAGGAAGCAGTTTAGAAGCAAAACAACTCAGTTTATTAAACTTGCACTCATATCCGTAATAATCCAATTGCCCAAATTAAGATGCAAGAACTCCGTTGCATCTCTGAGATAAACTGTGTTACTGAACCCTCAAAGAAAGATCTTCTAGCTAACAGACTTTTGAGCATGCACCGTAACATTACTTTATCAAATACGGGTCTAATCCTTTCAGATGAAATACTACTTTATTTTTGGTCTCCTCTGATCATCAATACAGAGTTCCTTCAACCTAACCTTTATATCCTTAAACCATAGATTAACAATCATAGGATCTCCATCAATGTCTCTCTGAAAATCTAGTGTGTCAAAACTCTCAACTCTTTTGCAATCGATGCATAAGTAGGCTGATTCATGATCACTTCTAATGCTTGGAAGAAAAACTCTTAATCCAGAACATGCATATCATGTTACTCTGGTGCCGCTGCACCATGCTAAGGTGAGGGTAGAATATTATCATTAACCTTATCATGCTCGTGAATCTCTTATTGATCCACTCGTCTAAACACCTGACACGATTCTTTTACCCTCACACATTAAAATTTAACATTATTATCATAATGAAGTAAACAATTGCATCCATTCCAACAAGTAAAATCATCAGTAATTCTGACATCCTAGTAGCATGTATACACTTTTAACCTTTACTATACTTTGTTTAACTCCAGAATCGGCCAAACCTATAGCTCTGATACCAATAAATATAACACCCCTTTCCCGTATCCGTACACAGGGTACGCGTCGGAAATGTTACGACTTCTTTAATCACATGAATAAGATAAAATATTTGTTAGATTCAAATCTAACAATTCCTTAACCATGTTGTCTAATATAATCATTCGAATATAAAATTTCCAAATATTTTTCCTTTCTTCCTTGTACTGTTCAAATACTCATTATGGTCCTGAGTGACCAATTTGAACTTCCAATAATTCTTCCGAGCTTGCTAACTAACATTTAAATACAAAATGTTTCAAATTCTATTTTCTGATAGCTTGCGCTACCTTCAAAGATTTATTTATACCGGGCAGAATACATACTAGATCTTAATTTCCTTTCTACTGTAGAAACTAGATTTGATAACGGTTATAACGGTATAATCCACATAAATTAATAAAATCTACAAAAATTATGAAAATTCTTCAAACTCCCGTCACAGTGCTGTTTTGACAGAAACTGCTCTGTAAATTTTATGACCTCTATTCGATTAAAAATTCATATCTTTTAACTTGGAACTCGAAATCAAATTCCGTTTATTGAAAACTAAACTAGACGAACAAATCTTTAAAACAGTATAAAATTCATCATCTAACCATTTCTATAGAATTTATGGTGAATTTTCGAAGTCACTGCCAAAATTCAATCTTCTTCATAGCTTTCCATAATTAAACTTCTAATTTATACTAACTTCTTCTTATCTTTCTACTTGTCAATTTAGTCCCATCACTTGCTTCAAACCACCAATTCATCTTCTTCATCAAATAATTATTCAGAATAATTCCGTCTAATTTTCTTTCTTTGCCAAAATAGTCACTAAAATGCAAAGGTAAAGATTCAAACTTCTTAACTTTGCAATTTAATCCTCAAATCAACATTACTACCTTAATTCTATCATTTTAACTAAAAATCAGATTTAATCCCCATGCAAGAATTCATTTCCTATTTGGTCACTTCATTTTGACAAATTGTCAAAATGGTCCCTAATTCAATTCAACATCGGTTTAGCATTCCAACATCAATTTCACATCTCCAACATCATTAATTACATAAATACACTCCAAATTCATAAAATTCAGATTCAGTCCCTTAACTTTGAATCTTGCCGAATTGGTCCATATATATATATATATTTAACTTAGGGTTTTGCTTCCAATCAACAAATCAAGTATACTAAATCATTAATCCAACATCACAAACCCTAAGTTAGACTTAAATCCATAAACCCTAATCTTCTCCAAACAAACCAAAATATGTAGGGTTTAAATCCTAACTCAATAACATGATTCTAACATCATATAAGCTTGATTCCAACTTAAATTCAACCATGGAATCATAAAATCTCAAAAGCCCCAATTTTGTTCATAAACCCTAATTTCCTTCTCATATAAAATTTTCATCAATCAAGCATGTATTCCATGAATTAAGTACATCAAAAGATAGAACTTTTGCAGTTCGAAAGATTACCTGAAAATTGAGTTTCGGGGCTTGAATCAATGCTTGGAAAATTTTCTCCCTTTTTCCCCATATTTTTGAAAATGTGAAAGATGAAGAAGGCTTCATCTTTTGGCCTTTTAATTTTAAATCTCTCCAATTATGCCACTTGTATTATATAAATGAATTTTAAATTCATTCAAATAGGGAAATTACAAAAGTGCCCTTTTATCCAACGATTGAGATTGATTTTATCATCAATCAAGGGCCAAGATTAAATATTTAATTTTCTTCTTCCAAAAATGGCCTTTGTAACTTCAAATATTTCAAAATTGCCATCCCTGCCAAATGACTAATTTGCCCTTCAACTAGTCTTTATTTACTAGTTTGTTTCAAAATTGCCATTCCATTATAATCTAACTAAATTAGTTCCTTCTCAACCGGCCACTATTCTATAAATATCATTTTATGATTTTTCCATGGCTTATGAAATAGCCTCTGAAATTCAATTCAATCTGATTTCTCAATGTTCACAAAATACTTCTACTACGATTTTACCTTTACCAAGCTATCAGATCTATTCCGAAAATTCTATATTTCCATAATGTTCCTCATATCATCATCCTTCATCCAATGACCTAGATTTAATCTTGAGTTAGTAGTTTACCAACTTTGGCCCAGTGAATTTCCAGAATTACGATCTTGCCATTTTTCATCCAACGTCTCATATTTAGCATGAAAAATCAACTTAAATCCAAGGGTTCATATTCTTCCAAAACAAAGAAAATATCTTATACATGTAAAATTCCATAATCAACCTTGGCTTATCATCCTTCAAAATATCCTGGATATTCGATTCAATTCGATTATCTGAATATTTTTCTAAACTTTATCGCTTTATAGCCATTAATACAAACTCCGTACAAAAAATCCGGGTAACACGGAAAAGTCATTCTTGGGGGTAAACTATTTATTTACGGGGTTAAAATACATAACTTTTGAAAATTACACTTTGGTCCCTAAACTTTTCCAAAGTTTACACTTTAACCACAAAACTTTCAAAATTTCATTTTGGTCACTAAACCAAAATTGGGATATTACACTGATTTCCGGTAACATTTTAGGTGCCAAAGCCCAAACTGAATACCGGTAACATTTTTGGTGTCGAACCCCAAACTGAATACTAGTAACATTTTGGGTGCCGAACCCCAAACTGAATACCAATAACATTTTAAGTGCCGTATCCCAAACTGATTATCAGTAGCATTTAAGGTGCCGAACCCAAATTTTACCCTTACAAATCTTCTATAAATACTTCTACATATTTTGTAGAAAAATTGTAAAATTATGGCAAGATTTTCTGCAACCGTTTTCTTTTTAAGAACATACCTCTACACTTCATTCAACAACAACATCAAGAAGGATGATTTGTTTGAGTTGATTTCCATGGAGGTTAGCAAATCAACACGGAAGAAATTGTCTGCATTGGAAGCCAAAATCCCCGTTGATGAGCCCAGCCCTAAAGCTCATTACATGCTAAAGATATGTAATGCAAGTGACCTTTGCAAGATATTTAGGAGATACAACTGATTAGGGGGTACCAACATCGAGTTGTATGTAAATTTTGATAAAGGTGTTAGTTCATCAAGAATACTAGGAGGTTCTCCAGCTTTCGTAGACGAAGATGTTGTTTGTGTACATAATTCTAGGATATGACATGAGAAAGAACATGTAATTGAGGAATTGAACGTCATATTTGATATATCTACAAACTATGACATCACAAAAAGAAACTCTTCTTCCATTCATTTTAATTGAACTTAGCTAACTTAGTAACAATGAACCATGTATCAAATTTCAGATCATAGTTTTTAATCTAATTTTTGTTTGTGTTGGTGATCATATTTCTCAGCACACATCGGTTCCTGGAACAAATGAACCAAATGTAATGGGATTTTGACATCTTAAGAAGAGCTGTATCGTTAAACACGTTCATCATCATTTTAGCATCGATAAGTATCGATACTAAACCTCACGTTTTGATTTTCTTCAATATGAACTTAAAATATTATAGGATATGGTATCATTTAAGGTGGGTATTCTCGTTATAAGTATCAAACCTCTTATATATATTTCGATACTCCCAATAACATGTGAACATGTAACTATACATGAATCTAAACATTGTACACGATTAGTATCGAAACTTTACAGGAATGGGTACATTTTATATGTTTGAGTATCAAAACTCTTAGTTCTGTTACAGCTAAGATTCCTGATAAGAGAAGACATGTCAGACACGTACAACAGAGAATCCAGATAATGAGATGATGTGTCAATGACGTGCATAAGAGATTCTTGAATTGAGTTGTGTTGGAGTACAGCTTGCACTCAGGTTACAAAATAGGTTTAGATTTCTTAATAGTTATGCCGTGACTTGTGAGTATTTCGTATTACATTGATGATAAACTATTGTTAAACGTATTCTGGCATTGTGTTAGGATATTTGTTTTGATATAATAATTGAAAACCGTTTTGGACTAAATTGGAAAGATTTTAAAAAGGTTTTTAAGTCTAAACAACTTGAAAATAAGTTTGAGAAGTTTTTGAGAGGTTTTGAAAGTGTTTTAAATGTTTTTAAGTAGCCAAACTTCAAATTTCAAAACGTCCGTACCGATACAATTACACCCCGTATCGATTCAGATAAGGGTTTTTTGCTACAGGAAAATTCTAGAACCGAAAAACAATACTGATACCCCCTAGGCATACCGATACGGACAAGATCGTACCGATACGCTTATACACGTACCGATCCTGTTTTCAACCACCCCCAATGGCTATTTCCCAATGATCTTTTGAATTGTAGGTCGTACCTATACAATACCTAGAGTACCAATACGGTGTACCGATACGCGCAACTAGAAATGAGCATAACGGCTAGTACCAGTACTGATACGCCTACCCGCGTACCGATACTGAAGGCTAAAAGACTTATTTATTGCGGGAAATAGAGTCTCTAACGGCTCCAATTCAATCCCAACGGTCTCCAACGGCTAGAAACTCAATTGGGAGTATAAAAGGCCTTAAGAAGCATATGAAGAAGCTAATGATCTTATTCAACAACATTATTATGAAAATTTTTCTTAGTGCTTAAATTTCCTATTTTTGTATAGACAACACTTGCGAGCTTAAATGTTTATATATGCTCAAGTGTTTTAGGATTGGGTGAGCGCTTCAATTGTGCAAACATCAACCTAGTGAGAGGGATTTTTAGTTTGCCTTGTTTTTTCTCTTTGTAAAGAGGTGTTACTCAAGCTTTGGGGTAGAAGCTTTGAGTGTTGTAAAGGTTTCCTCCTAAGCCTAGAAAAAGGGGAAGAAATTCAAGAGTGAATTTGGAAATCCTTAGTGGGGAAGCTAAGGTAGTGGATGTAGACTTATTTTAGAAGCTGAACCACTCTAAAATTCTTGTGTCAATTTTCTTATCTTTTTGCTCCCACCACAATCACCCATATACAACTTCTTCACCACTTGGCGATCAATTCAGTTGAAGGAAATCGAGCCCAACAATTGGTATCAGAGCAAGGCTCAATCAAGAAGGCTTAACATCCTATTAAGACAATCCGGGAAGCTCGATACAATATCAATCAACTGGTGAAATGGCTAGCAGTTCCACACTTGTCCAATTTGAAGAAGGTCGCTCAATCATGTGTCATCCACTCTTTAAAGGATATTTCTACTTCCAATGGAGCCACCAAATGAAGTACTTCATCAAAGCTCTCGACTTCAATCTTTGGGATATGATTGAAGACGGTTTTGTGCAAGGTCCTAAGAAGAATATGAGTTCAAATGACACGAGAAAAGCCAAGATAAATGCCAAGGCGATACACACTCTCCTTTGTGGACTAATTGAAGATGTTTCAAAGAAGGTCTCATGTTGCAAAAAGGCCAAAGAGATGTGGGAGAAACTTGAGATACTCTACAAGAAGGAAGAGATGAAAAGTACAAAGGTGGATGGCAAAATTGCTCATGAAGAGCCCGAGGGATCTTCTAATTCATCACCTTTAATTCCATATTCATTTGATGAATTACACGATGCTTACGATGAATTGGTTTTAGAGTTTAAAAACCATATTTTGAAAAATAAGAATTTGGTTTCAAATTTGAAAATTCAAAATGATTTGATTTCTAAAACCAAGGATGAACTTGAAGCAAAACTTAATGAGTTTGAACAAAAGAATGTCGATTTACAAAATTTGCTTTAAAGTTTAGAAAAAGATCATCAAAATGAGGTGGATGATCTTAAGAAAGAAAATAATTTGATTTCCAAAGAGCTTGAAAAGAAAATCAATTTGGGAAAATCAATTTTTTATCAAAGATAATCTAGTACCCCTAGATTTTTTAATGGTAAATGTTTTAGAAGTATTTGGGTCCCAAAATGACTAATTACTTCAACTAAAAAGGATGATATTGAAAAATGGATTCCTAAGGGGACTAAACTTTGTGCTGCTCATGTCTATGGATCCAAAGCAATTTGGATACTAAAAATTACTTGATTGTCTATTTTTAGGTATGCTTGAGCCATTGATGATCAAAGTCAAACTTATGGAAGCTCTTGACACACAAGGAAGAACACTTGAAGAAGGAAGGACACTTGAAGAAGGAAGGCTTCACATCCTACCTTTGGTTCAAATATGGTAAAAATTAGTTGAATTTTATTTTATTTATTTATTTTTTAATTCAACTAGTTTATCATAATTGTTAGACTAACATTTGAATGATGCTTGATTAAGGGGGAGCCAATTTTAAAACAAAAATTATTCTTGTCAAATTTTTTTAACTCTCCATTGTTATTGGTCTTTAAAGTTTGAACCATTTTTGTTCAAAAATGGGGAGAATATTTTGAAAATTTGAATTTTCAAATGAATAAGTGGGAGCTTAATTATATTTACAACAATTGTTCTCTTATTCAAAATTTATTTTACTAAGGGGGAGAATCTCAAAAATAATTTTTCAAGTCGGTTTTATTATATAAAAAAGGGGGAGAATGTTAGGATATTCGTTTTGATATAATAATTGAAAATGTTTTGGACTAAATTGAAAAGATTTCAAAAAATGTTTTTAAGTCCAAACAACTTGAAAATAAGTTTAAGAAGTTTTTGAGAGGTTTTGGAAGTGTTTTAAATGTTTTTAAGTAGCCAAACTTCAAATTTCAACATGTCCGTACCGATACGGTTATACCTTGTATCGATATAGATAATGATTTTTGCTACAGGAAAATTCCAGAACCGAAAAATAGTACTGATACTCCCCTAGGCATACCGATACGGATAGGATCGTACCGATACGCTTATACACGTACTGATCCTATTTTCAACCACCCTAATGGCTATTTCCCAACGGTCTTTTGAATTGTAGGTCGTACCGATACAATCCTTGGAGTACCAATACAGTATACCAATACGGACCTAGGAATACCGATACGCGCAGCCAATAATGAGCATAATGGCTAGTACCAGTACCGATGCGCCTACCCACGTACCGATACCGAAGGCTGCAGAACTACATTTATTGCAGGAAATAGAGTCTCTAACGGCTCCAATTTAATCCCAACGGTCGCTAACGGCTAGAAACTCAATTGAAAGTATAAAAGGCCTCAAGAAGCACCTGAAGAAGCTAATGATCTTATTTTCAACAATATTATGATGAAAATTTTTCTTAGTGCTTAAATTTCCTATTTTTGTATAGACAATACTTGTGAGCTTAAATGTTTATATATGCTCAAGTGTTTTAGGATTGGGTGAGTGCTTCAATTGTGCAAACATCAACCTAGTGAGAGGGATTTTCAATTTGCCTCGTTTTTCCTCTTTGTAAAGAGGGTTTACTCAAGCTTTGGGGTAGAAGCTTTGAGTGTTGTAAAGGTTTCCTCCTAAACCTAGAAAAGGGGAAGAAATTCAAGAATGAATTTGGAAATCCTTAGTGGGGAAGCTAAGGTAGTGGATGTAGGTTTGGTTTAGAAGCCGAACCACTCTAAAATTCTTGTGTCAATTTTCTTATCTTTTTGCTTCCACCACAATCGCCCATATACAACTTCTCCACCACGTGGCGATCAATTCAGTTGAAGGAAATCGAGCCCAAGGCATTGTTTGTTTGCCAAAAGGTAAGTTGGATCGTGTTTATATCTGTAGATGAAAAAATTTATTACAACAAAACACCACCATGAAATAATCAAAACAGAGTTATAGAACATCACATTGTTTTTCAGGTTTTATCTTTCAACTTCAAATTTCTCATGTTTTTTGTACAACCTTCTTACTGCATCCATATTCACCATTTTCTACAATTTGACATTATGAATTCTAATTTCTCTATTTTTAGCCAAGAACGTTTGAACTCAATTTCTCAATTCTTCAACATCTATCGAATTTCCATCATTGTGAATCCATTTAAAGAAATCACAGCACTCTACAAATGTGCAAAAGAAATTCAGAATAACGCATTAATTGAAACACTGGAACAACAACTTATTACTTAATACCTCGTGGCCTATAGCACATCCATAAAATCTCTTCCCTTTTCTCCGTGGTACAGTTGAAGGGGAAACTGGTGACTGAAATCCACAATAACAGTGAACAATGTTTCCTTCAGCACATGATTTAGAACTTCTAGTAGATGTCATCGAAGGAAAACTCAAAAATTTGACATTGCAGTATGCAAAGATGGAAGTGGAGAGGATTATAAGAACAATATAAAATTTTGTCAAAAATAATTGTAATAAAAAAGCAATGGAATTCTAAATTTGCAGAAATGTAACTGAAATAAAATAAAAGAAAGTCCATCAAATATTAAGTCCATAAGCATGAAATTCCAAAAAATATTAACAACTTCAAATGTCATTATATTAAAAGTCTAGTCATCTGTCTTGTGGGTACTGAATTATTGACGAAGGGAGGCCTTTTTTTGCGAATCTCTGCAAACTGAGAATCAACATGCTTACGAAGCTCAGCAAACTAAGAGTCAGCATGGTTTCAAAGCTCTGTGAATTGGGATCAACATGGTTACGAAGGTCAGCTAACTGGAAATCAACATGTTGACGACAGGTACCAATGTAGTCAAGCACTGAATTCATCGTAATCTTCCTTATTTTTTGCATTAGAGACATCTTTTGAGTCCTTATAAATCCAACAAATTTTTTGAAAGAGGTATCCGTATTTGCAGGTCGAATGAATGTCAATCTTTTCCTTTAAAGGGATATGTGGGTCCAAAGAAAAAATGACATCATTCTTCTGAAAGATGTGTGTAAGGACACAAGCATATGGAACTCTTAACGTATACTTGTAGTACGAATACACATTAAGGATGTCACAATATTATTTAACAGAGTTCTAGACTTGTAATTTTTTTTAAAACATCTGACATAAAACTAGTTTATAAAATAACCATTTCTCGACTTTTGAAGTATTCTTAGCCTATTTGCAGATTGCTAGTTTTGACCTTGAATTGGTTTATAAAATATGTTAGTCAGTTATTAAAACAAGTATGTAACTCAGGTGAACAGTAGGTACATTGCCTGGCCCTTTCTTAAATTTAAAATTGTTATGCGATAAACGATAAATAAAATTTTTCCCGATTAAATATCATTACCAGTAATTCTTTAACCATACGAATAATTTATATTTATCTAACTATTAATCAAACTTATAACTTTAAAACAACTAACTAATAAATTGATACACGCCCACTAGAGAATATCATAAATTAGAATGTCTTACTGATGTTTATCAGATTACAGCTTGATCAACATGCTTGACTCCTATTCTGGTAAGTTCCCAATAACCTGCGTGTGAAATAGCACACGCTAAGTATTCACTTAGTGAGGCAACTATAAATTAAAGTAAAGCATTTCAATGTATAGAAATAACATAAATAAACAAATTACTGTGTATATTATATAAAAATATAGAATCGTATAAAACTAACTTATCAAAGTCATTCCTATGTTATGTAACAGTGCAATACAGTTCCTACGAAATGGTAAGCGAGTCTCAGTTGCAGTTTATATCACATCATCAAACCTTTATTTTATTAATCAAATATATGTTAAGCTTTTTAACTTAACTGCCTGCATAAATGCATTTCATGTATTATAGCTCGAAGTACAATATAATGTGATACTTTGGTACGCGAGGCATCATAACCGACACCGTAGTGTCTACAACGTGTAGCGTCTAATGATGAGTATGTACTCGAGGATATCATTTTCTCCTCATACTCGCACATTTTGTGCTATGTAACACCTTAGTGTTTGAAACGACTCCGTAGAGTCTAACTCGACCCCGAAGAGTCTATCTCGACCCCGAAGAGTCTATCTCACACTGTAGTGCTATGACGCAACTGCTAGGGCTCTATGGATATCCAATTATACCAAAGACTTCACAATAGTACTTGGGCAAAATCAACATTCCATGTTCAAAGCATCAATATAAATCATATAAGTCGATATTAGGCAGTTCATACCCAATATCTAAAATCCAATTTATCTTACATAAATCATTATGCCATATCAATGTATCATATATGCCATTTAATATTTCATGCCATTTGCATAACTTTGATCAACATACATTTTCATTAATATCAAGGTCGACTTATCGTAAGTCTTCCTCATATAATATATATATAATAGGAAGAAATGCACTTACCTTGGCCACTTAACACAATGCCTCACTAAGTCTTAGTTCGATCCTTTCTTTCATAGATCCTCGAACCTTCTTGATTCGAACTTGGCTTCATTAATCACATGAATACAATAAAATATTTTTTAGATTCAAATCTAACAATACCTTAAACATGCTGTCTAATATAATCATTCGAATATAAAATTTCCAAATATTTTTCCTTTCTTCCTTGTACTGTTCAAAAACTCATTATGGTCCTTAGTGACCAATTTGAACTTCCAATAATTCTTCTGAGCTTGCTAACTAACATTTAAATACAAAATGTTACAAATTCCATTTTCTGATAGCTTGCACTACCTTCAAAGATTTACCTATACAGGGCAGAATACATACTGGATCTTAATTTCCTTTATATTGGAGAAACTAGATTCAATAACAGTTGTAACGGTATAAGCCACATAAATTAGCAAAATCTACCAAAATTATAAAAATTCTTTACATTCACGTCACAAAGCTATCCAAGAAGAAATTGTTGTGTAATTTTTCTGACCTTCTTTCGAATAAAAATCCATATATTTTAACACCGAACTCGAAATTAGTTTTCGTTTGTTGGAAACGAAACTAGACTAACAAATCTTTACAATGGTATAAAATTCATCATCTACCCTAAACCATAAATAACTTCTAATTTACACCAAGTGCTCCTTATTTCTCTACTTGTCAATTTAGTCCCATCACTTTACTTCAAATGACTAGAATAAAGCTTGTATTCATATGTTCTCTTTACATCCTTCATCAAAATAGGCTTAAACCTTTACTTTTCTAATTTCTCTTGATTTGTCGATATGGTGACCAAAATTTCAAATATAAGGATTCAAGCTTCTTATCTTTGCAAATTAGTCCTCCAATCAACATTACTACCTTAATTCCATCATTTTAACTAAAATTCAGATTTACTCCTTCTACATATCCTATTTGCCGAATAGACCATTCAAGTTTGACAATTTGTCAAAATGGTCACTAATGTGATTAATCGTCGGTTTAGCATTCTAACTTCATTTTCATGTCTCTAACATCATTACTAATTTAAATACACATCAAATTCATAAAAATCAGAACTGGTCCCTTAATTTTGAAGCTTGCCGAAATGGTCCTTATGTATTTAACTTAGGGTTTTGCTTCCAAACATTAAATCAAGCTTACTAGATCATTAATCCAACATCACAAACCCTAAGTTAGACTTGAATCCATAAACCCTAATCTTCTCTATACAAACTGAAATATGTAGTTTTTAAATCCCAACTCAATAACATGATTCTTACATCATACAAGTATGATTCTAACTTAAAATCAACCATGGATTCATAAAATCATAAAAGCCCCAATTTGTTCATAAACCCTGATTTCTTCCTCATATAAAATCTCATAAACAAATCAAGTATTCTATGAATTATTTACATCAAAAGATAGAGCTTGAAGAGTAGAATAACTTTGTAGTTCGAAAGATTACCTGAAAACCGAGATTCGGGGCTTAAATAGAGCTTGTAAAATTTTTCTTTTCTTTTTCTCTTCACCAAAGTTCTGGAGAGTATTTTTGCTGATAATTCCTTCATATTTCATATATTTAAGACATTTTTATCATTAAAAATGAATTTTTAATTCAATAAATTCCACTTTCCAGAAATACCCTCTAACTAGATTTATATTTCTAATTTGCCATTTTGTAACATTCCAAGTAGAATTAGTTGGATTCTAATCAGCCAATATTCATCCATAAAAGAAATCGCAAAATTTCCTCCATGTCCCTTTTGGAAAAAAATGACCAAAATGCCCTTTACTGATTAACTTACTCACAAAATAGCCATTCCATGTCATTTCGATCGATTTAAAATTTTCCCGATCTTTTTAACATCCAAATATCCATAAAATGATATTTTATGACTCTTCTAAGGTCCATAGAACTATCTCTGAAATTTTAGCTTGATCTGATTATCCGAATATTTTTCCAAACTTCCGTACAAAATTTTGGGTAACACGAAAACGTCATTCTTGGGGGGTAAACTATTCATTTATGGGGTTAAAATACATAAATTTTGAAAATTACACTTTAATCCCTAAACTTTTCCAAAGTTTATACTTTAGCCACAAAACTTTCAAAATTTACATTTTGGTCACTAGCCAAAAATTGGAATATTACAGGCCCCATGGCCCTTACTGACAAAGGATACTAGCTGGAGAAAAATGATTTTGGCAATGTTAGGAGCAGCCTCCTTTTGATATTGGTTATGCCACTAATAATCAATCTCTCATATTGTTCTTACCTTCTTATAGGACGATCAAAAAACCATGTCACAATAAGGTGAAAGATTCTCTCTTCAAAAGGAAGATTTTTGGGGACATGATCTTTGTACTTTTCAATAGAGCTGGTTTCGGTTTCATCATAAGGGCCTTTATTTTCAACACCTAAATCAGATGCAATTGATTGGGGGTGATAAAGAGTTCCTTATCCATAACATAAGAGTTAATACCTATAATCTCATATGAATTTGGCTTACACACAATTGTGGCATTATTGTAAAAGACTCATACAAGTCTTTCACAAACCCTCAGTTTGATCTCAAGAAAAGCATTCCAACCTTATTTTGTGAAAGTTGACTTCCTTTTGAAGTTGTAGTTTGGGTTTTGAAGGAAATTCATGGCCATAACACGTTCTTTACAAATGCGTTTGTTGTAGAAATGGTTATAAAATTTGGTATTTTCATCCTCGTCTTTAAAACAATATTCATCAATAGATGGTGGTGGCTCAACGATTTTTTGACGTTTGGTTGGTTGTTGCATGGTTGATGGGTAGAGTAAAGAAGAGTTGAGTAGGATTTGGGTTTAGGGATCCTGTAAGAAATAAAACAATTGATTGCAAGTAGATGAACATCACAGATTCAAGAATTTGGCCAGCCCCATCATATAATATATGAAAATAAGAGAACATTTAGAGGAACCTATGAGTAATATCAAACGTGTTTTAAAGATGAAGCCAAGCACATCGATAATATCAAGCAATTCCCAAGTTGAAAGCTAATCCATGGAAAGAATTGGAAAATCGAACGAAAGAAGCTCTAATACTATGTAAAAATTAAAGGGTTTCCAGAAATACCTTTGATTCAACTGGGCTTAGGGTTCCTATTAAATTTTAAACGAATTTAGCATGAAATCTTTAAAACCCAAACAATAATATCAACCAATTTGTCAACATCAATGATGAGGCATGAAAAGTAAATGAAAACCAATCAAAAGTAAGGGAATGTTTAAGAAAAAAGTTTGGGTTTCCAGAAATATACCTTTGATTCCAGCAGGCGGGATTTGATTGAATTGAGTTTAGGCTTCCTATTAAAGATAAAAAAATTAGAAAAATTCTAAAACCCCCATAAATTATATCAACCAATTTTTCAACAGCAACGGTCATCCATGGAAAGTAAATGAAAACCAAACAAGAACAAAAATGAGGGTTTTTAACAGAATTAGGGTTTTCAAAAAATACCTTTGTTTGCTTTCAGCAGTCTTTGAGAGAACTGGGTTTAGGGTTCCTGTAAAAATTTAAACAAAATAATCGGGAAACCTGAAGAAAAAAACCATCAATAATAGCAACCATATTTTCAACATCAGCAGTCAGCTATGGAAAGTACATGAAATTGAAACAAAAAGCAAGGCTATTTTAAAAAACTAGGCTTTCCAGAAATACCTTCGAATACTGTAGATTCAAAATTGAAACAAAGGGGATGAGGAGATGGTGTTTAGAAGGTTTGATTGGTGAAAGAAAAAAGTAAAAAGTCCTAATTTAAAGATTTTAAACTAAAGGAATGGAGGAATCAAAGCGGTTCGCACAACTGAGTGAGAGAGAAAAAGGTGATTTATTTTTGGTTGTGACTTTCCAGCTTTGATATATATATTCCACGTTAAGTAGCAGAACTGGGTAATAAGTTGCGCAACTGTTAATGAAAAAGAAGCGGGAATGGAAACCGAAAAGGTTATAGGTTTTAAGTTTAACAACGAATATGTCATAATTCAAAGTTTAAATATTTTTAAAATGTCAAAACCTAAATATCGGTTCCAATACTTAGTAGAAAACACTGCAACATATGAAATTTAATCAGTATCGAAACTGTATAATAAAGCTATAATGTAACTGATTGTTCTTACATTTTAAGTTGGAATTTAATTGGTCTCACGATGTTGAAATCTTCTTCTTTTGTTAGAAAGGTTTTAAATTAGTATGATCAGAAATGTTTTTAGGGGTGCGATTACATTATTGTTTGGTATTATTTTGTTGGAATGTAAGATTACATGTTTGGTTGAGTGAATATAAGATTACTTAGAGGTAAATTTTACTAAATTGTCATTGTGATATATTTTCTTTCTAACAATGCAATTGTTGCTTGTCCTTAAGCTATGCAAAATGACAGCAAGAAGAAAATGCAGAAATTAAAAAATAGTAAACAACTTCCTAAGTTTCCAACTAAGCTATGATTACAAGGATTCGAAGACATACAATAGCTGTAATTCATTCCTCGGCTATTTTAATGAGATGCAATGCTTTAGAGCAATTTGGATGTATCAATTTAGTTCTTCCATTTTGAATGGGAGTGTCCCAGAAGTGCATCAATAATGTATCCCCCGACCATTGTTCCACTCCCACCTTAGCATATAGATTGGTTTGTTCATACATATAGCTCTTTTAACGATGGCAACGTGAATCAGCTACGCCATGTATAGGTCACGTCCCTTGATGGGGGAGTCCAATAACAAAATCCCGCGGAGAGAAAAAGTTTCTCAGCTTTGGGTGGCTAAAAGGCGGTTGTTGATGATATGGACTCAAAATCTTAAATCTGACAGAAGTTGTCACCATTGCACCATTTTCTCATGGCCTTCTCCAGTCCATTTAGTTCTTTCAACACAAAGGTCCCGCAGAATTGAGGAGTATGCTCGGTCTGCAGCAAGGGCCATGAAAGTGGTATGTGGCCTGAGAATTCATAGTAATTTTTGATTGTATCGGCAGAGAAATCCACCAATTTCCCCTAACCTATACCAGTTTCTCTCCATCGTGACCGATTTGGGTGTAAAATTCTTGTACCCATGACACATTAATGTCACATGGCTACTGAATAAACGCATCCTACTTCTGTTTGCGAATCATATCCAGCACATCTGCATTGAATAGTAGCATATAGGTAGGGGTGAATTCCATCCCTTCTTCTTCAAGAATTCACTATTGGCATACCAGTTCATATCTTTGCTAGAATGAACTAGAGAGGAGACAGTTTGTGACCACGAATATTGGATGGGGGATCTCAGGTATGGTAACCGGTCTGTTGGGGTCAGATACAGCAGCGACAGAGTTAGAGGATGAAGCTCCGTGCACCATAATACGTAATTGAAGACAAAGCAGCAGAGAAAGTTAAGAAATTTGTATAAAATAGAAATTGAATAATCAGAGATCTGTTCCTCCTAATTGTTTGGCGATAATGGAGGTAGAAAATCTAAGGAGAAGTGAATAAGTGGTGCACCTAAAATCAGCCATTAAGCATTAATGTGAGCATTAATAGGGAAACACGGCAAAACACCGTCTATCGTTGTGTTTATCATGGGAAAGTGAAATTGGAAAAAGTAGAAAGAGTGAGATGCGACTATTTAGATTTTCTTTTGCTTTGGCGTGTTCAGGTAGGAGTGTCATAGAAGCTAGTCAGAAAGCATTGGTTTATCCCTTAATCCTTAAACCCTAAACTATAAAACTTAAACCATAACCATAAACCCTAAACCCTTATCCAAAAGCCTTGTCGATTGTTGCCTAAATAATTGCCAATAAAATAATAAACCTTAAACCATACAAATTAATCTTTCAAAACACTAACACTAAACTACAACATACACCATAACCTATTACTAGTAAGCACTAAATCATAAACTATAAACCTTAAAGGCATATAAATTTGTCTCATAAACTATTACCCCTAAACTATAGCATAAACCCTAAACCACTAACATTAAGAGGTAAAACCTAAACCAAAAAACCTTATAGACATAAAATTTAATCTCATGAACCAATAACCCTAAATTACTACATAGGAGTTAGTCTTAATGATTTTGGTTTTGTTTCTGTAGGGTTTAGGGTAAAAATTAAATCTTAGCAACTAAAATTAACAGAAATATGACAAATTTAAACTTTTTAGTGTAAACATGACGTATAGGCAGTAAAATGAACACAAATATCACCGTATTAAAATTTGAAGGGTAAAAATGAAATCTTTGGAACTAAATATTTAATATGTTAAGAATGTTAATCTTAGGGTCAAAATGAACAAGTAAAAAGTGTGCTGAAGGAATTTTTGCGGTTTAAATCGAGTATAGTAATTCAATGAGTATCGAACGTATTATTATACAGTCTCGAACGTCTCACATGAAACCTAAAATATTACATGTTTTAGTAACAATTTCAGTTTAAATTCAACATACAATGTTTCTGCTTGTTCTCCGAACCTTTAATTTCAACATTCATACCCTAATTCATATTTTGACTTATAAGTATTTTGATATGCTAATCTTGAGTCGATTAAATCCTAATCTTTGGTTATTAATGTTTATTCATATAGGAATTAAAACGTCAACATAAATGTGCCATTTAAATGCTTGCAAAAAAGTATATTTTTAGTAAGCTATGAGTATTGAACGTGTGCATATAAAGTTTCGAACTTTTCACATGGCACCTAAAATATTACAATTTATACTAACGATTTTAGTTTAAGTTCTGCTTAATAGGTATCGAAACATATATTCATTTGTTTGAAACTATTACAAATTTGTGGTTCCCGCCCCAAACTGTCTTTTCAGTTCTAATATCAAAAGAACACGTAAAAATTAATTTAATTTGGAAGGTTCAATAAAAAATTAAATTAAATTGCCTCTTCAATGAAATAATTTCAAAAGAGGTATGTTCCCAGTAAGTAAACGTCTTTTCAATGTCCGTTTCAAATCTCTGTAACCCATTCTGATACGTCAGCAGCAGATAGGCCTTTTCAATTGTAGCGGGCTAAACAGTTTATAGATAAGTCTTGTATAGAAGTTCAAAAACCAGTTTTTAAATTTTGAACCCCAACCATCCAACCCAAAAATATGAAATGTACTTTTAAGATTTTTGGTTTCTTTCTCATGAACATTGCTCTAAAACTTTTGTATGTGTAACAAAACAAGTTTAAATATAAAATATTCCATTTTCTATTATAAATAGGAGTTCTTTGGGTTCTTAGCTTCATACCCTAATGACTGACTCTCTCATAGTGTATTCTTTCATTTTTAGTTTTCGTCTTTACACCATTATGTACTAGTATACAGAGACTTCTTTTTATAGATCCGGGTGGCGTTCTCATTTTAGGTTGTTCGTGTTGGTAAACAATGGTATTTAGAAGGCTATGATTAGCCATCTTGTAGGGATGAAAACCAATGGACATAGTATTTGGAAAACCTTGCTCTCAAGATTTTTAAAATACTATTGTTTGTTGGTGTTTGGAACTACATCGGGATGCAACGAATGCAAATCGGATTGTTGTACCTTTGAATGTGGTGGACATTGACCGTTTTCCTCATATATATCATCAACGAGGCTGATCGTTTGTTAGTTGTGGGTCTGATCGATTGCGGCCACCGTGACAACAACCAAGCAGCACCAGATCATTAGAAAAAATCAGTTCCAGTTTTATATGGTGAATCAGTTTTGATTTACTTTTAAGGGAGGGGACTTGACAAATCTGATTTCATTTGTCTTTTGGTACTAACATCATCAATGTTAGTTTTGGGATATTTGATCTTTGAAGCAGTTCTATCAAAAATTAAATATTAAGAATTTGATCATTCCCTTTGCATTAAAAAACCACAAAATACCCAAATTCGATTGATTAATGCTCTACAAATTCTCCCTAACCCTTTTGCAACCACACCCTATTATCACCACATTCCACAGAGTAATGATCATTCCCTTTGTATTGGAAAACTATCATTTCATTTATAACATTAAACTTGCCACAATTGTCATGAACTACTCGCACAAAGTGTCTTCGCAATAATGCGACGAGTTTCGAACGTTTTCACACAGATTCGAAACTAACAATTCAAATATAAAATGATGCATGTTTTCCTAATGATTTTAGTTGAAGTTTTCCTTTACTTGTATAGGATCATACAAATTGGACCTTGAACTTTTCATGTTCCACTTTATGTTGATTAATTATGTAATTAATCATATAAAATGATATTATGCAATGCAACTTTAAACCAAAAATGTAACATGTATTCGTAAGGAACTTTGAGGTTTTTATTTAATTCAATCGAGTCCCAAATTAGGTTATAAGTGAAATTGGAGCTGTAGTTTTAGAATTCTTATATGGACTTATAATTTATATTGTTTGAACAAAATTACAAAAAGTATAAGGTTTGGACAAAATTAGAAAAGTTAGAAATAAATTTGGGTCAATTTTGGATAAAATTATAATTTTATGGACTAAAATGAACAAAATTACACCATCTTTACTTTATTAGACAAAATTATATAAATGAAAAATACATGTGCTTCAATTTCATCCCTAAACTCCTTAACCCTACTAGTGCCATAAACCTATAGGCTATAATCCTATAACCCCTAAAAAAATCATCACGTAACACTTGACTTATTCACGTATTTGTATAATAGACTAAAGACCATTAGAGACATATATTGTAGACTATATTAAGAATAATATCATAACGTATGGTATATTATGTATAGATTGTAGAATATAGACTATATAATGCTTGAAATTAATCTCATTCACTAAGCTAAACACTAAACCTTAAACCATGGAAATTAATCATGTAAACCACTAACCATAAACTACACCATAAACCTAACCCAATAATAGTAAGCCCTAAATCATAAACCATTAACCCTAAAGCCATAAAATTTCATCTCATAAACTAATAACTGTAAACTAAACCATAAACTCTAAACCACGAACACTACGACCTAAATCCTAATCCAAAAACCTTAAAGACATATAAATTAATCTGCTAAACCAATAACACTTAATTTCAACATAGTAGTTACTCTTACCTTAAGAACTAAAATGAACATAAATATCATTATATTAATATTATTAGGGTAAAAATCAAATCTTAGGAACTAAATAATATGTTAAGAATGCTAATATTTGTAAATATGAACAAGTAAAATGTATGATGGGGGAATTTTTGGGGTTTAAATAAAGTATAATAATAGGACGAGTATTGAACGTTTCTCGACAAACCTAAATTATTACATGTTTTACTAACGATTCAGTTTAAGATTCGCCTCATACCTATCGAAGGTTCAAAACTTGTTAAAATTTGTGGTTCTTTCTCTGAACTGTCTTTTTTGTTGTAATATTTTATTAAATACGCCATAAATGTTTTCGTTAATTTCTCATCACAGTCGGTTCTAAAAGATTCAATATGTAAAAAACTTTTGGCGTGTTAAAAAAATTAAATTGGTTGTTCAATGGATTTAGAATTTCAAAAGACGTATGTTCCCGATATAAATGAGTCTTTTCACTGTCAATTTTGAATCTCTGTAACACTTTCAGATATGCCAGCCACACAAATGTCTTTTCAATTCTTGCATTGACCAGTTAAAGAGAATATTTGATCTTTCTTTGTCCCTTCCTGGGCATTTGATAAAATTGGAACGATATAAAGAAAATTAGCATGGCCCCTGTTCAAGGACGACATGCACAAATCGAGAAAATGTCTAAATTTTTTTATCTATGATTCAAAAAAGTTTTAGGACGCAATTTCGAAACCTGTCATCAAACTCTGAAACCCGAACTACTAACCGAAAATTGTAACTATACTTTAAAGATTTTTAGTTTATTTATCATGCATATTATTCTGGAACATTTTAAAGATTACCCCAACATTGTTCCGGAACATTTTAAAGAGTTTTAAATTTTAAACTTTAACAGAAAATATAAATTTAAAAATTATCTGCTTGAAGATTCATATCATTATACTTACCATATTACGAATATACTCCTCAAATTAAAAATCATGATTTAAATAATGAAATGAATAATAAATTTGCATAGAGTTAAGAAAAAAAAGTAGACTATGACATGATGATCTTATCATGAAACACCAAGTTATGAGGATTTCTACGCAATAAAATCTAGGGTATTCCTTGTAATATTCTATGCGTGTATTTTATTTTCTTACAAAAAATTTATAGAAATATTACAGAGACATGCTTTTCTTCTTTTATTTAAATATTAATTGAACACTAAACTCCTATACCCCAAATTTCAGCCCTAAACTACTGAAATCAACCTATAGGCTATAATCTTATAACCCCTAAAAATATATCGTCACCTGGCACATGACTTCTTCACATATCAATATAATAGACTATAGACCATAGAGACATCTACTATAGACTATATTAATAATAATAATATCATAATGTTTGGTATATTATATCTACATTGTAGACTGTAGACTATATAATTCTTCAAATAAATCTCATACAATAAGCTAAACAGTAAACCTTAAACCATACATAATAATGTCATTAACCACTAACCCTAAACTACACCATAAACCCTAACCCGTTAATAGTAAGCAGTAAATCATAAATTCCATAAAAATACATCTCATAAACCAGTAACCCTAAAATACACCATAAAACCGAAACCATTACCACTAAGATGCAAATCGTAAACCAAAAACCTTAAAGCCATAAAAATTAATCTCATAAATCAATAACCGTAAATTACAACATAATAGTTACTCTTATCGATTTTGGTTTTGCTTCATTAGGGTTTAGGTTGAAAATTAGATCTAAGGAACTGAGCTGAACACAAATATCACCATATTGGAATTATTAAGGTACAAGTTAAAATTTAGGAACTAAATATGCTAATGTTTGTGAGAATGGACACGTAAAACGTGTGCTGAAGGAATATTTGGGGTTTAAATAGAATATAATAATACGACGAGTATCGAATGTTTCCGGGAAAACATAAAATATTACATGTTTTAGTAACGATTTCAGTTTAGGTTTTGCAACATACGCAACGAAACCTATATTCATAGGTTTGAAGGTAGTTAAAATTTGTGGTTCTCACTCGAAAGTCTCTTTCATGAAACATTACTTGAACGAACGAGTAACAAAATAAAGGGTGATCAAAAAATTATTTAAAAATTATATTGGCGGTTCCATGGATTTTGAAATGTGAAATACGCATGTTCCCAATATAAATGAGTTTTTTCACTGTCATTTTCGAATCTCTGTAACCCGTTTCGATATGTTATCAGCAAATAAGTCTTTTTAATTGTTGCATTGGACATAACAATTTGCCAATAATTTTTATTATGTAGTTCCGAAACCGATTATTAAATTCCTAAACCAAGCCTACAAACATAAAATTTGAACTACACTTTAAGGATTTGAGGTTTAGTTATCATGAATATTGTTTCGAAATATTGTTTAATAGTACCGAAATAGGTTTAAATGTAGGAACTATAAAAGTAAGACCATATCTTCGTGAAATTATTTTTCTATTATAAATAAATCCTAAACGACGGTTTGATATTCCTTTTTCTATTATAAATAGGCCATACTTTCATACCCTAATTAGCTACTATTTCTTTCCTAGTTTTCATCTTTGTAGACAGAATTATATGTGAGTTTTATGTTCTATATTGGTGGTGATGGTCTCTGTACAGAGACTTCATTTTATAGATCATGGAGGAGTGCTGATTGTTTTTAGGTTTTTGTTGTCGATAAACAATGATATTTGGAAACCTATGATTAGCCATTTGTAGGGATGAACACCAACATACATAGTATTATAAAAACCTTGGTCTCAAGATTTTTCAAATACTATTGTTTGTTGTTGTTTGGAACTACATCGAAAGGTGGCTAATGCAAACTGGAGTCTCTATGATTGTGCAATCATAAGACCAAGGTTGAATCTACCAAATAGTATCCAAGATCGCACTGCCGAAGCTCTTGATTTGATTTGGAAATTTATTGTTTTCCCCTTATATATATCATCAAGAAAGTTTTCCCCATTTAAAATTATTTTTAGAAAGGATAAAAAACTCATTACTTCAAGGCTTGTTTTGTCCAATCACTTTATATAAACAGGTAGTGGAAAAAGTTAATAAAATATTTTTACTTAAAGGAATTTGAAAAGTTTTTAACTTTACATTTTCTTATACCTTAAATGTTGTCAAAATAGAATTTCTTATTCGTAATTAATACACCTTCATAAGAACAACTCATTCATCAAAATTATTTTTTCCTTAATTGAGGGAACCCAATTGAACTTACTTAATATATTTTATAAAACAATATGTTATATAATATTCATATTTACAAATTTAAGAACATAACATTTAACGCAGTAAATAAAATTTTTATATATGATTTGCATATTTACAAATTTAATAACAGAACATTTAACAAAGTAAACAAAATCTTTATATAATTATCGGCTGCAAATTCAAAGTTATAGTATCATAATTTTAGCATACACATGTTCGCAATATATTAAAATTTGAACATAAGAATATATGGACAATACATAAACATTTCAACCCATAATCTTCCTCGCATACTTTGTAAAGTGCTGGGGATTTCTCCTGTAAATCATAGAAACACCCTCACAATTGGGTGAGGATCATCGAGGTTTGAAGCACACAACAAACCCAGTATAGCCACACCAATATCCACAAATTTGACAGAAGGGTTCCACCTTTCATGGAGGATGATGGCGCCAGACTCAGTAATGTTTGGGTGAAATAGATCGCCATCAAATATAATAGCAATCTACAAAAGCATAAAACCATTATCTATTAAATGCTGCAGTGTCAAAAAATTGACCAAAATAAAACAACAATCTTGGCAGGTTAACTACCCTAAGAGGAGAGGACGGGTAGTCAAGTGGGAAGATAATGGAAACATCAAATTCATGCCCTTCGCAAGGGTTGGTAGCAGGTCTAGCCATTTGAAGTCGATAACGATACAAAGATCCATCAACTTCTGCCGTTACTAAAGAAAAATAACGATAATTGCAAACTGTATGAAATGAAACCATGAAATTAAAGAACAACGTAACATAGAGATGTTTACCAGAAAAAAAAATAAGGGGTGACTTTCAGAGCCTGTAAGGCATCAGTACGGAACTACCTTTGAATAACAGAAAGTACCGGCACATACATGTTTATGCGTGATTTCTGTTTAATATGGGATAGAAGATGCAAAACACAAAATGGAGGTATTTATAGGGAAAATGTGAATGTTCATATTAAAACCCTAGCGGTTGAAAAGATTACCAACCAATAAGGTGTTGTTTTGCTCGGAAGTAAAAAACCTATAATGTTACTACTTGTTCTTACAGTTTGAGTTGGTCTTTAATAGCATCAGTACCAACTTAGGTCATGCCATGAAAGGAACTTTTAGGTCTTTATTTAATTCAATCTAGTCTCAATTTAGGTTATCCATAAAATTCGAGCTGTACTTTTTGAATACTTATATGCACTTATAATTTATACTGTTTGAACTAAATTACAAAGATATAGTGTTTGAACTAAGTTACAAAAGTTAGAAATAAATATGGGCCGATTTTGGAGAAAAATATAATTTTATGGACTAAATTGAACAAAAATTAGACCATATTTACTTTATTGTATAGAATTATAAAAATTAAAAATAAATATGGTTTAATTTCATCCTTTAGCCCTAAACTCCTAAAACCTAAATATCATAACGTATGATATATTATATATAGATTGTAGACTGTAGACTATATAAGGCTTGAAAATAATCTCATACCCTAAGCAAAACACTAAACCTTAAACCATACAAATTAATCTCATAAACCACTAACCCTAAACTACTCTATAAGCCCTAACTCAATAATATCAAGTCGTAAATCATAAACCATAAACCTTAATGCCATACAAATTCATCTCGTAAACTACAACATAACCCTAAACTACAACATAACCTAACAACTATGTATACTAAGTCCTAAATCATAAACCATAAACCTTAATACCATAAACATTCATCTTGTAAACTAATAATCTTAAAGTACACCATAAACCCTAAATCACTAACACTACGACCTAAATCCTTAACAAAAAACATTAAATCCATGAAAATAAATTCATAAACCTATATCCCTAAATTACATGGTAGTAGTTACTCTTATCAATTTTGGTTTTGCTTCTGTAGGATTATTGTAAAAAATAAATCTTATAAGCTAAAATGAACAAAAATATCACGATTTAAAATTTGTAGGGTACAAATTAAATCTTATGAGCTAAATAATAAGTTAAGAATGCTCATGTTTATGAGAATGAACAAAAATGTGAGGTGAAGGAATATTTGCGGTTAAAATAAAGTTTAATAATACGAGTATCGGACGTTTGTATATAGAGTCTCAATCTTTTCACATAAAACCTAATATCTTACATGTTTTACTAACGATTTCAATTTACTTTTCGCTTGATACATATCGAAACCCATGTTCATATGTTCGAAACTAGTTACAATATATGGTTCTTGCTCCGAACTGTCTTTTTCATTGTAATATTAAAGGTGCCATAAATACGAAAACAATACGATTTTACTTTAGAACGCATAAAAAATTAATGTGATGTGTTTAAACAAAAAAAATAATATGCAAGAGTCTCTTCACAGTCTTTTTTGAATCTTTGTAACCTGTTCTAACACGTCAGCATCAAATAAGTTTTTTCCATATTTGCATTGGGCAGAACAGTTTTCGGATAACTCCTAAAAGTAGTTTCAAAACCGATTAAAAAATCCCGAAACCAAGCTTATCAACCTAAAATTCCAATTGCGCTTTAAATATTATTGGCGTATTTATAATGGCCATTGTTCCGAAATAGTTAAACTCGTACCGATACAGGTTTAAATATAAGACATATTACTCTATTAGAAATTCCAACTTAGCATAGGACCTTATACCCCTAAAAATCTTTTTTTCTATTATAAATAAATCCTAAATGTCGGGCTCAATATTTCTTTTTCTTTTATAAATAGGACTCCTTTGGGTCCCTACTATCATACCCTCATTTGCAATTTTTTTCTTTGTAGTTTTTGTCCCTACTTCATTTTATTGATCCTGGAGTAGTGAGTATTTTGGGTTTTTCTTGTCCACAAACAATGGTATTCAGAAAGCTTTTTTTAGACGTTTGTAGGGATGAACAGCAACGGACAGAGTATTTAGAAAACTTTGTTTCTTTGGTCTCAAGATTTTTCAAATACTATTGTTTGTTGTTGTTTGGAACCATATCGGGAGGCGCCCATGTAGAGCGGAGTCTCAAAGATTGCAAAATCATGAGACGAAGGCTGAAAATTCTAGATGGTATTTGGAACTACATCAGGAGCCATCATTCATTAATCAGACTGTTGAAGCTATTGATTTGCGGTGGAATTTGACCCTTATCCCCATATATGTCAAAGAGGGTGTTCGTGCCATAAATATTATCCGAAATGTTTTTTAGAGGTTCATTTTGTTCTCGCAAATTTAACATTACATTGTTTGGTTTATTTTGTACGAATGTAAGATTACATGTTTGGTTGAGAGAATATAAGATTACTTAGTGATAACTAAAATTGGTATTGTATATTATATATAGATTAGATTATATATAGCTTACTATAGAGTAGATTAGTAATAAAATCATAACGTATGGTATATTATTTATAGATTATAGACTATACAGTATATAATGCTTGAAATTTATCTCATACACTCAGCCATAAAAATAATCTCATATACCAATAACCATAAAGCCATAAAAATTAATCTCATGTACCAATATAAATACAACACAGTAGTACTTACTCTTAATGATTTTGGTCAAAAATATAATTATTAGGGTAAAATATAAAGCTCAAGAACTAAACAATATATTTGACCTGTTAAATACAATATAATAAAATGCCAAGTATCGAATGGATAATCGTATACAGTTTTGTACGTTTCACGATAAACAGAAAATATTACATGTTTTTCTAACTATTTTAATTTAGGTTACGCTTGATATATATCGGAATCTTATTACATGAATCAACAATTACTGGAAGAACGTATAAAAAATTAATTTATAATTTTCCGTGTTAAAAACATTTCCGAAAGACGCATGTTCCCAATATAAAGGAGTCTTTTCACTGAAAGTTTTCCCAAATTACTCTAAATCATTTTCTATCCTTTCATTAATCATTCAACTCTACCGTCACAGCCATCATTGACTCATCTTCCCTGTACATCCTTGACTAATCTTCCCTCTCCTTACTGAGAAATCATGGTCCGACAACTCATAGTAACCCGTCGTAGGCAACAGGCTCCACGAATGGAGAAAAACCCTAGTTCTCCAACTTCTTCTTCTCTTTCTCCTCCATTTTCTCATTCTCTTCCACCGTCTCCTGAAGCAAATATGACAACCTCTATTGATACGACTTGGTCAGAGCTCGAAGATCTTGATTTCCTCTTATGAATACAAAATAATATTCTCATAGAGTGGTACAGACATATGGTGCAGCAAGAACTTATTTTGGAAGAAGGTTTAGAGTTCACTCTAAACTACTTATATAAATTCTAGGTCGACATACATGTTGTTGTCACCATACAAGGTTGGGAGGTTTCATCCGTAAACTAGGGAAAATTAACGCTGATTGGGTATATGAATTCTACACTCATGTTGTGTACCTAGACAACAGAAGGGTTTATGTTCGTGGGAAAATTATCGAATTCTCTGCTGAAGTAATTGTAAACCATTATAATTTATCCATAATCGGTGGCACACATACAAACTTTGTAGCCAATGCGACTGCCGAGACATACGTGCAAGTACTTTATAACCTATGCATTCTCGGCACTACATGGATCCTACGTGACCGTACTTCTAGAACTGTAAAATGCGAACAACTCAACCCGGATTCAAAATTACAATTTATCAATAACCACATCTTTTCGATAATGAATCAATCCACTATTTCGTGTCGGTGTCTGATGCTCCTCCACTCTATACTCAATAATAAGGGAGTAAATCCATATGAGTTCATTCATGAAGCCATCGTAGCCAGGGTGGTTTCGAAGCAAAAGTATAAGGATTTACCCTTTCACAATCTTATCACAACCCTGTGCCAGAAGGCTGGTGTTGACGAATGGGAACCGAATCAAATTATTGAACGATTCACTGGATGGCTCCCCCATCAGGTCTAAGTCATGAAGGGAATGAGCGTACTTGATGACCTATTTATCAGACGTGCTCAGGATTTTCACGGTGTCATTCAAGATGTTGTCGCCAGCTTTCTCCAACCATATTTCCAATACATCCATAGTAAGGATATAGCTGAGCGATCACTCTTTCACAAGCTCCTACCAGATACACATGAGGTATTTCCTTCACTACCCCTTGAATTCCTTGCACTTTCCTGCCACCGCCACCACCACCAGGAAGAGACAACAACTAGATACTGATGCTAGTGCCACCTCTTACCCTATCAAGAAACCCAAGTCCTCTGGGGACAAAGGCAAGGGTATCATCATCCAGGAACTACATCCCCAGTAACCTCCTCTAACCATATTAAATTTAAAATATTGCTTGTTTTGAAGATTCATATCATTATACTTCTGAAACAAAATGTAATATTTCAGAGGCATAATTTTTTTCTTTTATATAAATATTATAGTTCTTTTTAAATATGTGTAAACCATTTAAATATTTTATTTATTTTCACTTCAGGTTTAGTAGAATATGGTTTATTTTTATGGTTCAGTGTTTAGGCTTTAGTGTTTAAGTTTACTATTTCGTATTTTATTGAATGAGAGTTTATTCTAGTGGAATCTCTTATTAAATAGAAGCTCTTAAATAACCCTTAAACTATGAATGCTTTTCTTTCTATATATGATTCTTGACATGGGTGTTAACATGGTTTAGTGAGTCATGACATGGTTGTCCTTCTATATATGATTCTTCACATGGTTGTCTTTTTATATATGATTGACATGGTTGTCGTTCTATATATGATTCTTCACTTTATAATAATTACGTTAAGATATATGTGTGCTGAAGGATTTGAATATTTACGGGTTAAATACAATAAAATATTAAACGTCAATATAAATATGCCATCTAACTACGCGCATAAAGTGTCTTTTTAGTAATTCGACGAGTACCGAATAGTTGCATACACAACATCGAACTTTTCAAGGGAAACCTAAAATATGACATGTTTTTCTAACGTTTAAAGTTTACGTTGCTCTTTAGAAGTCTCAAAACCCACATGCATAGGTGCAAAACTATTTACAATTTGAGGTTCCCGACCGAAACTGACTTCTCAGTTATACCTTTAAACGCTTCATAGATCTCATTTAACTACTCGAGAAAGTTTCCTTACGGTAGGTTTTATACTAAAAATATCAACGAAAATAGTGACATTCACGACTGAACAGTCATAGTTGTAGTTTCAAAACTTTACCATAAGTTTCAATAGATTAAAAACTTAACATAGCACAAGTGGCCAATACATAAACATTAAAAATTAATATTAAAAGTAGATGTAGCCAATGCATTTCAACCCATAATCTTCATTGCATACTTTGCAAAGCACTGAGGATTGTTTCTGTAAATCAGAGCAACACCATCACAATCTGGGTACGAGTCATCTAGGTTTGGAACACGCAGCAAACCCAATATACGCGCAAGAATCTCTACAACTCTAATAGCAGGGCTCTGATTTTCATGGAGGAAGTCCAGCCTAATTGCTCCAGCTTTAGTGAAGTTCGGATGGAATAAGTCCTCATCAAATTTTAAAGCAACCTACATAAATAGATAACCATAATCTTTGAAATGTTACAACATAAAAAATTAACAATATAAAAAAATCTTGGGAGGCTAATTATATTACCTTAGGAGGCTTCGTAGTCAGGTGGGAAGAAAATGCCAACTTCAAAATTATACCCTTCATAAGGGCTGCCCTCAAGCGCAACTATTTGAAGTCGACATCTACCATTACTAAAGAAAAATAATGATAATTATAAACTATATGAAAACAAAATATTTTGCCTAAATGACAACATAACAAAAGGATGTTTACCAGGAAGCAGATAAGAGGCTACAAATGGAATCTCGAAGGCTTTAGGAAGGAACTCCTTTCAAATACGTGCAAGCCTATCCATGTTGATCTCTCAAAATAGATGAAGAAATAAGACAAAGATGAGAATGATGATTTACAACACAAAGTGAGGATATTTATAGGGAAGAATGTGCCAAGCCATCTACTTATTATGGAAACTATCGCTTTGTTTGGTAGTATCGACACAACGTTAACTTGGTTCGGAACTCTTTAAATACCAAACTAAAATATTATCTTTTCTTCTCACATTTGAAGTTTGACTTTAATTATACTAGTACCGAACTTTTATTTACGAGTTCTGTAACTAATGTTCAGAACTTTTTTACTTACACCAAAGGGTTACGTCTTCCAATTTGAAAAGGTGCATGGTCCCAATAAGCAAGCATCTTTTCACTGTCAGTTTCAAATCTCTGTTACCTATTCCAATATACCAGCAGTAGACAAGTCTTTTCATTTGGACCATAAGGCTAAACAGTGTTCTGGTACTTTAATAAAGGTTCTGAACGTTTGCATATGAAATTTCGAACCTATTGTGTAGAACCTAAATTGAAACTTGTTTACCTAATGTTATCAGTTTATGTTTTGCTGTACAAGTTCCCAAATCAGAAGCCATAGTTTCGATACTAACTTCAATTTCTACTTCCCGCCCAAAACTGTCTTTTCAGTTATAATGTTAAACTACAAAAAAACCTATTATTATAACCCTTAAAATACCTAACCAAAATTTCTAACTTTCAAAATAAAATAACTGTCTGCTAAATTCAATAAAGAAGAATAAAGAAACAAAAGTGGATAGATGGATTCTATCTTTGAGGAGAACGAAAATTTGACCTGCATATATAGAAAGCCAGCCGTGTTGAAGACATCTTGGTCAAATAACAATATGAGAAGAAGATTTTATGGGTGTTCTAACATGGAAATAGATTTCAAAAATCATGTAATATTTTCCAATGGTATGAACCACCTATGAGTCTGTGTGCAAAGGATTGATTGAGTTCTTACTTTGATAGGTTTTGTTTTAGTGAATTGGTTTTCTCAGGGATAGGAGATAAGGTTGCTCTTCAGGAATTATTTTAGAAGATTGAATAAGACAAAGGGTAGGTCCATTTTGACTAATGCACTGTTGTTTTGGATTTAAAATGTCATTTAACTTGTACAAAGTTTTATTTCCATATAATACGATGCCTATCAATCATTTGCAAATATCGTCTCGAACTTATCACGTGAAACCTCAAATGTAACATGATTTCCAAACGATTTCAGTTTAAGTTTTGCTTTACAAGTTTTCAAACCCACATCCATAGTTTCAAAACTAGTTCTCCATTTTTGCTTTCAACCATAGAAACATTAATAATAATAATAATAATAATAATAAGTGTTAAATGTAGGGTGGAGAGCTCAAAACTAGTGTACAAGAAGAGTTGACTTCTGTACAAGTGGAATGGGGGATGTACAACAAAAATTTTTCAAAAAAAAATAGGGACACTACCAGATTCCCTCTACTCAGTACAAACCAAGATCGACCATTTACTTTTTGAACATCAACTCAAACCTGCTTGTATGCATTATATGACCTCAATGAATTAGGAATGATCTTAGTTAGTTGTCACTAACATTTCTGAAAATATAAACTTATCATCCGTCAAGATGGGACCGATGATTGTTTCTCACAAAAAGCTGTCTGAGGGTTACGAATCGAAGCAAAATATGCTGTAAATCCAAGCGGAAATGAGGACCAAGTCTCGGTAGCATAACTCAGATTATAAATTTAGCAAAGCCCAATTTTGTTAGTCTAAAATAGAAATCAATAACTATGATTGGATATCAAATTAATATGATATAATTGTGAAAAGATAATGGTTTAGAAATGAACCTGATGCATTTTCATATGGTTTTGCGCACATACTGACGTCGAGTAATAGTTCTTGGATGTTTTGATTTCTTTCCCTTTCCTTTTCCCTTCATCAACTTCTTATGTTTTTCAACATCACGGTGTAGCGCAAACATGTTCGTGTTTGCTTTATCTACACATAGCTCGTATAGCAGCTGCATCCTGTCATATTCTCTAACTCTCTATACTTGGAAATAAACAGATATGTTAATACAGATACTGGATGATAAGCATTCAATATTTGATTATAAATGAAACAGTAATGATAATCATTCACTTACGATATGCGACAGCTCACTGATTTGGGTACCTGCTCGTATGCCTTTTATTCATGCAATGGTTAACATACCACAGTCCAATCTATCAAGCTCGATACAGTTCTAGTCATTTAATTACTACTTTCATGATAACAATAAAGAAATAGGAAAGCTGAATACCCAATTCCTTCACTGACTTTAGGACATTTAATTTTCAACTTGTCAAATGCCACATTCGGTTTGCCAAACATCTTAACGAAGTCTTCATGCTTAGCAAATTCCGCAAAAGTGTGCATCTGAAAAATAATGAAAACATACTACAAAGTTCATTCCTAGACGTTAATAACATACAACGCTAACATGGTGACACGGAAAATGGATGTTTTCTCACCATTTTCCTAACTACTTCCTCCCTACACTGCCTCCCCACAGTACTCGTTATGCTATCCAGTAACCAAACTTCCCCACGTGCCATATGAATAACACACAAGGACCAGTGCAAATCGCAAAAATTCATGGGGATGAATACCTGCAAATATTTTTTCGTCAACTAATTAAAATTTAGCATGTCTTGAAACTAATTAACAACTAAATCCTTGAACAGATTTTGTCTTACAATATCATAGCCAGTAATGTTCCTATAATACTTCATTGAATTAGCATTACACTCTGCAAGCGATGATGTTGTGGTATTTTCCACTCCTTTCTGAGTACTTAACAATTAATAATGTTTGTTATTTACAATAAAAAACAATTTATCAACAAAGAAATATGGCATAAACAATGTATAAGATGGTAACAAAAAAACATACATGAAGATAACAAGGCATAAAGACCTGACATTTATTTTTTTTCCTTCGCCTCCTTGCGAGCCTCGAACAAGGACACCATATCAATAACCTTGCCAATTTAAAAGCAATAATGGCCACTTAGCAAATTAGGATCCAAATGCTTTATATAATTTGAAGCCATAAGCGCTATTTATTACACTAACCATATTGCAGAGTCGTTGCCTAGGTCGTAACGTATCAATTTCTCTAATAGTGCAATAAATGTTGTTGAGTGTAATAACCGCATAATTGCATACAAATATTGTATTATGCCTTTGATTTTACATTTCACAATATGACAACATAAAATTATAGAGTTGAAGGCTTACTCTTGTGTCAACGGGGTATTCCATAAATAATCACAGTAGGCCCATTCTCTGTCATGAAGCCTATCAGGTAGTACATCATACGGAACTTTTATTGACGCATTTTCAACCTTTCACAAGAAAGAAATATATGATGATAATAACGCCAATCATAAATTATGTAAACAAAAATAAAATCATAACCATTAAGTTACAACATTTAATTCGATGACCTTAATCGCCAAAACTGTATTACTTCCAATATTCAATTCGATGGGATTAAGGCCCAATGTTCAATGCATATGGCAACAACAATTTTCTATTATTAAAGTACACTGTACACACAACCAATAGTTACCATTAAGAATGATAATTACACGAAATAATTATTCCAAATTAACTTTCCAAACTTTGTGCAGTTGAATGGTTATCCTTTGAGAGTCGAGGGGATTTTCGACTAACCTGGCCGATAGCATGCGGATCCTACAATGGAACATTACACTAGTCAAGCCCACAGGTACAAGAACAAGATAAAAATGATCTTTAAATAAAGTTAGATTTTACCTTTTTCTTCATTGGTGTTGGACAGTTAAAGTTTGTATCTAAAACTAAGTAGCGCTTAGCTCCACCTTGGGGTGTTTTGAATTTGGAAGACGTAGTAACATTTTTTGCTATCTATGTATAAACACGGCTATGACCGTAATATCTCTGAGGTGACCTCTCCATAAACTTAAAGGAAATAACCCTATTAAATTCATTCACAATATAGGCCCTACCAAGCTCCATATTCCTTGACATCTTCCATAAAGTACCTTTCATTTTATACAGCATTGCATTGACATCCTCATGAACAAAGTCGATTTTGACTTTAAAATCTTTAATTTTCACTTCAAAACCGTTCATTTTGACATCACTATTGTCTATCTTCTTTATCAAGCTCTACTTCAAGCAGGTCATATCGCCCCGTACTTCTGCGACGTCTTTAGAAAGAATACTCAATTTCTCTCCCAACATCTTCTTATTAACCCCCTTTATACTGTCCAATTTCTCTTTACCTTTTATTTGCTTCTCAATTCCCGTATTGACAACATCTTTTAACCCATCCACCTCTCACATTATTTGCTTCTCACCTTTAATTTGCTTCTCATTTCCCCTATTGACAACCTCTTTTACCCTTTTCATCTCGAACATTATTTCCTAAAGCATCTCCATCATTTCCCTCGTAGTACCACCATCATTGCATCCTGCAATATCATACAACACGAAAGCAACCTTGTAAATTAAATAAATATTAAAGATTTGTCTTCCATATAATAAATGATTAATACAATGACTCATAAGTCATAACGTATTACCTTACGTCTCTTCAAAGCTTTCCTTCCTTTGGGTGCTTTCATGAAGTCATCCGCCGCTTCATTGACTTTATGTGCTTCAAAAGTTTCAGGTAATGGATGCTTCTAGGCAATAATCTTTAGAGTGCAAAAAAATATAATAACCATGATTGCAATTTGACAAAGTACATGAGTAATAAACCAGCAGATAGCTTTGGTCTATTCAAAGC
Organism: Hibiscus mutabilis; assembly: GCA_019671005.1. Taxonomy (NCBI): domain Eukaryota; kingdom Viridiplantae; phylum Streptophyta; class Magnoliopsida; order Malvales; family Malvaceae; genus Hibiscus; species Hibiscus mutabilis. Next base: position 41,696,744 of record CM033724.1, on the reverse strand, counting down.
TCGATCACTCTTCAAGCGGGAATAAACAGACGCGACCTTTGACTCCATCTAGCAAAGAATACGAGCCTCACCACTATTAGAAGCTGCACTGGCTATGCTATCAAATCCAAACCAATAATCATACAATCATTCACAACACACCATTAATATGAAAAAACTCAGTTCCACTGATTTTTGATAGCTAATGCTAATTTTACTTTATTTCTAAGATTGCAATACACCATTTTAGGTAAATGTGCCTTCCTGGCTTTTGTAAACAACGTATTGCCTCAATAAGCGTATTGTAAACATACTTGGCCCAATTCACTTCACCCTATAAGCAATCATTGAACAACAACTTCAAAAACTCTCCACATGGGTGCATCTCAGCAGTAGGACACAAAAACTCTAATAATGTACAACAACACCCTTGCTTTCAAATCATCCCCTTCAAAAGCGCCAGACACTATATGTCACTTGATTTCTGCATAAATTAAAAATGTGTCGAGGTTATACTTTGCACAGAGTTCTCTACTATTCTCCCTCGACATCACTTCATGAACATCAACATCCTCATTCTTCAGGCCTAATATAGTTTCTACATCTTCAACTGATAAAGTAATGTTGTATCCTTCTAACTCAATAACACTCCTTCCACCATCAAAACTTTCCATCAATTCCCCATATAGGTCGAAAGCGTAATTTTATAAAAACTAATGGCCACAACCAATTTCAAAAAGAATATGACCAATCCCCATCGTCTTCATTTCTCTAATGAAATCATACAATTTCTTCTTACTATACCTTGTGTCAAAAGATATTTACAGGGGACAAGTTCTTACGTCAATCTTACTGTATCAAACAAAGAATGTCTTTATACTGCTATTCCCTCTTTCCTAACCTACGTATGACAAATTCAAATGAATTTAACATTTTACACATAATAATCTACTGAAACCTACCTCAGTAGTCACTTTTCCTCAGTTTGCTTCCTCTTTATACATTCACCTTTACTATAAAACATGAAGATAACAAAGGTATACATTCAATCATTCATTCTGAGATGCAATAAGAATACGTAAATATCAACTTACTAAAACTTAATGAAGGGAGGACATATTTTTTTTCATATGGCCTACCACATATGGCCAACGTCTTAGACCTAGCTTCCTTACCAACTATGGCAACTTCATTATCAACTTTATCACCAACTTTATCAGCAACTTCGTCAAAGATGAGATTCAAATTTGAAATAGTCATTCTAAGGATTAAATTTTCACATGAATCACTGCAAAAAGAAACCAACTCATAAATAAACTCATCCTCATTACAAACAAATCTAACCTTTTTAGGTTCAAAACGATGGAAAAGGGTAACATTTAAAAAAATAGGACACAATATTCAGTTTAAACAGATTTCATCCAACAAGAAATGTAATTATATACAAAAAACTCGAAACACAAACCCTAGATTTCAAGTAAACAAACCTTAGAGTTTTGCTTGTTACCTTCGCAATAATTATGATTGCACGATTCAGTTGCAGACCCAAATTAAGGTTTCGATCTTTTTATACTGACTGAAATATTTTTCACAAATTGAGAGGATTCTCCAGATTTTCAGTGGGAAAATGAAGGTTCGATTCTCATTCTAAGGAGAACCGAAGGGCTTTAATCGCCACGACTACCGAAACAACTAAGTACATTGTGTGACCTACAAAAAAATGGAAATATGAATAGTTAGACCGATAATATTATAATAATCTACTTTAGGTTGCGAAACTCGTTGATGAATTCCGATACTTAGCGATTTGGCCTAATATGTTATCTACTTCCTTCATATTTACGATTTCTACGTCTAATTTTATGTATCCAACATACCATGCCCCAAGTTTCGGTACGGATAATTAAGTTCTAAAACACACTAAACAAACAAGTATTGTTAAAGGTACTTTAAACATGTCTAGTTTACACATTTTTTACGAATTCCGAAATGTGTACAAAAGTTTCGATATCAGGAGAAAAACGTATATTGTTACGCATTAACCCTAAAATGTTACTTTCAAGACGAAGGTTTTGATCCTCATTATCAAATTCCGAGACATCTTTTGCCAACGTTAATTGTCGCAAACTTTACTAACAATTTCAGTTTATACTTTTAACTACTAGTTCCGGCACATATCACAAAGTTCCGATACTAATGCGTTGTTTTAACTTTTGACGTTGCAACACGAATGTTTTCCCATAAAGTTGCGATACTATTTACTAAGTTTCGAAACTTACCGGCAACAACCTCTTCCCGTTTAATATTTTTTGGGGGGAATCTAAATCTAACGGTGAAAATAAAAAAAAATTCCATCTAACGGCTCTAACATTCCACCGTTTATTAGCCGTATGCTAATTTGCCGTTCTTTAGACTCTCCCAAAGAGTTGACAAGGCTAAATTTATAAATTTGAAGTTTCGCTTCATTTTGAAAGCTTACATTTGACATTTGAAACGAAAAAAAAAAGTTCAAAGTCCAACCGGCAGCTTAACATTTGGATTGGTCCAACTAGACCGGGCGTTCACGATGTTTTTCCTCCATACTGTTCCATAGGGACATTGAACTAGCAACATCGACCATCAGCAGCAAATGTTGAATTATCAACATGAGTGGGATTGCCGAATACCATACCAACAACCATTTCTGCAGTTCCCAAAGCCTGAAAATTAAACGAACATCACGAATAAATTTCTTGAACATACAAGATGTTGAGGTAGCAAAGAACAAGACCTTGTAGGATCAGTGCTCGACCGATCACTGTTTCATTGATTCGGATGCAAACAAACAAGGAAAGACCCATAAAGGGAACAATATAAAAGTTAAATAGAATGTAGAACAGAAGGAAGTTACCGTAGAGAGCCCTCCTCCTTCGTGACCAGTTGCGAGGAACAAGTTTGATAAACCAGGAACAGGTCCTATGAACAGCTTCCCATCAGGCACTGATATATAAGTAAATACATTGTTTTAGATTTAAAAAATGATAAATTTAATCTCATTATTTAAAGATTATTTCAATTTAACATTATTTTAAAAAAAATAATTTAACCATAAACCTTAAACCCCTAAACCATAAAACCCAAAGTCCCTCCCTTTTCATTCCTTAACTAGAGTCTTCAGCTCTGATGCCTTAATGGATGGCTCCCAAATCGTCCATCAACAACCCACCCGCATCATCACGGCCACCCATCTATCATGACCCCAAACTCCAAGCGAACTGGGATCATTACAGTCAAGTGCGGCATGACAGCTCTTTGGGACAAATGAGGTGCTAGGTTACCCATCACTATTCTTTGGGTTGATGACAATACCATCTCTCAGGTCAAGACTGTTGAGAAAGAATGAATCTTTTTCCTTCAGGTAATTCATTCTATTTCTTTAGCTATACTGGTCAGCCACAGTCTTTAGCTATAAGGATGCTCTTCTTTCTGTTGGTACTCTTGGTGTTCGCCATTTTGTTCCTGGCCAATATGTAGATGTTAGAGGAACTTCTGGAGGGAAAGATTTTCAGGTGATTTGATTAATTTTTTATGGATTTTCCCTTTTATGTTTTCATTGAGGGTTTATGGTTTTAAGTTTCATGTTTACTGTTTATGATTTAAATAATGTTTAAATAATGAGGGTTATATTTATTATTTTTTAAATTATGACTAAATTATTTGAAAGTTCAACATGAAGGACTAAATACGTTATTATACAAAAACTTTTTACAGATGTTAACTTCTGTTAACGGATCGGTGGTAACATTGAAGCAAAACTAAAAATTTAATGGTAACATTGAAGCAATTAAAAGTTTGGTTACCAAATTGAATAACTATCCAAAATTTAGTTACCATTTGTGAACTTTACCCTATGTAAAATGTCCCTTTACCTTAGTGAAAATCTCTCTTTAGCTCTTTACTAATTTTTTGATTATATCCTTCAACTTCGATTTATTATCACTTTGGCATTTTGATATTTTTTAATAAAAAATGGGAAAATTACATATTTAGTACCCCAACTATGTCCGCATTACTCTTTTGGTACCTTAACTATTATTTTTGGCAAGATGGTACCTAATGTTATGTTTTTGTTCTGTTTTGGTACTATGACGTTAAAAACTAACAAAGATGATGACGTGACTTGGTATAATCACAGTTTTAGTCTAAAACGCTTGTATATATAATCAATTTAGTCTAAAATTCATCAATTTAAAATATCATCGTAATTTTGATAGAATTTTGTGTTACCCCTTTCCCACCCCGTAGTATTCTCGCCGGTATCCCGATCGTGGAATTTTAGTCCTCCAATAGACCCCCCATTAGCCCCCCATTGATCCCCAAATCCTGAATTTTTTTATTGTCCCTAGCGTATTTTTTAAACTCCAAAACCCAAAAAAATATTCACGGGAAGAAGAAGAAGAAAAATGAGGAATTTATAATTTTAATTCAGAAATTAAAATAATGTTTAAATTGATAGAATTTTAGACTAAATTGATATATTGTATAAGTTTTCAGGCTAAAACTGTTAATAACCCAAGCCATGTCACCATGTTCGTTAATTTTAAACGGTGGAGGTACCAAAACAGAACAAAAAAGTAACATTAAGTACCATTTTATCAAAAATGATAGTTGGGATACCAAAACTATAATATGGGCATAGTTAAAGTACTAAATATGTAGTTTTCCCTAAAAAATACTGCATGGCCTAATCAAATTCTGTCATAATAATTTTTTAAAAAAAATTATTTTTACTACTAACAGAACTTGATAAGACCATATCATCATTTTTTAAAAGAAACCATTTTCAGATGCTAATGTGGTAGCAAATTGAAAGTTGGAGGATCAAACTAATTAAAATTGTAAAAGGGGTAAAATGAGAATTTCACTAAAGTAGATATTAAACTTCTTTTCAATAATAACAAAAAAAATCTTAAATATCAAATTGGTTCCTTTAATTGTACTTAAAAATCAAGCTAGACTCGCTTTTAATCGTATATGAATAGTTTTTTATTTGAAAACTTATGATGAAATAACACCTTCTAATTCCAGTCGTTCGTTGATCACAGTAACCATCATTAAATTTGTTAACGTGACAATATTTGATTAATCAAACTCTTAAAAGCTATTCAAGAAATCCAAATATCTAAAAATTATATAAAAATCATAAAAATAATTAGATATTATAAAATAAATATAATAAATTATAAATAATTTTAATAAATATAAAATAATTTTATAAATAATTTTAATAAATATAAAAATTCTAAAATTTTAATTTAACTAATTTTATTAATTTGAGAACATAAAAACAATTAGAAGATGTAGTATTGAATTTTTACATGAACATGAATATTTTTAACAATTTAATTTCGTACTATATAATAAAAGGCCCAATTATGATTTTCATTTTTATATTACACTCAAATTAATTAAATAAAAAGATTAAAAATTAAATCGATGTCTACAATTTGGACAAGTGTTTTAAATATTCTATTTATAACATTAAAGAAGATTGTTTATATTTTATTTCTAAAAATATTTTTTTGATCAGTAAGGAAGTATGATTTTATTATCGAACGAATCATACAACCACAACACATAGCCAGGAGTCTCATTAAAAATTTCCTTAACCTAGAAAGGGAGGAAAAGAGTACTCCAAAACTATGGTAACAAAGATAAACCAAAGCACGAATCAAGACGAAAAACACCAAAACAAGCCACATGACCGACCCTAGCCAACTATGACACTACACAACACGATCCCCACACCCCACGAAAAACATCAATGTCTCACAAACCACCAAAGCACGACACAGCACAACCAAGACAGCAACCCATGCCAAACCCAAAATTCTGCACGCAGCAACAACCCATGCCAACATCATACGACTACACACAGCAACACTGAACTTAAAAACCATCAACAAACAAAGCTGAACGATCAACCCTTTCCTTGGCCAACACATCCGCAAGTCCATTCGCCTCTCTATAGATATGTGAAAAACAAACACAACACAAATTAGCACATGATCCATCAATCGACACAAAAGTATTCCAAAACCGCCAAAGATGATGCTCCTTTTGTAGAGCCCACCCAATCGCGACAAACGAATCCGATTCGATAATTAAACTCCCCACATTATGACATTGTGAGCGTAGCACTAACGTCAATGCACATTCCTAAGCACAAAGCTCAGCTTCATTCGAATCTACAACCGGAAAATACTCTCAAAATAGTCTCCTCTGCATCAATCAACTCACCTCTAATCCCAGCTGGTCCCGACTTCCCTCACGCAGCCCCGTCTACATTAAAATTCAACGTTGACCCTGGCAGGGGCGACCAAACGCGGACCCGATGGGCAAGACGACACAATACACAAACGCAAACATCTCCACCATTGAGCTTCCTCCAAAGATATCGCATTAGTTAACATTCACACCCAATAAAATGTGTAACGCCCCGATTTTGGGTCTAGCGGTTTTGTGGCTTGTTAGATGGTCCAGTGGACCGGGTTAGGGATTCGAGCCGGTTTTAGGGGTGAATATTTTTCGGTAAGATAAAAATGTGGAAAATGGATAAAAATTATACTTTAATATATGATTAATATTGGTGAAAACAATTTTGGAAAATGGGTTTGGAAGTGTGACATTTTGGTTAGTGACCAAAATGCAATTTTTGAAAACTAGTTTTTAAAGGTGACTAAAATGAAAGGGATCAAACTCTTAGAATCCTTAAGGAGCTATTTTACCAAGTTTTTGCTGGTGATTTCTCCTATCAATTAAACCTTTTTAACATGTGTTTTAAAAGTTAATTAAAATAGGATTTTGTTATTAAAAAGTTAGTTATCGTTTTCAAGAAAATTGATGTAACTTTTCTCTCAACTTTTATCTCCACTTCTATTCTGCCAAACACTCAAATTTTCATTAAAAATTAGAGGTGAGAGATTATTTCACTCAGATTATTGATTTGTAATTGATTCTTTAACTTTGTTTTACAAAACCTCATTGAAATCTTATATTTTCTTAGCTTTCAACAAGCCAGTTGAGGGAGAAATCACACAATAGGGGTAAGGTCCATGATCTCCTCTATTGAATGGTTCTTTATTGATATTCCCAAGTGTTTGATCCTTGATTTATGGTTTATAATCTGATTTTGTATTTTTATATTGAATTAATTAATTTGATTGGGTAAAATTGAAGAAAAAGAGAAAAATTTGTATTGGATATGTTTTCCAGTGATGAAGATTGATTTTAATCATATTTTGGATGTATTATTATGTTGATAAGTTGTTTTTAACAATAGAATCTTGAAACTCTTGAATCCCTAGTTGTTTAGGTTGTTAGATTGGTGTTTTTGTGAAGTTGTGGTGGCTGTTTAATTGCTGGAAGTATATGAATGAATCAATCCTGTTTTTGAGGGTTAATTGATGATTATGGAAGTGTTAGATTGTTAGATTGTGGCTCTGGTTGTGTTTGGCAAGGATTAGATGATGATTTCGGTTGTTATGGTTGGGTAATTTTGAGAGGATTATGGAGGTCCATGAGGATTTGTTGTTGCAGTGTTTTGAATGCATTGAGATGCATTAATCCTCTGTTGTAATGTGATTAAAACATGGGAAGTTGATCTGGAAGTGATCGGTGAAGCTTTGGAGGCTTCAGACACTTGATTTCGCGTCGGTGAATCGAGGTTTCACGTATCGGTGAGTGAGAACGTGGATTCCATATATGGAATGTTTTAAAGGTGGTTTATGGGAGTTTAAACTTTGCTTGATACGCTGGTTTAAACTCGGAAGTAAGTAAATGTGGTTTTTCTCTCTCGGTCGTGCTAGTGTGAAATGGTTTTTATGCACTTGTTTTGATTTACATTGAGCGTACTATTTAAGCATGTTTTTAAGTATGTGATATACTATTTTTAAGCATGAGATGCAGAAGCATGCACATGGTAAGTGATCCTTGTAAGTATATGGTTTATACTTGTGAATTAAAGTATGGTTGTTGCTTTGGAAAATGGTTTGGTTCAATGCTTGTTAAAAATAGTGAGGTAAATGGTAAATTGTTAATTATATTGGCAAGTGATGTGGTTTTAAAATTGTTATCGGATATAGTTGACCGGCCATAGGATTGATAGTGCACTATAATAAGTCGCATTGGATGTTGAGGGGTTTAGATCTGTGTACCGAAAATTCCATCCAAGTACCCTAACGGTAGAGGGGTTTTATAGTACCGTATACTCTTGTTAGTAGATTAAACGTCTAACCGAGGTAAGGGGTTGGTGTCCCTGTGGGTTGAAAGTGTACCCGGTTGTTTAGGTACCGCGATTGTGATTGTATCGCTATTCTGGTTGAGATGGCTTGAAGTGTTGGGTTAACACTTGTTGAATCCATGTATCCAATGAAATCTTTTGTAACTGGACCTAAGTTAATTATCACTTGTGAGCCAATATAATTGTTGATGTATCATTGAACGGTTTATGTTGTATAATGTGACTTATACATGTTTACTCTTTAAGCTTTGCATATGGTTGTTATGCATGGGAATGCTTAAATTGAGGCTAGCAATGGGACTTGCTGTTGGTTAATGATACATGTTGCATATGGTTTAATATGTTGGTTTTAAAGATGTTAAGTACATGTTTTAAAGGCATGATATAAAGGATTTTTTAAATGAGTTTTTAATGTAATGTTGGGAAATGGTTTTAATGCATCGATGGTGTGTTGTTTTTTTAGCACTCCTCACTAAGCCTAGTGTGCTTATGCTCGTTTTGTTCATCAATGCAGAGAATTAAAAGTTTGGAAGGCAACAGGAAGCAAGGGATCGATACAAGACTTGGTAACCAAAGTATGTTTTGAGTTAGACTATAAGCAATAAGGGCAATAGGGGTTTCTGTTGTTATTTGGGAGATGTTTTGTTAAACTCCCTATTTGAGCAAATTTGTCTAGCTGCTCTCGAGTTGTAAATGGCCTTTATGGTTTGATTTTTGGTGATGGTTTGGAGTTTCATGTTTTACTTGAACGGTTTTCTAGGTTGCATGCCTATAGATTTACATTTGATGCAAGATGTCATGAAATGATGTTGAACCTGTGATGTTATGTTGTGGTCTGATTCTAAATTGTGTTGGTTGTGTTTTAGGAGCATGTTAAAATGTTTTGGTAAGGTTGAAAGCATGTTAAACCAGTAGAAAATGACATTATAGGCCTACGTGTATCGGTACGCAAGGGACCGTATCGGTACGGATAGGCAAAATAGAACGTTCAGCATCGGTACGGGGTAAGGTGTATCGGTATGGAGACTCGTTACTGGAAAGTTACTTTTTGAGGAAAAACCCATGTATCGAAACACCAAGGGCTCGTACCGATACGGTTTTAATATGTTATAGACTGACATGGCGCATCGATATGGTGCACTGTGTACCAGTACGGGTAGCCTACCCGTATTGGTACAGCTGTGATCGTATCGGTACTGGTGGCTGTTTTACAGGTAATTTCATAGATTTTAGTTTCTGGTCTTTTGCGTTTTGGTCCCTAAATTTTGTAGATGCAATTGAATAAGTTTGGATGATCGTTTTGAGCTGATTTTTTACGTGTAAGCATGTAACTTGTCTAATTAAAGTTTGGTAACTTAAAATTGGGCTAAGACCTCGAAATTTTTAGAATTTGTAGTTTGGTCCCTAAATCGTATATATGACCAATTGGATGTCAATTCAACGCCCAATTGAGTTGGGTTTTCACCAGGAATCAGTATGCACATATAAGATAACTATTTTGCATCTAGATAAGAAAAAATGGTTGGGTTTCGGGCTTAATTCTTTACGGTTTACTTCGGTAAACCTAATGTAGCTCGTTCGATTTAGTCTTGCGACTAGGCCGGGTCGAGGGGTTACATTTGGTGGTATTAGAGCCAGTTTTGTGATAGTTAGGAGTTGGTTTGATTGTTGTGATGTTATTGTGAGTTTTTATCTGATGTTTGATATGCACGGTGATTGTAATATACACGGTGGTTGCTTTATGTCATATTAGGGGGAAATTTGGGAAACCCATTGCCTTATTATTATAGTCTAAAATGTTATGATTTTGAAATGGAAGTCTTGGATCCTTGCTTGAAGCTGGCCTAATTGTTTTATATTTGAATGATTATCATGCCTTAGATATATTGTTAGCACAATGGGACCGAGGAGAGAGTTGCGATCTGGTATGATTGTTGATGCCACTGGGCAGGAGATTAAGGAGAATGTTATACCTCATAGAGCGTTGCCACCTCCCTTACCTAATCCACCTGAGGTGTAGAGCAAGTACCACATGCGCCAGCTGGGCTAGGGATGGGTGATATGGCATCGTTGATTCAGGTTATGACCGGTGCTTTTTAGGCAGCAGTTGCGGGTGTTCATGTGCCGGCACCACCAGAAGTTGGGCAAGGTTTGCCGCTAGAGCATCTTCATAGTTTGGGAGGAGTTGATTTTCGAGGTTTGTCACCTGAGGCTTCTGAGGGATGGTTGGCCAGTACTGAGAGGATACTAGGCTAGATGGGTTGTTCTGATGCCTGTAAGTTGGGTTGTGTTGTGTCCTTGTTACAGGGTGATGTGTATATGTGATGGAATACTATGATATCTGGTATGGTGACTGAGGATGCAACCTGGGAGTTCTTTTATGGTGCTTTCCGAAAGAAGTACCTAGGAGTCTAATATCAAGACAATAGGAAGCGTGAGTTTATGACATTAGTGCAGGGCAGTATGTTTGTTGCGGAGTACGAGGTACAGTTTGTGAGGTTGAGTCAGTATGCAGCTGAGTTAGTTCCTGATGAGCATACACGATGTGATCGTTTTCGCTACGGGCTTATGTAGGAGGGTAAGAAATACATGTTTGCTGCTGATTACACAGATTTCGACGTGTTGGTTTTGCGGGCTAGGGATGTTGAGCAGAATCTGGGTATGGCTTCTAGGTCTCGAGGCTTTAGCTCTGGTAAGAGGGCAGCTGATTCTAGTAGTGGTGGTGGTCAGGCCAAGAGACACCATGATCAAAGGTTTTGCCCAGAGCTGAGGCGTGGTGGAGGTGTTGTTGGACATGGAGTCCAGGGGCAAGGTACCCAAGTTAGAGCTCTGTTTAACACCTGTTGGGTTTGTGGATCCTAAGATCATTTGAGGCGAGATTGTCTGCGTTTGGCCAGAGAAGGTTAGGCCCACGTACCTGTTATGGCAAATGCTTGTTGGAGTTATGGGTCTGGCGACCATTTAAGACGTGATTGTTCTTTGTTGGCTGGAGGTAGGCAGGGTGCTGCACCTATTGGTGCTCCGCAGAGAGGTCGTGGTCGTGGACGTAGACTGTTTCAGCATAGAGATAGTGGGCAGAGGACTGTGGCTCATACCATTGTTATCCAGCCTGAGGGAGGTGGACCGACTAGGGTGTATGCGCACCGAGATGGTCGTAATGACACCTATGTGATTGCAGGTACATTCTCTTTACAGTCTTTGCCTTTGTATTCGTTGGTTGATTCTGGTTCTACCCATTCATACATCTTGAGTGAGCATGCACAGTTGCTCGATATAACTGTTGAAATTCTTAATGTGGGTGTTACAGTGACTAGTTCTCTTAGGGAGACGGTCGTAGTTAGGAGGTTGTATTGTAGGTGTCCGCTGATGGTCCAGGGACATGAGTTTGTCGCGGACTTGATAGAGTTGTCATTCCATGGTTTTGATGTGATTTTGGGTATGAATTGGTTAATCGAACATAGGGCTGTGGTGGATTTTGAGACCAAATGAATACCATTGAGGTTATCAGATGATTTTGAGGTGGTAGTTATTGGTGAGAATGCTAAGTTTTTGTCTAATACTGTTACGGCATTGGAAGCAAGTCGAATGTTGGATTCTGGATGTCAGGCTTTCTTGGCCTAAGTTATGAATCCTAGTTCAAAAGAGTTTAGGGTGCAGGATATTCGCACCGTGTGTGAGTTTCTAGGTGTTTTTCTGAAAGAGTTGCCAGGGTTGCCACCAGACCGTGAGGTTGAGTTTGGCATCGAGGTCTTTGCGGATACGACACTAGTGTCTATTGCCTCGTATCGCATGGCTCTGAAGGAATTAAAGGAGTTAAAGACTCAACTGCATGAGTTGCTTTATCGAGGTTTTATTAGACCTAGTATTTCACCGTAGGGAGTACTGGTGTTTTTTGTAAAGAAAATGGATGGCACGTTGCGGATGTATATAGACTATTGATAACTGAACAAGTTGACGATAAAGAACAAGTATCCCTTGTCGCAGATAGATTATCTATTTTGACCAGTTCAGGGGTGCCTCGGTGTTTTCTAAGATAGATTTGAGGTTTGGGTACTATCAGTTGAAAGTGAAGGATGTAGATGTGCCCAAGACAGTTTTTTGTACAAGGTACGAGCATTATGAGTTTTTGGTGATGCCGTTTGGTTTGACCAATGCACCGGCTTCTTTCATGGACATGATGAATCGTGTGTTCCATGAGTTTTTAGACCAGTTTGTGGTTGTGTTTATCAATGATATCCTTGTGTACTCTCGTACCGAGGAGGACCATGATAGACATTTGCGAATTGTGCTTCAGACGTTGTTGGCTAATCAGTTGTATGCCAAGTTTAGCAAATGTGAGTTTTGGCTTAGGGAGGTTGCTTTCCTTGGGCATGTAGTGTCGTCCGATGGAATTTGTGTTGATTCGCACAAGATTAATGCTATGATGAGTTGGAAGGTGCCTAAATCTTTGACGGAAGTTCGAAGTTTCCATGGGTTGGCTGGTTATTACCATAGGTTCGTGGAAGGGTTATCTAGTTTGGTGGCTCTTTTAACCAAGTTGTTGCAAAAGAATGTTCGGTTTGAGTGGACGGATGCTAGGCAACGGGCTTTTGAAAGATTGAAGGAAGCTTTGACACGAGCTCCAGTCTTGGTTCAACCTGAATCGGGAAAGAAGTTCATTGTTTATAGTGATGCATCATATGTTGGGCTTGGTTGCGTGTTGATGCAAGAAGGTAATGTAGTTGCGTATGCATCTAGGCAGTTGAAGGTGCATGAGCGTAATTACCCTACTCATGATCTTGAGCTAGCCGCAGTTGTGTTTGCCTTGAAAATCTGGAGGCATTACCTTTATGGCGAGAAATGTGTGGTTTATACGGATTATAAATGTAACACCCCTACCCGGTCTACGAAATAACCCGGCTTAGGACGTGTTACCAAACAAACATACAAAGAGTCTTGATCAAATTAGCACAATCAAGTGAACATGCCTTCGAAAAATCAGAGTAATTTAAAACTTTTTAAATTTCAAAGATATAACTTAATCTTCCAATCATATATAAACATGTATTTTCATACCATAAACTATACACACCAATCACAAGTTTTTAGTATGCCTCTATCTTCTATGTTCTTCAAATCACAAAGTTATTATATTGTTTCTACAAACACATAGGATTCCCTTTTTATACATACACATTATCCATCTTAACTCAATTATAAACTTACATACCTCTATTCAATTTAAGACATATCGATCTATGATCAAGATCGTTCAAGCTTAAAATCAACTTAATGATCTTTAAGCTTACAAGTTGTATTATTTAAAATCAAAACTTATCATCCAAGATTACTATCTATGCATTTCATATCACATTCAAACATGTAACCATAGCAACAAGTATTCGAACATCATGTCTGGCGTAGCTTAACCAGCAAGCAATTATTAAATCAACATATCTAACATAACTCAACCAATAAGCAATCAATCGAACAACATATCTAACATAGCTTGACTATTCATATCCAGATACATATAACTATCACATAGCAATACCATATACTTATTCGTTGTCATGTTACCAATTACTTATCTTAACCGACAACTAAACATACGAACTACAATAGTTTTCTAAGGTTTAACCCATGATAATATATATATTAGATTGCAACACTCATGCCATCAATGTGATCTATCTACTTCAGGCTCTTATAGATATTAAGCAACCACAAGAGTTCTTTAAGGAAATTCAAGACATACAATCTTGACTTCCAGTGACCTTGTCCAGTCTCATAGCTAACCAAAAAACGAACTTAACCTGAAAGATAATGAAAGGATATATATAAGTATGATTACTTAGTGAGGTAGCTTAAAGCATATAGAGCATAGAAACAAAACATATCCTTTCACTTAAATCTTTTACTTATGCACGTAAAGTCTAAGCTTGGACAAGAACTTAACCATTCTAGGTCAAGACATTCAATCAAGAAATTACACTTATATATGGGTGATTCGAATTTGTGATTGTTCAACAAATCATAAGCATTTGAAGTTCAAGCCATTCAAACATGTAGCATTCTGCCAATCTTATATAATCAGATAAAGAACATAGAATAAGCTAAGATTCAATTTACTTGATAAACAAGTCATTATCAATTCATAATTTAACTTTATAAATTTTCTTGGTTTATTTTATCATAGTCTTATGATTCAAGCAACCTATTTCACTTATACGTCTATTGATTAAATCATCCATATTATCATTAATCCATGAGTATACGTTTTGTAGTTTCCAAAATAGTCCACAAACTTTCTTGTATAATCAAAATTGTCCAAATATACATGTATACATATAAACATATAAAAAACAGTCCACTAAACATATGTATAGAATTATACATTTCAAAACAGTTCAATACATGTTCATTTCTATCAAAACAGTCCAAACATATTCATTTATATCCAAAAAAGTCCCATTGACATGTATACACATTTATACATTGCAAAACAGTCCAATTATATTCATTTATATCCAAAACAGTCCAATAGACATGTATACACATTTATACATAGCAAAACAGTCCAATTATATTTAATTATATCCAAAACAGTCCAATAGACATGTATACACATTTATACATTGCAAAACAGTCCAATTATATTCATTTATATCCAAAACAGTCCAATAGATATGTATACACATTTATACATTGCAAAACAGTCCAATTATATTCATTTATATCCAAAACAGTCCCATTGACATGTATTGCAAAACAGTCCAATTATAATCATTTATATCCAAAACAGTCCCATTGACATGTATACACATTTATACATTGCAAAACAGTCCAATTATATTCATTTATATCCAAAACAGTCCCATTGACATGTATACACATTTATACAATGCAAAATAGTCCAATTATATTCATTTATATCCAAAACAGTCCAATAGACATGTATTCACATTTATACACTGCAAAACAGTCCAATTACATTCATTTATATCCAAGACAGTCCAATAGATATGTATACACATTTATACATTGCAAAACAATCCATATTCATTTATATCCAAAACAGTCCCATTGACATGTATACACATTTATACATTGCAAAACAGTCAATTATATTCATTTATATCCAAAACAGTCCCATTGATATGTATACAAATTTATACATTGCAAAACAGTCCAATTATATTCATCTATATCCAAAACAGTCCAATAGACATGTATTCACATTTATACACTGCAAAACAGTCCAATTATATTCATTTATATCCAAGACAGTCCAATAGATATGTATACACATTTATACATTGCAAAACTGTCCAATTATATTCATTTATATCCAAAACAGTCCAATAGATATGCATACACATATATACATTGCAAAACAGTCCAGTTATATTCATTTTTTTATCCATCATTGTGTCTCATATACATGTTAATATTCATATAATTTATCAAGCATAACATATATTATAAACATGATTTACTTGTCTCATAAGTTATCACTTTAATTCATTAGTTGGTTTCATTAAGAAGTTTTAACATAGCCTTGAAACCAAGCATCAACCTAGGTACTCGAATCTCCAACCAACTATCGCCAACAGAAAGGTACTCATAGTACCGATCAATCCCTCCTAGTGTCTCCAAGTGACCACAATACTTCCCTCCTACTGTCGCCAAATAAGGACCGTAGTCCACCCAAAACATGAGCTCTATGGACTCTATGGCATGCCAATTATACCTAAGACTGACTTGAGACCGAGGCTTTTCACAAATTCTTATTTTATCATAATCAAGATTGAGCTTAGCTCCATGTTCTTGTAATCATGTATGTTATTATCTTAGCAGAAATCAGAATGAGCATGGCTCCTTATCAAAATAGCATACAACATATCTTATGTAAATCAGATATAAGCATAGCTCCAAGGTATCTTATCAAAAGAGTATATCTTATTACATCATAAGATGGTATAGTTCGAATTCATGTACTTTTAGCCAGATTTAGTTCATACCATGTCAAGCATGTATTCAATTCCTTCATGATTCAAATTTCATATTTGGACTCTTAATCAATTGATAACTCAACTTATGTTTCATAACATCTCAAATATACTCAATCTCATATAGCTTTCATAGCATATCAAATGTACTCAATCACATATATCTTTCATGGCATATCAAACATACTCAATCACATATAGCTTTCATAGCATATCAAATGTACTCAATCACATATAGCTTTCATAGCATATCAAATGTACTCAATTGCATATAGCTTTCATGGTATATCAAATATACACAATCACATATAGCCTTCATGGCATATCAAATATACACAATCACATATAGCTTTTAATTTTTATACTTACCTTGGTATCCAAGCTTATTCATACAGGCAATTTTTAGCCAATAAGTAATCAAAATTAAGTAAAACAAACATAAATACTCATGGTAGTTTTAATCTACCTCGAGACTTTAAACTACACTCACCTTATATCCCAGTCCAAAAATGCTTCAGACATTCCTACTAACTATTAGCACATAAGAGGGTTTTTATCAGACACAGATCACAAGCACTTATCAAATTTAACTCTTAGGTGGCATATGTAACAAATGATGATGCAACAAGTTCCGGTTTAGTCCAAGAATCGGCTAAGCCTAAGCTCTGATACCAAAATTGTAACACCCCCTACCCGGTCTACGAAATAACCTAGCTTTGGACGTGTTACCAAACAAACAACCAAAGAGTCTTGATCAAATTAGCACAATCAAGTGAACATGCCTTCGAAAAATCAGAGTAATTTAAAACTTTTTAAATTTCAAAGATCTAACTTAAACTTCCAATCATATACAAACATGTATTTTCATACCATTAACTATACACACCAATCACAAGTTCTTAGTATGCCTCTATCTTTTATGTTCTTTAAATCACAAAGTTATTATATTGTTTCTACAAACACATAAGATTCCCTTTTTATACATACACATTATCCATCTTAACTCAATTATAAACTTACATACCTCTATTCAATTTAAGAAATATCGATCTATGATCAAGATCGTTCAAGTTAACAATCAACCTTAATGATCTTTAAGCTTACACGTTGTACTATTTAAAATCAAAACTTATCATCCAAGATTACTTTCTATGCATTACATATCACATTCAAACATGTAAACATAGCAACAAGTATTCGAACACCATGCCTGGCATAGCTTAACCAACAAGCAATTATTAAATCAACATACCTAACATAACTTAACCAATAAGCAATCAATCGAAAAACATATCTAACATAGCTTGACTATTCATATCCAGATACATATAACTATCACATAGCAATACCATATACTTATTCATTGTCATGTTACCAATTACTTATCTTAACCGACAACTAAACATACGAACTACAATAGTTTTCTAAGGTTTAACCCATGATAATATATATATATATATTAGATTGCAACACTCATGCCATCAAGGTGATCTATATACTTCGGGATCTTACAGATAGTAAGCAACCACACAATGTGGCTAACTAATAAATCATATAAAGCAAGCAACAACCAAGGAATAATTAAAGGTCCATTACAAAACTTTGAATATTTATCAAACTTATATACATATATAGCCAAAATGAAATCTAAATGCATTATGCAACATAACAACTATGTGCCACCAACTAGGAGTTCTTTAAGGAAATTCAAGACATACAATCTTGACTTCCAGTGATCTTGTCCAGTCTCATAGCTAACCAAAAATGAACTTAACCTGAAAGACAGTGAAATGATATATATAAGTATGATTACTTAGTAAGGTAGCTTAAAGCATCTAGAGCATAGAAACAAAACATATCCTTTCACTTAAATCTTTTACTTATGCACGTAAAGTCTAAGCTTGGACAAGAAGTTAACCATTATAGGTCAAGACATTCAATCAAGAAATTACACTTGTACATGGGTGATTCGAATTTGTGATTGTTCAACAAATCATAAGCATTTGAAGTTCAATCCATTCAAACATGTAGCATTCTGCCAATCTTATCTAATCAGATAAAGAACATAGAATAAGCTAAGATTCACTTTACTTGTTCTTTGTTAAACAAGTCATTATTAATTCATAATTTAACTTACAAACTTTCTTGGTTTATTTTATCATAGTCTTATGATTCAAGCAACCTATTTCACTTATACGTCTACCGATTAAATCATCCATATTATCATTAATTCCATGAGTATACGTTTTGTAGTTTCCAAAACAGTCCACAAACTTTCTTGTATAATCAAAATTGTCCAAATATACATGTATACATATAAACATATAAAAAACAATCCACTAAACATATGTATAGAATTATTCATTTCAAAACAGTCAATACATGTTCATTTCTATCAAAACAGCCCAAAAAACATATTCATTTAATTATACATTTCAAAACAGTCCAAACATATTCATTTATATCCAAAACAGTCCAATTGATTCATTTATATCCAAAACAGTCCAATAGACATGTATACACATTTATACATTGCAAAACAATCCAATTATATTTATTTATATCCAAAACAGTCCAATAGACATGTATTCACATTTATCAGTGCAAAAAAACAGTCCAATTATATTCATTTATATCCAAAACAGTCCAATTATATTCATTTATATCCATACAGTCCCATACATTGCAAAACAGTCCAATTATATTCATTTATATCCAAAACAGTCCAATTGACATGTATACACATTTATACATTGCAAAACAGTCCAATTATATTCATTTATATCCAAAACAGTCCCATTGACATGTATACACATTTATACATTACAAAACAGTCCAAGTATATTCATTTATATCCAAAACAGTCCAATTGACATGTATACACATTTATACATTGCAAAACAAAATTCATTTATATCCAATATATTCATTTTATATCCAAAATCCAGTCCATTGAAAACATGTATACATACATTTATACATTGCAAAACAGTCAAATATTCATTTATTCCAAAACAGTCCCATTGATATGTATACAAATTTATACATTGCAAAACAGTCCAATTATATTCATTTATATCCAAAACAGTCCAATAGACATGTATTCACATTTATCACTGCAAAACAGTCCAATTATATTCATTTATATCCAAAACAGTCCAATAGATATGTATACACATTTATACATTGCAAAACAGTCCAATTATATTCATTTATATCCAAAACAGTCCAATAGATATGTATACACATTTATACATTGCAAAACAGTCCAATTATATTCATTTTTTATCCATCATTGTGTCTCATATACATGTTAATATTCATATAATTTATCAAGCATAACATATATTATAAACATGATTTACTTGTCTCATAAGTTATCACTTTAATTCATTAGTTGGTTTCATTAAGAAGTTTTAACATAGCCTTGAAACCAAGCATCAACCTAGGTACTCAATCCCCAACCAACTATCGCCAATAGAAAGGTACTCATAGTACCGGTCAATCCCTCCTACTGTCTCCAAGTGACCACAATACTTCCCTCCTACTGTCGCCAAATAAGGACCGTAGTCCACCCAAAACATGAGCTCTATGGACTCTATGGCATGCCAATTATACCTAAGACTGACTTGAGACCAAGGCTTTTCACAAATTCTTATTTTATCATAATCAAGATTGAGCTTAGCTCCATGTTCTTGTAATCATGTATCTTATTATCTTAGCAGAAATCGGAATGAGCATGGCTCCTTATCAAAATATCAAACAACATATCTTATGTAAATCAGATATAAGCATAGCTCCAAGGTATCTTATCAAAAGAGTATATCTTATTACATCATAAGATGGTATAGTTCAATTCATGTACTTTTAGCAAGATTTAGTTCATACCATGTCAAGCATGTATTCAATTCCTTCATGATTCAAATTTCATATTTGGACTCTTAATCAATTGATAACTCAACTTATGTTTCATAACATCTCAAAATATACTCAATCTCATATAGCTTTCATAGCATATCAAATGTACTCAATCACATATATCTTTCATGGCATATCAAACATACTCAATCACATATAGCTTTCATAGCATATCAAATGTACTCAATCACATATAGCTTTCATAGCATATCAAATGTACTCAATTGCATATAGCTTTCATGGTATATCAAATATACACAATCACATATAGCCTTCATGGCATATCAAATATACACAATCACATATAGCTTTTAATTTTTATACTTACCTTGGTATCCAAGCTTATTCATACGGGCAATTTTTAGCCAATAAGTAATCAAAATTAAACAAAACAAACATAAATACTCATGGTAGTTTTAATCTACCTCGAGACTTTAAACTACACTCACCTTATATCCCAGTCCAAAAATGCTTCAGACATTCCTACTAACTATTAGCACATAAGAGGGTTTTTATCAGACACAGATCACAAGCACTTATCAAATTTAACTCTTAGGTGGCATAGTAACAAATGATGATGCAACAAGTTCCGGTTTAGTCCAAGAATCGCTAAGCCTAAGCTCTGATACCAAAATTGTAACACCCCCTACCCGGTCTACGAAATAACCTAGCTTTGGACGTGTTACCAAACAAACAACCAAAGAGTCTTGATCAAATTAGCACAATCAAGTGAACATGCCTTCGAAAAATCAGAGTAATTTAAAACTTTTTAAATTTCAAAGATCTAACTTAAACTTCCAATCATATACAAACATGTATTTTCATACCATTAACTATACACACCAATCACAAGTTCTTAGTATGCCTCTATCTTTTATGTTCTTTAAATCACAAAGTTATTATATTGTTTCTACAAACACATAAGATTCCCTTTTTATACATACACATTATCCATCTTAACTCAATTATAAACTTACATACCTCTATTCAATTTAAGAAATATCGATCTATGATCAAGATCGTTCAAGTTAACAATCAACCTTAATGATCTTTAAGCTTACACGTTGTACTATTTAAAATCAAAACTTATCATCCAAGATTACTTTCTATGCATTACATATCACATTCAAACATGTAAACATAGCAACAAGTATTCGAACACCATGCCTGGCATAGCTTAACCAACAAGCAATTATTAAATCAACATACCTAACATAACTTAACCAATAAGCAATCAATCGAAAAACATATCTAACATAGCTTGACTATTCATATCCAGATACATATAACTATCACATAGCAATACCATATACTTATTCATTGTCATGTTACCAATTACTTATCTTAACCGACAACTAAACATACGAACTACAATAGTTTTCTAAGGTTTAACCCATGATAATATATATATATATATTAGATTGCAACACTCATGCCATCAAGGTGATCTATATACTTCGGGATCTTACAGATAGTAAGCAACCACACAATGTGGCTAACTAATAAATCATATAAAGCAAGCAACAACCAAGGAATAATTAAAGGTCCATTACAAAACTTTGAATATTTATCAAACTTATATACATATATAGCCAAAATGAAATCTAAATGCATTATGCAACATAACAACTATGTGCCACCAACTAGGAGTTCTTTAAGGAAATTCAAGACATACAATCTTGACTTCCAAAGGATCTTGTCCAGTCTCATAGCTAACCAAAAATGAACTTAACTTTGAAAGACAAAGGAAATGATATATATAAGTATGATTACTTAGTAAGGTAGCTTAAAGCATCTAGAGCATAGAAACAAAACATATCCTTTCACTTAAATCTTTTACTTATGCACGTAAAGTCTAAGCTTGGACAAGAAGTTAACCATTATAGGTCAAGACATTCAATCAAGAAATTACACTTGTACATGGGTGATTCGAATTTGTGATTGTTCAACAAATCATAAGCATTTGAAGTTCAATCCATTCAAACATGTAGCATTCTGCCAATCTTATCTAATCAGATAAAGAACATAGAATAAGCTAAGATTCACTTTACTTGTTCTTTGTTAAACAAGTCATTATTAATTCATAATTTAACTTACAAACTTTCTTGGTTTATTTTATCATAGTCTTATGATTCAAGCAACCTATTTCACTTATACGTCTACCGATTAAATCATCCATATTATCATTAATTCATGAGTATACGTTTTGTAGTTTCCAAAACAGTCCACAAACTTTCTTGTATAATCAAAACTGTCCAAATATACATGTATACATATAACATATAAAAAACAATCCACTAAACATATGCATAGAATTATTCATTTCAAAACAGTCCAATACATGTTCATTTCTATCAAAACAGCCCACAAAAACATATGCATACAATTATACATTTCAAAACAGTCCAAACATATTCATTTATATCCAAAACAGTCCCATTGACATGTATACACATTTATACATTGCAAAACAATCCAATTATATTCATTTATATCGAAAACAGTCCAATAGACATGTATTCACATTTATCACTGCAAAACAGTCCAATTATATTCATTTATATCCAAAACAGTCCAATAGACATGTATACACATTTATACATTGCAAAACAGTCCAATTATATTCATTTATAACCAAAACAGTCCAATAGACATGTATACACATTTATACATTGCAAAACAGTCCAATTATATTCATTTATATCCAAAACAGTCCCATTGACATGTATACACATATATACATTACAAAACAGTCCAATTATATTCATTTATATCCAAAACAGTCCATTGACATGTATACACATTTATACATTGCAAAACAGTCCAATATATTCATTTATATCCAAAACAGTCCATTGACATGTATACACATTTATACATTGCAAAACAGTCCAATTATATTCCCATTGATATGTATACACATTTATACATTGCAAAACAGTCCAATTATATTCATTTATATCCAAAACAGTCCAATAGACATGTATTCACATTTATCACTGCAAAACAGTCCAATTATATTCATTTATATCCAAAACTGTCCAATAGATATGTATACACATTTATACACTGCAAAACAGTCCAATTATATTCATTTATATCCAAAACAGTCCAATAGATATGTATACACATTTATACATTGCAAAACAGTCCAATTATATTCATTTTTTTATCCATCATTGTGTCTCATATACATGTTAATATTCATATAATTTATCAAGCATAACATATATTATAAACATGATTTACTTGTCTCATAAGTTATCACTTTAATTCATTAGTTGGTTTCATTAAGAAGTTTTAACATAGCCTTGAAACCAAGCATCAGCCTAGGTACTCGAATCCCCAACCAACTGTCGCCAATAGAAAGGTACTCATAGTACCGGTCAATCCCTCCTACTATCGCCAAGTGACCACAATACTTCCCTCCTACTGTCGCCAAATAAGGACCGTAGTGCACCCAAAACATGAGCTCTATGGACTCTATGGCATGCCAACTATACCTAAGACTGACTCGAGACCAAGGCTTTTCACAAATTCTTATCTTATCATAACCAAGATTGAGCTTAGCTCTATGTTCTTGTAATCATGTATCTTATTATCATAGCAGAAATCGGAATGAGCATAGCTCCTTATCAAAATATCAAACAACATATCTTATGTGAATCAGATATAAGCATAGCTCCAAGGTATCTTATCAAAAGAGTATACCTTATTACATCATAAGATGGTGTAGTTCGAATTCATGTACTTTTAGCAAGATTTAGTTCATACCATGTCAAGCATGTATTCAATTCATTCATGATTCAAATTTCATATTTGGATTCTTAATCAATTGATAACTCAACTTACGTTTCATAACATCTCAAATATACTCAATCTCATATAGCTTTCATAGCATATCAAATGTACTCAATCACATATATCTTTCATGGCATATCAAACATACTCAATCACATATAGCTTTCATAGCATATCAAATGTACTCAATCACATATAGCTTTCATAGCATATCAAATGTACTCAATCGCATATAGCTTTCATGGTATATCAAATATACACAATCACATATAGCCTTCATGGCATATCAAATAACACAATCACATATAGCTTTTAATTTTTATACTTACCTTGGCATCCAAGCTTATTCATTCGGGCAATTTTTAGCCAATAAGTAATCAAAATTAAACAAAACAAACATAAATACTCATGGTAGTTTTAATCTACCCCGAGACTTTAAACTACACTCACGTTATATCCCGAAGTTACGGGATATCCTGATCCACTAACACATTCAAGCTTTCCTTCTACTTTAACCTTACTTCCAGCTTCCTCTTCCAATCTTTAGCTCAAATAATCAAAAATACATCCATTAATATACATGCTCCTCATCACACATTGACTCAATAAACTTAACCAATGTTGTCATTCAAGCATTAGCTATACATATACTAGTCATTTCTCAATTCCATTTTCAAAATAAGTCATTATTTATAACTTTTAGCAACTTGAGCTATCATCAAAGAACAATTTCTCCATAACAGAATATACACTAGAATTTAAAGATCTTTAAATCTTTACAAACTAGATTTAACCACAGTTTTAACGGTATAAGCCTGACAATTTAACAAGTTCTATAACAATTATGAGAATTTTTGGAAGTTTCAAAACAAAAACTGTCCAGAGCAGAATCTGCCTCCAGAATTTCTGCACTGCCTTCACTTAAAAATTCATAACTTTTGATTTAGAGCTCAAATTCAATCACCATTTGTTGGAGATTAAACTAAACTCACACATGATTCTACACACATAAGATTCATCCCAAAACTCAAACTATTCAATTTTCTGTGAATTTCTAAACTTACTGCCAGAACATAACTTTTCTGGGTAGATTACATTTGGTCTTTGTTTAAGACTAACTTAAGTGCTCCAAATTCACTCTAATAGCAACATATTAAACTCAATTCAACCAGCAATATTTCAATGTCCTTATCATGCATTCATTCATGAATCAAAGCAATTATTTTATTGAATTCCAGCAAGCTTTCCTCCATGCATTCATCTAATAAACTCAACTCTAACAACAATTTCCACAATAATTTCATAGTTCAAGGTGAGATTACCTCTTGTTAGACTTCCTCCCACAAAATTTTGCTTCATTCTTTACCAAATCTTCTTGAATTTAAGCTCAACAATGCAACCTCCTATGGTGTTCATCTCCCTCTCTCATTTTTGTTATGAAGAGAACAAAGATGAAGGATCCAAATTTTGTTTTCTCTTTCCTCCAACTACATGGCCAGCCAACTCTCCTTCCTTAGCCATGTGTGAAATAGTTTTACCACATGTTTTCCACTAACCAATAGTGGTCTAGATACAAATGCAAATTTGTTGTTTTACCCTTGTTTCAACTTGGTCCTTTGTTCTCAACTTTACACTTCTTGCATTTTGGTCCTTCAAGACTAGTTACATCTCCAATCATTCCATTCTCACATCTTACAATTTAATCCTTAATAATTCAAGTCACATATTAATTAACCTCTTCGCACTCATATATGCTTCTTCATACTCCTTGAAATATAATTACTTTACTCATTTGCTAATGAATTTTAGCTTAATTAACTCTTTCATTCTCAATCCCATTGACTTACTTATTCAATTGACTCGAATTGAATCTTTAGCAATTCAGAGATAACATTATCAAGCATGTGATCACTTCGTAAAACTCCTAGGCCGGTTATAGGGGTATTACAATAAAATTATGAAGTATTTGATGTCTTAGAAGGAGCTGAATCTTAGGCAACGGAGGTGGTTAGAGTTGCTTAAGGATTATGATCTGACCACTGAGTATCATCCGGGCTAAGCTAACGTGGTAGCGAATGCCTTGAGTAGGAAGACTGTTGTGGAGTTGAGAGCTATGTTCGCTTGGTTGAGTGTGACATGTGACGGTGGGTTGATAGCTGAGTTGCAAGTGAAACCGTCCTTGTCGCAGTTGATTAAGGAGAGACAACCGCATGATGATATTTTGGTTCCGCATGTGAAGGATATCATGGATGGGAATCCTACGAATTTTCATTTTAATGATAATGGGGTGTTGTGTTTTAAAGGTCGAATTGTGGTGCCTGAAGATGGTGAGTTGAGGTGTACCATTTTGACCAAAGCTCATGCTAGTCCTTTTGCTATGCATCCCGATAGTACTAAGATGTATCATGGTTTGAAGGAGGAGTACTATTGGGTGGGACTGAAGAAAGATGTGGTTAATTTTATTTCTCGATGCATGGTATGTCAGCGGGTGAAAGCTAAGCACCAGTTTCCATCTGAATTGTTGCAGCCGTTGAGGATACCAGAATAGAAGTGGGAAAGGATCACCATGGATTTTGTGTCTGGGTTGCCTTTGACGCAGACCAAAAAGGTTTCTATTTGGGTGATTGTTGATCAGTTTACGAAGTGTGCGCATTTTGTGCCAGTGCATACTATGTATACCTCAGATAGGTTGGCTGATTTGTACATCTCCGAGACTTATGCGTTTGCATAGGGTGCCTAAATCTATAGTTTTGGATAGAGATCCGCGTTTCACATCAAGGTTTTGAATGTGCTTGCATCGTGCTCTGGGAACTTAGCTAAATTTCAGCGCTTCGTATCATCCTCAGACGAATGGCCAATCGAAGCGCGTGATTCAGGCTCTAGAGGATATGTTGAGATGATGTATTATTGAGTTCTAGGGAACGTAGGAGAAGCAATTGCCATTGGTGGAGTTTGCTTATAAAAACAATTATCAGGCTAGTATACAGATGGAATTGTATGAGGCGTTGTATGGTAGAAAGTGTCGTACGCCTTTGTGTTGGGCTGAGGTTGGGGAAAAGCATCTTTCCTTGCCTGATGTTTTGAGAGGCACAAACAAGAAAGTGAAGTTGATATGTGAACGCTTGAAATCAGCTTCGGATCGTCATAAATCATACGCGAATTTGAAGTGTAGGGATATTGAGTATGATGTTGGTGATCGAGTGTTTTTGAAGGTATCGCCTTGGAAGAAGGTGATGCGTTTCGGGCGAAAAAGGAAGCTTAGTCTGAGGTTTATTGGACCATACGAAGTTGTTAAGCGTGTGCATCCTTTTGCTTACCGTTTAAGGTTACCTCCTGAGTTGGTGAGGATTTATGATGTGTTTCATGTTTCGCAGAGGTATCGGTCGGATCCATCGTATGCTATGCCAGTAGAGGATGTTGAGTTGAGACTAGATCTATCTTATGATGAGGAACAAGTAGAGGTTCTGGATACTAGTAATAAGGTTATGCGTGGCAAGATGGTAGAGCTTGTAACCCCCTTGACCTGGTCTAGCTGCCAGACCGAATTGAGGAAGCTACATTAGGTTTGCCGTAGCAAACCGAAGAGATTCAACAAAACCCGATCCATTTTTTATCTTATCTAGATGCCAATTATTAATTCTACATGTTCATGCAGATAACAGGTGTAACCTTAACTCAATCGGGCATAAATTTGACATCCAAATGATCACGTTTACCACTTAGGGACCAAATTGTAATTTGACGAAGTTACAAATAAAAAACCCACTTTTAAGTTACCAACCTTAGATTAGTCAGGTTTCATGCATATGTCTCCTATTCCAACTCAAGCCAGTCATTTTATCACATACAATCGCACTGACAAGATTTAGGGACTAAATTGCAAAGAAAGCAAAATTGTAAGCTGACACTACAGAAAACGGCCTTGGGTATCGGTACTGGTGTTACCGTACAGATACGCATAAATATGCATCGTACCGGTACACCACGGCCCGTACCGATATGCAATAACCAACTTACCTAACTTTTGATTTTTTTAACATTCGTACTCGTACGCTTACGTGAGTATCGGTACACGGGTTTGGGTTGAAAAAGTAAAATTCCAGAGGCTAGAACGTGTACCGATACTCCATTGCCCGATCGATACGCCAGGCCAAAATTACCTAGGCATACCGGTACTCCCTTACGCATATCGATCCCTCAAGCCAGAAAATGCCTAACCGTACCGATACGGTCCCCCGCGTATCGGTACGCCTGGACTTGTAATGCCATATTTTTGCTGGTTTTTCATCCCAAAAGCATTCTCAAACCATTTCGACATGCTTATAACACCATACCAACATGCTAAACATATCACAAGCCAACTAGCAACACCATTCCTACAGCACAACCAAGCATCATGCATCAAAAGAGAATCTATAGGCATGCTTCCTAATATTGCATCCAAACAACATACCAAAAGACAATCCAGCACTAAAATCAATCCTTAAAGGCCATTTACAAACCAAGAGCAACTAGAGAAACATGCTCAAACAGGGAGTTCCACAAAACATCTCCCAAAACACATTAAGTACCCTATTGGCCTCATTCATTATAGTCTAGTCTCTAACATACTTTGGAAACAAGTCTTGCCAAGATCCTCTTGCTTCTTGCTGCCTTCTGGGACTTTCATTCTCTGCATTGATGGACAAAGAGAGCATAAGCACACAAGGCTTAGTGAGGAAAGCTCAGAACAAAACACCATCAGTGCATTTAAAACCATTTATTCAACTTTATCTTTTAAAACATCATGCATCTTCTAAAACATGCACTTTACATCATTAAAACCAGCATATTAAACTATATGCTACATGTATCATTAATCAACAGCAAGTCACATTGCTAACCCTTAACTTAAGCCTTCCCATGCATTACTACCTAAGGCAAAGCTTAAGGAGAAACATGTATAAATCACATTATACAACATAAAACATTTCAATGATACATTAACAATTATATTGGCTTTCAAGTGATCATTAACAAGTTCAATAACAAAATAGTTCATCGGATACACGGATTCAACAAGTGCTAACCCAACACTTCAAGCCATCTCAACCGGAATAGCGATACAATCACAATCGCGGTACATTAACAACTGGGTACAATATCAACCGGGTACACTTTCAACTCACAGGGATACCAATCCCTCTCATTGGTTAGATGTTTAACCCACTAACGGGAATATTCAGTACTGTTTAACCTCTATACCGTTAGGGTACTTGGATGGAGTATTTGGTACACCGTATAAACCCCTCAACATCCAAGGCGGCTTATTTTACAGTGCACTCAATCCTATGGCCTGCCAACTATATCCGATAACAATTTTAAAACCACATCACTTGCCAATATAATTAACCAAACAACATTTACAAACCATACTTACAAGCATTAAACCATGCCATTTCCAAAGCAACAACCATGCTTTAAAACACAAGTATAAACCATACTTACAAGGATCACTTACCATGTGCATCCTTCAGCAAAACATGCTTTAAAATAGTATATCGAATACTTTAAATCATGCTTAAACAGTAGGTACAATGCAAATCAAAACAAGTGCATAAAACCATTTCTCAATAGAACGACAGAGAAAGTAAAACCACTTTACTTAGTTCCGAGCTTAGGCAAGCGTTTCAAGCTCTACCTAAACTCCCAAAAACTATCTTTAAAACATTCCAAAGCTGGAATCCACGTTTTCACTCACCAATAAGCGAAACTTCGATTCGCCGATGCGAAAACAAGTATTCGAAGCCTCCTACGCTTCTCCAATCACTTCCGAATCAACCTCTCATGTTTTTACCACAAAAAACAGAGGATTAATGCATTCTAAACATAGCAACCACAATCCTTCTCGGATTTCCACAAAACCCTCACAATTAACCCTCCACAACAACTGAAAACATAACTGAAACACTTCGATTCATAACCCGGACAAAATCTATCAACCTAGCATCATATTCAACATCAAAACACATCTTAAAACAAATTCAAATCATCCTACTACCTCCAGCACCCTTACAACCAAAGAAACACCACAAAACCTCAAAACTAACAACCTAAACAAATAGAGATTCTTAAGTTTCGGGATTCCATTGATAAAAATCTCTTATCAACAATATTAAACATCCAAAATATATATCAAAGCATCATTACTTACTGGAAAATAGATCCAATCCGCGAATCAACTCATTTTCCCCAAATAACTCAATTAAACATTAGAAAATCATCAAAATCATATTAGAAACGCAAAAGCAAGGATCAAATGCTTGGGAATTTCAGTAAAGAACCATACAATAGAGGAGATCTTGGACCTTACCCCTATTGTGAAGTTTCTCCCTCAATTGACTTGTGAAAAGCTAAGAAAACACAAGATTATTGTAAGATTTTGTATAAACAATCTTTATAAAACAATTTGAAACAATAAAATCAAGTTAGAAACCACCTCACCTCTGGAAATTTGATGAAAACCTGAGTGTTTGGCTGAGGAAAGAATGGAGAGAAAAAGTTGAGAGAAAAAGTTGAGAGAAAATGATGTGATTTTTGTTTTAGAAAAAATAACCAACTTTTTAACAAAATCCTCTCTAATTACTAATTAAAACACATGTTAAAATCAATTAAATTAAGGGAGAAATCATCAGAAATCAATTGGTAAAATAGCTCCTTAAAGATTTTAAGTATTTGACCCATTTCACATTAGCCACTTGAAAATCGCAGTTTTCAAAACTTTTATTTTGGTCACTAACCACAATGTTCTTCTTCCAAAACTCATTTTTCAAAATTAATTCCATCATTATTAAATACATAATTAATAATGATTTTTAAGCATTTTCCATAATTTTTCCTACACCAAAAATATATGATCCCAAAATCGACTCGAATCTCTACTATGGTCTACCGGACCGTCTAAAAACCCACTAAACCGCTAAGCCCTAAAACCGGGGTTACAGAGCTTGTTAAGGTGTTGTGGAGGCACCGCGGTGTTGAGGAGGCTAGGTGGAAACGTAAGTCGGATATGCTAGAATAGTTTTCGCACATGTTTCCTCCAGGTAAAATTTCGAGGATAAGATTTCTTAAGTGGGGGAGAGTTGTAACGCCCCGATTTTGGGCCTAGCGGTTTTGTGGCTTGTTAGATGGTCCAGTGGACCGGGTTAGGGATTTGAGTAGGTTTCAGGGGTGAATATTTTTCGGTAAGATAAAAATGTGGAAAATGTATAAAAATCATACTTTAATATATGATTAATATTGGTGAAAACAATTTTGGAAAATGGGTTTGGAAGTGTGACATTTTGGTTAGTGACCAAAATGCAATTTTTGAAAACTAGTTTTTAAAGGTGACTAAAATGAAAGGGATCAAACTCTTAGAATCCTTAAGGAGCTATTTTACAAAGTTTTTGCTGGTTATTTCTCCTATCAATTAAACCTTTTTAACATGTGTTTTAAAAGTTAATTAAAAGAGGATTTGGTTATTAAAAAGTTAGTTATCATTTTCAAGAAAATTGACGTAACTTTTCTCTCCACTTCTCTTCTGCCAAACACTCAAGTTTTCATTAAAAATCAGAGGTGAGAGATCATTTTACTCAGATTATTGATTTGTAATTGATTCTTTAACTTTGTTTTACAAAACCTCATTGAAATCTTGTGTTTTCTTAGCTTTCAACAAGCCAATTAAGGGAGAAATCACACAATAGGGTTAAGGTATGTGATCTCCACTATTGAATGGTTCTTTATTGATATTCCCAATCTGTTTTCCAGTGATGAAGATTGATTTTAATCATATTTTGGATGTATTATTATGTTGATAAGTTGTTTTTAACAATAGAATCCCAAAACTCTTGAATCCCTTGTTGTTTAGGTTGTTAGATTGGCTTTTTTGTGGAGTTGTGGTGGCTGTTTAATTGCTGGAAGTATATGAAAGAATCAATCCTGTTTTTGAGGGTTAATTGATGATTATGGAAGTGTTAGATTGTTAGATTGTGGCTGTGGTTGTGTTTGGAAAGGATTGGATGATAATTTCGGTTGTTATGCTTGGGTAGTTTTGAGAGGATTGTGGATGTCCGTGAGTATTTGTTGTTGCAGTGTTTTGAATGCATTGAGATGCATTAATCCTCTGTTGTAATGTGATTAAAATAGGGGAGGTTGATCCGGAAGTGATCGGTGAAGTTTTGGAGGCTTTGGACGCTTGATTTTGCGTCGGCGAATTGAGGTTCCGCGTATCAGTGAGTGAGAACGTGGATTCCAGATATAGAATCTTTTAAAGGTGGTTTATGGGAGCTTAAACTTTGCTTGATACACTGGTTTAAACTCGGAAGTAAGTAAATGTGGTTTTTCTCTCGGTCGTGCTAGTGTGAAATGGTTTTTATCCACTTGTTTTGATTTACATTGAGCCTACTATTTAAGCATGTTTTTAAGTATGTGATATATTGTTTTTAAGCATGAGATGCTAAAGGATGCACATGGTAAGTGATCCTTGTAAGTATATGGTTTATACTTGTGGATTAAAGCATGGTTGCTGCTTTGGAAAATGGTTTGGTTTAATGCTTGTTAAAAATAGTGAGGTAAATGATTAATTATATTGGCAAGTGATGTGGTTTTAAAATTGTTATCAGATAAGTTAGCCAGCCATAGTATTGATAGTGCACTATAATAAGTCGCCTTGGATGTTGAGGGGTTTAGATCCGTGTACCGAAAACTCCATCCAAGTACCCTAACGGTAGAGGGGTTTTACAGTACCGTATACTCCCGTTAGCGGATTAAGCATCTAACCGGGGTAAGGGGTTGGTGTCCCCATGGGTTGATAGTGTACCCTGTTGTTTAGGTATCGCGACTGTGATTGTATCGCTATTCTGTTTGAGATGGCTTGAAGTGTTGGGTAAACACTTGTTGAATCCGTGTATTCGATGAACTCTTCTATAAATGGAACTTGGCTAATTATCACTTGTGAGCCAATATAATTGTTGATGTGTCATTGAAAGGTTTATGTTGTATAATGTGACTTATACATGTTTACTCTTTGAGCTTTGCATATTGGCAAGGCTTAAATTAAGGCTAGCAATGGGACTTGTTGTTGGTTAATGATACATGTTGCATATGGTTTAATATGTTGGTTTTAAAGATGTTAAGTGCATGTTTTAAAGGCATGATAATGTTTTAAAGGATGTTTGAAATGAGTTTTTAATGTAATGTTGGGAAATGGTTTTAATGCATTGATGGTGTGTTATTTTTTAGCACTCCTCACTAAGCCTAGTGTGCTTAGCTCGTTTTGTCCATCAATGCAGAGAATTAAATGTTTGGAAGGCAGCGGGAAATAAGGGATCGATACAAGACTTGGTAACCAAAGTATATATTGGGTTAGACTATAAGTAATAAGGGCAATGAGGGTTTTCGTTGTTATTTGGGAGATGTTTTGTTGAACTCACTGTTTGAGCAAGTTTGTCTAGCTGCTCTCGAGTTGTAAATGGCCTTTATGGTTTGATTTTGGTTATGGTTTGGAGTTTCACGTTTTACTTGAATGGTTTTCTAGGTTGCATGCCTATAAATTTACATTTGATGCAAGATGTCATGAAATGATGTTGAATCTGTGATGTTATGTTGTGGTCTTAAATTGTGTTGGTTGTGTTTTAGGAGCATGTTAGAATGTTTTGGTAAGGTTGAAAGCATGTTAAACCAGTAGAAAATGACATTATTGGCCTACGTGTACCGATACACAAGGGACCGTATCGGTACGGATAGGCAAAACAGAACGTTTAGCATCGGTACGGGGTAAGGTGTATCAGTACGGGGACTTGTTACTGGAAAGTTACTTTTTGTGCAAAAACCCATGTACCGGAACACCGAGGGCTCATACCGGTACGGTTTTAATATGTTACATGCTGACGTGGCGTACTGATACAGTGCATTGTGTACCAGTATGGGTAGCCTACCTGTATCAATACAGTTGTGATCGTATCGGTACTGGTGGTTGTTTTTACAGGTAATGTCATGGATTTTAGTTTCTGGTCTTTCGCATTTTGGTCCCTGAATTTTGTGGATACAATTGAATAAGTTGGGATGATCATTTTGAGCTGATTTTTAACGTATAAGCATGTAATCTGTCTAATTAAAGGTTTGTAACTTAAAATTGGGCTAAGACCTCGAAATTTTTATAATTTGCAGTTTGGTCTCTAAATCGTATATATGACCAATTGGATGTCAATTCGACTCCCGATTGAGTTAGGTTTTCACCAGGAATCAGTATGCACTATAGGATAACTATTTTGCATCTAGATAAGAAAAATATGGTTGGGTTTCGAGCTTAATTATTTACGGTTTACTTCGGTAAACCTAATGTAGCTTGCTCGGTTCGGTCTTGCGACTAGGCCGGGTCGAGGGGGTTACAAAATGATCGCAGTTGGATTAGAAAAATACCTCTTGAATCAACATCCTTTTATCATTAAAAACCACATCATTCATAACCATCCAAACCGACCACACACGACACCCACCACCGACGAAGCGCGCTCGAAAACACAAAATGAAAGCCAGAATTAAAAAGTCTTTTAAAGACTGTGATAACGGCAAATGCACACCCTACCAGCGCAGCTAGCAATCCCATAAAACATGCACAACCGGACAAGAGAATAAAATATGGCCAGCTTCATCATCACCAATACAGCACCAAATGCACCAACCTTTATCTTCACCCGACAGAACTCCTTATTGACGTAAAAATGTATCATCGGCAAACGCTCTAACCAAACAAACAAAAGAAATGACTGAACCTTCGGGGAACACAAATCTTCCACACAAAACTTACACCAATATCACTATCTCCTGTACGCTTCGACATCAAATGATGTGTCAAAGCCTTGACAGAAAAACATCCTTTCGCATTCGGTTTCCATATTAAGGTATCCATCTCCCCATGACGCAAAACAATTGATACAACCAAAGAACATAACTCTCGCAACAACAAAACCTCAAACACCCTCAAATCCCTCCGAAAAAATAGCACCAATGCTCATAGGCGAAAGAACCCTCAACAACCATGTAATCAGACACTAATGCCATTTTATTCGCAGCAATAGAAAATAGTCGCAAAAATGTATCTTTCAACAGCTTCTCAATAAACCAAGAATCCCACCAAAATAACACCTTTTCACCATCTGTAACACCCCAATCCCGATCTGAATCTGAAGTACTACATTTGGGTCACCCAAAATCGACCCAACACAATTTCCATTTAACAACCATAAGTTTAGCCATTTTCAATATATCAAAACATCCATAAATCCATGTAATCAAAAACCATTTTAACCAAATACCCAGATCGTGTTCCTATAAGTTTTAATAATCGTCTAATTTTAACCAAGGCGAGAACCAACTCGAAAAGCACCAAACTGACTCGATTCAACAGGTAAAGCGCGATCCCAAATAACACATTCAAAGCATCATTAATCGAATGAGGCTGAGCAATTGGTATAGAGAGGCGGCGACGACTGAGCAGACGGACAGTGGTGGCGGCGGGGAATGGGTGTTGAGGAAGATAGGGATAATGTGTTGTTTTGGGATATAATTTTTATTAAATAAATATTTTATTATTTTAAATTTATTTTATTTTATTAATATATATTTTTTGAATTATCAGAAAAAATAAAAAAATAAAGAGGACGACATGGCGCGATATGATTGGTTAAGGAAAAATTTAACGATGTTAAAAATTTTGGGTAATTTGGGCAATGGCTCAAACTTTAGAGGGCATAAGAGCCCAAAAAATACGTTAGGTACCAATTTGGGAAAAGTGGTAAACGTTAGGGGGCAAAAAGTGCATTATGCCTAAATCAAAATAACATTTCAATAGAGTTTACAGACTCAAAACTCATAAGGTCCTATGAATACATAAGCCCAAAACTAAATACTAAGCACTATACTCTGAAGTGATGCGATGCTAGGAAATCCCTTCTTGATGTACTCCTCGGCCGCGATCCGCCAACTAACCTACGAACGAGAATAATGATTCCGAACATTGAGCTTTCAAATCTCAGTGGTACATTTCTACTCTAGCATAATTCGTGATTATCATAAAATAAGCATGCAAGATAAATGTAGTTTAGAGAGCATAGACAAGGCTTTCCTATCTATGAGTTATTATATAGCCTACACTAGTTAGAGTTCTTAGATCACCTATCACAAGGCTTCATTAAGTCTACAACAAGTCTTACATGTTTCCACAAAGCTTTTCCATACTTGAGGTCATATAGCCTATCGAGTTAATACATACCGTACCCTGATCAATCAGCCATCGGGTACATATGCTATCATCTATAGCATGCACACAACATACATAAATACATTCATACATCATCCACATAATGGCCAACGAAGCCTTACTTTACCCGTGCTCACACAATCGTCGGGTTACCCGTGCTCACACAACCGTCGGGTTAAATAGACCATATTCGGATCATCATAGCCACAGATACGTCCTAGACATACTTGGATCACATTATCCACAAATAGTCTTTACCTGGGGTCACTCAGCCTATCAGGTTACTCGAGCTCACCCAACCTATCGAGTTTATTACCTTATCTGGATCATCATAGCCATAGATAGGTTTCTAACCACACCCAGATCACTCAGCCCGTGGGTATGTCGGATGTACTTGATCATTCAGCCCGAAGTACACATCTCCTTATATAAGTACCGTAGTGCTAATTCTAGGACGTCCAGATTCCTTTACAACAATCATAAGATAATACATGCTCCCCAAGCATTCATACACCTCACCTTAAATATTTTTAAAAGTATATTTAATAAGTTTAATAAAGGATGAAACTGAATTTGGATAATTTTAAATGGGTTGATTTATATTAAATTAAATAGCGATTGTTTTGCAAAAGGTTGTAAAATATTAATAATGGTAATATTGTAAAAAGGAGTTAAAGTGGTATTTTTATTGAAATTATAAAATCAATTATTAATATATCTTTCTCTTATTTTTAATAAAAAAAGATA
This sequence comes from Hibiscus mutabilis, assembly GCA_019671005.1. Classification (NCBI taxonomy): domain Eukaryota; kingdom Viridiplantae; phylum Streptophyta; class Magnoliopsida; order Malvales; family Malvaceae; genus Hibiscus; species Hibiscus mutabilis. The sequence continues at coordinate 41,659,747 of CM033724.1, read as the reverse complement.
CGGTTATTATTTTCTCTCGAATGAGAAAAACACATCAAAGCTTTTCTCTTAGTTTCTCTCTTGAATTTGCCAAACACAATTTGAAGAATATTGATTTTCATTTCTTTTGTATCCTAAATGATTTATAATCAACAATCTAGCAAGAGCTAGTAGTCTTCATCAAAATCTTCTTGGAATTCAAATTCAATTGGAGGATTGTGTTTTCAACTTTCATTTTTCTTATCAATTGGGTATGGTTTCGATTCTTAAAGGTTTTCTAATTGTTTTTAATTGATTATATACCATTTCTATTGGAGTTTATGAATTAAAACGAATTTAATTTGATTTATTTGGTTTCTTGGATGATAAATAGGTAATTGTGGTTTGATAGATAAAATCAAGATGTTTTAATTGGATTGATAGCTAATTTTATGGGTGAGATGAAATCTATGATCAATTTTATGTAATTTATTCCGAAATTAATTCAATTGGTTAAATTTAGATTTAGATTCTTGAATGCGATAATTGGTAGAATGGTTGATTGAATTATTAGATTTCATATTAGTGTGCACCGATTATGTTCGACAAAAGGCATGAAAGAAGTTAAGGGGCGTTCGAAATAGGGGCGTGCTGCCCTGCCCTTTCAAACGGTATGGTGTTGGGAGATATGAGCGTCGCAACCCCTTTCCCCAGTGTGTAGAATAGCGTGAATTTTGGAGTGGCTATGCTGCCATTTTCACGGGCCATTTAATGGCTTTGTGAAAGGCTAAAAAGGAGTTTCAGGGGATTTAAAATAAAAGCAACAGAGTAGTTGTGTGAATAAAAAAAGAGATATATAGAGTAGAGAGCTTCATCGTGTTTCGTAGGGGAAATGATTCATTCGCGTACGAGTTGAACAAGGGGTATTTTTATTAATTGGTTACTTTGACGTGGTCCAATTTATATTGACCCTTGCACTTTTTTGTGGAAAAGTGTTCGGATGATTTTCAGTTAGGTGTCGAGGTGTTGGCGTCGAGACGTTGGCATCGAGACGGTAGCAAGTTGGTGAGTGCAAATGTGTTTTGGTACTATAAAAAGGTTTGAATTATGGCTTTGGGTTTAGTTAAAGCCTAGCAAGCTTAGCTAAGCTCAAAAGTTATCTCTATTTTCGACTTTGTATATCGGTTTGATATGAGCTTTTGATTACATGTTTTGGTTTAAAGCATGACTTAATTTACTTACCGTTAATGCATCATTTTGATTAATATGCAATGTTTATCAAAGTACATGAACACCTACGAGAATTGAGATTTGATGGCAATGTGGTTAATGCATATGAAATGCTTTTGTAAATGCATTGGAAAAACAGTAAGTAAATGTATTTGAAAATGATATATTGACAAAATGACGATGAATTAAATGTTATCGGATATAGTTGGCATGTTATAGGGTTTAAAGTGCACTATAATAAGTCACCTCATGGCTCTTGAGGGGTTGTGATTGAACCGTTATACTCAGGCTATTGAGAACCGCAGCTCTTGAGGGGTTGTGATTGTACCGTTATACTCGAGTTGGTGGATATAAAGGGTGGGTTAGAGGAACCACTACAAAAATTCGTGTATTGGATGTGTTTTAAAATTATGCTTTAGAATCATTTTGGGCCACTTTATAGCCAATATATGATTTAATGCATCATGAAGGATGTAAAAAGGACTTGCATAATGTGACATATGAGTATGATGTTCCTTGAGCTTTGTGAATTTACATGGTTTAAACTTGGTTATTCTTTGGTATGGGCTCTATTTAAATGCTTTGGAAATGGCGAATTTGACTTGCTTTGATACAAGTTTTTAATATCGATTTTGATCTGAAAATGCATTGACGTTTTAATTTTTTAGCTTACTCACTAGGCATTATATGCTTATGCTCTCTTTTCTTCTGTCAATAAAGTGAGTTGAGCAAGTACGGGGTTGCGATTCGAGGCAATGAGTGATCCCAAGACAAGCGTTCTAAAGAGTATGTTTTATTGTGTTACCATTATTTGTAATAAGGCAATGTGGGTTAATCGTTGGAATGTTATTTTGTATAAGGATTACATGGTTGATTTTTATTATATTGGTTGGTATTTATTTATATTGTTTTGTTTTATTTATTTAATGCTAAAAAATTTGATAGTTATGATCTAATGTTTAAAAGTGGTTGAAATAACAATCGGATGGATTAGTCGATTCTAAGTGTTTTTATTATCACATGTTTCTACTTTTATTTGATTTATAGCCTTCATATGGAATCATGGCCATTTGGTGCATCTTGGTTATGGCTTTATATCGTTAGGGGGCATGCCTCTAGATTTCTTGTTTGAATGTAATTTGTGTTTATTTATGGCATGTAATTGGTTGAACATATTGTTGTCATTCTTTGATCTTGGTTATCGTATGCTTATGCAACAATTTAGTGGGTAAATAATGTTCATTTGACCTGAGATTTTGCAAGCATGTTTATAAGGTAGCTAATTATAGTAAGATGCTATCAATAATGTACTAGTCTCTGTATTGTGGCAGTTTTACGGTTAGTCCTTAATTTCGTATTTCGCTAAATTGGATGCTTAATTGTGATCCGTTTAAGTTGAAAATTGACATGCTGGCATGAAATATGATTAATTAAATATTGGTAACCTAAAACCTGTATAAGTCTCTGTAATTATTCAGATTTGCATTTTGGTCCATAAAGTGCTTAGGTTTGCAATTGAGCGCCTTTTTGTGTTCATTTCGAATGAAAGTTGAATTGTTGCTTGTTTGAACACCATAGGACTTAATAATGCATCTAGACAAGATAAAAGAAAAAATAGACTGTAATTCGAGTAAGATAATTCTGGTTTGCTTCGGCAAATCTAATATAATTTTCTTGGTTCGGGTCTAGCGACTAGGTCGGGTCAAGGGGGTTACACCCATTGGGCCATATACCTCGAATTATCAGCACCTCAAACTCATTTCCAACGTTTATGGGCAGATTTCCCAGTGGGTATCGATACCCACCCTAGTGTATCGATACGCCTCTGTGGGTATCGATACCCACCATATGCATATCGATACACGGCTTCACACGTGATGGGGTTCAACTAGCAGCCTCATACCGATACACGAGAACGTGTACCGATACCCCATCGGTACTGATACGCCCCCAAGCATACCGATACGCATTTTAGCTATTGGAATTTTGGTAAAATAGGGGGTATCGATACCCTCCCTAGGCGTATTGATACGCCTTCAAGAATTGTTTGTGTTCATCATTTATAACATAGGGTACCGATACGCGTTCAACACGTATCAGTACTCGAACCCATAATTCATTTTCTAGAGTTTGCAAATCAACTCCAACACCCCCAAAACCTTATGGAAATGCTCCACAGTGAACCTACAAGCTATGATAGGTATTTTAAGTGGTTTCCTACCATTTTTACACCTTACTAACAACTAATCCAGATTTCACCATTATTAAGGATCTAAGCTACCAAACACCCAACTTAGCAACAATAAACCACAACATCAAGCGAAGCATTCACTTTATGATCTTCAAGAAGAGTATGAGTCAGGGATATACTGACCTTGGCAACAAATCTCAGATTTAAGCTCTCAGCAAAGACTCTTCAACTTCTCTCTCAACTCAAGCTTGGAAGAACTCCAAGACACCTCCTTTATACCTCACTACCAAAAGCTAGGAGAAGGTTTGTCTACAGATTAACAACCTTAAAAACGTAGGAAATCCCCATAAGCTCAAACCCCTTCAAAAACCCATAAATGGAGAACTCGTCTTTTTTGAAAAGAGAATATCACTTTCATGAAGCTCTTGGAATAGTGATTAACATACTTGAATTTCAAATCTTGGATTGAAGGAATGATGAAGAAAGCTTGTATTTTTAAGCTTTGGTGACCTTGGTTTCAATGCAGAAGATGATAGAAAAAAAAGGGAAGAAAAAGATGAGAAAATGGGTGATATCACAAACCCACTTTTTGTCTCCCCCACATATATACGTGAAGACAAGGAGAAATTAAGGGAGATCAGCCTTTAATTTGAAATGGGGTGCAATTGCAACATAAAACCCTCCACTATCACCCTTGTTATAATTTGGTCACTACCCAAGCTTATGTAGCTCAAATCTCATCCACTATGACCTAAACTTGGCTCAATGAGTCCAAAAACCCAAACCAACACGAGGGTTCATGACTCGGGTCAACGCCCACCCATTGACACGAAAATTTGGGTTATTACACCCTTCTCCACTCGCTATACGAAATTTGACACCTCAATATAACCCTTCACTTATGTACATGATTTCGACATAATAATCTGCTTCCATACAACAGACATTAAACTCACTCTAGATGTGTTAAAATGCCACCAAGGTACTGCCTTGCCATATGTTGCAATAAGCAACGAACGCCAAAGACATGAAGTGTCATGCGCGTATCGCCACACCCATTTTGATAATATTGCCAAATTTTGAACCCGCAAATCCACTACCCCAGACCTCCCAAATATCTCGAACGACACACATTCGTCCAACCTACCCGACTCATTTTTTGTTGCAATGTAGCACCACCCCACAAGAAATTACAACGAATCTTATCCAATCTAGCAATAACCCCTTTTCGGTACCACAAACAATCACATATAGTATATTGGTAACGAAGATAGCACTGAGTTTACCAAAGTAACACGAGCAGCAAAGGATAAAGATGCCCGCTTTCATCCCGCCAATTTGATACGAAACTGATTAATTAGAGGGTCACATACCTTCTTTCGCCTCAGATTAACACCCAACGACAATCCTAAGTAGATAAAAGGCAAATTGCCTTTTTGGCAGCCTAAATACTCGATGCCTCCTCATAAACATTATCCAATACTCTAATAGTATACGAGGAAGACTTGCTAAAATTGATTGTCAGGAGCACGCTTGAAATCCATCCAGTAACCCTTGCACTCGCTGCGCACACTCAACCGAAGGCTCAAAGAAAAGAATAATGTTATCGACGAATTGCAAATAAGAAATAAACAGCCCATCTACCGCCTTGACACCACAAACTAGGCTCGCCTCCCTTGCATTAACTAGCAACTAGTGCAGCGCCTTTGCAACTATAACAAACAACAAAGGAGACAACGGGTCACCCTGTCGGATCTCACGTCTCATCCGAACTCCTTCATCGTACAACCATTCAACAAAACTGATAGTTTAGCTGTGCTCACACACTCATGAATCCAACTACGCCAAACAAAATCAAACCCCATTCTCGACATCACATGGTCTAGAAACTCCCAGCTCACACAATCATAGGCTTTAACAAAATTTAATTTCAATATAAAGCCACCAACTCGCCTTTTATTCAATAAATGGATGATTTCATTTACTAACAAAATTCTATCCACAATCTGTTAACCCTTCACGAATGTAGTCTGAGTATCGCTTATAATCTGATCCAGCTCATGTTGCAACCGATGAGCTAAGGTATTTGCCAAAATCTTATAGACAAAATTAACAAGGCTGATGGGATGATAATCACTCAAACATATCGGATAATCCTTCGGCAAGAACACCAAAAAAGTTTAATTTGCTCCAATCAGTAATTTACCAAACTCATAAAACCTTTGAAAAAAGCTCATAACATTAGCTTTTACGACAACCTAGCCTTTCTTATAAAATTCCAAGGTATACCCATCCAGGTCTGGAGCTTTCGCTCCATTACAACTCCAAACAACACTCTGAATCTCTATCTCCAAAAATGGTGCAGTCAAAGCATCACAATCCGGTCTCAAAATTTGTTTAAAATTTGTCTCCATCTCCTATGAGCCTATACGCACAGACCTCACAAAATGTTGTTTAAATTCTCGAACCACCACCTTCTTTAACCTACTCGAATCAGACTCCCACATTCTATTCACACGCAAACCTGAAATATTATTTTGTACTGCACATATCTCTATGGTTTGATAAAAATATACAGTATTTATGTCCCCTAGTCGTAATTATGTGGCTCGCGATTTTTGCCGCCAAAGTGACTCTTTGCTTTTAATAGCCTTCCATAACGTCATAAACCAACCTCTTCGTTGTTCAAGAACCTCACAAGACTCATCCCCATTTGCGACAGCATTATCTGACTCTTCAAGAGTTTTTTAAATTTCTTCCACAGCTTTATCAACATCCCCAAACTCTACACGGTTTTATTCACGCAAAACTTGCTTTAGATAACGAAGCTTAACCATGATATTCGTATCCCCAATCCTTATATTCGTAAGACACAACCATTCTTAATAATCTGATTAATACCCTTGCCACTATCGAGCCAGCAATTCACAAATCTAAAAGTCCTAGGTCCCCAATCCCGTTCATCACTTAAAAGCAATAAAGGACAATGATTCGACATGGACCTCGGTAAATTCACTTGTTGAATCTGTGCGAAGCGATCCACTCAAGAATTTGACACCAAAAAGTGATCAATTATGCTACAGCGATGCCCCTAACCGAACCACATAAATTTCTTACCATGTAATGGTAAATCGACCAAGCTCGCCTCATCAATAAACACAGCGAAGGCATCTATACCTGTCGATGATGAACTTCAACCGGAACGCTTAGACAAACAACGGACTGCATTGAAATCACCCCCTACACAAAAAAGGCCATGGAAGTCGCCCAACTACCATACGATCTCTTCCCAAAAATATATCTGTTCTAAGACCTCACACGGCGCATACACAATCATAACATAACACTCACTATCTTCCTGTACCCACTTGCCTTTCAATAAAATAAAATGGCACGCCACCACAGATGAATCCAACTAAAATTGCGCCAAATCCCATATCATCACCATCCCTCCCAAAGCCCCTAAGGACAGAGAATGAACAAAGCCAAAGTTGTCCGACAACCACAACCAAGCCACGATAAAATTTGTTACTACCTCAAATTTGCTTTCCTATATAAAAACCATGTCGCAACGTTGTTTCTTCAACACATCCCTGACCCTCTCTTCTTCGCTGCACTGCCCAACCCCCTTACATTCAAATAGAGGAGTTACATCACGTTACTTCGTCTTACAACGATTAGTAATCACCCGAGTCAAGTCCTTAACCAAATCTTCCTTTCCTCCCTTATTCGAAATCCCTACGAGCTTGCACAGATTCAAAGTCGAAGCAGCATCAATCGCCAACTCTTGTTGTTTTAGATTTCACTATGCTCTCACACCATCATCTGATTTTTGTGGATGACCTTGACATTTCTTCTGGCTATCCACTATTATAATACAATCAACAAGGTTTGATTTCACCGCAATATCCACCGGCAACACCTAATCCACCCAAAATCATCTATCTCTTTACAAGCAGAGTCACATCCATTATCAAACACCTCCTGACAGTGTACCGAGTTGCCTATGTCAGTCAAAGACTTATCCAAACTTGAAAATCCTTCCCCTTGATCCCTATCCTTATCTTTCTCAACAATATTTTGAGATAAAATTGCATTATCATTATCATGCGTGACATAATGACCCAACCCAATAAACTCTTCCAAAAACTCAGTTTTTGCAACAAATTCCTGTATTATCGATTGTACCTCTTCCATGTTTAAACACTGTAGCTCATCCCCAAACGTCGACCTTATCGGCTCCTTCATCCTTAACTCTTCCCGCATGGTGTTTAACCTTCAACGAGGCCGAACAACAATCGACAATGGTCTGTCTACATTACCAAACTCACCTCTAGCGAACTCCTCTTCCCCAGACATTTCACCATTCCCTCTCAAAACCGTATCACATAACTAATTCTCCAAATACACCCCATGTTCCCCATATTCCAACCTGCTTCTTGGCGTGCTGGCCTCTCCTCCTCATCCGTACTCGAATCTGACTCTGATCCTGCCTCATTTTGATTGGTGTTCATGTAGTTAAAAATCGGTACTGCCTCCACAATTCGAATCAGAAACGACTTATCTTGCACCCTAAGATCAATCATCGTATCAATCTTGTCCACAACATTTGTGATAATCAGCAGATTGGCCCTCTCGAACGATGCAAGAGCCGTAGGATATTACTATAGCAAAGTTGTATTGTTACAACGAGAAAAGGATTATAAAAGTCAGACATTGACTTGTTTGTGTTATTAAGAGAGTATTTTGAGGTCTAATAGTCCATTAAAATTCCTTGATTCTGAAATTTTTTAATTGTTCGGGTGATGTAACACCCCTTACCATGTTCGGTCTTCGAACACGAGTCGGTGATGTTACAAAGCCAAGTTAAAAATAATTTCCATTATCAACATTGAAACTGGCAGCCTGCACTGTCCTTGAATAAATTTTTTTATAAATTTTTATAGACATCAAAAATTTATTTCGTAAATTTTTAATTAAACTAGATTCACTAAGATTTTTAACCATGTAAATTAATAACTCAAATTCATTATACAAAAATTCAAAAAAAATCATAAACTCATGGCACAATTGCAGAATTTTAAGAAATCTAGTATAGAGCTCGAAATCAGCCACCATTTTTTTTCAAAAAAAAACTAGACTTTAATTTCCAATTTGTTAATATAAGATTCACTTCCTAATTCAAATCATGGAATTTATACTGATTTTTGAAACACATTGCATCTGCATAACTTCTAGACAGATTTTAACTCTCTTTACTATGAGCACATTAGTTACTAATAACTTAGTCCTTCATACATTAAAAACATCATGGGACTTACTATTATCAAAATACACACCATATAAGTTAACAGGTCAACCATATTTTAGTTATAAGTTAATACAAACCATAACTAATTATTAGATCATCTATCGATAACTATTATACATGCCATCTAGTATATCCAAGTAAAAAGGATAGATGTCATTACTGTAAATATAGTAATATAGTCTCAAAATATGCAGATGATGCCCAGCTACTCTTCAGCTACGCTCCGTTTAACCTACGCGTGAAAATCATCACACGCTAAGAATACACTTAGTGAGGCAATAATCCATAATCAAGTGCAATTTGACATAAATATCAATGTAAATAATTAACAATGCATATAATCACCTTACCACTTTCATGCATATTAACATAAGTAGAATCACTTGTACTAACATATATCAAAGTAGTAAGTTTAATTCTTACCAATGTCATTGCCATTTATATCAACAAGCTTTCAAGCTTACCATCTTGTTTTTCAATTTATTTAGCCCAAAATATTGAAATAAGAGAATCTAAGTACACGAGTCATCCTCGTATACCCAACCTTCCTTGAGTATACATATACCCAATCTTCCTCGAGTATATATGAAAGTTGCACCGAAGTACGTTAATATGTACCGAAGTACTCTCGTATACCCAATCTTCCTTGAGTATACATAAATGTTGCATCGTAGTTATTAGAATATTTATATAGCTGTTTATGACTCTATGGCTAGCTAACTATACTTTTGAATCTCTATATCATACTTAGGCTTTATATCATCAATTTTTTGTTATCCATGGCAATATATATATATATATATCAACATATAATAGCATTGGGCAGTTCATGCCTGAAATAATATTTCTAATTTACATGTACAAGTAATTAAATGATCAATGCATTTTACATTTCAATCTTGACATATTTATAATATGTCATTCAAATGCTCAATGACATAAATATAATGGCAATAAAAATTCAGTAGGCTTATCGCAAGCCATCCCAATAATGTATAAAACATCAATGCATTATGATATGTGTGCAATTGCACTCACCTGGACACTTTATAGAAGTAAAAATTTTAATAGCCTCACTAAGCCTGGATCACTCTTTTTATCTTCCTTTTTCACTCAATTGGTCCCGGATTTGCTTGTTATCTGTATGTATATTATATACATAACACAAACAAATCTTGAGTACATGTCCAAACCTTACTAATACATGTACATGATTAATTGAAAAATTCAATATTTTCAACCAAATACTACTTTGTAATAACAAGACTTCCTACACTTTATTCCAACCTTTAATTGCACATGGCAATTAACTTATTTGATAATTTCACCTTCAACCTTAAATTCCCTCTCCTAAAGTTTAGGATACAAATTGGAAATTTTCACATATGACCTTCAAATTTGATAATTTTAACACCAAAATAATCCTTGAACAATGACAAACAACATAACTATAACATTTAAATATTTTCAAAATTCTCACTTATTTCACCCTAATTGCCAAATTCACAAGATAGTCCCAACATGATGTTTTCTTCACTCAATTGACATAATCAAACATAGAAAACATCATTCTAATCATTCACATCATCAAAATAATTTTTACAATATTTTTCCTAAACTTCCTCTTAATAACCAAATAGCCATTCTATATTTTTCCATGAAATTTTTATCATTTCAAGCATAGAAACAACACCACAACAACATTTCCAACATGATTGAACCTTAAAACATGAAATTCCAACTTGTCCTTCATAGACCCTAATCACCAACTTCAACTTAGAAGCAAGAAAACCATGCAAAAATTATACCGATTGAAAGAGAATTTAATGGAGAACAACTTTGTATTTCATGAGCTAACCTTGAATACAACTCCAAATGCTTGAAAATCAATCTTAAAAAAATCTCCCTTCTCTAAACCTCACGGCAGCAAGCATTGAAATACCAGATTTTTCTTTGCTGATTTTTGGCTTTTTGTTTAAGCCAAATGTCATTTAAATCATCTTTTAAGCTAAAATATCTCTTAATTAGTGAAATGATCATTTTACCCCTTTGATTCAAGGCTCCAAAGCTTGCCACTTGTCAAAATCTATTATCTAATGACCAAGATTTAATCTTCTATTAGTAGTTGACAACTTTTCCCTTGAAACAAATCAAAATTCCAATCTTGTCCCCGAAGATCCAACGGTTAAGATTAAACATGGAAAAATCACTTTAAATCCAAGGGTTCATATTCTTCCAACACATAAAGAAAATATCTTAGACATGTAAAATGACTTATTTATCCTCAAATATATCGGTTATAAAAATTTTCTAGAATTTTTATTCGATTCGATTTATCAAAAATTTCATCGAATTATCACTTAAATAGAAATCTCGTACCAAATTTTGGGTAACACTAAAACCTCATTCTCAGGGGAAAACTAAATATTTACGGGATAAAATTTATTTTTGAGAAAATTATCATTTATGACCTCCAACTTTTCCAAACTTTTTACTTTAGTCACCAAACTTTGAAAGTTTACATTTTAGTCATTGAACTAAAAACCACCAACTTTTAATTTCTTGCAATTTAGTCACTAACCAAATATTGGGGCATTTCGGGTGATCAAAGATGTTCATTCGATTTTAACTTGTGTAGATTAGAATCACGACATTTACAATGAGAATTTAAATATTGCTATATTGTAAAAAAAAATACCTTAATCATATGTCCCTACAACAACACCATTGTGTCTCAGTCTAACATTGGTCACAATGCAAATCTATAGTCGCGAGGCTAGAGTTTAAACTTAGCGAACCGCGCAACCTTAGAGGAATATCAAACTCTTCCAAGGCACTCGAACGCAAAATCATTCTAAGAGGAAGCAAACTAGAAAGAATGACATCAAAGAACCAAGGAATGAAACTCAAGAACAACACAGGATTTAGAGTAAATGCACTGATTACTCAGAAGATAGATGATACAAATGAGGTGAGAATGCCTCTATTTATAGTTGAGCCTCCTTACATCCGACGGTCCCTAATGATTTACATCGACGACTAAGATCGAAACTCATCGACCATAATGGTACAAAATCAAAATATTCCTTAGAATAAATTTTCTAACTAAGAAAAGAATATCTTATGTTTACATGGAATGTCCACGTAGGTCAAAGTGGTGATCTCTTCAGGCCCCAAATCTCCCTCAGAATCTCTTGGGCAACTAATTGTGCATGTGACTCAGACCCGAACTTTTAGACAAATTCATATTGGTTGTTTCATTATTTTGGATACGTTTCATCAATGGTCCTGAGTTTTTTGTTTTAATTTAATCATTTATGAAAAACAATTGGATACAATGAAAAATTAACCAGCTTAATATTATATATATTGAAACTATTAACAAAACTTATCCCACTAGTTATTGATGAATACTCCATATATTGTCATTGCATAAATATATATAAGATAAGATCGGTTGATAGAATGTATACTTTTAATTTTATATATTTTTTAAATCGTTGAATGAGTAAGGATTGATGACTGGAAATAATAATAAAAAATGACGTAATTTTATATAAAAATGTTAAAAACTTAAATACAAAAATTTTAATTTCAATTATTAAATTTATATATTTGATGAGTGAAAATAAATAACTGACATTAATAATAAAATAATATAATTTAAAAAAATATCTTAATTTTAAATTTTAATCTCAATCTTACGTATAAAAAATCAAATAATCTTAGATATCGCAGGCTTGCGAACCGTAAAAGCCCACTTAGCAAAGGAAGGCACGGACTAACCGACCCGAATTGCTTAAAAGTTAAAACAAAACACTGAACCTCTTCTCAAAATCTCTCTACCTCTTTTCCCCCAAAAATGGCGATTTCGACACTCCAAAAACTCACCTCCCAAATCCACCGTCTCCCGTCACTCTCCTCCCAAATCCTCACCCGATCCTCCGCCACCTTAACCTCCCCCTCCTCCTCCTCCAAAACAGTTGCCGACCGGATTGTCAAGCTCTTCGCCATCGACCCTGAAGGCCAGAAGCGTGAGGTTGTGGGCCTAACGGGCCAGACCTTACTTCGTGCCTTGACTAACTGCGGGCTGATCGACCCCGCCTCTCACCGCCTCGAGGAGATCGACGCTTGCTCCGCCGAGTGCGAGGTCAACATCGCCCAGGAGTGGCTCGAGAGGCTTCCGCCGCGTACCTACGATGAGGAGTATGTGTTGGTGAGGAATTCGAGGGGTCGTATCTTGAACAAGCATTCAAGGCTTGGATGTCAGGTCGTGCTTACGCCTCAGCTCCAAGGTATGGTCGTAGCTGTCCCTGAGCAGAAGCCCTGGGACATTCCATAATTTATTTATAGGGAAAAAAGATGAATGAGGGGGTTTTAGTGCATTTCTGTTGCTTTGTGGGAATAATAGTTTTGTTACTTTGAAATAAACGGATTTTATTTCTGATTTTTGTGCATTGCTGGCCAATGCTATTTGGGTGCGCTGGAATCTAAATGCAGGATATTTTATGGGTTTTTATGCTATTTTGATTTCTTCATTGCCATGCTTTATTAAATTGCTAGAAAATGCGGAACCGTATGAGCCTTTTTGGAGGTAATCACTGAAAACTGGGATTCAAGTGAATGTGAGATGTTCTTTTTTCAAGTCTTAAATATTAGGTATCCCATAGATTTTTAGAGCTGTAGCAAATAAAGATCATTAGATTGTTTCTTTCGAAGGTGTCTGATTTGTTAAATTGAGGTATCAAAGATGTGTGATGGAGGTACATTTGATCTTTCGTTGTTGTTAGTTACTCCTGTGTGTTTAAGCAGTGATCTTTACTTCCGCAAACTTTTGTTCATGTATAACTGACATAGTCAATGATTTATGCATTGCTTAACAAATCAAATGAATTTTATGAATTGTTTTAGCTAGCACGATGACCACATGAAAGTAATTGCATTTTCATTTCACTTGGTCCAGTGTCGGTTTTCTGACGAACATAAGAATGATATGCTCCATCAAAATGTTCACCTTATCTAAGCCGTTTGCAATTAGTTTAAGCCACATAAGTACGGGGAATAGACGAATTATATCTGATGGGTTCAAAATAATATGGCTTATAAACAAAAGAAGTTCCTACATAAGTTGAATTGCATGAGCATTCCAAGTTAAAGGCCGTCATTTTAGGTGCACTTTGATTCCAGTTCAGTTTCTGTACTTGTTCCTAACATGAATTTTCTATTTCCAGTAAAAGTGGATGATTTTTTAGAGTTTCATCGGGTAAATTTCTATAGTTCATTTAGTGGAAGTCATTCTTTTTACCTTTTAAATGTTATACTAACTTTGTCCCCAAATAAAACTTTTAAGCTACTTGTCATCATGATTTAGTACACAAGTTAGCAACAAACTAAATTTCATTTGGTAATTTTTAGCCACCTACATGACGTAGTTCGAACAAAGAGAAGGAATAAATATTGCTTATTTTGAATAGGTATTATGTTTTACTTGAGTTTTTTTGCTTATCTTTCAAATTTCAAGGTTAGATTTGTATTAATTCTTCTTTATGTTATGGTAAACTATTTTAAAACTCATGTAATAATTAAGTTTTTCCCCGTTTTAACACCTATGTAACCAAAAGTAGCATTAAATGTTATACTAACTTTGTCTCCAAATTAGACTTGGGTTTTCGTATGTACCTTTATTCTTAAGTGGACCTTAACATGCCTTTCATTCCGTGATGTTAAACTCATAATCTTCAATAGTGTTTTGATATAGTGTGTTAGCTTAGACTACGATATATGGTTCAACAATCGTACTAAATAAGAATAATGTAAGAAAAATAAAATGTTTTTCTTAGACAAAAATGGTTTGGAATTCGAATACATCTCATTCAATAACTTTCTTGATGCATTTTATTTGAAGTAAAAAGTGTGAAATGATGGTGCATATACCTCTGATGCTTAACATACATCGGTTCTAGAAAGCTTTGTTTACAATAATGAAATTGCTGAAATGCACTCATAGTACATGAGAACCTCATGTTGCCTCTTTATTCAGTAATTATATTGGTCATTTAGATTGTTGTCCAGGTGATGCCTTCACCACATGAGTTCCCCCATTTGCTGATTTCTAATATTTTCATGATATATGCCTACAACATTGTCCTTTGAGTTGTTTTCTCCTTCAAAAATATGGGACGATGCTACCTTGTTTTCGCCCCTCTTATATTGTGGTTGGTTGATATGTACACACCACTAGTTGATGCTCTGAATCTTGATATTCTTACTAGCACTTGTGTGTCTGCTGAGCTTAAGTTATAAGAAGTTTGATCGAGTCACTTTCAATGTTCGGTAGCGTGAGTTCAATTGAGATAAAACTTGAATGTCTATCCTTACTTGATTAGTCTTGATTTTTTTGACAATAAAAGTCATCATTAAAGGAAAAGGATACAAAAGTTCCTTCAAGCCCAGAGGAACAGAAAAGGGCCATTCAAAAGAGCAAGAGTTCAATCGAGATCTCTTGGCAATCCAATCGGCAACCTTATTACAGTGCTGAGGGACATAAGAGAAAAGACAAACAGAAAAAGAAGAGGACAACCGAAGAATATCCCCCTCAATAGCTGCCATCTCTCATACCAAAAAGGACCTAGTCTTTAAGCGGTTAATAATACCCATGTTATTCGATTCAAGGAGGATCATAGGAAACCTTTCTTTGCTGCCAGGTGATTCCAATTCTTAAAACTTGGGCTTCAGTAACATCAACAGAGGCTGAGGGGAACAAAGAGGACGTACCTCCACCCTAGTATTAAAAAGCGCGCGATGAGGCGTTGAGTCAACCACATCCATTGGCCGAGGCGGAGCGATACACAGGAGGCGCGCGCCTCTGGACACTTGCCGAAAGCGTGAGGCACGCGAGGCGACGCCTCTTGTCACTGAGGCGTGTTTAAAAAAAGGCACGTGTTTTAATATTTTTGTTAGAATATCCCCTTTCCCATGTTTTCATTTTCACGATAGAGGAAACAGAAAACCTAGAATTGCTCTGCCTCCCCAAATTCTAGTTAGCCTTCAAGCTTAGCAACTGTCCTCGGCAAACCTAGCCATCGTCGCCGTCAATTTGCAACCCAATCGTCGTCGTCGGTGAGTTATCCTTCTCCTTCTCTTCTTTCCTTCTGGGTGTAGTGAGCAGCCACCGTCCTTCTCTTCTTTCCTTCTGAGTGCAGTGAGCAACCCAATCCCCTTTCCTTATTTTATTGATGTCGATAATTGTAGGGTTATAATCAAGATCCATCATTTTCTTTCCCATGTTTTATTAATGTCGATAATTGTAGGGTTATAATCAAGATCAATCCTTTTTAATTTCACATTAAGTAGGTCTTATTTGTAGTATGAAATTTCATTTTGGTGTTTTGTACTTAAAATCTATAATTAGGTAATAGGATTTCCTTTTTTCATATCTTCTTTCCTGGTAGTTGTTTGTATGAAAGTAGGTTATAAGAATATAATGATAGCAAAGTTCGATGGCCATTAGCAGAGTTCAAATTTGAAGTTCAACTATAACATATTTATGCTGACATTCAATTCTGAGCAGTCTTGCATGAATTTAATTCACTTGATAAGTTGCAGCATATTGTGTTTTAATTGCAACATATTTGAAGTTTGAACTATGTTTGATACTTTGATTGTTTTTTATTTCTTTTTTTTTAACTATGCTTGGTTGCTTTCTTATGTCAATTTGTTTGATTTGAGACTTAAGTACAAATTTAAGTAGAAAATATTTTTATCTTTTAGCACCTATAATATGATTATCATGTTTTTAAGTACAAAATATGTTATAGGGTTAATTTATTAATTTTTAGGATAAAAGGGTGCCTCGCTTACGAAAGGCTTGTGCCTTCGCCTAGCGCCTTGGCTCCATGGACCTTTTGCGCCTCGGAGTGCCTTGCGTTTTTTTAAAACCAAGACCTCCACAAATGGAACCTGTCGAATCACGAGCCACAACAGCAATCCCTGCATTTCCATACCTTTTTGAGAAGGAGGTTTCACAATTCACCTTTACAAAATCGTTTTCTGGTGGGGGCCATTGAACGTCCTCTCTATTACCAAAATAAGAAGGCTCGATGCGGACAACCCGCTTGGCTTCCTCAAATTCAAGGAAAGAGCATTCAACCAGTTGCCACACCTCCATCGGAGAATTAACAAAACTAGAAGAAAAAATATTCCTCGACTTCCAAAGGGTCCAACACAGAAAGGCCATCCTCTCGCAACCTTCGAAGCCTTTTCCAGAGTTACGTAGGTTGAGGATTTTTTCCCACCATTTACCAAAACTAGGGAAGCCTTCGATAGCAGGAGGGTAGCTAAAATCAGAAGCTCTCCATACAGCTTGGGCAAAAGGACAAAAGAAAATGAGGTATTCGACACTTTCAATTTCGCAACCACATCTTAGGCAGTTTGCAAAAAGGGAATGGTCCCATGGAAACGAGCAAGAAGATTGCCTTTTGTTGGAAGAATATTAAGACAGTTTCCACAAAAAAGTGCGGATCTTAGGCGGCACTTTGAGTCTCCATCATTCCCGCCACAAGGAATGATTATGAGAAATATCATCACTACTTCTTGGCGCTTTATCCGGGACAAGATGCTTAGAAAGAAAGAAAGAAGTATCCTGATTTAACTGAATAATCACCATTTTGTTACCTACCCAAATAAGTACGTCTTTGATATGAGGGCCTCCAATCAGGATTTGAAGGATGGCATCCCTTTCATGGGGCGAATAGTCTATCAACTTTGGCATGATTCCACTCCCATAAGTCCTCAGACAGAAGTCTTGACACCATTCTGGTTTCAGGGAAGAGATAGAGGAGGATTGAGGAATCCATTTATCCTCCCATATAGAAACACTCCGACCATTCATAATTCTTCATAGTGAACCCTATGATATTGTTTTAATGTCATCCCTTATTCCTATCCAGGCCCAAGATGGGTTATGACAAACTGGAGCAGAAAGAATATTACAATTAGGAAAATAGATACCTCTCAGGATTCAAGCTAAAAGGGAATCCAGATTTTTGAGAATTCGCCACTTGACTTTGGTAACCAAGGCTTGGTTAAAGGTTCTCAGATCCCTAAAGCCCAATCCTCCTTTATTCTTAGGCAGACACAATTTTTTCCAGTTCACCCAGTGAATTCCTCCTTTTTCATTAGAATTGTTTCACCATAATCTTCTTATCAATGAGCAAATCTCATCACAAAATGTCACCGGTAATAGGAAATATTGCATAACATAAGGGGATCGCTTGAACCACTACCTTAATGAGTAATTCTTTCCCTACTTGCGATAGGAATTTGGGGAAGTGCGAGCTCCATTCAATTGATGAGAGGGTTCTATCCAACATTTCAAGAATAACATCATTTTCACTTCTTTGGTTGGACCAAGTAAACAAACCCCCTTTGGTTGGGATTTCAAAAAGGCAAGACTTTTTTAAGAAAATCGATATACACTCTAGCACGGGAAGGGTTGAAATGAGTACTCCCCCTCCTTTTCCTCTGGTCTAGCCACGATATTAGAATTCCCAATGACACCATTTTTTGCTTATGTCGTCCCTTAAGTTAGCCAAGGCTTCCCAAAACGCTTGTTTTTTCTCATGGTAAGGGGGTATAGATAAAAGTACCAAACCAATCTTTCCCCGTTCACCGAGATTTTAACATCAATAAAATTATTATCCGAATCAAGAATGGAGACATTACAATTATTTGACCACGATAAGGCAAGACCACCTATTACACCTTCCGGATTGACGTAAAATGTCAAATTTCATTTTTATTCTGATTTTTCCAAGTAATTTTTGTTTCGTTTCACTCATGAATATGATAATAGGGTAATATTTGAAGTTAGCATTCTTCGAGGCTCATTCCTTTTCTTGATTGCTAAGGCATCGGACATTCCACGCAAGGCCATAGCCTCACCTCTGTAACAGTAACCACTCCTCAAACAGCCAAAAGGAAAGACGCCCAAACAGGGACCCAAGGGAAAAGGGAGCAGATGAAGCTTGAGCTTGGGTGCAAGAAAACCAAAGCATGAAAAGCAGCGATGCTACCCCGTGAAAATTCGAGATAGATACGAATGGGAGAACGGAAAAACAAACTCGGTAACCAAACCAAATGAAACTCGGAATAAGCCAAGCAGGGGATGAACTCGAAAGTACAGGCTATGACTGATACAGATGTGATGAGCTCGAAAAACAAAAAAAAGACCAAACTCGATGCTAACCAGCAATGTCAAGATGATCAATAGTAGAAGGGGAGCGGACAACAAGAAAGTGGGGACCAAAAGGGGAACCACCAACCTAGGAAAAAGGAACAAACCTTGGAAAAGCCAATGCAAGCTTATCTCCTAGCTACAGTGCAGACAAGCTCTGGCGACCTTCTACGAGACAACTTTCACAAGAAGCCCCAAACACGAATCGTTCTAGAGGCCACAGACTCCACATATCATCAAACTAGCAATCGAGCTTAGAATGGGATGCTTACAACAGCACCCGAACTGTCAACATATCAAGCCCCTGAAACACCATAGAGCCTCCACAACTCCTCTCCAACTCCGACCGAGACTCGCGATAGAAGACCGACGAAGCTCTTAGAAGGGAAATCAACACAACTAAGTAGACAATCAAGCAAATCCCTAAGCCAATTTCGTGAACAAAGGAAAGGGGAAATCTAGAGTGAAAAACAATCTTTGATCTCAAAATTGTCACTTAGCCTTGATTAAGTCTGTTTATTTAGCAAAAATAAATAAATCGATTTTGTTAGACTTAATTATTTATTTTTTTGAGTTTGGAATTGAAATTCTTTTATACTAGTTAAAATTTTAAGAAAACTTTGATGGGGCATATTGTTATTATGGACAATATCATATTTGTTGCATGTTCTTTGATAAAATGTCCAATATGATACTTGTACTAAAATGTTCAATATGATATATGTACTTTTAAAATGTCTAATGTGGTTCTTGAATTGTCTTTCTCTTTATTATTATTATAGTCATATTATTACACAAGGAAAGGAAGTTTAGGTACAACTCATACTAGTGGTATTAACCCAAGTACCATAATGCATGAAATGATAGTCAAGTACCATTTGGATATTTTGAAAAGTATAGGAATTGCATTGGATATTTTAAAACTACAAGTACCAAAATAGATTTTTTGTTGAAGTATATGTACTGAATGTGATTATTATTATTATTTGGGATAATGGTATTGTTGCCCCTATGCTTTAGCGGAACTTTCAATGTAGTACTTGTACTTTCAAAATGTCCAATGTGTGTTGCGCCCTCTTTATTTTATTTATGTCTTCCACTATGCCCCTCGAGTCTAATGAGAGAAATTATATCGTAGGCCTATCCCCACGTCATTCATGGTCTCAATTAATAAAAATTATTTATTTCATTAACTTTTTTATATTATCTTCTTACCAAGTGAATCTTCACATGGTAAAAACTATTTTTTAAATTTGATTTACAGTAAATATAAGTGCAGGTTTACTTGGTAAAAAGATGACATGGAAACAAAATTAATGAAATTGATGATTTTTATTGGTTGGAACTATGGATGATGTGGCGAGATTGGCCTATAATTTTTATTTGATGTTTAAAGTATGATGTGGCAGCACATGTGGGTCATTATAATATTGCCATGTGGCATTTCTTTACAGAAAAATCATTTAAGTTTTATTGCCTTTTTTACCAAAAT
Source organism: Hibiscus mutabilis (assembly GCA_019671005.1). Lineage (NCBI taxonomy): Eukaryota > Viridiplantae > Streptophyta > Magnoliopsida > Malvales > Malvaceae > Hibiscus > Hibiscus mutabilis. The sequence continues at coordinate 41,639,331 of CM033724.1, read as the reverse complement.
TATGGGGGCCTCTTAATAATTTATCCAATTGTTTTATATTAAAAATGTTATTATTTTTTCTTCCCTCTCTAATTGGGTAAACTTCAAATTTAAGTATAATATGGTACCCAATATTTTTGGTGCAATCAAGTACTTAACTTTTTTAATGGTGTAATTAGGTACTTAATTTTTTTCTTTGGTGCAATTAGGTACTTAAGTTTTTTTATTGTAATTAAGTACACGTGTTTAGTTTGTAATTAAGTACACATGTTTAATTTTGATTCGTTTAATTCGGTACCTAAGTGCACATGTTCAATTCTGATTCATGTTTATAATTTTTAACATCGTTTAGTTGTAATGAGAACGTTATCATCGATGAAATCCAATGGAGAGTGACACATTATCTTGAATGAAATCTAATGGGGAGTGTTATAAATATGTATTATCTATGAATGTCCATTATGATTGGAATTATGGCTTTGGATTTTGAGGTCAACTAGAATTACGGTTTTATGTAGACTTGGCAAACTTAACCCGAGATTCGATACCTGATTTGATACTTGATATGAACTCGAATATGATACTCCAAACTTGATTCGAACCCAAAACGAATCAAAACCTCAATTTTAGTTGAACCGAAAGAAATATGTACTCAATTTGATCTGAACATAAAGTAACCCGAACAAAAAATCAAATTGAACCGTAAATCAACATGACTTGAAAGTAACATAAACTGAAAAATAATCGAATCGAAAATAACTCGAATCGAAAGTAACTTGAATTTAATTTGTTCAAATATGTATTTTTTTATACTTCTTTTGTATTATATTACTAATTAACAACCACCTTTTAGTAATAGTATCGATCGATTCGATATTGACCCAACTCGAAAAAACAACCAATGCGATATTGATCCAAAACGAAAATCGATCAAGTTGATATCAACCCGACTTAAAAATTCAACAGATTCGATATTGACTAGATCTGAAAATAAATTGATTTAATATTGACCAGACTCGAAAATCAATTGATTTGATATTGTCTCAACCCGATACCCAACACAAAATAACATAGACTCGAGTCGAACATAAAACAAAAACAACTCGAATCTGAAATCAACCCGACTTGAAATGATGTGATCCGAACGACAGGATTGTCCCCTCTAGTTTTATTCTTCATGCCTTGAAAAGAACAATATATCTGCTTCGTATCGAAAAAAATACAAATTTCTCTCTTCATCCATATCTCTTGTATTCTTTTTTTTCTTACTTTATTTTCTTCATTTCTTAACATTTTTATGTAATTCTTAAACAATGAATTTCTTTTATTTATAATAATTTATAAATTTAAATTATATTTAAAAAATGTTCCATTTGGTAAAAAAATTTATATCATTATTAAGTATAATGTAAATTTGAAAACAAAGTTTATATAAATTATAATTTTGAAATAATCATTAAATTTTTTATTTATAAATTTTAGGTTAAGAGTATTTTAAGCCTGAGACTTTTGAAAAAAAATTAAGTTTCTAATTTTTTTGCACTCAGTTTAGTTTTTGTACTCTAAAATTTCTTCAATTCATCCCTTAGACCAATGTTGACGGTTAAATCAAATAATTTTTTTGAAATAGTTGATGTCATGTGTCGTGTCATGGTGTTACAACTTAACATTTCCAAAAAAAAATATTTTTAGAAAAATTCTTAAAAAACCTATAAATTTTTTAAAAATATTTTAATTTGTAAATGAATATTTATTTTTTTGACAAATTCTATCTAATCCTAATCCTACCTAGAGGGGAAGGGAAGGGGACTCTAGGGGAAGGAAGATGTGTTACTAGTGGGTCTAGAACCTATGACCTAAGAAAAATGAGGGAACAAAAATGAGCAGTTTGGCCAACCGGCCAAATGTGCTTGCTCAGAACTGTATATTTATAATGCTTTGAATTATTTTTATTTTTGATTAAACCATAATTTTATAATCAATTCACTTTTAACAAAATTTTCACTCGACTATTCTCATATTCCGTTAAAATCTTAACCCGATAATCAACACAATTACTCCCAGAAAGAATCTAATTTTAGATCTAATCTAACAACCATTAATTTTCATAACCTTCTTTTACCTTTTTTAGTGTGGGATTTGGATGGTTAAAATCTCATTTCTTTTTCCTCCATTACCAACTTATTCTTGTTTTTTTGTTCATATCATTATTTGTCGATCATTTAATCCTTTCGATTTTTCCTTGTTAATAATTAACTCTCCCATCTCTCATTTCATTTTTCCCTCTCCACTTGCAAATTCCTTTTTTATAATCAAAATCTATTCTCCGATGGAAGAAGGACCAGATCCGACAGAACTCCGACGTATGTTTCAGATGTTCGATAAGAATGGAGACGGCAAGATCACTAAAAAGGAGCATAGTGATTTATTAATAAATTTGGTCATTTTTATCGATGTCAAAGAACTAAATCAGATGATTGATAAGATTGATGTAAATGGAGACGGCTTTATAGATATTGACGAATTTGGAGCTTTATATTCAATGATAATCAATGAGAGAGACGAGGAAGAAGACAAAGAAAGCGTTTAACGTGTTTGATCAAAACAGGGACGGGTTCATCACGGAGGAGGAGTTGAGATCGGTTCTAGCATCGTTGGGGCTGAAGCAAGGAAGAACGATCGAAGATTGCAAGCAAATGATAAAGAAGGTGGATGTGGATGGAGATGGAATGGTTAATTTCAAGGAGTTCAAGCAAATGATGAAAGGTGGTGGATTTGCCGCATTGAGTTTAAGTTGATAGATGGACCGAAAACAAAATTCTAAGGGAAAATAAAAATTAAAAAGAAAAAGAAAAAAGGGGAGTTGCTAGGAATTCTCTTCTATAATATCATTATGAGAATTTGTAATACTTTCTGTCTATATTATTATTTGTTTCATTTTATAATTTGGTCACAAGTTTTTACTCAATTTATTTGATTAAGTGGTCATGAATTTTTTTTCTAATCATTATTCAATTCATTCAACTTCTTTAAAAATTTCATTATCGGTCTAAACCTACCAATTTGGAGAACAATTGGAATTAATTAGTTTGATTATTTTAATCTTTCCTTGGATTGAACTTGATTGAATTATATTAAAATTTTAAGGTTGAAGAAAATAAAAATAATCTGCGAGTTAGGATACACTTGAGGGTAAAACTAAATAGCTTTACATGTTTTTAGGATCGTTGAATTAACTGAATTTAATGAAGGAGTTAAACTTTTAAAAAAATCTAAAATTGAATTGTGTTTAAAATTTTAAAATTCTAATCCTATCTCAATTATCAATTAATTAAAATTATGTAAGAAAATATTAGATCATATGAAGTATTAAAATTGAAGATAGCAATAAAAATGTAATAAATACAATACAATAGCATTGTTATGTAGTAACAATGAGACGATACAATGTAGTAGTAGTAGTAACACAACATAATACATGTAATTGGACAAAGTTGGAAATAAGAGGAATTTTGTTGAGGCATATATGAACAGTTTCTTTAAGATAAATTTGTCATCTATTTGGTGTTTTGAATAACGTTGAACGATTATCTCCCAGGATACAACAATAAACTATCACGGTTATTCACATAATCTTATCTTTTTCTATCACCAGAATGAATGACTCTCGAAAGAAAATCTTCCAGAACGACTAATTCTAAACGTTCTAGTTGATGTGTTTTAAAAATCTATCAACTTAACTTTATATAGAGAGGGGAAATTAATGAATATACAGATGAAGAGATTAGACCGATTGATAAAACTATTTGTTAAATAGTTAATAGAAGTAAACATACAAACAAAAAAATAAATTTGTTCATCACGAGACAAAACTACAAAACTATAATTGAGAATGAAAAAAAAAACAATCTAATTGGACTAAAAAATTGGTTAGTCCTATCAAAGCTTCACCTATCAAACATTTTGCATCATCATCATGCAAGTGCACCTCAACTCCAATAGGGAATGATTCACTAACTAACAATATAACTCTAGCTTATAAACATCTTCCAAACTTCATACATTTTTCATGTGAGACAGAAGTATTTTTAACTACCACATTTTTCTCAACAATAATAGCAAGTGACTTATTTTAAATATTAATTTTTCATTCATCGTTAATCATTTTGAACATATTATATATAAATTTAAAGATTTCATGGAATAGAATATAGATACATAATTGATTATTTAAAAACTTCAATTTAACAATGAAACAATGTCTTAAAGTTTCAAAATAATCAATATTTTGAAAAATTATAATATTAATCTCATTATTATATTTAAATTATATATTTATTTAATATTATTCTCAAATTTAATTATTTTTAATTATTAAAATTTAATAATATAACCTATTTATTATTTGATTAGAAAAGATTAAAGTATAAAAACTAAATCCGTGAAAAATAATAACAAAACTTAACCCAACACTATTCCATGACAACCGTCGGTTAGTGTCTGTAGGGATGGCAAGGGTGTAAACGAGCCGAGTTGAGCTCGAGTATTGTTAAGCTCAACTCAAATTTAAAATGTTCAAGGTTAAGCTTGATTCGATTCGAAACCTCGTGAACTTTAAATTATTAAGTTCAAACTCAAGCTTGATTGAAGCTTGAGCTTGATTCGAAAGCTCACAAGCTCAAAGTTATCAAGCTCTAATCGAACTCAAAAACAAAATTTAAAACTCGAGCTCAAACTAAATCCTAATTTGCTAACCCTTATTCCCAAAAATCTATCGGCCATTGTCAGGGACGGAGCCAAGATTGAACATTTGCAGAGGCCAAAATATTGAATTTTAAAAAAATACAAGGGTTTATTAAGTATTTAAAACTCAAAATTCTTGAGGCAATGCTTAATTTATCTAATATTTAAACTTATAAGGAAATAAATTGATATTAGACCAAAATTTTTTGATAATGTGGGCTCATTCTAGTTTAATTCAATCCCTACATGATTATATATTTAATAAACTATTATATTTTTTAATTTGAATATTTATTTTTACAGGGACCAAATTATAATTAGACCAAAATTTATCGAGTTTTCTAATTTTATAACGGGGGCCGGGGACCTCTTGGGCCCCAAGGGAGCTCTGCCCCTGGCCCATTGTTAACCTAACCTAACCATGCTCTAAACCCTAAATTAACCCCAAAACCCAAAATTAAATCCTAATTAACCAATGTAATATATATATATATATATATTATATTTTCGAGTAGCTCACGAGCTTTTTTGAGTCGAGTATGGAGTAGCTCGTCTCGACTCGTTAAGAACTCGAGTCGGGTCTAATCGAGTCGAGCTTTATCCAAGTTGAACAAGAGTAGCTCGTGATGTGTCTCGTCTCATTTACAACCCTAAGGATAATAATAGGCAGGTCGGGGTGAGTTTTTGACCGTCCCGATCTTGACCCAAAATTTAAATATTTCAATCCGATCCCAACCTAGATTAATATATTTTTATATTTGACCCGACATAATAAAAACATAACCCGACCCCGACCCAACACTCAATTTTTAACAAAAAAACTAGGTTAAATCCTACCCGCTCTGGAAAATTTTAATAAAATATTAAATATCACATATATAAATAATAAATATATAAAAATATACCATGTCGGATAAAAATTTCAGTCTAAATCCGAACCCGCCTCACAATGACTAGATCTTTTTTAAAATCTGACCCGATTCGACCCCGATTTTTTAAAAAGATTTAAATGAAAAATAAGTGCCCAAAGTATACCATTTTTAAACTTTAAGTGCCTAAAGTATTTTTTGTAAAAATAGGTGCCTAAAGTTTCAAAAGTTATAATATTAGGTGCCCGGCTGTTAACTACCGTTAAAAAATGTTAACCAATACAAAATTGACACGTGTCATTTTTAATTTCTTTAAATTATTTTTTAATAATTTAACATTTTTATAAAAAAATCTTGAAATTCTAAAACTTTCTAAAATAGTCCCCAAATCCCGAAATCCTCACCGCTACCGCTGCCGCCGCCGGCCCCACCCTTTCGGTCATCAAATCCAGCCGATCATTTTTCCTCACTCGCCGTCGCCGAAAATTGGCGAGCAGTGTGCCAGCCGAACATTGAACGTCGAACGTGAAATAACCATTTGATTGGCACACTGTTCGCCAGTTTTCAGCGACGACGAATTGGGAGAAATGGTCGTCTAGGTCCGACGACCGAACGAGTGTGGTCGGCAACGGCGGCCGCATCGGTGAGAATTTAGGATTTAGAGATTTAGAGACAGATTTGAACATTTTTGTAAATTTTGGGATTTAAAAAATATTTTTTGAAGTTTTTTCAAAAATAATTTAAAAAAATCAATATTGAAACTTTAGGCACCTATTTTTACCAAAAAATACTTTAGGCACCTAAAGTATAAAAATAGTATACTTTGGACACTTATTTTTCATTTAAGGCTTAAAACCCACCCGTGCCGTGTTCGACTCTTTGGCCCCCTTTGATTAACCCGGGGTGCGTGTGGGCCGGGATTAAACCGGTTCATAGCTTATAAGGGCGAATACAAAACCTGAGCCTGAACACACAGAGAGTGAAGAAGAGAAATATTGAAATGGCGGGTAGGGTTTTACTCTCAGCTTCAGCGGGTCTCCGAAGATCTCATAGGCTCAATATTCTTTTCGTTAATTCATTCATTTCCGTGCCAAATAAGTCCCTTCCCAAAACCAGGTACCTCTCTCTGTATTTGTTTTTCTTCTACATGTTTTGTTTTGTAATGGAGTTGAATCTGTTCGTTTTTCTTTGGCCATGAATTTGTGCCTTTAGAGTTTCTAATCTGGCACCGTTTTCGCAATACGATAGGGCTCTTTTCTATGTCTCAATGCCATTCGGTTTGAATAGCTAATGTGTTAATTCAGTGAAGCAAACCCAGTTTTTATCATGTAAAAGAGCTAGTCTTTTTTGGCAATTTCTGATGATTTCATCATGAAATGAGTGATCTTTGTGACTGGAATTTTAGGAATTTGATTTCCCTGATAATATTTTATGTTATTTTATCTTATTGTAAGAATTTAATTGGGTTTCACTATTTGTTTTCGGTTCAACTAAGAACCCTTTTGGCTTTTGTTTCATTGGAAAACTATGTTAATTATTGCTCCTTTGCTTTCGTAGAATGGAAAAAGGCTTTATGATTTTTCGATTTATCTCGTTGGCATTAATGTATGAAATATGAATCCTGATGTATTTTTGTTCGATTCTTCTTCTCCCTTGTTTTCAAAAGCCCATTGCCTTTTTTTCTGGGTAACATACTGGTAAAAACTTATCAGATGATTGAGTTAATCTGTAACCTTTAGGCTTTAGCCCTATTGAAGAAAGTGTTTAATCTAACATTTGTGCGCATATTTTTTAATAATCTGTAATTTTCACTTGAAAAACAACAAATCCTTAAACAATTTGCTTGTACTGACTATGAAGTAGTTTGGGTGATGTTATATGCAAGGCTTTTGGTCCAACCTACGGCATAAAGAGATTTCTGATCGAGGGCCATGGCTGGATTCATTCAGCTCCATTTCTGAATGCTTCTGAAGAAGTTTTTAGGCCGCCCGACCATTCTGAGGGAGGTGCTGGCACTGAAGATGCTTGTAGTGATAACCTTAAGGCAAAGAGGAAGAAGCTGAAGGGTAAACGAGCTGTAGTAAGGTGGCTGAAATTCTTCAGGTGCAAGAAGAAGAAAGATTATGAAAGAATGACAGCTGAAGAAAAAATTCTTTACAAACTTAGAAAGGTTATTTCCAGTTTTTCTACTAAAATGCTTGCATATTGATTAGGGTAATTCAAGCCACTGCTCTCTCTCCCTTGTGAGTCAATGATTTTGAAGTTGGGGCTGTTTAGATGGTCATGTACATGCTAGTACCTGTAAATTCTTCTGTTTCCAACTTTTTTTCATGTGCATTTCCTCCATTTGTTCTTCAGGCTCGAAAGAAAGAAGAAAGACTTGTAACAGCTTTAAATAAGATTGAGCCTGCTGAGTCATCGGAAACAACCCATGATCCAGAAATATTGACTCCAGAAGAGCACTTTTTCTTTTTGAAGATGGGACTCAAGTGCAAAAATTATGTGCCGGTTGGAAGACGAGGAATTTACCAGGGTGTAATTTTGAACATGCACCTTCATTGGAAGAAGCATCAGACTTTGAAGGTGGTGGTTAAGACATTCTCACTGGAGGAAGTCAAGGAGATTGCTGCTGAGCTCGCGAGATTGACAGGTGGAATTGTGCTCGACATTCATGAAGATAATACAATAATTATGTATAGAGGGAAGAATTATTCTCAGCCACCGACAGAGATTATGTCACCTCGGGTCACTCTTTCTAGGAAGAAGGTCATTCTTCTCTCCTTATCTTTTCTTGATTCTATTTTTCACCTAATATCGAGTTGACGAGTCTTATTTTATCATTCAAACTTTATTTGATATTTTTCTAGTCGATTTTATGAAATTTGAGTCGAGTTCGAGTCATATTTTATCATTCAGGCTCAGACTATTTGATTTTGTTCAAGTTGAGTCGAGTTTGAAAATTTTGAGTCGAGTCAAAGATTCGGTGTTTTCGAGTTGAGTGAGTATTTCCTTAATATGACAAACTTTACTCTTCTAGTCTCTTCCATAAAGAAGAAATTTGTGATGCTTTACATCCTAGTCACCTTAAACGGATTTCCAGATCTTGGAAAAGTTTTTTCTTGTGTGTGTTTTTATTTCTTCACCTTATGAGCCAGGTTTGAGAATGTTCTCTTATATGTCGAGCATGTTACTATTTAAGCTCCCATTTGGTACGATGTCGGAAAGAGAGCTTGCAATGTCAACGTACTTAATCGTCCAAATTTGCCTTCACATCATTTTCTTTCCGTCTCTGCTATACAGGCTTTGGATAAATCCAAATACAGGGATGGCCTTAGAGCTGTCAGGAAGCATATCCCAAAGCTTGAGCAGGACCTCGAGTTGCTCCGTGCTCAAGCTTCAAATAACCCCAACCCTATGCAACAGGTGCCAAACACTGATAATCACAATGTGGATTCTGGGAAGGTTTCCGGCGTACAACTTGAAGGGTCAAATAAATTGAAAGAAATGTTGGATGAGAGCAAGGAACTTTCTGAAAATGAATCCAAAACAGATTTGCTTATGGCTTCAGATTTTGAGGACTTGTCAGATATTTTCGAGACCGAGTCTGACACTGAAACAGAGGAGAGGGAAGAACAGCCACTTTTCTTGGATGAATTTGACAAATTTCCAAGAGAGAGTGATGGGGAACCTGAAGATTTTGAGCACCTACGTCAAATATCTACAGGCTTAAAAGTTCCCACAGAATCTGAGGAAGATGTTAACTCACCAAACCTTGATGAGGTAGATCGGATATTTCTTCGTGCTGCTTCACTCCTAAAGAAAAAGAGGAGATAGGTTGATTCATGATTAATGTAATCCTCAAAATTGCTTTCTTGATGTTTATATACTCTTAACTTCCTTCGTTGAGGCTTGATTGCATAGAGAGTCCATATGCAAGGGGTAAGTTGCAGTACTTAATGGGAATCATCATAATGATGCTCAAGTTTTCGGTAACTTAGCTATCAAGAATCCATAGAACGTCCATGTGCAGACATTTTCCAGCGGACAGGTGTAGAAGTATGCCAAATTGCTCAACCTCAAGTTGCTCGTCGGTATTGTATGCCCGCAGATTGTTCATGTACTAATTTTATCTGGGTTCAGTCAAAGCTGCTTAACATATCCAATAGGCACAAATGCTACTTTGATATGCTTTCGTTCAGGGGTTTTAAGAATTTACAAGTTTTAGGCAAGTTTGCCTGCAAATTGTGTTATTCTTGCTCGACTTCAATTGTATGCTGGGTTTTATAGGCCCTTCAGCTTGCTTGTGATTCTTTGACTTTAATGGTTCGCCGGCTATTATAGGCCCTTCAGCTTGCTTGTAATTCTGGCCAACAATTAGTTTGTCTTCAATATCAAAAGATAGTAGGGATGAGCAAATGACTTGAAAAAATTGAATCTTTTAACTCTACACAATAAAACTCGTAATTTCATAAACTCAACTCATCTTGAAAAAATAAATAAAGTTTGAGTTATAAAATAAAACTTCGAATAACTTGAACTTTTTAGTAATCAATGAATCATTTTTAAGTTGGAGTCAAGTTTTCTTTACTCTTTCTTATATATGTATATTGCATATAAAAAATATGAAAATATATGTGTATACCGTATAAGAATGTGGAAAATCATTTAAATCAAAACTAATTAGTACGATAACATTGTAAATGCTTGTAATTAAATTTGAATAGAAACTCGAACAATTTGACTCTAAAAAATTTCAAAATAAAGTTTGAGTTATAAAATAAGACTTGTTAACTCGACTAACTAAGTTTTTTTACTCGACTCGATCGAATACTCACCCCTAATTGCAAGTATGACAGCAAATTAAATTGCCTGGGAAATTGGATAATCAGATTATAATTGGCTTCAGTGTTCCTTTGTGGATTTAGCCTTTAAGTCCTTGACATTTGCCAAATAAGAGGCCTTAATGGGGCACTTAGCTTGCCTATAATTTCTAGTCAACAAAGGGATATTTGAGTCCAAAGTACAATGGATAGACTCAAAATTGCAATTGTAACAACAGTTAAGCTATCTGAAAAATGGTTCAACATAAGACTAGTTCCAATGTTCACTCTTTTTTACATTTAACACTACAATACCCAGAAAGGCCTGGCAATTTCTAAACCAAATATGCAGGGAATGATCCAAATCAACTGCTTTTTGCATCAGTAAAATCACCATTGGATATATCCTATCAAGGGTGATAAAGGAATCGTACAATGTATCATACATTTTTAGGCCTCGCAAGAAGATAGAATAAACAGAACCTCGGATCTCCCAGCTATGCTTCTTCAAGTTCTTTTATGTTGTTGACTATATCTTGAACTCTTGTTGACAATTGATCGGTATGTTCCTCAACAAAATTCAATAACGCGCGTAATTGTTCCTGGTAAGCAGCACATCGTCGTTTACATTTTAATTTCTCATTGTTCAGTTCTTGGGTCAGTTCCTGTATTCTCCGATCCTTCTCATCCTAGAAGAAAAACCATTATAGAAGGAAAACATTAGGAGAAAAAAGGAAGATGACACAAGTTGCATTATACTTGAGCATGCTTACAGTTCTATTCCTACATAGTTATGTGTTAAACCGGGATGGGTGACGGCTCACTAATCTTGATCCATACTTCTCCTCATCTCATCTATATTGAATATGATAGCATGAACTAGTAAGCTAACTCATATGCACCTTGATTTATAATTAAAAAAAGAACATAGAACACCTCACTGATCAAGTTTTTTGCAGAACCTCGCCACGGTACTTTTCCGGGTGACATCAATGAGTGATTATGCTCCTTGACAAATTTGGTAACAACCCATTTTACTCCATCCCTTAAAGCCAGCCTCAGCATTGCAGGGCAACCTTCTCGGGTGATTGGTGGGGGAGGTAGAACCCTGTCTCTTTTATACATATATTTCTTTTCACGGAAACCTTCTTTACTGCAAACGAAATCTTGACCTATAACCGTATTGTTTATCCGTGAACGTCGATTATGATGGATTCGCACTGTAAAACCAACATGCCTGCCATAAGCAACATAGAATTCCCTTGCAGCATCTCTTGACTGAAACTCCATTCCAATGTACGGATCTGCAGCATTACCTAACAAAGGTAAACTCTCAGTAGAGTCATCTATACTCTTCTCGACTTCTAAGTGCAAATCAATGTTGTCCGAAAGCTCATGATCGGCCAGTTCCTGATTGAAGTTTTCAAGTTCCAAGCACTTCATGCTGTCATCAGAATCTATCCCTCCATTAGATTCTCTCTCCATTATGCTCTTTCTTTGACCAAATAGTTCATTTATTCAAAGGCTGACGGCAAGCAAAACCGAATCAACTTCATCATCCGATCTCTTACACACAAATTTTGCATCTAGTTGAAGTTGAAAAAGAAAAGTTTAAAGATAAATGAGACATAAGAGGCAAAAGAAGAATTGTCCAAAGAACAGGTATCATCATTCTTATATCAATAAGCTAAATTTATTATCCAAAATGATCATCAATTTTTTTTTTTACATCAAACTACAACTGATTAGGTATCATTCTATTCCAACTTCAATTTTAATGTTTTTGAACCCATATTACAAAAGCAACTTCATTTCTTCTTGGGAAATAAATTCAGCATAAAGCTACTGAGAAGAAGAAAAAAAGAAGCAGGAACTACCAGCCAATAAAATCATCAGAAAATATCGAATTTACTAAAATAAAACACCTAGAAATAAAATATTATAAACCAATCACAAATTAATCCATAAGATCACTATCTTCAGTGCAGAGAAACAATGGAAGTGCATAAACAACAATTAAATAGAAAATGAACGGTGGAGAACAGTAAAGGATCAAACCACGAGTTAGGGACTTACATGAAGTAATTGGAGTGACTCGTATAATCCAAGCTAATGTGGTGCTGCTAGCCTTCCGATCTTTTTTTTTTTCTTTTGGTTTCCCGGAAACCAAACTGAAAACAGAAAATTATTATTTTTAAGAAAATCAGAAAAAGAATTAAAAATATAAAACGCTTTAAGATGAATAGCTACTCACCGGGAAGAAAAGGGAAAGGAAAAGAAACCCTAGGATTGAAAAGATTGATATTCGTTACGGTTCTTATTAAGCGTACAATGGAACCTGATGGAGGGGAGCCGTATCTTATAACCTGTAATACTAAACGGCGTCGTTTTCTTTTTGGAAGAAGGAAACAAATTATACTTAATAAGAAAGTGAAGTTCACCGATGTTGTTGGTATCGGATCAGACCCATTGATTGAATTGGTGAAGGGTTGTAATTGTAGGGACGTTTATTCTCAGATACCCGATATTTTGAATATTAGATTTTTTTGCTCGATCTTGGTCTGAAATTATAGAGTACTTGTTAATCAGGTGCCCGTAATTATCGGGTATCGCTAATCAGGTACCGAATAGGAGTGTTCATGGTCGGTTAACCGTATCGTTTAACGTAAACGGTCGATTAATTGTTATAACGGTTATTGAATTTAGCTAATTGTAATTTAATCATTAAGAGTCAGTTAACCGCTAATGATTAATCGTTAAAATACGGTTAACTAACGGTTCGATTATATGTTAACCTGTAACCTATTACAATTTTTTTCACGTGTTCACTACTTCTTTTGAGAATAATGAAACAATATTTTTGAAATATTATATTAAAATGTTCATAAAAATGCTTAATTAGAGATTCTAAACATCAAGTCCATAGCAATACATAAATTTCAAGTTTCAACACAGCACAAAGTATATAAAAGTATATACATATTACAAAATTTTATTGCAACACAAAATACATAAATTTTAAATCTAGTTTAAAATTTTAAGTTTTAACAGTGTTCAACACATAGCAATACACCATCAAAGTTTTAAAGAAAAATCTTTAAGTAACATAAAACAAACATAAGGTAAATAAAACTTCTATGAGTTAGTATCACAAGCTACAAAAGTTAACTCTATGACCAAATCGCCCAAGGTCTTCGTCGACTTTCACTAAAATGAAATATGGCTCATCAATCATAATTGCTTGTTGATTAAGTGTTAAATCCTTCAATCCTATATTTAAAAATATGAACCAAGTTAGTAGAAGAAATATAATGTAATACTAGCAAATCGAAAATAAAAACTAATTATGAATTAGATTACAAAATAGAGTTTAAAAATTAGAAAAGGGGTGTGTGGGCTGAACTTTTATTTGAATGCATTTTATATTTAATATATATATATATATATATAATATTTAATAATGATTAACCTATGTTAACCATTTGTCAAAATTTATAACCGTAACTGTAATCATTAACCATCAATTTTAGCAGTTCGGTTAACCAAAACCATTTAATCTTAACGGTTCAGTTAATCAACCTGTAAAATGCAACGGTTATACCGACTAACAGTTTCGGTTAATTATGCACACCCCTTGTATCGGGTACCCGATTTACATTTATTTATTTGTTTTTTAAATATAAATCACATTGTAAACACATAAAATTTAAAAGTTCATAATAAAAATCTAAACACAAAAATTAGTGATTTGGAGTTAGTTTTAATATATATATATATTAAAGTTTGTCAGCAAAAAGACATTAAAAATATTAATCTCATTTTCTCTTTCGAATCTTGTATTAATAAATTAATACAAATATTTTTGAAAATTTTAAAACTTAAAAGTACATAATACAAACATAGAAAGAATTTAGAGATTTAAATTTAGTTTTAGGGTAAAAATATCAAGATCCTAAAATAAAAATATAATTTAAAACTAAAAAATAAATATATTAAAAGTATCGAGTCAGGTTGGGTACCCAGTTATAAAAAATTTGGCCCAGACCCGGCCCAACTACCCGAAAAAAATTCCAGGTCGGGCACCTGGCCTGGTCGGGTAATTTTTTTAATAATTATTCATTTTTTTAAGGTTCATGTCAACGGGTCGGGTCAACCGGATCAGATATTTTTTAAAACTCATAAATGTAAGTGAGGTGGATTTTGCGAGGATGTCCTACTTTACATCCAATTGAACAGGAACGAGTAACTATTTCACGGATAGTGAAGCGGAGATAAAAATAAAAATTAGATCTATTATGGGTAATGAAGCTAACGTGGGTATAATTATATACCCGTCCCATTTCCGCATGTTCCATCTTATCCACATCTATTCAATATATATAATATTTTTAAAAGAATGATATTTTTTAAAAAAAAATTGATAACTCTGGACTTACATTCACTATTATTTTTTTAAAAAATCACTCATATAATCATAGTTTCTCAATTTGCACTCAATTTTAACACATTTTTAACTATTCAGTTTCTCAATTTTAACTCGTGTTGATGTTATATTTTAATTTATTAATTAAAGGATCGCATTGATTTATTATTATTATTGAAATGGTGAAAGTTGGAATAATTATCGCATATGTAGTGGGAGTTCGGAGGATAGGGTGTTTCATACTTTTTTTAATAAAAATCGGTTTATATTTATTTAACTAATACTTATAAATATATTATATGAACTAGGTAGCAAGACATGTATAACGGGGATTAGGTGGGTCTCCAAACCCACGTAAGCGGTGGGTGTGGATGGTTTTAGTCTTGCGGTCTCAGGATAATCTTAGTCTTACGGTCACGTGAGTGGTGGGTGAGGACGAAAATTTTAGTTGTTCTTTGTATTTATTTCTAATTTTTTATTGAATTTTTGGTTTCTTATGTCTAAACTATCGTCTGTCGATTGGAGGAAGTTGTTTATCGAATCTGATGAGCAGTCCTTCAATTTTTTTTCGTTGGAAACCCATGATGGTTTGTCTATGGTTAAACCACCCCTTCAAGTCTTTGATGAAGGCATCTCGAATTGGAAGTATGCGTTGGTGGTTTAGTTCATCGGGCCCGCCCCAAATTTCACTGCCTTACAAAAACTCGTAGAGATGTTATGGGGAAAATCCTTAATGGTGAAAGCCAGTCTCAATAGTAACAACCTCTATATCTTTTCTTTCGCGAATGCCATAGTTAGGGATTGGGTCCTCGAATCGGGACCTTGGCATATACAACATAAGCCACTCATTTTACGCAGATGGAAGCCAAACTTGGTTAAACTCGACTTCAATTTGGATGGTATGTCAGTTTGGGTTCATCTATTTCGCAATACCCTAAGCCCGGATGCTATATTTGGGCCTTAAGCTCAAACCGCTACTTCAAAATTTCCAACCTAGTTTAGCCCAAAAAAGTTTCGTTCTTTAAATCATTCAAATCCAAAATTTAAAACATTGATAAACAATTCAAACTTTTACAAAGGGAGCTCCAATAAGTTTAAAACAATAAACCATTCGCTTGCTTAAATACAATCTCAAAATAAGAGTTACAACAATACGATGGGGTCCTACGAATATATAGTCCAATAAGACCTACGTGTTATACTCTGAACAAACAATGTGTTGAAACCTACTCTGATGGTGCTCCTCTAATGCAACGTACCAACCTAAAAACCTGCGAACAGAAACAAATATTCCGAACGCTGAGCTAACGAAGCTCAGTGGATACACTTCCACACTACCATACTTCATGCAAATCATAAATATAAGCATACACTAAAAATGATGATATGGCAATAAGGTTAATACAAAACATCCAAACCAATCATATGTAATACAAGCAATCAACCAGACAAGCCTAGAGTGAAGCCCAGAGACACACAGCACCGGGACACAATCACTCGGAGGGTGGCCTGTGGACACAAAGTATCGGGACTCCACACCTCATACTCAGAATTACCCTCGAGTATCTTCGAACGAGGCTAGGGGATAAAAAGCATCGGGACTCCTCCGTTCGGCACTTACCATTGTGTTGTAACATGTTACCTGGGTATCTGGATCCCACCAATCAAGTGCCCTCATGGCACGCAACCTCATCATGCGAACACACAACCCTATGGTTGCTATCACATATAGCTATGGGTGTTTATTCTCAGGTACCTGGCTTTTCGGGTACCCGAAGTACCGGGTACTCAGTCTTTCGGGTATTGGATTTTTTGGCCTGGTCTCAAGCCGTAAAATTCGGGTACCCATAAAACCTAGGTACTCGCAAAATCGGGTACCGAGTACCCTGTTCACTTTTTTTTATTTTTAAATTTAAACGTTTTAAAAAATCACATAATAAACACATAAAATTAAAAGTTCATAATACATAATCCAAACACAAAAATAATAATTAAAGTATAAATTACATTAAGCCTCAACTAAACAAAGCAGTGTAAATGGACGAGAAATAAATAAATAAAAACACCCATGCAACCATGGCTAGCAACTTACAGAGTCCTCCAGTATCAGTGTATGAATCTCATGCGGGGATTGAGGAAATCGAATGATTCCAAACTCATTAGACGAGGCCATTTTTGAAAAATTAAAGTTTTAGGGTAAAGTATTAAAAAATATTAATCTTTTTTTTCGAATCTTGTATTAACAAATTAATACAAATATTTTTGAAATATTTAAAACTAAAAAGTACATAATACAAACATAAAAAATATATAGATTTAAATTTAGTTTTAAGGTAAAATATTAAGGAAGCTAAAATAAAAATATAATTTAAAAATAAAAAATAAATATATTAAAAGTACCGGGTCGGGTCAGGTACCCGATTATAAAAAATATTTCATCCCAAACTCAGCCCAACTACCTGAAAAAATTCTCAGGTCGGGTACTCGGCCCGATCGGGTAATTTTTTTAAAAGAATTACCTGATTTTTTAAGGTTCGGGTCGGGGGGTTGACGGGTCGGGTCAACTGGATCGGGTATTTGAACACCCCTACATATAGTACACGTGCCAATTACTAAGTTTCTTACACGTTATGATCAAATAGGAGGTTGAATTCCCAGTCTCTTAGTATTACAATTCATATTACCACCATAAGAGTCTATTGGACTATAGTCCTCGAATTACCACTCCCTCAAACTCAAAACTAACAATTTTGGGCAGATTGTCTAGTGAGTACCGATACTCAGATTCGAGTATTAGTACAGTACACTGGGTATCGGTATTGGCCCTTAGCGTACCAATACGCGAGCCTAATAGAGAAAAATCCACTTTGTGTACCGATACACCTTCACGCGTATTGGTACTAATTTTGGTTACTGGAATTTCTAATAATCTGGATATGTAAGTGTAATACCTATTTTCTATCCGGGGCAAACCCAAAACAAGCCTATTAAAATAACCCCAACCTTTTATTATATAACCCAAATACATACCCAAACCAGACCTATATCCAGTACCCAATACCAAACTAGACCTATATCCAGTACCCAATACCAAACTAGACCCAAATTATAACCCAAACCCGGTTACAATTAAACAAAAACCTAACCCTAAATCACTCTACCACCGCACCCCCTTAACCTTTCCCACGCGCGCCACCACCAACCTTAACACCGGCCACTTGCCTGACTCCACCGCCCTTGAGCCGCGTTACAGAGCCTGCAAAAGAAGAACAGAGCATTGTTTTTTAAGCTTAAATCAAATCAAAAACATCAAGTTGTAATCACCTATTTTCGGGTATAAAAAACCCCACCAAATCTATTGTAGGGAGCTTTTTTCGAATAATAAAAGAAATGATTTTTTCTATTTCTTCAATCTCCAGACCGAACAAGAAACTCGGAAAAAAAGAACAAAAAGTAAAACATTCGAAAAGCGGTTTTAGGATTTCTTATATCTAGAAACCTAGTGAGCGTTTTACAAAAAATAAACCCCAGAATCGAAATAAGAAAGAAAAAACCCCGGGGAGTCTTTTGGGTACTTCTGGTCACAGTGGGTGGCGGCGCTCCGCCGTCGGTCACCGGCGGCCCACGACTGATGGCTGACTAGAATCCAGCAATGAGCGAACAAGATTCTAGAGAACTTTTTGTTATTTTTTTATTACACTGGCATAAATGATTTTTTGGAGCCCAATGTGTATAAATACCTCATAAAACGACGTTGTTTTGGGCGTCGGAGTCCAAGCCCAAAACGACATCGTTTCAAACAAAATCCGGCGCGGTGACCCGACCTGGGGAGGATCCGCGTCTTTTTTGGAAAATAGGGAAATTGTTTTCAGGTCTCTCCGCATGGGAAAATGTTTTTCGAAGTCCCTATAAGTTTAATTATTTTTCAATTTGGTCACTAAATTAAATTAAATCAAATTTCAATGGGAAGATTACCATATAAGTCCCTTCGCTCAAAAAATATTTTCAAAATTGGTCTTCTTATGTTTTAATTACATCCGCAGTCCCTGAAAGTTTTGAATATTTTTCAATTTAGTACCGAAATTAAATTAAATCAATTTTAAATGGGATATTTATATTTTTGGTCCCTCAAACTCTATGAGGTTTTCAATTTCGTCCTAATTTGAGGGTATGATTGCAGATTTGGTCCCCAATTTTTGTAAATTATTTATTTGTACTCCTGTATAATATTTTAATTTAATTTTTGCACTATTTTTTATTTTCTTTAATTTCAGTACTTTATTTATGCATTTTTGTATATTCAATATGTTTTATTATTTTACTTGTCTATTTATTATAATATATAATATATAAATAATATATGCGTATAATATAGTTATTATGTATATATAATATATTATATTATTATTATGTAATATGTAAAACATATATTTGTGCATTAGTACGTATAATAATATATTATTTATTTGTATATGTATATAATATGTTATATTATATTGTATTTCTAATTTTATTTTTAACCTATGTTTATATTATTTATGTATATTAACTTTATGTTTTTTAACATCATTATTCATATATAACATCGCATATAATATTTGACTTTATTGTTCCGGTATTTTTATTGGGAGTGTCATCCCGGTCTCCGAGTGACATCTCTGCTGAATGTCGTGGATACCAAGGCAAATTTTGATTTGTTGTACTTGTACTTTTTTAACTATTTACATTGTTTATTTATTTTGCATTTTTTATTGCTCATGAATATAACTAATGCATGTAGTTTTAGGTCTTATTGTTCTGGTGTTTTTATTGGGAGTGTCATCTCGATCTTCAGGTGTCACCTCTTTTGAAAGTTGTGGATATCAAGACAGATTTTAATTTGTATGCATGCATTTTGGAAATTAAGTTTTAAATTAAATCAAATTTTTATTTTCCTTAATAAATATAATGCAAACCCTTAGGTACCAATTTTGGGCGTTGTGGGGTGTTAATCCTTCCCCACGCGTAATCGACTCTTGAACCCAAACATTTTGAATCTCTGGTTAATTTTTAATGGTGTCCAGCCTACCAAAGTGGCCGATGACGACTCCATCTTCCATTTTTCAATTTTTCCGGTACTCTGGTGGGAGTCGATGTCCAGCCTACCTTATCCAAGTGGCTGGTGGCGACTCTAATTTTTCTATGTTTTTTTTACGATTTTAAATACACGAGCTCTCACTCCAAAAATTGGGTTTCGCGAGGATCCCCGAATCTGCAGGTCGCAATAGCTTGGCGACTTCGCTGGGGAATAATTTTTGTTTTCGAAAACAAAAATGAGGAGTTAGGCCTTAGTTGGGTTCGCATTGTAATTATTAATGAAATTCTAGATTCTATTTAATTTAATTTAATTTTTGAATTTTGTTTGTTTATGAATTGACATCATATATTAGTTTATGACCCTTAGGTGGGAGAGATTACTCTGCTTTGTAGGGTTTTCACCTCCGTATAGTGTTGTAATGTTCTCCTAGAGTCCGGTCCTTATATTTCATGTGGTTTTCACCCTCGTATGGTATAACCGTCGTATTTCCCCAAATCAATGTCCTCGTGACAGTTCGGGTACCTTTTACTTTAGGTCCAACCCATATATAGTGAGCCGTAGGAACCAACCTTTCAAGCCATGCGAAACTCTACCCGTTTAACGGTCCTTTATTTAGGCTTTGATTGCCTTTATTTGCTATTTTTGTACAGTTTTTTTACTTGTTTTAATTTTTACTTTATTACCATTAATTTATTCATTCGTTTTAATCTGGACTGATTTTTTTTTCTTTTCTCTTTTTGATCACATCATATTAAACCCATTCATTTTACATTAATTTCTTGACACTGTCATAACATTTTAATTTTTGCATTCCACCAAAATGAAATACTGATTCACGACTGTTCCCAATTCGAAAAGATTCATTATTGGGAGAAAAATCTAGTACTCTAGATATTAACGCAATATTCAAAGTTACGAATAAATCCCGTGAGTTCAGAAGTTGAGCCACAAGAACCATTTTTGAATCAGTACTTCTGCATTTAGGACATGCACCATGCATTTACATGCATACATTCACAATTTTGAAACTAGTCCCCGATATGCCCCGTGCTAGCAATACCAGATAATGCAAAAGTTGACTAATCTAGCACTTTACTGAACCTATGAAAAATCCCGGTCCAGGGGCATTTTTAAGAATGACCTTCGCGTTTATATGTATACCATGCCTCTGTAAGGCCCCACGTCTAGGGGGTAATTTTCGATGAGTTCTAAAAGCAAGCCTCTGATGCTGAGTCAGACTTATGTACCCTAGACGACTACATCAATTATCGTTTGTGGCATTTCGCCAGAGCCGAAAGTAATAAGTTGCCATAAACCAATGCAACAAATTTATAAACCCCACCGGTGGGCAACGTAATGCGTTCATGAGAACAATGAAAGCCCTTCAAGAAACGAACGAAAAACATACTCCAAACTTTAAATTCACTTCAAGAGTAGTCTCAAACGAAAATGTTGGGGCATTCACCCGAAGAAGTAACTCCAAGAAAAGTGATCAAACCTAAAAAAATGTTGGGGGCATCTTCGCAAAATAAGACCATGAACCCGATCTGACCAACATAAAGTCAGGGGCATCCTTTTGAGGGGCAAAAAAAATCTTGCATTCACACATTCATCAAGTCATTCTACATTAAGTGCATGCATCATACTTAAACCAAAGATATCTTGCATTTAGATTAGACACATAGATTATGCATAAAGTTAGAGACATCCATGATGCATTTATTTTTGGCGTGAACATACAAACAGGTCCAGAGAAGAGACAAAAAAATCTCAATTGTGGAGGAAATGACATGATGACCAACCTCTAGCCCCAAAAGAGGCCAAACATACAGAAGCGCCGAAATCTCAAGGTAGAAGGTATCAATAGCAAATTTTTTTGGACAATTACTAACAAATATTTTGTTTCATTTTCAGAATCTCACTCATTGGACAGTGACGAAACAGATCCAACATTTTCCAGATGTTGTCTCTCTGCTAGTAGAACCAACTTTTTCCAATCTTGCCTCCATCAGTGGTGGTGGGCCAGCGTTTTCCAGATCTTGTTTTGTCGTTGATGGTGTAGCATATCAAACTTTTACCTAATCTTGTTCCTCTATTAGTGATGCAACAAATCGAAACTTTCTTTTAAAATCTCGTCTCTTCGCCAATAATGTACCAGATCTTGCATTTTCCAGATCTCGATTGGTCGCTGATGGTGCAGCAGATCAAAATTTTTTCTAGGTCTCATTTTTTGTTGATGGTGCGACTAGACCAAAAATTTTCCTCGGATCTCCTCTTTAGAATTATAATTAGGCAAAAAATCAATCAAAAAGAAGTAAAAAAATCGATCAAAAAAATTAGAAAATCAGAAAAAGCAAAAAAAAATCAAAAATCACAAAATAATCAAAATAATCAAAAAGAAAATCAAAAGAAAACCAAGTTGCTATTTTTTCGATTATGCTTCTCCATTGATAGTGCGGTAGAGTCCAAGTTGTTATTATATCCTATCCCCCCATTGATGGTGTGGCTAGGTCAAAATTGCTATCCAATCATGCTCTTCCGTTGATGGTATAGTAGGGTTTAAGTTGCTATTTTTTTGATTCTGCTACTCTGTTGATGGTGTGGTAGAGTCCAAGTTGCTATTATTTGATCTTGTCCCTCTATTGATGGTGTGATTGGATCCAAGTTGTTGTTCAATCATACTCCTCTGTTGATGGTGTAGTAGGGTTTATGTTGATGTTATTCGATTCTACTTCTCCGTTGATGGTGTAGTAAAATCTAAGTTGATGTTATTCGACCCTATCCTTCCGTTAATGGTGTGATTGGGTCTAAGTTTTTGTTCAATCCTGCTCTTCCGTTGATGGTGTAGTAAGGTTTAAGCTGTTGTTATTCGATTATGCTTCTCCATTGATGGTACGGTTGAGTCCAAGTTATTATTCGATCATGTCTCTCCGTTGATGGTGTGATTGGGTCTAAGTTATTGTTCAATCCTTCTCTCTGTTAATTGTAATATCCCAAATTTTTTGTTAGTAACCAAAATGTAAAATTTGAAAGTTTAGGGGTTGAAGTGTAAACTTTGGAAAAGTTTAAGGACCAAAGTGTAATTTTCAAAAGTTGTGTATTTTAATCCCTTAAATGAATAGTTTACCCTCAAGAGCGACGTTTTCGTGTTACCCGGATTTTTCGTACGAAGTTTGTATTATTAGCTATAAAGCAATAAAGTTCAGAAGAATATTCGGATAATCGGATCTAATCGAATATCTAGGATATTTTGAAGGATGATAAGCCAAGGTTGAATTTTTCATTTTACATGTCTAAGATATTTTCTTTGTGTTGGAAGAATATGAACCCTTGGATTTAAGTTGATTTTCCATGTTGAATATAAGTCGTTGGATGAAAAATGGCAAGATCATAATTTTGGAAAATCATAAGGGCAAATTTAGTAAACTACCCACTCGAGATTTAAATTTAGGTCATTGGATGAAGGATGGTGATACGAGGAATATTATGGAAATATAAAATTTTTGGAATAGATCTGATAGCTCAGTAAAGGTAAAATCGTAGTAGAAGTATTTTGTGAATACCGGGAAATCGGATTGAATTGAAATTTTAGAGGTTGTTCCATAATCTATGGAAAATCATAAAATGATATTTATGGAATGGTGGCCGGTTGAGGAGGAGCTAATTTAGTTAGATTTTAATGGAATGGCAATTTTGAAACAAGCTAGTAAATAAAAACTAGTTGGAGGGCAAATTAGTCATTTGGCAGGGATGGCAATTTTGAAATATGTGAAGTTACAAGGGCTATTTTTGGAAGAAGAAATTTGAAGTTTAAATCTTGGCCCTTGATTGATGATATAATCAATCTCAACCATTGGATAAAAGGGCACTTTTGTAATTTCCCTATTTGAATGAATTTAAAATTCATTTATATATTACAAGTGGCATAATTGAAGAGATTAAAAATTAAAAGGCAAAAGATGAAGCCTTCTTCATCTTTCATATTTTCGAAAATATGGGTAGAAAAGGGAGAAAATTTCCAAGCTCGATTCAAACCCTAAAACTCAATTTTTAGGTAATCTTTCGAACTGCAAAGTTGTTCTACTCTTCAAGCTCTATATTTTGATGTACTTAATTCATGGAATACATGCTTGATTGATGAGAATTTTACATGAGATGAAAATTAGGGTTTATGAACAAAATTGGGGCTTTTGACATTTTATGATTCCATGGTTGAATTTAAGTTGGAATCAAGCTTATATGATGTTAAAATCATATTTTTGAGTTAGGATTTAAACCCTACATATTTTGGTTTGTATGGAGAAGATTAGGGTTTATGGATTTAAGTCTAACTTAGGGTTTGTGATGTTGGATTAATGATCTAGTAAGCTTGATTTATTGTTTGGAAGCAAAACCCTAAGTTAAAACTTATAGGGACCAATTCGGCAAGCTTCAAAGTTAAAGGACTAAATCTGAATTTTATGAATTTGGAGTGTATTTATGTAATTAATGATGTTGGAGATGTGAAATTGATGTTAGAATGCTAAACCAATGTTGAATTGAATTAGGGACCATTTTGACAAATTTTCAAAATCAAGTGACCATATAGGAAATGAATTCTTGGATGGGGATTAAATCGGATTTTTAGTTAAAATACTCGAATTAAGGTAGTAGTGTTGATTTGAGGACTAAATTGCAAAGTTAAGAAGTTTGAATCCTTACCTTTGCATTTTAGTGAATATTTTGGGCAAAGAAAGAAAACCAGAGGGAATTATTTTGAATAATTATTTGATGAAGAAGATGATGAACTGATAGTTTGAAGCAAGTGATGAGACTAAATTGATAAGTAGAAAAATAAGAAGAAGTTAGTAGAAATTAGAAGTTTATTATGGAAAGCTATGAAGAAGATTGAAATTTGGCAGTGACTTTGAAAATTCACTATAAATTCTACAAAAGTGGTTAGATGATGAATTTTATACCGTTGTAAAGATGTGTTCGTCTAGTTTCGTTTCCAACAAACGGAAATTGATTTCGTGTTCTGAGTTAAAATATGAATTTTTAATCGAATGAATGTCAGAAAATTTACAGAGCAGTTTCTGTCAAAACAACACTGTGACAGGAGTTTGAAGAATTTTCATAATTTTTGTAGATTTTAGTAATTTTGTGGCTTATACCGTTAGAACCGATATCGAATCTAGTTTTTCTAGTATAAAGGAAATTAAAATCCGGTATTTATTCTGCCCGGTATAAGCAAATCTTTGAAGGTATCACAAGCTGTTAGAAAATGAAATTTGAAATATTTTGTAATTA
Organism: Hibiscus mutabilis; assembly: GCA_019671005.1. Lineage (NCBI taxonomy): Eukaryota > Viridiplantae > Streptophyta > Magnoliopsida > Malvales > Malvaceae > Hibiscus > Hibiscus mutabilis. Next base: position 41,614,131 of record CM033724.1, on the reverse strand, counting down.
AATGTGAGTTAGCAAGCTAGGAAGAATTATTGGAAGTTCAAATTGGTCACTAGGGACCATAATGAATTTTTGAACAATACAAGGAAGAAAGGAAAAATATTTGAAAATTTTATATTCGAATGATTATATTAAACATCATGTTTAAGGTATTGTTAGATTTGAATCTAACAAATATTTTTATCTTATTCATGTGATTAATGAAGTCAAGTCCGAATCAAAGAAGGTTTGAGGTTCTATAAAGGAAAGGATCAAGTAGAATTTAGTGAGGCATGCTAATAATGGCCCATGTGAGTGTAATTGCATACACATCATGATACATGGATGTTTTATACATCACTGGTAGGACTTGCGATGAGTCTACCTGGTTTATATATTGGCATGTATGTCATTGATCATATGTTTGACATATTTTAAATACATCAAAGGTTGAAAACAAATGCATTGATCACTAGTTATTGATGATGGTATGTTATAAATGTTATTTCGGGTATGAACTACCCAATGTTAAATTATATTGATATGCATTGCCATGGATAGAATAAATACGAAAATTATGCCCAAATAAGTCAATTGAGGCACATGATATAGTTGACATGCCATAGAGTCCAGCAGTACGCTGCATAATCGGGAATTCGGGATAGCATTATAGTATTAAAAGTACACTTAGTGTATATGGTTAACACAACCATAAAATGTGCGACATATTCGGTTATCCGGGATAGCACTATAATGTTTGTAATAAACACTTAGTGTATGGTTAGCATAGCCTTATAAATGTGCGGGAAGCACTTCGGTGCATATTTGACTCGTGTATCCAGAGTCCTCATATGTCTATATTTGGGCTATAAATTTGGATTATAATTTCGGATTATAAATTCGGGCTATAAATTCGGGCTATAAAATCAGGCTATGAAATCAAGTATCCAGTTTATATGAACATTCGGGGCAAATGGCAAGTACATCGGTAAGAAATTTATATTATGTTGATACATGATTAGTATGATGGTATACTTATCTAGTGATCATGATGCAATTATGCATATACGACATATTATGATAACCAAGCAAGCATGAAAATATTATGACATTGGCATATAGTAAATAATTAGTAATGCAATGTGAAAGTTGATGCATTGGCATATATCATGCTATATAAATGTAGCTATGAAGTTAAATAAAATTTAAATTATTGTTATTAACTTCATTTCTTGCCTCATTAAGTTCGTACTTAACATGTGTTTTATTTTACACACGTAGGTAAATCAAGAAGGGAGGGAGAAAAGCATTGCATCAATATTATAAAGCTCAACTGGTAATCACAGTAATGACATCCTAATTAAGGTTTGATTATTATAGTGGCATGTATACTTGCTAAACCTATTTGAGTGTGAGTGACCTTTAAAGTTCGTTATGGTTTCAAGTTAAGTGGCGTTTCTGGAAAGATTCAAGGTTAAGAATAACCTTGAGTGATGATTTGCATGCTAAGATAATTGATTTATGATTGGAACTCGAACAAATAATTTAAGTCAATTTTAAATAAAGTTAAGCGTGCTTAGGCTAGAGAAATTTTTAGGATGGGTGACCATCGAGAAGTTTTCTGAAAATTTTAAATTCCCCTGAATTTTGGATTAAAGAAGTTGTAACATTTCTAACTCGTACTCGGTGTACGGATACGGGAAAAGGGTGTTACAGGTGTAGTAAGGTTTGAGTTGTTATTCGATTCTGCTTCTCCGTTGATGGTGCAGTAGAATCCAAGTTGTTGTTATTCAATCATGTCCCTCTGTTGATGGTTTGACTAGGTCTAAGTTGTTGTTCAATCATGCTCCTTTGTTGATAGTGTAGTGGGGTTTGAGTTGCTATTTTTTCGATTCTACTTCTCCATTGAAGGTGTGGTAGAGTCCAAGCTTCTATTATTCGCTCATGTTCCTTTGTCGATGTTGTGGCTAGGTTCAAGTTGATATCTAATCTTCCTCTACCGTTGATGGTGTAGTAAGGTTTGAGTTGTTGTTATTCGATTATGCTTCTCCATTGATAGTGTAGGATAATCCAAGTTGCTATTATTCGATCTTGTCCTCCATTGATGGTATGACTGGTCTAAGTTGTTCATTCTTGCTCCTCCGTTGATGGTGTAGTAAGGTTTAAGTTACTATTATTCTATTCTGCTTCCCCGTTGATGGTGCGGTAGAATCCAAATTGATGAAATCCGATCTTGTCCTTCTATTGATGGTAAGGATGGGTCTAAAGTGCTGAAATTCGATCTTACCCCTCCGTTGATGGTCTGGATAGATCTAACTTTATAAACTTTCGGTTCCGCCTCTTTGTCGGTGTTGTAGCTGAACCAAATTCGCCAAATTCAGATTCTGCCTTTTCATCAGTGTTGCAGCTGGATCAAAGCTATTTTGACAAGTCCAACAAAAATATTGGCACAACGTGCTTAAACACGACAAAGTTTAAGACAATGGATTATTCAAATGTCCATCGAAAATCCATTTTTACGAATGGTCAAATAAAAATAAATCCTTTGAAAAAATCTAATGTCATGATTGGTATAAACTAATTGTACCAAGGGAATAGTACAACTAGCTCGTAGCAAACGGTTTCCAATAAAGGCAACTCAAAACTGTTGATCCCTGTGCATTTGGGAAAAATACATAAGAAATCTATGAGCTATGCTCTGGATCAAAACTTACTGACTTCCGGTCTTGCCTCTTCGTCGGTGTTGCAGCTGGGCCAAACCTACTAATTTTCAATCCTGCCTCGTCATCAGTGTTGCAGCTGGATTAAGTTTTGTAGACATTGTCTCTTCATCAGTGTTGCAATAGGGTCAAATTTTCTCCAGTTATTACGTCATCGTCAGAGTCTTAGTGAGCTGAACTCATTTTACTTCCCCAACGGATCCTCCAGTTTGAAGATTTTGCTTACAAAAAGGCAAAGAAGATCAAGTAAATCCCAAAGAAAAAACGGTGTCCAGAGAAAGGAATTCAGACCTGACCGAACATAAAATGGTTATTTTTTGTCTTTGCTCTATTCCTGTTACACAATAATGAGCAAAGAGAGGCAGTTGTAATACCCATTTTCTGTCTGGGACATACCCTAAACAAGCCTATTAAAATAACCCCAACCTTTTATTATTATATAACCCAAATTCATACCCAAACCAGACCCAGACCCAATACCCAATACACATACCAGACCCAAATTATAACCCAAACTAGACCCAAATTATAACCCAAACCAGATCCAAATTATAACCCAAACCTGGTTATAATTAAACAAAAACCCTAACCCTAAATCACTTTGCCACCGTACCCCCTCAACCTTTCCTACTTCTCACGTGTGGCCGCTACGCGTGACACCATTGACCACATGCGCCACCACCAACACTGAAACTGGCCACTTGCCTGACTCCACAGCCCTTGAGCCGCATTACAGAGCCTGCAAAAGAAAAACAGAACATTATTTTTTTCAGGCTTAAGTCAAATCAAAAATATCAAATTGTAATCACCTATTTTCGAGTATAAAAAAACCCACTGAATCTATTGTATGAGAGCTTTTTTTGAATAATAAAAGAAGGGATTTTTTTTATTTCTTCAATCTTCAGACCGAACAAGAAACTCAGAAAAAAGGAACAAAAAGTAAAACATTCGAAAGGGGTTTTGGCATTTCTTAGATCTAGGAACCTAGTGAGCGTTTTGCAAACAAAATAAACCTCAGAATCGAAATAAGAAAGAGAAAATAAACCTCGGGGCGTCTTTTGGGTACTTTCGGCCTTCATGGGTGGCGGCGCTCTGCCGCCGGTCACCGACGACCCATAGCAGATTGCCGACCAGAATCCAGCAACGGATGGACAAGCTTCAAAAGAGCTTTTTGTTATTTTTTATTACACTGCATAAATGATTTTTTTAGAGCTAAATGTGTATAAAAAGCCCTATAAAACGATGTCATTTTGGGCGTCCGAGTCTATGCCCAAAACGTCAGCGTTTCAAGCAAGATCTGGCGTGGTGACCCAACCCGGGAAGGATCCGCATATTTTTTGGAAAGTGGGGAATTATTTTTAGGTCCCTTCGCATGGGAAAATGCCTCCCGAAGTCCTTGTAAGTTTTAATTGTTTTTCAATTTGGTCACTAAATTAAATTAAATCAGATTTCAATGGGAAGATTACCATGTAAGTCCTTCCGCCCAAAAAATATTTTCAAAATTTGTCTTCCTCAAGGTTTAATTACCTCTGAAGTCCCTAAAAGTTTTGAATGTTTTGCAATTCAGTCCCGAAATTAGATTAAATCAATTTTAAACGGGATATTTACATTTTTGGTTCCTCAAACTTTAGGTTATTTTAGTACTTTATTTATGCATTTTTATATATTCGATATGTTTTATTATTGTACTTGTCTATTTATTATAATATATAATATGTAAATAATATATGCGTATAATATAGTTATTATGTATATATAATATATTATATTATTATGTAATATGTAATACATATATTTGTACATTAGTACGTATAATAATATATTATTTATTTGTATATGTATATAATATGTTATATTATATAGTATTTCTATTTTTATTTTTATCCTATGTTTATATTATTTATTTTATTAACTTTATGTTTTTTACATCATTATTCGTATATAACAGCACATATAATATTTGGATTTATTATTCTGGTATTTCTATTGGGAGTGTCATCCTAGTCTTCGGGTGTCATCTTCTATGAATGACATAGATACCAAGGCAAATTTTAATTTGTTGTACCTGTACATTTTTTAAACTATTTACATTGTTTATTTATTTTGTATTTGTTATTGTTCATGAATATAACTGATGCATGTAGTTTTAGGCTTTATTGTTCTGGTGTTTCTATTGAGAGTGTCATCCCGGTCTCTGGGTGTAATCTCTTTTGAACGTTGTGGATATCAAGGCAGATTTTAATTTGTATGCATGCATTTTGGAAATTAAGTTTTAAATTAAGTCGAATTTTTATTTTCTTTAATAAATATAATGTGAACCCTTAGGTACCAATTTTGGGCACTGTGAGGGTGCTAATCTTTCCCCACGTGTAACCGACTCCTGAACCCAAACGTTTTGAATCTCTGGTTAATTTTTAACGGTGCATGGCCTACCAAAGTAGCCAATGGCTACTCCATCTTCTATTTTTCAATTTTCCCGATATTCTGCTGGGAGTCGGTGTTCGTCCTACCCTATCCAAGTGGCCGATGACGACTCAAATTTTTCCATATTTTTTACGATTTTAAATACACGAGCTCTCACCCTAAAAATTAGGTTTCGCGAGGATCCCTTAATCCGCAAGTCGCTATAGTAAAGAAGGTACCGATACAGGACGCCCGTACTAGTACAACTTGAATACCGTACCGGTACTAGATTGAAGCTTGTACTGGTATGCCCCTCACAAATCTCAAGTGTTCATCAGCATCTGTACGGGGTACCGATACAGGTTCATCCCGTATCGATACTCGAGCCCAAAACTTCGAGTTTAGAGCTCAAAATTCATACCAAGGGTCCTCAACCAGCCCTTAAACATCTCCAAATGAATCATACATGTTATGAGAGTGATTTTAAGTGGTTTCCTACCGGTTTTACATATTTTAAACACCAAGTCCAACTTTTACCATTAATGAGGCTTAAAGCAACCAAACACCAAAATCACCAATAATGGCATACAAGTATCATTTTTACGATGTTCATGAAGACAAAGGAGTTAGAGATGTACTAACTTTACTCATATAGCTGAGAATGAAGCTCTTAGCCCAAACTTCAAGCCTTCTTCTTCTCTTGAGCTTTGGAAGCTTCTTCAACCTCATTCACTATAAGGAAATGTTGTAAAACAGGTCACAACATTGCTGGAAGATTAAGAGATACAAAAGGAAGAGCTTTACAACAAGAATGAAGCCCAAAACTTTAATTCCCGTTCTTCTTCCTAAACCCTTACCGAAATTTATTTTTCTCCATTCTCCATCATTTTCTATCATTCTTACCTTAATAGATAGATCTTTGAATGGTGATCAACTTTCCTCAACCACCAATTCGAGATTCTTACAAGAAATGGTAAAGATTGCACATTTTACTTGATATCATCACCCCTATTTTTTGCAGAGAAAATTAAGAGTGAGCAACATTTTTCTCTTCAAAAAAAGGAAATTACTTTTTCCTTTTTCCCATCCTCCATCTTATACCCAAACCCAATCTCAAGCCCAACAACAAGAAGAGGGTCCAAAAGATGCCCTTTGAGCCACCCACAGGCCCAACAACACAGCCCAACTACAAGGCCTGAGGCTCGGGTGAACTTGACCCACAGATTTTGAAATTCAGATTGTTACATACTCAATGTCCCTCTAGAGCTCAATTCCGAAACAGGACTCAGTTACATCTTGAGTGCAATTGGAAAGCCCTGTACATGGACACGGTCACAACTTCAAAGGAGCACCTAAAATTTGCTAAGGTATGTGCTGAATTAGAAGCCAATGCAAAAATTCCTAAGCATATTAATGTCATGTTAAAAGATGGCTCTATTACTTTTATACGTGTGAATGTAGCTATAGTCACTAAATTTTGATCGGGCCTTAAGCCTAAAATTAAAATCCAAATATCCAAAAAATGTCATTTACATCTTTTTTTATATTACAAACCAGTTCAAAATTAAACCCAACGCCCTCCTAAGCCCAACATTAAACCTAGCCCAATATCCTAAACTAATCTAAAACCCTAACATACCCAAACCCTAAGCAGCCGCCATCAATCTTCTACCCCCTTCAACTTCATTGGCTCTTCACATCCCCACACGCGCATGAAGCCACCGCCAACGCTTCGTATCCTCCACGCGCCTGACACGTTGCCTCATCTCCTCCGTTCACGTGGCGCCACCACAGGCGATCGTGTCATACTCTCATTGGCTCTCCAACCATCGTACGTGCGGAAACAATAGAAAATAGGGATTATCATCACCTATAGTAGATTAGGTTTAACTAATGTAATAAAAAGGGAGAACAGATCGGGTATAAAGGAAATAATCAACGTAATCCATCAGTTATCAGTCAATACAAAAGAAAAATCAAATTTCTATAGGTATATTATTTTTCTCTCATTTCGAATATAAAAAAATGAGTTAGAGTTTCATACGTGGTTTTGGTCTCGGGTCGCCGTTGCGACGACGACAGAATTGAGTGTTGCCGATAAACAACATCATTACGTCTTGATCTTTCGTTTCTCTTTTCTCTGGTTGGGGGTTTAAAATTTTCTAAGTTTTTAAAAGAAAAGGGTTTCAAAAAATAAAAAAAAATGAGAATTTTGGCTCTGATTTTCTTTAGATTTCGGTAAAAGAGTTATTTTTCTTAAAAATCGAAGGAGAAATTTGAGTTTAGAAGAAGAAAATAGTGGTTTTGGTTTGAATTTTAGTGTTTGCCGGTGCAGGTGAACGGTGGTGGCGACGATATATAGTGGCCGATGCAACGAAAGGTCACCGAAACTTGGGTTCGTGATGAACACCAGAGAGGAAGGAAGAACATATAAGAGGTTTTATAATTTGTTTTTTTTATTGGTTTTGTATTATGAAAGAAAATTGAAGGTTGTTTGTGTTTTTTAACTTATATACATGCTTTCAAAAAATGGCTTTATTATATTTTTAAGGACATCCGCCCCTAAGTATTCCTTTTCGTATCCCCCTTAGTTTAAAAAACTTTTAATTTGGTTCGAAGATTGGTGGTGTATTAACCCATTTGACCCCTCCCCTTTATCTGCCTTTTAAATTTCAGCTTGTTTAGTTTATGTTCTTTTTAATTTATGCCTTTTATTTCTGTTTCTTTCTATTTAAATCCCTTTGAATATATAGTTTTAGTATTTATCGTATAACATATAGTTTCTATATAATATATATATTGCTATATCCGTAAGTTATTTTTTGGGTAAACTACATAAATGATCATCGAACTTTTAGGGCAGATTCATTTTAGTCATCGTACTTTTAAAATATTCGATAAGGTCACCCAACTTTTAGTTCGATTTCAATATAGTCACCGAACTTTTAGGGCGGATTCATTTTGGTCGCCGTACTTTTAAAATATTCGATAAGGTCACCCAACTTTTAGTTTGATTTCAATATAGTCACTGAACTTTTAGTTCGCTTTCAATATGGTCCCTCTCGTTACCTTTCGTTAAAAGCTGGCGTTAGTTTTCGTTTTCTTAATATAAAAAATGGGTAAACTACACCAATCATCACTCAACATTCTTCTCACTCCTATGTTGGTCACTAGAGTTAAAAAAATTAATTTAATAGCTTAACTTTCGAATTATTCATATTTTGGTCACTTTCAAATGACATAGTTATACAAATAGAAAATTTTGATTAATCCTTAAAAAAATTCAGGTAATGATTTTTTACTTTGCTTATTAAATTTACCATATTACCATATTTGATATTTTAATAAGCAAAGTAAAAAAAAATTATTACTCGAATCAAATATTCCAATTAAACCGGTCAATCGATTATCCGATTTAATTGGTACAATATAAGATCGAGAACTGAATAATCTGAATTTAGCAATTAACCAAAATAAATTTTAAGGATTAATCGAAACCAATTTTGGTACAAATTTTTAAAATAAATTATTTTGATTCGATTACGGTTCATGGTTTTAAGCAAAATTGATTAACTGATATGATCTAATATATACAATATTACTAATTTTATGCATTACAATATCTAATAGTACAGTGATTTTGATACCCTTCTGATTTTTTTTTAAAAAAGTTTTGGCTCTGTGTAGGATTAATAGGTGTGAACTTTCAATTTTTGATTGTCTAAAAGTTCGGTGACTATATTGAAATCGAACTAAAAGTTGGGTGACCTCATCGAATATTTTAAAAGTACGATGACCAAAATGAATCCGCCCTAAAAGTTATGTGACTATATTGAAATCGAACTAAAAGTTGAGTGACCTTATCAAATATTTTAAAAGTACGGTGACCAAAATGAATTTACCCTAAAAGTTCAGTAACCGTTTATGCAGTTTACCGTATGTTTTATATAATGATAGATCTTATACCATGTATGTATATTTATTAAAAAAGTTACTCTTTTTACTAATTTATATAATATATGTATCGTAGTATATAAGTATTTATTGTTTTTACTTAAATATACCTAATATGGGTATGGAAATATATGTATTTTTTGTTTTTACTTAATATACGTATGGTAATATATGTATTTATTCTTTTTACCTAATATGGTTGTTTTTATTTAGGATGGGTTTACTACGGGCGTCGCACACAGCTGAATATTACTAATGCAATACACCGTTAACACCATTAATTTTTTTAATAAAGATTAAAAATCTTAAGGACTAAACTTATAATTAAAATTATTTCAAAAAAAATTAAAATAAAATTTAATAAATCTTTTTATATTTTTATAATATTTTTAATTAATATATTAGAATTAAATTTTCTAAGATTTCTTTAATATTAAAAATTCTAAATCTAACATTTTTATTTCTTTTCTGCCGCCGATGCTATCGCCATCTTTATTAACGGCCACAATACCGATCTGTGACTTTTAGTAACGAAAGGTCTTATCAAGGCCGTTTCATGTTATCAGAATTTAATTGATGGAGGTGGTATTCTCACCGGGGTCACAATATATGGTGGAGATTAAGTTGATTGTCACAGACGTGTAGCTCTATCAATCTTGGCTAGAATGATCCACCATGAATGACTGTTGTGTTTCTTTTATATATTTTCTTCTTCTACGTGTAAATTTCAAGACAAAATTTAAATATTTTTAGTTCATGTAATTTTTTAATTTAAAATTTGGGTCATAAATCAAACAATAATCATTTAAAAAATGGTTAACAGTGAATATAGTAGTGGCGGCAGCGGTAGAAAAAAAATAAAAGAGTTGAGTTTATGGTTCTGGATATTAAGAAGATTTTAAAATATTTAATTTTAATATATTAATTAAAAATTTTATAAAAATAAAAATTTTATCTATTGTCCAATAAACAACAAGTTGAATCTATTCATCAGTGCAAGAACACAACATCATTGTCGAACAGTGAACTCTTCTAACTTGTCATCAACAACAATATCTAGACCACCGACAATGCCACCAACATTTAGTCAATCAATACCACTAAAGACGGAGCTAGGATTGAACTGAGTCCGACACAAGGTTGTTATGCACCCATACTATTAGACCCACCAATACCATTATAGCTCATTTTTACCGTTTGCATTTATCAGTGAAGTTGTTGATCAGACACCTCACAATCGTTATTCTTCCCAAGTCATCTATCTCGATACGATTGACACAAAGTGATATCGAAAATATTGGAGATGAGGTTAGTTAGGATGACGAAAAGAGTGATGATGATGATGAATCTTCGCACTGTGCATGTAAAAATCATGAGTGAGAGAATCTTTTCTCCTTAGTATTGTTGATGACAATCTCAAGTGTAATACCATAATTGTGTATCAATATTGTTTTCAATTACATTTAATATATTATTTCTATTCTCATTTAAGTTAAATTGTAATAATATTTTGTCAATATTATAGGAGGAATTCCATAAATATTAAAAATATGGTACTTCCCATTTTAATTCTCAAAATATTGCATTTGTTACATTACCCTAAAAGTCGTATTCAACAAAATTTGACTTTGAACAGTAAATTCGAAAAAAACCCTAAAAACTAGTTCAGGAATATCCGACTTCAGGCATTTTTAGGGATTTTTTTGAGAAAAATATTGTTCATAATCAGATTCTGTTAAATCCGACTTTTAAGATACTGTAGCAAATGCAATATTTCAAAAAATAAAATAGGAAGCACCATATTTTTGGAAAAAAAACCTAAAGCTATATTTGAGTAAAAAGATGAATATTATACGCACAATTAGAAAAATAATATTGTTTAATTTATTCCATAACATGTCAGCATGAAAGAAATTAAAATTACATAGATCAAAATAAAAAGAATTACACAATTCCCTAAAATTATAATATTGATTATTATTATTATATATTTTTATTTTTCATTTTCATTTAAATATTTTTTATTAAAATCTAGGCGTAGCTAAAAAAGCATTTATTTCACGTACTTCAGAGAACTTTTTAATATCCTTGACTGGATTGTTACATAAGAAAAAGACGTGACTGATAAAACATGTTTTTCTCTTATATGTCAAAATGAATGACATTTTGATAAGTAATCTTGAAAGTATATATAAATAATCTTGAAAGTATATTATTTCGGTAGATAATTTAAAAATAATATATATAGGTAATATTAAAAGTGACCAAAATTTCAACCTTACATAAGCAAATTACTACCCACACACTACAAATGGACAAATCTTATAGTTTATTTCAAACATGTGAAATGAGTTGAGTGCTGAACATGGGTGTTTAATTCTTCGGGTAGTGTATTTGTTGGCTTGTGTCTCGGCTTGAAGTGGTCGGGTACTGGTTCGTATTTTTTATTTTTCAAAATCACATAAAAAATACATAAAATTTAAAAGTTCACAATACATAATTTAAATACAAAAAATAATAATTTGAAATTAGTTTAAAGGAAGAAATATTTGAATATATATATATATATATATATATATTAAAGTTTATCGTGGAGATTGGACTATGAAATTTAGGGTGCGTTTGGTTATAGAGAATGGTTTTCATTTTCATTTTCTTGGAAAATGGAAAGCATTGAAGAAAACGTGTTTGGTTGTGAAAATAGAAAATGATTTTTAGAAAATGAAAACAAAAAAAAGTGAAAATTTAAAAATATAAAAAAGACGTTTTCATTGTTTTCATCGAAAATGTTTTAAGAAAATGGAAAATACGAAAACAAAAGTTTTTAAATTTTAACCCGGGTTCGAATCATTCTAATGTCATTTTTTTAAAATTTGGTTATTTACTCATATTTTATTTATTTATTATTGTTATAATATTTTCTAATTATATTTTATTTCAATTATTTAATAATTATTTTTTCATTTTTATTTTGAAAAGCTATATACCAAACACATTTTTACTATTTTCATTTTTTGAAAATAACTCTCCATCTCTATTAACCAGACATGTTTTTTTAATTTTTAAAAAATAAAAAATAAAAAATATTTTTTGAAAATAAAAATAGAAAATAAAAATAAAAAACATTTTCTAAAACCAAACAGACCCTTAGTGTGGCAGAATGGAGTGCAAACATGATGATTGATATTCTAGCTAAGATAGCATGAAATCAACCATTTTTGGATCCTCCTGATGTGGTCGATGCTTTGTATCAGGATAGCTTGAGGAGCTGAGCTGTTACCTGAATTAGCTTAGTTATTTTCATTCACTTTACATTAAAAAATATTTATCACCAAAAGAATGCATTAAAAATATTAATTTCGATTATAATTTTTTTATTCGAATCTCATATTAACAAATTAATACAAATGTTTTTTAAAAATATAAATTTAAAAGTACACAATATAAACATGAAAAAAATTAGAGATTTAAATTTAATTTTAGAGTAAAAATATTAGGGAACTTAAAATAAAAATATAATTTAAAATTAATATATATATTAAAAATACCGGGTCGGATACCCAATTACAAAGATCTTTTGGCCCCGACCCGACCCAACTACACGAGAAAAAACTCAAGTAGAATATTCGGCCCGGTCGCGTAATTTTTTAATAAAATACCTGATTTTTTACTTTCGGGTTGTCGGGTCGGGTCAGTCGGGTTGGGTAGTTTTGAACGCCCCTAGTGCTGAAAAGCATTCAACCACAAGACCAAAGAAAGGAGTTCAAAAATAATTTTAAATACTAACCTTAAATTCTAAACCATACAACCTAAACCCATAAACTTTAAACCCTAATCCCTAAAACTAAAAGACACATGTAAACTTTATATATATTTCAAAAACTTTTTGTTTAATTTTATATTTCTATTTTAAAATGATTAATAATTCCATATATTTAATGAACTTTTATATCGATAAATATTGTATTTTTTTAAAAAAAAATATGTTTTAATCTTAATGATAATATTATTAAAAGAGATGGTCACAAATCTTAAACACTAAAAGATTTTGAAATAGTAAATTTGGATAATAATATGTAGATAGCACAAGAATAATAAGAAAAGAATAAATATTTAAAAAAATCAATTGTTCTTCTTATCTGCCTATAAGTGTATATAACCTCTCAGTTTTTGGTCATATATCTATCCAATTTTTGTGATCACTTGGATAACCAAACAAGTCAACATTTATATATTAGTTATATACATATTTATCATATTGGACAAAGTATTAGCAAAGTTTAGGAACAATATATCATAAGGAAGCCTTGTTCATTACAATTTGCAAGTTGATATACCATTTTGCTAAACCCAAAATCATCAAACTGATTTCATTGGTGAGGGATGCCTACAATTTTTTCTTGTATTTTTCATAAATAATGGTAGCCACCTAATTATAAGCTCAATTATGTATATATTATTCGGATTCAAGTGCACGAAATTCTTACTACACTTATAGACTAAGTTGCACAGATACGGATACAGGTACAGGGACAGAAAATGATAATTTTCAAAATTACAGGGTACGAGTACGGCAAGGGTACGGCAAATATAAAATAAATTTTAATATATATATATATAATAAAAATTCATAACACAATAAGGACTAAAATTATAGTTGTATTAAACAATAATTATAATTATAGTTATTTAAATTCACTTCTAATGATTTTTAAATTACTTTCTAACACTTAGATTAGAAGATTACTAAAATTAAATGACTAAATTGAATGAAATTTTTTTACATTCTAAATTAAGAGAAAATCAAGGACTAAAATAATAAAATTAAAAGATGACATGACTGAAATGGACATTTATCCATCTCTATTTAAAGCTTGAGTGAAGAAGCGTTAACATAAGTTAAAAAGGGTTACAAATACAATACACACCCAATATCACACATCCTTAAGATACATAAAGCAAGAAGAGAAAGTAGCCTATAAATAGGCGCTTAGCCGCTGAAACAAAAAAACAATCTAGTCTTGGTCTTTTGGCTGAGATCAAGCATACATGGGTAATTAAGTTTATATTTTTTAAGTTGAGTATTCAATTTAGTAGTTTTTTACTTGTACATTCAATCTTTCATGTGTATACTCTAGCTTTAATTAGATTTGAATTTCAACTGAGTTTGATTCAATTGATTTTGAGTTTAGTTGGGTATAATATGAACTTTTGAAGTTCAGATTAGTTTAATTATCCTTGAGCTTTTTAAGTTCGAATTAGTTTAATGGTTTTTAAAATTTTGCTCACAAAGAAGATGTAAATTTTATTTTCTATTTTTTAACTAAATTTATTTGAGTTCGTCTCCGAGTACGTCCTCAATAAACGTTGATCGTACCTGATATATGTTTGATCGTCCCCGATAAAGTTGGGACGTCCCTTATCTGTCCCCGCACCGTCCCGAAAATGTATTGGGGACGTGGGACGCCCTTAAAAGGGACTACCTGTGCTTCATAGCTTATAGATTACATCACAAGAGAAGACAATTACAAATCTGAACATTAATAGTAAAAAAAAAAAAGTTCCAAACAATTTCAAGTAAGCTTCTACGGCTATCTAATCATCCAAATCTTATAAGAATACCAAATTGTAATAGTAAAAATAACCAAAATCATTAGGAAACAGCAACGGATTAATCAGTTAATCAACATTGAAATTAAATGTATATTGGATACATAGAATTCTCAATTTAGGCCAACATATTTCCCTCAAACTCAACAAAAATATTAACACAAAAACAAGAGCAACCCACGATTTCGATACAATAGTTGTTTACCAAAGTTGGTTTCATCGTTCAGTGCAAGAAAGCATAAACAGCAGTTGAAATGTAAACCAAGAGAGCAGAAGAAACCAGAATGACCAAAGCCGCCACCGCATGAATGGCGGAGTTGCTGCTACAGGACAACATCCCCAGCCGTATCTCGATCACGTTCACCATCGAAAGCATCGGGAACAAGCACCCCATGACGGACCCGATGGCGGAGACCATCATCCCGAGCTTCATGCCTTCATCAACGTCTTTGCTGTTCAACAAATTGATGGCGAGCTTCAAGCCCTGCGCCACCAGGGAGGAGAAAAAGGAAGAAGCTGAAGGAGACGACCTCGAAGACCAAAAGCTTCTTAGCAACGTCAATGCCGGCGTCCAAGGAGGCTCGATTCTCAAGACTGTGCTGGCCTGGGGTGGCCAAAGAAAGGCTCACGAAGACGGCGATGGTGAAAAGGGAGTTAACGTTGACGAGGCCGTCCAAGGCGGTGACGTGAACGCTTGTTGTGGATGAAGAAGATGAAGATGTTGATGTCAGACTCCTGGGGTTGCCGTTGCTGGTGTAATAGCCATTTGGGTACTGCTCAGATCTGAGAAAGAAATGATTTTTTTCAATGCGAGAGATCTTAAAAGAAAAAACCCAAAGTTTTTAATCAAAAAGAAAGAAACTTTACTCATCCATTGTCGAAATCTTGCAAGCTTTGATCGCGTTTCTTGAAGGACTGTGTTTCCAGGAACAGAGCAGCTTGGAATTTAAGTACTTTGATTGTAGGGTTTTGTTCAGATTTCATAATAGAATTCTTTTGGCCTTTCTATTTTTAGATTGGGCAACAGAATTGTGTGCTCCAAATAAAATTTGAAACTTTAACATGGAAAAAAGCTTGTGAATTTGTATGTGTTTATGAGCGGTGCATACGAGTACATCCAGTCCAATAAGGAAAAAGGTTATGAAATAAAGGATGGAAATGAGAAACTTGTGTTATCAAAGTAGGGAGAATTATGTTAGAGACGTGTACGTAATCAGCATTAGATAATAAATTGTTAGAATTCACTAACTTTAAATTTAATAAGTATTTGATTTAAAATTATAGACAAGCAAGACTTAATTTTACAAGTATTCAAACTAGAATTATAATTAGACAAGGAAACACGAATCCCTCCCATAGCAGTTGTAGTTTCATCTTTGTGTATGTATAGTGTTTTTTCTTTTGTTAATACCTGCTACATTTTTGTTGTTGGTCGAGTCTTTGTTTAGTTGCTAACTTGCTATTGTTCTCGTATATTTAAAGGGTAATTATTTTATACACAGACCATAGAAACACTACAGCAAAACAAGTTTTTACGGCATATTTAGCGGCGTTTCTTGAGCAAACGCAGCTAATTTTATACATCACACAACGTTTACCAAAAAAAGCCACAAAATGGTAAAATTTGTGTCGTTTATGAAAAATGCGCCGCAAATTAATGTACTTATAGCGGCGTTTTGAATAAAAACGCCTCTATAGACTTGTATATTGTGGCGTTTTTCTGGAAAACGCCGCTAAAAACCATACCTTAGTGGCTTTTTACAACAAACGCCGCCAACGCCACTACTTAATCAAAACTGTAACGTTTTTCAAAGAACCAAAGCTCTAAACTCCTTTCTCTCATGCTCGGCCGAACCAAAAATATGCCTCTTTGCATCCCCGCCGTTCATTGGCGACGGGACCTCACCGGAGTTTCGTTCCTAAAATCGGAACTTTTTGCAACCCTCGATTTGGATCTATCCTCAAATCCCACTAAAACCCTAACCTAAATCTCTCCAAATTTGACAATATTAAGAGTGACTACCTTGAAGAAGAACGATCGCGCTGTAAGGTTTGGAAATTTTGTTTTGTTTTGCATTTTCTAGTGTTAGAATGGGTTTTTTAATTGAAGAACAATATTCTGGAAATTAACTTCGTTCTCTGGTGTTAGAATGGACCCCTATTCCACTCTCGAGCAGAAGCGCCTCATGCTTCAGAGGTTCCAGGAAGAGGTGAATCATGGTTTTCCATCATGAGGATGTTATTGCAAATTTTGTTAGACTCTTTATGTAGCTAGGGTCTGAATTCATCATTCCTTCGATATCTTCTTGCTTAGCATGTGAGGTTAACGCCCTCGAGATGAAGATGAATTTCATATAATCATTTACCAGAATTTTCTGATTACTAATAGTTAAAAGCATCCAGTAATCCAAGTTAAGGTCTGTTCATGTAGATCTGGGTAATCTGTTAGATATAGGGGATAATGTAAAATCATATATGTTATGTGCATTGTGCAACAAAGCAAAATTAAATTTGTAATTGATCAAATAAAATAAGAAGATTTCATCTGTATATGTTAGTCAAATCTGTTGTGTGTTAGGTTGGTTCAGAGTTCTAATTATGGTAATCGAAGTGCTAGTTTTAAATGTTGTTTGTTAATTGCATGCATATAAATTATACATTTCATGAGAAACTTAATTTTTCATAATTGTTATTTTAGCTTAACTTGGTTCTTATGTTGTTCAAGGTCAAACATTTGACTATATACTTTGTTGGAATAGTATTCCAAGTTTCCAACTACTTGTAGAGGGGTGACTGCATTACAATAACAATGTTCGTTTATTTCTGCAGAACCCGGGTTTTGACTTCTCCCAATCTCAGTTTATAGGAAGTTGTTCTGATCCAAGGACGTTTATGGGTGGCATCTGTTCTGATTGAAAATCCTCTGGTGCTGGTTTGATCTCTTACATTGTCCCATTATTAAATATCGATCTTTCCATAATAAGTAAACATTCAAATGTGCTTTCACCCTATAGTTGTAAGGGCTTGAAATAGCTCATTGACTTGGCCATCATTCTATGGCAGTATTGCTACTACTAGGCATGCGGTTTGCGATCACCATGTTCAATGTAGTGTAAGATATTGGATTTACCTGAGTTATATTTTGATTACTGTGTTCATGGGTAATGGCTTACAAAATGACATTTTAGAATTTATTCAAAATGAATCTGGTAAAATTAGTATTCTAATGCTGGGTTCGATTATATTTTCATGGGTTAAATTTCGAAGGACTGATAAAATTTGAACTATTTCCATCGATAAACAATCAAAATATTGTTCATAATTATTAACTTAACTTGCTAAATGAACAAAAATCAAAGTATTTATTGGAGGGCGGTTGTTGTTCAGTCCAAGGGTTCCAAAACATAATCATAATATGAAAAATTGAAACTCACTATGCAAGGTAACATACTAAAACTTCTAATTCTCTGAGAATGAATGCATCTTATTTTTTATCAGTGAATTTGTAGACTACACTGACCTTTATTTGCTTGTGGAAAATCAAGAAATTATTTGTTGCATGTGTTTACTTTGTTGTGCCATCAAAATTTTGTCTGCAAGCTTTGTGTCATAATCATTGAAAATGAATGCCTTTATTCTACAACAACTTTATTTTTAATTCTTACTTCTTAAAAATTAGCTTTTAAGTGGCTTACTATTATTTTGGAATCGGTTACCAGTGTCTGCTATCATTAAACTCTGTGTTTCTACGTCAATATTCATTTAAACTTGTGCAGATCTTCTGGAAGATCAATGCTTCACAAGATATCCAAAGTGGAATTTCACCCGCTTAGGGTAATTGGGGCTATTGTTTCATGGAATTACCCTTTTCATAATATTTTTAATCTAATGCTTGCAGCTGTGTTCTCAGGAAATGGTGTCGTAATTAAGGTACTTAATGATGAATCCTAATGGTTTAGTCTTTTTATCCTTTATCTTTATTAGTTCCAGAACTGCTATCTTGTCTCACTGGAATTGACAGTCATTTTGACACTTCATCACTATGCTGATTGTAAGTGTAGGTTTCCGAGCATGCAAGCTTTTCTGGATGTTTCTACTTCCGTATAATCCAAGCAGCTCTTTGATGAGTAGAACTAATACGAGGTGCAAACTATTGTGATTTGAAACATAAATCTACGAAAGAAAGAACTAAGGAGATACATATTGGCCTTAGCATCTTTGATATTTTATATTTATGTCTTAGTTCTATTTCATTTAATTTTAGTTTAACTTTTTTTCTTCTTCTCGTCGAAACTTTTAAAAATGATTGGAAGATCTTTATGGAATTTATTTTACTATTTGGCTGTTTCTTGTATTTAATGGTTATTTTAAAATCAAAATAACCAATTTTATTACTGGATTGTTTACTACTTCTAAAGAGATAATTTCCAAATGTTCAGGTCTTTATATATATATGTATATACCATAAGCAGAAAATAAATTGCTATTAACTTGCTTTATTTTCTTAACTCTTAACTGATTGTTCTTTCATATTTCTTCTAAAAGCATTATCATTGCTTATGGTAGAAGGTATATTGATTGTTTTAATTGTCTGAAATTGTTATTAACTTCTCGTATTTAACTTTTTCCTGTATAGGGATCCGGGATGATGGTCGGCGGTAGTAGTGACTGAAAGGTAGTGGATCGGGAAGAGAAGCTTAAGAACGAAATATGTAGAGGGGATTAAATTGCAACAAAAATTACTTTTTGTAATGAAATAAATATTTTGTTTAAAAAATATTTTAAGTTAATTGTGACAATATATTTTTGGGATGAAATAAATATTTTATTTAACAAATATTTTTAACCTGTAATTTATATTTTTTGGAAAAATAGTGTTATTCACAGCGTTTGTAAAAACAAACTCCACTAAAGAACAGTTATTCGCGGGGTTTGTAAAGACAAAAACCAAAGAACAGTTATTAGCGGCGTTTATTAAGACAAACGCCACAAAGAACATGTTTTTCGCGGCGTTTGTCTTTACAAACGCCATTGAAGAACAGTTATTAGGGGCGTTTGTAAAGACAAACACCACTATAGATCTTGACTTTTTGAGGTGTTTTTGCCCGAAAACGGCGCGAACTGTTGCGGCGCTGGTTTCAACGGCTAAAGAAATGTTTTGCTGTAGTGAAATAAAAAAGTTCACAAGCACCTTAATTTTAAAGTTTATAGTTAGATAAACCCAACAAGTGTTTAAGTAGAAAAGCGGATGATTTTCATCTTAGGAGACACGAGTTCAAATCGCTTTGTTTACAAGATGTATGCGCATTGTCAAAGGGGTAAGAATTATCTATGAACAGATACTACCTTATAATCAATCACCTTTAGACTATTCAAAAAAAGTTTATGGCTATATTTTAGGTTTGGAGGTTATGAGTTTAAGTTTAGTGGTTTAGAATTGATGAGTTGTGATTAAATTTTAAAGTTTGGGGTTAATATTTATAGTTTATAGGTTAAAACTTAAATCTCTAACCATATTACCTATAAACCCTAAACTCTAATATATAAACCCTAAACCCTAAATTCCAATCACCCCTAAATTCTTGGTGTTTTTGGATATTTATGAAAGGTGAATTTGATCTTTTTTCCTTAACTTGTTTCAGGTTTTGATTTGAATTATGGTTTAGTAGATTTGGCACGATAAGCTGTTATTAGCTGTACAAATTACTTTCTGGAATTCACCATTTCGGTTTCGATTTGTGGGGTTTATTCAAAATCATGGCGTTGCGTAGCCGAGTTTGTGCTGTTTTTGTCAGTGTTTTAGTGTGGTTATTGCTTGGCTGTAGTTTGAGCCACGCATCTCAAGACGACATCGATTGTTTGAAGAGCATCAAAGATTCACTTGAGGACCCCTTTGGCTACTTAAATTCCTCATGGAATTTCAACAACAACACTGAAGGGTTTATTTGTAGATTTACCGGGATTGATTGTTGGCACCCGGATGAGAATAGGGTTCTGAATATCAGGCTTTCGGATATGGGACTTAAGGGTGTGTTCCCTCAAGGAATCGAGAAATGCAGAAGTATGACAGGCTTAGATCTTTCGAGCAACAGACTCCATGGAAATATTCCATCTAATATTTCTGGCCTTATCCATTTTGTCACTACACTCGATCTCTCATCTAATATTTTCTCAGGAGAGATCCCACCAGCACTCGCGAATTGTAGCTTCTTAAACCTTTTGAAACTTGACAACAACAGATTGACGGGTTCAATTCCTCCGGTTCTCACTTTGCTGGATAGGATGAAAACATTTAGTGTGTCTAATAATCTCTTGTCGGGTCCAATTCCAACTTTTAATGGTTCATTAACAGCAGAGAATTTTGCACATAATCCTGGACTGTGTGGGAAGCCTTTGGATCCTTGCCAGTCGACTTCAGGAGGCCCTAAAACTGGAATTATTGCTGGGGCTGCTGTTGGTGGTGTGACAGTTGCCGCTATAGGTGTGACTATTGGTGTGTTCTTCTATTACCGTAGAATGTCTACCATGAAGAAGAAGAATGATGATCCAGATGGAAACAAATGGGCGAAGAGCTTAAAGGGAGAAAAAGGCATTAAGGCAAGCTACTTTAATACTTCCATATCAGATTTGAGCTAACACTGATCTTTTTATTTATTTATTTTTTTGATTACGGTTTCTGCTCCATGATTTACTTATAAGGTAATGCTGTTTCAGGTTTCCTTGTTTGAAAAGGGAGTTTCCAAGATGAAACTAAATGATCTTATGAAGGCCACTGATAGTTTCAACAAAAATAATATCATCGGATCAGGAAGAACAGGGACCATGTACAAAGGAGTCCTTGAAGATGGAACCTCACTTATGATTAAGAGGTTACAGGATTCTCAACACTCTGACAAAGAATTCTCATCTGAGATGGCTACTTTGGGAAATGTGGAACACCGTAACTTAGTTCCCCTTCAAGGTTTCTGCATGGCGAAAAAAGAGAGGCTTATAGTTTACAGATACATGGCAAATGGTACTCTCAATGATAAATTGCATCCTGCAGATGATACTAACAAGGCGATGGAGTGGTCCTTAAGGCTTCAAATCGGTATAGGGGCTGCCAAAGGATTTGCATGGCTCCACCACAACTGCAATCCGTGTATACTTCATCGAAATATAAGCTCTAAGTGCATCTTACTGGATGCAGATTTTGAGCCCAAGATATCCGATTTTGGTCTTGCTAGGCTGATGAATCCAATTGATACACATCTAAGCACCTTTGTGAATGGTGAGTTTGGAGATTTAGGTTACGTTGCTCCTGAATATGCCAGAACTCTAGTGGCCACTCCAAAAGGAGATGTCTACAGCTTTGGAGTTGTACTTCTTGAGTTGGTGACTGGTGAGAAGCCTACCCATGTATCCAAAGCTCCTGAGAGCTTCAAGGGAAGTCTGGCCGAATGGATTTCGCAGCTATCAAATGATGGAAAACTTGAAGATGCTATTGACACATCGTTGGTTGGGAAGGGTGTTGATAAGGAACTTTTCCAATTTCTTAAAGTTGCATGTAATTGTGTATTGCCACCTCCCAAGGAGAGGCCTACCATGTTTGAAGTATACCAGCTTTTAAGAGCTATTGGGGAGCGATACCATTTTACCACCGAGGATGAAATTTTGATGCCTTCAGATACTGGTTATGTTGGGTATTTAGATGAACTTATTGTTGCTCGAGATAGCAACGAGAGTCGGTAAAGCAATATGGGATACAGTGAGTTTTGTATCTTAGCTTACTGCATGTGTAAAGCTTGAGGTTACATGTATGATGCTTTACTTACTATTTTAACTTTCTACATTCAGTACTCACTGTAATTGTATCGTTTACATTTTTAAGCATCCACATTAGGTATTTGGTGTCTTTTATTTCATACTAGAATCCTTCACTACTGTCCCGGAGAAAAAGCTTTAGATTCGTTCGTAATCTTTCCTGGCTTTCTCCCTAAACTATCATGTATGTAGAATTATTATTTTCACACCGATCGAATGCTACATGAGATGTAAGTAAGATCACTTTATATATTTGTGGGATTTGTTTTCCTTATTCATTAATGTGATAATTGCAGAATGCTAAGATGTGGATCAAGTCTTTTCCCTGTCTTTTTAATTGATGAAATGTGTGTTTCACTGCTGTTTACTGTTAGCACTTTCTGGATTATGAATCTTAATTTGGCATACGATGCTAGTAGCAGAACTCTCGCTTACAGTTAAGTACAGAAGAAGACATCTGGATCCGTGCTGTTTTCTTTATTCTGGATATTGCAGCCTTTCATTTACTAGAATTTATGCCAAGAAAAAGTGGACCTATTTTAACTTTCTGGACTGCGATGTGTGCCGTTTAGGCATCCATGTGACTTTGAGGTGGCATGTTCCATTGATTGTCACATGTGATTGATGTGATGGAAGGGGATTTGGAACATTTTTCAAGGGTCACAATCCAAAAACTCAGTTTTTGAAGGAAATGAAATTATTGCTCAAGGGTTGCAAATGATTTTTGTGGCATATTTTGGTTAGTGGTACTGCTATTAATTCTTGTTAAAAAAAATGCTGACATATAGGGATATTCATTGTTCGATTAAAATTGAATTAACAACTAAATCAAAATTAGTTTGATTAATCAGTTGGTTATTTAAGTTTTATTGGTTAAAGATTAAATATTTTTTAAAGATCGGTTATCAATTAATTCAATTCGAATCCGATTAAGAATTAACCTAATTAACATAAATTTTAATATATAATTAATATATTTTTAATTTTAAGCCCAAGTCCCAACAATTACCCATAATATTTAAATATTAATATTAAATATACTATATATATATACAATTAAAAATATATTGGTCGACCGGAAAATTTTTACCCTAAACCTGAATTCACTCCGACCCCAACTTAATCTTTACCAAAACGCACCCTAACTCACTCCGAACCCAAAATTCAAGAGAAAAAATATGTTCGGGTCGAGGTGGGTCATGTCAGGGTGGGTTCAGGTAATTTTGCGATCCCTATGAAAATGAATTAAAAGTTTAGTGATTATAATAAAAAAAAATCAATTTCAGTGACCAAAATAAAAACATCCTAAAGGTTTAGGATTACCACTATAGTTTATCCAAAAATAATAATTCTCCTCTTTAAGAGAACGTGTAATTACTTTATTCCGACATCATTGGAACGAAGGCCTTTCCTTTTACATGAAGACAATAAACAAATTCTTTTTCTCGAATCTGTAACTAATATCTTTTCAAGAAGATATTTGAGTCAATTTTGGCTTATAGAAACCATATTTACGAACAACAAACCCAAACCTGAAATCAAAATTCCCAGCAACCCTTTTGCAGGAATCACCTGAAACCATCCCAATTTCCCCCCATGGATTTCAATTGCTCATCTCCTAAAACCATCCCAGTAGTTTCAACTTTCTCCTCTCCATTTGACAGCTCCTCAGATTCCACCTCCACCAAGAAGCCTATAAGCCTATGGCCTGGAATGTACCATTCACCAATGCTCTATGGGAAGCAAGGTCCAAAATATTCGAGAGACTGCTTGACCCGCCAAAAGATGCGCCTCCACAAAGTGAGTTGCTCACAGGAACTCCCTCTTAAAGCAGGACCAGCATCTTTTACAATTTCTCATCGGATTATATCCTGCAGGGATCCCTGGAATGAAGTTAGAATCGGGAAGTTGCTTGAAGAACTTGAAGCTTTAGCCGGGACCATCTCTGTCAAGGTTTCATTTTTCTTTTTGATAAAAAACGGTGGGTTTTAGACCCTTTTTGGGATTGCTAAAGTGTGTGTTTTTGGTTTGTCAAATTAGCATTGTTCAGATGATGATAGCACAACCAGGCCTCTCTTGCTGGTAACAGCTGCTGTTGCCAAGATTGTTTTGAAGAAGGCGATTAGTGTTGACATTGATCTGAAAATTGTTGGTTCTGTCATATGGGTGGGGACATCATCGATTGAGATTCAACTAGAAGTCATTCAATCCAAAAATGGTGCTTTCTGAAATCTTTTATTTGCATTTTTATGGATTCCATTTTTATTTCTGGTTCATTTGCATACAGCACAGTTTCACAATTTAAGGAGAAGCATGTTGTTCTTTTGCATTTTGATAGAACTTCGACTAGTCGAGCACCGTATCGTCTATCTTTCTTGTGATGGTGAAAACTTTTACTTAAATGATACTTTGCCCTTACTCAGATACTACTTTGAACTGACAGTGTTTTCGTGGTGTTGGTAATGGCACTGGAGTTCTATAACTTGCATATGGATCACTGTTCTTTGAATTATTGAAAAGTAATTTGTGGTGGTTTATCGAACTGCACCAGCTGCTAGCAATGTGATTCCGTTGATGATCTTTTTCATTTATGGATATATCAGATTGAAGTTTGGCTATGATGATTTAGACTTTGATCAGATAATGTTGTTTCATGCAGAAAATTCGGATGTTTCTGATTCAGTGGCTCTAACAGCCAACTTCATTTTTGTGGCCCGTGACTCTAAGACTGGGAAAGCTGCCGCTGTTAACCGGCTTTCTCCAGAAACGGAACGGGAGAAGTTTCTTTTTGAAGAAGCTGAAGCTAGAAGCAAATTGAGAAAAAAAAGAAGAGAGTTGGTAGAAGAGAATTTGACAATGAGGCAAAGAGACTGGAAGTGCTTTTGGCTGAGGGACTAATCTTCTGTGATATACCGGCGTTAGCAGATAGAGACAGCATTCTTTCAAGGGATACCCGTCTTGAAAATGCTTTGATCTGCCAACCACAGCAGAGGAACATCCATGGTCGAATTTTCGGAGGTTTCTTAATGCATCGAGCATTTGAGATAGCTTTCTCAACAGCTTATGCATTTGCTGGATTAGTGCCTTGCTTTCTAGAAGTTGATCATGTTGATTTCTTAAGGCCTCTAAGTACCTTCCTACTGTCTATAGAGCTTTTAGCATTAACTTAATTGTGTCTCTGGTAAAGATAGAGAGAGAGATCCCGAACCATTTATAGAATGGCTGCGCCGCTAATCATGTCTATGCAAAACAACAGTCGTGACTGGTTTCTTCTTCTTTGCCTTTCATGCTCAGTGTTATTCGATATTGCTTGAATTTGCTGCAATATTCTCATCACTCTTTTTTCGGCCTTCAAACGTTATTTCAAGCATATCCTCATCAAATGGAAGACAGAAATAAACTTTCAGATTCGATATTGTCTTTCCAGCATCTTTGATTTGCATTTGCTCTTCGAATTGGGTCTATCTTTAGTTCATTAATTGTCAACTTCGAATGAAAGACATAGGGTTGTTACTCGTTCATCTTTCGGACAACTTTTATAACTTATGCAAAGAATACTTGTATTTTGAGCAGGTTGATGTAGTCGACTTCCTTTGTTTGATATCGTGCATTCTGTACACTGAACTTGAGAATCCAGATCAACCTTTAATTAACGTTGAAGTTGTTGCTCATATTACAAGGCTGGAGATTAGATCTAGTGAGGTAAAACCCTGCTGAATGCACTATTATTGAACAAAAGGCCACTATATGTTCTTGATTCCATATTCACTAATTTCATTGATTATATGATTACATTACATATTCTCTCTTTCTGTATATGTATCCATGAAGCAGGTATCAAATACGTTTTATTTCTCATTCACTGTCTGGCCGGAGGCAAAGGCCAAGAAGAACGGATTTAAGATTGGAAAAGTAGTTCCTGCAACAGAGGAAGAAGCACGTCGTATTCTAGAACGCATGGATGCTGACATGCCGACACAATAAAACCAGTGAAGCAAAAGCAGATCAACACCGTTTTCTAATATAGGCAATTTGTTGGTATTAGTCGAATGCTAAAGATTATTTGAAACAAGAATGAACATAAATTATTGTGGCCTGTTATAATTTTGCAGGCATGAACCTATGAATGCCGCATTCCCCTTGAAGCATTTTATTATTATTATTATTATCACATGAAGTATAAAATTCTCAGCTATTCAGAGTTTAATACATAGCTTTACTTGCAAGACATCCAAGTAAATCAGCAGGCTACCTTATTTTTCTCAGGAAAATTCCTCTAGTATATATATATATATATAACAAAATTGTTCCAAAATTATTGTACATATATACAGATATAAAAATAAGAATGTAAAAAAAATAAAAATAAATAAATTACAGCGACCTTATATTGCAGACCAGGCCATACAAGCATGAATCAAAACCCCAACCACCCAGTTTTGGCAGCTTCTATTTTACAGCTTCAGCAAACAACTAAGGTGATGCAGTCTCATCATAGGAACCAGAACCATACTGCGGCCTCCTCTGAAATCCAGGAAAAGCTTGAGACATCACTGGATTCACTGGAACTGGAAACACTGGTTGCATCATTGGATTCACTGGAACTGGGAATTTATGGGCAGAACTAACCATGGTTCTTTCATTTATCATCCCGACTTCCTTGCAGACTCGTTCAAGAACCGTAAGGAAATCCCTCACAACCATAAATATCCTAAATGGATGAGCTTCTTCCCTTGTTGAGTTCCCATGGAAGTATTCCGTGATCTCCTTTACTAGCGATAGTGCCACACTTTCATGGGCTCGAATCCTTATAATCTCTTCCTCCGCCATTTTCATAAACCTGTTCATCGATTCTGAAAAATTCTCTTTGCTCTCGTCTGACCCAATTGTTTCGTTTAATTTTAGAATGTAGCTGATGCTTTCGATGCCTCTAGAAAGCTTCAAGACATCACTGTTAAGTACCTCGGAATCCATTGCAGCAGCTTTCTTCACATTGATGAGCTCTGAACTGA